>CM039306.1:80184311-81436811 GCA_022316695.1 Camellia oleifera | reverse complement strand
CTGAAAATACCAGAGAGACAAGAACGCAAAACTGAACAAACACATTTTTTTCCTAAAAATGAGTCTCCCGCTCGAGCGCCACTTTGGCCGCTCGAGCGGACTGAAAAATTCACAAAACTGCTGGGAGGTGGTTTTTCCCGCTCGAGCGGGCTTCCCGCCGCTCGAGCGGACCAAGCAAATTCTGTTTTGGGGCAGCTCAATTTCAACTCAAAATTAAGCATCATCACCTCATTTCTCATGCAATCCAAGATGAACTTAAGGCGATATTTGAACCCAACTTCACTATAACATAATTTATCATTGGAATAACACAAGGTAACATGATTAAAAGCTTGGTCAAGTCACTATTCTTCCACATTTCACCATAGTATGAACTAGAACTTGAGTATCATAAAATACACATGAGTAGAAGCTTATTCAAGTTACATACCTTCTAAATTCCATCTTTAATTCAAGTTCCTCATGTTTATTAAAACATTACACATTACTTAAATACATTTTCATGGGTTTAACATGAGAAACAAAGATTGAGGTATAAAGTTCATGCCAAAGCAACTAATTGATGATGATCCCCTTTAATCAAACATAATTTATGAACAATTCTTCATTATAACCCTAAATCATCAAACATAAGTCATAACAAACCCTTCTCCCCAATTGAAAGGAGAATTCTCTTGTACAACCAATTAAACATACTTAAGCTTTAAAAATTACAATATTTATAACATAGTTCATTCGCAAATTTTAAACATACTTTCCAAACATTTCCAAATTCCAATTAAACTTGTACATATATAATTCAATATCTCAATTTCATTAATCTACTTTCAATTTGGGCCAAAATATTGGTTATCATCATTAATCAACCTAGGGTTTCTAAGAAATCTAGTAATTTCAAATAAAATTCAAACTTATTAATCCATCACTTTTCATTCCAATATTCCCATTGATTATACACTTAGAATTCATAATCCATCATCTTAACTCATCAATTCAACTCTCAACATCCCATACCCTAAAACCCCCAATTCTCATACCATACTCTACATGCTCACAATTGGAAATTGTACATATATACAATGAAAACACCACAAATCTATCTAGTGATGTAGGTATTGAAGAAAATTAGAACCCTTACCTCAAGAATCAAGTAAAAGGGCGCAACTTTGGTGAGGATTCTTCACAAATCCAAGTTCCAATCGGTTGAAAATATTAATCTTCTCTTGTTCTCCATCCTTGATGCAAGAATCATGGAGGATTTGTTGATAAAAGTGGAGGAAATCAAGGTTTTGGAAGCTAGGGTTTCGGACATGAAAGAGGGGAGAAGAAGAGAGGAAAAGAAATTACAAGAAATGGTCCAAAAATCCCGTTTTTGGAGGTGCTGTCCCGCACAGACCGCACGTGGGGCGCTATTCCCCGCACGTGCGGCTCTGCTTCCAGCACAAATGTGAAAATTTCAAACGGGTATAACTCTCTCATCGGGACTCCGTTCTAGGTCGTTCTTGTGTCCAAATCGAAGCCCCGAAAATAAGCTTTCCAATGGTTCTAACCTCACATCCAAATTCAAAGTGTGGAAAAAGAAAAGGGCAAAAGAGTGGCGGCTGGTCGTAAAATAACTATCCAAATTAAATTCTTTGGTCCAATCTTACATTACCATCTTATTACCACCTCAACCAAAATCCCAAAATAAAATAAAAACATTCTCAATTCCAATAGATATAGGTGAATTAAACACATTAACCCTTAATTAAATGAGGATGACTTTCTATACGCATTTTGGGGTCATTACAACTGAGCTCCCATCCATGACCCTAGGGGCAAGTTCAGACCCAATTGGACTAGTCCTTACATCATTAAAACTATCTGGTCGGGTGGAGCTGTTATTCTCATGGACCTGGATGGCCTAGAATTTTCCCAACCGATCAATATAGACAAGTTGAAGAAATACAATCCTTGAGAGGCTCGCTAGGCCGAAAACCCAGAAGGGTGACCTAGGCAAAAGTTAGAGCATGAAAAATTAGAAATAAAGAAAAACTGAGCTTGCAAGGTTGAAAACATGAAAGCGAGGCCTTAGCAAAAGTAAGAGCGCAAAAGGAGAGAGTTAATACTCGAGTGAACCTAAACCAAACTACGTAAGGCCTGATTCCCATCTTCGGGATTCGTAGGCAACTTCATCCTAAAGTTCGGCCGTAAACACCTCAAAGTCAACTATACTGTCCATGTGTCTGATCAGATCATCTTTGTCTATTCTTTACCTAAGGGTTCGGTTGTGATCTTCACTCTGAGAGAAGAGCTGGTTACAATGTTGAGCAATGCTATTCAATCAAGGGGCAATTTGTGATCTTTTCATTTGAGGTTGTATATTTTAAGGATTGATTCCGTATGTGTCAAGTGGTAATCCTTTTCGAAAATGGTTTTAGAAAGTTTTGATAAAAGTTGATTTTGTTCAAATTTTTGCCTTTTACAACTTAGACCATTTTTGGACCAAAAAGAAAATTTTTAATGCTCACAACTTTAATTTCATTGATTTTAACATAAAAGTTCTCAAACTCTGTGATACAAATCAAAGTTTCTTTTATTACATCGCAAAAAAACTTGAAAAGAAAGGCCAAAGCAATAAACTAGGGGTATAGGTGAGTCAGGTGCTCCTGCATCCCCCGCTTGTGCTTGTGGAAGCTTCTGAAGCCAAAGTGGGCCCAGTTTGTGCCTCATCCTCGAGCCAAGGCAAGTAATCACCAGAAAGGGTGCAACTAAAACTCGGGGCAGGGACCAGAAGCTCTCTCGTCCTCCAAGCAGTGAGGTACCTAGCCAAGTGTGAACCACAAATAGGGAATGAAACCGGGTACTCTACCCCCTCCTTTGGGCAAGTCTGATCATGTCCAAACTGACATTTGAACTGGAAAAGGACATAGAACACACAGTGTCTGAGGCCGATCAATTGTATGCTAGGTTGCCGAGCCATGCTGTAGCTCATCTGTAGACCGCTCGAACTCTACTCTGCGCGCGAGGGCGCGAATTGTGGTTCTAGCTACTACAGTTCGGACTCCTGTCATGGTTCTGAATCTAATCTCACAAAGTGCAATGTAAGACTGATAAATCACCAAAGAGTCCAAATCTGACAAATCGTTTTGGAAAATCGATTTTAATCAAAAAGTGCCAAACATGGACTGCTTTTCCAGATTTCAGAGTCGCCACCTAAATATTTTGTTTTTGGGAAATTTAGGAAACCCTGACTCGTGCCAAAGGCCACGTGTCCATCATCACCAAAGTTGCCTCGGCTCGGGAACTTGGGTACGAGAGGGGAAGATCTTGAAATGAGCACCCCCGCTCGCCCGATTAAAGATCGGCCTCTACTAACATGATATGTTGTTTTTGAAAACACATGTGTTCTTATTCCGGTTTATTAGCTAGCTTACTATGTGATGCGCACAACATACAAGTATAGACTAAATCGCTCAAGTTGGAACAAAATATCTCATGTTTGTTTTTCGAAAATGGTTTGAAAGTGCTACTCGCAAGTAGGCTAAGACACAGATTTGCCACCCTCAAGTGGGCTTAGAAAACAACATGATTTTGCCACTCCGCAAAGTGGGCTTAAAACTCGCATTTGATGAATTATCCCAATTCAGGCAATCAAGCCTCCACCCACAGGTATTCAAGTAGTTATAACAGTGAAGCACATAGCCTCATGGCAAGCATGCTAAACATGGCAACACTTACATGCATGCAAGGATGCTAAAGCATAAACACTTACAGTGTACTCCGAGGCAAAACAAAAACCAATTAGAAATCAATGCATGATCCTAATTATACAAGATGCCTAATGCAACGCATGCAAAATGAAACTAAAATAGGCTCGACTAGCTAAGATGGCATATGAATGCAACACTCGATACATGTATTCAAATAGGAATTGAAATACAATGCAGTTTGAATGATGCACCGAGCCCGGTGCATGCAATACAAATGAATGATGCAAACATGCATAGCATAAGGATGCTAATTGAAAAATGCCCTAAACTAACCATTAAAAGCTGATAAGTAAAAGGAAGAAAGAAATGGGGGTTGGAAGACATGCACACACACACACGAACCCTTATTACAAAATTGCCCTCTCGACGGACGGTCCGAATAAATAATACAAGCTAGCTATGCTAAGCTAAGCTACTTAACTAATCTAATAATCTAATTAGACTAATTATTACACAACAAAAATTGAATAACTAGCTACAACTAATTAAATACAAAACAAATTAATTAATTAAACACTTAACTAATTAATTACAAAATAACTAAACTAATGAACTAGTTTAGCTAAGCATTTTAAACAAATGGCCTCGGGAAGCGAGGGGGATATGCATGCTCGGTCGGCTTTGCTCGGAAATCTACTACCGTGCCTCATGATGCCTCTGTTTGCACTCTTTTGGATTTCTGAAAATTGTGCCAACTTCCAGGATACTTCTGATCCACCTTAGGAACATGTTGAGGAATGGTCAGCCAAGAGGAATGGCCATCGGCCAAAGTTGACGGCCATCGGCCACTTCTGATAGCCGATCGACAGCATTGGTGGTCGGTTGGCAGCTTTGATGGCCGGTCGGCCACTGCTTCCTGCAATTTCTCATTTTGCTGCAACAGAGCACAAACAGAGGCATGACAGTGTATTTGCAAGAAAATGTGTGTGCAACTACACTCCTTATTATATTTCAAGCTTAAAAGAGTGTAGTGCTTGGCTCTCGAGCCACCAATCACGCATTTCAATGCATGATGGCTAAAGAGTCAAGCTTGCACAATGTTGATGAATGCATAAACAACACATAAGGGCCTTAACCTCTATCATGATTGATCAAGAGGGTCGGCGACCAAGAAACGCAACACGTTTCGTCACTTCAAGTACGAAACATGCCACATTCTTTGTGTTTAGATCAACGCTCGATCCATACACAATGCAACACATACAACATGATCAACCTATCAATGCTAATGGCATGCACAAGATTCTATCATGTGATCAACACATGCATGGCATGTTTGAAGGCTAAAGCATCAAAGCAAGTAAAGAGCATCATACAAGAGGCATGCAATACAATGCTCAATGGACTAAACCAACCCTAAACAGTCCTCATGCATGCCAAAATAATGGCCAAAATGCTCTGAAATGCTAGCATTGAAAGCAATAAAATGCATGCTCATGCATTGGCCCATGAATAGGGCATAAAGGTGCAACTCTTAAGAGCACTTAAAGAGTGAAAAACATGGAAGTGTGACAACACTATATGCTCTGAAATATCATTCCAAATGATGCCAAAACATGCACACATGACAAATGAGGCATGCTAGGAGGCTCAAAGCTTAAGGCTAGCAAAGGTACTTGCACCATAGCCATATCAAGCAAGTCCCAAAGGGCCAAGGTGACTCAAAACAGTCCCAAGGCAGGTCGAAACAATGCCAAAACATGCATGGAATGAAGCCAAAACAAGCTAGCATGGTAAGCCAAAGCACCAAGCATGCAAGGCCAATAAGCATGGTTACACTACAAGTGTAAGAAGCAAAGGAGGGATGCTCTAACCAACCAAAAAAAGAGTTGTATCATGGCAAAATAAGACCCAAAACACATTGAAATAGTAGCCCAAAAGCTTAGGCAAGATGGCATACATATTGGCCCATGTTTAAGGCATAAATCATAACTTTCCAAGGCATTGAAAGAGTGAAAGATGTGAGGGCATGACAGTGAAACATGCTCTGAAATCACATATCAAATGATGCTAAATCAAGCAATGCATGCTAATGACTTGGAAACCCAAAGCTAGTGAGCAAGATTGCACTATGGCTATACAAAGCAAGGCATGCATGATCAAAACAACTTAAAATAGAGCTTAAGCATGGAAAAACATGAGTAAAAGCTTCCTAGAGTGGAGCCAAAAGCATGCTAAAATGATGGTCCAAAGCATGATGCATGTTAAGGCTATAGGGAGGATTGCACTACAAGTACATGAAGCATGCAACAAGTGATCAAACCAACCTAAAACAGAGTTATAACATGTTAGAAAAGTCACAAAAACATGCTAAGATAGAGCCTCAACATGCTAGAAAGACATGCTACTTTGCAAAGCTACAAGTAGGATTATACTACAAGTACAAGAAGCATGCAAGAGGTGACCAAGACAGCCAAAAATAGAGTCATGGAAGGTCTGAAAAATCACAAAAAAGTGCTCAAACAAAGCCTCAAGAAGATAGAAATACATGCTCTTTTGGTGAGCCACCAACACAAGCAAACAAGAGAAGAGGAGGGGGGACAACCCCCTCCTATTTGAGGCCTCAAAACACACTTTCCACCACTAAAATTCCTTTGGAATTTAGTGGTTAAAAGGCCAAGAGAGGGTGATATCAAAGGCCTAAAGAGATGGCACAAAACAAAGCAAAACAAGCCACCAAAAGGGGTAGACCACCCCTAACTCAAACGAAGCCTCAAACAACCATTCTTAATACTTAAAAATGAAACTTCTTATAGTTGAAAGTTAAGCCAAAAGAAGCATGCAAGGATAAAGAACAAAGCTTTAAAGAGAGTGAAGACTCACCCTTGAAGAACAACTTCAAAGTAGCCACTTCTGAGGCAAAACCAAGCTTAAACCACTAAAATGCAACCTCCAAGAACCTCAGCTCAAGAGTGAAGGTGTTTCACTAGGTGCTTTAGTGCAAAAGTGTGAAGAAAAACCACTTTAAGGCACAAACAAGTGCAAATATAGAGAGAGATGAAGAAATATAAAGAGAGAGGGATATGTTTTGTACCTCAAATTTCTGAACCTCTGGAAAGGAAGAGGGACCTCCCCTCTTATAGAAATCCAAGTCTTAAGCTTGTTGGACAAGCTAGAGGCTTGGTGCAATCCCTCCATACACGTGTATGGAGGATGAGTTCTATGCTCACTAGCTGGCACAACTGGCAATAAAAATATCTGAAAAAGCAAAGAAAAGGGTCTCGGCCAAAAAGTATGGCTGACCGGCTATTAAAGGTGCCGACCGGCCATCAGTGAAGCCTACTGGCCACCACTGATGGCCGATGGAAAGAGGGCACAGTCGATGGGCATGAGGCCTGGCCGATGGGTTGTAGGGCTGGCCAATAGGCCACCTCCTTTCCTTAGAAACAAAGCCATAAGCTTTTGGTCCATAACCAAGCACAAAACTGACAAGTTGAGAGGCTCTAAGGCAAGGTGCATAGCTGAGACCTTTAGAAACTCAAAACGAACACGAGCATGGATGATCATCGGGTGTTCAAATGATGACGTCCAAGTCTTGAGGACAGTAAAAAATGGGATGTCTACATCATCTCAGTCAGATTAAACCAGGGACAACGCCAGGCTATGTCAGTAGCAGACTTGTTGCATATCCAGTGGCACCACCATCCCTCATTCGGGAAATCCACTAGATGGTGGCGGAAGAAATAGCCTCGAGCTGAGTACTCAAGGCAAGAGTCTACTACCTTCAGCTTATCCAGAAGCCACACCTGGAGAGGGATGAAAGAAAAGAGAGATTAAAGAATAGAGAGATGTATGTTGAAAGAAAAGTGAAAAAGGGTTTTGAGAGAAAAATAGAGCATGAGTGCTGAGCAATGTGAGAAGCACATATGAGAAACGATGGGAAACATTACTTGAAGAAGTAGTGGACTTCCTATGAATCTGGTAGTCTCCCGCCGATGAAAGGCGTCTAAGCCCATCAAAGTCTCGGCCAACACCAAGCCAATGCAACTCTTACCATCTTTCAAACCTTGGGTTGCTTCGATCAATTAAATGCTCGACCCGTCGAAACTAGGGGCAAGAAGGAAATGACCAAGCATACATAAGTAGAGGGCATGTTGTTGGAAACCTCGCCAGAGGAGGTCGCCTTGGTCACTAACGTCTGAAAATCGATGAATCAAACTGAGAATGTCTAGTTCTCCATTGTAGGCCAAAGATCGAGCCTCGTGCAAAGTGAGCCCACACATCCGTCCCAAAGCTTGGGCGTGGCCAAAACGGGGTTGAGGCATGATTTTCTCATCTCGTCGGGATTTCATTAACGCCTGAAATTCTTCAATTGTCGGGCACATTTCTTGTCCCCCGAAGCTGAAGACGTATGTAATTGGGTCCCAGCATCTAGCCATGGCATGAAGGAACATAATATAAAGTGGAGTACGGCTCAATGGAAAAAGTGCATTTATGCTGAAACCCCGAAAATTTACCTTTTCTGAGTCGTCTAAAGTCGCAATCCAGTCCGAGAGTTTTTGGGCAAAAAATGGCTCAATTTGTGAAGAAATTGCAACTAAAATGAAGTTTTGGAGAAGAATTCATGAAGCTGGACCTTTTGTAGAAGATAAGGCAGTGAGTGGAAGCCAGCTGTCAACAATCTAGCCATTCTTGCATTTGATGGTCGATAGGTGGCCGGCAAGCTACCTTGATGGCCGGCAGACCACCTCTTGTGGCCGGTAGATGGCTGGCAGGCTCCCTATCTGGCCGGTATCCTTCTTTTCGGGTCTGTAATCCACCTATGTGCTGTGCAATGCTGAAGGCATGTGTTCTGTTTTGATCTTCAAGTATTTTAAGGTCTTGTTTTGAGTCTTTTCGATTTTAGCAGGTTTGTTTATTTGTATTCGAGTTGTTTTTGTTTATCAAGTTGCTTTTACTTATCGAGTTGTGTTTTGCATTTTGTATTTTGTTTGTTGGTTGGTTCATTACTCGATTAAGAACGTTGTTTCAATCAAGTGCCCTTGGCCAATTCAATTCCATGTCTATTTTTATGCAAACCTCTACTCCGAGGAAGAGAATGAAGAGGGCCCCTCGATCATGAGGCGACCGATGCTAATTTTTTTATTTTACTTAGTTTCTTTTCTAATAGTAGCATTAGCACATGTATAACTTCAGACAGGTTTATTTGCTTTAAAACTTGTACTCTTTTTTTTTTGTAAAAAACCATGATCGGAATAAAACCTCGCAGTTTTTATGAAAAGAGTGTTGTTACTTTTGCATCATGAGCACCATGTTTCTGGGGCACTATCTCCATCAGTGCCGCTGTCTGAATCAGTCCCTGAGCCAAAACCAGAGCAGGCATCGTCTCCGCTCTCTGCCCTAGAACCTTCCTCAGCATCATTACCTCCGCTTTCTAGACCTGAGTCGACTTCGTCTCCACTCTTGGACGACTCAGAACGCTGACTCGCTGCCTCCTTAGAGTCGTTGGTCTCAGCATTGTCATCGCTGAAGGTAGGCTCTGGAGGACTATTCGGGCCCCGGTACCCCTAGCTCTGCCTCTCTTCCCTGTTGCTAGAGGGGGTACTACTTGTGCTGGTGGTGCTACTGCCGCCGCTGGAGCAATCAGTATAGCTGGGATTTGAAAAGACAGATGTCAAAGTATAAGCTACAGTGTGTATCAGATGCAAGCATAATATGCAAAATGAGTGTATGTCGGAGTCAAATGCAATGTGTTAGTACAGTGAGTTAGTGCAGTGTGCCAATGTAGTGGACCAGCGTAGTTTGGAACAGACTACAGTTAAAACGCCAGTGTATCAGTGGAAAGATGATAACATGAAGTGCAAACTGAAGAAATTATCAGGACGCCGTGGAGGCTGAGCAGCGTCTCCCTCTTCTGTACAATGCCCATCAATGAGGCTATCAACTTGAGAGCACCTCCTATGTACTCTATCGATGCCTGTAAATGCATTTGGATGATCAGTGTTTGTAATAAACATATCTGAAATGAAATGTGGAGTACAAATTGTAAAGTATGGTCCATACCTTAGTTGGGCTTCGAACCTTGACAAGCTTATGCTCAGCCGTTGCAGGCTCAATCAGGACCTGGTAAGCTGCCCCGGTATGCCGCCAGCATGTAAGTGTGGTAGAAAGCTCTGGCCAACTGGTCCTCTGCCCCTCACGAAGAGCCCCACTAGCACGGGCCTTGGTCGCCCTGGTCACCCTACGCACCCCTCCCACTACAAGAGCCTTTGCCTTCTTACCCCCGTGAATGCCAGTCAGAGGTAGCATGAGGTGGGTTTGAATGAAAGTTGCATAGTAGCCTTCTGCCCTGAAGTACTCAGCATTCAAGCCCACCATAAACTGAGTAATTGCATCCATAGATAGGCTGTCTACTTTTCTCATAGACTCATGTGGTGCCATTGGAACGATCGGGTCCAGCAAGTCTACCGTCTGGCGAACAAACTGCTCACTTAGAAACCAGTAGCGACAGATTAGGCCCTCAAGCAGAATACAGAAGTGAGAAGTGGCCTAGGCCTCGGCATATTGGTCTTGTATCCCAGTCGGCATCATGGCCCAAGGCTGCCACGTGATCTGCAAACAGAGAGTGTACAGATTGTTAGTTGCTATCAGTTGCAAAAATGTGAATCAGAACAGTTGTAAATAAAAAATGACTATGTTTTGAGTTACTTCATGGGCTGCCACTATGTCGAAATAGTGCTAGAAGAATGTGAATGACTTATGGCACTGACGCTGGCATCTGCCATCATACCGCCTCAAATAAAGGACTGCCAGAGGGAGCTTCTCCATGGGCTCTAGGGCGAGAGTTGAGAAATAAGCATAAACCCATAATTGCAAGAAAAGTGCAGTGATATGTGATCAATAGAGCATGAACATATATAGAAAGTGCAAAGCAGAAAGCGTACAACATAAACAGATATAGAAAGTGCAAAGCAAAAAGCACAATATATGAACAGATGTAGAAAGTGCAACGCAGAAAGCACAAGTATTGAATAGATATAAACTAGAAAATGTAAAGTACAAAGAGGGAACTGAAATGCATGCCTCTCAGGCTCGCCAGTAGCCTCCGATCAGCTCTCCTCTCAAGCGAGAGGTAGAGCTCATGTAGCTATAGAGGGTAGCGAAGCCAGCTCCGCCCCAATCGTAGAAGCGTACCCGATGAAGGGTCACTAGGGCACTCAGCAGATATAAGCCCATGGTGTTCCACCTGTTCGAAAACAAGGTGGTACCGAGGATGAATATCAAAAAGCTTCTGGTGTACTGCTCCATCTCCTTTAATGTCTCTGGCTCGCTCCCTCTGAACTGCTTAGCGTACTAGCTATACCTGACTATAGCTGTCCAATACAGGGGTGGACGTGCTCCTAGCAGCTTGACCTAGGCGGCCTCCCACTCCCCCATGTCTGTGTCAAACGGGATTGCATCACCCCCTACTCCTAAGCCAATAATCATGGCAAAGTTGTAGGGAGTCATCATCATCCCCCCAGCAGTGGAGAAGTGGAAGGAGTTGGTAGTATCCCACTATCTCTCCACAAGTGCTCCCAGAAGGAGAGGCTAACGATGACCCGTGTCAGGCCGAAGCAGAAGAGACCGAAGCCAGTCTCGTCCACAATGTCACAAACTCTAGTAGGGTCGTACCAGTCTCGTGCAGTCGTGGCCCCGTACCCTTTGAAGGCATGAGCCTCACCTTGTGGCAAAGAATGGATGAATTAGATAAGGCAGTAATGAAAGTACAGTAAGATAAAAGGCAGTGCAAGAAATGCAAGTAAAGAAAGGCAGGAATGCATGAAAATAGAGCTCATATCTCAACGGCGATGGATGAAAGGTGAGAAACCAGCTCCCTCAGCAGGAGGTCCTCCGGTACACCGAGAATGAAGTCGCTAAAACGCCTAATGCCATCGGCTGGCAAGATGTGTGTGCAGGGATGGTACCTTGCTGGATCAAAAGGGCGTACCCTCAACAGTAATGGCTCCAGCTCGACCTTAGGCTCAAACTCTGCCTCGAGCTTGACCTCAATGCCCTGAGCTGCCTCGCCAACCTTTGTAGCAACCGGCTCCCCCGCCTCAACAACAGGTGAAAATATGGAGGGAACCTCCGGAGGAGCCCCATCATGTGGTGAATCATCTTCCATCTGGAAAATAGATGAGAAGTAGGCGAAAAATGAAGAAAAATTGAGAAAATAGGGTAAACTTGGAAAAAGTCAAACCTAAGAGAGAGAAAATGGAAGAAAAAGTCAAAGTCGGGAAAAGTTCACCAAACCTGAGAGAAACTCGAGGGAAACAAGCCTAGAAAGGTGAAAATGAGGAAAAAAGTGTTGAAATCAAATTTCAATCAATTCAAAGTGAAGAGAACTAAGAGGGTTTAGCGAATAAAGTTTGCATGGGGTGTTGGAAAACGCGTAAAAAGCACAAATCTAGAGATAAGGAGTGTCTAGAGAGAGGGAGGGAGCATTTTCGGACATGGGGTTATGAGGAAATGAAGTATGGAAGCCTATACTTAAAGACCCGTGCGTGAAAAGACAAGTTTGCCCCGAATTGCCATCGGTGGCCAGCAGGTGGCCGACAAGGCTCATTGGTGGCTGGCAAAGCTTGTTCATGGCCAGCAAGTGGCCGGTAGTCTCCCCCTGTGGTCGGCAGGTGGCCGGCAGCCTCCCTTTGAGTCCTGATGCTGTTTTGTGTCTTTGTTTCCCAAGAAGTGCAAGAAAAGTTCATTGTTGTGTCCAGATTGTCTTTATGGAAGCTCAAAACTGTGTTTTCGGCGCACGATGTTCATCACTTGTCAACATGAACAAGGTGTATCTTTTTTAAACATATTGTAATTTCTCCGAGAGGTAAATCGGAAGGTGCCATCAAATGTCACTTTTGTTCGTTTTGCTTTCGTTCTCCTTTAATTCTCCTTTCATTCTCTATTGTTGCATAGAATATGCATTTCACATATTTGTTACATAGAATATGCATCTCACATGTATTGTTGCATAGAATATGCATTTCACATATACGTATGTTGCATGCGCGTCTTGCATCAGTTATGATTCATGCATAGAATATGCTTTTGTGTCATGCATGGAACATGCTGTCCAATTTTGCATAGAACATCCTTTTGTACCCTACATAGAACATGCTTTCACTTAACTTCATATCTTCGTTGTTTATGTTGCATAGAATATGCATTGACACTATATCGCACATTGTTCATGTTAGTTATGCTTTCGCAAACAGGAAAGTTATTTTCTTTCTTCCTTTGCCAACACAAGCAAACGATATTGTATGTACGGTTCATTCGGAGGAGTTCCACGTAAAGTCGTTCGTGTCTCGGTAGGAGAACCTACTTGTTCACTTTGTGCATCTATCGCACACCACTTTATTTTATCTCAGGACAGGTGACGCACGGTCCCGTGTGGATTTCATCTCGGGATGTACGAAGCGCGATTCCAAGCGATTTTATCTCAGGACACGTGACGCACAACCCTGGGTGGGTTTTATCTCGGGACGCGTGAAACGCGAGCCCGAGCAATTTTTCTTGTTTCTCAAGACGCGTGAAACGTGACCTTGAGTAGCTTTTATCTCAGGCTGCGTGATGCGCGGCCCTGGGCGGGTTTCATCTCAGGACGTGTGACATGCGGCCTTGGGCGGGCTTTATTTCAGCACGTGTGACACGCGGCCTTGGGCGGGTTTCATCTCAGGATGCGTGAAACGTGAGCTTGAGCTATTTTTCTTGTATCTTGGGACCCGTAAAATGCGAGCCCGGGCGATTTTTCTTGTATCTCAGGACGTGTGAAACGCGGCCTTGGACGGGTTTTATCTCGGGACGTGTGAAACACGATCTTGAGCGGTTTTTCTTTCATCTCGGGACGTGCGAAGCAAGAGCCCGAGCAGTTTTCTATTTCTCGGGATGTGTGAAGCATGAGCCCGAGCAGGTTTTCTTATTTCTTGGGAGGCGTGAAACGTGAGTTCGAGCGGGTTCTCTTGTTTATTAGGGGGCGTGAAACGCAAGTCTGAATGGGTTCTCTTATTTTTTGGGACATGCGAAGCGCGAGCCTGAGCAGTCTTTTTGTTTCTCGGGATACGCAAAACACGATCCCGAGTGTTTTTCATTCTTCAGTTTCTCACGACGCTGAGCCGTTTTTTTTTTTTCAATTTCTCAAGATGCATGAAACGCAACCCTGAGCTGTTTTCTTTCCTCGTCTCTTGTTTTGGTGTGGTTAGAGTGTGGTTTTATCTTTTTGAATAGAACTTGTGTTGGTTTTAAGCTTGAAACTGCTCATTCATTTATTATTATCTCACATCTTGTTATCGCTTATTGTATCATCTCGCATGATCATGAGTCTTCAAAATAGCCAACTTCGTGTAACGTGTGAGTCCAGCTTTCAAAGTTATATTGTGCATATCATTTGCATCTTGCCCTAGAACTACGCTGGTTTGATTCTTTACAAAGGGATACGTAGGTAGTCTGCAGGCGCAACCATTTATTTTTGTCTTAATTGTGTTTGTCCAAATCTTATAGCCTTGTCAAAATGGGTCGTCTTTGGGCTTTGACATTCACTCACGTCATTTCATGACTCTGAGTTCTGTCAAAGAGGAGCAACTGTAGACACCCTATTTTTTACGGCCCTTACGACTTGGACACCATCGCATGCACACCTAATGATGAATTTATTTTCTTCTCAAGTGCTCGAAGTTCTTAACGGAATGCTACAACTTTGGGCCCTTCAAGCCCTACACCCTTGTTGCCTCATTCTTAGACTAGGCCTTGGTCCTTCAAGCCTGCAGCTTCTAGTGGCCTGCTGGCTACCTGTTGAGGCTGCTGGCCATCATTTTTGGGCTGCCAGCCACTGATGTGGCTTGCCAGCCACCAGTTTCTTTTACAGATATTTTATGACAGTTATGTCAACTGCTTGCATAAATGCATACATCTGTCCACACGTGTAGGGCTAGATATCCTTGTAGGGAAGTCATGTTTTCTATATATAGGAGACCCTTTTCTCATGTTTTGAGGTTAGAAAATTTTTAGATCAAAATTTTTCCCCTCTCTCTCTACAATTCTATTTCTTTCTCTCTCTCTCTAGCAAATTTCTATACTTTAGCCTATATACTCTCAACCTTTGCCTATACACCTTTAACCAAATCTTCTCATTTTTGAGCTGAGGTACTTTTGAGGTTGGTTTGAGCTCTTGGGGGTATTTTTTACTTGGTTTTGTTGCGTGAATTGCTTCTTCTTTTCAAGAGGTATAAGGCTTCGTCTCTTTGCTTGCTTTCTCTACTATTTTTCTTGCTATCTTTCAACTGATTTTGGGCTGTAAAACTTATGTATTTTTGGGTTGAAACTTGGGTTCTAAGGCCATTAAAGGTTAAGGGGTTGTTAACCCTATTTTGAACCTTGTTTTGGAGGCCTTTTCCCTTGTGTTTCCCATCCTTTTACTATCTTTTTCTGAGCTTTTAAAAACTAATTTTTCAGAGCTTTTTCAGTGGCCAAAATCATGTTTTGAAATCCAAATCAAGGAGGGGTTAGCCTTCCCTCCTTGTGTCTTGCTTACTAGCCTAGTTTGTGCCATGTGTTAGCATATTAATTTAGCTATCTTTGTCTTAATTCCAGCATGTTTTAAGACTTGTTTTAGACTGTTTTAGCACAATTTTGGGCTATTAGTTGCATTTGAGCTTTGTTTTGCATGCTTTTGTGTAATAGTCCTCATGAGTTTGGTGTTTTAGGCCTTAGACACCATCTCATTTGAGTTGATAGCATTTATTTATGTTTTTCTCACTTATTTTCAGCACTAATAATCTCTGCAAGCTCCATCTTTTCTTGGCTTTTTTGTTTTGCTTTGAAAGTGGTTCAAACTACTTGTTTGTTTAAAGCATGAGATTGAGATGTCATGCTTAATGGTTTAATCCTTTTGGGGTTCATTACCAACGGTATGATGTTTCTTTCATGCCTAAAACAACTTTTGGTTTGAGCCCTCTTTCTATTAGAGGGCTTAAACTCACCCTTTGGACTCGATTGATTAAAGAATGGAAAGGTGACTAAAATGATGTAATAAAATTGGAACTGAAATGGTAAAAGATAATAATTTGGTTGTGTTCAATCGGACGTTAATTGAACATATGGAACTTGGGCCATTTCATACTTACTAGTGATGAAATGATTCAAAGTCTCCAAGGTCATCACTTCCCTTGATCTTTCATGATAGAGATGTGACTTTTTGTGTATTGTTTCATTGCATTTATTGAACTTGCATGCTTGGTTTCACAAGCCATTATACAATGAAATTGCTTGAGTTGGTGGTTTGTGGCTTAAGCTCACTACTCCTTTGATTTGTTCATGAAAATGAAGAGTGAGTTGTGCAAACAAACCCTTGAAATACCCTGTGCATTGCTCTGTTTGTTCTCTGTTGCAACAAGGAGAACTGGGTAGAAGTGGTTGGTAGGCCACTTTCCATGGCCAGCAGACCACCTTTGATGGCCAGCCAGCCATTACTGGTGGCTGGCAACACTCATCACTGGCCAGCCAGCCACTGATACAAAATTCAACAGTCTATTTGTAAGGTAGAGCAGAGTTATTCTGGAAGTGGGCAACAGTGAATGTGTTCTATTGCACAACAGAGGCTCTTCGGAAGCAAAACTGTGGCTTTTCGGGTGAAAACTAAGAATGCGCATAAACATCCCATGCTTCCCCAGGCGGAGTAGTATTTAGATTGTTTAGCTTACTTAATTTTTTTAATTGCACTTGTGTTGTAATTATTTAATTAGTTAGTTAACTAGTTATTCAATTTCGTTGTTAGTTAACTAGTTAGTTAATTCATTATTGTAATAATTAGTTAAGTTGTTTAGCTAATTTAATTTGTTTGTAATAGTTAGCTTAAGTAGCTTAGCTTTAATTAGTTAGTTAATTAGCTAGTTTATTTAGTCGAACTCTCTTTCGTGAGAGCCTAATGTTATAATGTGTATGTCTTTTAACCGCACATCGTTCTTCCTTTTATTTACTAGCTTATGATGGTTAGTTTAGGGACATCATGTTTTGTTTCGCATTATTCATGCTTGCATCCATTTGTCTTACATGCACCGAGGCTCGATTCATTATTCTAACTGCATTGTTAGTTTAAACATTCTTTGAATACGTGCTTAGACTGCATGTTATCAAATTGTTTCATATGCCATACTAGTAGCCGAGCCTACTAGTTGCATGTCGCATGTGTTGTATTAGTCATATTGCATAAAGTTAGGATCATGCATTTTTCTAACTCTTTTGTTTATTTTGGCTTGGAGTATTAGGTGAGCCTTTACTCGCTTTAGTATATTGCGTGAATGTGATTGTTGCTATGTTTAGCATGCTTACCATTAGGCTAAATGCTTAAATGCTATAACTCTAGAATGCCTGTGGATGAAAGCTTGTTGCTTGAATTGGAATAATTTGAGCAATGTTTATATGCGATCGCTTTTTCAAGTGGTACATATTCGAAACAATTTTCAAAAAAAATATGAATCAAGTGTTCCAATTCTTACTAATTAGTCTATACTTGTTTATGTGCATCACATAGTAATGCTAGCCTAATAACCAGAACAAGAGCATATAATGTACATAAGATTCATATCATGATTAGTAGAGGCCGATCTTTGATCGGGCGAGCGGGAATGCTCAATTCATGACCTTTCCCTCTCGTAACTAAGTTCCCGAGCCGAGACAATCTTGGTGATGACGGACAGATGGCCTTTGGCACGAGTCATGGGTTTTCTAAATTTCTCTAAAATAAAATATTTAGGCGGCGACTTTGTATTTGGCAAAGCAGTCCATTTTTGGCAATTTGATTCAAAATCAATTTTCCAAAAGATTTGCCGAATTTGGACTCTTTGGTGTTTATCAATTTCACATTGCACTTGTGAGATTAAATTCAGAACCGCGAGAGTTCGATACTGTAGGGCTTATTTCAAACTTCCGAAAGGGGGATGCGAAAAAATTGAGCTACAATATGGTAGAATTTTCCTATTAATAATTAAAATTATAAAAATATTCATTAATATGTAATACTCCATCCCTCCCAAAATATCAATCCCTTTTGGGGAATCCAAATTTTTTGGTAGTACAATTATTACATTTCAAAAATATTAATTTTTCAAAACTACCATTTGGTAGTACAATTATTACATTGGGTGATTCTATTTACATACCATTAATCCTTTCAGTACACACCGTTACTTAACATCAATAATATTTTGAACTTTTAATTTTTCACTCGACACCCACTATAATATTACTTTTTTAGCCTAACACACACAATACAATACACACCGTAATATAAGATAATGTACAAACTATTAAAGTTGAAAAGACAATAAGGTCTAAAATGCAATTCACGATAATTTTAGATTCTTGTGTCTTTTTCTTCCCGATTTGTGTTGAGTCTGTGGAATCAACGTAAGAGCAAATGAGAGGTTGAAATTTTACGGCGACGAAGCAATTGGTGTGGTATTGTGCAAAAATTTATAAAAAAAAAAAAGAAAAAAGTTTTGGTATTGTTTATACAGTGTTGAAAAAACTTAATATGTTCACAAATTTATATGCGAACTAAACCAAAATGTTTATTTATTTTTTTTTTTGGGTATGAACGTTTAATACTTGTTTAATTTTAATAATATAAATAAAATGATTCTATTCAAATATCAATCATTGAAAATTTTGTAAATGTTCAACTTTACGTGCGCATGGAACAAATAAGCTACTATTATAGAAATGAACAAACGGTCTTTTGTTCCAAATCAACACGAGCAAAATAAATAACAAAGTGAATTGATATTTTTATTATTGTTTTGTTCCAAATCAATGGCATCCATAGTATGTAAATCTTTAAAATCAAATTAATTTAATCTTTTAAAATCCTAAATCTTTCAAAACAATCAGTGCGTTTGGTCCTAATTTTCTGAATTCAATTTTTTGGAAATTAAGTTTTTTATTTTTCATGTTTTTTATTTTTTGTGAATATTTTTTAAATTTTAAGCAATTTTTTTACTTCTTTAGATGCACCTTGCTTAGATGTATCTACAAAATAAAATATTTGTGAAAAAATATTTTCAAAAATTAATAAATACGCAAAAATACACAAAATATACTGAATTTTCATATATATATATATATATATTGTATTTTTGGTGTTCAATGAATTTTTTTTTAAAAAAATTCACAAATATTATACTTTTAAGTATTTTTGTATTAGGTGTGTCTAAAAATTAAAAAAAAAAAGACTAAAATATTAAAAAAATTCAGTGAAAACCAAAAAATATGAAAATCAAAAAAGTAGAATTTTCTGAAAAGTGAATTTTAAAAATTAAAACCAAATAGAGTGAATAATAATTTTTCGAGCTAATGTTAAACATTAAAAATTAATATTCATTATAAAAAGTTTTAAATTTTAAACTTTTACAATTGATCCCGACGAGTTTTCTTCTGTTGAAATCTTTCCATAATAGTATCATTGTCAATGCCATCAAAAATATCTATCTCAATGTAGATAACCAAGCTATCATTCATCCATTCATCACCCATTCGGTTCCGCAACCGATTCTTCACAATATTCATAGCTAAAAATACCCTCTCAACAGTAGCAGTTGCAATAGGTAAGATTAATGCTAAAGTCAAGAGTAAATACACCAATGGATATACTTTGTCTCTTCCAGTCTATACCATTTTTTTAGCAAGATCGGCAATTCCATTCAACATTGAGAACTCACTACTGGATAGCATAGTGATAATATATGTATCAAGTTGATCATTAAGTACCATGAGCACCACTGAAGAAAATTCTTTGGGATAAAATTCAACAAGATGACTTAACTTTTTCCTGTCAAAACTAGAGAAAGAGTTAGATGGATTCAAACATGCCACACAGAGTAACAACTCAGCGTTTAACTCAGTGAAATGAGCATTTAGTTCTTGAATTTGCATATCCAAAATAATGTAGAATAACTCAGCGCGATAGTGATGTAAATTTGTAATTTCTTGAGCTTTGCGCCTTTTTTTCTCTTGAGCTACAAACATATCTTTCATTTGGGGAACATCAATTTCATACTTTTCACAAAAAGATAAAATATCATCAAGTAAAGATGTCCACCCACCTACTTTAGAAATTTGAACTAAATTCATGGCATTAACAATATCTTGATCTTTCTTTTGTAGTGCTTACGATAACTCACTTGTAATAGCCAATATTGTTTTCATCAAATGAAGGTTGAATACAAACTCAAATGATTAAATTGAGTCTAGCAATACATTTGCTTCTGCTCGTTGTTCTGAATTTGAACCATCATCCGAAATCATTTCAAGCACATTAATCACTGTTGAAAACATATTAGCCAAGTTGACTAAAGTACCATAGTGTGAACCCCAACGTGTATCACCAGCACGTTTAAGATTAGTTTCTTGATTTAAGCCTTGCCTACTAGATAGCTCTCTATTATTAAGTGCCTCAGCAACTTTTGCAGCTTGCTTCTCCCTAACAATATCTCGGCGTTTACATGATGCTCCAACAACACTCACCACATTAGAAACCAAAGTGAAAAGTAAAGCAATTTGAATATGATTCTTTGTCACGGCTACAAGTGCCAATTGCAATTGATGAGCAAAACAATGAATATAATATGCACAAGGATTCTCCTTCAGTATAAGTGTTTTAAGACCACTGAACTCACGTTGCATATTACTAGCCCCATCATATCCTTGACCCTGTAATTTGGAAATACTCAATCCAAGCCTGGGGAATAAATTTTCCACAGCTTGTTTGTCACGGCCCACTTTTTATACTCGAAGTCATTACCAAGTTCATTAACTTAATTCAATTTCAGAGATAACATGCGGAAATAAACTCATACATTCAATCCGTAGAAGTGAACAATAATACTCACATTCGTATGCAAAGTAAATATAACATGAGCATTTTTAATAAGTTGCCCTTGGGCTTACATCACTTAAGGTACAAGGAGAAGGGTGTAACCCTTTCACAACAATGGCACTCTGCCAACATAACAGAGGCCCCGTGGCCAGTAAATAAGTAGATCCAAATCTTGCAGCTCAACTTGCTTAATACCTGAAAAAGATTCAACAACGTGGGATGAACATATAGTCCAGTAAGGAACTCAACATGATCCTCAACAATAACAACTTACAGATAGCTATGATCATGAACACTCATTCTCATACTAGAATAGTAATGTGACAGTTTATACAATATATATATGTGTGAACTTTTCTCGAAAACAACCGTTTCATTCAACGCTACAAGTGATTTGTCTTTCCTTTTTCCTTTCATTAACCCCCATTCCCAATCTTTCATAACATTAACAATTACTTAGGAAATAATCACACCAAGCCCGATACTCTCTTCCATTTTCAATACATACACAGATGTACCATTTCAAACATGTTTATCTTTAAAACATTCGTTCTCCTCCACACTTTCCAAAAGACAAAAAATGACATTTTGGTTCGTTTCCACTACTATCATAACTATACATGCATATCTTTGTAAAAAATATAAATTTACAACCCACCAACATGTATACAATCAACCAATGGAGTAACTCGGTCCTCCAAACTGTAATCAATCAAATCCATGATATTTTCTGTTACAACGAAACAACAACAATCCCACTTTGCTCTACTAACTATGTGCTTAGTAAGCCAAAGATATACTGAAATAACTACAACCAACTTCGCTCTACTAGCTATGTGCGTAGTAAGCCAACAATACACCCCACTCAACAACATTAACTACAAGCCAGTTTACCAGGCGCTAGCTGGAAGGGTATGGTGCCTCCGATTATTAGCGCGGTCAGTTCTCCAGGCGCTAGCTGGAAGGTAACGGTACCTTTGATTCTAAGCGCAGGGTATAACACCAACAATCACAGCACATCAAGGCATAACCAACATGTGTAATGCATATACATAAACTATCAAGACACCGGCAATGTGTTAAAGTATATGAACACATGACTATCTCCTTCCGAGCAAATATACATATATATAATGTATCTAGCACTTCATCACATACGATGTTCAATTAATCAATGGTAAAATGCATACCCGACAATTATACACAACCGTGTCATCCTCCACCGATGACCAAGGATAAAACCTCTAGATGCATATAATTAGTACATCTATTGAAGACTCAATTATCATGAATCACAAACCCAACAACAATATTAACATGGTAGTTAAAGATACAACTTCTACATGTGTGTTCAACACTCAAGATACAACAATCCAATTCTCAAACTTATTTCGAAAACACTTCCCTCATTTTCACAAAAACGATTCCATTTCCTTTTTTTGTTATCACAAAACCAACTCCACTAATCTTGTTTCCATAAAATCAACTCCAAAGCCATGGTTAATCCCTTAGGCATCAACACCCTTACCATACTCATTTTGACAAAAGAGATTTACACACAATGGTCAACAAACCCTTATTTTAATTTACCCAATCAAAATATAATTTAGGGCTTCTTCTTCCTTTAACTACAACAAGCTAATTTATATTCTAATTAGCCAAGACAAAAAGTAGTGAAGCCAAATCCATTCTCAACACAACCAACCCTAGGTTTATCTCATGATTTTCAAACAAATCCAACAAGATATAATTTTCATGCAATACAAAAACTACCACATGTCTATCTATAGATGGAGTATTGAAAAAGAACAAGGAGAATCCCTACCTCAAATGGAGAACTCAAATGGAGAAGATGACCCGAAATCAAAGTGCTCCAAATCCCAAATTTCTTGGATCACAACGAAGCCCTCGACGATCAACACACTTCTTACAATGGCCAAAGGGTAGGAAAACACTCTAGCTAGATCAATCCTAAGAGAGAAGTTAGGTTTTAGAGTGAGGTGCTCTCCAATGGAAGTTTTGAAAAAGTAGGAGAGAGAAAGAAAATCAAAAGGTGATCCAAAAAGCTAAGTCTCGGACTGATATACACGACGCCCCGCTCGAGCGTGGAAACCCCTGCTCGAGCGTCACTCACAGGATCCCGCTCGAACGGCCAAACCCCCGCTCGAGCGGCAGATGCACGCTTCCAGAACTTTTGCAGAACAGGCCCTCGCTCGAGCGTCAAGCTTCCCGCTCGAGCGTCACACACGAACTCCCGCTCAAGCGTCCAAACGCCCGCTCGAGCGTCCAACACTGCAGAAAAAATACTGGGAGATGGATTTTCCCACTCGAGCGCCAAAACCCCCGCTCGAGCGGAGAGACCAAAAACTGGGCAAAACTTCTAAGTTTTAAAACACAACCAACTTATTCCCAACTTGCCCAACACAACCCAAAACTCTAAAACAAAGAGTAAGGGATAGAAATGAGGATAAGACCACAACAGATTTACGGAACCGAGTCCGGATTACAGTTAAACAAGAAAGGGAAAACCAGGATCGCTATATTGTTTAAGTGAAAGAGCATTCGTATTAGCAACATGCTCAATATCGAAAAAGCGCTCAATCACTTGTCTTTTTTTGTCAGCATATCACATTACAATTGCCATTTGCTCCTTGATTGATATGTCACGGGCTTCATCAATCAAAATAGAAAAAAGTGCATCATCAAGATCTCTAATAATCACATTGATAGTTTCAAATGCGGCCACATTTACAATGTCTTTTTGAATATCAGGAGATGTCAACTTGAGATTTTGTGGAGTATTGCTCAATGCAACCACTTTGACATCTTCATTACAATCAGCAAGAAACTTGAGAAGTTCAAGAAAATTTCCTTGGTTACTTGAATTTTTAGATTCATTATGCCCATGAAACGCAAGTCCTTGTCTTAAAAGAAATTTAATACAATCAACCAATGAATTCAAACGGGTTCGATACTCAATTCGAGCTTGATCAGATTGTTTGAAAAAAATCATTTCAATATGTTGGTTTTGGTTTTGGTTTAACAATAACAAGTCTTGACATTTACTCGAAGCTTGATTATGAGCACTATTGGGACCTCCAACATGAGACTGAATTTTTTCTTTTTTCTTCCAATTTGAGAAACCCTCACCAACAAAAGAATCACCATCACCTTGATTTCCAATATCGGGTTTGAAAAGATAACAACATAAACAAAATGTTGCATCTTTTGCTACGCTATACTCCAACCAATTAGGAAATTCACTAAACCAAGCTTGATTAAATCGCTGAAGTTTTTGTCCAAATGATTTTTGTGGAAAATTATGATCACGAGGTTGACAAGGACCTTTTTGTAGATATGCCCTACGAATTTGGTCTCGATCATTAGCATTATAGTCCATAATCTGAGGCCGTAGTCCTGGATCTGCAGGAAGGTCTACTAAGTTGATTTCTATGTGACTTTGTTTTGCGGAAGAATAATTATAATCTTTTTCTTGAGAAAGAGATGATTCCAACTTTGATTTTCTTTTGAAATATTTCTCCATGACTGTTTGAAAAAACTAAAAACCAAAATAAAAATTCATAATCAAAATCTCAAACCTCCTACAAATCAAAATCTCCAATTTTAATACAAATCAAAAAAATTGAAATTAGCACAAATCACAACAAATAAAAATTTTTAGTTTTAGAACAAATTATAATAAATCAAAATCCCTAATTTAAATATTAATCACTGCAAATTAATATTTTAATTTTAGCACAAATTAAATCCCTAATTTTAACGCAAACAACAACAAACTAAAATCCCTAATTTTAATATAAATCACCACCAATTAAGATTCATAATTTTAGCATATCAAAGTCTATTATTTTAACATAAATAACAACAAATAAAAAAATTTTACAAATCAAAACTTAACAAATAATTATAAATTAATACTCATAATTTTTATTTAAAAGTATATAAAAAAAATAAAGTTACTTGTAAACAATGAAGAGAAGATACCAAGGTTGTAATGTGGTCCCAAATATGTGTTGTGTGATCCTAATTTGGTGAATCGCGAGTCGGTAAATTGCAAAGTAACAAAAGTAGACAAAGAAGACAAAGAAAATACGAATATAGTTCACAAACACTGTGAATAAATAAAAAAATAAAGAATTTCATACACTTTTAGGGTTTTAGAGTTTTAACCTTACTATAATTGGAGTTGTGTGCACTCACCTAAAAAAAAGTTGTGTGTCAATTGTTAATTGGGATTGGGATTCCAAAAATATATATATATATACAAACGTGGGTGCGTCGTGCGTGTGGTGTGTTAGTGGGTTAGTGGGTTTGAAATTGTGTATTAGGAGGGGCACAATCTATGTGTGAAAGGCAGACCACACGTAAACCCAAAAAAAAAAAAAAAATTCAAAAGTCAGGGGGGCACGTGACCCCCGTGAGCCCAATGTCCCTCTGCCCCTGCGCCGATTGATGATGAAGATAGTGGTGGTAGTGGTGATGAGAGACGATCAATGAACATGGTGAAGATTTGTGAGAAAGAGTTGTGTGTGTGTGTGTGTGTGTGTGTGTGTGTGAGAGAGAGAGAGAGAGAGAGAGAGAGTTGTATAAGATGCAATCAATGATTTGAATCAAATCGCTACAACATATAACGCTGGGCAAAATTGTCCAAAAAAATTTACTTTTAAAATCATTTGTCTTGCATGAGACCTATATTTGGAGGAGTTTACAAACTAATAAAATATTGGGCAAACTTCACTTTACCTCTTTATGGTTTGGACCATGTGCAGTTTATCCCCTAACGTCTAGAAATGACCACATGACCCCACGTGGTTTGTGGATTGATATGTACTGTTAAACATTTCGTCAAACTTAACAGCAAGTGTGAACCACGTAGCAAACATAAGGAGGTTATATGCTCATTTCAAATTTCAAGGGGATAAATCGAACATTGAATAAAGCACAGGGAGTTAAAGTGCACTTTGTCTTCCAAACAAATGACGAAAATATCCGTAGTTTGTTTGGCTAAGCCTTTTGGGACTAAATAAACACAAAAGACAAAATAGACTAAATAAGCCAATAAGACAAAATGTAACATCTAAATTATAATTATAATCATTATATTTTTTCTCTTACAAAAGTCAAAAAAGCCAACCCAAATAAAATTTTCAGTCCCAAGCTAAAAAGTTCTAACTCAAAAAAGCCGACTAAAAAAGTTCTAGCCAAACGACAACTTAAGTTACTTATATACTGGGGTGCTTTAATCTTTTCCATTAAATTGTTAACAGACCTAACGGTGTACTATATAGTCCACAAACCATGTGGGAGTTATGTGGTCATTTCCAAACATTAAGCAAGTAAACTACACATAGTCCAAACAATAAGGGGCTAAAGTGAAGTTTGTCTTAAAATATTTTGTGTCATTTCACAAGATGCAATTTCAATGAGGAATTTTTTACCAAGCTTTCAAAAAAAATAAATCAAGCATCATTAGACTTCCTTAATTTCTTAAATTTTAGTGTTAAAAAAAATTGAGACTTATAATTTAAGTATACGATGTTTATTTAACACATTTTTTTAGTGCACGTGATTTTTTCTTACTTGGTATTTTAATTATTAATCATAATCATAAACTCAACTAACCTCAAACATCGTAAGTGTACGTATATTATGAACTCTCAACCAATATGCATATCAACTCTCAACAAAATAAAATAAATAAATAAATAAATAAGACAAAGAGCGCAACTTTTGAGATAAATATATCATATACACCTGTTTGGAAATTCTCAAACATCATATACACCTCAATCAAAAAGTTAAATTTTAAAGTGAACTAAAACATATTAACTATTTCAAACATGAGAGGATAATTTGTAACGAAAAATTGGGCTGAGCCACGATCCTTTGATTTCTGTTGTGGGCCAAACTAAAGGGCCGGAGTGTGGACATCGAGTAGGCTCGGTCCCTTTTTATCTGAGTACCAAACTGGGCAAAGGCGTTGACCAAGCTACCGATGTGTTTGGTAAGATGGAGAGCTGAGCTAGGTGTAGCTCAGTCGATATTTCTATTCCATTACTTAGTTGAGCACAGAGCCGAAATAACTTGGTTGACCGCAATGTCAGCTGAGGTAAAGGGGTCAGCCGAGGTAAAGGTGTCAACCGAGGTAAAGGGAGTGGCCATCTTACTTAGCTTGCAGTGATGGAGGTGTTCTAAGGGTAAGCATTATCCTTGGGCATGAGACTTCTAGTAGGACTCTGCTAAGGAGAGTTAGAGTCCTATTGGGATTGTGCAAACCATCTCACTTGGTTGGTAGTGAGTAGGGTGTGTGATTCCTAGGAGGACTCTCATAGGGAGAGTTAGAATCCTACTAGGATTGTGCCAAGCAGAACCTATAAAAGGTCATGACCAGACCTATGTACAGGTATCCCAATTCTTACTCTAGAATACACAGAGCTTATTGTCTATTGTCTAGTTGCTGACTTAGGCATCGGAGGGGTTTCCAGCATATACCCGTCGGTTAGCTCACGTTTGTGTTTTTAGGTGCCAAAGCAACGTTGATTAGAGGAGTGCAAACTTGATCAACAGGATCATACGAGAAGAATTATTTCATGCTCGTACAATTGGCACCGTCTGTGGGAATTACACATAGAACAAAACCTTTTGATTGAGTTTTTTGAAATCAATGGCGCACAACGAAGATTTTTCGCAATCTGTTATAGATGGGCAAACCCCGGAAGGGGGTGGGAGGCGCGAAGGTTTACCTTTATCCCACCCATAGCGGAATTAGATCCCCAGCGAAGGAATCTGCAGCGAGAAGCGAGAGAAAGACGGGGCTCAAGTCCACACCGCTCTCAAAGCCCTGATAGACAAAGGTGGAAGATGGATCCTCAGGTTCTCGAAGATCGCGTAAGGGAGCAAGACGAAGTAATAAGAAGAATGGCAGCTGACATAAAGTCTATGAAGAGCCAGATAAAAGGCAAAGGGGTGGCAGCAAAAGAGGGGCGCAATGGCAACACACACTATTGCCATTCAGAAGATCATGACAGACAAGTCACACCATCACAAACTGAAAATAGAAACCTCAGATTGGGTGATACACAATCAAAGACTTCCAGGACACGCTACTCCAGGCCTGAGAGAATGAGGACTGAAAGGGCTCGAAGGAGAGAAGACACTCAGGCTCGCGACCCCCGCAGAGTCTCTGCACTACAACGATTGGTTCCTAGAACACATGGGAGTGTCGAGTTTGGAATTCCAGAGCCATACCTTGCCTATGAACCAGCAGACAAAGTGTTAGCAAGGTTGCAGAGCTCACCGTTCATTCCGATAATAGAGAACGCACCATTACCCTTAGGCTTCCACTAGCCCAAATTCACTACTTATGAGGAGAAGTCGGACCCCTACATACACTTGAGTCGCTTTTACCAGGTTATGGATGTGTATCGGCGAAACGAGGCTCTAATGTGTATCCTGTTTCCTTCTAGGCTTGGTGACCTGGGTTTAACGTGGTTTGAAAGGTTGCCAGAAGGTAGCATAGCTTCGTGGGCGCAACTAGCGGAGGCAGTTGTGACCAGATTCAGAACGAACACCAAGACACCAGTGGAGATTGACCAACTTCTCTCCATAGACATGGGCGAGAAAGAAACATTGAGGTCTTACAATAACCGGTATTGGGAGACTTTTAATCAGATTGGAGATTGCCCTACAAACCTAGCTATCGCACAGTATAAACGAAGTTTGCCGGCTGGCAATAAGTTAAGGGATTTAATGACAATGACGCCGCCCCTTACTATGGAAGCTCTAATGGAGAGAGTGCACCAACACATCCGGGTAGAGGAAGATGGGGCGTGCACCAAGGTAGAGCTTGGCACAACAGCAATACCAGACAAAAAGCCTTTGGCGAGAGTTAACATGGTTGACAAGTAGGACCGACAGCGCAAAAGTTTTTGCCCAACTGGGGGCAAAGTGGGTTGGTAGGTTTGACCAACTCTTTGTAATAAGTCTTTGCCCGACTGGAGGGCAACCAAGAAGCTTGGCAAGATTGGCCAGCATTTAGCTCTTCTTCAGCTGAGATAAGGATCCGCACTGAAGAAAGTTGGTAGGAATAACCAACATTGAGCTCTCTTCAGCCGAGATAAGGATCTGCGCTGAAGAAGTTTTGCAGGAATAACCAAACACTTCACTCTAGGTTGGTAGGAATAACCAACTTTGAGCTCTCTTCAGCCGAGATAAGGATCCGTGCTGAAGAGGTTGGCTGGAAAAACCAACACTTTCTTCTCTTCAGCCGAGATCAAGATCAAGACTAAAGAGGTTGGCTGGACAAGCCAACACCTTTTTCATTCCTAAGCCGAGATAAGGATCTAGGCTGCAAGAAGTTGGCAGGTATGACCAACATTTAGCTCTTTTCAGCCGAGATAAGGATCTAGACTGAAGAGAGTTTGCAGGAATAACCAACATTTAGCTCTCCTAAGCCGAGATAAGGATCTAGGCTACAGGAAGTTGGCAGGTATGACCAACAAAACTTTTGCACACTTTGGCCGGGATGACAGTTACCTCGGCCAAAGTAGGTTGGCAGGTTTGACCAACAAGTTTTTTGGATTCTTCAGCCTGAGATGCGTATCTCGGCCAAAGAAGGTTGGCAGGATCAGGTAAGGCCAAGCTAATTAGTTTGGCTAGGTATGCAGTCGGAATGATGCAAAACATTGAAAAAGAAACACAGTAACCGAGCAAAGAGATCAAAATTTTTCATTAATTGGAAGATGATTACAAAAAGGTGGGACATATAGCCCGGTTACACAGAAAGAATGCCTTCTCGTACGATTGCAACCACGAAGGGTATAAATGTTGAAGGCAAAAAGGTAGGGGCTGTTCAAATTTTTGAAGGTGCATGACGATTGTAACAGGAGAATGGGGATAATAGGGGCACGCCATGTATCCTAGGAATGGCGTCATACCAGATTAGTGGAAGAACATATTGAGCAACTGACAAGGCTTATTGGGGCCGAACGAGCTGTGAAACCAAACAACTTTTTTAGCTCGGCAGAGTGGGGCGTTCATTAGCTCGGCTGGAGGAAAATAATCCCAATCATGCTACGTAGATGGAATTATAGGGCAATTGAGAGGGTAATTTATAACGAAAAATTGGGCCGAGCCACGATCCTTTGATTTCTGTTGTGGGCCGAACTAAAGGGCCAGAGTGTGGACATCGAGTAGCTCGATCCCTTTTTATCTGAGTACCAACTGGGAAAAGGCGTTGATCGAGCTACCGAGGTGTCTGGTAAGATGGAGAGCCGAGCTAGGTGTAGCTCGGTCAATGTTTCTATTCCATGACTTAGTTGAGCATAGATCCGAAATAACTTGGTTGATCGCAATGTCAGCCGAGGTAAATGGGTCAGCCGAGATAAAGGTGTCAACTAAGGTAGAAGGAGTGGCCATCTCCCTGGCTTGCAGTGATGAGGGTGTTCTAAGGGTAAGCATTATCCTTGGGCATGAGACTCCATGTAGGACTTTGCTAAGGAGAGTTAGAGTCCTACTGGGATTGTGCAAACCATCTCACTTGGTTGGTAGTGAGTAGGGTGTGTGATTCTTAGGAGGACTCTCATAGAGAGAGTTGCAATCCTACTAGGATTGTGCCAAGCAGAATCTATAAAAGCTCATGACCAGACCTATGTACAGGTATCCCAATTCTTACTCTAGAATACACAGAGCTTATTGTCTATTGTCTAGTTGTTGACTTAGGCATCAGAGGGGTTTCCGGCACACACCCGTCGGTTAGCTCACGTTTGTGTTTTCAGGTAGCAAAGCAACGTTGATTAGAGGAGTACAAACTTGATCAACAGGATCATACGAGAAGAATTATTTCGTGCTCGTACAAAACATATCTGGAAAAAAATCAAATTTAAAATTTTATTCAAAGAAAGAAATCTCAAATCTTCAAATCCCACAACAAATAAAAATCTAACTTTCAAGAATTCAATCAAATAATCAACTAAAACCCATGAACAAATTTGCAAATCATATGTAGGGAAAAAAAATGATATTGAATTAGCCGCACTTTGGTAATTTTACCATCTTTCCAACTACCACCAGTCTTACTTTTAGTTTTGGTGTCCTCTCATGGTGGGAGAGTGAGGCACACTCCCCCATCCCTTGTGGTGTGTACGTATAAGGCTTGATTTTTTTTTTCTCTCTCTTCTATTGAGTTAGGGCTTGAGAGTGGAAGTTTGAGTGAGTCTTGAAGATTAGTCACATGCTCATTGGGAAACATGGAGTTGATCCATTGAGGTTTTGAGGAGTTAGGGTTGCAATTTCCATATTTTTTCTTTCTTATGTATGAATTTATCTCTCCTTCATATATACATGTAATGTTAAATGATTAATTGTTATAAAACAAACTCTTCTATTTATGTAACGTCCCTGATATTTTAATACAATATACTCAATATAATTCTTCATGATGATAAAATACGCATAAGACCTTCATGCAACATACTCTCTCTTGTTAAACCATTTCCCCATCAATTACATAATTGTTTCATAATGAGCATTTAATTATACAATACAGTTCAAAGAGTTAGAGTCATACAACAAAAAAGAAGAAAAAAATGCCCTAATGGTTCACAAATTTCAAGACATATGTCTTGATTATATAAAATTGTTCAATCCCAAAACATTTAAGCTTAGTAACTTGAGCACAATCAACATCCAACAAGCATTTCGTGCTCCATCAAAAGTAACCACCACCGTCCCTTAATTTGGTGGAAACAAATCACCTGTTCTTGAAAGGTAAATGGTTGGGATGAGCAAAGTTGCCTTGTAGGAATACATTCAACAAAATATATATATGCTTGAAATGAGTATGATCATTTTATGCACATGTTTAGATAAAACATTTGTTTTTCCTTCATTCCTTCCTTCAAGAAACAAGATGCAAAGAATTTCCAGTTCATATCAAGAATTTGCAAGTCCAGTTACTCAAACATCATTAAGTTACTCTCATATTTGCCGACTCACAATACGACAGGGTGATAGACACCTAAATCTCACACAACCTTTCCACATTTGTTGGCTCATCATATGGCAGGGTCAGTAGACACCCAAAAGCATTTTTTTTTTCCACATTTTTCGGCTTGATACAACAGAACTAGTGGACACCCAAAAATATTTTCTATATTAATTGGCTATAAGCTCAAGACAGAGCAATTGGTCACCTAAACAACCTGTGTGAGTACCAATACAATACATGACTTAATAATGTCATCCAACTTTATTATCAAGACTCATACACCAATAACTCCTCTTTATATTCCTCAACAAGCAACAAATGCACCATCATATGGATAATCATGAATGTTATGCCATACATGAGTTTTGAAAATGTTTCATGTCAACTAAGGTTCAATTCAATCATAAGAAAATCCAATACATTAATGTGGAATTCATGTATGCTAATCTCAAGCACCAACTTCAACCCTTTTTTACAAACGTCCACAATTATAACCACATTCCAAGGTTGGTAATAATCAAGTATTCCTCACATAACAATACCAACTTGTAACACTACCGGGGGTACACGTATGCGTTAAACAGTTCGGACTCTCGATTTTTTCGATCTAGTCTCACGAGTGCAATGTGAAAACGTAGATGAGAGTCTAGATTTGACAACTTTATAAAAAAATCCATTTTATTAAAAAAACATTTGCCATAAATGGATTGCGTCATCAGATCTCAAGTCGCCACCTAATATTTTGAAAAAATTAGAAAACTCATGACTCGTGCCAAGGCCACTGTTCGTCGTAACTAAGGATGCTTGGTTCAGAACCTTAGGTATGAGAGGGGAAGGTCATTAATTGAGCACCCCCGTTCACCCGATCAAAAAATTAGCCTTTACTAAACCATGATATGATCTTTATTTACTTTATATGTTCATGTTCTGATTTATTTAATAAATCCTAAAATTTACTATGTGAAGCAAACAAATATAAACGCATGTTGTCCATTTTGTAACAGCTTGATTTCATTATCTTGAAAATGTTTTGAATAGTACAATCATGAAGATCAATTTCATTCCAAATTAAATAACACAACCTTCATCCATTGGCATACATAGAGTTATATCAAATAAGAAAATAGCCGCATGGTAGGATGCTAAACTATAATAGGAAAAATATACAAGCAGGATGCTAAAATACAAAAACTTATATATTTACTAACGTCTTGCAAATAGGCACAAAAACAAAATTAGTAAACATGCATGATCCTATATACAAGATCCTAATGCAATTCATTCATGAAATGTAACTAAAGATCCAACTTCTAATATATGGCACAGTGGAACATCTCAAAACATGAGTGTGATGACCCCACTACTGTATAATAAATGACATTCAACTAATTAAGGAGATTTGGGTTTTTAATTGTCCATTATTTTGAATTAATTTGAGATTTATGAGAATTATGGAGTCTGATTCGTTTATGATTTGATTAAGAATTTATTTTAGAATTAGAAATTAAAAGCCTAAATGGCTTAAGAAAATAAAATTGATGAGTTGAATTGGTTCAATTTCGAGTATTAGACCATATGGGAGTTTAATTAAACATTCAATTCAGTTTAGTAAAATTGAGATTTGATTAATTGGGTCCCAATTGGGATTAATTAAGTTATGAGGTGGTTATGAGGATTGAGAATTATAATTATTATGAATTAAATTTATTAATGAGGTGTTCAATTTGAATATGTAATTTATTGACGGAAATTTTGAGTTTGATATGAAATTGAAGACCTTAAAGATTTGAGAAAACCAAAATTGATGATGGAAATAAGTTTAATTTAATATTTGGAACCTTTTGGTCGTTTGATTAAAAATCTAATTCAGATTGATAAATTTAAATATAATTAATTGAGCTATAATGGAAGTCAAATTAGACTAATTAAATTATGTGCGATTTGTGATTAGTTATGATTAATTTAATTATATGCTAATCTGTTGGGAGTCTAGATTTTGCAATTCATTGTACCCATTTTGAGCAGAGGAGAAGCTCAAAAAAACAAAAAAGGAAAAAGAAAAAGAGAGAACTGGAGGGAAAAAGAGAGGAGGAGAAGGCTTAATAATTTGTGAGGGGATTCACCAAATTGAAGATTATAAGGAGGAAATTACATCCTCTTTCTAGTATTATTTAAATAATCTAGACATAAATTGATTCAAGATGGATTTTGAAAGAATTAAAAATAAAGATTTGAAGAAACTTTGAGTTCCGATGAGTTTCAAGAAAATTTCTTGGAAAGTATGTTTTAAGTCTATTAATCTCCAAATTCTTTGTAGACAAATGTTTTCCTAAAGATTGTAATCTTCTATGCATGGATTAAACATATAAATCTGAAATTGGGGTTTAATTTAAGAAAGATATGGAATCAATTTCATGGGATTTGTAAGGAAATGGGTTTGAATAAGAACTTAAGACAGATTCATGTTCATGAAAGATGATTTTCATGATTTTTTGTTTGAATTTCAAAGTTAGATGCATGGAAGCTTAAATCTTGTTAAATGTTTTAGAAATTTATGAGTTTATATACCCAATTTTATGTTTTGTACTTTAAAGAAAAAGAAGTTCAAAAATTCTTTACATGCATGTTCATGATTATGTAAAACTAATTATTTTGGATTTGATTGTGAATATCTTACATGAGTTAGAGTCTAATTCCTACATGCATGAACAAATTCTACAAATTTTGATACTCTAATTGTACATGCATTAAAGATTTCTAAGAATTGATTCCACGTCTTGATGAAACAAGAACTAAATTTTGAAAAAAATTATAAGTCTATGAAGAATGAGCTTAATTTTTATATTAAAGGAGTTTTGATATAAATGGTTTAAAAATGATCAAGTTTTCTACTTATTTAAAAAATTGTATATTTTTAGACAAGCCATGTTTAAACCTAAGTTTTGAAATTATATTTGGAAGCTTAATTCATATTTTAGAACTTATGAGTTTGAAATTGAGTTTGATATGAAGGAAATGAATTAAATTTAAATTTGGACAAATTAAGAAGGTTTTTGCATTGAGATTTGGAAATTAGTCATGTGTTCATATTTATTAATGACATTACATGTTTAAATTGAGTCATTCATGAATCTAAATTTGAAATGAAATTTGGAAGCTAAATCTGCAGTTTTGAAAATCCAGAAAAATTTACAAACTGCTCGAGCGATCAATTGGTAGCTCGAGCAAACATTACGAGCTTCCACTATTTTTACAGACAATACAGTCCGCTCGAGCGACCAAGTGGTGGCTTGAGCGGTCAGGCTATTTTCAACATGTTTTGAAAAATCACACATTGTTCATATTTTCATCTCATCTCCTCCCAGACATTTCTACGCAAGAATTATGACTAAATGAAAATTAATAAGCTAAATCAACATAAATTAGTTGGTTAAAGAATAAATCATTGATTTAGTAGTAATTGATTGAGAAGCCAAGTAAGAAATCAGTCTATTTGGAAAATAATGATTTAGTAATGAAAGAATATGTGAAATGAGAACCTGATTCATTTGAATAAAGAAAGAATAAGTGTAGTAAAACTTCGGATTACTTAGACAGAAAAAGACAAGAGAAGTCAAGTTTGATTAATGAAGTGATATTGTGTTTCAATGTGTATATGTTATGTGTTTGTATAGGTCACGCGCTATCGTTGGTCTAATCTGCTTTTGGAGCTATCTATGAGTAACAACTCTGTAAAGCTATGTTTGACTACAAGTATTTTTTGACTGATATGATATGATCTGTTTTATGAAATGCTATTTTGTGAATCGTGAATGAATGTCCAATTTTCTGAAATGTAATCGTGACATCCTTAGTATTATTTGTATCTATTATCTGTTACCTAGTACTAGGGTTTCACATGGGTTCCATTTATGGAACTGATTATACATAATCAACTATCTGATATGCACGTGAGTCTTTATGACCAATCTGCTTTGTTACTCTATACGTAGGTCTTTATGAATAATTTGATCTGTTACTCTGCACGTGGGTCAATTTGATTTGTTACTTTGCATGTGGGTCTTTATGGAAAATCTGATCTGCTAGCTAATGGATGTACCACGTATAACGGTTTACAAATTTGAATGTGTATAAGAATATGTTTCTGATTTGTATTCTGATTTCTAAATCTATTATGGACATCATTCATCAAAACTTTTACTCTGTTGTTATTCACTGTGCTCCAGTTCACTGTATTATTTATGCACGTAGGTGATCAGGCGCGTGACTAGGCCTAGAGCTTTTGCCTGGACTTGTCTTGTCAGCCAACCTATGTGCCTCCCGTGGAGGTTCCGGATATGTCAAGTGGTTTTGGCTATTTGATTAAAGTTTAAGTTTTTGTTTATCCTGTACTTAGGGCTAAGTCCCTTTTTGTCTTATTCGTATAAATGTGATGACATAAGGGTGATGTATGATATATATATATATATAAAGTTTAAAATTTTCTATCCCATATATGTCTGCATAGCTCAATGGATATTGTATATTTGTTATTTGCTTCTGCTAGCCCCTAATAATTTGATTTCTGTTTAAGAGGCCTTTGGTAATCTACGGATTACTTGGCGGTTAAGATGCTAAACCTATAGGGGCGGGTTTCGTTCATGACAATGAGGTAGCACACAAAATCACATAATAGTCGATTAAACCCACAGATGCAAATTTAGCTGGATCTTAAGGCATAAAGCATGGATATGATGACAAGAAAAATATATTACATATGTATAGATAGGGAAAGTGAGTAAAAGAATGGGACAGAAAGAAACGGGAGTGAAATTTATTACAACGCTTTGAATATTAGAAATCCGAATAGGGGAGGAGAGGAATAAAAATATACAACAAAATATCCTCACAAATCTCTCTTAAACTAAAAGAAAAATAGAAAAAACAGGAGCTTTAGGGAGGCCTTGGAGATCCGTTGGATACTGTTTTGCTCATCACCGAGAGGCTGTTGAGTTCTAGTCCAAGAAAAAATAGCCGGCTGGGCGGCCAAAAAATGAGCTGGCCGGCAGGCTACCTTTTAGCTAGCCGGCCAAAAACTTAGTTTTGTTTCAAATACCAGAAAAACAAACGGAAAATATACAAGTGGCTTAACTAACCACTTCCAGTTAGCTTACAATAGGTTTATAACATGAAATTGAAGCAAGAAAAGTAATATAAGAAAGAAAAAGCAAGAAAGTAAAAGAAAATGAAAAGTGTGCAAAATTTACCTTTCAAAGAAGGTTTTGATTTCTAAACTTCCTTTTGATCACCCTCAAGTTTGGGAGGTGTGTTTTCAATTCTCAATTTGAAAATTCAAAATTCTTATTAGAATGGTGTTTTTGGGTGGTTTAACAGTGTGTGTGGGGGGATAGTTACAACTCTCTATTTTTCTCACTTTTGATAGCACTCACTCTCTTTTGATCAAAGCTCTTGGAATTTGGCTATAACAAAATTTATGGGATGCTTTTGATGTATGAAAACGTGGTATATTAGTGTATGGAAAAATGGAAGTGTTTTGGCTCAAAACTTAAACTTCTCTCTTTTTCTCTCTAACTCTCATCTCTTTCTAATTGATACATTCTGACTCCTCCATATAGATAACGAATGGTAGGCAAAGTCAAGGAGGTAGGAGACAAGGTGGGAGACATGGATGATATGATGATAAGGACGGGTGAAAATGATGCTCTCTTTTGGGTAAGAGACAAACATCCTTTTGACAATGGAGGCGAAAGGAGGATAATGGAGAGGGGGGTGGGTGTGTATCTCGTGCACTGAATGTATCAATAATATCTGAATTGACATGACCTACACGCATTCAACAAGAATTCTGCCGAAACTGTCTAGCTCCTGGGCAAATTAGCTGGCCTGCCATAAAAACCTTGGCATTGGCCAGCCAACCCAAAAAGTTAGCTGTGGCTGATTATTTTTCATGAAACATGATTTTTTTTTACAGAATTATCATCATTTTCTCCTATTTCCACACTCTTCTTTGCTCGATTTCCTCAGAAAAAGTTTCATTTTAAAGTTTAAAAGTGAGCCTCAGAACACTACGAAAATATTTCAGAACAAAGCGCGGAAAGAAAGTTTCGAAAAAGAGTTTTGAACAAGACTTAAACACTTGGCCAAAATAGGCTTAGGGTTGGAAATGAAGTGCAAGTTCCATATTTCTTACTAAGAATTCTGTGAGAAACATATTATTGTTTTCATCATCGGGTAATCAAAAGAAAGCGCCCAAGTCTTAGAGCCGGTCAAAATGGGGTGTTTACAGCTGCCCCTTTTAACATAACTTGAAGTCATTTCTTGACATGAATGAATGTCAAAACCCAAGACGACGTTTTTGACAAGGCTGTAAGACTTGGGCAAACAAACAAGATGTAAATATAGTTGGTTGAACCCAAGGGTTGCTTACATATCCCTTTGCAAGGAATCAAACCAACGTAGTTCAGGGACATAATGCAAATGACATGCTCAAAGTGCAATTAAAAACTAGACATACATGCTTTGCGACGCCGATTTTTTTTTTTTTCCTTCCAAATTCATGATGTACAATGTAGTATAACAAGGGATACAATCCAAACACACTCACATAAGATAAGGAAATGTAACCGATGAATAGTTTGAACCTACAGCCCAAAACAGGGGAAGGTATTAATTGAAGATGGTTTGTACTGACAACCCAACCCTAGAAAGGGATAGTATCGTCATCCCAAAGAGGGGCCAGCATTAACCGATGGAAAATGTTGTAATCAAATGTTGATGTGAATAGATTGTAGCCAAGTGATGCAACAGTGATAGCTGTAACCATGCAAATGATATGCTAATGCAATTAAACGTTGAATTCTTTTTTTTCTTTTTTCCTTTTGAAAATGCATGATTTATGCAATGCAAGATGTAATATATGGTGATACAAGCCTTATGTAAATGATGCAAAAAAAAAAAAAAATAAGGTACAATCCAAACACACTCACATAAGAGGATAAAAAAATGTTTTAATCAAACTAGCGAGACCGTACCTCGATACAAAATAGGGGATTGATTTCAACCGGATAAAAGAGAAATGGGTCTTAACCAATATACAAGACCTAGACTGTACCTCAATACGAAATAGGGTGATGGTTTCAATTGGGTAAAAGAGAAAGGGGTCTCAATCAATATGCAAGACCTAGATCGTGCCTTAATACAAAATAGGGTGATGATTTTCAATCGAGTGAAAGAGAAAGGGGTCTTAACTAATATACAAAACCTAGATCGTACCTCAATATGAAATAGGGTGATGGTTTCAACCAGGTAAAGGGGAAAAGTTTTAACCAAAATGTTTGAAGTGATGTGAATGGATTGTAACCATGCATGACAAATGTAATAGACAGTCCAAGTGTGATGGTGAATGCAACAACAAGAAGGGGCAATGTGAGACATACAATATGCAATGATATATGGATGCACAACAGATAAAATTATCTTTTTTTTCCCTTCATTTTCCAAAATCTTCTTCTTCTTCTTTTTTTCTTCTTTTTTTTTTAACAAATTTTTTTTCTTATTTTGTTATTTTTTCTTTTATTGATTTTTTTTGAATTTTTTTTTGATTTTTTTTTGAAAATTTATGTACATACCATATATACATATACGGATACAAATAATATACAAAATACATACTGCGTATATACACATAGACAAAATATATACGTACACACCATATACATATACATATATATATGAACACAGACATACAAATATAGATACATAGACATATACATACACAGACATACGGATACAGGATACATAGACATATATATACAAAATATATACACTCCTCCCATGTTTTGTCAGCTTTCTCCCTCGTTCGTCTTCGTCGAGCGCTATGTTTGGCACGCGATTTTAACAATCACGGCGCGCCTGACCAACAGCAGCTAGACCAATCGCAATTATCAAAGATTGCCTCGACAATCCACTATTCTTTTAGCTTATTCTTCTCTTCCATTTTCTTCTTAAACTGAGGCTTACGAGAAAGCAAAGAAGAAAGCTGTAAACTCCCTCTACCATTACTCTGTCCATTTTCTCTTTGGAAGCATTACTCTCCTTTGATATGGCATCTTCTCGTTGTCTTCTCACTCTCTTCCCCGACCTTAATGATTCCCCAATCGAGAATGTTGAGGCCAGCACCTCTGAGCCTTGACAAAGTGCCCTGCCCTGCTCCTGCCCTGCTCTTGCCCCTATTCTCAGCTTTCCTGAGCTGTTAGTAAAGCAAACAATGGCAGCACAGTCTGATATTGATGCCAATCACTACACATTGAAGTCCTGTGTGGAGATGGTGACCGCGGTCTCTAATTTGTCCCATTGGTTGCAGAACAGGACAAGTGAGGTACATCGATTAAACACCCAACTCTCCTTGCTCCAGCGTATGTACAAGGATGCTCGAGAAGAGATTGGCAATTTGAAGAAGCAAAACAAGGAGCTGAAACTGGCAGGTGACCTGTATGGTTCGATTCGAAGGTCCTTCATATTCCTCATTTAAAGGCCGACGACGAGTAATTTCTTTCGGAAGCTTTGCCAATGCCGAGGTAGAGTCTTCAAAAGCTTCTTGAGATTGAAGATGTGGCGAGGCAACTAACGGTAGAGTCGAACGACAAAGTTGCCTGCCAATGAAGTCGGTTTGTAATCTTTGCCACTGGGCTACTACCGGAATACGAGAAAAAGTCCTTTTCTTTTTTGTATTTTCAATTTTTCCCTCTTTGTCCTTTTTTCCCCCTCTTTGTCCTTTTTTTCCCTCCTATTTTTGCTTAGAAGGAGCACCAATGCTTCAAATTTTTCTTTTGTTGTTTCAAAATTTTCTTTTTCTTTCTTTTTTTTTTTTTTTTGTAATGCTGATCGGGGCTTCACCTTGAAGTTTAATAAAATGAGTTTCGTTTTTGCATATCATGCATGAATGGCACAACACTTGATTATGAAAAATATTTTGTTTCGAATTTGAATCTAAGAATGATTGAATTGTAATGAATTCTGAATTGAACATTGAGCCCTCAACTGACCAAAAATCAAAGAAACGACTTAATGAAAGAAAAACAAAGCAAAAGCTATCCAAAAGCACTTATTTACACTTACTCAAAACAAGACTCTAAAAGACAAACCATTGAGCCTACACAAATTTTGCAGCTTTCCATTCTGGATCCATTTTTGAAATTGGCCAGCCGGCTAATTGATTGGGCGGTCGGCTAATTTGTTGTCTAACCAAGTAAAAAAATTGATAGATTGGATAATTCATTAATCAGTCGGCTGAATGAATTGATGAACTGGCTACAAAATTGGTCGGTTGGCTAAACAAGTGGTCCGGCCGGCTAAAACAATCAAGAAGCACCTAAAGTTAACTAACAACTTGGACAAGCCGATTGAATTGTTAGCCGGCCAGTTGAAACATGTATGAAAACTCGAGAGTGCAGTGGAGAATACAGAATCCCTACTTGACTATGCCCCTAGTTCATTGCTTTGACTTTTTCTTTTTTGTTTTTGTTATAAAGATTTTGACCAACATGAGAGTTAGATTAACATGCTCACTCTCTGTTTTGACATCACTGTAAGTCAAGCTATGAGCATTGAAAATTTTCCTTTCGGTCCAAAGAATGGTCTGAATTTTGAAAAAATGGAATAATTTTTTAGAAGATTAGTCGACTTCATTAAAAGTCCTCAAAATTTGTTTTTCTAAATGGCCACTACCCGACCAACATGGAATGAACCCTTGAGATGAACAATATCAAACAAATAATCCAAGTAGGATACACTGCATTACTACTTGATCTGTTTTGCAATATCACAAAGAATAGGTAGGACAACCGAACTGAATGAAGATAACCCAATTTGAACATGCACAGGATAACCACAAGATAATCAAGTTGAATAAAGATACACTAATCAAACATGGACGAGATGAGTGAGTCGAAAATAGTTAGGCCCAAATTTCAAGATAAAGTTGCCTACGTATCCCAAAGATAAGAATCAGGCCTTACTTAGTTTCCAGGTAAGGCTCACTCAGGTATTAACACTCTCTTTTTGTGTTCTAACTTTTTCCAAAGGCGCCCTTTCAGGTTTTCGACCTTACGAGCTCTTCTTCAATTTTTCAATTTTTTTTTGTTTTTTTTTTCTATTTTTTTCAATTTTTTCATTTTTGTTTTTCTTCTCTAACTTTTACCTGAATCGCCTTTCCGGGTTTTCGGCCCAGCGAGCCTCTCAAGAATAGTACTTTTTTCAGCTTGTCCAAATTGATTGATTGGTTATGAGATCTCTAGGCCATATAAATCCATGAAAACGACCGCTCTTCCTGACCAAATAGTCTTGATGATGATGTAGGGACCCGTCCAGTTGGGTGTGAATTTGCCCATAGGGTTATGGATATGAACCCTATTGTCCTTTAGTAATAAATCTTCTTTTCTCTGATTCTGGGATTTGACTTTCTTTCCGGTATCCATGTGCTTGAGAAACGACCTGGTCTGAATCTTCAATCACATCCAACCTTTTTGCCCCTTGTTTGAGGGCTACTTCCAATCCAGCTATATGTCACGACCCAAACCCGCCCCTATTGGTTTAGCGTCGTAACCAGCTAGTAATCCTTGGATTACCGAAGGCCTCTAAACTGATTAACAAAATAAGGGGGCTAGCGGAAGCAAATACATAAATATAGTTGTCCAATGAGCTGTGTAGACTTACATGAAACAGAATATTTAAAACTTTATATACATAACCAAAAATCATTTTCACATTATACCCACACACTCAACTATAACATCTTAAGTACAGCCAACAAAAACAAAACGAGTCTCATATACAGAAACAACCAGATCTTATGACACATGACACTTCCGGAACCTCCACGTGAGGCACAATGGTTGGCTGACAACAAGACATAAATCCAGACAAAAGTCTTCGAGCCTGATCTCCAAAACGCTCACCTATACATATATATACACACAGTGAGCTAAAGCCCAGTGAATAACATCAATGTAAAGAGGTTAGTGAACGAATTCCGAACATTTCATAATCATAAAACAGATCATAACATAATCATCCTCATATCCAAACATAATAATGGTACATCCCATAGAACACATCACATATCGTCTTCCGACTAAAGTAATCGGTTCCAGATACCGATTAAACACATATCACCACAATAAAGTGAATTACGTGCTGTCCCCCATGACTTGAGATTATCTATGGATGCCATAATATATTTCAAACATAGGACATTCATTTACGTAAACAAATATCATTTCAGAAATCATAATTTATCAAATCACATTTGGAACATATTTCATATGAACATATCTTTACAATAACGTTACTCACAGTGGGCTTTTAGAAACGGTTGGTCAGTCTTCGAGTCTTGACCTATAAACATAAATGTACATAGCACAAAACATGTCTCATTATTAGTCATTTATGTGGACATGGCTTAGCTTTCTTGCTTTAACTTCCTATTCATTCCATGTCACATAGCTTGTTCATATAGAATCACATATTCGGATTCGACACATAATTTCTAATTCACTTACATATGTTGCTTCTTAGCTTATTAATCCTTAATGGCTCATAAATCATGCCTAAGAATGCCCGAAAAGAGATGGGAGTGAAAATATGTACTTAAAACATCCTTTGAAAACATGCTGAAAATAAGCTGGTGGCTAGAGCTAGCTTTTCGTGGCTAGAGCCAGCTGAAGGCAAAAACTGAGCTAGCTAGAGCCACCACTCCTTCGCTTGAGTCAGTTTTTACAGAGTTCAAAATACTGGGAGCTCGTAATGTTGGCTCGAGCCATCACTTCTTCGCTCGAGCCAGCTGTGAATTTCTGGGCACCAAGCTTAACAAAAATGGCTTCCAAACAACTTTCAAAACTTAAGGTCTTGCATGATTTGATCAAACACATAAAATAGCTTTAGAAAACTTCAATACAAGACCCTTAAAACATCTTTTATTCAAAAACTCATCAATTCTTGAAAGATTTGAATCAAAACTCCTTCATGCAAGATTTTTCAACTCTTTTCATGGGTTTTCATAACATGCAAATGGTGATCAACAAACTCATAAATTTATAAAACAATGGACATGATTTAAACTCACATGCATGCAAGGACTTTAAAACTCGAACTCAAAATGATAAAATCAAAGATGATCTACCATGAATACACATGAAAGTAATCTACATGTTCAAAAACCCATTTCTTGCACTCTCATGAAAGTAGCTTAAAACTAGATGAAATCATGATGCATGGAGGAATAGCTACAGAAATTAGACATAGAATCCTTACCCAAGGCTTTAATTTCAGAAATGTGAGATGAATTTCCCTAGTTTTCTTTTTCTTCGTCAAACTTTTGAGCTCTCTCTCACTAAAGCCAAACTCTCTCTCTCTCGCTTAAGCTTAAACTCTCTCAACACAAAGAACCAAATTAGCAAAGGAATGATACAAACACTCCCTCACTCAACTGAATATACACAACACACACTTACTTCTTGAGCACAATACACATGCACACACATGCAAAACACACACACACACACACACACAAGGGTTTTAATCCCCTACACTCAACACAAAATGCCTAACTCAGATTTCTCAATACACCCACACAGATTTCTCAGCACACACCCACTAAAGGATTTTAATCCTCTACACCCAACATTACAGAATGCCTCAGCACATAATACACTTAATCACATCTTGGATCATGAATATGAGTAGATTAGGCATAAATCATGCATCGTCTTAATTAAACATAAGTAACCTTCATTAATCAAGGTTAGCACATGACTCAATTAATCCAAAATAGTTCCAATTGAGGCTCAATTTAATCATATGCGATTTTACTGAATTGAATCAATTTTTTACAAAACTTCTTATATGGTTCCAAATATGCTAGTTAGTCAATCCATGAACTCAAATTCGGTTTCTAAAAGCATTTAGGCTAACAATTTCAGATTCAAAGTAGAAATCATGACAAATTTTTTTTTCAAATCAGATAGATATGCACAAATTACTACAAAGCACATATCACAATTAATAATAACACACATAATTCCATTCTAAGCACTTAGTTAGCATTCTTAATTACGAATTAGTAGTTATTTACGAATCGAGGGTCGTTACACTATGTAAGCCGTCTTCTGTTACATCTTATATTTTTGCCCCTAATTCAAGGAATGCTTGCAATTCATCTATGCAAACCTTATACTTTGGTTGATCATTGAACATTCTGAAGCAAGGTTTGACAGTTAAGGGATCGGGTCTCAAGGTTGAGAGTGATCCTATGTTGTACAATCTCAAGATCAATTCCAGGAATGCTTTCGTAGGACCACACAAAAACATTTTTTGAAATCTTTTAATGAAATGACTTATGAAGATAATGTAAAACCAATCTGGACTAAGCCAAGATCCTTCTCAATACCTACATTAACAGCAATGATCTCATCTATTAAGCTTAGCACATCTCTCTTTCTCGCAGTCGATCAAATTTTCAAATCCCGAATAATTCCTTCATCTTCATTTTTTTATTTTTTTATTTTTATCAAAGTTTTGGAAAAACTTTTGAAAATTTTGGTCAATGCAATTAGTTATAGGCACAGAGAAGTAGGTGAAAATTACTGCATTTTCATTCAGAACTTTTTGGCTCAATGAACAGACTCGAATGCATAGTGAAAAGATAGACACAAACATGACAATAATGTCTGGGTTATCACCCCCGAAATCACTAGACTCAGATTTCACAAGACTCACTCAATCTTGATACCAGCTCCATAGACTTGGCGAAATCAGGTTCAGACTCAACACCCAATTCAGAAAGTAAAATAAAAACATTCTCAAATTACTAAATACAGTGTGTGCCATCCACCACGTCTGGAACGGAATTTTAGCATGTGGTCTATCTCTGATCATAGAAATGGTCACAATATCTCTTGAAATTATTGGTCCCATGCTAGTCTCAAGATCTATCACAGATTCAGCCAGTGTCAGACCCAGAACTTGTTCAGTGCTTCAATGCTTCTTGATTAATCCATGGCTCAAGAAAACCATAAAAAATGAACTGCAAGCCCGTGAGACTATCTGCCATAATGCCCAATTTTAGCTCCAAATCATTTGCCACCACGGGGTGTTGGGGGTTTTGGCTGGAATCAAAGTGCATATATCATGAATAAACCAACGCTTTTTGGAATAAGCACCTCAGGCTTGGGCAAATGGGAAAGTGTGATGTATATACTGGGGTTGAAGGTGGATGGCAGTGTATGGATAGGGTTGAGGTTGGGAATGGGTGGTATTTTGTCGTAAGGTGGCAATGAGTTTGTTGTGACATTGGGCTTTTGAGGTGGAGCTATTGTTTTGTTGTCAATGAGATCTTGAATCTCATGACGAAGGTGATAACAACGATCAGTGTCATGTCTGGACTGCTGGTGGAAGACATAGTGTTTGGCAGGGTCATGTTTGGCTGTGAGCAGATTGGGAAGTGGTCGAGGATCAAGAGGTTTGAGATATCCTTTTTTTGTCAAGATTCTCATGGCTTTGGTAAGGGATATATAAAGAGGGGTAAATGCTCTGGTTGAGGTTCAGGTTGTGTTGGCAGAGGGATTGGCTGTTTTGGTAGTGGTGACAGTGTTGATTTCTGAAGGTATGGCATTGGTAGCTATATTACCACTGGGAGTTGCATTAGAATTGTGAGTGAATATCTTTCTCACGGGCTCATTTCCTTCCGTAATAATCCCCTGTTTGATAGCATTCTCAATTTGAACCCTAATCTCATGGACGTCCTTGAAGTTAAAGAGTATGAGAACTATCATTTTTGTAGGAATCTTCTATGCAAATTTTTGACCACCATACGGACTTGATCTTTTTCCAAAGTTCGGCTTGTCATCATAGCCACTTTTTCCCTCCACCTGGTGATGAATGCCATAAAGCTCTTGTTAAGCTCTTGTCGAGTCACCTCCAATTCTCGAGTGGTTACTTTGATATGAGTTTTGTAAGAATATTGGGTGATGAAAGCCTCAACTAACTCCTCTCAACTCTATTTTTCTGAGTCTTCTAATTTAGCATACCAGATGACAGCTACATTAGATAAAGTTATCGCAAACAAGGAAATTTTTTGAGGCCGAATCAAGCCCATGGGTTTTAGAACATCCGAGGAAAGGCGAATGTAGACCATAGGGTCTCTAGCCCTATCAAATCTATCCATGTGCGGCATTTTAAACCACTCAGGCAACCTCACAATTGTTTATATAAGCCCATCCTCAATGTTTGGAATGGAGTAGATCCTTTTTGATTGTCCGAACATTTTCTCTAATTTGGATATTCTTAGCATAGCTGGGTCAGTTTCACCAATATCCATGGAGAAAAGTCCTCTCATTGGTTGTGTAGGAACACTAAGATCTTCTTGTAGATTATGTTCATACAATTCTTCAACTGGCGGAGGTGGATCCAAAACTAGATGATCCACTGGAGGTGAATGAGATGTGGATGCCCCAGATGGGCATTTCAATTCGGCAAGAGCCTCATGATTGGTGGCAACCTTGTTGGTAATAGCATCCATGCTTCGTTGAAGGGATAACAACATGTTTGCTATATCTGCTGAAGGTTGGTCCATTACTATTGGAGGTTGGTTTGTTACTACTGGAGGTGGGTCCGTCACTATTGGAAGTGGGTCTGTCACTACTGGAGGTTGGCCCATCACCACTAGAAGTGGGTCTATCACCACTGAAGGTGGATCCACTACAGATCCTAGAAATTCTGATTGGCGAGATTCTAATAGTGTGGTTTTAACCTTCCTCCTTGTAACTGGAGCAAGAGAAACTACTATTAGCTATCCTTGAACCAAATCTGTGGTTCTACTAAGTCTACCAACGTGAGTCCATACAAAACTTGGGGGATGTTAGACCATTCTAAAGCTATAGTGCTACGATTGCCTAGCAAAAACAAAATGGAACTCCCAATCAAAAATTTGGCAGCATTTCGACTAAACTGATCATTATGCACACTAAACTCAACCCCTCAAAATGATATACCTGACCCGCTGATCAAATTTGAGAACCCTAGATCCCATACATTGCACATAGCAGAAAAGCGAACAAACATCCCTATGAAGGGTAGGGTTACCCTGTCCTAGCTTTGAAATGGTTTAGGGTTTAACTATTCACACAAGTGGGATCACACATCTTAGCATGGGGTAGCATCCTACCATAATTTTGGAAGTTGCTATAGTATATTACATGTACTAGGTCAGCTTTAGTTAAAAAGGATACCTGGAAAGACATTGATATACCTACTCAATCTAGCAGATCAAGCAGTACATGGTGATCCTGATTCCAAGGCTTGTGCTCCCACTTTATTAGAGCCCATGTTCGTCTGTCCACTCGAACCCGAATAGCTGTCTAGGATAACATGTGACGAGCATGGGATTTAAGCACACCAATGCATGTAATGCAATGAACATATAATTGAAAATAAAAAACATTTCATAGAGTTCGAGTCAAGATTTCTTAATTTCCCCAGTAGAGTCACCAGAAACTGTAACACTGCTTGGGGGTACCCGGTGCGCATCATACAGTTCAGACCCTTGATTTCTTCGATCTAGTCTCACGAGTACAATGTGAAAAGTAGATAAGAGTTTAGATTTCACAATTTTATAGAAAATCCATTTTATTGCAAAAATATTTGCCATAAATGGGCTGTGTCATCAGATCTCAAAGTCGCCGCCTAATATTTTGAAAAAATTAGAAAACTCATGACTCGTGCCAAGGCCACTGTTCATCGTAACTAAGGATGCTTGGCTCAGAACCTTAGGTATGAGAGGGGAAGGTCATTAATTGAGCACCCTCGTTCACCCGATCAAAAAATTAGCCTTTACTAAACCATGATATGATCTTTATTTACTTTATATATTCATGTTCTGATTTATTTAATAAATTCTAAAATTTACTATGTGAAGCAAACAAATATAGTCCATGTTGTCCATTTTGGAACAACTAGATTTCATTATCTTGAAAATGTTTTGAATAGTGCAATCATGAAAATCAATTTTATTTCAAATTAAATAACACAACCTTCATCCATCAGCATGTATAGAGTTATATCAAATAAGAAAATAGCCATATGGTAGGATGCTAAACATAGTAAGAAAATATACAAGAGGGGATGCTACAGCACAAAAATTTACATATTTACTGACATCCCGCAAATAAGCACAAAAACAAAATTAGTAAACATGTATGATCCTATATACAAGATTTTAATGCTAATTCACTCATGAAATGCAACTAAAGATCCAACTTCTAATATATGGCATGTGAAGCATCTCAAAACATAAGGTAGCGTACACAAAATCACATAATAGTTGATTAAACCCACAGATGCAAATTTAATCGGATTTAGCATGGATATGATGACAAGCAAAATACATTACATATGTACAGCTAGGGAAAAGCTGAGTAAAAGAATGGGATAGAAAGAAGGTTGGAGCTTTTTTAGCTCCAAGCTCCTCTTTATTGATGTATCTTTCATACTCTGTATGTGCTTATCATCAATAAAGTCTTTTCTTTTGCCGATCAAAAAAAAAAAGAAAAAAGAGAAAGAAACAGGAGTGGGGAATTATTACAATGCTTTGAATATTACAAATCTAAATAGAGGATGAGAGGAATAAAAACATACAACAATATATTCTCACAAATCTCTCTTAAACTAAAAGAAAAACAGAAAAAAAAAAGGACCTTCATGGGGGCCTTGGAGACGGTCAGAGGCTGTTTTTCTCATCATTGAGAGGCTACTGGGTTTTGTCCAAGAAAAAGTGGCTGGCCGGCCAATCAAGCCAGGCCAAAAACTTTGTTTTATTTCAAACACAAGAAAAAGAAATAGAAAATATGCAAGTGGCTCAACTAACCACTTCCAGTTAGCTTACAATAGGTTTATAACATGAAATTGAAGCAAGAAAAGCAATATAAGAAAGAAAAAGCAAGGAAGTAAAAGAAAATGAAAACTGTGCAAAATTTACCTTCCAAAGAAGGATTTGATTTCTAAACTTCCTTTTGATCACACTCAAGTATAGGAGGTGTGTTCTCAATTCTCAGTTTGAAAATTCAAAATTCTTATTAGAATGGTGTTTTTGAGTGGTTTAACAATGTGTGAAGGGGAGAGTTACAACTCTCTGTTTTTCTCTCTTTTGATAACACTCACTCTCTTTTGATCAAGGCTCTTGATATTTGGCTCATGGAAAAATGGAAGTGTTTTGGCTCAAAACTTAAACTTCTCTCTTTTTTTTTTTCTCTAACTCTCTTCTTTTCATTCATTCATCTCTTTCTAATTGATACATTATGATCCTCCATGTAGATAATGAATGGAAGACAAAGTCAAGGAGGTAGGGAAACAAGGTGGGAGACATGGATGATAGGATGACAAGGGTGGGTGAAATGGATGCTCACTTTTAGGTAAGAGACAAACATCCTTTTGATAATGGAGACCAAAAGAGGATAATGGAGGGAGGTGGGTGTGTATCTCGTGCACTAAATGTATCAATAATATCCGAATTGGCATAACCCACACGAATTCAACAAAAATTCTGCTGAAACTAACCTGCTCCTGGGAAAATTAGCTGGCCAGCCGATTTATTGGCTTGGCCTGCCAAAAAAACCTTAGTTGGTTGCTGGCTGACCCAAAAAGTTGGTTGTGGCTGGCTATTTTGCACGAAACAGGATTTTTCGACAGAATTATCATCATTTCCTTATATTTCCAAACTCTTCTTTTCTCGATTTCCTCAAAACAAGTTTCATTTTGAAGTTTGAAAAATGAGCCTCGGAACACAACGAAAATATTTGGAACAAAGCGAGGAAAAAAGTTTCGAAAGAGAGTTTTGAATGAGACTTAAACACTTGACCTAAAACAAGCTTAGGGTTTGAAATGAAGCTGCAAATTCCATGCTTCTTACTGAGAATTCTGCAAGAAACACAGTCTTGTTTTCATCATCGAGTAATTAAAAGAAAACACCCAAGTCTTAGGGTCGGTCAAAATGGGGTGTCTACACAAGTCAATCTCAATTTCTCAATTTCATAGTAGGAAATCAATTTATCCCAAAACCCTTCATAAATTAGCATTTAGATTCTAGGGTTTTCAAGAATTTGGGGTTTTATTTTCTCATTTCCTTGATAAATCATTAAGTCTTCAAGTATTATCTTCAAATATGTCAATAATATTCAAATATTAAAGGGTTTGGAAGAAATCACCCTTTTTAACATCACATTTCATGGTAAAATATGTAGTTCATCTCATACATCAATATAACTAGGAAAAATATCACATACACATCTCAAACCATATGTATATATATATGTATTAAGTTAAAGGTATCCCTACATCAAAAGTTAGAGCAAAAAGGCAAGACCCAAGAAGAAATTTTCAAGAAAACACAATCCAATCGATGGAAAAAGCGATCTCTACGTGGGCTTAAATTTTTATAAGGGATCTAAGCTTGATTCTTGGTGAGATAAGAGATTTCTAGAGAGAGAAGGTAGGGTTTTTTAGAACTAGAGAGCAAAGAGAGAAGAGGAAATAAAAAAGTGAAAAGAATGAGTCTAAAAGGGACTTTTAAGTTGGCTAAACCCCAATAGACCGCTTGAGCAGTGTAAGAACAAGAACCGCTTGAGCAGTAACTTGGTCACTTGATCGAAAAACCCCCCTTTCCAGGATTTTAGACCTGTAGAGGAGATTCTAAGAGCCTTGCTTCATCACTCAAGCGGTAACTCCACCGCTTAAACTCAAAATGTTACAATTTATGTTGGTTGTGGGCCCTTATGGTCATGAATGCATTGTATCTAAATTTGGTTGAGTATTCAATGAAAACTTGCCCTCTGTTAAAATAAAAAAAAATTACATTGAATTGGTAAGGTGGTCGAGTTGCCTGAAGGTCCAAACGTAGGAAATAAGGCTTTTTAAGACTTAATAGATTGACAAATGACCTCGAATAGTCCGTCGGATAACCTACACTTGGATGAGTTATGAACTATGACCTGCTTTTGGGCTCCTTGAGGTGGTTTTTGAACCTTTTTTTTTTCTCTTGAATTTGAAGGATAATTAGTTGAATTTGTGCATTCCACTTGATTTGCTTGTTAGTCTTATTATTCTTAAATTGTGTGATTAAATTATGGGTAGGTAAATGACTAATTGTGTTCCCCAAATTAAATAATAGTTATAAAAATTGAAATCGATAATATAACTCAATTGAGTTAATTATCTAACAAGAGAGTTAGAAATTTTGGAAAATTAGTAATCATGGTCATTGGTTGATGGATAGTGTAGGTTCGAGTTTGTGTAAACTTGATTGAATGATGTGGAAGTTCATTATCTGATTAGAGCTCGAAAAAGGTACTACACAAGCTCAGAGGCTAGTGACCTCCAGGTTGTGTTCTTGATGGAAAAAGGGGGAAAGAGTACAAGTTAGGTTGTGATGATGGGTGTGTTTATTTGAGTTAAGCTATTATGATACTAGAATTGGCCAATAGTGCATGCTAGTGGACTTATTAGGGTATTATTTTGTAATCTTTGATGTTGATATTAGCTATTGAATATACTTGGCAAAGCATGCATACATGTAGGGAAATTCTATTTCCAACACCCTGATAAACTCAGGGCAAATCGTTCTCAATACACATTTTTATTAATTTAATCCACATCCTTAAAATTACAAATAACCCCTTCACTCATATATACACACACACTTTACCCTAAAGATCTACTAAACACTGTTGAAAAGATTACATTTTTATGTACACACACTTTACACTTTAACAAACCGTCTTTGAAATCACGCAAGTCCAATCTTTTCATCATTGATTACACAATCAACATTCTTTCTCTTGTCTCCACACAAAAATTACACACATCGTTACTTGGTATGGAGAGAGAAGAGAGAAAGATGGCGTACAAATTGGGTTCGTTCAGGAAGAGTTTTGCGGAGAAGAGAGAGAGAGAGAGAGAGATTGTTATCCAAGGGATGGTACTCTGAGCTAGATAGCAACGAACAAGAAGATGATGATGAGAGTTCTTGGTTTTGTTCGAGTTGGAGGAGGGTTCGGAAGAAATTTGCAGAGTGGTGGAAGAAATTGAAAGAGGTTTCTGTGAAAGCTTGGGATGTGGGTCGATCCGACCCACGAAAGATCGTGTTCTCGGCGAAAATGGGTCTGGCTTTGATGCTTGTATCTCTGTTGATTTTCATGAAAGAACAACCAATCAAAGAACTCAGTAGATACTCTGTTTGGGCTATGTATATTAAGATATTTTTATTTTTAAAAGATGTGTACAGAGAATTTATATATATAATATTAGGAGTGTTAATTAATGGCTATTATAGTAAATTTTAAGTAGGATATAATTGTCATTAATCTAATTTTTCATTAAGTGTGTTGACTGAGTTTATCATGGTGTTGGAAATAGAATTTCCCATACATGTAGTGTAGAGATAGTGATGAGCACATTGTTCTTTCAAGTATGAATCACGGACCGATACCTTAATTCTTGAAGGACACCACACTACCTTTTTTAACTAAAGATTGTAGACCAAGGTTTAACTTGAGGATATGGCATTTTTGTTATTTATTATGTAATTAAGTATAGGTTTGTAAATCAAACGGTTATTTAATGAAGTTAGTCATTCCATTTGTTATTTTAAGAGATAATATAGACAAGAAATAGAATATTTTTGTCATGACCCAAATCCGCCCCTATAAGTTTAGCGTCGTAACCGGTCCAATAATCTTGGAATTACCAAAGGCCTCTAAACAAATCATCACATAATAAGGAGTTTCGGAAGCAAATATATAAAACAAACATAGTCCATAGAGCTGTACAGACATACATGGGACAAAATTTAAAACTTATATACATATACCCACATATGACGTCCATATACATATCCATCTTACATCGTCATTAAACATATACCACAAAAGAATTGTTCTTTAAAACAAACAAAAGTCTCAAACTTATAATTTGATTCACAAAACTCGACTAGTGACATTCCGGGAACCTCCTCGGAAGGCACTGTGGTTGGCTGGACAAAACTGACCTCCAGGCAACAGCTTAGGCCTGGTCACATGCCTGATCACCTACATACATAAATAATATGGTGAGTTGAAGCCTAGTGAATAATAACAAAGTAAAGATTTTAATGAAATAATGTCCATAATAGGTTTCAGAAATCATATTTCAAATCGCTTAACAATCAAAAACATAAACATGTTCGTATTCGTATAAAAAACAGAGTCATGTACATATTCATACTTAAATCATGTGTGGTACATCCATTAGCGTTAACAAATCACATTGGTCATTCATATCAAGTCCTATAATGAAACCTCTAGTATCGGGTGTCATATCACATACATAAGCCACAGTATTGTTTCCCCTAGGGTGAGGGCCTCATGACACGACATTGTTTGCCCCGGGTGAGGGCCTCATGACCATAAGCCACAGTATTATCTCCCCTGGGCGAGGGCCTTTGCTAAAGATACCACAAATACATTTCAAAGAATTGGGCCATCATTCATGTAATCTCAAAATAGCATTTTGTACCATTCGTTTAAGAAACTGATCATATTGTATCATAATGTTCAAAAAGTATCCCATATTGAACATATATTTACAGAGTTATTACTCACTCAGATGGGTCCAATAGCAGACAAATAGAGCAGATAACTAGGTAGCTTATGGCACGTGACCTACACAAACGCATAATGGATATACATTGAAACACACGTTCGGAAAACACTTAACTTATTTCTTTTCTACCTTGGTGTGTTTCTAGTCCTTTATCCTCATTATAATGTCTTAATTAGGGCTTAGGAATGCCTAAGATGCAATGAGGATGCCCAAATGTACTTCAGAACACTTAACAAAATTTTCAAAAATAAGGCAGTCTGCTCGAGTGCAACTTCGGTTGCTTGAATTTTTCCGCTCGACAGACGCTCGACGGTCGCTTGAGTGCTAGGTTGAGTAAAAAGGGGTCTCCGCTCAAGTGCAACTTCAGTCGCTCAAGCGGTTTGCAAAAGTTTGTGAAACTTCTAGGAGCTCTCATTTTACGCTTGAGCTCAGCCTCAGTCGCTTGAGCGGAAGGTCAAAATAAGGGTGGCCGCTCGAGCGCAAATTTTGCTGCCCAAGCCAACTCCCAAACTCTACAAAGAACTGAGAGCTCGCATTCTCCGCTCGAGCGCAGACTTCACCGCTCGAGTGAACGGTGCAAATTTTGGAATTTCCAGATTGTTGATTCAAGTTCAAAACTTAATTTCAAACCAACAAAACACATCCTTTTCGGCCAAAACTTGGTAAAACATTGAGAAACTCAATAGTAAGTAAAGAATTAGAAACCATTTCGCAAATTCAAGCCCAAAAGCTTTGTCAATTGCACAAAACTAAATTTGAAATGTTGAAAACATAACATGCATGTATTTCCTTGAGTTCAAACATTTCCAAATCTTGGTAGAATGAGATGTATAGCACAAAGACGAGTTGAATTCTCATAACAAGACCAAATTATGAACATGCATGTAGGAAAACTTTGAAATCAACTTCCAAAACTCCATGATATAAACATGCATGGATGGTTTAATCCCAATTCTACTTCTTTAGCTTAATTCTCAAGTTAATCTACTTAATTCTCTTGAACTCATGCCTTAAGTGTTACAACTACACAACTAAAGAAGTGAATTCCTGCCTCACAGGCTTTGAATTCTCAAGTGTAGAATCTTAATCTTTCAAGTCCTTTCCAATTCCTCCAATTCTCTAGCAATTTCCCTTTAATTGAGCTCAAGTCTTCTCTTCTCTCTCTCTGTCTCTGACGTTTTGATGACAAAAAGATAATGAAGTGTGTGTATATTGGTGGTATGAGACAACATTAGGCTTATATAGGTGCCATTAGTGGGATTAATTAATCCTTGCTTAAATTAAACAGTTATATTTATTTTATTCTATATATTTGGCTCCGAATCGAATTTCAATTAAACCTACCATAACATTTTCAAAATTCTAAATAACACATAAACCAAGTCAATTTTGTGATCAGATGCCGATGAAGCCTTCAATTCGCATACTGAATCAGAAATACAAACAAATATTCCTACTATGAATAATATAAATGAAAATAACATATAACACATAATTAACGTAAAATTTCTTCTTAATTACTTATTAGGCATTCTTAATCATGGTTTAACAGTTAATCACATGTCGGGGTTGTCATAATTTTACTTAATAAATCACTCATAGATTAATCAGTTTTCGTCTAAAATGATCTTCAAAATTTTAGGGTGTTACAGTCATTGGTCAAAGTCGATCGTAGATATTGGAGATCAATCATGGTTCATAGTGCTATTTAAATCGACGCATGGTGGAGGTAGTAGAGGCATGTGATGAAGGTGGTAAAGGCATGTGATAGAGGCAATAATGACGTGTGATAAAGACGGTGACGACTTGGGATGAAGGTAACAACGACGTGCGATAGAAGTGACAACGATGTGCAACGGAGCTGCATGCACCAATAAGGATGATGGAGGCTCTAGTTGCGATCAGGCCCGGTCCTGAGATTTTGGGGGCCCAAAGCCAATAATCAACTACTAAATTTTTGGGGCCCTTTACATTTTTTTTTTTGTTGAATGGAAAAAAAAAAAATTAAGGTAAAGGACAAAAGATTTGCATTAAAATCATAAAAAAATATTTAACATTACATTATAACAACTAATATGTATCACTTGATCCTCGCTCTTCTTGCATTTTTAGAAGCAAATAAATCAATCATACTTGCATAATCTAGTTTTTTTGCAAAATCATTTTCAATGGATAACAATGCTAATCCATTTAATCTTTCTTGTGACATGGTTGATCGAAGGTAATTTTTGATGATTTTTAACTTTGATGTGAACTATTAAACTATTAAACTTAAATGAATTCTTCTTGATGATGTAAATACCAATACTATAATAGTAATTAATTGGGTAAAAGACAGGCAAATATTTAATTAATTGAATAGAAAAAAAATATTTACTTGTGCTTACTGTGTTGAGATCAAAATATTTTTTTAAATCAAAATTCAAAACAAAAGTACCACCACTTAACAAAATACAAAACTTTTAAATTATATGATGTGAACTATTATACTTAAATAAATTTTTCTTGATGATGTAAACATTAATATTATAATAATAATTAGTTGTGCAAAAGACAAGATAAATATTTAATTAATTGAATAAAAAAAAATAAGAAAGAAAATTACCTGTGCTGCTGCTGGAGCGCTGCTTCGTCGGCTGGTGTGGTGTGACTGTCAAAGGGAACTTGCTGGTGTGGTGTGGCTATAGAGGGAAGGTTGATAGGGTTATGAATTAAAAAAAAAAAGGGCCTTTTAAGTTGGTTTGGGCCGTGTGGTGTGGCTATCAAAGGGAAGGTTGATAGGGTTATGAATTAAAAAAAAAAAATGGGCCTTTTAAGTTGATTTGGGCTTTTTTTTTAATTTTTTTTTGGACTCAAAACACACCTAACATATTATACTAACTTATAATAGAAGGGGCCCCTCATTTTGGACCTATTTTGAGGGGCCCTAAGCCATGGCCTTGTGGGCCTATGGCCAGGGCCGGGCCTGGTTGAGATGGTGGAGCTACTTGATATCAGGAATGATGGGGTTTTTTATTTTTTATTTTTTATCTCAGTAATGATAGTGATCTTTGATTCTTGATCTTAGCAAGAGGGTGAGGAGAGAGATTGTTGTGAGAATATGTAGTTAAAAAAATGAGATATAGAGAGAGATAAGAAAAGTAGAGGAAGAGAATGCATGGAGGAATGTGAATGTAGAGGGAGAAAATGATAAATGATGAGTGCGCCGAGAGTGATGCAAGGAGATGAAGTCAAATAATTACAATATGAGTAATGTTACACTTAACACTTTTTATACCACTTTCAATGTATTACTTTATGTGTTAACACATTATTAGAGATAAATATGAGTGGTGTGACCCGTTACACCAATGGTGTGTTAACATATGAATTGGTACATTAAAGGTGGTAAATAAAGTTGGTAAGTGTAGCATTACTATTAAAATTGTTAATACCGTTAGATGTGAAATAACTGAAATACTTTTAAATTATATATATATATGTTATTTTCTTTCTCTTTCCTCTCTCATATATATAATTTATAATATCTAATGTTAATTCAATTAAATCACAATTAATTATAAATTCTTAATTATTTATTATAATTCTTAACTTTTTATTCTAGTTATATTTTAAATCATAATTAATCCTAAATACTTAATTATGAAAAATTTACCCATAAATCTCATATGAGGGAATGTTGATCCATTTAGTCCGAAGAGTTTTCTTATGAATCAATTAGTTATTTTTATTTTGGAAAGTTATTTTGTGCCATTTGAGTTTAAGTGAATATCTTTTCGTGGCTGAAGTATTGGTTCTGATTCATTTTTGGGATGAGAATGGAAATGTGAGATGTGGAAGATTTTTTTTTTAGGAGGGGATTGGTGGCTGAAGTATTGGTTGTCGAGCATGGAAATCTACATTTATATTAGTGTGATTTTCTGGTGTTACATTGGAGTATTACATTAGAGTGCTACAATTGTAAAAAGTACACTAAGGAGTTTTTGTGTGTTATATTGATTAGAATGTTACGTTTAGAAAAAATACACTAAGAAATTTTTTTGGAATATTACGTTATTATGTTTGAGAAATATATTAAGAAATTTTTTAGTGTGTTACATTGGAATATTACGTTTGGGAAAAGTACACTAAAAAATTTTTGTGAGTTACATTGATTGGAGTGTTATGTTTAGGAAAAATACACTGAAGAGTTTTTTTTTGGAATATTACATTGTTATGTTTGAGAAAAGTATACTAAAGAATTTTTTTATTGTGTTACATTGGAGTGCTATGTTTGGAAAAAGTACACTACGGAGCTTTTTTCTGAAGTGTTATATTTAGTAATTTCAACATTATGAGAAAACCCAAATTTGTCCCTCAATACATAACACATGTACATTTATACTTGGTCCTTTATGTAATGCACACTAGAATGGGACCTTTTAGGTCTATAAGAAAAAGGAGACAGATCTTGTCCACTCTAGTTTTTTGACTGGAGCGCGTTGTTTGGGTTCGTTGAGCCCACCACGGGTCCTGTTTTGATGATTCAAACCATTCATTTTGTTTGGCACTTTGTATATTTTGTCCAAAAAAAATTAGGTCGATTTGATAATTATAACTTATTCAATTTTTCACTAAAAAAATAGACAACAATAGTATTTTTAAAAATAAACCATACGTTTTTTTAGTGATAAACGCAATAAATTGAATAGGTTACAATTATCGAATTGGCCTAATTTCTTTTATGAACAAAATACACGAAATGTTCGACAAAATGAACGGTTCGAGTCATCGAAATGGGGCCCATAGTGGGCCCCACAAGCCCAAACAGCACTGGAGGGGATCCTTTTCCTTAGAAAAAGAAAGAACCAAACAGTTCTTAAAATCATTATTTGGGGTTTATTGGTATTTCATCATTTAATTATTTATTATAATTATTAACTTCTTAATTTAATTTTAGGGAAAATTATTTATAAGTCCTATTAGGGAGACTTATGCTATATATGATTCTACTAAAAAACTTATGTTCCCATAAGTCCTATGGGAAGTTTATCGATACATTTATCCTCAATATTAGTCGTTAATATCATAAATAATAGTAAAACCATATATAGGAAATTGAATGTTACCATAGATCATATCTATATAAACGTAACGTAACGTGACACTTACATAAATGTAACGTGACACCTGTACGTAACGTGACACCTACATAAATGTAACGTGACACCTATGATCTATGGCAACATTCAATTTCCTATATAATTGAATGTTACCATAGATCATATCTACATAAACGTAACGTAATGTAACGTAATGTGACACCTACATAAACGTAACGTCACACCTATGATCTATGACAACATTCAATTTCCTATACCATAGATAATATTTATATGAAACGTAACGTGACACCAACATAAACCAGCAGCATTTTCACATTCAATTTAAAAAAATAAAAATTCATTAAGTTTGTGAAGCGTAATGTGACACGTTACGTTACGTTTATGTAGGTGTCACGTTATGTGTAGGTGTCACATTACGTTTATATAAATGTCACGTTACGTTACGTTTATGTAGGTGTCACGTTACGTTACGTTTATGTAAGTGTCACGTCACGTTACGTTTATGTAGGATCTTATGGAATACATTCATATCTAAATAGGACTTGAGACTCTATAAGAAATTACACAGGACTTACCATAGCATAAGTGTCTGAAAAGGAATTATAAATAAGTCTCCCTTAATTTTAATTTAATTATATTTTAGATCACAATTAATTCTAAATTCTTAATTATTTAATGTAATTCCTAACATGTAAATATAATTTTAATTATATTTTAGATCAATTCTTAATTATTATTTATTTTATATTTTTATTTTAAACAATCCTTAATTATATTTTATATTTTAGATCAATCATTAATTATATTTTAATTAACATGTTAATTTAGTTGTAGGTTTGGAGAAAATGGGAATAAAATTATCTTTTCTTTTGTATTCATTCCATTTTATTTTTTTAGAAAATCAAATTTATTCTAAAAAATAGTGTGTGTGATATACCTTTCATTAGTTTAGATAGAGAACATATTGGTAGCATTTTAGTTTAAAATCACATGAATTGTTTTTTTTTTTTATAATTATATTTGAATCATAGGAGATAAAGTTCTCTAAGTCCAAACCATAAGAGTCAAAAATGAATTTAATATTTTAAAAAATAATTATATAATAATATGATTATTAATATTTAATTAATTTAATTTTTTATATAAATAATATGTTGGACTATCTTTAAAAATTAAATCCTTTGAATTCACAGTCAAAAAGAATAAAATAAAAAATGAGCCGACATCTACGAAACTGAACCCTCTGGTACAATTATTGAATTGGAGGCAAGCTACATTTAAAGAGTTAAAATTAAAAAACACAACAATATTATAACTCATTAATTTATCACCTCTAATGATATGGTATTGAGATTAAAATTCACATGATAAAATATTTGACAAATTAAAATTTAATATTTGTTAGACACATCATTAAAATAATTTTTATGAGTGATAAATTAAATATTTCAAACATTTAAAAAAAAATATATTTGATGATCATAGACAAATCCATGTAATGTCCTAACTCGATATTTATTAATTAAAAAAAAGTCTAATATTTTTATTAAATTTTCAGCTAATAATTTGATAAATATCAACAAACAATAAATTATACTTTAGGAAAAATTTTTGTATGTCAATAAGGCATTATGTGATACTATCTTTCACCAATCACAAATGTATATGCCTTTTATTATTTTCCAAACACCTAACATAAATGTAGTTGTTTCTATTATCAAAGTCAATCATAATAATAAAAAGTACTACATGACATATATCCTATCCGCATACAAAAATTACTCATACTTTATGGAAATGCTACAAAGCTTGGAAGTAGGGCTGTGCAACATATCACCAAATCCGTTAAAACCGCAACAATTTACATCAATCTGCACCGTTCTAACCGCTAATCACGGCTTAAACTTTAAAATTTATAATTCGCCAACCGAACCGCTTTGCTCCACTATATTTAGTACATATATATTTTTTAACTTCTAATGACATATCAATGTAAAAATGAGTGTGAAAGAGATTTAAGAAATGAAATTTATTACAAATTAGTGATTATATATATGAAACATATTATGTAAAATTATTTTGTGTTATATATCTAAAAAATATTACACAAATTAGTATTATATATTATGCAAATGTATGATAATTAGTTAGAATATTCTTCAATCCACCAATCTGCGAAAAATAGCCCAAATCGTAATTTGTCAATCTACTAATCCGCTAACCCGCCTATTCAGTTGATAATTTTACTGTCAAACCGTCCAAATCGTCCAAACCGCACTGCACACACCCCTACTAGGAGAGTACTAATTTGGTGGGGACTTTTCCCAAAATAAGCCAAAATACCAAGCTATTTTCCAAACTAAGCTTAGTTCAGAAGGAATTCCCAAAATAGGACTAAAAAGTGGTTACAAACCACGCTTTTACCGTTTTTGTGGTCCTCCTGTGAAAAATTTATAAAATCGTAAAAGTGTGGTTACAAATCCATACTTTTAATTAAGAAGACGTGGTTACAAATCACGATTTTAATTATTTTTTTTCTCCCATAAAACGTGGTTACAAACCACGTTTTTAAGAAAATTTTTTTTTATTGAGAAAACATGATTTCAAACAAAACGTGAATGATAACCACGCTTTTAAACAAAATGTGAAAATGTGTTTTAAAAACACGTTTTCAACAAACACTCAGACCCAGCACTTCATTCTAACTCTCTCACTCTCTCTCTCTCTCTCTCTCTCTCTCTCTCTCTCTCTTATCCATATATAATTTTTAATATATATAAATTTTATTTTATAAAATTAAGATCAATATTAAATATATATATATAATAATTTATAATAGTAAATAATAATCAACTATATAATTTATATATAATTTTGAAAAAAATAACTTTTATTGAAAAAATAACTTTTTTTTTTCAATAAATTTTTTTCCAAATAAAATTAATTGAAAAAAAATTTTGTTAGTAAAATTTTTAAATTTTTGTTTAAAACCAACGTAAACTCATTTATAAATTATTATTATATAATTTTTATTTTTCGAGTGGTTAGAAATATTTTTTTACAAATTAAATTAAAACAACCATACGTATGTATATAACCTGCCTAAAAGTTAAAATGATAATTATTTTTTACCCTTGAATGATAATTATTTTTTATTTATTATTTTTTAACCAAATTAATTTTTACCATCTGAGACATTTTTTTGGTTTATAAATGATTGTCTCAAGTTGTAAATTTGAGAAAAAAAACGTAAATTCAAAAAATAAGTTTACGTTGGTTTTTAAACAAAAATTTAAAAATTTTACTAACAAATTTTTTTTTTCAATTAATTTTATTTGAAAAAAAATTAATTGAAAAAAAGTTATTTTTTCAATAAAAGTTATTTTTTTTTTTCAAAATTATATAGTTGATTATTATTTGTTATTATAAATTATTATATATATATATATATTTAATATTAGTCTTAATTTTATAAAATAAAATTTATATATATTAAAAATTATATATGGATGAGAGAGAGAGAGAGTGTGTGTGAGAGTGAGTGAGTGTGTGTGTGTGTTAGAATGAAGTGCTGGGTTTGAGTGTTTGTTGAAATCGTGTTTTCAAAACACGTTTTCACATTTTGTTTAAAAGCGTAGTTATCATCCACGTTTTATTTGGTTAACAGTAAACGCGTGGTTTGAAATTACGTTTTCTCAATAAAAAAAAAAATTCTTAAAAGCATGGTTTGTATTCACGTTTTATGGAAAAAAAAATTTTAATTAAAAGCGTGATTTGTAATCACGTCTTCTTAATTAAAGCGTGACTTGTAACCATACTTTTACGATTTTTCAAATTTTCCACGTGAGGATTAGGTAAAGGGTGAAAACGTGGTTCATAATCACGTTTTAGGCTAGTTTGGGAAATAAGTTGCTTTTTTGACTTAATTTGAAAAAAGCTCCCTAATTTGGCCCCCACCAATCCACCCCTAATAATAGGGAAATGAACCATGTGAAGGGGTGAATCTACACTTCTCTCTTTATCTCTCTTTATCCTTTCTCTTCTATGTCCTTAGGATGGTGGGACATAGCTTGGTTGCCTAAAAAATATGTATATGGTATGCCTTTCATAACTCTTTTTTTTTTTATTATAAAATTTTATAATTTAAACAGAAAATATCATAAACATTTTCACTACAAAAATCATGACCTTTTATTTATTTATTTTTATAAATGCAACAACAAAAACCAGTGTAATAACAAAATCACAAAGTGTAATAATAAGGGGTGGTTTGGGATCATCTAAATAAATGTACTTTTTGATTTTTTACGAAATATGGGTTGAGTATGGATTGAGTTTGAAGTGATGTGATAGAGAGGTGATGTAACTTAAATAAAATGATGTGACTAAAATAGGATAGTGACTTTTTAATTTTTTGACTTTTTTAGATTATGACAAACAAGGTTTAAAAATCACAAAGTATTATAACATTATTATTCTTGATTTTAGAATGCATATTATAAATTTACTATTTATAACTTTATCAAAAAAAAATAAATTATTATACTATACATAACAAAAAAATCATAACTGTGCGTACCGGATCCCGCACTAGATGAAAGTGGATCGGGGCTCTGCTTCCAGTTGGACTGTCCGGGGACTGGAATTCCTGCAACAAGAAGCACCGTCAGAGCTGCCCAGCCGGGGTTGGCCGGATAACTCCTCCGGTGTGAGGATCAGTGATCGGATCAGGAGTATGGAGTCAAATGGGAATGTATATGTGTGGTGTCGATTGGAGTTGTTCAGTTACCTTCAATGTGTAGTTCCTGTTATACATATAGTATTCCTTACTTGCTTCTCAAGGTGAGTTCATGGAGTATAGGTGCTGCCAGGTGTCCTTTCAGCAGTGCTCCACGTGGTGGACCACTTGATAGTTGCCATTCATTGTGCATTCTCATTGTAAGCATGCTGATAACAAACCACATTCCCTTGGCTTAACTACTTCCGTGATTTTAGGTGTGGGGGACCAGCTGAGGTGGCATCTTGCACATGCTTGTATTCACAGATCCCACGTTTCTTTGTGAGGCTTCTCCAGTTCGGTATTTCAGTTCTTCAGTTCGGTAATAGTGTACATTGGCTCGGCCTTTTCCAGGCTCGTTTACAGAGATGGACTGTGTACTTATTTGTTCGGCCCTCACACCCGTCCTGCAGCTCGGCCCAGACCAGCGCTACGGCTGGGCTGACCTTTCCACTGCGAGTTGGGCCCAAGTGCTAGAGGACTTGAGCGTACTATTGATCACGAAGCTGGGCTCAATTGATCAGTCCATATACTCATCTGACCCACGTGGATTTGGGCTTTATCGGATTGGGCCGTCCCAAGGCTTGGACCGGACCCATTTTACATTCAGCCCCTTCAATAACTTTCGTCCAAAAAAAAATCGTAACGATGCCCGTTGTTGATTTCCCCAATACTATAATATTTTTTACACTTTCTTCTATATATGTTAATTTTATCAATATTTTTTACACTTTCTTCTATATATGTTAATTTTAATTTTATCAATATTTTTTACACTTTCTTCTATATATGTTAATTTTATCAATAAAATATATATATTTTTTATGATAATAAATTGTGTTTCAAAAGTCCAAAACTACCAAATAACTTTTTTTTCCTTAAAAACCCCTCAAGTGGCTTCTTTGTCCCACCGCTTGTCTCTCCACCTCTCTCATTTTGGCATTTCCTTGTTTCTCTGTTTTGTGGAGGAAAACAAAACCAGAGAAAAGAAAAGCTCTCAAGGAAGAAGAAAATGGCTTTGAAGCTCAGCCCCATCACTTTTCAGTCCCAGAAGCACCCTTCTTTTGCTATTCCATCAATGGTCACTCTCAGATCTCCCAAGTTTGCCATGGCTTCCACCCTCCACTCTGGCTCCAAGTGAGTTTGTCTTTCAAATCTCACTTGTTTATTTGGATCTTCTCATAGTTTGATGTTTCTTTGCTGTTTCTTGATCTGGGTTCATGATTTTCTTTCTCTAAATTGGATTTGAGATGGTTCAATTTGAATTTTCTTGTTGGGATATTGGCGTTCTTGTGTATTGAATTGTGTTACCTGAGATGGGTTTTTCTCAATCTTCATGGCTTTGGTTCTCTCTGCACACACATACCAACTCAAAGACAAGCTTTTGGTGATATCATGGTGGGTTGAGATATCAAATTTTGAGGATCTGATTCATGCTTGTGCATAATATTTAATTGTACTAATTTTGCTTTCTATTTTTTTTTTTTTTTTTGTTGTTATTGTCATTACATCGTTATATATATACACACTCAATCTGAATCAACATGTATTTGTTATTTTCATTGCATGATTGAATTGATGAATTGGATTGTAGTTTCGCTTAAAGGCATTTGGTTCTGCTGTTCTAATTTGAATTTTTATTATTAGAACAGAGTTGTTTCTGTTTTTGTTTTGGTGTTTTGTTTTATTTATGCGTTGTGCAGCTTTTGTTCAGGCTTTTTCAATTGTGTAGGCTGTGGCGGTTATGATTTTTATCATTATTCAATTAAAATGTTTGTTTTCATGTGTTGAGACTTGGGTTTGAAACTTTTGCATCGTTGGTTTTGGCTGGATGGCTCAATTGACTCATATTTTTGGAATGTGTCCTTCATCTACTTCTTCACGGGTGACATGTCATCAAAACCCTTCCCGTTCACAAAATTTTATAATTAAATCTGGGTTAAAATTCATGAAATTCATGTTCATTTAAAAAAAAAATAAAAAAATCAGGTTTAATATATTGGCATTTTATTCTGTAATATTCATACTATAGAATAGGTGCATGATTGGCTGATGTGCCATGGTGTAAATGGTTTTGTATACATGTGGAAGCTTTTTGATGCATGTTTGTTTGTGTGTGGAAATGATCAAAGCCGGACCAACATTTTTACTATGTAAGTTTTGTGCTTTGTAGTTCAATTGAATTACCATGTTAGCGGATGGTTGTATTTCCTGTGTTTTCATATCATTTTCACTTTTCTCTTTTTTCCGGTGTCACGTATATTATCTTTTGATCTCCTTGAAAGTGTCACGCCAATATTTTCAATTTGGAGAATTTAAATAGGATCATTTCATTTTTTTCTTTTTTTGCTTGTAACTTGGCCAAGTGGTTTTTAATTTGTTGTTCTCATTGGTTAGTTGATTTCTTGTGACATAATATCCAAGTTGGTGAACCTAGTTCTAATATTTTGATCATCCATCCTGTTTCTACCCAAAAGTGGGGGAGAAAAAAAAAACAAAAATAAAGAAAATGTTTTGGGTCTATGTTTTTAGGTGGTGCATCTTTGACTTTTTCTGAAAATTAGCAGCTGTATTTCATGTTATATTGACTAATAATCCTCTCTTTCATTTTTTAATTATTTTTTTATTTGATTTTTCCCTTTGTTTCTTCTTCTTCTTTTCGTTTTGGTAGTTATCAGTCAGCCAGCTAAAGTTTCGCCTTTAGAGTTTCAATTGTATAGGCCACTATTTTGAAATTTATTTGACAGTGCAAAGGAAAAATCAAATGGTTAGTGTGCCACTTAGATGGGTAAAAGGTCCTGCGGAGTCTGCTCCTGAAGTTGGATTTTAATGCATCCTTTTTTTGGGCTCATTGTTCATTTTTTTTTTTTTTGTTCTTTTTGTTTCTTTTGTTTGTTTGTTTTTGTTTTGTTCTGTTTGGTTTGGTTTGTTTTGTTTTGTTTGTCTGTTTTTTTTGTTTGTTTCTTATGTTTTTATTTTTATTTTTTGGTTTTGTGCAAGGAGAACCTACATAAAACATCTCAGGCAGCGTTACAAATTTTGTATCATGTTTCAGTACAAGATAAAATCAGCAAATGAATGACTCCATCATTATTATATTAGATGTATTAGGCACTGTAGTTTGCTGGTCTTTCCGGAACTGTGACACTGGAACATCATTGTTATTTTGTACCATTGTTATATATGGTATTCTCGGTTTGTTTCCATTTTGAATCTTTTTGTTGTAAGAAGTTTTACTTGTTCATATAGCTTATGAAACTCTAGAAATAATTATTATGCGAGAGGTCACTCAACACACTTATACTCTGTGAGTAGGGTGATTGGGTAGGAGGAAGGAAAAGGGAAGGGAGGAGGGGATTAATTAATTTGTTTTCTGTTGTTTGTTATGAAGGAGAAGAAAACGGAAATGAAAGGAGGGATTGATTTTCTTTTCTAGCCAACCATTTTCCTTCAAAAAATGAGAGGGAGGTAGAAACTCCTCTTTTTGACCATTTTATCCTTTAAAGAATTCTTTCTTCAGTATGTAAGGGCATAGTGGTAAAATAACGTCACCTATTTCTTTCCTTTCTCCTTAACCAAATAAAGTAGGGATAAGTTATTCCTTTCCCCTGCTACCTTCCCTTATTTCCATCTTATAATCCCTTGGACCAATTAGAGATAAAAGTTGAAATTTTTTCCTCCCATCCTTTGAAGAAACCATGGCCTTGAATTCAGTTAACTTCTCTAGTATTCACTAAATATCTATGTATTGCATCAACATGGATTGAGTTTTACTGATTTTTCTAATCCAATATGGGCCAGCAATGTTGAATTATGTATTGTTTTGACAACTAGTGCTAATGGTGATGCATGAGATTGATTAGCACAGAGCTGGAATCCTATCTGTATATATAGACTCGTTTCCATTATACTTTTACATAACATGTTTGCTTTATCTTCACCATATTATGAAAGATAATATAATTTCCATGTGGTTTAATATTAATTAGACATGATGCACTGCCTACTGATTAAATCCTTAATGGTATGTTTGTTCATTGGAATGAAGTGGAATAAAATGATCATTCCATCAAAATGTCAGTTCCCATGTTTGGTTTATTGAAAAAATGATGAAAAATGTATTGCGAATGGAATCATCATTCACTATTATAAGGGAATAGTAATTTCATAAGGAGGCCAGAGAATGACCATTCCATTCTATTTTATTCCAGTGAACCAAACACTACCTAAGAATAACAATGACGTGAGCACATGAATGATGTACTCTGTTGGCTCTTGTGTCCTTGGATAACATAGTGGCTTGAGGAAACAATAGCGAAACATTTATTTATTTTTACCTACATGTTAACATTTGTGCATATATACTTCAGGTCATCAAACCAGTGTCTTGGCCTTGCCCTGCACCCAAACTGAATTCTAAGTATCTAATTCATGTTTCTCCCGTCTTACTTAGGGAGGTTGAGAATCTCAAGAAGCCTTTTAGCCCTCCTCATGAGGTTCATGTTCAAGTAACACATTCCATGCCACCCCAAAAGGTAGAGATCTTCAAAAATTTGGAGGATTGGGCTGATGAGAACATTTTGGTTCACCTGAAGCCAGTGGAGAAATGTTGGCAACCTCAAGATTTTTTGCCCGATCCTGCTTCGGAGGGATTTCATGATCAAGTCAAGGAACTAAGGGAGAGGGCAAAGGAGATTCCAGATGACTACTTTGTTGTTTTGGTTGGAGATATGATCACAGAAGAAGCCCTTCCAACTTACCAAACAATGCTAAATACCCTAGATGGTGTTCGGGATGAAACAGGGGCAAGCCTTTCTTCTTGGGCAAGATGGACTAGGGCTTGGACTGCTGAAGAGAATAGGCATGGTGATCTTCTCAATAAATATCTCTACCTATCTGGGCGTGTGGACATGAAGCAAGTTGAGAAGACAATTCAGTATTTGATTGGGTCAGGAATGGTAAGATCCTTCCTATGTATTTTGATAATTTTAGTTCTAAATTTTTTGTTGGATTTTGTTAACGTGTGTCCTTAGGACAAGTGTTAAGAAGCTTAAAAAGGTTGTATATCTTGCATGAAAGTGCATGTAATAAAGAATGTACAATTTTTTTAAGCCTTGTTAACATGTTCCCTAAGGGCACACATCAACAAGACCTTTTTCTGTTTACCATTATTAATCTTGTAATTCTTCTGAAGTCAATATTGATGTGACTTTGGGTAACGTGTGAAGTAGGTTGAGGAAATGATTACATAACTTTATGATCTAGTTAGGTCTTAGGAGCAGAAGTATACCCATAACTTTTTCACTGCAATCTTTTTTCCTACCATATAAGGTAGTGAGGAACAGTTTCACTTTGCTCAGTGTAGTGAGGTTATACTGCTCTTACTATTCCCACAAAATCTTATCTTCTGATTTCTCAATTGTCATGTGTTTGACAAGGAGCTGCAGCATTTCTTTGTACGTGTATGGTTGGTGCTTTCCAAATATTTGTTAGATATGATTCACCAACCACTTTCTGGTTCTGATTTTCTGATATTCAGTTATTGTTGTTTGAATGTTCAAGTAAATGTGAAGCTTTTGTAGGCTTATCATTGGGTTTCTGGGAAAAATATTTCTGAAAAAGTTTTAAATTTTCTTATATATTAGTTGACTTTCTGTATTTGGTCAAAAGTACGTACAATTTTTTTTCCTTATCATTTCTTTTTAGTTTTGGGAAAAGTGCATGGGATAACTGTGAGCAAATGAAACACTTCCATGTTTTGAAGTTTGGGTACTGTAGTTTTTTAGAGACGGATTTTGAAATGGCCCTCCTGCCAGAGTATCTGTTTCTTTGATGTAAATAGTAAGACAGGTCGAAGGCTGTTGGAGTTGTTTGTATTCCTGGATGAGTGTGTCACTACCAACTGCATGAATCTACAAGTGAAACGAGGTCTTTTAGTTGAGAGTATTAAATCTGACACACCGATCGTCCCATCTAATTTTAACTTGTGGACACCATTTTGCTCTCTTGTTTCAGGATCCCCGGACAGAAAACAATCCCTACCTTGGATTCATTTATACATCATTCCAAGAGCGAGCAACTTTTATCTCTCATGGGAATACAGCCAGACATGCCAAGGAGTACGGGGACATTAAGCTGGCTCAAATTTGTGGAACTATTGCCTCGGATGAGAAGCGCCATGAAACTGCTTATACTAAGATAGTGGAAAAGCTCTTTGAGATTGACCCTGATGGAACTGTCCTGGCTCTTGCCGATATGATGAAGAAGAAAATCTCTATGCCAGCCCACTTGATGTACGATGGCCGTGATGATAACCTTTTTGAGCACTTTTCAGCTGTTGCTCAGGGGCTTGGTGTCTACACTGCCAAGGACTACGCAGATATATTGGAATTTTTGGTTGGTAGGTGGAAAGTGGAGGAACTAACTGGACTTTCCGGGGAGGGACAAAAAGCGCAGGATTATGTTTGTGGGTTGACTCCAAGAATTAGACGGCTTGAGGAAAGAGCTCAAAGCAGGGTTAAACAAGTACGCACCGTTCCATTTAGCTGGATCTTTGATAGAGAAGTGAAGCTCTAAGTGCATGTGTGATGGAACAAGAAGTTCAGCTTCATTCTCCTGCAAGTCTTGTATTTTACGTGGTTAAAAGAACGGGTATAAATTTTGACTTGTAGTTTGTTTTTCGCAATTCCATTTTCTTAATACTGTTGTGTGAAGGGATTTTGTTTAGAGGGACTCTGTTTAGCTGTAGATATGGTTTGTTTCTCTTGTGGTGACATTAGATCTTCACATGTAGTTTTGTTGTGTTCTTTCAGTAGTTTACTGTATGAGTATGTTTCTGTTATTTTCTGAGTCAAACAAAATAATCTGTCTTTGGCAATTTGGTATGTTGGTCTGTAATTGTCTGATACAGTGATTGCTCCAGCTAAAGAACCAAAGCTTCTATTTTTAGAATTATGCAGTACTTAGTGCAATGAAATATTGAGAAGTATGATTGATGCATACACCTCGACATTGAGTTTGATATTTGAATTGAAATTCTTGACGTTGGTAGATTTTTTTTGTGATTATTTTGAAACTTCAAAGTAAATTACAAATTAAAGATCTCGAGTGTCTTGCGCCATTGGTGTGATTTATGAGATCTAGTTAACCCTGAAAGCATCCCACATTGGCTGTTGAAATGGAAGAATCGGCATTTCACTTGGTTTTCTCATCTCATCTTCTTCCTTTTGTTTGTTTGTTTGTTGCTTGGTTGTCTTACATGTACTAAGTAATTTACTACCTTTTCGATACCCATCCCCGTTGATGGTGCAACCTTTAATTATTTGGAAGCCCATTATCGGTTTGGAAGCCTAGGGTGAAATCTATGGGTCGGAAGACCTTGTACTTCAATAATTATAATTGGTACATTTTTATTTTATTGTTAGTACTAGTATTATTTTAGTTAGGATTTAACTTAATAATTACTTTGAATATTATGAGTATCGCGTAGTTTGTTATTTTAACTTAATATTATTTGAGTGTAATATTTGAGAGTAATCTAGGCTGTGACTGTTGTGTGATTTCCTCCTTTCCCTACCCTACTCTACATCACATGCTTCCTTCTTGATGCAAATTAACCGTGCTTGTTTTATGGACTTTTGTTTTCAATAGTACATGTGTTTCTCACATCTGGATTACAATCTGGTTTTGACATGTGTTTTTTCTATTTTGCAAGTCATTTAACATGTCATGAAATTCTAGAGGACATATTTTATCCACGTTTTTGTAACCTTGTTTGTTTTATCGACTTTTGTTTTTAATAGTACATGTGTTTCTCACGTCTGGATTACAATCTGGTCTTGACATGTGTTTTTTCTATTTTGCAAGTCATTTAACATGTCATGAAATTCTAGAGGACATATTTTATCCACGTTTTTGTAACCTTGTTTGTTTTATCGACTTTTGTTTTTAATAGTACATGTGTTTCTCACGTCTGGATTACAATCTGGTCTTGACATGTGTTTTTTCTATTTTGCAAGTCATTTAACATGTCATGAAATTCTAAAGGACATATTTTATCCACGTTTTTGTTTTAATAATTTACACTGTGTTTGGTTAGGAGATTTAAGAAGGAATTTAGAAAAGAAAAATAAAAAGATGTGTAAAATTAAGTGCAATATAGACATATTTTATTCATATTTTACTTGTCTTTTTTTTTTTTTTTTCTTCAAATTTCTTTTCAAATCTCTCAATTAAACACAACGTTAGAATTCGATACATAGATTGATTTTGTTTGTGTTTGTATCGTGTTTAGTATTTTGTCTTTTACATAGAGATGGTTTTAAGACTAGAGAAATGAGAGTTGTGGAATTACAAGTTAGTGGGAAGTGGAGAAATTATTTACTAAAGATAGGGTGTGACATTTGCTGTGGTTTCTTAGGCCTTGTTTGGGAAGACTAAATAAGTGTATTTTTTGTCTTTTTAGACAAAAAAATTGAGGTTGAAAATATGGATGTTTGGGTTAACTTTTTGATTTTTTATGAAAAAATGTGTAATAAAAAATTGTAAAAATTAGTTTTTAGAGGAAAATTTGAATTGGGAGTTGTGCAGCCGTAATTGTTGACTTTTGGTGAATAGTGTTAACTTTTTAACTTTTTGAGTAACTTTTTGGCTTTTTGAATTATTTGGGAGTACCCAAACTTGACCTTAATCAGCATAGAAAAAAAATTACACTCCATGTATGTTTATAATTATTTTTAATCTTTGTAATTGTTTTTTTTTTTGGGATGACGAAGAAGCGAAAGCTAGTAAAAAAACTGTGCCTAAACGTTACTATAGTTGCACCTTTATGAATTTGAATCTTTAGAATCTTTTATCTAATGAAAAATTCCAAATCAATACTATGTTGTGCCCTAAGGCTAAGTTTGGTTTGATGAAAGTGGTGGAAGGTGAGGAAAATGAAATATATGTATCCATTTTTTTTTTTTTTTTTTTTTTTTTTTTTGACTTTGTTTAGTATGAAAGTGATGGAAGTTATAAGAAAATTATTTTTCTTATACTACTCATTATAGCATAGTAACTAAGGTGTAGTTTGGAAATGTTTACAATTTACTGTTTTTAGTTTATATTAAACATGTTTATGTTTATTTTGAGTAAAAACAATAACAAAAAATATATTTGGTACATAAATATTTTAAAATTTTATTTTGAAACAAGTGACAATGAGAGGCTACGAGAGGTGGTTATCAACAGTTGAAAATAATTGTCGGAGGTGGTTGTTGGTCGCAAGAGGTAGTGGCCAAAGGTGGTTGCCATCGGTGAGAGGCATTTGGCACTAGAAATGGTGGTCAAAGGTAGTTGTTGGCCACTAAAAATGGTGGTCAAAAGTGATTGTCAATAGTTGGAGATGGTAGTCGGTCAATTGCCTAAGGTGGCAGTTGAAGGTGATTTTCAAGAAAATATGGTGGCCAAAGGTGATTGCTGTTGCTGGGAGGTAGTTGGTGGCGATAACACATGGTTGGTGTGGGTGTTGATTTTTTGCCTCACAACCAAACAAGAAACTTAGCTGAAGAGCACAAGTAGAATATAATGAACCAACAACTTACCAACAAGAAAATGAGAATACCATGGTGGCTCGTCCACCCCAGAGTACTCCGACGATCAAGTCAGTCAATCTTATCTCTCATAAAGATATCAAACAAGAACTAAACTTACAAATCAATGTGTACCTTAGACCCACGGGAGTGCCGTTTTTTTATAACCAACATTGCCCTGATCCCCTAAGAGTCTCACTTCATAGGACTCAAGTACAATACTGATCTCAGACTCTTAGCTGGATAGGGATAAACTCCATGTGAGCCTTATCCCTATCTAGACCAAGTGTCTTATCTTATCTAGGACTTTTGTCCTCTATCCAAATATCTTAGATTTCGGTATTACCATAGAGAACCTTGGCAGTGCCATGATCATCTCGGCAAACATGATTCGTCCATGTAGTACCTCGACCGACATCCCGGTGTTGCCTTAGCCACGTGGCATCATTCTCAAAATACTTCCCCATAATTGCCCCCTAGGTTATTACCTCTATAACCTGAGATGATGGAACATACATCGTTTCACCTTACAATATTGTCGACTTTGTGCCTGAATGAAGGTTCACTTTTGATCAAGATCATGACTCGTCGGCCTTAAGTAACCAGGGCTCAGTTGTCTGCTTTATCAAGAATCAAGAATCAAGAATCAAGTTCTTTTAACATCTCAACTGTGATTGCTCCTTTAGCTGAGGTTATTACTCCACTAGTTCAAGAATTTCAAGCACCTCCATTGCGCATGAGTTGTCATGCACCATTATCTCAACCGTTTAGTCCACATGTCGCCGTTCAATTGGCCCGTACTTGTCACGCGCCATCAGGTCGCATCGAATCTACCACGCTGTCTGACAGGCACGTTGTCCAAGGCAACCTCATTATGTTTTGCTACCTTTTCAGTTTTTGAAAAAAGTTTCCCTTTCTCTCTTTGTCTCTTCATTTTTGCAATTACAACTTTCTCTCTTCTCAAGTTTTTCTCTCTCTAAACTCCATAGCCAAAACTTCAATTCCCTTCTGCAAATACTCCATTCACCTTCTCCGGCAAGCTCTTCCACTATCTTGTTTCGATTAAGATCGTCGTTTGACTTCGGCAAATACAAATCCAACATTTATTTCGTCGACCTCGATCTGTAAGTCCCCATTTTCTTTTTTCTTCAATTTCAATCTAACCTGTTCTTGAGTATGTATTTGTTGCGCACATTGTAATGTCTAATCTTCTCACTTCATCCCACAATTTGATTGCTATTCTTCATGTTCTTAGGTTTGCCTTTATGTTTTCTGCATTTGGTTTACATGTCTTGCTCATTGGCACTAATTGTTGTTATGAGTCCACTTCTTGTGTTCTGTGAATTTGTGTTCTTGAACTTCATTCACTGTTCTGTGCTTTGAACATTCATATCATCATATTGACCATATCTGTGTTCTTCTTCACCTTTTTCTAGATTTTGAATCTTGTTTTTTTCTCTGTTTTCCTTGTTTGTTTTCTAGATTCCTACCTTTAGTTCTTCTCCATTTATATAGATTTAGGTTTGAGACTTGCTAGAAACCATACTTAGGAAAAATTGAAACAAAGCATTTCCTTGATCTTTAGAATCGTTGCCCTTGTGCTTACTAGGGTTTCATCGAGGTCCTTTAAACCATAAACCTTATCAAATTCTCCTTAGTCGAGGTCATGGGTATGTTCAAATGGAGAGTAGACTCACCTAGCAAATTAGAGTACTTTTACTAGGAGTTTGACATTCCTACCGACACCCATCTCAAGCTAGCTGGGAAGGAGGATTCCATCATGCATAGAGAAACCTACATGCCTTTTCTAGTAGTATCCATTATTGAGGGTGAGATTAGATTCCCTCTTAACATCCTTTTTCGAGAAGTTCTGCACTACTACAACCTTAACCCGATGCAATTGGTCGTAAACACCTTTAGGGTCATTAATGGTATCGCCGAGTTAGCACATCGGCAAAATGCTAGGATTACTTTATCTGACATCCAATACTGCTACACTATGTGTGGCCTCAAGTCTTCCAGTGGCTATACTTACTACCTCAAACCCAGATCCATCAAGTACAAATTGATAGCCGATCTCCCTAACTCCAACAAAGGCGCTAGAGATGACTATCTGATTGTCTCGGGCAATTGGGAGTTCGTACCACATAGCGATCTTCATCTTTACCCTTTGCACCGAGGAGTCTTTAAGGAAGACGAAAATCAGAACTTAGTCACCCCAAAATCCCATTTCTTCTAACACTTGTGAATTTATTTCTCCTTCATGTTCTGATGTTTTCTTTCATTTTGCTGCTCTTCCTTAGCAGAGCAAATCTTTCTGCCAGTCTTACGTCCCAAGCTGAGATCTCATCCGGCTTCTAGATTTACCTATCAACGTTCGCAAAACTCCCATCCTTCTAAATTACGTGCCGACGTATCGCTTTCTGCTCCTCGACGTCTCTAGGAAGAGCAAGACACCACTATCGGCTTCAACTCAACCAGCTACCTCTTCATCATGGCCTGATTAGGCATCAATGCCTAATCCTGCTAACGAGCTATCCACATTAGCTCTAGCACAACATATCCCTTCATCTCAACATCAACTTAGTCAAAAAAAGGCCGTTCAGGAAGCAAAAATGAAAAACAGCCCCCCCAACCACTGTTAGGATGTAACAGGCAGTTTCCTTGTATAGAAAATGACATGTCAGAACTGATGGTACATAAATAGGACACATAGATTGGCAGTTGGAGTTGAAAATGTATTAAATTTAGTCGAAAAATGCATTAAACTTAATTCTAGTATGACATAAAAATAGTTACTATTTTTTGAGTTAATGCAAACAAAAGAATATTCTCAACTGTATGTTCTTATTTTTCTATAAAATTATGTTGATAAAGAATATCTAATTATTAGCAATAATATTGTTCATTATGGTAGGAATTGATATTATATTTTATAATTTTTTTTTTTTTGGGATTATTTTCACCTCCAAAATTATAATTCTAAATCTGTACCTAATTCGTGATAGGTGATACTAAAAGCTGGCTTTTGGCTTTTTACCAAGCTTTTTAGCTTTTTGGAAAGTGATTTGAGAAGTTGGTAAAAAGCTGACTTTTGGCTTTTTACCAAGCTTTTTAGCTTTTTGAAAAGTGATTTGGAAAGTTGGTAAAAAATTGACTTTTGGCTTTTTAGTTTAATAATTGTTTATGGTGTCAAATCAAATTAAAATGACCAAAATACCCTTACCCAACATAAGAAATTTATTTTTTTTATCATAGGTCTCAATTTGTAATTTCACACTTGCATTTTTATAACTTCCCAAACCAATTTTGTTGCATTTTTGCCACTTGCGTTTTTGGACCAAAGATAAAAAACGTGACTTTTTATTTTGGTTCCCAAAACGGCGCTTATAGTGATAATGAAACATTTGATGATGGCAATGGTGATTGTATCGTAATAACTTGTAATTAATTCAATTCTTTCATTTCATAGTATTTTGATAATAGAAGAGTAGAACCATGCATATGTCATGACTCAAGCATGTAATTGGACAAGTTGAATGGGTCTTCAAATTGGAAAACTATTAAGCATCGTTAGAGGATTATATGTGTCATTATTTGCGTAATATTTTTAATAAATAAAAAATTACAAAATATACTAGATAAATCATTCATCGTCTCCTACTACTTTGTTCGATTTGTTCTACATGGTCTTTCTAGCCACCCAAACTTGATTTCACTCATTGTCAATTAATTTTAAATTGAATATTTTAACGTGATATCAAAATTGAGTCCTAAGTAATCATCAATGAGTTAAGTCTCCACACGAGTCTATTAACTCGTCTCTATCACCTTATGTGTGGGGGAAGTGGACCAATTCCACCTACAATCTTTTTGCATACTAACAGTTAATTTTCTCTAATCTTTGGCATAAAAGTCAAATAATTCTTAAATAGAATACCTAGATAAAAAAAAGAATTATGATGATTTTTTTTCAACAATTAAAAAAGAAGAGGTCAAGAAATTGATTATAAAAAGGTAAAACTCAAATTCAAATTATTTTAATTAGTAAAAAATGAAAAAATTCAACTAGCAAGCGAACACTGAGTGGCGGCATTTTAAAAACTTTGTTGTTGGAGGGGTGGACGGGGCCATATTTAGTGAAGCACTAAGCAGAATGAATGGTAATTGAAACTTGCAAAAGAGCCTATGCTTTCGATCCAACGGCATTGTGTTTTTTTTTTTGTTTTTTTTAATTATTTTTATTTATTTATTAATAAACGGGTATCTGGATCTTATCTCAATTAATCTCGGGATCTTAAAGTTAACAATCGGGCAAATCTTTAATTGCCCCAAAGTTTGAGATATTTGACTTTCATAAGACTTGAACCTGCAACCACTTGAGTGGTAAGAATTCAATGGCATTGTTGCTTCCTCTAATTTCTATTTCATTTTTGTGCAAGACTTTTTGTTGCATAACATCATTAACGGTCTATCATTTGAAAAATAAATAAGCAAAAAATAACGGCTATATCAGGAAGGCCATCATATCTTTGAAAGCCAAGCTTAAATTTCCATCTACTTCTTTACAAGAATAATAACATAATAAAGAATAATTTATTAATTTTGTTGATAGTAAACGTCCATATCAATATCAATAATAAAGTTAAGAATAAGGAGTTCATTGGCATGACTAATTCAATTTCTAGCACCATCTCTTCTTCAAATACAACTAAACAAATAATTAGGTTGTGTTTGAATTACGGATTTGAGTAGAGATTTAGAAAGAAAAAGAGAAAAAGATGGATGAAATTTAGTCATATTCATATTTCATTCGCATTTCACCAACTTTTTCATATTTCCTTTCTAAATTCATACTCAAATTACGGATTTAAACACAGCCTATGGATTAGATTTTACAAAATCAAATTCTTCATTTTTTGGTAAAACCTTAATTTTGTGTGGTGGATCATGTATTTGTGAAGGAATTCACTACAACATATTAAGGTTTTAGAGAAATTTAGGGACAAAATCACTTTTTAGAAACTAAATATTTTAATTACCCACAGTTTTATTTTCATAAATTTAGTGATAAAAGTAGACATTTCATACCAAAATTTTTCTCAAAAAGTGAATCATTTTAGCACCAAATCATTTTGCTCCTAAAAATGTATTTATTACTGGCATTTTCAATATTATTGTAAAGTTTTTTTTTTTTTTAACTTCCAGGACAATCTTTGAGCGATGATTCTCGCGATGATAGAAATTGGTCCCCAAAAAAGAAAGGAATTTATGAAAAAATTTAATTTCTATTTAATTTAATTTTTTGTTTCTTTTCCTTTTTCCGTAAAATCTAAAATTCGAACAGTTGTCTTCATTGAAGAAAATAAAAATAAAAAAACAAAACAAAAATAAATTGGCCAATCCACAAAAGAGAGTGCTTAAAATTGCATTAATCTGGTTTTTTAATCATGAGAGAGAATAAAAATGACCACAGCGTAGTTATAGATTATCACGCGTATGACAGTTGTCAACTCATAATCAAACACTATACTAGTGTTTTATATTGTGCAAAACTTATCAAGAGATAAGATCTTATCAATATAAAAGTTCTAAGCAACTGAAAATTGTTTAGGAAAAGGCTTTTGGCGCACTCAAACTACTTGTTAGGCAAGTCACATATTATTATAAATAGACCACACCTCCATGGGTTGAGGTACACTGTTTTCTTTGTGTATTATGTCCATTAAATATTTTTACAATATTGGAAGACTAAATTGGGGGTCGGAGGATCCTCGGCTACTATTGGGGTGTTTTGTTTGGTAGATGATGATCGCATGGTGGTTCTGATCATCTTCTTTGTTGAATTTCTTCATCGTTAAATATGAAATTTTATGTGTCCGTACAAATCACATGCTTAGCATTGCTTAATATTACATATCTACTTAAATGTTATCTGTACATATCATGTTTAGATCTTAGATATGTTAAAGAAAATTATATTCATTTTTTGTGAGTAACCAAAATAATTTTTAGATTGAGCAAATTTCATTTATACCCCTATACTTTTACATGATTTTCAATGACCCCCCCAGACTACTCTTATTTTCACGCGTACCCTCATACTATTTAAATTACTGTCAATTTTGCCCCTGCCGTCTCATTTGAAATGAAAAAAGTTAAAAAAATTACATTTTGGCCCCAAATTTCAAAAGAACGATGCAGACCCATCATTTCTTACTAGCAAATCAGCACCACCAACCACCACTTCAAGCACTTCTATATTCTTTGTCATAACGCCGTTTCGCCTCATTTTTACGTTGTTAGATTCAACTCACGGTCTAGTTTTCGTATCACATCTCACATGTCTCCTACTTCCTCCTTTTGCATGCTATAGGACCTCTGAAAGTATAGCGATTATAGTTTAGACCCAACCCATTTGATATTCTAGATTCAGGTTTCATTGTTTTGTATTGTTGTTCATGTCTTATTCCTCCTGTCCCTCTTTGAGTTTTGGCTTTTGGGATGTGTTGGTTGCATTTGGAATGTGTTGGTAGCTTGTTTTTCAAAACTTTGGTTGCCCAGATTTTGGCCTCTACGGTCAAGCGTAGCTTCTTGCGCTCGAGCGGTTTTTGCAAACTCTCAGTACTTTTGTAGGTCTGCAAAATTACTGGGAGAGTGTATTCTACTCTCGAGTGGTGCTTCCAATGCTCGAGCATTGGTCTTCTGTCTACAAAACTATTGGGGGTGTGTATTTTGCGCTCGAGCAAGAATTCTTGCTCTCGAGCGAAACAACTTATTGTGTCTAGGCGCTCGAGCGTCACTTCTTGCGCTCAAGCGGATTGTGCATATATCAGTTCATAAAAGTCACTTCTTACGTCACTTTTTCATCTCTCTCGCTCTCTCTCTAAAAAATTTCAAAACCCTAAATCTAGAGCTTCTCTCTCTAGAGCTTACTGTCTCTCTCTATAAATACACCAAGATCTATACATTTATTTACCTTACTCCCTTCGTTAAAAAGGTAGAGCTCACTTAGAACTTCATTTTCATTCGAGCAAAGTTGGATTTCGGTTTCTTTGAGGTTTCTCCATTATCTCCTTAGTCTTCTAGCTTTGAGGTAGGGATTCTCTATACTCTTTTATGATTTTTAACTTAGCTATTTATTTTTATAAAACAATCTTGTGATCTTGGAGGATTTTGAACAAATCTAGGATTTTGGTTTAAAATCAAAAGAGGGGTTTTCAAACGGTTGTGTTGAAAATAGTTGTGGGAGTGGGAAAGAGGTTAAGTGGAGATTAGCTCATTGATTTTGATTCTTGAAGTAAGATTTGAAAGAAAAGGGATTTTGACTTAAATGTCTCAAATATTTATTTTATATAAATAAATGAAATTAATGTTGAAAATGTAAAATTAGATGGATATTGTCATAAATGGTGTACTTGGATATGTATTATCACTCCCATCTTAAATTTTGGAAAGTTTATCTGTATTGGAGATTTTATATCTGTTTAGAAATATCTGTTTTGGGCTATTGGTGGAGAATAGCTATGATTGTTGTAGAAATTGCATAAGGATTAGGTGAATTGAAACTAATTGGTCATTCATGTGCATTGAACATTGTTACTCATTTAAATACTTTGCAGATGTATATGATTTTAAGAAAAAGTAGTGGATGTTGGAAATAGATGTGTATCACCAAATTAAGTTGGCCTGTGTATTTAGGGTGAAAGTCCCAAAAAATGTACATATACATGGGTGCCGGTTCTCGCGGATGAAATATCCGTAAAATAGCAATAGTAGTGCTTGTATAGGCTTAGTTTACATGGGTGTCGTTTGACGATTTCCCACAGATGAAATATCCGTGAATGGTTGTACCAGTTGATAATCTCCTTGGTTTTCTGTTGTAAAAGTCGTAAATTGAGAATTGTAATATAACCTGAGCATGATATAGTCTTTGGAAAAGAAATGTAAACTTTTTTGATATGAGCATTGCATATGCATTTCACCCTTATATCTTTGTTAAGATTCATTTATTATGATAGATTATTTCTTCTAGGCTTTGGCTCACCCTATATGGGAAAACCATCTTCGGGTGTTGATAAGATGCCTTCACCAAGGCAGTAGTTTGGGAGGATTGGAGCAAGAGCTTCTTTTTTTATTATTTTGTATTTAATTTTTTAGAAGCTTAGGACTTTATTTGTATTGAGCTTAAGACTCACTTTTGATGTACCCAAGCATTGACTTGGAAAGATGTAAGCCTTGAGGGTATATAATTATCTGTTTAGTTTTCATTTCTTTTCACAATCTCATAACGCATACTATAAATTCATGATGTACCGTTTATAGAATGTATATCGCATGTGTCACCTTTTGCATATTAAACTCTAATTAATGAAAGCTTCTCAATTCAATTATTTTGCTATTTATTAGTTGTTATGAGATGGGTATATTGTAATTTTTTGAGGCGTTATAACTTGGCATCAGAGCGTACCGGGTTTGAATACTTTGGGTACGTGGGAAGTTGTTATTACCATAATGGGTTTGTCTCGCTTGATAGAGACATTTGTATGTATAGTATGCTATTTGATAACACGCTTATGTGATTATGTGGTATAGAATTTAAAAACTAGGATATTGATTGGGTCTACAGGTTTCTAGAAGTTGTATTAGAAAAGCACCCGATCACTGCTGTTTCTAATTGGAACTGTGGTAACGCCGTGGGATGGTCATTATCCAAGAAGGAAATTCGTATGTGTTTAAGTGACTATGTGCTTATGTGTAGTAAATTACTGTTGTCCACCGCATTAGGACGTGAGTGAGTTAGCTTCGACACATTTGTAAATGTGCTAATATCTTTTGTTACCTTCATTAGGATGTCAGGACGTGGGCGTGGTGGTGGTAGGCGTGGTAGGCCTAGAAGGCAGGAGGTTCCTTTACCGGATGAGATTCCAGAGCAAGAGAAAGGGGTTGGTTAGGCCAATATGGCCGAACTAGTTGGTCAGCAGGTTATGGCCGCCTTAGTCCGCGAGATGGCCGGAGCACTGCAGGAATCCATGGACATTCTTAGAGTTGAGAATCAAGTCCAGGCCCATGTTGTTGAGACAGGGCCATCCTTTTTGAAGAGAGAGTTCTTCCGGTATAATTCGGACGAGTTCGTAGGTGATCTTAGGGAGCCACTGAAGGCGGATGAGTGGCTAGAGCAGATAGTGAAGACGTTTGAGATGTTTGGCATTGAAGATGACGGATTGAGAGTGACCTTGGCATCCTTCCAGCTGAAGGGAGATGCGGGTCAATGGTGGAAGTATGCGCGTGGGCGCATTAGAGTGACTTGAGAGGCTTTTGTCAACACATTCCAGGACAAGTTCTTACCTCCCATTGCTAGGGAGAAGTTGAGAGACCACATTCCAGGACAAGTTCTTACCTCCCATTGCTAGGGAGAAGTTGAGAGACCACATTCCAGGACAAGTTCTTACCTCCCATTGCTAGGGAGAAGTTGAGAGACCAATTTCAAAAGCTCAAGCAGCTTAGTTAGCGAGTAGCTGAGTTTGAGGCAGCTTTCACAAGCCTCTCTAGATTTGCACCAAAAATCTTGGCGATAGAGGAACGCCGTTGTATCGAGTTCGAGAAAAGACTGAGGACCAGGCTCCTTTTCAAAGTAGCTGGGTCGATGATTAGAGATTACGGGCGACTTGTAGAGTCAGCGGCTCATCTTGAGACTATGATGCAGATGGATGAGGAGTGGATGAGGGGCTTTAGGAGGAGTCAGGATGTTTAGGGAAACAGTAAAAGACAGAGGGGTTCTATCACATAGCAGTCCCAGGGAGCACAATCAAGGTCCACTTTTCTAGTGCCAAGTTCGGGTTCTGGAAGAGGTGGTCAAGGAGATTTCACTTGTTTCAAGTGTGGCCAATTGGGCCACAAGTCTCTAGCTTGCCCACAAAGGGGAGGAGGGTAACGGTTTGGTTCGTCAACGGCTCGCTCTCAGAGTCATAGTTAGGGGAGAGGGCAGCCACTCACTTGTTAGCAGTGTGGGTAGGCAAGGTACTTGAAAAATTCTTGTCCTCAGTTGGGTGGCACACCGGGTGCGTCTGGTTCGAGGCAGACACAAAGCCACCAGCCTACATAGTCAGCACAGGCCTTGAGGGCCAATCAAGGAGCCTCTTCGGCTCAGTCAATACACCAGATGTATGCTTTGAGGGGTGAGCAAGTAGAGCAGAGACCTTTAGGGCGTGTGTATGCTGTTACCACGTCAAACTTGGTGCCAACAGCTTCAGTTGTGAGAGATACCTTTTTGTTATGCAATTCTATTGCCAATGTGTTAATCGATATAGGTGCATCCCATTATTTTATTTCATCTGCATTTGCATCAGCATTGGGGTTAGAGTTGGCTAAGTTAGCATCTGCACTTAGTGTAGAGTTACCTATTGGTGGTGAGATTTTCTTGGAACAGGGGTGTCGAGGTTGTGATATAGAGGTTGCCGGTCACTGACTTCCTTTTGCTTTTGTATTGATTGATATGTCGAGTTTGATGCTATATTGGGTATGGACTGGCTGTCATTGTATCAGGCTGTCATAGATTGTTTGAGGGTTACTGTATGTACCTTGAGCGGTGATTGTTTTTATTTCATGAGAGACAGAGCCGATAGAGTCTTATCACAGGTGTATGATCCGCGTAGGCAGAGTGAGCTTAGTTTTCTTCTTGCCAACTTCATGGATAGTGAATGTGATGAAGTCCGAGTTGATTTACCGAGGGTAGTTTGTGAATACCCAGACATTTTTTCTGAGGATCTCACTAGTTTACCACCTCACTGTGAGATTGAGTTCTCAATTGATTTAGTGTTTGGCATGACATCGATTTCTATGGCACCATAAAGATTTGCACCTGCCCAGTTAAGTGAGTTGAAGATTCAACTAAAAGAACTGCTAGATAAGGATTTTATCGGCTCTAGTACTTCACCTTGGGGAGCACTGTCTTTTTTTGGCAAGAAGAAAGATGGTGCGTTACGACTTTGTATCGATTATCGAAAATTGAACCTGGTAACTGTTATGAACAAATACCCAATGTCTCTTATAGATGATCCGTTTGATCAGTTGAAAAGGTCTTGTTATTTTTCCAAGATAGACCTGAGATCGGGTTATCACTAGCTGAGAGTAAGGGAGGAGGATATTCCAAAGATGACATTCCGTACATAGTATAGCCATTATGAGTTCCTAGTAATGCTTTTTGGGTTAACCAATGCACTAGCTGTATTTATGGATTTGATGAATCAGATTTTTTGCGAGTTCTTAGACAGCTTTGCAATCGTCTTTATGAACGACATTTTGATTTACTCATCCTCCGAGAAGGAACACGGGGAACACCTGCGAGTTGTACTTGAGTTTCTTAAAGCCCACAAACTGTATGCTAAGTTTAGAAAATGTGAATTTTAGTTGGGAGAAGTAAAGTTCTTAGGCCATGTGGCATCTAAAAGAGGGGTAACTGTAGATTCATCCCAGATAGAAGGAGTGCAAGATTGTGAACAACCTAAGAATGCTTTTGAGATCCGTAGTTTCTTGGGGTTGGCCGGGTATTATCGTAGATTTGTGAACGATTTATCTAGATTAGCTTCATCATTGACCAGACTGACGAGGAAATGAATCAAGTTTGTGTGGAGTGAGACTTGTGAGAAGTCATTTCAAGAGCTTAAAGTTAGACTTACCACTGCTCCAATATTGATTATTCCGGAGAGGGGTTTGGGCTATTTAGTGTAATGTGATGCTTCTCGAGAAGGTTTGGGTTACGTATTGATGTAAGAAGGGAAATTAGTAGCTTATGGCTCACGGTAGTTGAAAACTCATGAGAGAAACTATCCTACCCATGACCTAGAGTTAGCGGCAGTGATCTTTGCCTCAAAAATTTGAAGGCATTACCTGTATAGTGAGAAGTTTGAAGTGTTTTCTGATCACAAGAGTCTGAAATATCTGTTTACATAGAAAGACTTGAATTTGAGGCAGATGAGGTGTATGGAGTTTATAGAAGATTATGATTTTGAGTTGCATTATCATTCGGGGAAGGCCAATGTAGTGGCTGATGCCTTGAGTAGATAACCACTAGCACTATAGCTTGTATTGTTATTCGGGAATGGGAGATGTTGGGTGCTATTGGTGAGTTTGACTTGCATCTGGGCGAGTCCGTTACATTTGCAGCCTTGTTTTCGATAGTTTCACAACCTACACTTGTGAACTGAGTGATAGAAGCACAGAAGAGTGATCTTGGGCTAGAAACCCTCTGGAAAAAGATCTCTAGTGGGAAGGTAGAGAAAGTCTTGAATGTGTATCCCGATTCGAGTGTTAGATACCGTGACTGTCTTTTCGTACTGGGGTCTTGCCGGGAGGAAGTACTTTGAGAGTTCCACCATTCATGCCTTGTGGTGTATCCGAGAGGCACAAAGATATATCACGACCTTAGTCGCCAGTTTTGGTGGAGGGGAATAAAGAAGAATATGGCTATGTTTGTGTCAAAGTGTTTTACTTGTTGACAAGTGAAGATCGAGCATCAAAGGCCAGCATGTTTGTTACAACCCTTGCCTATAGCCGAGTGGAAATGACAGCATGTCACGATAGATTTTGTTGTGGGTCTTCTGAGGACTCAACAGGGTAGTGACGCCATTTGGGTGATAGTTGATCAATTGACCAAGTTAGCGCACTTTATATGTATGCGTGTGAATGACTAGGTAGATTATCTAGCTGACCTCTATATTAGGGACATAGTGAGGTTGCACAGGGTCCTCATAACGATTGTTTCGGATAGAGATCCATGTTTTATGGCTCATTTGTGGCAGAGCCTACAAAATGCCTTGGGCATGAGATTGATTTTTAGCACCGCGTATCATCCTTAGACTAATGAGTAGTCAGAGCGCATCATTCATATTCTAGAAGATATGTTTCGGGGTTGTGTTCTTGACTTTAAGGGGTTGTGGGAGAGGCACTTGTCCTTAGTGGAGTTTGCCTATAATAACAGCTTCCAATCGAGTATTGGCATGGTATCGTTTGAGGCCTTGTATGGCCAATCATGTAGATCTCCTGTGTATTGGGCCGAGGTGGGCGATGTACCTATGTTGGGTCCAGAGTTAGTCTAGGAAACGACTGAGAGAGTCGCTTTTATTCGTAAAAGGTTGGCTACTGCCTAGAGTCGCCAGAAAAGTTATGCCGACCGTAGGAGGAGCCCTTTGTCTTTTGAGATAAGAGAATATGTTTTCTTGAAGATGTCACCTAGGTGGGGTTTGATGAGGTTTGGGAAGACTGGGAAGTTGTCCCCTAAATTTATTGGACCTTTTGAGATCCTTAAGCGGGTTGGGGAGGTAGCTTATTGTTTGGCCTTGCCACCATAGCTTTCTAGGGTTCATGATGTGTTTCATATTTGTATGCTTCAGAAGTATGAGCCGAATCCATCGCACATGTTGGATTGGACAGACTTAGAGGTAAATGAGGATGCCTCATATAAGGAGAGACCGGTAAAAATCTTAGATACTTGAGACCAAGTCTTGTGAGGCAAGACAATTCCCTTAGTTAAGGTATTATGGTGACATCACGGAGTTGAGAAAGAAGCTTGAGAACGTAAGGTGGAAGTCTGTGAGAAGTATCCGAACCTATTTGTTAATGTTTGAGCATGTATTAAAACTTTTGTTATGTTGATTTAATATTAACATTGTATATGTTTTGGAAATATGAATTGTATATTCAGTATGGAAAATTTATTTATCATGTTAATGAGAATGAATGATTGGTGGATGAGTTATGGTATTGGAATTGATTGATTATCAGTGTGGTAATTAGTTTAAACATGGTTTTAAAGCTTGAGTTATAATTTCGGGGATGAAATTCTTTAAGGGAGGAGATTATAGTGATTCTGGTTTAGACCTGACCCATTTGATATTCTACATTCGAGTTTCATTGTTTTGTATTGTAGTTCATGTCTTATTCCTCTTGTCCCTCCTTGAGTTTTGGCTTTTGGGATGTGTTGGTTGCATTTGGAATGTGTTAGTAGCTTACTTTTCAAAACTTTGGTTGCCCAAATTTTGGCCTCTACGCTCGAGCGTAGCTTCTTGTGCTCGAGCGGTCTTTGCAAACTCTCAATACTTTTGCAAGTTTGCAAAAACTACTGGGAGAGCATATTCTACTGCTCAAGTGGCCCTTCTTATGCTCGAGCGTTGGTCTTTTGTCTGCAAAACTGTTGAAGGTGTGTATTCTGCGCTCGAGTGAGACTTCTTGCGCTCAAACAGAACAACTTATTGTATCTGGGCGCTTGAGCGTCACTTTTTGTGCTCGAGTGGACTGTGTGTATATCAGTTCGTAAAAGTCACTTTTTATATCACTTTTTCAACTCTCTCTTTCTCTCTCTAAAACATTTCAAAACCCAATCTAGAGCTTCTCTATCTAGATTTGTAAGAAAATAGGTTTTAACCTAAAAGTCTCAAATATTTATTTTGTATAAATAAATGAAATTGGTGTTGAAAATAGTGAAATTAGATGTATATTGTCATAGATGGTGGAGTTGGATATGTGTTATCGCTCCCATCTTAAATTTTGGAAGTTTATCTGTATTGGAGATTTTACATCTGTTTAGAAATATTTGTTTTGGTCTATCGGTGGAGAATAGTTATGATTGTTGTAGAAATTGCATGATGATTAGGTGAGAAACTAATTTCTCATCTATGTGCATTGAACATTGTTGCTCATTTAAATACTTTGCAAATATATATGATTTTGAGAAAAATGAGTGGATGTTGGAAAAGAGGTATGTATTACCAAATTAAGTTGGCCTGTGTATCTAGGGTGAAAGTCCTAAAAAACTTGCGTATACATGGGTGCTGGTTCTCGCGGATGAAATATCCTGTAAAATGGCAATAGTAGCACTTGTATAGGCTACGTTTATATGGGTGCCGTTTGACGATTTCCTGCAACGAAATATCCGTGAAAGGTTGTACCAGTTGAGAATCCCCTTGGTTTTCTATTGTAAAAGATGTAAATTGAGAATTGTGATATAATCGGAGCATGGCATAGTCTTTGGAAAGGAAATGTAAAACATTTTGACATGAGCATTGCATATGCATTTCACCCTTATATCTTTGTTAAGATTCATATATTGTGATAGATTATTTCTTTCTGGGCTTTGACTCACCTTATATGGGAAAACCATTTTCAGGGTGTTGGTGAGATGCCTCCACCAAGGTAGTAGTTTGGGAGGATTGGAGAAAGAGCTTCATTTTTTGTTATTTTGTATTTATTTTTGTTCAAGCCTAGGGTTTAATTTGTACAAGCCTAGGGTTTTATTTGTATTGAGCTTAAGACTCACTTTTGATGCTACCCAAGCATTGACTTGGAAAGATGTAAGCCTTTAGGGCATATGATTATCTGTTTAGCTTTCATTTCTTTTTATTATTTCGTAACACATGCTGTAAATTCAGGATGTACTCTTTATGAAGGTATATCGCATGTGTCACCTTTTGTATGTTAAACTCTGACTAATGAAAGCTTCTCAATTCAATTATTTTGCTATTTATTGGTTGTTATGAGATGGGTATATTGTAATTTTTTGGGGCATTACAAAAAGTTGATAAAAAAAATAAGACTTTTATTCTCGTTTTTTACTTTTCTTTGAGCCATCTTTCGGACTTCATATCTTTCTCGATTCTTGACGGTTCTACTTCATTCTTTCGCCTTTCTCTTCACCTTATTTCTACTTCAGCCCTACACTGCCTCGTTTTCTCACTTCTTTGTGTAATGGGCGATTTCACCAGTTCCGTTACCACTTAGAACCATGTTCAACATCATGTTATAAGTGAAGAAGAGAAGAAGAAGAAGAAGAACGAGGAGAAAGAAACAAAAGATGAATGTTTTGAAATTTTAAAAATTAATTTCCAGACAACTTTCGGCATACTAAAATTGCCCATTACACAAAGAAGTGAGAAAGTGTGGTAGTGTAGGGCGAAGTAAGAAATGAGGTGAAGAGAATAGTGAAAGAATGAAGTAGAACCGTCAAGAGTCGAGAAAGATATGAAGTCCGAAAGATGGCTCCAAGAAAATTCGAAAACGAGAAGAAAAGTCTTATTAATTTTTTTTTTATCAACTTTCGGAGCTCCGATAGGATGCAAATAGAGAAAGAACGAGACGTATGAGATGTGATACGAAAACTAGACCATGAGTTGAATCAGCGACGTAAAAATGAGGCGAAATGGAGTTATGACGAAGGAGATAGAATGGCTTGAAGTGGGGGTTGCTGGTGGTGGTTTGCTGGTAAGAAAGGGTGGGTCTGCATCTTTCTTTTGAAATTTGGGGCCAAAATGTAATTTTTTAAACTTTTTTCTTTTCCAATGTGATGGTAGGGGCAAAATTGATAGTAATTTAAATAGTATGAGGGTACGCGTGAAAATAAGAGTAGTCTAGGGGGGTCATTGAAAATCGTGTAAAAGTGTAGGAGTATAAATGAAATTTGCATTTTTATATTTTTATTTTTTGGCTTAAGCTCCTTTCCATTTTTGCATTTGAAGGGTGGTGTTGTGCTTCATGCGCCACACCATGGATTAGGGATGGGCAACAATTTATTTGACCCGCACAACCCGTCCAAACCGACCCTTCCCGTATGCATAAATAGGGCGGGTGCGGGTCTATTTTTCTATACAAAATCGGGTTTGGGTCAGACCCAACCCTACCCGTGCAAATTTCGTAACTCGCCCGCATAATCTACATATTATGTTTAAAAGAAAAATAATCTCTCTCAAATTCATTTTTTGATCCTCCTTTCTCTCTCTACCTAGCTGTCTCTCTCTTTTTCTCTCATCTGGGCATGTCTCTCTCTCTCTCTCTCTCTCTCTCTCTTTCTCGCCTGCCTCTCTTTTCCCTCCTCCCCATCGCTGTCACCACCACCATTACCACCTTGCTCGCCAGTCTCTTTCATCTCCTTCCTGTCGCCTATCTCTCTCATCTCCTTTACCGTTGCCGTCGTCTCTCGCAGATCAACCTTACTCCATCGCCGTCGTCTCTCCATCCCTCATCTTTCTCCCTGTCGTAGTGCCACTGTCGCCCAGTCGAAAACCAGATCTAAGATGCCAAATCAGGAAGATCTACTACAAAAAAAAAACAAAAAAAACAAAAAAACCAAAGGTACCTAGATCTCTCATCTCCTCCTTCATTTATTTATGGTTTGCAGACTTGTTTTGTTGTGGGTTTGTAACTTTTTGCTTCTTTTATTTAACAAAAGAAAATGCTTTTGGTTGTGTTGTGTTGTGGGTTTGCAAAGGGGTTTGTAACATTTTGCTTTGTTTATTTAATAAAAGAAAATGCTTTTATTGCTGAATAATAGTAATAATAAAATTGATTTGTAAATCACAAAAATAAGGGTATGTTTGAATAGGTTGAATAATAATAATAAAGTCTGATTTTTACCCAATACAGAACCTCGAAAAAAAAAAAATTATTTTGATTCGTCAATCATTTGCACTAGGTTGGACTTTAGAGATATTTTTTTTGTCAATCATACACTGTTAACCATAATATGCAAAAAAAAATTTGTTTAAAAAAAAATCTCTCTCAAAAGAAAAAATGTCACACCCCAAACCCAGGTATGACCGGTTGTGGCCCACAGGGCCTTAGCCCAAGGTACGCGTAAGCCTAAACTACGAATCCATAATCACATTGAACAACTATACAAAAGTCTAGTAATAAATAACTAAACTCAAACCAATGACATGCTGCAAGCATAAACAAAAAAACCAAACGTAATTAATACCATCCAAACTTGTGGGATATAAACAACCCACATAACAAAATAATACTAAATGAACCTCAATAAATATAAAAAGAAATATGCACAAACTTGACATAACAATCTAAAACAAAATAAATGAATAGTCCTAGAGGTCTATGCAATCGAGTCTGGCTACACCATGAGTCCACTCTAAGTCCTTTTAACACCTGGAAATGATAAACAACTAAGTCAGCTGATAACTCAGTGAGTAGCAACATAGAGAGTATATACAATTTTGAAAACAAGGTTATATATAACAGAAACTAGATTGGCATACACTTTTGATAAAGATAATCTGTTTCAAAAAGAAGGTTCCACAGTTCAATAGTTAAAATACTCACGTCTCTTAAGAACATGATAAATGACATTTTCTACTTAAAACAAATTACAACATGAACACGAATGATTTTCTAGGTACCGAGAATAACAAGTAACATGCCACACAGTTCTCAAAGCAATAAGCTTATCGGATCCAATATTGAACCAAGAGTCATCCTCGAGGTGACAACCCGGGCCTTTTCTCTAAGACAATCCGATTGAAGGTCACCTAGCCTAGCCTAGGTCTTTTCCTTACAATCGTTGAGTACTAGAGTCATCACGGCCCAACCCACAAATACCCCATCTTTACTCACCACATGACCCAAAAAGGATGCACTGCTCAACCAGAATTCACACTTCTTAAATTTTGCATACAATCTCTTCTCTCTAAGGGTCTACAGTACTACCCTCAAATGTTGCTCATGCTCCTCTTTACTCCTCGAATAATATAGGATGTCATCAATAAACACTACTACAAATTTATCCAGCTGGGGTTTAAATACTCTATTAATCAAATCCATGAATGCGGCTGGTGCATTTGTGAGACCAAAGGGCATCACCAAGAACTCATAATGCCCATAATGGGTTCTAAAAGCGGTCTTAGGAACATCCTCATCCCTTACCTTTAACTGGTGATAGTCTGACCTCAAGTCAATCTTAGAGAATACTTAAGCTCCCTGCAACTGGTCAAATAGGTCATCAATGTGTGGCAAAGGATACCTATTATTCACTGTGGCTTTGTTTAGTTCCCTATAATCAATACACAATCTCATAGACCCATCCTTCTTAATCACAAACAACACGGGTGCTCCCCAAGGTCTGACGCTAGGCCTAATAAAACCTTTTCTAGCAACTCCTATAACTAAGTTTGTAACTCCCTCAACTCCAACGGTGCCATTCTATAGGGCGCTTTAAAGATAGGTGTTGTATTGGGGACTAGGTCGATGGAAAATTCTACCTCATGGTATGGAGGAAGACCAGGTAGATCCTCTGGAAAAACATTAACAAATTCCTTCACTACAAGCGACTCCTCTAACTTCTGCTTTGGCTGTTCGGTACTTACCACACAAGCTAAATAACCATGACACCCTTTTCTCAATATTTGGTTAGCTTGAAGGGAAGAAATAAAACAAATAGAAGACCCTTTCCCATCTCCCTGAAAGAAAAACTCATGTTGCCCAGGCATAGCAAAAACTACCATCTTTCTAAAACAATCAACAAAGGCATGATGCTTCGTCAACCAATCCATCTCCAAAATCATGTCAAAATCCTTCATCTCTAAAGAAATCAAATCCACTGGAAAAATTCTACCATTCATCTCTATCTCATAAGATTTACAAACATCCTCTAACACTATTGTTTCTCCTAATAGAGTAGACACAATACATGCATCCAAAGGCTCACAAGGAATAGACAAACAACGTAGAAACTTAGGTGTAGTAAAAGAATGTGTAGATCCTAATCAATTAAAACTCTAGCAGGTACAGATGATATAAGGAGTGTACCTTGCACCACAGATGGAGCAACGTCAGCCTCTTCTTTAGTAAGAGCATAAACACATTCTTGGGTAGCCGCTGACTTCTTCTCCTGAGTCCCATTCCCGGATGTCTGACCTGGGTAGTCCCACTTTTGCCATTATTGTGCTTCTGGTTAAACCCACCTCTATAAAAAGGTCATCTCTGCCCTTGCCCCTAAAATGATTGTGTTGCTGACTGACCGCCTAGTCCCTTGGACCTACATTGTGCAGAGAGATGCCTAGGCTTGCCATGCTTGAAGCACATTCGAGCTGTGCTATCACAATTATACCCAACAGAATGTGACCTACCACATCTACCACAATTCCTACCAATGCAGAATATGTCTTCATCTCCAAAATAGCTACTTTTGCATAGATCTCTGACCGCAAGCCATTCTCAAACAACATCACTCTATCTTCCTCTGTGGCCACCTGATGTGGGGCATACCTATAGACACCCCATTTTTTATCGCCCTTAAGACTTGGGCACTTTATTCCAAACACTCGATGATGAAAGTTACACTGTGTAATCTTTTGAGTTCTCAGCGAAGAAATTTGGATTCAAGCTCTAATCTCAAACCTTACACCCCATTTTGGCCAAACTATTTTAGATTTTAAAACCCTCCTTTCAAAGTTTTTTTTCCAAATGTTTCTATGATTTCCGAGGCTCACATTTCGATTAAACTATTATACTTTTTGGTAAACCGAGTAAGAACAAAGTGGAGATACATGGAAGAGAGGTGAACTCTTTGAAAAATCCTTAAAAACATCTTATGCATAGGTTTGGAGTTGAAGGAAATAGGATGGGATGGAAGAAAACTAGCTTAGGAAAAGGTCGAGCATCAAATCGTTGAGAAAGAAATAAGCAGCCTCCACTAAATAAGGCATATCTCTTTGTACACTTAGAATTTAGATGGGAGGCCACCACCGTTGAAAAGTAGACTTTCGAGGCTTCCTATTTAGACTCAATAATCACCTAAAATCGAGTTCGGATTAGGGAGATATGCCCATTTGAAGTCGGATCTGAAATGTAGATTTTTGGAGTCGGCCAGATCCATTTAGAGCTGGCCGACTTTCAATGAAAAATAGTGAATTTGTGCCTTTTAGAGTTACCCGTGTGTTTTTGGGGCCGGCCAGCTCTCAATAGTGCCAAACAAACAGTTGGCGGGAATTGGACAAATATCTTTGTTTGAAGATATTTTCAACCAAATTGGCTCAATAGATCCCCCTGCACTTAGAATTGAAGGTTAGAAGATTTTCCCAAAAGCTTTGAAGAGCTAAAACCATTTTCCTTACTCCTTTGATCTTCAAACCATCTTTAGCTATACATACACAATACATACACCATTATAGCTTGTTCTTGAAGCTTTTTGCTTGAGATTTCAAATTAAATTTCAGTAACTTGAGGGTGTTGGAATCAAGTTTGTTAACTAAGAGCTTACCTCTCTTTTCAAAAGGTATAATTTTGCACATTCTTCTTTAATCTTCTTCTACTTTTTCCTCTATTTTTCTTGTCTTTATATATTGATTTTCAAAGTTGGAAAGGGCTGAAAAATGTGATTTAAAAGCTCCAAAAGTGAAGGGGTTAGCCACCCCTCCTTAGTCTTGCTTAGTTATTTTGTATCTCTTTGTTTTTGCCTATCTTTTGTGCTCTTTTAACATGATTTTAGCCATTGTTTTTGGACTATTTTTAGAGGCTAAAATATGTGATTTGAAGTTGTAAAAAGTGGAGGGGTTAGCCACCCTTTCTTAGGCTTGCTTACTAGCTTTGTTCTCTTTACTCTTTGCTTACTTTTTCTAGCTTTTCAAACTATTTTCAGCTTATTTTTCGGGGTAGTTTTGTCACTGTTTTTAGTTTTTGGTTTTAGGGGCGTTTTGGCTCATTTAATTAATTTATGCTTTGAATATCATGTTTGTAGTGCAAGCTTGCTTGTTTAGCTTGTCCTCTCCTATTTGTGTTCACTTTCTTTCCCCTTTTGAAGTAGTTTTGTCACTATTTTTACACTTTAGGGGCTATATAGGGCTGTTTTAATTCATTTAAATAGCTTATGCTTTGAATATCTAGCTTGTTTTGTTGTAAGTCCTCATGGCTTCGGTTGTTTAGGCCTTAGACACCAAGTCATTTGAGTTGATGGCTTTTCTTTATTTGGTTTTCATATCAAGAGTCTCATCCAAACAATCAAGTTCACATGATCATTTCTGCGCCCTCCCTCTTTTCTTCTTTTATTTTGTTTGAGAGTTATTTCAAACGATTGACAGTTGTTCAAGGCATGGAAAAGAGACCTATGCTCAATGGCTTAATCTTTACGGAGGTTCATCATCAAGGCATAGGCTCTCTTTCATGCCAAGAATCACTTCTCGTTTGATATCTCCTCTCATTTAGTGGACTTAATCATCAGTTTGGACAAATTGGTTAAAGAATGGAAAGGACTAATAAAATTGACCTAAAATCAATGAAACCTGACATAAAGAAAATGTTTAGAGTTGGTTGGATTCGGCCAGATGTTATGCCGAGTCCATCGTTCTGAGAATTGTCACTTATCAATCCATGATCCGTTGATAAGACTCAGTGCGAGTCTACTTTCCTCTTTGAGTCCTCATGATAAAAGGGAAAGGTGGCTTTTCATCGCATTTATTAAAGTTTTGTCCAAATGCACTCGGGATCATCAAGCCATTAACATGTGTGAATTGATGGTTTCAAAAGCGAATTTGTTATTCTCTTGAGTTTCACATGACAAAGAAGAGCACGAGGGACAAACAGGGCCTAGAAAGGCTCTGTCTGCACTATCCTCACCTCCAAACACAAAATGAATTTTGGCATGAAATTTATAGCCGGCCGACAGTGTTTGGATCCTGCCGGATCTCATTGGGGGCTGGCCAACTTCCAATGTGTGGTATGAGAATATTGTACATGTTTTGAGAATATGGAATATTAAGGGTGTTGTATCATTTTTGGAAGCATTGTAGATGTTATGAAAACTTTTGAAAACTCGTATTTGGATTAAACATTGTAAATGTTGTGGGAAATTGTAAACTTCATTTTAATATGGGACTTATGTATCAAGTCGATGAGAATAGATGACTGGAGAATGGGTCATGGTGAAGAATTTGTGAGAGTAACATTGTTATGAATGGTCTAATGCTGATTTTGAACTTGATTTGTAATTTCGGGGACGAAATTCTTTAAGGGGGGGAGGTTATAGCGATTTTGGTTTTGACCCGTCATTTGTGGTAGTCCAGACTCAGGTTTATGGTTTCTGAACGTCGTTCATTGTCGTTTTCCCTTCTATTCCTCCTCAGATTTGGTTATTGGATTGTAGTTATGCATTTGGAATAGGTTGGTTACTTGTTTTTCCAAACCTTTGTTGTCCAATTTTTGCTCCTCCACTCGAGCAGCCTTTCTTGCGTTTGAGCAAGCCTTGCAATTTTGCTCCTCTGCTCTAGCGGCACTTCTTGTCCTTGAGTGAGATTTACAAACTCTCAGTACTTTGCACATCTGCAAAAGTATTGGAGGGGTGTTTTTCATGCTCGAGCTGCATTTCCTACGCTCGAGTAAGTGGGCGCTCGAGCGGTCTTTCTTGCACTCGAGTGGTTTGTCTGTTGTCTGCAAAAGTACTAGATGTGTGTATTCTACGCTCGAGCGGGTAACTTCCTGTACTTAAGTGAAACAACTTTTTGTGTCGGATGCTCGAGCGTCAACTCTTCTGCTCAAGCAGACTGTGCGTATATCAGATCGCAAAAGTGACATTTTGTATCACGTTTTCATTACTCTCTCTCTCTTTAAAACTTTTGAAAAACGTAGATCTTGACTCTCTCACTCTAAAATACTCTCTCTCTCTCTCTCTCTCTCTCTACATTTTGGCCTAGATCCTTTGATCTCTTCACTCTAGTGTCTTTGGAAAAAAGAAAGAGCTTCTCAAGATCTTCACTTTGATCTAAATAGAGTTTTATTTCGGCATCTTTGAGGTTTCTCTCTTGCTTGGCTCGTCTTCTCTCCTTGAGGTAGGGATTTTGTATACTTTGTTATGGTTTTTAACTTAGTTATATGTGGTTGTGTAACAAGGGTGGGTTTTGGGGACATTTTGAACAAACCTAAGGTTTGGGTATAAAATGGAAAGAAGGGTTTTTGGTAAATGAGAAGAAAATGATTGTGGGGTTTAAAAATGATGCTATACAATGTCAAAATTGTTAATTTTGGTACTTGGTTAAGATTTGGAGAAAAGTGGGAGTTTGCCCTAGAATGAGTATGATATTTATTTTGTATAAATAAATGAAATTGATGTTGTAAACATGAAATTGGACAAGTATTGAAATAGATGGTGGAATTGAATAGGTGATACGTCTCATCTTTGAAATTTTGAATAAATTATCTATCTTGAGATTGTATATCTGTTTAGAGATATCTGAATTGGGCTATTGGTGGAGGATAGCTATGATTGTTGTAGAAATTGCATGAGGATTAGGTGAATTAAAACTAATCCATGATTGGCTATCATTGAATATGATCGTGTTGTGAATACATTGTATATGTATGATTATTTGGGAGGAAAAATGAGATATACTCCATGTGTGATTATGTGTTTAAGTACATTGCATATGTATGATTGTTTGGGAGGAGAAAGGGGATGGACTCCATTATAATTAAGTTGGCCGAAGTGTCCTAGGTGAAAATCTCAAAATTTACACATGGGTGCCGATCCTGCGGTACGAAATATCCGTAAAATGGCATGTTTGAAGTGTTTATATGTTGATGATGTGATTGTAGAACCATTGAGTTATAATCTCATTTGGGTTATGAAAGAAATAAATGAAATTGACTCATATATCGAAATGAATTGGAGGAAAATGAAATGGAATATGGAATTGGTATTCTATGGCAATATAAAAGTATGAACGTTTTGTCCCGGGCCTTATATATGCACATGCACTTATATCTTTGGTAAATCTCATATATTATGTTAGATTATTCCTACTGGGTTTTGGTTCACTCTATTTGGGAAAAACATTTTCAAGTAATGATGGCATGTCTCCACCAAGGCAATAGCATTGGAGGGACTTCTGGGAAGCAAGAGCTTCTTTGTTTTGTTTCATTTATGTAGAGCTTAATTTGTATGAGCTAGTCTCACTTTTGTTGTAACCAAGCCAAGACTTGGAAAGATGTAAACCTATAGGGTGTTTATTTGTCTTAAACGTTTTTGTATTATTTATTTTATGGAAGGAAAGAACATTATACTTCGATTTATGCTGTCATTCATATATGCTTTTGGGTTATATTTAATGTGTACTTTTGGGGGTGTGGCCCCATACATCAAATCATTTGTAGTATTTTTGAAATATTTGAAAAATCTCACATTTCAAGTCATTCCAAATAAAAAAGATTTCCATATAAAAATTAATCTCAAATTTGATTCCCATAAATTGTGTATCTTACCTTTCTAGCATAAAAGAGGGAAAAAAAAACATAATAGAAATAACGGTATAACTTTAAATCTAATTTCTAAATAATATATTAAATGTCCCTTTCCAAAATCAATGGGACTAATTGGTCTATAAGAAAACTTTTGGGACTAAATGGATCGCCATTCCTAAAGATGGGATTTATAGGTAAATTTTCAAAAGTTAATAATGACTAAAATATTTTATTTTATTGAAAAATCTTGGCTCATTTGTTAAATAAAATCCTCATGAAAATGCCAAAATTAAAAGATCTTAGCTTTTAAATAAAGAGAAAATTGGTGAAAAATTCACTTTAACAATTGTCTAAGACATTAGGTCAAGTAGATATTTTTTGTTAGTGAGAGGTCCATCATTTAAAAAAAAGTTTGGTAAGAAATCTTGAAGAATATTGTTTTCAATTTTACCCCTTGACCTTTTTTTATTTATTTGACTTTTTGACTATTTGTCCAAATTTATATCTATCTATTGAAATTTTTACCTATATGTTCAAAAAAATTCATATATGTTCAAAAAAAATTCTATCCGTTTAAATCTTTTCCCTATTTGTTCAAATTTTTTGTGTAAAGTTCAAATTATTTTTATCTGTTGAAATTTTTATCTATCAAAATTCTTATATGTTTAATTTTTGTCCAAATAAAAGTTATATGTTGAAATTTATCTCTTCAACCAAACCCTATCTGCTCAAAATTCCTATCTCTTGAAATCTTTTATTAATTTGTTGCATTTTTTTGAACAGATCTCAAATTTTATCTGTATAAATTTTTCGTTACAACAACAAACTGCAGAACAAAATAATAATTAATTTGTATCTGTTCAAACCACTACCAAAAGAAAATAGCAAACATATCCTATAATTTAAAGTGTCCAACAATAAATCAAGTCTACTAGTGGAATACAATATATAATATAATATAATCCAGTGATAATGGTTGAACAAAGATAGCAAACTCTTATGCTATAATTTATTGGAGATTTTGAGTGTAGAAGATGGTTTGAACTGATCTAACAATGAGATTGAAAGTCAATCATATCTTGTTCATTCAATGTCACAGAAGCTTCAATTCCACTGCATCATTTGGTTTGCTTCAAACCACCAGCACCAGCACCACCACCACCAACAACAACAACAACAACAACAATCAACAGTTAACAACAATTACAATAAAATAAAATAAAAAAATGTGTTGTTTAAATTTCCCTATAAGTTTAAATTTACAGATTATTTGTTTAAATTTGTTTATGAATTTAAACAGATAATCTGTTTAAATTCGATCAGATTCAGATCCCAATTCCCCATCCATTTTCTAAGAAAAGAAAAAAAAATAGAGAACTGAGGAAGAGAAAAAGAGAGAGAACTTTCAATTCTTCTTTGAATTCTTTCTCTTTGGCATTTCTAATTAACTCTTCTGAAGAACCTTCGCATTTGAAACTATTTCAACGACAAGTCATAACTTCAGTTCTCTTTGGAGTAACAACAATCAATTAAGAGACTATCCATTTCTCCTAGTAACATATACACATGAGCAAAACACAGATAACATATACACATGAGCAAAATTGAACATAATTGGTCATTTTACATAGATTTATAACATATATGTATGTAGAGATAGATGGATTGAGAGAGAGAGAGAGAAAGTTATAGAGAGAGATGAAAATGAAATGGATAAGGAAATGGTGCACTTGCCAGAGAGATCGACAATGAAGGCTGTAGACACCCCATTTTTGACCGTCCTCAAGACTTGGACGCCATCGTTTGAACACTCGATGATCATCCTATGCTCGTGTTCATTTTGAGTTCCCGAAGGTCTCGGCTGCGTGCCTTGTCCTTAGGATCTCTCAACTTGTCTGTTTTGTGCTTGGTTGTGGACCAAGGACTTGTGGTTTTGCTTTTGAGGGAAGGGGGTGGCTTGCTGGCCATCCCTACAATCCATCAGCTAAGGCATTATGCCATCGGCCATGTTTCCCTACCATCGGCCATAAGTGTTGGCCGATCGACACTCTTTTTGGTCGATCAACCATATTTTTGAGCCGAGACCTTTCCATCTGCTTTTTGCAGATATTTTGTGCCAGCTGTGACAGCTGGTATGCACAATTCTCATCCTCTATACACGTAATGGAGGAATTGCTTTCAAGACTCAAGCTTGTTGAACAAGCTTAAGAATTGAAATTCTATAAGAAGGGGAGCATCCCCTCCCTTTCCATAGGTTCAGAAAGTTGATATACAAGTTATATATATATATCTCTCTCTCTCTATATATATTTTACCTCTCTCTCTTGTTTAGCCCTTGTTTGTGCCCAAAAGTATAGATTCTTCACACTATTGCACACAAACACCTACTAGAACACCATCCTTCGGTTGCTGAGGTCCTTAGGAGTTGGTTTTGGAGTTCTTGGACTGGTTTTGATTCAGAGAAGAGTGTTGGAGTTAGTGTTCTTGAAGGTGTTCTTCAAGGGTGAGTCAACTACCTTTTAATTCCCAATTTTGGCTTAAGCTTTTAGACCTATTTGCATATTTTTTTAAGCTTAACTCTAAACTAAAAAAAGTTCTAATTTTGTGTGCTTGAGATCTTTGTTTAAGGTCATTTTTGTGTTGGGGGTTGTCTACCCCCTCTTAGGCTTTGTTTGGCCTTGTTTTGTGCCTTCCCTTTTGAGCTTTGGAACCATCTTGTTTTGACCTTCTCACCACTGAAATCTACAGAATTTTCTGTGATGGAAAGGTGGTTTTGGAGTCTTGAAAAGGAGAGGGACCCCCCCTCTCCTTGTGTCTCATTTGCTAGTATAAATGGCTCATAATAGTAGCATGTTTGCGTAGCATGTTTTGGCCCCATTTCAGCAAGTATTTGGTGTTACTTTGCCATGCTATACCTCTGTTTTAAGTTGTTTTGATAGCCTTTTACATGCATCATGCACTTGTAGTGTAATCCTATCTATTGCCCTAGCATGCTTCTTGTATTTGGATCATCATTCTTGCATGTTTTGGTTCAACTCAAAGAAGCTTTTAGTCATGTTTTACCATGCTTGAGCTCTGTTTCATGTTGTTTTAGTCATGCATGCATTATTTTGTATAGCCATGGTTCAATCTAGCTTGTTAGCTTTGAGTGTCCAAGTCATTAGCATGCATTGCTTAGACCATTTTCATGATTTGGCATCATTTCATATGTGATTTCAGTCCATGTAGTGTAGCTATACACTTGCATTTGTCATCCTTTCAATGTTTTGAAGAGTTGGTGTTTTATACCTTAAGAGTGGGTCATTGTGCATGCCTCTATACGTTAGGCTTTTAGGATGCCATCTCACTAGGTTTTTGGGCTTATTTTGACATGCCCTAACTCTAATTTTTATTGGTTAAGTCATGTCCATGTTTGGTTGTAATAGGTGTAGTGTAATGCCCCTTGTTAACCTCGCATGCCTCATGCTTTTTGGACTTTTGTTCTAGCTTGTGTTGGCTAGGTTCGAGCATGTTTTTGGTCTTATCTTGACCTGCCTTGGGACTATTTTGGTTGCCCTTGACCGTTTGGGGCTTGCTTTGCATGGCCATGGTGTAAACCCCTTTACTAGCCTCAAGCTTTGAGCTTTCTTGCATTATTTGGTTGATTTGGCATCATTCTTCACATGATTTCAGAGCTTATTTCATTGCCACGTTCTCATGTTTGTCACACCTTGCTCATGTTTGAGGATTGTGCATTGTTGCCTAGTGATAGGCCAATTGGAATGCATGCTTGTTTTGCATTTCACTCCATCGTTTCATCACATTTGGCCACTGATTTGGGTATGGCTGAGGTCCGCCCATTTTGGTTTAAGTCCATCTTTGGATGTTGTTGCATGCTTGACATGTTGCATGTTGTTGCATGCTTGTCCATCTTTGCATGTTTGTATGTTTAGGTTGCATTTTGCATGCTTGCTAGTTTGCATTTTGTCACATGTTTGTTTAGGTTGCATTGCATTTGGCATGCTTGTTACCTTAGCCTTGTGTGCATGTTTGAGTCATATTGCATTTGGCATGCTTATGTTGCATTGCATAGCTTTTCCATGTTACATGCATTGCATTGTGTTTGGTTTGGAGTGTCAAACCAAACACGAGGACCGAGGGACGTTTCATACTTGAAGTGACGAAACGTGCCTCAATCCTCGGTCGCCGACACTCTTGATCCAACATGATAGAGTGTGAGACATTTATGTGTTTTTGTGCATTCATTCCATATTGATTTGTGCAATTCGGCCTCTTTGGCCATCATGCATCGAAATGCGTAATTAATGGCTCGAGAGTCGAGCACTAAACTCCTTTGAGTCTCAAACATAATAAGGGGTGTAATTGCACAACATTTTCTTGCAAATGTATTGTCATGCCTCTGTTTGTACTCTGTTGCAGCAAAAGGTGCAGTTTGTAGGAAGAGATGGCCGATCAGCTATCTGGTGTGCCGATCGGCTAACTATTTTTGGCCGATGGACTCAAAAGTGGTCGATGACCCTTTTCCCTTGGCCGATGGCCATATCTTTTGGCCGATGGCCTCTCAGCATGTCCATGAGGTGGTTCAGAAGCATCATAGAGATTTTCACAGTTTTCAGAGGTGCAAAACAGTGCAAACAGAGGCAACATGAGACATGGCAACGGATTTCCGAGTGAAGCCGACCGAGCATGCATTTGTCCCTCATCTTGAGGCCGCTTCAACTGTTTTGTAACTTAATTAATTTGCTTAATTAGTTAAGATTTTTGTAATAATTAATTAGCTAGGGTAGTTGATTAATTAGTTGGTTTGTATTATTTATTCGGACCCTCTGTCGAGAGGGCACAATTTTGTAATAAGGGTGCGTGTGTGTGATGCATGTCTTCCAACTCCCATTTCTTTCTCCTTTTTACTTAACCGCTTTCGATGGTTAATTTTAGGGCATATTTCAATTAGCATCCTTATGCTTGCATGCGTGCATCATTCATCTATCTTGCATGCACTGGGCCCGGCACATCATACAGACTGCATAGTATTTCAATTCCAATTTGAATACATGTTATCTAATTGCATTTACATGACATCTTAGAATAGCCGAGCCTATCTTAGTTGCATTTTTGCATGTGTTGCATTAGGCATCATTGACATAGCTAGGATTATGCATTGATTACTAACTAGCTTCTATTTTGGCTCGAAGTACTAAGTAAGCTTTTATGCTTTAACATCTTGCATGTGTGTAAGTGTTGCCATGATAGCATGATTGCCATGAGGCTATTTGCTTAGATGATATAACTACCTGAACACATGTGGGTGATAGGTTAGATTGCTTGAATTGGAACAATTCATCAAAATGCAAGTTTTAAGCCCACTTGAGGTGGCAAAATCATGTTTTCTAAGCCCACTTGAAGGTGGCAAATCCATGTCTTAGCCTACTTATGAGTAGCACCTTCAAACCATTTTCAAACAAACAAACATGAGACGTTTTGTTCCAACTTAGGCGATCTAGTCTATACTTGTGTGTTGTGCGCATCACATAGTAAAACTAGCTAATAACCGTAATAAGAACACATGTGTTTTCAAAAGCAAGATATCATGTTAGTAAAGGCCGATCCTTTGACCGGGTGAGCGGGGGTGCTCATTGCATGACCTTCCTCTCTCGTACCCAAGTTTCTGAGTCGAGGCAACTTTGGTGATGACGGACACGTGGCCTTAGGCACGAGTTAGGGTTTCCTAAATTTCCCAAAACAAAATATTTAGGTGGCGACTCTGTATCTAGCAAAGCAGTCCATGTTTGGCACTTCTTTATTAAAAATCAGTTTTCCAAAACGATTTGCCGGATTTGGACTCTTTGGTGATTTATCGGTCTTGCATTGTACTTTGCGAGATCAGATTCAGAACCGTGACATTTGCAGTCCTGAACTGTAGCAGCCTAATGAACAAAACAGATTTTCGCGCCATCTCGCGCGCGGAGCCGGTACGTTCGGGCACGTCTACAAAGGCATGTCGAGCAATCATTTGGAACCTTCACTACGACTGGTTTCACCTTTTCTTTCACTAATTCACCAATTGTGTTCCTTTGTTGCTCTGATGAGACAGAGCCGGTGTTCGTCGGAATCTCAAGGCAGATTTGTCAAGCCTTCACAATGAAGCCATCTTCAAAAAGTAGATCCACTTCCATCGCCGACTCTTGGATCCTTTGTCATCGGTAGTTACACACACCACGTGCCTCCATCCTACGGTGCTGCTATGTTGATATGAAAAGAGAAGAGAGAGATGAGCGGTGAGTGATAGAGACGAGCTGTGAGGTTTGGTGAGCAGGAGAGAAAAGAGAGAGACACGACGGGAAGAGAGGAGTAGCTAGGGTTTGGATCCTTCGTTGCCGACAGTTACACGTACCACGTACCGCCATCCTACGGCACTGCTACATCGATCTGGAGAGATTAAGAGAGAGAGAGAAAGAGAGAGAGAGAGAGAGATAGAGAGAAGCAGTAAATGAGAGAGACAAGCCATGAGGATTTGGTGAGTAAGGGAGAGAAGAGAGAAGAGAGAGAGAGAGAGAGAGAGAGAGAGAGAGAGATGACGAGGAAGAGGAGAGAGAGAGTGGCTAGGCTTTGGTTTGGAAACCATATATATACATGGGTAGTTTGGTCATTTTACTGTAGCTTGTCCTTATAGACAATGTATTTTAGATTGCGGATTTTTGGGCAACGAAAATCCAAAATTGGATTTATGGACCGAGTGCCCGTTAAATAATTTTTTTTTGGGGTAATTTAATTGTAAATATAAGATTAGGGTATTCCCCCCAAAAAAATTCCAAAAATCTATGAAAATGGAATTTCCAAGATCTTAGCTTTTGAAAACAAAATTCCAGAATTTCCAAACCTATTAGGCCTGAGTGAGCTTAGATTTTAGCCCAAACCTAGCTCGTCAAAATAAGGTTAGGCCTTTTCTAAGTTCAAATTTAAAATTGACAACTATGTTTGGGTGGGACCTAAAAGGGGATAAATTAGACACATTTAAGAATAAAATGGATAAAGAAAGTACTTGGGACTTGGAAGATGATGCTAACACTATGTGAAACTCAATGACCAATTGTTTGAGGAAAATCTCAAGGGAAGTTCATAGAGAGTCGAAAGGAAAGGAATCTAACTTTAGGGAAACTTGGTGGTGGAGAGAGGAGGTCCAAGAGGTAATAAAGACAAAAAAAGAGAGCTTTAAAAAGTGGTACAGAATGGCCAATAAGGAGGTCAACAAAGTAGTGAGAGAGACTAAGTTAAAAGCCTATGATGACCTATACACTAGACTAGGTAGTAAGGAGGGAGAGAAGATGATATACAAACTTGCTAAGATAAGAGAGGAAAACAAGAGATTTTAATCACGTTAAGTGCATTAAAGGTGAGGACTCTAAGGTGTTGGTGAAGGATGAAGAGATTAAGGAGAGGTGGAAGAACCATTTTGAGAAGTTATTATATGAGGAACATAGAGGTATATCAGAAGGGGAGGAAGTAGGTAGTAATAAGGAAAACCAAGACTATAGGTTCTATCATAGGATTAGGGACTTTGAAGTGGAGTTTGCACTTAAGAAAATGAAATTGAATAAGGCTTTAGGACTCGATGATATACCTATTGAAACGTGAAAATGTTTGGGATAAGAAGAGGGTTGTTTGGTTGACTAGGTTATTTAGCAATATTTTGTTGACTAGGAAAATGCTAGAGGAGTGGATGAAGAGTATTTTAGTGCCAATATATAAGAATAAAGGAGATGTCCAGAATTGCAAAAACTATAGAGGAATCAAGTTAATGTGTCATACAATGAAAGTGTGAGAGAGAGTGATGGAACGTTGATTGCGAGATATAACAAAGGTGTTAGAGAATAAATTTTGTAGGTCAATAATGGAAGCGATCTATCTTTTGAGGAGAGTAATAGAAAAGTATAGAGAAAAGAAAAGAGACATTCATATGGTTTTTATTAATCTTGAGAAAGTATATGATAGAGTGCCTCAGGATATAATTTGGTGGGTGTTAGAGAAGAAATGGGTGACAAAAGGTTACATTGATGTGATTCGGGATATGTATGAAGGTGTGGTGACCACTATTAGATCGCCTGCTAGAGAGACGAGTGAATTTCCAATTATTTTAGGGTTACAACAAGGATTAACCTTAAGTCCTTAACTTTTCGCTTTAGTTATAGATGAGTTGACGCACAATATTCAGGATAATGTGCCATGGTGTATGCTTTTTATAGATGATATTGTCTTAGTGGATAAGACTACAGCAAGAGTCAACACTAAGTTGGAGATTTGGAGAAAACCACTTGAATCTAAAGGATTTAGGATAAGCAAAACTAAGACAGAGTATATAGAGTGTAATTTTAGTAACCATCACAATGGAAGCAGAGGAGAAGTGAAGAATGAGAACCAAAAACTACCTAAGAGTGAACATTTTTGTTATTTTGGATCGATTATCACAACAACTGGGCAGATTAGAGCGGATGTGGTCCACAGAATTAAGGTCGAGTGGCTTAAGTGGAGGAGTGCGTCTGGAGTACTGTGCGATAAACGAGTACCCATTAGACTAAAAGGGAAGTTCTATAGAACTGACAATTAGACCAGCAATGTTGTATGGGCCGAAATGTTGGACAACTAAGAAATAACATGTAGATAAGATGAGTGTCACTAAGATGAGGATGCTAAGGTGGATGTGTGGCAAGACTACAAAGATAGAGTTAGGAATGAGTATATTTAAGAATGGGTAGGAATAGTACCGATAAAAGATAAGTTGAGAGAGTATAGACTGAGATGGTTTGGTCATATACAACGGAGACCAACAGTGGCAGTGGTGAAGAGATACGATACAGTGACGGTAGATGGTAATGTTAGGGGAAGGGGCAGACCTAGGTTGACGTGGACTAATGTAGTAAATAGATATATGAATCTCTTTAATTTGATTAACGAAATGGCCTTGAATAGAGTGGAGTGAAGAAGAATGATTCATGTAGCCAACTCCATTTGATAGAACTTAAGGTTTGGTTTGGTACAATTATGTTCGGGTTTATGGGACTCACTATAGTCTCGTTTCAATGAATTTAACTTTATCATGGGGGGATTCTATTTGCACCTAAAAAATTATTCAATATGCTCAATTTCTCAGTACTCCCTATTAAATTATTTAATGTTATAATTTACTCTCAATACACTCTATATTTTTTTACAAATTACAGTTTAAGATACACCCAAATAATAAACAAATCAAAAATCATTTTGATTATTATCCACAGATAAAGCCATCAAGCCTCAGCAAATCAAACAATACTGAATCAAGCTTGTCACAAATTAAAAGCACCAATTATTTCTCAAATCCTCGAACAGGGAAACTTCTACCATACATGAAAGTGGTTTTCATGTATGGTATATTAAAAAATATACACCATTAGATTTAGATAAGATAAATGCTAGTCATTGGATGAATCAAAAGTAAAACTAGGTAGAAAAAGTAAGGTGGTTTTCCAAAAAGTAAAGTAGTTTTGGTTAATTTAGATAAATTTAAAAAAAAAAAAAAAAAGTGATACTACTTACCATTTTCTACAAACATACTTACTATTGGATATTCGCTCACTTACTATTTGTTATGAATAAACTTACTATTTAAAATATTACCTGCTAAACAGGTCACCTTCAATTCTTGAAAATTGTGCCCCCTTTTATATTTTAAATACATAAAACTAATGATATACAATATTTAACTATTTTCCCTCTATATTTTGACTTGTTATGATTTGTAAAAAGTAAAATATGATATGTAAATATTAATTTATCAAAATTTGTTAAAATTTACTAATTTTTTAAAATAGTCATTATTGTGATAAATTAATTTTTGATATAATATTAAAAACAAATAAAAATAAAATATTGTAAATAAAATATTTTTAAATTATAAGTTATTTAAACTTAAATTTAAAAATATTAATTTAAAATAGTTTTTATTTTTTATTTTAACCTACAACACCTCAAAATAGTAATTATTATTTAAGGGCCTGTTTGGTAACGTTTATATTTACTGTTTTCTATTTAAGTATAATTTCATTCACTATTAACCTAAGTCTATTGCAATAGTGTCTTATTGATTGATAAGTCATGTTTAATTAAGTAGTAAGTATAGTTCGATTGAGTAGTAAGTGAAAACTCAATAAATGATAACTAAGGTCTAAGAAAATAGTAAGTGGAAATTGGAATATCTCATCGAGTAATAACTTCTTGTATGGTTGAACAAGTAGGTGGCTATGAGAATATTGGGTTCATACAAAAGGACATGTACAACCATTTTGGGACTGAGTAGTGGAGCGGAAGTTGTCGATGGTGACGCAAAAGGTGTTTTGGCTTACAATCAGTTGTGATAGTGTAACACCGCCCAAGGGTTACCCCACGGTGCGTGAAACAATTTGGACTCCCGAGATCTTTGTGATCTAGTCTCACGAGTTCAATGTGAAACATAGATGAGAGTCTAAATTTAGCAACTTTTATTGAAAATCCATTTTATTACAATTTTGCCAAAAATGGACTACATCATCAGATTTTAGAGTCGCCACCTAATCTTTTGAGAAAATTAGGAAACCCATGACTTGTGCCAAGGCTATTGTTCAGTCGTAACTAAGGATGCTTGGCTCGGAACCTTAGGTATGAGCAGGGAAGGTTAATAATGAGCACCTCCGCTCATTTGATCAATGATCGACCTCTACTAAACCATAATATGATTTGTATTAACTTTATTTGTTCATATTCAATTAATTAGTAATCCTAAAAATTACTATGTGTTTGCAAACAATCATAGACTATGCCGTCTATTTTGGAGTAATTCAATTTCATGTCTTTTTGAAAATATTTGAAAATCAATTTTACAATTTGTACAACTTGACAAAAATTGGGTTGCAACATGAAAATTAATTGTACTCCAAATTAAATAACACAACCTTCCATCTACAAGCATTCATATAGTTATATCAAATAAGCGCGTAGCCACATGGTAGGATGCTAGACGTAGTAAGAAAATCACACACAGGCGGGATGCTAAAGCACAAAAATACTTACAAAAATTTCTAGCAGTCCTGCCAATAAAACAAAGTTAGTAAATACTGTGCATGATCCTATATACAAAATCCTAGTGCAATTCATTAATGAGATGCAACTAAAGATCCAACTTCTAAAACATGTACATGTGAATCAAATCAAAGCATGAGGTAGCACACAAATCACATGATATTTAATTAAACTAAAGATGCAAATTTAGCCGGATCTAGGCATGAATCATAGATGCAAAGCATGGATATGCATGGCATGCAAAATATACATATATGTACAATTATGGAAAGTGAGTAAAAGAACAGGATAAACAAGAAGCAGGGATGGGGAAATTATGACAATACTTTAAATATTACAAATCCTGAGAGAGGAGGGAATAAATATTACAACAAATTAAAGAAAACCTCACCAACACTCAAAATAAAATAAAAACAAGAAAAATAAAAGCTTTGGGGGTCGCCGGGGACTATCGGTGGCTGTTCTACTCATCATGGAAAGGCTACTTGGTTTTGTCTAGAGGCCATGGGTGCGGTCATGATGGTCGCAAGTGCGGTTATAATGATTGCAGGCATGGTGGTGCAAGAATTGATGGCTGCCCGGCCAAGTAGTCGGACCGGGTGGCCTAGTAGGCTCAACCAAACTTTGTTATCTTTATTTTAACAACAAAAATATAACTAAAATAGAGATATGGGAGTCTCAACTCACCACTTCAGTTAGATTACAACAATATATAACAAGGAAACAAGATATCAAAGCAAGAAGATCAAAATAACAAAGGAAATGAATGAAAATAAGAAAGGATGAACTCCTTAGTTTACAAACTCCCTCTTGATCACCCTCAAGTGTAGGAAGCAGTGTTCTCAAATCCTCAATTCGAAATTATGGAATTCTTGGATGGTTTTGTGTGGTGAAGGTTGGTTAACCCACTAGTTTTCTCAAAAACTCAACAACATTCACTCTCTTTTGATCCAAGCTACTAAGAATTGGTTGTCTTTGAATTTTTGGGATGGTTTTGGATATATATCAGGTGGTATTTCAGTGTTTATCGAGGTATTGGAATGTTCTTGGCTCAAGGTTTAGCACTTAGACAACTTTCTCTATTTTCTCTCTTTTCCCTCTAACTCTTGATTGATTTCTCCTCTCTATTCTCTTCTCTTCTCTCATGACAATTTGATATACACCCTCTATAATGCAATGAAGATGATACAAAGTCAAGGAGAGGGTGGAAGACAAGGATAGGAAAGGGGACAAGGAACCTAGGGGTGACAAGGCTCAAGGACTTCCTTGCCTTGCTAAATTGTTCTAAGGTAACCTCCAAAACTTCTTTTCACAATGGGGGTGGGGGTGGGTATAATGGAGGATGAGTGAAGATGCTTAATGGATCATAAAATGGGGCAATGGAGCAGCCTAACCGAACCCAAAACGAAATCCAACAAACTCAAATTTGCTGCTATGTGCAGCCGGTCGACCAATGAGTATGGCCGATCAACCGACCAAGCCAAAAAAAAAGAGTACAATTTTTTTTTTGGTTGTGCGTGGGCTACGAGTTGAGAACAAAGCTTAAATTCCTTCTTTTTTCTTCTTGAGGATTTTGCGAAAAATACATTCTTGTTTTCATCATTGGGAAATCAAAAGGAAGCGCCCAAGTCTTAGGGCAAGTCAAAATGGGATGTCTACAGATAGTACTTATCACTTATTATGATAATACTCATCACTCTTAAATATAATACTTATTATTTGTTCTAATTCTAATTATCAATCAATGGTTGTCAGTAGTTAGATGTTTGATTCAGTAATAAGTCAAGTCATATTATTAATTCTAATTCTACTTACCACTTAATAGTTGTTAGTGGTCAAATGTTTGATTAAGTAATAAGTCAAGGTTAATAGAATTGTAGGTGAAGTCTCATTGAGTAATAAGTGGAATTTAATTAAGTAGTGTGTTAAGTCTAATGAAGTCATAAGTGAAATCTCCCTAAATAGTAAATGTGGTTTAACTGAGTAGTTAGTCAAATTTAATGAAATAGTAAGTGAAATATCATTCAGTAATAAATAAGATCATACTATGACACTTTCTAAAGTTGGTTAGATTTCTAAATTTGTTTATCACTAGTTATAAATTATCTTACCATTTATTTTGAAATGACTTATCAGTTAGTATGACACTCTCTAAATGGGATTTTATTTAATAATAAGTCAAGTTTGATGAAGTAGAAAGTTGAGTATCAAACGTTTGATTGAGTAATAGTCTAATGGAGTAGTAAGTAGAGTAAGTGGAGTATCATTGACTGGTAAGTGATATTTGATTAAATGGGAAGTTAAATTTGATGGAGTAGTAATTAAGTGGAGTCTCATTGAGTGCTAAATGAAGTTTCATTAAGTAATATGTTGAGTCTAATAGAGTAATAAGTTGAGTCTAATGGAGTAACAAGTAGAGTCTCATTAAATAGTAAGTGAAATTTCATTAAATAATAAATCAAGTCTGATGGAGTAGTAAGTGTGGTTTAATATGAGGAGTAATTCAAGTTTAATGGGATAGTAAATCGAGTATCATTGAGTAGGATAGATCAAATGAAGTGGTGCCTTATTGATGTTTGATTGAGTAATGAATGAATTTAATTGAGTAGTTAGTAGAGTAAGTTAAGTGTCAGTGAGTAGTGAGTAAGGTTTAATTGAACAGTAGGTCAAGTCTTATTGAGTAATAAATAGAGTTTAATTGAGTAATAAGCAAAGTCTAATAAAATAGTAAGCAGAGTTTCATCAAGTATTAAGTGGGATTTAATTAAGTAGCAAGTCAAGTCCAATGAAGTAGTGTCTTACTGAATAGTAAGTGAAATTTGATTGACTAGTAAGTGGAGTCTCTCATTGAATAGTACAGTAGGGTTTAATATGATACAACTAAGTGGGATTTAAATGAATATTAAATCAAATCCAATTTTGTGGTGTCTTTTTAAGTAGTAGTGAAGTGGAGTTTGATTGTGTAGTAGGTTGAGTCTCATTGAGTAATAAGTAGTGTTTAATTGGATAGTAAGTCAAGTTTGATGGAGTAGTAAGTAATCAATTAACGAGTAGTAAGTAGGGTTTAATTTAGTAGCAAGTAGAGTCTCATTGAGTAGTAAGTGAACTGTAATGAAATAGTAAATGGAAGCTCATTGAGTAGTAAGTGAAACCAAAATTAAGTAGGTAATGGAGTCTATTGAAGTAGTAAGTGGCAGCTCATTAAGTAGTAAGTGAGACTAAAATTGAGTAATAAGTAAGTATAATGAAATAGTAAGTAAAGTCTAGTGAAATAATAAGTGGAAGCTCGTTGAGTAATAAGTGGAGTATAGTGAAACAATAAGTGGAAACTCATTAAATAGTAAGTAAAGTCTAGTGAAATAATAAGTGGAAGCTTGTTGAGTAATAAGTGGAGTATAGTGAAATAGCAAGTGGAAGCTTATGGAGTAGTAAGTGAAACCAAAACTGAGTAATAAGTGGAGTCTAGTAAAGTAGTAAATGAAAACTTATTAAGTACTAAGAGAAAGCTCAATGAGTATTTTTCAACTTTTTTGGGACAATGATAAATTTGATAAATAGTAAATAGAATTTAATTGAGTAGTAAATGAGATTTAATTAAATAGTAAGTCAAGTCTAATTAAGTGGTGTCTTATTGAGTAGTAAGTCATGTTTGATTGAGTAATAAATGGAGTTTGATTGAGTAGTAGTGGTGATATGATGGTGATGGTGGTAGTGGTGGTAGTGGTGGTAGTGGCATGGTGGTGGCAGTAGTGGCATGGTGGTGTTGTTGGTGGTAGAGGTAGCGATAGCAATGGTAGTAAAATTATAGTGATGTTATACAAATAATGACAATGTTGATGAAGGTGGTGGTAGTAGTGGTGGTGGCATGGTGGTGGTGGTAGTAGTAGTAGTGGTGGTAGTAGTAGTAGCATGGTGGTGATGGTGATGGTGATGGTTGTAACACCTCGAAATAATAACAATAGGCCATCTCATAATATTCCTTACAATTGATCAATAACAACATAATTAATTTCCATTCATAATCCTTGATCATACAAAACATGGCATATACGCATATAAATTCATAAATCCTAGATCTTGAATCTATAGCATATGACATGTGTACAAGAATTGTAATAAAAGGAGGATCAAGTAATTTTATGCCCTAATAGCTACATCTTTCCAAGACAAAGCTTGGGTACAACAAAATGAGTTCAACTCAATATAGTTAAAATCCAAGGCTTGTACAAAAACAATTACATCAAAGAAAAAAAAATAACAAAAGAAGCACTTGGCTGCCAAATCCTCCCAAGCTATGTCCTTAGTGGAGGCATATCATCAGCACCTGAAAGTTGTTTTCCATATAGGGTGAACTAAAGCCCAATAGTGATACTTTAACGCAATATATGAATCTTAACAATGCAATGCAAGATTATATATCAATTCATGAAAACAACTTTTGTCAAACGTTTTACATTTCCATCTCAAAACAATGCAATGCAAGATTATATATCAATTCATGAAAACAACCTTTTATATCAGAAAATAGGGCAGCAGATACAAAACACTGGGAATCTATAGGTACGTGTCTACCAGTAGGCTATACAAGCACTACCAAAGCCATTTTACCGGTACTAACCGGAAGGATTGGCACCTAACCACGTGGGTTTCTGGACTTTCACCAATGATACACAGGCTAACATAATAACCACAACCATACCCGCTAACCAGATTCACCAAGGTATTTACCCTTTTTTTTTCTCAAAACGATACATTTTCAATGTTTAAATATGTCACAATACTCAATGCAAAATGTATGAGTAATTAGTTTCAATTCACATAATCCTCATGCAATTTCTACAACAATCAAAGCTATCTTCCACCAATAGCCAAAACAAATATTTCTATTCAACAGATAATTTCCAATAAAAGATATAATTTCATCATTTCCAAAATGGGAGTGATATTACATATCTAACTCCACCCTCATCATCAACATATACATTCATTTCATTCTTTCAAAACCCACATCATTTTCCATTTTCCTTCACAAACCAATCACCCCCTTTACATTCAAAATCAATTTTAAGTAAAGAAATCCACCATTTTAACATATCTCAACCATAAACACATCCCCACAACCTTTCTCAAAAACCCATTTGGAAACATCTCTTTTACATTTCAAAATCAAACCCTAGGTTTAACCTAAAATTTCCAAATCACTAGATTCTTTCAATGGACAAATAACTAAGATAAAAATCATACCAAAGATTGAAGAAATCCCTACCTCAAGATTAGAAGACAAGAGAGAGCAAGGGTTGAGGTTTGGCGGAGCCGAAAATGATATCTTCTCTGATTGAAAACGAAACTCTCGACAGTGATTTACTTTTTTCTCCAAAGGACTAAGGTGGAGAAATCAATGGATTGGGAGTATTTGAGGCTTTAATGCAAGAACTAGAAAAAGAGATAGTGAAGATCTAGGGTTTAAAATTTTTTAGAGAGAGAGAGAGAGAGGAAATGAAAAGTGATCCAAAAAGTTTTTTTTCCGAACTGAAATACGCGCAGACCGCTTGAGTGACCAAAACACTGCTTGAGCAGTAAGACACAATAAGTCACATCGCTCGAGCGACCAAAGACACCACTTGAGCACACAATGACCCCATCCCAGAAATTCAGACCTGCAAAAGACCGCTCGAACCGAAGATACTCTACTTCCAGAAGTTTTACAGACTGTAAAAGACCGCTCAAGTGCAAGAAAGACCACTCGAGCGAACAATAAAAAATCTAGGCAACAACTCTTTTGAAAAACTAGCTCCCAACCTGTTCCAAACGCAACAAAAACTTCTAAACAACCAAACTCAACTAGCAACAAAATGAAAATGAAATGAATAATAGTTAAGGATATTGATTCTCAGATTCAAAAGCAAGAAATGGGTCGGGTCTAAACCAGAATCGTTATAGTGGTAGCGGTAACAATGGTAGCGGTGGTGGTGGTGGTGGTAGGAGTAGTGATGGTTGAGTAATAAGTCAAGTTTGATTGAGTAGTTGTGGAGTCTTGTTAACTAGTAAGTGGGATTTAATTGAGTAGTAAGTCAAGTCTGATTGAATAGTAAGCGAAGTCTCAATAAGTAGGATAAATAAAAATTATTTAGTAACTTTTATAAATATAAATTCAAATATTTTAAAAAAATACCTAACATGTCCAAATAATTTATTTAATAATTTAATGTAGTAGTAAGGGGACCTTTATTAAATAGTAAATTATGTTTAATTGAATAGTAGTAGAATTAGGTTTTAAATAATCACGTAAATTATTTTTATTTGTAAAATGATTAATGTTCGAGTAAGTTATGAGTAATATTTTGCAATTATGTTATAAAATTACTTCTTTAGTTTGATTTGGTTTAAAGATTTTTATAGTTTCATTCTAAATTTTAAAAATCTATAAGTAATCGTTTGGTCATTAGTTTATTCTTAAACAAACCAAATTAAATCATACTCACCCCTAATAAAGAAGTTTACTAATATGACTCTAATTACCATTTATTGCGAGTTAATTTACTACTAAATACAATTAATCTTATGAGTTTGATATAATTATACTTGTGTCTCGAGAATTGCGTTAACAAACAAATGTCATTAGAGAATTTTTTTGAAATGAACTAGTGAGAATGTTGGGAAATTTTTTTTTTTCTTTTTTTTTCTTTTTTTGAGATTATAATTAGATGCCTTGAGATGGTTGATATAACTGTGATTTGAGTATTTTTTTTATAGAAATTTATGGTTGATCCACCGTGAGAAATTAATTTTTTTTAAGTTACCCTTACTTATATGTCAAAAATTATGTAAACCAAGGGTACACATGATTGTGTTGGGTTATGTTTGGTGTGTTGTGATGGTGTGGTTTAGAGAACTAAAACAGAATTTGTTTTTGTATCCCTTATCTTTTAACCATAAGTTGTTGTGTATCCTTTAGATGAAATTTGTGAGTTCCTTATTAGTCATTCGTTTCCTTATGAGGGTGGTGAGAATTTTGTTGTTGGTGTGTTAGTCTAGTATTGTTTATGAGGTTAGGTTAGGTGTTCTTAAGCTTAAATGAGATTACGAGGTGTTTAGTTTTGTTTGATAGAGGTTGATCTCGCATTTTAATTTTATTACATCGTGTTTTGTGGTAAAATTATTTGAGAAGAACCTATTCAGTTGACTCCTTGTCATGAAATAAATTGGTACGAAGTACTGTTGTTATTTGGTTAGTCATGGATATTGTTTTGGAAGGACCGTCATTGACAGAGAAAATTTCTTAAAGTGAATGATGTGGTATTATAATGTGTGGTAGTATCTTTAGAGTTTGAGTACGAGCGAACTGATTAGAGACCTAGAAGGAGATTTCAACATAATTACCACTATGAGCAGTTATGAGAATTAGATTTTATTTTCATTTTGGTAAGCTATGGTGAATGGCTTTTCGAATTAAATTATTTTTCAAGGGTGGAGCATCTTTAGTAATGATTGGATTAAAGTATTGAAAATATGATTTTGTTGGAATGCAGTAATAGAGATGTAGTATTATTTTGGTGAGAGATGTATATTGAATTTCACTTGGAGAGATTTGATTGTAATATGAGATTAGTTTATTTATTAGCGATGTGAATGTTTGCCATTGAGTAGGTTCACGTCATAGAAGGTATTGAATTCAAGTTGATTTTGTGGGACATCATAATCTTAGTGTGGTGTAGAGTCGTGTTACAGGTTCAAAACTAGTATCATGGTTTTGATTTCAAGGAATGTAATGTGTTGTGCGAGTATAGGTAGATGATGCAAGTGTAGAAAGTTTTCTTATGTGGTGTGTTAGTTATTGTTGTGGTGTCAGGAGAGGTTGACGAGGAGTCACCTCATAACTTGTCTTGAATCTAGAAATAAGGCTTGTGGATGAGAATTGTTTGCTTGGTGTGTGTGTGTGTGTGTGTGTGACTTACGGAGTGAAAAATCATGTTAATTGCTTAATAATTATTTCTAGTTGGTCACGTGTGATACCCAAGATAGGGTAGTTACGAAAATTGTTTTTGCAGGTTGAAAAATTTTAGCCAGTGGTCGATGAATTCTAATAATAGTTGTGAGGGAAAACGATTTCCCAAGTTTATAAGTAAAGCTTATTTGTTTTTTTATTTAACCTTATCATTATTGTTTTGAATTGTTATTTCTTATATTATTACGATTAGTTTGTGGCATCACTATGGTGATGAGATCTTTAGTTGGGTGACGTTTGGGAGTCACTAGTTGAAATATGTTTGAGAAAAGAGTTAAGAATAGAGTTTTCCCATTGAGCATGACCTTGTTTTTGCCGGAATTGAGAATTTGTTGTTATGGATAAACTAGTGAGTAAAAGAGAAATAGTCAGGAAGTGGGCATATCGAGTCTTATGATATGTATAAACCTTAACCATTTTCAAAAAATCATTCTTTTTCAAACTTTTTATTTTTACCATTCACTTTATGTATTTAAAACATTCCTATATTTATATATATAGTTTTATACCAATTATGAATCCCTTCAATTTCAAAGGTTTGGAAGTATTATTTTGGGTATTGTTAACTTTTGAGTATTTCAATAACGCAGTTGAGTAATGTGTGGATATAGAACACTAGCTGTATTGCAAGAACGTGACCTGTGGTGCCTTGATTTTGTTGGGTTGTGTCTCATCGAAAGGCCATGATTGGCGGATAGAACTCCTATCATAAAATTTTTCCTTATCTTTCTTTTTTGTTCATGAGAGAAGGTTGAGGATTTCTGAAGTGATGTGAGATATTCTTTTGAAAATTGGGTTGCCAAGTGACTGGTAGTTGTTTCTTGGAGTGTGAATGTGATGTGAGAACTATTTTTCTAAGGTTCTAGGTCCTTAGACACCCGAGAGTCATTCTCCAAAACTGTAGGGTATGTTAGTGAGACTTTTACCCTTAACCTTTAGTTTTGTGGAATCAGTAGGTTCTAGTGGCTTGTTAGAGGTACTCGTGACTATTTTGTCTAATCTTGCTAAATGGGGAACCGTACGTAATGGAAGTTGCCTGTCTGGATTGAATGGGCCTTGGTAATCCTTGTGGATGAATTAGTGGAAAAACACAATGCTTGAGTGTTGTTATTCATATCATATAGGGTGGTCTAAATATTAATGTGGAACCTGAAAATATGAGAGCTATCCTTAGGTTTCAAACTAGATTATGGAGTAGTGATTGTAATTTGATTGGGAATTGTTCTACCCCTTATATAATTGGGTCACCTTATCTTCCTTCATGGGAGTTGTTCCTTGTTCATCATGCAAAACCTTTTGCGTTGGGAGAATCTTCTAGAAACTTGTTGCCGAGTAGAAGGCATTTGTGATTAGTTGGTGGGAGTGTTAGTTCCAATCTCTATTTCATTTGGAATTGTCTAAACTTTAGATCTTGAATTGTTTAATTTCGGGGATGAAATTTCCTAAGTTGGGGAGATTGTAATTGCGGGGACATAATTTTTGAATGACAACACGTGGCCGAGGTGACACCGAAGTGTCAGCCAAGGTGTCACGTGTCTTGGTCATGATACCGAGATGATCTCGGCTAGGCCGAGGTTATCTGCGAGAATACCAGAATCCGAGATAAGCGGATAAGGGACAAGAGTCCTAGATTGGGAGAAGACTTCAGTTTGGGTAAAGATAAGACTCTTAGAGAGTTTATCCTAATTCCACTGGGAGTCCCGGATTAGCAGTAATCCTAAGTCCATTAGGGCTAGGCTCCTATTGGGACTAGGATTGTATTGGCTATAAAAGAGAGGCACCCCCATGAGTCTAAGGTATGCTTTTATGCTCAAGCTTATGAGTTTAGCTATTGATTATCTTTGAGAGATAACTGACTTGATCGTCGGAGTGCCCCTGGGTGGATGAACCACCATTGGAAACTTCTCTTTCTGTTGCAGGTTAGCTAAAAGCCATCTATTCTGCTAGTGCTTTCCAGCTGAATATTGAGTTGGCAGTGTGGTCAGAAAATCACTCACACAATTTGGCGCCGTCTGTGGGAACGAAAGGAGAATAGATGGCCAACGACGGACAGAAAAAGAAGGTTGGGGACGACACCCCTACTGAGAGTGGGAAACATATTGACCTTGGCGTCGAAGAAGACAACTACAATGAAAAAACTCGTGATAAAAATCACGGAGAAGAGGACGTCGGCCAGGAGGGTGACGTGCCGAAGAAATCAGACTGAAGCGAGTATTATAACGAGGACGACCTCCAGGTATGGAAAGAAAGATGCTTACGAAGGGACGACAAGATAAAGGGAATGGCGAACAAATTGGCGGACTTGCAAACGGTTGTCAATTTCATGATACAGAACAATGTCATGCAGCCATCGTTCCTGTCAAAAGATACGCCAACTCCAGCAGCCAAGAAAAATGCCCAGGCAGGGGGGCAGAACACAACTCCTACGACTCCTCAGCACGATAGGACCAAGGAACATTCTTACCGGCCTTCAAGGGAGGTCGGACGAGGAGAATCCAGAAGGGGACATTCACAGAGGACACATCGCACCAAGGAAGCTGACTCCAAAGAACATCGGCATGTTCAGGGGAAGGAACTCTGTTTCGACACGACCAATGGAGGGAGGTCCAAAAGGACTCGCAATGACACAGGAAGTAGTGCACCAAAGAGGCTGAAATTCGGAGATAGCCGAGCTCCTAGACGAACCACGGAGGATCTGAGGGATTACCTCCAGAGAAAGCGACAAGATGCCGAGGTGACCTCACTTGTCAAGTTGAGGACACCGTTCTTGATAGAATTGGACAAATTTCAGGCCCCGAAAAGGTTCAGTATGCTAAGGTTCCAGATATACGACGGTAAGTCGGACTCGAACTTTCTCGTCGGCTTGTACCTGAACTCGATGGCATTGTACACCGAGAACGAGCCATTTCTCTTCAAGGTGTTCCCCTCATCCTTCAGAGAAATTGCATCATATTGGTTTCACAAGTTGCCGAAAGGAACTGTAAAAACCTGGGAAGGCCAGGCCGAGATGTTTGTGGCCAAGTTCATGATAAACAAGCTACAGCCATTGAGGGTGGATGCCCTAATGGCCCTGAAGATCGGCGAGGATGAAAGCCTTAGGGCCTATGCCAAAAGGTATTATGAGGTATTCAACCGAATACCAGGATGCAACCAAGAGGTGGCGGTTGTGTCGTTTAAAAGCGGCTTGAAGGATGACTGCTTGCTTTGAAAATCACTGGCAAAGACATTGCTGAAAAGCATGGAGGAGCTGATGGCCAAGATAGAAAAGTATGCCAGAGCCGAGGAGGACATGCCGGGAACGAAGGCGTCCAAACCAGAGAAGAGAAATGGTTCGCCGTAGCGAAGCCGAGATAACACTAGATATGAGAAGACAAGAGCTCAGCCCAAGTAAGTAGATCCCGAATTCCAGATCTCAGATCCTAGATCCTAGAAGACAAGATCTCGGCCTAAGATGATTAAGTCCGAGAAGAGAAGAGCTTACCGAGATGATGTTTAACACTTGTTGAAATTTGTAGCAATTTACAAGTTGAAATTAAACTGATGTTATGTTTAACACTTGTTGAAATTTGTAGCAATTTACAAGTTGAAGTTAAACCGAGATGATGTTTAACACTTGTTGAAATTTGTAGCAATTTACAAGTTGAAGTTAAACCGGATGATGTTTAACACTTGTTGAAATTTGTAGCAATTTGCAAGTTGAAGTTAAACCGAGATTATTGTTTAAACTTGTTGAAATTTGTAGCAATTTGCAAGTTGAAGTTAAACCGAAATCATTGCTTAACACTTGTTGAAATTTGTAGCAATTTACAAGTTGAAGTTAAACCGAGATGATGTTTAGCACTTGTTGAAATTTGTAGCAATTTGCAAGTTGAAGTTAAACCGAGATTATTGTTTAAACTTGTTGAAATTTGTAGCAATTTGCAAGTTGAAGTTAAACCGAAATCATTGCTTAACACTTATTGAAATTTGTGGACAATTTACAAGTTAAAGTTAAGCCGAGGTTAAACCCTTGTTGAAATTTTATGAAAAAATTTACAAGGTGAAACCAAGGTTATGCCAAGAAAAGGTACTTGGGTACTTGCTGAGGTAAATCATCAGTTTGTATAACTGAGGTGTGTCACCCCGAGACGGTTGCAAAGGAGGACGGTTTTGGCTGAGAAACTTGAACGAACTTGATCGTTGGTTCTAAGGCATTGATGAAAGCAGACTATAGGTCTTGGTCATATTGAGCCGACGAGTTCTGACAATAGATGATGAAGCGAGCTTAGCCGACGTGCTAAGTGGAATAAATGATATAGGTTCCATCACTTTAGGATGCCGAGGTAATAGAACCTAGGGGACAGTTGTGGGGACATAATTTTTGAATGACAACACGTGGCTGAGGTGACACCGAAGTGTCAGCCGAGGTGTCACGTGTCCTGGTCATGATGTCGAGATGACCTCGGCTAGGCCGAGGTTATCTGCGAGAATACCGGAATCCGAGATAAGCGGATAAGGGACAAGAGTCCTAGATTGGGAGAAGACTTCAGTTTAGGTAAGGATAAGACTCTTAGAGAGTTTATCCTAATCCCACTGGGAGTCCTAGATTAGCAGTAATCCTAAGTCCATTAGGGCTAGGCTCCTATTGGGACTAGGATTGTATTGGCTATAAAAGAGAGGCACCCCCATGGATCTAAGGTATGCTTTTATGCTCAAGCTTATGAGTTTAGCTATTGATTATCTTTGAGAGATAACTGACTTGATCGTCGGAGTGCCCCCGGGTGGACGAACCACCATCGGAAACTTCTCTTTCTGTTGCAGGTTAGCTAAAAGCCATCTATTCTGCCGGTGCTCTCCAGTTGAACACTGTGTTGGCAGTGTGGTCAGAAAATCACTCACACAGTAACACTTTGTAGTTCTTGAACTCATGGGATTGCTTTTGACACCCTTATTATTGTAGTTCGAGCCTCTTTGGTTCATTTTGGAATATTGATTGAGGTGCTATCATAATGGTAAAATAAGATTGAACCAAAACCATTGATTTGGATAATTGTCTCATGAGTAGTCTTCACTCTTTTGCTCTTTTCTCTTTCCACACTTTGAATTTGGATGTGAGGCTAGAATCATTGGAAAACTTGTTTCCAGGGCTTCGATTTGGAGACAAGAACGACCTAAAACGGAGTTCTGATGAGAGAGTTATGCTCGTTTGAAATTTGAGTATCTGTGTTGGAAGCAAGTCCGCTCGAGCGAACTTTTCATTGCTCGAGCGATCTGCGCGAATTTCAGAGATTCTGGGAGCTTATTTTCACTGCTCGAGCCAAGCTTTGACCGCTCGAGTGGTCTGTTCGATTACAGGCACTTTAAAGTGAGTTTTTGGCCTAAATTCTTTATTCTTTCTTTATCTCTTCTCCTGCTCTCCTCCATATTCGAAACCCTTGACCTCCAAACCTTGATTTCATCCATTTTTCACCAACGATCCACCATGGATCTTGCAATAAAGATGAAGAACAAGTGAAGATCAACATTTTTAACTGATTCGATTTTGGATTTTCGAAGGAATCCTCTTGCTTTGGCTTCTTTACTATCATCTTAGAGGTAGAATTATTTTTAACTTTGTATTTCTTTACTTTGAGGATGTTTATTGGTATTATTGTGACATTAGTTTTGTGATTGATGTTTGAGTTACAAAAAATTGGGTTTTGTTTCAAAAATGAAATTTTCTCTACATTTTCGTAAGATCTATATTAATGGCTATTGATTATGGAGATTTTAGTTGACAAATAGCATTTAATATAATGGAGGGGTAAAAACCCCAAATTTGTTGAAAACCCTAATTTTTGAAATTGAATAATGATGCAATTAAATGGAATCAACTTTCAATTCATTCAATTTATGATTGAATTGTTAGATTGAGTTGTATTTTGATATGAGACCCTTGAAATTGAAAGCTTTTGAGAATTTCCTTTGAAATATGAAGATTATGTATCCACAATAGTTCAATTATTTGAATGGTGATATCTACCTTTGTTCTTATGGATGTATAAATTCTTGGAATTTGTGAAAATCTTGGAAAGGTTGTTTAAGGTGGTGGTAAATAGCATGGGAGTCCGGGTAGTGAGTCGGGTTTGGTTTGAGTTGTGTTGTATTTGGTATCTGCGCAGGGAGTCAAGGTGCCCAATTGCCCTGTCTAAGCTTATCGCCGGACGAATGTGGGAAAATATTTTTGGGTGTCCATTGGTCCTGCCATATTGTAGTCAGTAAAAGTGGAAAAACAGATGATTTTGGGTGCCCACGTCCTGCCGTATAACAGTCAGTAAATGTAGAGATAGTTTCAATGGGAAATGACTTGTATATGTGGTTTGGGACTCTCTATAGGGATTTCATGGTGTATTTACCCCCGGTGTTGAAATGTGATTTTTTACGGAAATTATAATATCTAAGTTTTGTTGGTTGAACTTTTCACATGAGTTGAACATGAAAATATTTTGGTTGTTATAATGTCATATGGATTTTCGAAGAATTAGATACTTTATTAAAAGTATTCCTACTAGGCATCTAACTCATTTCTATCTAACCATTTCAAGAATTGATGATGTGCAACCACCCCTATGAGAAGGAGGTGGGCTTCTTGTTTTGTTGGGACACGAAGGCTCATAGATGTGTTATGTGGAAGCTTCGAGCATGTGTTTGGGTTCGCGTGTCCATTTTGTTGTAACAAGACCTTGCCTTGATGTTTGTACTCCATTAAGGCATTATTATTTTCATTCACTAGTTTCTTGAACTACGTAAATGTTATTATTTCTAAGACAAGAATATGAAATTTGTAATATTTGATATATAGTTCAATGGAAAAAAGGACAATTGAGATTAATGTTATTGTTTGGTTTGGAAAGATTTTGAATTAATCAGATTATAAAAAATATTTTAATTTAATTAATTTGGGGGCGTTATATACCCCAGGTCACATAGACGGTGGTGGAGGTGGTAAAAGCTGTTAATGAAGATGAATAGAGAAAAATGAGTGTCAATTGACAAAATTAGCATTCTCAATTAAAAACTCACGGTTCAATTTGTCACGAGAGTTTCATTTTATTTTATTTTATATTTGTAATTTCCCCAAATAAAAATTTTTCTGACACAAATTGTCCATAATGACAGCACAACATCTTAGGCTCAAGAACATGGAATTTACTTAAAATCATAATCTCTGAGAAAAGCAATTGTTCCATAAAGCTACATCTTATGCACACAACTCAGCTGAACAGACATATCAAGTAGCCCAACCAGAAGAAGTGACAAAATATGCAACTCTACAAATTTGTTTCAAGGCGAGAAATTTCATTGGTAACTGATTACAAAATCCAAAATTAAAACCAACTGCAGAACCACATTCTCTCATTTTTCTATGCTTTAGCTACATTAGGATATGCCCATAAAACTTTTTTCATTCACTTATTTCCAGTGCACCAATAGTCCCCAAGTTCATCAAATACAATGAACTTTTGGAGGGAGCTTCGTTCATTAAGATCTGATCTGCGCTGCACTGGAACATTATTGCAAAAGAATAAGTAACCTTGTAGGTCGGAAGCAGCAAAAACCTGCTTCAAACATAACTATGCCACTATTGAACTCAAAAGGAGGTCTTTTTTGGGTCTCGAGCAGCCGTCAATTGATCCTGCAAGACCAACCAATATTTCATCATTTAATAACATAATACGAATGTGATTAAAAAAATTATCCCAATTACTCTTAAGATGGAACTAAAAGATATCCAGTTATTTATCCCAAATTTCAGGCAACAACACAAATCACATATCACAGAAAAATCAAATTTCCTGCAAAACGGATGGTATTGAAAGAAGAGCCTTTTAAACACCTTGAGTTGGCCTTTCATGTTTCTTTGTTCATTACAAGGGACTTGTCCACACCAAAAAAAAAAAAAAAAAAAAAAAAAAAAAAAAAAAAAAAAACTGCAAATGCTACTACACTAAGAAAAATGTCAATATCACAGGTGCAGTTATGTAAAGCTCATGTTCACATAAATCCATTATTTATTACTATATCTCAAAGAAGGCACCCTCCTCTTACTTTTGGAGCATTGTCACGTCGTAGATCAATCTTTGAGAGGTTTTTTTTTTTTAATCAAACCCAAGTGGAAATTTTATTAAAATAACGCCTAGACAGACAGGACAACCTTGCTTAGCAACCTCAAAGAAAGCAAAGCTATACAACAAACATAGACAAGATGGGGAAAAAACAAAAGCTAAGTCCTAATATTTACGCAAGCTAAAATGCTCCAGCAATACTATACTCTAGACCTATTAGAAGAAGGCAAGTCTAACTGAGAATCAAAAACCCGAGAGCAATCTTGATTAGCACCAAGCATAGCCAAATTATCAGCCAAGGAATGAACCTCTCTAAATGCCAAGTTGAAACAAAAAGAGAAAGTAGAAAAAAAAAGAATGAACCTCCATAAGTATTGTTAGGTTTTTATTCTTGGCAATCCCGTTTGACAAAACTCCTTTCAGTTGTACTTGTTTTCGCACTTTTTATTTCAGTGAGACTATGAGTTATTAGATGTGAATCCAACCTAAATTGTGCATTGCAGAGAAGTTTATGATGTTAATGCTTTCAAGATTGTCACTTCGCTGATTATGACGGGAATCGAGTTGCCCGGTCAGCTCGCAGGGGTCCAGGGGACAGCGCTCCTTGGCTGGTCCAGGGCAGCGCCCAGGCACAGTCGAGGGGCGGCACCCCCTGAAGCAAAATGCAAAAATGCATTCAAAGTTGCTTGTCCGCTCAAGCGGACATTTCCCCACTCGAGCGGAGAATGCTGGGTTTCAGAAGTTTGTTCGCCTGCAAAAATACTAGATGTTGTTTTTTCCCGTTCGAGCGGAACTTTTCACGCTCGAGCGTAGGTCCACTCGAGTGGCCAATCTGACGCTCGAGCAGAGATCGCGGGACAGTTTTCTATAAATACGTGTTTCAGTCCAAATCTAGGATTACTTCTCCAGATCTTCTTCTTGGGTTCGAGGGTTTATATCTGGGGATATTTTGCTAGTTGTCTTTGATGTTTTTTGAGTATTTCACTCATGGTTTAAAGAGTATACATCAAAGGATCATTTGTTTGTTCTACACAAAAGAGAGAGTTGTTCTTCGGTGGATTCTGAAGAATTCGAGCTTGAAGCTTTGGTGGATTCTGAAGTGGCTCATCGTCAAGACAATTCCAAGGTGAAGATGGGTTTGGAAGAGGCACATAGGGGTTGGTTCAATTCGGGCATGGATTCGCTAGGTAATTGAGAGTATACCTGTGATATTCCTTTATGTCTTTTTAGTGGATTATTTTGTGGCTTTTGCCCGTGGTTTTTTTATCACAATTGGAGGTGGCCAATTGTGGTTTTTCCACGTAAAATTGTTGTGTCGATTTGTCTTGATTGTTTGATTGGGATTGTTATATACTACTTAAAATTGATACATAATCTCAAATCAACATCTAGAGGATTTCTGGATTTTTCAAGTATAAAACAGACCAAGTGTAGACACTCCATTTTTGACCACCCTTAAGACTTGGGCGCCGTTACTGATGGTTTACTTGGTGTTGAAAGTTGTGCAGTGCAAAAGTTCGATTCCTTAGGCAAGAGGAGATTCAAATCTTAACCTCATACCCCATTTTGGACCAAAGCTATTTTGAATGGTTTTTAGACCTTAAAACCCTCTCTTTCAAAACATTTTTTAAACAAAGTTCCTAGATGTTCTGAGGCTCGCATTTCGTTAAATGTTGTACTTTTCGGTAAACCGAGCAAGGACAAAGTGGAAATGAATGAAAGAGAGATGAAATCTTTGAAAAATATTTCAAAACACCTTGATTAGGGGTTTGGAGTTGAAGAAAATGAGAAAAGAGAGAAGAAAACTAGTTTGGGAGGAGTTTGGCATGAATCCGGGAAGGATCGAAACTGAGCAGCTTCACCAAAACAGGCATAACTTTTTGCACTGTTGGAATTTTGATGCAAGGCTTCCACCACTGGAAAGATTACTTCCGAGGCTTCAATTTGGACACAATAATGACCTGAAAAGGAGCCCAGATGAAGGAGTTATGCCCATTTAAATTTGGACTTGGAAAGCAGAATTTTCTTGCCGACCAGGAAAAGTAACTGGCCGACCAGAAAAAGTAGCTGGCCGACTAGAAAAGTGGTCGACTGACTAGAAAAGTGGTTTGTAGGTCCCAAACTCAGATTTTTTGAATGTCTTTTCCCTCCAGCTGTTGTGCACTACTCCAGATATTTCCAAACTTAGATATTTTGAACCAACTCTTATATATTGCTATATATGAGGCTTTTCACTCATTTTTGGCAAGGAGAAGAAGATGGAAGATACTTTGGGAGCCTCTCTCACTAAAAAATTTCTCTCTCACTAGAAATTTTAGAGCAAAATCTCAGCTTTTCTCTCTAGTTGGCCCTCTCCCTTGACCTTGTGTGCATGTAAGAGATATACTTGAAGATATACCTCTCCTTCGCCTAGGCACCCTTAACCAAACTTAACCACCATTGGGCTGAGGTTCTTTGAGGATCATTTGGAGCTCCAAAAGGCTGATTTTGGCTCAAGTTTTGGCTACTTTTGCTGCTGTCCTTCAAGGTGCTTCAAGGGTAAGCACTTGTCCCTTTAAACTTTTGCTTTGCATGCTTGTTTTGCCACCCTTTCTGTAATAACCCGACCCTCATCTATGATCTTGGTGTACTTTTAGCTTCCTTATTCAGTATATTTATATGCTTATTGTGAATTTCCATGTGGAATTATGGTTAAGTAAGTAAATCCCAAGTTTAAAAGAAGTCTATCTGTTTCACAAGAAAACTATCTGTTACCATTAGCACGTTTGACTTAGAAATTGGGCATCTTAACGTCTTAATTATCTGAAATTGCTTATATATCTGTGATCAGCATAATTTTCTGGTAATATTAAGTACGTTTACAAAATTTCAATTTCGGAGTGATTAAACGATTCAATTTTGTCTTATTCTCTTATAAGGATATATCTATATATATATGCTCTTGTTGATTTAGAACCAACAAAAATATCTTCTTAGAAGAGGGAAAAAACGTGAGAGTTGGAGGAAAGGCTCTCCAAATGAAGGAATTGGGAGATTTTGGTGAAGATTGGTTAGATTTAACTCAAGGTATGGAAAATTCTTTATCTAGTCCCTCTTTCTTGATCTTGATTGGGAATTCTTCTTGTATTTGGGAAGTTAAGAATGATGTTGAGAGTTTATGTGATCATCTATGTTGGAGAACCAAATTGAGTTATGGAGGGGGATCTATCCCTTATTTTCTTGCTATTCCATGAGAATATTCAACTATGAATTTGAATTAGAAGCTTAGATAACTTTATATGCATATATGTGTGTAAATCCAATTGGAAAGATTATGGTTGATTGCGTATGGATTGAATGAGTGAAAGAGTAAAGAGGGTTGTAATTGATGTGTTGTGTGATTTAACACCTTCATTTGATGTTAGACCCATTGGAAGGTTTTGTTTTGTGTTGTAAACGATAGATTGCAGCTTTGAATGTCAAATTGGAACTCAAATTCGAAGTTCTGAATTTCAGAATTTTGCTTGGTCCGCTCGAGCGGAGGAAGGCCCGCTCGAGCGAGAAAATTGACCTTCCAGCAGTTTTGTGCCTCGTACAGTCCGCTCGAGCGGCCAAAGTGGCGCTCGAGCGGGAAGGCTTAATTTCAGACAAAAATATGTTTGTTCAGTTTTGCGTGCTTGATCCTCTGGTATTTTTAGAATATTTTTCTGATGACTTTATAATGATTGTAAATGCATGCAAAGTGTAATGGTTCAGGAAATGATTTAAGAAAGGAAAAGAAAACTAATGTGCATTGATTATGTACAGGACGTATTCCAGGAGAAAGCAACACGTTGTCTCAACGCTGTGAGTAATAGTACACCATTTGTACATTTTACTTGCTATTAATGACTGTGGTACTGACGCCCTATTCTTTGTAAGTGAACACACTAGCCTTATGCCAGTTGGTAATCAGTGTGAATGTTGAAAGAGCTGCATACGTCGGTATGACTATGGAATCATTCTGTTCTGTCTGTGGTGCATATTAATTTTCTGTCACCTATACGTAAATGATATCGTTTCTTAATGAATAAATGGGTCTTATAGTGAAATGACATGTATACCTCTGTTAATAATATGTTCGCTCTTGACCCTCGTTGACGTTCATGTTCTGCTATTTATAAAACCCCTATTCAGATAGTTAAAATGCTTATTCTGTTACCCGCAAGCTATTGGCACTTTGTGAAACGTATCTGAATTAGGCTAACTCACCGGAATGATAAAAATAAACCGTGTGCCTCTGTATGATTGTAAGACTAGTCTGTTTAATGACATCGGTGGTTATTCCATTGTAGTTTCGCTTTGTTATATTGTGTCATGACGAGACTAATTAATTTGTGGTATGGAGTAAAGTGCTGTACGGAACTAAGTGCTACACTTTAGTGGGAGCCACCTCTAGAATCCGTACGAGCCACCTCTTAAATCCATACATTTATTTCTGGGCTGATAAGCCGTTCTGGCTGTTCTGAGCCGCAAGGCTACCTGTGCCGAAAGGCTATCTGTTGTGCCGAAAGGCTACCTGTGCCGAAAGGCTATCTGTTGTGCCGCAAGGCTACCTGTGCCGAAAGGCTATCTGTTGTGCCGCAAGGCTACCTGTGCCGAAAGGCTATCTGTTGTGCCGCAAGGCTACCTGTGCCGAAGGGCTATCTGTTGTGCCGAAAGGCTACCTGTGCCGAAAGGCTATCTGTTGTGCCGCAAGGCTACCTGTGCCGAAAGGCTATCTGTTGTGCCGTAAGGCTACCTGTGCCGAAGGGCTATCTGTTGTGCCGCAAGGCTACCTGTGCCGAAAGGCTATCTATTGTGCCGCAAGGCTACCTGTGCCGAAAGGCTATCTGGGCCAACAGGCCAATCTGTTATTTCTGTAATTGATTTTGGTACATATACTAGGTGCATTGTGATTTTATTATTGCGCACTATTATTCACTGAGCTTGTCTCATTTTATATGTTGTCTGATTCTGTAGGAGCCAGCTTGGGGAGCTGTTCTAGCATTACCTCATGTATTTTGTCAGCTTAAGGATAACCAGGCACAGGAGGGAACCCTTACATATTAGACCAGTTTTCTTTGTATATGTAATTTTTGGTATCCATGTTGCTAGTCAAGGTTATTGTATCTACTGTTTTGAGTGCCTAATATCTGGGCTGGATTTGTAGATGTTTTGTAACCTATTTCTGTGTGCATGTTTGCCTTTTGTTAAATCTCGTAATGGTCCTGGTTTTTGGTAGTTGCTCAATGGATGTGTCTGTTATTGTTATTTAAAAATTTACTGCTTCCGCCCAGGCCCCAAACGCTGTTCATCATAGGTCATTCTGTCTGTTCCTGATTAGGTCATGCCCAAACCTTTTAGGGGCAGGTTCGGGTCGTGACACTTTCAAACTATTTTTGGCTTGGTTTTGAACTGAAGAAAACTCTATTTTTTCAGTCCTAAAAGTGATGGTTTAGGCCTTGTTTGGCTAGGGGGTGTTTCCTTCCTTTTGCTCCTTGGCTTGTAAGGCCTTTTGAGCTAACTTCCAAGCTTTTCAAACAACTTCTTTTTTTCCTTAAAACCACTGAATTCTAGAGGAATTTTAGTGGTAGAAAACTTGTTTTGAGGGCCAAAATGGGTGGGGGTTGTCCCCCATTCTCTTCTCTTGTTTACTTGTGTTGATGGCCAACCAAATGAGCATGTGTTTTTACTTCTTTGTGGCTTTGTTTAAGCACTTTTTTGTGACTTTTAGGACCTTCTATAACTCTGTTTTAGGCTGGTTTGGTCACCTCTTGCATGCCTAATACACTTGTAGTGTAAATCTCTTAAACTAGCTTTATATGCTTCATGCTTTGACATGTCATTTTAGCTTGTTTTGTTTCCATTTCAGTAGGTTTTTGGTGATGTTTTGTCATGTCATACCTCTGTTAGGGTTGGGTTTGTTGGCCTCTTGCATGCTCCATACACTTGTAGTGTAATTCCATGAAATAGCCTAACATGCATCATGTTGTAACATGTCATTTTAGCATGCTTTTTGGCTTGACTTCATGAAGCTTTTGTCCATGTTTTAACATGATTTAGCTCTAATTTTAGTTGTTTTGGCCATGCATGACGTGCTTTGTATAGCTATAGTGCATTCTAGCTTGTTAACTTTATGTATCAAGTCCACTAGCATGCATTACTTGGACTATTTGAATGATTTGGCATCATTTATAATGTGATTTTAGTCCACGTTTCATGGTCATACACTCACATCTTTCACTTATTCAATGCGTTGGAGGGTTTGCCCTTTTATGCCTTAACATGAGTCATTGCGTATGCCTTCATGCCTAAGCTTGCGAGCTATCATTTCAATGTGTTTTGGGGGTTATTTTGCCATGATATGACTCTGATTTTTTCTGGTTAAGTCGTCCCATGCTTAGTCTTAATAGGTGTAGTGTAATCCACCTTATTTGCCTTGTATGCATCATGCTTTATGCCCTTCATGCTAGCTTGTTTTGGCTTCCTTCCATACATGTTTTAGTATCATTTTGACATGTTCTAGAACTTTTTTGGGTTGCCTTTTCCATATGCTTCATGCTTTGTATAGCTATAGTGCAATTGGCCTTGCTAGCTTTGTGTTTTAATGACTCATGCATGCTATCTTTGAGCTATTTAAATGATTTGGCATCACTTAATACTTCATTTCAGAGCATGTAGCATTGCCATGTTCCCACTTCATTCACTCTTTAAGTGCCTTTGAGTGTTGTGCATTGTTGCCTAGTTTATGGCCTAGTGTGTATGCTTGCATGCCTAGGTCCCTGAGCCTCCATCTCAGCATGTTTAGGTCCTTGTTTTGACCTACTTGAGCTTTGTTTATGGTTGGTTCATGCATATTTGCCATGTATTGCATGCCTCCTTTGTAGTCCTCTTTACTAGCTTTAATGCTTTAAGGACCCTAGCATGCTTTACTTGCATTGTTTAAGTGATTTGGCATCATTTCTTGTCCAATTTCAGTGCACTTAGTGTTGTTACACTTCCACTTTTGTCACTCTTTGAGCACTCTTAAGAGTTGTGCTCTTAGGCCTCTTTGATAGGCCATTGCATTGTGCATGCTTATATATGCTTCATGTGCCTTTATTGTATCACCATTGGCCTCTGATTTAGGCATGGCTGAGGTCTACCCCTTTTTAGTTTAAATCCATTTAGCATGTTTGTTTACATGTTACTTGCATGCTTATCTTACTTCGCGTTGTGTATGCTATGTAGTCCTTTGCATTGTGCATGCCAAGTTGTTCCTTGCATTGAGTATGCATGTCCCTAGCATTGATAAGTTGCCCTTGTTGCATTGCATTGCGCATACATGCATCACATTGTGTATGCCATGTAGTTCATCGCATTGTGTATACCATGTTGTTTCACTACATTTGTGTATACTATGTTCATTGCATTGTGTATGCTAGTTGTCATTTAGCATTGTGTATGCTAGCTATTGTTCTTAGCATTGTGCATTGTGCATGCCATTAGCCTTGTTAGGTTGTTCATCTTGCATTGCATGTTTTGCGTGCTTAAGTCATATTGCATATTTGCATGCTATTGCATTTTTGCATACTCCATGTTACATAGCATTGTGCATGCCATGTTATGTGTTGCATTGTGTTTGGAATAGGTGTTAGCCCAAACACGAGAAACGAGGGACGTTTCATACTTCAAGTGATGAAACGTGCCTTAATTCTCGGTCGCCAATGCTCTGGATCATACATGATAGAGTTCTAGGCCTTATGTGTTTACTTGTGCATTCATTTTCATATTGAATTGTGCAACTTCGTCTCTCGGCCATCATGCATTGAAATGCGCGATTGGTGGCTCGAGGGTCGAGAACCACACCCCTCGAGTTCATGACATGATGTTGACTTCCCCGAACGTCCAAGGAGAAATCCCGTTTTGTTCATTGGATTCACTATAGTTTGGACTCAAATGTCACGATTTTGAATCTAATCCCGCAAAGTGCAGTGCAAGACCGATAAATCACCAAAGAGCCCAAATCCGGCAAATCGTTTTGAAAAACTGATTTTTAGAAAAGAAGTGCCAAACATGGATTGCTTTGCCAGATACAGAGTCGCCACCTAAATATTTTATTTTGAGGGAATTTAGGAAACCCTGACTCGTGCCTAAGGCCACATGTCCGTCATCACCAAAGTTGCCTTGGCTCGGGAACTTGGGGAAGGTTATGCAATGAGCAGCCCCACTCACTCGATCAAAGATTGGTCACTACTAAACATGATATCGAGTTTTTGAAACACATGCATTCTTATTCCAGTTTATTAGCCTAGAATTGCTACGTGATGTGCACAGCATACAAGTATAGACTGGATCATCTAAGTTGGAACAAAACATCTCATGTTTGTTTTTGAAAACGGTTTGCTACTCACAAGTAGGTTAAAATGCGGATTTTGCCACCCTCAAGTGGGCTTAGAAAACATGGTGATTTGCCACTCTCAAGTGGGCTTAAAACTCGCAATCGATGAAATGTTCCAATTCAAGTAATCCAACCTTCACCCACAGGCATTCAGACAGTTATATCACATAAGCACATAGCCTCATGGTAAGTATGCTATCATGGCAGTCACTCACACACATGCAAGGATGCTAAAGCATAAACACTTACCGAGTACTCTGAGCCAAAGAAAGAAGCTAATTAGAAAACATGCATGAATTTTTACTATGCTGAGATGCCTAATGCAACACATGTAAGAATGCAACTAAAATAGGCTCGGCTATTCTAAGATGGCATATGAGATGCAACAATCGATACATGTATTCAACTTGGAATTAAAATACAATGCAGTTAGCATGATGCGCGAAGCCCGGTGCATGCAATACAGATGAATAAATGCAAACATGCGAACATATAGATGGTAATTGAAACATGCCCTGAAACTAACGATCATAAACTGGTAAATAAAAGGGAGAAAGACGTGGGGTTGGAAGACATGCGTCACACACACGCACACTTATTACAAAGTTCGCCCTCTCGCGGAGGGTCCGAATAAATAATACATAACCAACTAGCTAATCTAAGTTAATTAAACTAGTTATTACACAACCGAAATGAATAATGACTTACAGCTAAATATTACACAACATTAATTAATTAACAAATTAAACTAAGGAAGCAAATAAATTAGCATGCAAGCTACATGAAATGGACTGCCCCAGCTCTGTTCTGAATGATAAGGATGCATGCATGCTCGAGTCACCTTGTCGGGAAATCCATCGCGATGTCTCGGCTCGCCTTTGTTTGCAATTGATTTCAGAAAGTTGCATTAGGCTCCAGAGAGATGAAATTCCACCCAAGGAAGCTGTGGGAAGGCTGCCGACCACCCTTGGTGGTGAAGACCAGAAAAGGTGGTCGGCCTGCCAAAAAACTTGGTCGGCTGACTAGTTCATTCTCCTGGTTTCTGCTTTTTCTGCAAGAAAGGCAAGAGAGAGAGAAAGCAAGGTATTTGCAACACATGTGTGCCCGACCACTCTCCCCGTCATTGCATAAGCTCTAGGGAGTGTAGTCCTCGATCCTCGTGTAATCAATCACGCATCCCGATACATGATGGCCAAGGAGTCGAATTGCACGACTCAATGTAAAATGAATACACATGTAAACACCTAAAGCCAACAACTCTATCATGGATAGTCAAGAGTGTCGGTGACCAAGAATCGAGGCACGTTTCGTCACTTTGAGTACGAAATGTCCCTCATTTCCCGTGTTTGGACTAAACCCTACTCCAAACACAATGCAACACACAATGTATGGACAAATTCAACTCTAGCATGCGATCTAAATGCAAATGCAACTAAGTGACGCGAACATGCACGGAATGACATGCAAGCATGCAAATGGCATTCACAATGATATGAACTAAACAATGGCATACTCAATGCACATGGATTATGTGGCATGCACAATGCACATGTGAAGCTAACATACACCATGAGATGAACAAAACACGCACAATGCAATGATCAATCATACGACAACATGGACTAGATGGCATACACAATGCAAGATAGACTTAAACCAAAGTGGATGGGCCTCGGCCACCCCCAAATCAGTGGCCAATGGATGATGAAATTAAAGCGACAAGACACACACAAGCATGCATAATGCAAAGGCTCCAAGCCAAGGACACAAGATACAACTCTCCAAGGGCATGGCAAGGATGAAACATGGAACACAATGGCATATATTTCAGCTCTGGAATGACATGCAAAATGGCCCTGAATCATGCAAACAACTCATGTTATGCATGTTGAATGGCTCAAATACCGAAACTAGTCAAGTGCATTACACTAGAGGTATGCAAAGCAATGTCCAAATGACCAAACCAACCCCAAACAGTCCCTATATAGACCCAAAATAGTGGCAAAATGGACTAAAATGATGGCTTGCAATGCACAAAAATGAAGCTCATGCGATAGCCCAAAAATGAGGCATACAAGCACAACTCTCAAACGCATTTAAAGAGTGGAAAACATGGGAATATGGCACAAGTATAAGCTCTGAAATAACATGTTCAATGATGCCAAAACATGAAAACAACTCGAGTTAAGCATGCAAGAGGCTTCAAAACTCGAAGCTAGGCAAGGGTATTACACTACAAGCATGCATGGCAAGCATCATTCGACCATGGGACCTCAAAATAGAGCTAAGGCAGCCCAAATGATGAATAAAATCAGTTTAGAACATGGCCAAAATATGCTAGAATCAAGGGCCAAAACAACATGCAATGTGAGCTAGTAAACATGGATTGCACTACAAGCATATGAAGCATTCAAGAGGCCACTAAACCAGAAAAATTCTGAGACATGACATGCCAAATAAAGCTCAAAAACCCACTGAAATATGATCAATGCATGCAAGAATGACATGCTCCTTTGATAGGCTATAAGAGGGGTTATTCTACACATGCAACAAATACACCCAAGGTAACAAAACCAACTCTAGACAGAGCCTAGGCAGGCCCTAAAAGTCACTGAAAAGGGCCTGAAACAAGGCTTGGAGGTGTGCAAATGAGGGCTCCTTTGCAAGGCCAAAAATGCAAACAAACAAGGCCAAAAGAGGAGGGTCACCCCTCTCTGATTTTGGCCCTCAAAATAGCATGCCAACCACTAAAAATCTACTGGATTTCAGTGGCTAAAGGGCCAAGCAAAGGTCAACACAAAGGCCTTAGGGCATGGCTCAAAACAAGGCAAAATGAAGCATTCAAGGGGATAGATGACCCCCAAAAACAAAATGACCTTAAACAAACATCAAAAGGACCTCAAAAAAATACTTTTTTCAGTTGACAACAAAGCTCAAATAAGCATGCAAGTTTGGCTAAGAGAGTGATCAAGACAAAGCTTTAAAAAAGGGAAAAGAGATTACCCTTGAAGCTCAGCAAAACCAGCAACTCCTCTAGCCCAAAACCAACTCTTTAACCACTGAAAATGGCCTCCAAGAACCTTAGGTTGATGGTGGGAGTGTTAGGCTATGAGGTGGTGTGCAAAGGGCCAAGAACAACACTCCTTTTTTGCTCAAAGTACAGAGATATAAAGAGATATATGTTTTTTTCCTTAAACAAAATCTAAACCTTTGCAAAGGAAGAAGAGGGCCTCTCTTATAGAGATCGAAGGCCAAAGCTACTTCAAGAAGCTAAAAAAACAAGGCTCAAGATCCTCCATACACGTGTATGGAGGATACAGTCTGTGCCTTCTAGCTGGCACAACTGGCAATAACTCACAGAAACAAGACTGAGGGAGGCAGGCCGACCAGTTCAGGTGGTCAGCCGACCACTTCCCCTGGTTGACCGACCAGTTCAAAAGGTTCAAGGTGGTCGGCAGCCCCATTTGATGGTCTCCACATTGAATGCAAGCTAGTGGTGTGGTGGGAGACTAGCAAATGTAGCTCAAAAACCAAGGAAACCAGCTTCCTGACAAGAAAACCGGCTAGCGGGAGAAAAGGTGGTCTCCCACCCTTGTATCACCTTCCAAACAATGAAAACAAGGTTCATGCCAAAAATGAATCAAGACGGATGCAAAACGAGAGTTCGGGGGTCAAAACGCGCAGCCAGGTGTCCCGAAAATAGGCTGTTAAGCATCGAAAGTGGCGTGCGACATGAAGGTGGTCTCCCGGGCCACAGTGTCCCTCTAGACAGAGGAAACAAGGTGTGTGCCAAAAATCGGAGCAAACAGAGAATGTTAAGTGGTCCCGAGCCGAGGCACACGGCCGACGGCCCCAAAAATCGGAAACTAGCCTCCAAACGGAACAGTGGTCTACGACCACGAAAAGTAGCCTACGACCACTGAGAGATAGTCTACAAGACCTCTCCCTCCCTCTGGGAAGAGAAAGCAAGACCTGGTCCACAAACCGAGGGAAAGCACAAAAGGTTCCGAGGCCCGGAGGCAAGGCTCTCAGCCGAGAACTCCGAAACCTCAAGATAAGCACAACATGCGCAATCACCAAGCGCTCAATCAATGACGTCTGAGTCTTAAGGTCGGTCAAAAAAGGGGTGTCTACAGTTGCCTCTCTTTGACAGAACTCGAAAGTCATAACAATGACGAGAGTGAATGTCAAAGCCCAGAGACGACCCATTTTTGACAAGGCCGAAGACTTAGACAAACAGGCGAGATAATCAAAGAAATGTGCCCACAGGCAGGGGCAAAATGCAAAAGGCATGCACAAAGCCGAACATAACTTATGATCATGCAAAGAAAGCTGTAACGAAGCACATCATGCAACAGTTTTAAGCAAGCATATGCAAACCTAACTACAACTCATGCAAAAAGGATGTAAGAGAATCATTCAATTCTCATTACGTCTCACGCAGAGGATACAATACCTGTCCGGTTCGTCTGGTCGTGCCAGCTTCAAATGAACCGTACATACAATATCGTGCCTGAAAAAAGAAAGAAAACTTAAAGGTACAATATTGTTAGAAACATGCATAGCAATGCAAGTGAGAAGTGCGTGACAACGCAGGTGAACGGGTGCATGACAATGCAACCTAATTGTGATGCATAACAATGCGATCGAGATGTGCATAGCAATGCAGGAAGGGTGCGTGACAACGCAGGTAGAGTGTGTATAACAATGAGATTGAAACAAGCATGATAATGCAAGTAAAATGTACGTGTAGACACCCCATTTTTGATCATCCTCATGACTTGGACGTCACCATTTGAACACTTGGTGATCATCTATGTTCGTGTTCGTCTTGAGTTCTCGGAGGTTTCGGCCGCGTGCCTTGCCTCAAGACCTCTCGACTTCTGTTTTAACTTCTGAGGGCAGGGAATGGCTTGATTGGATATCCCCACACCTCACCGGCCATGGCTTGAGGCCACCAGCCCTGTTTTCTTGCCGCCGGCCATTGGTGATGGCCGGTCGGCACTATTGGTGGTCGGTCAGTACCTTTGGTGGCCGGTCGGCACCTTTTGCGGCCGGTCGGCACCTTTTGCGGCCGGTCGGCATCTTTTGTGGTCGGTCGGCCATCTTTGTTGGCCCATTGGCCACTTTTTCTGGCCAAGACCTTTTGTTGGGGAGGCTTGGCCCTTTTGCACCCTTGTTTTAGCTTCTTGAGGAAGCTAGAACCTTGTGAACCTTTTTAGCTTCTCCAAGAAGCTTGCACCTTTCTAGCTTCCAAGAGAAGCTTGCACCTTTTGCTTAAGCTTCTAAGAGAAGCTTGACTCCCTTGCTTAGCTTCCCTTAGAAGCTTGACCCCCTTGACCCTTTTTATGTTAGCTTCTCTTAGAAGGTTGGCACCTTGCCTTGGCCTATATAAGGAGAGCCTCTCCTTTCATTTCAAGCGTTGAAAAATCTGATATATAAGATATATATATATCTCTCTATATCTCCCTCTCTCTCTACATTTGGGTGTGTTAGAGGGTTCAAAAAGGTCATGTTCTTGGCCTATTGCACACCACTTCATAGCCACACACTTCCATCATCACTTGGAGGTTCTTGGAGCTTGTTTTCAGAGGTTGAGGGTTGCATTTTTGGGTCTAAAAGCTACTGGTTCTTGCTGGTCTTCAAGGGTAATTATTTTTCTCCCTTTTGAGCATTATTTTGATCCATCTCTTAGCCTATCTTGAAAGCATTTTTGAGCTTCGTCATAAACTAAAAAAAAAGTCTTATTTTGAGGTCCTTTTGAAGTTTGTTTAAGATCACTTTTGTGTTTGGGGTTGTTTACCCCCTCTAAGGCCTTATTTGGCCCCATTTTGTGCTATTTTTGGTGAGCTCTAGGACCACCTTGTTTGGGCCTCCTCACCATTGAAATCTTGAGGGATTTCAGTGGTAAGGATGGTGGTTTATGGTCCTAATAAGGAGAGGACCATCCCGTCTCCTTGTTGTCTTCAAAACTTGCCATTTTTGCCTCATGTGTGAGCACCTTGTTTAAGTTCATGTTGGCCATGTCTTAGCTGGTATTTAGTGTTATTTTGCCATGTTATAGCACTGTTTTAAGTTAGTTTAGACACACCATGCTTGCCTTGCATACTTGTCTTGTAATGCCATAAATTGCCTTAACATGTGCCTAGCATTTAGACTATTATGCTTACTTGTTTTGGCTTAGCTTTGTGAAGCTTTTATGCTTGTTTTAGCATGCTTAAGGTCTGTTTTTGGTTGCTTAGGCCATCTAGGGCTTGCTTTGTATAGCTACCATGCAACCTCTCTTGTATGCCTTGAGTATTGACCCCTCTAGCATGCTTTACTTGCTTCATTTGAGTGGTTCGGAACCACTTATCATGTCATTTCAGTCCTCATGGTATGCTTGTATGCTTGCATTTGATGCCCCTTTAATACTTTATGAGGTTGTCATCTTATGCTCCATGTTTGGCCCCTTTTGTATGCTCCCATGTTTAGGCCATTTAGATGCCATCTAGGTGTGCCTTTACCCTTGCTTTGGTCTGCCTTGGGATGGTTTTGAGTCCCTATGGCCCTTTGAGGCTTGGTTGGCATGGCCATGGTTTAAGCCCCTTGGCTTGCCTTGAGTTTTGGACATTGTTGCATGCCATGCTTGTCTTGTTTACTTGGTTTGGCACATTTTCTAACATGATTTCAGAGCTTTCTATGCATGCCATTTGTCCATGTTTATCCTCTTTTAAGTGTGTTTAAAAGTTGCCTTTTGATGCCTAGGAATTGGATCATGTATGCATGCATGCTTGTATGTGCGTTTGGCCCAATTTCCATAGCTTATGGCCACTGTTTTGGGCCTAGTTGAGGGCTGCCCAAATTAGTTTAAGTCCACTCTTTACATGTTGTTACATGTCTTACACTTTGCGTGCTTTGATTCCATCATGTCTTGCATGTCCACTAGCTTGCATACTTGTTGATTGCTTGCTTGTTTGTATTGCTATGTTGCATACTTAGTTCATATGCTTAGGTTGCATTTGGCATGCATGCTTTGCCTCTGGAATTGATTATGATAGAGGTTGAGCCCATTTGTTTTTTTGGTTTGCATTACATTTGAAATCAAAATGCACAACTTGGTTCCTTGGGCCATCACGCATTGAAATACGCGATTGGTGGTCCGAGAATCAAGGAACATACCCCTTTGAGTCACAAACATGATAAGGGATGTGTTGGTGCACACATTTGCTTGAAATACATTGCGATGTCTTGTTTTGCCCTTTGCTGCTGTCAAAACAGGTTCTGCAGGAAGACTTGGCCGGTCGGCTACATGGAGTGCCGACCGACCCATTATTGATGGCCGAGATCTGAACAAATGGTCGATGACCATCCGGACATGGTCGGTGGGGTTTTCACTTGGCCGGTGGTGATCCACAATGTCCATGGAGCATACCTTGGAATCTGTTCAATTTTCAGAGGAGCAGAGCAGGGGAAACAGAGGCAAACTTGTGCATGGTGGTGGTTTTTCGAGCGGAACCAAGCGTGCATTCATTGGGCCCCCTTCCTGAGGCTGCTTTTACTGCTTAATTAGCTTAGTTAATTCGCTTAACTAGTTAATTGTCTGTAATATTTAATTAGCTTGATAGTTAGTTAAATTGTACTATTCTTTCGGTCCCTCCGAGCGAGGGCAAATTTGTAATAAGTGTGGGTGTGTGTGTGCATGTCTTCCAACCCCCACTTCTTTCTCCCTTTTACTTACCTGCTTTTGATGGTTAGTATTAGGGCATATTTAAATTAGCATACCTTATGCTATGCATGCGTGCATCCATACATTTGTCTTGCATGCACCGGGCTCGGCGCATCATAATAACTGCATTGTATTTCAATTCCAAGTTGAATACGTGTTAGTTATTGCATTTCACATGCCATCCATAGATTAGCCGAGCCTATTCTAGCTGCATCCTGCATGTGTTGCATTAGCCATCTTAACATGAACTAGGATCATGCATATGATTACTAACTAGTTTCTATTTTGGTTTGGAGTACTAGGTAAGCTTTTATGCTTTAGCATACCGCATGTGTGTGAGTATTGTCATAATAGCATGATTACCATAAGGCTAGCTGCTTATGTGATATAACTGCCTGAATGCCTGTGGGTGAAGGTTGAGTTATTTAAATTGGAACAATACATTGAATGCGAGTTTTTAGCCCACTTGATAGTGGCAAAACCATCTTTTCTAAGCCCACTCGAGGGTGGCGAAATCTGCATTTTAAGCCTACTTACGAGTAGCAAACCATTTTCAAACAAACAAACATGAAATGTTTTGTTCCAATTTAGGCGACTTAGTCTATACTTGTTTGCTGTGCGTATCACGTAGTAAATCTAGGCTAATAACCGGAATAAGAACGCATAATATTTTCAAAACAAGATATCATTGTTAGTAGAGGCCGATCTTTGATCGGGCGAGCGGAGGTACTCATAGCTGACCTTCCCCAATCGTACCCAAGTTCCCGAGCCGAGGCAACTTTGGTGATGACGGACACGTGGCCTTAGGCAAACGAGTCAGGGTTTTCTAAATTCCCCCATTAAAAAATATTTAGGTGGCGACTCTGTATCTGGCAAAGCAGTCCATGTTTGGCACTTCTTTTCTAAAAATCTATTTTCTCAAAACGATTTGCCGGATTTGGACTCTTTGGTTCAGACTAACAACCGTGACAATTTGAGTCCTGAATTGTAGTAGACCCACAGACGAACCGAACGGGAGTCATCCTCCCCGGGCGTTCGGGGACGTCTACAGTTTCTGGCGACTCTGCTGGGGACTTAGAGAATTTGACTCAAACTCATGATATCTTGTTTTAACTACACTTATGTGTTTCTTTGCATTGCATGTGCATTGGTGCGCCTAGGACACTGTGTTTGCCATCTGCCATTCCTGAACGGTTTGCCGGAGGCTTGTCTTGTCAAGGCATGACCATAAGGCTGACCGGTTATGGGCTCTGACAGTATGGGAACATAAACCCCGGTTTTACCGGGGCACCCTAGTGCATATTCGGAATCCATAGTGACCATTCCAAGCTAGGACATGTTGTTTACCCGATATAAGTTGTTTGAAATCGCTGCGTGCGTAGTGAAACCCTAGCTCCTGACAAAATAGGACAGGGAAACCCTACCCCAACATAGGGATGTTTTGGCTCTCTTTTAAATGCTATGTGCTTTTAGAGTGCATCTCTACAGGGAATGCATGTATCAGTTTGCAAGTCTGGGTATCCGGCCTGCGGGCATCAGTATTTGGGGAATCAGTTTTACCGGAGGGTATCAGTTTTGGGACAGTTATTTGGGGAACAGTGATCAGTATTGAGCACAGTCGTTCTGCTATGCTCATATCCGTTCCAGTGAAATTGAACTGAGGTGTTGTCTGTTTTCTCTAGGTAGTCCTGGAACTATAGCTTCAGAAGGCTCCACTATTTCCCAGGTACAGTGGACTTGTGCTGATAGACTTTGTCGGGTCAGAGATTCAGTTCAAGGGCAATCAGTGTTCCTTCGCCAGAGGCAGGGTAAAAACGCCAGTCAGGCACAGATCATTAGTTCAACAGTCTTCGGATCAACGGTCATTATCCATCTCACCTATGCGCAGTTGGGTTAAGATATCTGTTTTTTACCTTAGGGAGATATATCGGTTGCTCAGTTAGACCAAGACAATATGTCGAGTCTGGAAGAGATGGTGCGCCAACTCTAGGATAGTATGAAAGCCATGCAGCAAGACGCTGTCTGTCAAGTAGAATTCGCCAAGCAACAGGCTGTGGTCATAGCCCAACAGGCAGAGACAATTGCCAGGCTAGAGCAGCAAACTGGAGTATCTACTTCACACCAAGCTCCTCCCCCACCAAGAGTTCCCATACTCGGAGGCAACCCACGTACAGGATGATGTGGACATTCCAGCCGAGCCAGCTCCGCCCCTAGTTCTACCCCAGCTATCTAAAACACCCACCAACCTACCACACTCCCCCTTTGAGTTCAAAACGGACCCCACAGCATTGAAAGTAAGCAAGCTTGAGAAATTGTTCAAAAAGTCTCAGGGGGCCCACTCTATTCCTGATATAGAGGATGGTTATACCGACTCAGTGGTGACATTACCGGATCGGTTCAAGATGCCACATATCGATCGATTCGATGGCTCTGAAGACCCAATGGTGCACCTCCAACTGTTTTCTGATATCTTGAGGCCAATGGGTTTGACCACAGCCCAGAAACTGTCACTATTCGGCCGAACCTTGTCTGGGATAGCTGCAATCTGGTATGCGAAATTGGAGAACTCTGTGAAACAGAATTGGGAAGAGATGGCTGAGGCCTTCAATGATCAATACTCCTACAACACACAGATTGAGGTCACAACTCGTGATCTTGAAGTCACCCGCCAAGAGCCAAAGGAGGGTTTCTCAGAGTTCGTGACGAGATGGAGAGCAAAGGCCTCAATGATGACTACAAGGCCTTCCGACAAAGATCAGATTCGGATGGTTGTGCGCAACCTCCAGCCCAAACTAATGCAGAAAATGATCGTGCTCCCCTTCCCTACCTTTTCAGATTTGCATGAGATGGGAGTACAGATCGAGGATGCGATGAAACAGGGTCTGATTGACTAAGACCGAGAGCAACCCAAGAGGGCATTCAACCGCAGTTCGAATGCAACCACCAGTGCTGATGCAGCTGCAAGATCTTCTGAAATTGGAATGGTCACCACCACTCCTAAAATAGCCACCCCCTTTGTTGGTGCATCCAATCCAAACCCCCGAACTTCGGACTATCTACCCCGAGGCAAGAGGGTTTTTACCCCGCTTCATATGCCTCTGTCTAAAGCTCTAAGGGTCCTACTTAGGAAAGGACATCTGAAACTGTTAGAACAACGGCCTCTACCCGATCCTCTCCCTCCAAAGCATGACCCAGCTAAGTACTGTGCTTTCCATCAACAAACTAGTCATGACACCGACAGTTGTGTCCATCTTCGCCACGAGATACAAAATCTGATTGACAACGGGGTCATCCCCGCACCAGGTCCTGCAAAGTCTATCGACACTTGATTAGTGAACTTGTGGAGGATAATGTGATTATGTGATCGGGGGATGAACCAGCTGTGGGTGGCGCTCGATTTACTCTAGATGTGGCGTATGGCATGCACTGTTTTGAGCATTTGCGAATGCTAGTTTCTGATTTGGGTATTTAGGTCAACTTTGTTGTTTTGAGTCTGTCTCTTTGTTTTGAGTCAGTCTTTTTGTTTCGGGTTTGTCTTGTTGTATCGAGTCAGTCCTGTTGTGTTAGAGTTAGGTGATTCCGGGGGTGTTACCTCGGACATCACTATTTTGTTTTGTGTTTGTCTTTTTGCTTTCTTTTGAGTCTATTTCTGCCTTGGAGCCAGTAATGCCAACAGATTTGAATGAACAGCAGTGGTTTTTCATGCTTTTGTGTTTGCTTTTGCCGTGTGCCAGTTGTGCCAGAAATTCTAAATGAGATGGCAGTATTTGACTAGAAGCTGTGCCTTTTCTGTGCCTTGAATTCATTGCATCGACCTAAGTTTTCCAAAACTGTTTACGAAACATTGTGATAAAAAACGAAGATGAAGGAATTCCTCGGGTTTTGCAAAATTTGATCAATTGAGAGAAAGAGAGGCATGCTAAGCCCTTAATGATCGAGATCATGCTTGTTAATGTGAGTACTGAGAAGGATCCTGACTTGATCCAAATTGGTTCTACATTGTCTTCAGTGCGAGCGATTTTTCGCTTTCTTAAAAGATTTCAAAAACTGTTTCGCGTGATCTTGCGAAGACCTATGTGGAATCACTCTTGAGATTGTGCAGCCTAGGATCGCTCTCAGCCTTAAGACTCGACCCCTCATTGTCAAACCTTGGACTTAAATTCAAAATGTTTAATGGTCAACTACAACGTGAGGCCTGTGTGGCCAGATTCAAAGCAACCCTCGAACAAGAGGCAAGAAAGTCAGATCAAGAAGATCAGATGTCATCAAAAGAAGCTTGCAAAGCTAGATCAAAAGCACCCCTTGATCTAGGGACAAAAATGTCAGACAGCTCGAAGAGCCAAAGGTGGATCATTCCGCAAGTCAATGAAGATCGGCAAGAATGCCAAACCCTAGAAGGGAGGAAAGAAGAAAGAATTGCTGAAAGATAACCGAGTTCCTATCCACAACACTAGGGGCAAATTTAGCCCCCATTGGATGGACTTCTACATCATCAGCGAACAGCAGCCATTCTCTTGGATTCAGATGGCCTCGAGATCTCAAACCATTCAGCATGGACAAAGCTACACGTTTACCCTTGAGAGGCTCGCTGGGTCGAAAACTCGGAAGGGCGACCCAGGCAAAAGTTAGAGCAAGAAAAAAAAAAGAAAAAGCACAAAAAAGAAAAAATGCAAAGATAAAAAAAATGAAAAAGAAGAAAAGAAAAGAAAAAAGGAAAAAGATGAAAAGAAAGAAAAGAATTGAAAAGAAAAAAAAAACAGAGCTCGCAAGGTTGAAAACCCAAAAAGGACGGCCTTGGCAAAAGTTAGAGCGCAAAAGGAGAGGTTAAATACCCGAGTGTACTTTAACCCTGAACTATGTATGGCTTGATTCCCATGTTTGGGATACGTAGGCAACTTCATCTTAAAGTCCAGCCACAAACACTTCGAATTCGATTATGTCTATATGATGGTTCTGGTCATCTTTGTCTTCTCTGTATCCGAGAATTTGGTTGTGTTCGTCACTCTGAGGACTGACTACAATGCGCTGCGGTGCCATTCAAACAAGGGGCAACTTTCCGTTGCCATTCAATGCGCTGCGGTGCTATTCAAACAAGGGGCAACTTTCCATTGCCATGCAGTGTCCTTCAGACAAGGGGCAATTTTCCATTGCCTCCGATCTGAGGTCGTGCATCTCAAGAGTAGGTTCCGTGATCGTTGAGCAGTGGCCGTTTGCAAAAACAATTTTTGAGAATTTTTACTGAGGTTGACTGATCTCTCGAAAATTATTCCATCTTTTCCAAAACTGGGCTATTTCTTGGACCCAAAAAGGGAAAATTTTCAGTGCTCATAACCTAACTTGCATGATTTTCAAATCAAAAATCGAACAAGTATGTTAATCTAACTCTCATATTGGTCAAAATTGTTTTAGTAGAAAGCAAAAACAAAAAATGGTCAAAATAATGAACTAGGGGCACAGTTGAGTCAGGTTTTTTGTCTTTTCCCCCTTTATCAACGCACTTACCAGAAAGGGCATCATACCTGCCAGAAAAGGGCACCATTGAAGCTAACCGCAAAAGGGCAGAAAGCTCTCTCATCCTCCAAGCAGCGAGGTATCGAGCCAAGTGCGAAGCACGAACTGGAATGGATGAAGATATTCCACTCCTTCATCCGGACAGATCTGATCACGTCCAAACTCCCCAGCAAGGCATCATCAACCGATGTTTAGCTGAAGATTTGCTACTCACCCAGTTGTAGTGCAACCCTTCTGTGGGAGAAACTCACTGTTGTGAGCAGAAGAAAGAGAATCTAGCAGAATGCTAGGGGCATGAGCCCGCAACTTCCTGTTCATCCATCAACCACCCAGGGGAGGGATAAAAAATGAGAGATTGAAGAATAGAGAGATGTACGATGAGAGAAAAAGTGAGAAAAGGGCTTTTTCAGAAAAATAGAGATTGAGTGCCAGAGTGATGTGAGAATCACAAATGAGAAAGGGTGGGAAACAATACCCGAAGAAATTTGCTCCTCGCGAACTGAGAGGTCTCTCGTCTTAGTAACACGTCTGTGTGTCATGTCTTTTGTTTTGTTGGTCTTGATTCTTGTTTTGAATCGTTTCAAGTGTCAATAGATGTGTTTAGGTTGTTTACCTTTTTGTTTTCCGTTATTGAGTCTTTTTCACTGTATTCAGTTGTAGGCTCAATACCCGGTCAAAAACTCATTTCTCAATTTCAAAAAAAAAAGTCATCTTGTGCTCAGAGTGCTATGCCATTCTCCACATTTGTGCAAAACAGTATTTGTTCTTTCATAAAACTGTAGGGTTCAACCCGGGTCATATGAGAACAGTAAAACAAGGACTTGTCTGAAGCTATATAGGTTCCAGACTGCAAAGCAAAAGAAAATGAGGAAAATTTGGAGCATCTTAGTGTGTTTTAACTTCGGTAAATTCCGAGACTGCATTCCAGGTGCACCTTCTCAGGCCTCGCCGTTTCTCTAGAGTATGAGTGTATCTCGACCCCAAGCTTAAGCCTGCTTCAAGTCAGAATAGCAATTAAAGCAACTGCAGATGTTATCTCTTGCCAATACAGACAGAGTGTCCCTTTTTGAGCTGAGCGTGTTGCCAAGTCTTCTGAGAGGTAAATCGGAGGCGCTAGAGTACATGTTTGATGCCCCTCTATTGCACAGAATATGCACTTTCATGTACACTTCTGTTACATGCGTGCCGCGAATCGTTATGATTCATGCATAGAATATGCTTTGCTTTCAATGTTGCATAGAATATGCTTGTCTTATGCACGGAACATGTCTTCAATATTGCATAGAATATGCTTTCCATGTTGCATAGAAAATGCCCCCATACTTGCATAGAAAATGCATTTTATTGCACTTCTTTTGTGCACCTCACTTGCGTTGTCACGCACACTCTAGTTGCATTGTCATGCACACTCTAGTTGCATTGTCATGCACACTCTTTACTTGCATTATCACGTACGTTCTACTTGCATTGTTATGCACATTTCAATCGCATTGTTATGCACACTTTTCTTTCTGAAACACCGTGATACGTCCTTATGTTTCTCCTTTCTGCCGAAACACTGGGATACGTCCCTATGTTTCTCCTTCCTTTCTAATCACCGGGATACGTCCCCAAACCCTGGGATACATCCCTAAACACTGGGGATACATCCTTAAACACCGGGATATGTCCCTAAACACCGGAACATGTCCCTATGCTTCTCCCCTTTGGTTAAGAGCATTTGGAATACGTTCTAATGCTTATACCTTTTCGAAACACCGGGATACGTCCCTATGTTTCTCTCTCTCCGAAACACTGGGATACGTCCCTATGTTTCTCTCTCTTTCCGAAACACTGGGATACGTCCCTGTGTTTCTCATTCCTTCCAAAACACCGGGATACGTCCCTATGTTTCTATCCCTTTTCTGAAACACCGGGATACGTCCCTATGTTTCTTTCCCTTTTCCGAAACACCAGGATACGTCCCTATGTTTCTTCTCTTTTTCTGAAACACCGGGATACGTCCCTATGTTTCTCCTTCTTTCTGAAACACCGGGATACGTCCCTATGTTTCTCTCTCTTTCCGAAACACCGGGATACGTCCCTTTGTTTCTCATTCCTTCCGAAACACCGGGATACGTCCCTATGTTTCTATCCCTTTTCTGAAACACCGGGATACGTCCCTATGTTTCTTTCCCTTTTCCGAAACACCGGGATATGTCCCTATGTTTCTTCTCTTTTTCTGAAACACCGGGATACGTCTCTATGTTTCTTCTCTTTTTTTGAAACACCGGGATACGTCCCTATATTTCTCCTTCATTCTGAAACACCGGGATACGTCCCTATGTTTCTTCTCTTTTTCCAAAACACCGGGATACGTTCCTATATTTCTATCCCTTTTCCGAAACACCGGGATACGTCCCTATGTTTCTTTCCCTTTTCCGAAACACCGGGATACGTCCCTATGTTTCTTCTCTTTTTCTGAAACACCAGGATACGTCCCTATGTTTCTCCTTCTTTCCGAAACACCGGGATACGTCCCTATGTTTCTCCTTCATTCCGAAACACCGGGATACGTCCCTATGTTTCTTCTCTTTTTCCGAAACACTGGGATATGTCCCTACGTTTCTTCCTTCTTTCCGAAACACCGGGATACGTCCCTATGTTTCTTCTCCTTATTCCGAAACACCGGGATACGTCCCTATGTTTCTTTGCATGATCATAAGTTATGCTCGGCTTTGTGTATTGTCTTGCATTTTGCCCCTGCCTTCGGGCGCATATCTTTATCTGTAGCTTGTATGCTTTGTCTAAGTCTTCAGCCTTGTCAAAAATGGGTCGTCTCTAGGCTTTGACATTCACTCCCATCATTTTTATGACTTTCGAGTTCTGTCAAAGAGGGGCAACTGTAGACACCCCATTTTTTACCGTCCTCAAGACTTGGACGTCACCATTTGAACACTTGGTGATCATCCATGTTCGTGTTCGTCTTGAGTTCTTGGAGGTTTCAGCTACGTGCCTTGCCTCAAGGCCTCTCGACTTCTGTTTTTTCTTCTGAGGGCAGGGAATGGCTTGATTGGACATCCCCACACCTCACCGGCCATGGCTTGAGACCACCAGCCCTGTTTTCTTGCCACCGGCCATTGGTGATGGCCGGTCGGCACTATTGTTGGTCGGTCGGCACCTTGGGTGGCCGGTCGGCACCTTTTGCGGCCGGTCGGCATCTTTTGTGGTTGGTCGGCCATCTTTGTTGGCCGATTGGCCACTTTTTCTGGCCGAGACCTTTTCTTGGGGAGGCTTGCCCTTTTGCACCCTTGTTTTAGCTTCTTGAGGAAGCTAGAACCTTGTGAACCTTTTTTTAGCTTCTTGGAGAAGCTTGAACCTTTTTAGCTTCTCCAAGAAGCTTGCACCTTTCTAGCTTCCAATAGAAGCTTGCACCTTTTGCTCAAGCTTCTAAGAGAAGCTTGACTCCTTTTCTTAGCTTCTCTTAGAAGCTTGACCCCCTTGACCCTTTTTATGTTAGCTTCTCTTAGAAGGTTGGCACCTTGCCTTGGCCTATATAAGGCGAGTCTCTCCTTCCATTTCAAGCGTTGAAAAATATGATATATAAGATATATATATATATAAATATCACTCTCTCTCTATATCTCCCTCTCTCTCTACATTTGGGTGTGTTAGAGGGTTCAAAAGGGTCTTGTTCTTGGCCTATTGCACACCACTTCATAGCCACACACTTCCATCATCACTTGGAGGTTCTTGGAGCTTGTTTTTAGAGGTTGAGGGTTGCATTTTTGGGTCTAAAAGCTGCTGGTTCTTGCTGGTCTTCAAGGGTAATCATTTTTCCCTCTTTTGAGCATTATTTTGATCCATCTCTTAGCCTATCTTGAAAGCATTTTTAAGCTTCGTCATAAACTAAAAAAATTCTTATTTTGAGCTCCTTTTGAAGTTTGTTTAAGATCACTTTTGTGTTTGGGGTTTTTTACCCCCTCTTAGCCCTTGTTTGGCCCCATTTTGTGCTATTTTTGGTGAGCTCTAGGACCACCTTGTTTGGGCCTCCTCACCACTGAAATCTTGAGGGATTTCAGTGGTGAGGATGGTGGTTAAAGGTCCTAATAAGGAGAGGACCATCCCGTCTCCTTGTTGTCTTCAAAACTTGTCATTTTTGCCTTATGTGTGAGCACCTTGTTTAAGTTCATGTTGGCCATGTCTTAGCTGGTATTTAGTGTTATTTTGCCATGTTATAGCACTGTTTTAAGTTGGTTTAGACACACCATGCTTGCCTTGCATACTTGTCTTGTAATGCCATGAATTGCTTTAACATGTGCCTAGCATTTAGACTATTATGCTTACTTGTTTTGGCTTAGCTTTGTGAAGCTTTTATGCTTGTTTTAGCATGCTTAAGGTCTGTTTTTGGTTGCTTAGGCCATCTAGGGCTTGCTTTGTATAGCTACCATGCAACCTCTCTTGTATGCCTTGAGTATTGACCCCTCTAGCATGCTTTACTTGCTTCATTTGAGTGGTTCGGAACCACTTATCATGTCATTTCAGTCCTCATGGTATGCTTGTATGCTTGCATTTGATGCCCCTTTAATACTTTATGAGGTTGTCATCTTATGCTCCATGTTTGGCCCCTTTTGTATGCTCCCATGTTTAGGCCATTTAGATGCCATCTAGGTGTGCCTTTACCCTTGCTTTGGTCTGCCTTGGGATGGTTTTGAGTCCCTATGGCCCTTTGAGGCTTGGTTGGCATGGCCATGGTTTAAGCCCCTTGGCTTGCCTTGAGTTTTGGACATTGTTGCATGCCATGCTTGTCTTGTTTACTTGGTTTGGCACATTTTCTAACATGATTTCAGAGCTTTCTATGCATGCCATTCGTCCATGTTTATCCTCTTTTAAGTGTGTTTAAAAGTTGCCTTTTGATGCTGAGGAATTGGATCATGTATGCATGCATGCTTGTATGTGCGTTTGGCCCCATTTCCATAGCTTATGGCCACTGTTTTGGGCTTAGTTGAGGGCTGCCCAAATTAGTTTAAGTCCACTCTTTACATGTTGTTACATGTCTTACACTTTGCGTGCTTTGATTCCATCATGTCTTGCATGTCCACTAGCTTGCATACTTGTTGATTGCTTGCTTGTTTGTATTGCTATGTTGCATACTTAGTTCATATGCTTAGGTTGCATTTGGCATGCATGCTTTGCCTCTGGAATTGATTATGATAGAGGTTGAGCCCATTTGTTTGTTTGGTTTGCATTACATTTGAAATCAAAATGCACAACTTGGTTCCTTGGGCCATCACGCATTGAAATGCGCGATTAGTGGTCCGAGAATCAAGGAACATACCCCTTTGAGTCACAAACATGATAAGGGATGTGTTGGTGCACACATTTGCTTGAAATACATTGCCATGCCTTGTTTTGCCCTCTGCTGCTGTCAAAACAGGTTCTGCAGGAAGACTTGGCCGGTCAACTACATGGAGTGCTGACCGACCAATTATTGATGGCCGAGATCTAAACAAATGGTCGATGACCATTCGGACATGGTCGGTGGGGTTTCCACTTGGCCGGTGGTGATCCACAATGTCCATGGAGCATACCATGGGATCTGTTCAATTTTCAGAGGAGCAGATCAGGGGAAATAGAGGCAAACTTGCGCATGGTGGTGGGTTTCCGAGCGAAACCAAGCGCGCATGCATTGGGCCCCCTTCCCAAGGCTGCTTTTACTGCTTAATTAGCTTAGTTAATTCGCTTAACTAGTTAATTGTCTGTAATATTTAATTAGCTTGATAGTTAGTTAAATTGTACTATTCTTTTGGTCCCTCCGAGCGAGGGCAAATTTGTAATAAGTGTGGGTGCGTGTGTGCATGTCTTCAAACCCCCACTTCTTGCTCTCTTTTACTTACCTACTTTTGATGGTTGGTATTAGGGCATATTTAAATTAGCATACCTTATGCTATGCATGCGTGCATCCATACATTTGTCTTGCATGCATCGGGCTCGGCGCATCATACTAACTGCATTGTATTTCAATTCCAAGTTGAATACGTGTTAGTTATTGCATTTCACATGCCATCCATAGATTAGCCGAGCCTATTCTAGCTGCATCCTGCATGTGTTGCATTAGCCATCTTAACATGAACTAGGATCATGCATATGATTACTAACTAGTTTCTGTTTTGGCTTGGTGTACTAGGTAAGCTTTTATGCTTTAGCATACCGCATGCGTGTAAGTGTTGTCATAATAGCATGATTACCATGGGGATAGCTGCTTATGTGATATAACTGCCTGAATGCCTATGGGTGAAGGTTGAGTTATTTAAATTGGAACAATACATTGAATGCAAGTTTTAAGCCCACTAGATAGTGGCAAAACCATCTTTTCTAAGCCCACTCGAGGGTGGCGAAATCTGCATTTTAAGCCTACTTACGAGTAGCAAACCATTTTCAAACAAACAAACATGAAATGTTTTGTTCCAATTTAGGTGACTTAGTCTATACTTGTTTGCTGTGCGTATCACGTAATAAATCTAGGCTAATAACCGGAATAAGAACGCATAATATTTTCAAAACAAGATATCTTGGTTAGTAGAGGCCGATCTTTGATCGGGCGAGCGGGGGTGCTCATAGCTGACCTTCCCCAATCGTACCCAAGTTCCCGAGCCGAGGCAACTTTGGTGATGACGGACACGTGGCCTTAGGCAAACGAGTCAGGGTTTCCTAAATTCTCCCATTAAAAAATATTTAGGTGACGACTCTGTATCTGGCAAAGCAGTCCATGTTTGGCACTTCTTTTCTAAAAATCTGTTTTCTCAAAACGATTTACCGGATTTGGACTCTTTGGTTCAGATTAAGAACCGTGACAATTTGAGTCCTGAACTATAGTAGGCCCACAGACGAACCGAACAGGAGTCATCCTCCCGGGGTGTTCGGGGACGTCTACAGTACGCGACAACACAGGTGAGGAGTGCATAACAATGTAATTGAGGCATAAACATATGCAAGTGAAGTACATGTGACAACGCATATAATGTGTGAAGCAAGATGTAGACATATGTAAGTAAAGCAAACGCGACAACGCATCCAATGCGTGCAACAGGAATTGAACACACGTAAGTAAAGCATACGCGACAACGCATGCAATGCGTGTGTAGACGTCCCCGAACGTCCCGGGAGGGAATCCCGTTTTGTTCGTTTGGGCTCACTACAGTTCAGGACTCAATGTCACGGTCCTGTATCTAATCTCGGAGAGTGCAATGCAAGACCGATGAATCATCAAAGTGTCCAAATCTGGCAAATCATTTTTTGAAAACAGATTTTTTTGAAAGACGTGCCAAACATGGACTGCTTTGCTAGATACAGAGTCGCCACCTAAATATTTATTTTGGGGGAATTTAGGAAACCATGACTCGTGCCTAAGGCCACGTGTTCGTCATCACCAAAGTTGCCTCGGCTCGGGAACTTGGGTACGATTGGGGAAGGTCACTTCGTGAGCACCCCCGCTCGCCCAATCAAAGATCGGCCCCTACTAACCATGATATCAAGTTTTGAAAACATTATGTGCTCTTATTCCGGTTTATTAGCCTAGAATTACTATGTGATGTGCGCAACATACAAGTATAGACTAGATCACCTGAGTTGGAACAAAACATTTCATGTTTGTTTTTGAAAACGGTTTGCTACTCGCAAGTAGGCTAAAATACAGATTTTGCCACCCTCAAGTGGGCTTAGAAAACATGGTGATTTGCCACTATCTAGTGGGCTTAAAACTCGCAATCAATGAATTGTTCTAATTCAAATAATCCAACCTCCACCCACAGGCATTTAGGCAGTTATAACACATAAGCACATAGTCTCATGGCAAGCATGCTATCATGACAACACTCGCACTCATGCAAGATGCCAAAGCATAAAAAGCTTACCTAGTACTCCGAGCCAAAACAAGAAACTAGTTGGGAATCATGCATGTTCCTAGTTCATGTTAAAATGGCTAATGCAACGCAAGTAAAATGTAACTAGAATAGGCTCGGCTAATCCTAAGAATGGCATGTGAAATGCGGCAACTTGATACATGTATTCAACCTGGAATTGAAATACAATGCAATTAGTATGATGTGCTGAGCCCGGTGCATGCAATACGAATGAATGAATGCAAACATGCATAGTATAAGGTATGCTAAATCAAATATGCCCTAAAACTAACCATCGTAAGCGATTAAATAAAAGGGAGAAAGAAATGGGGGTTGGAAGACATGCATCACACACGCACACTTATTACAAAACTAGCCCTCTCGCTGGGGGACTGAAAGAATAATACAAATTAATTAACTAACAAGCTAATTAAATATTACAGACCCTTAATTAATTAAACAAATTAATTAAACTACTGAAAGTAGTAAAACAGCCTCGGGAAGAGGGATGAATGCATGCATGCTCGGCTTCGCTCGAAAAATCCATCGCCATGCCACATGTTGCCTCTGTTTACACTCCTCTGCAATCTCTGAAGACTACACAAGTCCTAAGGTTGATTCTGAACTGCTCCCTGAACACTGTGGGAGGTCACCGACTAAGAGGAAACACCACCGGCCATGGGAAACTGGTCATCGACCAAAAATGATGCCCTCGGCCAAACATTTGTAGCCGACCGGCAATAAAGATGGTCGACCAACCACCTATTCTTGCAGAAACCTGTTTTGCTGCAGCAGAGGACAGACAAGGCATGGCAATGCATTTTCAAAGTAATGTATGCACGACAACCCTCCCTCTCATGTTATGAACTCAAGGGAGTGTGGCTCCCGACCCTCGGGCCACCAATCACGCATTTCAATGCATGATGGCCCAAAGTGTCAAGTGTGCATTTTAATGTCAAATGAAATGCACACAAAACAAATGAAGGACCTCCAACCTCTATCATGGTTTATCAAGAAGCAACGGATGCAAACATACACAATGCTATGCAACCTAGACATGCAAGCAAACTAATGCAACATGAGCATGTGAACAAGTATGCAAACATGCAAGCATGCGACAACATATCAAACACATGACAAAATGTAAGCTAACAAGCATGCAAAATGCAACTTAAGCATACAACAATATGCAATGGACCAAGTATGCAACAACATACAAGGCAAGCATGCAACAACACACAAAGGATGGGCTTACACCAAGATGGACAGCTCTCTAATAGGTCCAAAACAGTGGCCATTATGGTGCAACAAAAGCATGGAATTAATATGCGAACATGCATGCACAAAGGCCTACCATCTAAGGCATAAAAGAAGCAACTTTTAAACACATTTAAAAGAGACTACTATGGACAAATGGCAAGCATACTAAGCTTTGAAATCACATGAAAGATGATGCCAAATCAACTAATCAAGACAAACATAGCATGTTAATGGACTTAAAGCTCAAAGCTAGCCGAAGGATTTACACCATGGCCATGTCAACCAAGCCCCAAAGAGCCAAAATGACCAAAACAATCCCAAAGGACACCAAAATAAGGCTAGAACATGCATTGGATGGGAGGCAAAACATGCTACAAAGGCAAGTACAAAACAAGATGCATGCAAGGCCTAGAAGGGCAAATGCACTACGTCTCTTGCAACCAAACATGGCATTTCTTAGGCAAATAAAATTAGAATTGTAACACATCAAAACAAACCCCAAAACCCAATGAGAAGGTCTTCCAAAGACCAAATCATGGAGGCGCATGCAATGGTCTATTCTTAGGGTATGAAACACAAACTACCCCAAGCATGGAATGGATGGTAAATGCAAGTATGTGGCCATGGAACATGGACTGAAATAGCATGAGAAGTGATTCCAAATCACTGAAATAAACCAAGGGAAGCATGCTAATGACTCAAACACCCAAAGCTAACAAGCTAGAATGCAAAGAGGCTATATAAAGCATGGAAAGCATGACCAAATCGACACCCAACAGAGCTTAAACATGTTAAAACATGACCAAAAACTTCACAAAGCTAAGCCAAAACATGCAAGCATGGTGGTCCAAATGCATGATGCATTTCTAGGCAAAATAGAGGAATGAAAGGCAAGTATATGGTGCATGCAAGGAATGTCTAAACCAACTTTAAACATACGTACAACATGGAAAAACAAGGCCTAATACCTACTGAAATGAAGCTAAAACAAGCTAGGCATACAAGCCACAACATAAGCCATTTGTGCAAACATCAAAGACAACAAGGAGAGGGGATGACCCTCTCCAATTTTGGACCTCAAAACCACCTCTCCACCACTGAAAATCCTCTGGATTTCAGTGGTAGAGAGGTCATGTAAAGACCAAAACGATGGCCAAAAGGTATGGCCTAAAACAAGGCCTAACAAGGCCTTGGAGAGGGGAGACAACCCCAAACCTCAAAGTAACCTTAAACAAAGTTCTAAAACATACAAAATCAGAAATTTTATCAGTTATAGTCGAGGCTTAAAACAATAAGCAAGAATGGCTAAAAGCCTATGCAAGAAGGGGGTAACTAAAGTAAGAATGCTCACCCTTGTAGACCTCCTTTAGAAACAAAGCTCCAGCACCTTTCTTTGGTCAAAACCAGTCCAAGAACCCTAACAACAACCTTCTAAGGCTTCAACAACCCAAGGATGGTGTAATGCTAGGTGTTCTAGTGCAAAAGCAAGACAAAACTCACTTTCGGTCACAAAATGGGATCAAAAAAGGGAATATAGATACAAAGTTGTATCTCACTCTCTAACCCTAATTCTCTAAACCTGTGGAACCCTTGAGGAGGGAGGAGACGCTCCCTCTTTATAGAATTCCAAAATTGCAAAGCTTCTAAGAGAAGCTAAACAAGAGGAGAATCCCTCCATACACGTGTATGGAGGGGGTGTATTATGGATGCCAGCAGTTATAGCTGGCATAAAATATCTGCCAAAAGCAGATGGAAAGGGGTCGACCAGCATAAATGGCCGATTGACCAACAAAAGGGGCCGGTCGACCAAACATAGTGCCGATCAGCCAAAACTCTTGGCCGATAGTAAGAAAACAAGGCCGGTGGCCTCAGGCCATGGCTGGTGAGTTGTGGGGATGGTCAACAAGCCATTCCCTGCCCTCAGAACCAAAAACACAAGTGTTTGGTGCATAACCAAACAAAGCAAACAAGTCGAGAGGTCTTGAGGCAAGGCACGCAACCGAAACCTCTGAGGACTCAAGACGAACACAAACATGGATGATCACCGAGTGTTCAAACGCTGACGTCCAAGTCTTGAGGACGGTCAAAAATGGGGTGTCTACAGCATGCAACAGGAATTGAACACATGTAAGTAAAGTATATGCGACAACGTATGCAATGTGTGAAGTAGAAATTGAACACATGTAAGTAAACCATACGCGACAACGCATGCAATGTGTGAAGTAGAAATTGAACACATGTAAGTAAAGCATACGCGACAACGCATGCAATGTGTGAAGTAGGAATTGAACACATGTAAGTAAAGCATACGCGACAATGCATGCAATGTGTGAAGTAGAAATTGAACACATGTAAGTAAAGCATACGCGACAACGCATGCAATGTGTGAAGTAGAAATGGCGTGCGTGACAACGCAAGCAAAGAAAGTACATAACAATGCAGGAGAGGTACAACTTTAATAGCATGCTTGAAACAAAACGCTAAGTAAAGAAGTGCAAGCCTCAAAGAGGGCAACTCAAACGCGACCTCCGATTCACCTCTCGGAGGGGTTACAACGTACTCAAAAGGATACACCTTTCTCTTGGCAAATAACAACAAGTCACACTTCGAAGACTTGAATCGAAGTTCCCACGGAGACATTTCGCGCTGAAAAGTGCACTTTTCTTGTACTTTTCCGAGAGCCGGGGACTCCAATCATCACCAAAATTCACAGGGAAAACAAAGGGACCTGGGAGACCACCCAGGAAGGCCACCGACCAATTTTTGCTCATAGGGTGGTCGGCCAGCCAGAAAATCTGGTCGGTCGACCACTTCGCTAAATCCGGGGTAGTTTTGTCTTTTCATGCTTGGATCTTTAAGTACACACATCCCAAACACTGTTGCTCACAACTCCAAGTTCGAAATCAGTCCCTCTCCCTTCCTAGACCATTTTCTCCCTCAGATCTGCGCTTTATACGTGTTTTCCAATGCCCTACGCAAACTTGTTTCGCGAAAACTTTCAGTTCTCTTCACTTTGAACCTTTTAAAATTTGATTTCAGAGCTTCTTTCTCCATTTTCACCTCTTGAGGTAAGTTTGTCTCGAAATTTGGAACATTTTCTCGGGAGTTGACTTTTGTTGACTTTTTCATTTCCCGAGAGTTGACTTTTGTTGACTTTTTCCAATTTTGGCTCATTTTGCTCATTTTTGCTCATTTCTTCAAATGACGGGTCATTTTCACCATGGTAGAGGTCCTCCAGGTTCCAGGGATGAGCCAGACATCATGTGCTTGGCTCTAAGAGTTCGGTCTTTCGACCCCGAGACGTATCATCCTCAGGAGCACGTCCCACCTCCCGCCACTTTCTACCATTTTACTGATTTTGATTGACGAGCACCTGCGGATCTTCTGCTACAGGAGCCGGAGTCTCACCTCTCTCACCAGGCACGAGAGTTATGTACTTCATTTTTACATTCTCTGCAATGTATTCTGCATTTCTTGCGCATTTCGTGTTTTCGCTATATATGTTCATCTGCTCATTCTGAACACATTCACACACGATCCGGTCCACCTGGCACACAGCTCATGTATAACCAGACTTTGCTCATTTTAGCACATAGCTCACAACACAGAATTCTGTTGAGTTGGCACACAGCTTGTTTTGAACACTCAGTCTATAACACAGCATTTTGTTTGCATTTTTGAACACACAGCTCAAGCACTTGAATTTTTGAACACGCAGCTCATGCTTTTGGTTGTGAATACGCAGCCCACATTTTTGAAATCTGAACACGCAGCTCAAACTTTTGTCGTGAACACGCAGCCCACATTTCTAAAATCTGAACACACAGCTCAAACTTTTCACTTCTGAACACGTAGCTCATACTGAACACACAGGTCGTTTACTTCATTTGCCCGCAGCTCATACTGAACATACAGTCCATTCATTTCATTTGCACGCAGCTCATTCATCTCATTCTGAAAATTGAATACATCTGTTAATTCTGAATGCAGGTATCTTCTCGTTCTATGCGAGGTTATGGCTCGATCATTGCTAGGGAGTGGTATGCAGAGCTCCCAGATACCGTTCGTCATATGGTTGACGAGGCAGGGTTTGAACCCTTCTGCGCGGGGCTATCATGCTTCTCGGCGAGCAGGACCTTGATGGGGGCACTTGTGGAGAGATGGTGGGACACCACCAACTCGTTCCACTTTTCGGCTATCGGGGATATGACGATGACCCCGTTTGACTTTACCATGTTGACTGGCCTTGATGTGGCCGGCCGACCAGTCTCCTACGAGGCAGACATGGGCGAGTGAGAGGCGGCTTGGATTCATCTGCTGGGAGCTCGCTCGCCGATTGACAGATCTTCAGGTAGAGTCAGGTACACTTGGTTTCCCGTGCAGTACAGGGGGACTATGCCCGAGACTCTTGAGGAGATAGAGCAGTATGCTCGAGGGTTTTTGATGTTCCTCCTTGGGATCACTTTGTTCTCTGACAGGGGGAACATAGTTGGACTATATCTGCTCAGTGCTTTAGTGGACCTATCACAGGTCAGCCAGTATGACTGGGGTGGCGCCGGCCTCGCTACCCTTTACTGTTACATGAGTGCGACCTCCCGCGAGCGGGGGAACATAGTTGGTGGTTACTGGAGAGCCTGGGAGGTACTTTCTGCCCTTCTGATTTACATTCCTGTTTTTCATTAGTTGTACACTGCACACGGCGCACATTACATTCGATATTCTACATTCTGCAATCAGCATTCTGTATTCTCTACTCTGTATTCATAATATTTATTCAGCATTCTGTATTCTCTGTACATTCTGTATTCTGATGGCTATTGCCCTGTTTTCCACAGCTATGAGTTTACGCATACTTTCCGACGCTAGCCCCGGAGCTGGAGGTGGAGGTGCCTCTTGTGATTCCTTACTCTCACGTATTTGAGGGCCGGTACTGGGCTCGAGAGACTCTGCCCTACCTGCGGCAGTTCTTTGATACGATGCGGGCGACCGAGGTAATTCAGAACTCTCAGTTCTTCATGTTTTTGGCTTTGATTCATCTTTCATATTTACGATAACTAATTAGCTCATGCACTGGTTATCCGCAGATCACTTGGCAGCCCTGGGCGCCCTTGGGAGGAGATATATGTTTCCAATTCCCTGGGGGGTGGCCCTCTTCTCTATACAGGACTTTATTTGAGGGGTCGGTTGGCAGGGCCTAGTTTCTGGGGGATCGCTTTATGCGTCAGACGATGGGCGTCCCTGATTAGCGTATCCCCTCAGCACCTCCAGAGGACATGCGGTCCACTGAGGGACTCACTCCCGAGGAGGTCAACGTCGCTATGTTGGGTACTGATGCGATTCTGCACATGGAGGAGGGGGAGTACGCGACTTACCGCCATACGTACCTGATGCCCCCACTGACAGGTATCCGTACTCCTGCGAGGAGGGCTGCTGGTGCATCATCATCAGCTCGAGCCCCGGCTACAGATGCTCCTTCGACTAGTAGGGTCGGCATATCGAGGAGTAGGGCTAGACAGATTCCCCCGATTCCTCCGACTTATCAGCACGCTGGGTGGCCTGATCTTCCGATCGAGCTGACAGGTTGGCGGTATGGGACATCCTATCCGATTCCACTGGAGCCCCCATTGCCTGATCATCGATACATCAGTGACCCTGACTCACCACCGGTATGCTTTACAGTTTTTGATTTACCACCCAGATAATTAGACATTCATTCATTCACTGATGATGTGCACTTACATCTGCAGCCTCCCGGAGAGTACATGGATAGGATGCTCAGAGTGGTGGCCTCGCTCGAGGGCATGGTTCTACGGAGGGAGACACAGCTATTCATCGCCGGCGTCTCGGTATTTTTCAATTTCCTTGCATTTATCATACTTCTGATGACATGCTGAATTTGACTATTTCACTGCGTTGGTTGACTGCATGCATAGAGCACATCTGACACACATCACATTCATATACTGTATCTGCATGCACCCACTCTATGTAGCTTTCTTGCCTCTGCATCTGATATACATATTGGCTAATGTATTCAAATTGCCCTCTTTTTTCAGATGCCACCGCTACAGGCTAGGTCGCCCAGGCCTTCTCGAGGAGCTGGGGAGGGGATTTGGCTCGCCGCCGATGCAGGCGTAGAGCGCCTATCAAAGATGATGAAGAGTCCAGCGAGGAGGAAGAGTCTGCACATCCTCAGTCGGAGACATCCGCAGGCACACAGGAGGATTTTGGTTCCGGTTCTGAGAGTGGAGGTGATGTCGGGGAGGGTTCCGAGGACAGCAGCTCCGATTCAGATGGTGGTGCTGGTAGAGGTGGTGCAGGGACTTCTTAGCCAAAGAGGACGAAGAGGGCCTCCTATTCTTGCGCTTGATAGCACTGATGCAGATGTTCCCTGCTTTATTTCGCTTTTTTACTAGTAGTCGTAGCACATTAGCTTTAGGCAGTTTTATTTTCTTTAAAACTTGTACCCTTGCTGTAAAATGTTGTAACAAAAGAAGCTATGATGGAATGAAACAGCTTTTTGTTCAAAAAGTGTTGTATTTTGTATTCTTAGCATCGCATCGCATCATTTTGCACAAAATGAGATTGAATGAAAATTGAGCATTGTATATCACCAAGTCAGGTAGTGAACCGACGCAGCGAACTAAAGAACTTAACTCGCTAAGAAACCACAAAACCTCAGCAAGTTTACAGCTTGATAAGAAAAACACGACAATGTTAATAAATAGAGAGTAACAACTCGATGTACAAAACTCGACGGCCTGATAAGCAAACTTAACAACTCGATAAACAAAACTTAAACAATTCGATAAGCAAAACTTAACAACTCGATAAGCAAAACTCAACAACAACTCGATAAGCAAACGCATTTTTGACAAATCGGGTGACAGAATTCATCTGAAACAGAGGTAAACATGGACCTTCAACACTCCCAATGCATGGAAATGCTAGGAGCTCCCTTCTAGAGACTAGGAAAAGACCAAAGACCAACTTTCCTCCATGGCCGCCCACCAGAGAAGGCTGGCCGACTAGCTTTCTGCCTTGGAGACCAATAGGGTGGTCGGCCGACCAAAAAAACTGGCTGGTCGACCAGAAAAAGTGGTCAGCCGACTACTTGGCCCGGCGACCTCTAGATTTTTGACACATGTCCTCAAAACAGTGCCTTATCCTCTATAAAAGTTCCAGCTTCGTGGTTCTTTCATTCCATCTCAGTTTTGCATCAAAATGGAGGCATTTCTCATCCAAAATCTCACAGCTTGGATTGCTACTTTAGACGGCTCGGAAAAATTAAACTTCCGGGGCTTTGGCATCAACGCACTATTCACGCTGAGTCGCACTCCGCTGCATCTTTCATTCCTCCATGTCGCGGCAAGGTTTGGAATCCGGTAACACATGTCTTTAGTTTTGGCGGACTAGAGATGTGTCCTATCTTTGAAGACTTCCAAGTTTTGATGGAATTCGAGCGCAACGAAGAAATCTTGCCCCAGCTTCGCTTCGGCCACGCCCAAGCTTTAGGACGAATGTGTGGGCTCACTATGCACGACGTTCGACCTTTGATTTGTGACGGAATGCTGGATATTCCGAGTTTGATTTGTCAGTTTTCCAATGCCGGTGACTGTGGTAACCATCATTGGCAAGGCTTTCGGCGACATGCCCTTTGTTTATGCATACTATCTCATTTCTTGCTTGCCTTAGGCTCCGGAGGATCTAGTGTCTAGTTGATCGAGGTTGCCCAAGGCTTAAGGGAGGGCAAAAGCTGCATTGCCATATCATTGGCCGACACATTGATGGGCTTGGATGCTTTCTATCGTCGGGAGATGACCAGATTCGCGGGGAGCCCACTACTGCTGCAGGTAATGTTTCCCACCCTGTCTCACATATATATTGCTTACATCACTCGGCCCTCAGGCTTGATTTCTCTCAAAACCCTTTTCTCACTTTTCTCTCATTGTACACCTCTCTATTCTTTAATCTCTCATTTTTCATCCCTTCCCAGGTGTGGTTGATGGACAAATTGCAAATTGTGGACTCTTGCCCAACATACTCAGCTCATGGCTACTTCTTCCGATGTCGCCTAGTCGATGCCCTGGATGAGGGATGGTGGTTTGACTGGATGTGCAATTTGTCTGCAGACCGCATTACTTGGCGCTGTCCTTGGCTCAATCTACCGGCAATGAGCTATAGCATGTCCCGACAGTCTGGGGTTCAGTTGATTGGCCTGACACACGGCGTGTTCTACTTTCTTTTTCGGTTCCAGCGCCAGTTTGGCCATGATCAGATTTGCCCGGCAGAAGGGATAGAATACCCAGCTGCATTTTCGGTCCGAGGCGCGCAGCTTGCTTGGTATGCCACAACATGGAGGACTAGAGAGCTCCTGGCCCCCGCTCCCTCTTTCAGTTGCACTTTGTTTGACGAGTGCGTAGATTGGCTCAATAAAGAGGCACAGGTTGGGCCCAGCTTGGCATCGAAATCTTCGACTAGCTCTGGGAGGGGGCGCAGGAACACCTGACTTATCTATGCCCCAAATTTATTACTTTAATTAGTACTTTTAAGTTTTTCTTTAAGAATGTAACCAAAAAGTAACTTCAATTTGTATTCAAGAGTAGGAGAACTCTGTATTGAAATCAATAAAATTGAAGGTTGTGGGTACTGAAAATTTTCCGTTTTGGTCCAAAAATGGTCTAAGTCGTAAAAAGATTAATTTGAGCAAATTCAACTTTTATTAAAACTTTTCAAAACCATTTTCAATATGGATCAGAACTGGACATGCTTGAGATCTGTCACTGAGATGCACAATCCCGGATCCCAGCAACTAGAAAGTTGCCCCTAGTCTGAATAGCACTGCACCGGAGATCACAACCGAAGCTCGTGAATGCTGAATAGACAAAGATGACCGAGATGATCAAATGGACAAAGTTGATCGGGGAAAAGTTTATGGCTGGACTTCAGGATGAAGTTGCCTACGTATCCCAAAGATGGGAATCAAGCCTTACGTAGTTCAGCTCAGGTTCACTCGTGTATTAACCCTCACTTTTTGCGCTTTAACTTTTGCCAAGGCCGCCCTTTGCGGGTTTTCAACCTTGCGAGCTCAGTTTTTATAATTTCAACTTTTTTCTATGCTCTAACTTTTGCCTAGGTCGCCCTTTCGGGTTTTTGGCCTAGCGAGCCTCTCAAGGGTTATATTTCTTCAACTTGTCCATGTTGATCGGCTGTGAGAACTTTAGGCCATCTAGGTCCATCAAAACGACAGCTTCACCTGACCTGATAGACTTGATGATGTAGGGACCGGTCCAATTGGGTCTAAACTTGCCCCTAGGGTCATGGACGGGAGCTCGGTTGTCTTTGAGCACCAAATCTCCTTCTTTCAAATTCCAAGACTTAACCTTCTTGTTGAAAGCCCTGTCAATTTTGCGCTGATAGCCTTGAACATGGTACAATGATTTCAGTCTTCACTCGTCAAAGAGCATGAGTTCTTTAAACCTGCTCTGCTGCCAATCTGCCTCAGCTATCTGGCACTCAGCCAGTACTCATAATGACGGAACCTCAATTTCAATAGGTAGAATGGCCTCCATCCCATAAACTAATGAATACGGAGTCGCCCTAGTAGAAGTTCTAATTGAAGTACGGTAGCCCCACAAAGCAAATGGCAACTTATCTGGCCAGTCCTGGTAGGTTTCCACCATCTTCTGCAAAATGTGTTTGATGTTCTTGTCGGTGGCCTTAACTGCTCCATTGGTCTGCGGCCGATATATAGATGACTTATGAAAAGCCACGTTGTATTTCTCCAACAAGTCAATCACTTCCTTCTTGAAGTGGGAACCATTATCTGAGATAATCTCGTTTGGGACCCCATAGCAACAGATGATGCTGTTCCTGATAAACTTTGCAACGTACAACGCCTTCAACACCGCGTAAGATTGGGCCTTAACCCACTTTGTGAAATAGTCTATCGCGACCAGAATGAACTCATGCCCATTAGACCCCTTCAGAGTGACAGCCCTGATCACATCGATTCTCCAAACTGAAAACAGCCATGGCGAAGTCATATTGTACAGCTTTGACGGCGGGATGTTCATGCGGTTTGCATGGATCTGACATTTGTGGCATCACCGAACAAAGCCGATACAATCCTCCTCCATGGTGAACCGGTAGTAATCCTATCTGAGGATCTTACGGGCTAGCATCACCCCATTCATGTGCACTCCACACTCTCCTCCATGAATGGCCTCCATTAGGCGCTTCGACTCTTCAGCCTTAACACACAGCTTATGCATTCCCAAATGACCTCTCTTATACAGTTTTCCTCCGCAGATGATGAACTGAGCAACCATTCTTCTGATTGCCCTCTTATCCTTGGCATTTGCCCCTAGTGGATATGCTTCCTTCTCCAAGAAGTTCCAGACATCGTAATACCAGGGGTTCTCATCTTGAACCTCTTCTATGGCAGCAATCGACTTGTAGGCCGGCGCAAACTTCTGGTCAATGATGATCGGACGCATCCGGACTCCAAAAGGAATGTCTATCATGAAAGATAGAGTTGCTAGTGCATCTGCGAACCTGTTGTTCTCTCTTAACAGATGAGCGAAGTTCAGCTTCTCAAACCGAGGAATCAACAAGTCCAAGGTCTGACGATAGATTCTCATCTTTTCTTCGTTGACTTTCCAGTCTCCTTTAGCTTGAGATACAACCAGGTTCGAGTCCCCGATGACGTCCAACTGTTTTGCCCTTAGTTCTAGGGCGGCTTCTAAACCAGCAATGCATGCTTCATACTCTGCTTCATTGTTCGAGACTTTGAATCGGAGTTTAAATGCTAGAGGGATACGGGACTTGTTGGGTGCTATCAGCAACACCCCTATCCCATACCCGTATTGGTTTGATGCTCCGTCAAAATTCATTGTCCAAAACTCATCGTCGATATGCATTAGTAACTTTTTGGCTATTTGGCTAAAATAGTCACTCAAAAAAACTAGTATGTTTGGGATGACTTTTTGGCTTTTTACGAAAAGATGTGCAAAAAGTAGAGAGAAAAGAGAATCTTTGACTTTTTGGTATGGGTTGTTGGCTTTTTGGCTAATTTAGTAACTTTTTGACTTTTTGGCTAAAAATGATGCTTCCCAAACGAGGCCTCAACTGCTTCATCCCCCTCGACTGGGTGATCGGCTAGGAACTCCGCTACCGCTCTCCCCTTTACTGACTTGCGAGTCACATACTTTAGATCGAATTTGAAAAGAAAAAGCAACCAATGGGCTAGCCTACCCATAAGTGCTGGTTTCTCGAAGAGATATTTGATGTGATCTAATCTTGAAACCAACATTACAGAGTGAGCTAATAGGTAGTGCCACAGCTTCTTGGTGGCCCATACCAAGGCCAAACAAGCCTTCTCGAGTGGAGTGTAGCGGGTCTCATAATCCAACATCTTCTTGCTCAGATAGTAGATAGCTTTCTACACTTTATCCTCTGATTCCTGTGCAAGCATGCAGCCCATCGTAGTTTCAATCACTGAAAGGTACAAAATCAACGGTTTTCCCGGCTCAGGCAGTGAAAACACGGGTGGGTTCTGTAAGTATTCCTTGATCTGTTCAAAAGCAGCTTGGCATCGGCCATCCCATTGGAACTTCTTTCCTTTCTTCAGGAGACCAAAAAGTGGTTCACAAGTTAAGGTTAATTTTGAGATAAACTGTCTTATGAATTGCACTTTACCTAGAAAGCCTCTCACCTCCTTTTCAGTCCTTGGTGGTGGCATTTCTAAGATGGCCTTGATTTTGGAAGGGTCGACCTCGATACCTCTCTGTGTAATCAAGAACCCCAGCATTTTCTCTGCTGTAACACCAAACGTACACTTCTGAGGATTCAACCGCAATCGAAATTCTCTGATCCTTTGAAAAAAACTTTTGCAAGGCGGTGTAGTGGCCCTCTTTTTCTTTGGACTTGACAATCATGTCGTCTACGTACACCTCAACCTCTTTGTGGATCATGTCATGTAATATCGTGGTCGCGGCCCGTTGATATGTAGCTCTAGCATTCTTCAACCCAAATGGCATCACCCTATAACAGTAAGTCCCCTACGGAGTGGTGAAAGCAGTCTTCTCCTGGTCTTTAGGTGCCATCACAATCTGGTTGTAGCTCGAGAAGCTATCCATGAACGAAAGCAAAGCATGCCCTGCTATGAAGTCTACTAACTCGTCGATATGCGGCAAAGGAAAGTCGTCCTTCAGACTGGCTCTATTCAAATCCCTGAAATCCACGCATACCCGGATCCTGCCATCCTTCTTCGGCACCGGAACGATGTTGGCCAACCAAGTTGGGTACTCAGATACCAGCAGGAACCCTGCGTCAATTTGCTTGGTGACCTCTTCTTTAATCTTGAGAGCCCAGTTCGGGCGGATCCTTCTGAGTTTCTGTTTAACGGGTTGGGCCTCGGTGTCAAAAGGGATCCGATGTTGTACAATCTCAGGATCGATTCCAGGCATGTCTTCATAGGACCACGTGAAAACATCTTTGAAATCTTTTAATAAAGCGACTAAGCGCTCGCGTTCCTCCGAAGACAATGTGGACCCGATCTGGATCAGTCACGGGTCCTCCTCAGTACCCGCATTAACTGTAGTGATTTCACCAACCAAGGTCTTAACAAATCTCTCCTGCTCTTGATCAATTAGACGTTGTAAAACCGGAGGAATTTCTTCCTCGTCGTTTTCATCAAAATTTTGAAAGTCCTGATTAATACAATAAATCAAAGGCACTGAAAAGTACTTAGAAACCACAGCCATTCCATTCTCATTAAGCACATCCAAATCGTCCGATTCCTCTATTACAACAGACTTAAAAGAGAAAGAAAAAGACGACCTAGACAGGACTGTGGTATCCTGGTTGTCACCCCCAGGAATACCGGACTCAGACTCAGTTGAGCTGGAACCTGATTTCGACTCTACAGACTCGGTGGAATCAGATTCCAGCTCACTACCTGACCCGGTGCTGCTTGACAAAAATCCCTCCTCGTATTGCCAGATGAGAGAGGGTGCGATGGATGCATCCAAAATGCTTGATGGTGGGCTCACAGCCGTTTCATTCCCAATCATGGACACCGAGAAGTTATCCCCCAAGCACTTCTGTACGATCGGAGGATCTGAAAGTAGACAAGCCAGCGTGTAACAAGCCTGCGGGGGACCTCGCTACAGCTCGGACTCGATTTGTGTCACGGTTCTTAATCTGAACCAAAGAGTCCAAATCCGGCAAATCGTTTTGAGAAAATAGATTTTTTTGAAAAAGAAGTGCCAAACATGGACTGCTTTGCCAGATATAGAGTCGCCACCTAAATATTTTTTAATAGGGAAATTTAGGAAACCCTGACTCGGTGCCAAAGGCCACATGTCCGTCATCACCAAAGTTGCCTCGGCTCGGGAGCTTGGGTACGATTGGGGAAGGTCAGCTATGAGCACCCCCTCTCACCCGGTCCGAAGACCGGCCTCTACTAACCGTGATATCCGATTTTGAAAACGTTATGTGTTCTTATTCCGGTTATTAACCTAGAATTACTATGTTATGCGCACAGCAAACAAGTATAGACTAGATTGTCTAATTTGGAAACAAGCATTGCATATCCGTTTGTTTTTTAAAAAAAAAACACTTTGGAATTTGCTACTCGCAAGTAGGCTAAAACACGGATTTCAACGAGTTTTTCCAACTCAGGCAATCCATCCTTCACCCATAGGCATTCAAACAGTTCATCACATAAGCATCTAGCCACATGGTAAGTATGCTGTCATGATAGCATTCACACATATGCGATATGCTAAAGCATGGAAATACTTACATCGTACTCCGCACCAAAAACAATAAACTAGTTAGCGAACATGCATGGTCCTAGTTCATGTCAAATTGACTAATGCAACACATACAGGATGCAATTAGGGTAGGCTCGGCTAACCTAAACATGACATGTGAAATGCGATCAATTGATACACGTATTCAATTTGGAATTGAAGTACAAATGCAGTTAAAATGATGCGCCGAGCCCGGTGCATGTAAGACAAGTGTATGGGTGCACGCATGCGCAGCATAAGGTATGCTAATTTAAACATGCCCTAATCTACCATCATAAGCAGGTAAATAAAAGGAAAGAAAGGAGTGGGAGTTGGAAGACATGCACACACACGCACCCACACTTATTACAGATTTGCCCTCACTCAGAGGGACCAAATAAATATTACAAATAATTAACCTATAGGCTAATTAATTATTACAAATTACCTAATTAGTTAACAAACTAACTAAGCTAGGAAAGACAATAAACCACCTCGGGAAGAGTGCCCAATGCAATGCATGCTCGGGTCCTGCTCGGAAGTGCACTGCCATACATAGACTGCCTCTGTTTTCCCTGCTCTGCCCCTCTGAAGACTGTCAAAGTCTCTGAATTGCTTCCCTGGACATTGGGGGACACCACCGGTTGAGTAGAATTGCCACTGGTAGTGGGGTGTGGTCATCGGCTGTTGATGAGTCCATCGGCCACCAATTGATTGCCGACCGGCACTATGTGCAGTCGATCGGCAAGAAATTCCTGCAGAACCTGTTTGACAGTAGCAGAGGACAGAGCCTTGCATGGCAATGCAATTCAAGCCATATATGTACCAACCATGTCCCTTATCATGTTAGTGACTCAAGGGGACATGCTCCTTGGTTCTTGGACCACCAATTGCGCATTTCAATGCGTGATGGCCCAAGAGACCAAGTGTGCATATTTCGATGTCAAATGCAATGCAAACCACATAATCACATAAGAGGGCCAACCTCTATCATACTCATTTCAAGAGGCCAAGCATGTACAATGCAATGCAATTTCTAAGCATGTGAGTATGCGAGCTAGCATGCAACATAGACAATGCAATGTAAGAATGCAAGTATGCAAACACACATACATGGCAAGCATGCAAACTAAGCAAAGGAGTGAACTTAAACATGACTTGGGCAGCCCTAAGTAGACCCAAAACAGTGGCCAAAATGCAAAGGAAATGAGGCCAAACACACATACATACATGCACATGTCAAGGCACAAACCTAAGCATTAAGCAAGCAACTTTCAAGCACACTTAAAAGAGGCTAAGTCTGGATAACTAGCATGTATAGAAAGCTCTGAAAATCATGCAAGAATATGATGCCAAACCAAGCAAACAAGATAAGCAAGGCATGCATAAAAAATCCAAAATTCGAAGCAAGCTAAAGGGGATATTGGACTACACATGACATGACCACACATGGCATGAATTCAAGGGCCAAAAATAGAGTTTTAGCACATAAAACAAAGCCCAAAAGAACACTTAGATGGCATCTAGGTGGCTTGAATTCAAAAGCATGCACAAATGCACTTTCAAGGAGCATACAACACAAGCTCATGAGGCATCAAAGAGGCATCCAAGGCAAGCATACAAGCATCCTAAGGGGACTGAAATGATGCTATTGATGGTGCCAAACCATTAAAATAAAGCAAGCAATGCATGCTACACACTCACACATTTAAGGCCAACAAACTAAAATGCAAAAGGGGTATATAATGCATGTCAAGTATGACTAAAGAAACTTAAAACAGAGATAAAGCATACAAAAACATGCATTAAAGCTTCACAAAGCTAAGCCTAAAACATGCTAAAGCAATGGTTTACAACCTAAGGCATGTTAAGACCTAAACATGGCATTACAAGGTAGGTATGCTAAGCATGCATGGTGTACCAAAACCAACTTAAAATCATGTTATATTATGACAATATAAGCATGAAAAATAGCCAAGGCATGATCAACAAACTCTCAAACATGGTGCTCCCTCAAGAGGCCAAAAATGGTCCTTTTCAAGGACAACAAGGATAGGGGGTGGCCCTCTCCTTCTTGGGACTTCAAGGCACCATCCTTACCATTGAAATCCCTCAAGATTTAAGTGGTGAGGAGGCCCAAACACCAAAGTCCCGAAGCTCACTCAAAATAGCACAAAATGGAGGCCCCACAAGGCTTAAGAGGGGTCAAACACCTCCAAACCACAAAACACTCTAAACAAACTATTTAGAGGGCCCAAAAACAGAACTTTTTTATGTTATACACTAAGCACAAAAACAGTTCTAAGATAGGCAAAAATAGAATGCAAGAAAGGGGTAAAAAGGACTAGTTTCTTACCCTTGAAGAACCTCTTCAACAATGATGAACCAGCCCCTTCTTGAGCTCCAAATCAGCTTCAAAGCTCCAAAAACAGGCCTCAAGAACCTCAGTTCCAAGAGGATAGTGTGATGGTAGGTGTTTGTGTGCAATCCTAAGGCTAAAACACACAGTAGAACACACAAGAGAGGTATAGAGATAGGAAATATGCATAAACCCTAACCCTAATCCAAAGCTTCTCTCACAATGCTCTCTAACCAAAAAATCTAACCCTAAGGCCAAGAGAGAAGGGCTCCTCTTATAGAGGAGCCAATCATGTAAAGCTTACCAAGGAAGCTAACAAGAAGGCTATCCCTCCATACACGTGTATGGAGGGGAGCAAAGAGCAAGACAGCTATTTTAAAATATCTGCAAAAGCAGATGAACAGTAGTCGGCTGCTCAAATTTGCCATTTTGACAAAATGGACTGCCGACCGGCAACAAAGAATGCCGACTGGCAATATACATTGCCGATGGCAACACAATACCAGCCGGTGGCCTCTAGCCATGGTCGGTGATGTGTGGGGATGCTTCACAAGGCATTCCCTCCCTTTCCAAGGCAAAACACAAGTGATTGGTGCAAAACCAGACACTAAACAGTCAAGTTCGGAGATCCTGAGGCAAGGCGCGTAGCCGAGACCTCTGGGAACTCCAAACGAACACAAACATGGATGATCACCGGGTGTTCAAACGGTGACGTCCAAGTCTTGAGGATGGTCAAAAATGGGGTGTCTACACAGCGCTACCCCCATTTCGATTTCGGCGTTCTCATAACCCACTTTCTTGCACTGCTCAACCTCAGCTGATGGGTCTGTCTGTGCTTCGGCAACATCATCCCTGGATAACTGCAGATCAAAGAAGATCTCAAACCCCGGCAGGCGCCTCCTCTCGGCATTCAGCCATGGCTCCGGGAAGCCACAAAATGGAAAGTCCTCCCTCTCCCGGATGAAGCGTCCGTTTAGGGTACCCTGGATGGGTCGGTGCATCAACTCAAAAGGCTTCCTCGCGCGCTTTGCTCTGGTTCTCCCAGCCATCTCCTTACCTTTCCTCACCCAATCCTCTTTGGTGGGCAGATTACCCAAGCCAAAGGTATGTGGGTTGTACGGCACTTCGGCCGATACTATAATGCCCTTCCGGCCACTCTTTAACAATCCCATCCTGGGGATGTGTTGGAGCTTGTTCATGAGGTACACTGATTGTGTGATGACATATAACCCCTCATCAATAGCTAAGATATTCTGTACGATCCGGGCCTCAGCCAGAGTAAACCCTGATAGGAACACATCCTCTGTGCCTTGCTCAATTTCCAAAACTAGTGTAGACACTTCTGGCGGCAGATAGATTGATGAATTCCCAAAAACTATACCCGTCCCTTCCCGTAAGGGTATTTCAACATCTGATGCAGGGTGGAAGAGACTGCCTTTACCTGGTGTAGCCACGGCCGCCCCAAAAGTAGATTGAAGGTTGCGGGAACGTCTAAGACATGAAAGTCAATTTCGTGCTGTCCCGGACCAACTTAAGTTTGAATTTTCATAGTCCCTATCACCTCTCTGCTTATGTTATCATATGCCCTTATCACCTGGGCTGTTGGCACGAAGTCCGCGAGCTTCAACCCGATCGCATATGCTGTCTTTACCAGGTACACGTTGATGGCTGATCCGGTATCGACAAGAACCACCGGTATCCATTTGCTTCTATATTCCACAGAGATGTAGAGCGGTTTGTTATGACTTGCGCCCTCAGGCGGCAGTTCTTTGTCAGAAAAGGTCAACGTCGGGGAACCTACTCCCGGAAAGATCAATCCCACCAGCTATTCAGGTGTGGTGTCTATTGAGAGTTTGGCTTTGTCCATTGCCGATAGGACAGCCTGTCTATGCACACGTGAAGCCATAAGCAGTCCCCAGATGGAGATGTCTGCCTGTATCTTTTTCAACTGCTTCAGTACAACCACTTCTTCGAGTTGTTTCTCTTTCTGTTTCTCCACCTCCTTGTCCTTCTCGGACGCCTCTGGTTGATCTAGGTGTGGGGGCTTGAAATACTGCCCACTCCTAGTCATATGGTCAACTTCACCAATGTACCAGGTATCATCCGGTTGATTGCTTCCCCAGTTCTCATCCATGTGGGCAAGACATAGATCATCGTCCTCCCACCACATTCCATCGACAGCCGACAGACACCTGTCCGGCTCTGTTACCACTGTCCTTGTACTTACGGTACCTTTTGTCCATGTGCTCGCAGCACCCTCTGTTCTTGTGCACACAACACTTTCAGTCCCCACAAGGGCCTTGGCTTTTCTGGCTCTCTCAGAGTCTTCGATTCCTTCCTGTTCCAACTACGTCAGTACAGTTTGTTGTTCAACATTCCCTGTATTCAGAATGCTCAAATCCTGAGTGAAATTCTTGGCACTGGCGCTCTTCGGCGATGTATTATGATCCCCGGCCCTTCCGGCCACAATTGATGTCCTTACCCCTGACGGGCCCTTTTCCAGCTAAGATTCCTCAACAATATCTGGTTGGTCGTTAAGCCACCCTGTGACCTCTGCTGATTCCTCAAAATCGAACCAGTTGACTGTCATGTCCCCCGGATTTTGTTCGTTGAAAATCTGAAGGTCAGTAATGTCCCCTTCCAGAACTGCTAAGTCATCTATCCTCTGATCAAGTCTATCTCCCCGTAGTACACAAATTTCTGCCCCCACCGGCAATTCCACATTTGGCCTAATCTGACCCGCTGACGCAATGTGGCCACTCGGATTGTACACCTCCTCAGCAAAGCTCCTTAATTCCTCAGCCCCTGAATCCACTGTACCACTTTCCTCCGAAATCATCCCTTTCTGTCTTCAACAGCCACTACCATTGGTTCGGGTTGGGTTCGGGAGGGGTCTAACATGCACAAGTCAGTGCTGTTAGGAAGGAACACCTCCGGCTTGGGTAGGTGAGATGGGGTGATATATATGCTGGGGTCGTATGACATGACCCTGGTCTGGATAAAGTTGATGTGTTTGGGAGGTGGAGCTTGGTTGTGTGGTGGGAGAGGGTTGGTTGTGACATTGGGTGTTTCTGGAGGCAAAATCACCCTATTATCAACGAGATCCTGAATCTCGTGACGTAATCGGAAGCATTGGTCGGTGTCATGACCGTGTTGTTGTTGAAAGGCACAGTATTTAGCTGGATTGTGGGTGGGGGGAAGTTTTTCTGGTAACGGCCGCGGCTCTAGGGGCTTTAAATGCCCTTGCCTAATCAAAACTCCTAAAGCCTTGGATAAGGACATGTATAGTGGAGTGAAAGTTCTTTGGCTTTTGGGTGGGTATCTGGTTGTTTGCAAACTACTACCAGACGCACCGGTGAATGGCGTAGCTGCAAGGGTTCTTGAGGGATTGGTGGTGACCATGCTTACTTCTGAAGCTCTGGCAGTTGCGGCATTGCTTGTGCCTGTATTGGTGTTGCGGTTGAAAGTTCTCTTAGGTTGCTCTCTGTCTTGGTCAATCAGACCCTGTTTCATCGCATCCTCAATTTGTACCCCCATCTCATGTAAATCTGAAAAGGTAAGGAAGGGGAGAACAATCATTTTCTGCATAAGCTTGGGCTGGAGATTGCACACAATCATCCGAATCTGATCTTTGTCAGTGGGCCTAGTGGTCATCATTGAGGCCTTGGACCTCCACCGGGTTACGAAGTCAAAAAAACTCTCTTTAGGCTCCTGCCTAGTCGTCTCGAGATCACGGGTTGTGATCTCGATCTATGTATTATAGGAGTACTGAGCGACAAAAGCCTGGGCCATCTCATCCTAATTCCTCTTAATATCATCTTCCAGTTTTGCGTACCAGATGGCCGCCACACCCAATAGGGTCCGGTCGAATAAAGAAAGCTTCTATAGTCTGGTGAGACCCATCGGCCTTAATATGTCTGAAAATAACCGTAAGTGCATCATGGGATCCCCAGACCCGTCAAAGCGGTCAATATGTGGCATCTTAAATCTGTCCGGCAGCATCACGGCTGCGTCGGTATACCCGTCCTCGATGTCTGGGATGGACTTCACACCCTGAGATTTCTTAAACAGCTTTTCAAGCTTGCTCACTTTTAATGCCGTGGGGTCCACCTCGAATTCGAAGGGAGAATCCGGTTGATTGATAGAAGTGGGTGCCTTGGATAGTTGAGGTAGAATCGGGGGTGGAGCCAGCCCTGTTGGGATGTCTGTATCCTCCTGGACATTCTGGACATTCGCTGTCTCCCCGAGTACTGGAACTCTTAGTAGAGGAGGATCTTGGTGTGAAGCTAATGCTCCGGCTTGCTGCTATAGCTGGGTAATTAGCTCTGCTTGTTGGGCCATGACGATGGCCTGCTGTTTGGAAAATTCTGCTTGACGAGTAGCGTCCTCCTGCATGGTTCTCATGCTCTCCTAGAGCTGGCGCATCATTTCTTCGATTCCTGCCATACTGCCCTGATCTAGCTGTACTGTCGGTATATGTTCTCTTTCTATGGGAGAAACAGAACTCTGATCCCTACTATACTCAGGTGGGGTAGACAAAGCCCTTTGAACTGACTGCTGAACTGACATCCTCTGCCTAACTGCCCTCCGTCTAGTAGCCGGGGGTAATGAGTGGAACACTGGTTGTCCATCTACCAGATCCTCAGATCAATGGAGTCTGTAACCTCTAGTCCAGAGTGCTTGGGGAATATCTGCTTGGTCGGAAGCAATTGTGCTAAACTACCTAGCAAAAAGATAAATAAAGCATAATAAGGAAATAAACAACCAGAAACGGATAGCATAACGGCTTAAATAAACACAACACACAGTTGGGTATAACAACACGCAGTTGATAAGATGAATACACTGTTCTTAGACACTGATCATTATTCCCAAATTACTGCCCCCAAATCTAAATCTGATACCCACAGATAACTGATTCTCAAAACACTGGTGCCCGCAGGCTTGATGCCCAAACTCGCAAACTGATACATGCATTCTTGTAGAGACACACTCTAAAAGCACATAGCAACCAAGTGAGAGCCAAAACACCCCTATGTTGGAGTAGGGTTTCCCTGTCCTATTTTGTCAAGAGCTAGGGTTTCACTACGCACGCAGTGGTTTCAAACAACCTATAATCGGATAAGCAACCTGTCCTAGTTTGGAATAGTCACTACGGATTCCGAATATGCACTAGGTCGAATGGTCAAAAAGGGTGCCCCAGTGAAAACCGGGGTTTGTGTTCCCATCGTGGCAGAGCCCGTAACCGGTCAGCCTTATGGCACGCTTCTCAAAGCGAGCCTCCAGCAAACCATTCAGGAATAGTAGACGGCAAACACGATGTCCTAGGCGCACCAATGCAAATGCAATGCTAAGAAACACATAAGTGTAGTCAAAACAAGATATCATGAGTTCGAGTCAAGTTCTCTAAGTCCCCAGCGGAGTCGCCAGAAACTGTAGACGTCCCTGAACGTCCCGGGAGAAATCTTGTTTTGTTCATTGGGTTCACTACAGTTCGGACTCAAATATCACGGTTCTAAATCTAATCCCGCAAAGTGCAGTACGAGACCGATAAATCACCAAAGAGTCCAAATCCGACAAATCGTTTTGAAAAACCGATTTTTAGAAAGAAGTGCCAAACATGGACTGCTTTGCCAGATACAGAGTCGCCACCTAAATATTTTATTTTGGGGGAATTTAGGAAACCTTGACTCGTGCCTAAGGCCACATGTCCGTCATCACCAAAGTTGCCTCGGCTCGGGAACTTGGGTACGATTAGGGAAGGTCATGCAATGAGCACCCACGCCCGCCTGATCAAAGATCGACCACTACTAAACATGATATCGAGTTTTTGAAAACACATGCATCCTTATTCTGGTTTATTAGCCTAGAATTGCTACGTGATGCGCACATCATACAAGTATAGACTGGATCGTCTAAGTTGGAACAAAACATCTCATGTTTGTTTTTGAAAACGGTTTGCTACTCGCAAGTAGGCTAAAATGCGGATTTTGCCACCCTCAAGTAGGCTTAGAAAACATGGTGATTTGCCACTCTCAAGTGGGCTTAAAACTCACAATCGATGAATTGTTCCAATTCAAATAATCCAACCTTCACCCACAGGCAATCAGGCAATTATATCACATAAGCACATAGCCTCATGGTAAGCATGCTATCATGGTAGTCACTCACACACATGCAAGGATGCTAAAGCATAAACACTTACCCAGTACTCCGAGCCAAAGAAAGAAGCTAATTAGAAAACATGCATGAATCCTAACTATGCTGAGATGCCTAATGCAACACATGCAAGAATGCAACTAAAATAGGCTCGGCTATTCTAAGATGGCATATGAGATGCAACAATCGATACATATATTCAACTTGTAATTGAAATACAATGTAGTTAGCATGATGCGCCGAGCCCGGTGCATGCAATACAGATGAATGAATGCAAACATGCGAACATATATATGCTAATTGAAACATGCCCTAAAACTAACCATCATAAACTGGTAAATAAAAGGGAGAAAGACGTGGGGTTGGAAGACATGCATCACACACACGCACACTTATTACAAAGTTCGCCCTCTTACGGAGGGTTCGAATAAATAATACAGAACCAACTAGCTAATCTAAGTTAATTAAACTAGTTATTACACAACCGAAACGAATAACGAATTACAGCTAAATATTACACAACATTAATTAAATAACAAATTAAACTAAGGAAGCAAATAAATTAGCATGCAAGCTACATGAAATGGACTACCCCAGCTTTGTTCTGAATGATAAGGATGCATGCATGCTCGAGTCGCCTTGTCGGGAAATCCATCGCGATGTTTCGGCTCGCCTTTGTTTGCAATTGATTTCAGAAAGCTGCATTAGGCTCCAGAGAGATGAAACTCCACCCAGGGAAGCTGTGGGAAGGCTGCTGACCAGCTATAGGCAAGAGAGACCACCTGCCGACCACCCTTGGTGGTGAAGACCAGAAAAGGTGGTCGGCCTGCCAGAAAACCTGGTCAGCCGACCAGTTCATTCTCCTAGTTTCTGCTTTTTCTGCAACAAAGGCAAGAGAGAGAGAAAGCAAGGTATTTGCAACACATGTATGCTCGACCACTCTCCCCGTCATTGCATAAGCTCTAGGGAGTGTAGTCCTCGATCCTCATGCCATCAATCACGCATCCCGATGCATGATGGCGAAGGAGTCAAATTGCACGACTCAATGTGAAATGAATGCACATGTAAACACCTAAAGCCAACAACTCTATCATGGATAGTCAAGAGTGTCGGTGACCAAGAATCGAGGTACGTTTCGTCACTTTGAGTACGTTTCGTCACTTTGAGTACGAAACGTCCCTCGTTTTCCATGTTTGGACTAAACCCTACTCCAAACACAATACAACAAACAATGTATGGACAAATGCAACTCTAGCATGCGATCTAAATGCAAATGCAACTAAGTGACGCGAATATGCACGAAATGACATCCAAGCATGCAAATGGCATTCACAATGCTATGAACTAAACAATGGCATACTCAATGCACATGGATTATGTGGCATGCACAATGCACATGTGAAGCTAACATACACCATGAGATGAACAAAACACGCACAATGCAATGATCAATCATACGACAACATGGACTAGATGGCATACACAATGCAAGATGGACTTAAACCAAAGTGGATGGGCCTCGGCCACCCCGAAATCAGTGGCCAATGGATGATGAAATCAAAGCAACAAGACACACACAAGCATGCATAATGCAAAGGCTCTAAGCCAAGGACATAAGATACAACTCTCCAAGGGCATGACAAGGATGAAACATGGAACACAATGGCATATATTCAGCTCTGGAATGACATGCAAAATGGCCCCGAATCATGCAAACAACTCATGTTATGTATGTTGAATGGCTCAAATACCGAAACTAGTCAAGTGCATTACACTAGAGGTATGCAAAGCAATGTCCAAATGACTAAACCAACCCCAAATAGTCCCTATGCAGACCCAAAACAATGGCAAAATGGACTAAAATAATGGCTTGCAATGCACAAAAATGAAGCTCATGCGATAGCCCAAAAATGAGGCATACAAGCACAACTCTCAAACGCATTTAAAGAGTGGAAAACATGGGAATATGGCACAAGTATAAGCTCTGAAATAACATGTTCAATGATGCCAAAACATGAAAACAACTCGAGTTAAGCATGCAAGAGGCTTCAAAACTCGAAGCTAGGCAAGGGTATTACACTACAAGCATGCATGGCAAGCATCATTCGACCATGGGACCTCAAAATAGAGCTAAGGCAGCCCAAATGATGAATAAAATCAGTTTAGAACATGGCCAAAATATGCTAGAATCAAGGGCCAAAACAACATGCAATGTGAGCTAGTGAACATGGATTACACTACAAGCATATGAAGCATTCAAGAGGACACTAAACCAGCAAAATTCCAAGATATTGCATGCCAAATAAAGCCTAAAAACCCACTGAAACATGATCAATGCCTGCAAGAATGACATGCTCCTTTGATAGGCTATAAGAGGTGTTATTCTACACATGCAAGAGACACACCCAAGGTGACAAAACTAACTCTAGACAGAGCCTAGGAAGGCCCTAAAAGTAACTAAAAAGGGCCTGAAACAAGGGTTGGAGGTGTGCAAATGAGGCCTCCTGTGCAAGGCCAAAAACGCAAACAAACAAGGCCAAAAGAGAGAGGGTCACCCCTCTCTGATTTTGGCCCTCAAAATAGCATGCCAACCACTAAAAATCCACTGGATTTCAGTGGCTAAAGGGCCAAGAAAAGGTCAACACAAAGGCCTTAGGGCATGGCTCAAAACAAGGCAAAATGAAGCATTCAAGGGGGTAGATGACCCCCAACAACAAAATGACCTTAAACAAACATCAAAAGGACCTCAAAACAAGACTTTTTTTAGTTGACAACAAAGCTCAAATAAGGATGCAAGTTTGGCTAAGAGAGTGATCAAGACAAAGCTTTAAAAAAGGGAAAAGAGATTACCCTTGAAGCTCAGCAAAACTAGCAACTCCTCCAGCCCAAAACCAACTCTTTAACCTCTAAAAATGGCCTCCAAGAACCTTAGGTTGATGGTGGGAGTGTTCGGCTATGAGGTGGTGTGCAAAGGGCCAAGAACAACACTCATTTTTTGCTCAAAGTATAGAGATATAGAGAGATATATGTTTTTTGCCTTAAACAAAATTTGAACCTTTACCAAGGAAGAGGAGGGCCTCTCTTATAGAGATCCAAGGCCAAAGCTTCTTCAAGAAGCTAAAAAATTAAGGCTCAAGATCCTCCATACACGTGTATGGAGGATACAGTCTATGCCTTCCAGCTAGCACAACTGGCAACAACTCACAGAGACAAGACTGAGGGAGGTAGGCCGACCAGTTCAGGTGGTCGGCCGACCACTTCCCCTGGTCGGCTGACCAGTTCAAAAGGTTCAAGGTGGTTGGCAGCCCCATTTGATGGTTTCCACATTGAATGCAAGCTAGTGGTGTAGTGGGAGACTAGCAAATATGGCTCAAAAACCAAGGAGACCAGCTTCCTGACAAGAAAATTGGCTGGCAGGAGAAAAGGTGGTCTCCAAGAGAAAAGGTGGTCTCCCATCCTTGTATCACCTTCCAAACAATGAAAACAAAGTTCATGCCAAAAATGAATCAAGACAGATGCAAAACAAGGGTTCGGGGGTCAAAACGCGCAGCTGGGTGCCCCGAAAATAGGCTGTTAAGCATTGAAAGTGGCGTGTGACCACGAAGGTGGTCTCCCTGGCCACAGTGTCCCTCTAGACAGAGGAAACAAGGTGTGTGCCAAAAACTAGAGCAAACGGAGAATGTTAATCGGTCCCGAGCTGAGGCGCACGACCGACGGCCCCGAAAATCGAAAACTTGTCTCCAAACGGGAACAGTGGCCTACGACCATGAAAAGTAGCCTACGGCCACTGAGAGATGGTCTACAAAACCTCTCCCTCCCTCCGGGAAGAGAAAGCAAGACCTGGTCTGCAAATTGAGGCGAAGCACAAAAGGTTTCGAGGCTCGGAGGCAAGGCTCTCAGCTGAGAACTCCGAAACCTCGGGACAGGCACAACATGCGCAATCACCGAGCGCTCAATTGATGACGTCTGAGTCTTAAGGTCGATCAAAAATGGGGTGTTTACACATGATAGAGAGGGTGGTTGTGCACACATATCTTGCAAATACATTGCCATGCCCTTTCTTGCTCTCTGTTGTAGCAAATTGCAGTTCAGCAGCAACAACTGGTCGGCCAGCCAGAAAAAGTAGCTGGCCGACCACTTTTCTGGTTTTTCATCAACCAAAAGTGGTCGGCAGGTGTTTCTAGAGACCAAAAGTGGTCGGCCACCCTCCCACAGGATTCCTATGGTGGAGTTTCAGCTTTCTGGAGCTTGGTGCAGAGTTCTGAGGACAGATGAAAACAGAGGCAAATCGGGGCATCGCATTGGATTTCCAAACGAGGCGACCGGGCTTGCATGCATTCCTCTCCCTCTGAGGCTCTTGTTTTATTGCTTTCCTTAGCTGCCATGCTTAGATAGCTTGCTTTTGCTTTGGTTTGTACTTTAATTAGTTAATACGTTAGCTATTCAATTCGTTTTGTAATAATTAGTTAACTAGGATTAGTTAATTAATTTGTTGTGTAATAATTAGTTTAATTAGCTTAGATTAGCTAGTTAGCTTCTTATTCGGTCTCTCCCTCGAGAGGGCGCATTGTTGTAATAAGCGTGCGTGTGTGCAATGCATGTCTTCCAACCTCCATTTCTTTCTCCCTTTTACTTAACCGCTTACGATGGTTAGTTTTAGGGCATATTTTGTTTAGCATACCTTATGCTCGCATGCGTGCATCCATTCATCTGTCTTGCATGCACCGGGCTCGGCGTATCATACTAACTGCATTGTATTTCAATTCCAATTTGAATACATGTACCAAGTTGCATTTCACATGACATTCTAGGTAGCCGAGCCTATCTAAATTACATTTTCGCATGTGTTGCATTAGCAATCTTAACATGAACTAGGATCACGCATGATTTCTAACTAGTTCTCTGTTTTGGCTTGGAGTACACTGTGAGTGTTTACGCTTTAGCATACTGCATGTGTGTTAATGTTGCCATGAAAGCATGCTTACCATGAGGCTAACTGCTTAGTTGATTAACTGCCTGAATGCCTGTGGGTGAAGGTTGGATTACCTGAATTGAAATAATTCATTGAAATCCATATTTTAGCCTACTTGCGAGTAGCAAACTTCAAACCGTTTTCAAACGAACATGCAATATTTTGTTCCAAATTAGGCGATCTAGTTTATACTTGTTTGCTGTGCGCATCACATAGTAAGATTAGCTAATTAACCGGAATAAGAGCACATGTGTTTTCAAAAACAAAATATCATGCTTAGTACAGGGCGATCTTTGATCGGGCGAGCAGGGATGCTCATTAAATGACCTTCCCCAATCGTACCCAAGTTCCCGAGCCGAGACAACTTTGGTGATGACGGACGCGTGGCCTTAGGCACGAGTCAAGGTTTCCTAAATTCCCCCAAAATAAAATATTTAGGTGGCCACTCTGTATCTGGCAAAGTAGTCCATGTTTGGCACTTCTTTCTAAAAATCAGTTTTCCAAAACGATTTGCCGGATTTGGACTCTTTGGTGATTTATCGGTCTTACATCGCACATTGTAAGATTAGTTTTAGAACCGTGACATTTGAGTTCGAACTGTAGGAGCTTGGAACAAGACGAGATTCGCGCCCCCCTTCACAGGTGCGCGCGGATGTCGGAGAGTTCCTCGGGAGTGCGTCTACACCAAGGCAAAGAACACCCATTATGATTTAGGGGGTTGGTAACTATGGCTTTGACAAAAAAAAAAGGGTCTTCAAATTTGGGAGTGAGCCTAAACAAGCAGCAGTGTTCAATTTTTTTTTTTCAAGGATGACAAATGACAATCCAATTAACCCAAGGTGTTCAAAAAGAAAAAATTAAGGATGACAAATAACAATCCACATAGCCAAGGGTCTTTAAAATTTTCTTTGAAGTGACAAGTTACAAATCAATATGTGAGTCACATGAATGGAACAAAGAAAATTTCAAAGAAAAAAAAAATTAATGTGTTCAAGTGACCACTCTCAAATCTTAGTTGCGCAAAGTGGGGGCAGGGGCCAGGGTGGGAGAGCGAGGGCATATAAAAGTTTCTAAGATTGGGAACACCTATGAGAGCGTGTACATATTTTCTATATTAAATATAAAAATATATTCTAACATTTTTTTATTTTATTTGTAATGTGTTAAAATATGAATAAATATAAGAGATTATGTCAACTACAAATTATTTTTGTTAATTATTATTTCATTATGTAAATAGAAACTACCAGAAATAAGTTGAAGTTGTTTTTCTTTCATTTATGTGAGATTTGTTAGAAAAATAGTACCAAACTATCTGGAAAATATAATTTAAAAATATGTAAATGATTTTTGGGCAAAACCAAAATTGAAATAAATTGACAAATAACGTAGCAAAACTTACAGCACATAAATAGATAAAACATGATCGAGTCGAGTGTGTGACACTCTTTCCTTAAGACAGATTCGTCTTTCCACCGGTGCTTAGGGTTCAATGGACGTCTATCTCCCAGGATACAACGATCAATGTCTTGCACTAGTAGCACTACCATTGCAAGCCTAGCGAACTTCGTTGTGCATTTACTTTCTTCATAGGAAAATTAGACTCAAGAACTATGAAGAATAAAATGCAAAGTGAAGAAAAAATGATGAATTCTCTCTTCAAATTGAAGTGAAAGAGACGGAATATATAGACTTCTATGTAACTCTTCAGAAAGGTTGTGACCCTTTAAAAGGACACACCCTTCCATCTCAAGAGACACAACCAAAGGAGTAAATTTAAATTCAAATTTTCCAACAATCCCCCTCATGAATGAAATTTACGGAAAGGACATGTAACAAAATGCAGACAAAGAGAAAGTACAATAAGGAAATACCCTGCATCAGGATATGTAGCTTTTGGCTTTGAACCTTCCCTAGTGAAAGCTATTGGACTTACTAGCTAATCAGTGGACGTGATGCCTTGAACTGTTCAGCCGTTTGTGTAAGCCAAGACAATAGAATTCACAAAGAATATCTCCAAACACAACTTAGTTCTCACAGTTGTGCCCATTTTGGCACTGGGCAAGTCCTGGTGTTTCATGAGTGCTTTAGAGAATTTGACCTAATCAATTCTCATAGAAGCGACCCCTTCACGCTCATATAGGTGATCCTTATTTCGAGTCCCTTAAATACTCCTCTTGAAAGATACCCCTCTAGGTTTTTCAAGATATAAGTGATCATTAAAAGCATAGCTTACCCTAAATCCCCTACATGCAACACATGTTGCAGATATCACTCTCACCATAGGAATGGATAGGAGATAGACTCGTTTAGTGATTTCTAGCGAGCCACACATAGCTTAGTTGTCCCTTTGAACTTAGTTCTTGAGATCTCCAGTCATCTAAGTAAGGTTACCATTATGATGACTTTGGTGTAATAGGCTTTAATCACATTCCTCTCGATGAACTTTCCCTCATTTGCTTTCTAGTCAAACTTTTGTTTAGCGGCCGCTATTTTTCCGTTTGACCTTCTTAGTTATATATCACTGAGTAATTCGTGAATCCACTATATTATCCTTAGACAATATGCAAAACATAAAGCAAATGTCTTATGATATTAAGTCTTTGATTACTTCAGCACTTACCGTTACTCTATGTCACTCCTATTTTCAAATTTAAATAATAAACATAGAGGTGTTCCTTAGGAGTTAATGAAACCATATTTGTTTCTACTCCAACTTTGTCCTATAAAAAGAATTGAGATTCTTTGTGGACCTATAATCAGAACTGTTACTTTGGTAAAATCCTCCAAGCATCCCCACATTTTAAGCATGCTTGGAGGATTTTACCAAAGTCAGAATATTACATTAATTGGCGTGCTTGAACTAAATAACAAGATATAAATTGCTTTGTGAATATAATCACAATACTAATTTGTATAAAATACAATTAGACTTCATAACTTGCTTTTACAGTACAAAGAAGAAATGACTAATACTGGTTGTGGCCACAACACTTTGTTAAATAACTTTTTTTTAGCCATGCATTATTTCTTTTTGTTTACTGCAACCCTGAATTCCAATCTCAACATGGAATATAAATATCACTGTATCATACATTTACATCTTATTTGTCTTATTCAATATTTGTGACTACGTCGACAATTACCAAAGTGTCTTTCACCCATGAAATATTTTAACTCATGTAATATTTCCTTACGGAGTTATCGGTCACCACACCAATTTCAGTCATTATTCCAAAGAATAATTAGAATTCCTCTTATGTTAAAACACATAAATTCACATTTTTATCAACACTCTGATAAATAATTCGCATCCATTTATGATACACCACATACCAAATCGATATATCAAATATATCAATTAATGACATCAAATTACATTCATAATTTTTTTCCCAAGTATATAACATATACTCTATATTTTCTCAAGTTTCAAGAATTCACAAACCAAAAACCATATCAGATTTTAGTAATTAAAATCATATTTTGATTTTAAAAACACATTCTTGAAAACATCCACAAAATATTTGTCAAATATTTGTACCTTTCTGTAAGAGGAACTTGAGATATTAATTTATAAACAAATTTACAAAATTGAAATTCTAACAATTAAAAAATTTAAATGCATAGTATTTCTCAAATAAAAATTAATCATGTCATACCCAATGAGAACATTTATTTAAATAAGTAGACACAAGTATATATCTAAATCAAAGTGGTGTATATATATTCTTCTTCATGATTAACACAAAGGGTAGAAAAGTAGCATGCATGCTACGTGTAACATAACTTTTTTTTTTATCCTTTTTAAAAAAAATAAGCATCCCATCTAGATGGCCATTTGATATCACTCTCCACAAATGTGACTTCGTAGGTGAAGGCCACAAGTTCATTTTTCCTTAACAGCCATAGCCACTGAACTCGATTCACACTTAAATGCAGAGGGGTATTTATCATACAATTTTAAGTTCTTCAAAGATTCAATATTGTGCTGGAAACTACAAGGGATCACCTCGAATCCAACAACCATGTAACCTGGTTCCTCAGATTCAGACTTCTTATTCGTTGGGATCATCTCAACAGCATCCCCAGTACCCATCACACGAGCCACATTGGGCTCCTCGTACTTGTGAACAAGAACCGTAAATTTCAAATGGTTAAACACATAACACATATCTTGAACCTTAACACCCTAGGAAATCTCTAAAACTTGATACCCACATTGAAATTTTACTAATTTTTGCATTTTTTCTGATTTGGGTTATCCAGATCTAACACAAAAATCACTCAAAACTCATAAGTTCAAAACTGTTAAAACAGTTTCTAAAAACAATTCTAGAACTAAAAAACCAAAAAACAAATACAAATTCCAAAACTGTGTACGGAACACCATCATGTGTTCCATCAAACTTGTCCAGTTTCACGAACTCTAGATTCATCACCTTAAAAGCCATTATATCAAAACTGAACGAAATATCACCTTAAAATTGTGAGAAACAGCAAGTCACAAGAAAACCATAATCAACCAAAAATGACTTTGAGGCATATGGTGGACACTTTCTTTAAGGTGATAATTGCCCCCACTCAAAAGAGTTTGCTATATGAAAGAACACAACCATTAGTCTGAATTTTCAGAATTTGAAAACTCTAAAAACATGTCTTCCAACTTGAAAAGGTGCCTATATAATTAGAATTTCTATTAGTAACTGCCTGCAACTATTAGTAATAACCACTTAAAGAGTGATAATCCAGTGTAACCCGTCTCCAATGAAATCACCATATGATCTTGATCATATATAAAACCTGATATCCTCATGCATACAGGAAGGAAATGAAATCCTCTCTTCATTTTTTGGAAAATTAAACAAACAAACAGTAACAATGAATATACTGTTGGAATTCCCAGGAAATTTTCCTTTGTTTGGGTTGTGTTTCTATTTACACTAATCAAATTTATATTTTCCCAAAAAACTAATATGTCTTAAGATTGTTAGAAAAATAGTACCAAACTATCTGGAAAATATAGTTTAAAAATATGTAAACAATTTTTGGGCAAAACCAAAATTGAAATAAATTGACAAATAACGTAGCAAAACTTACAACACATAAATAGATAAAACATGATCGAGTCGAGTGTGTGACACTCTTTCCTTAAGACAAATTCGTCTTCCCACAGGTGCTTAGGATTCAATGGACGTCTATCTCCTAGGATACAACGATCAATGTCTTGCACTAGTAGCACTACCATTGTAAGCCTAGCGAACTTCGTTGTGCATTTACTTTCTTCATAGGAAAATTAGACTCAGGAAATATGAAGAATAAAATGCAAAGTGAAGAAAAAATGATGAATTCTCTCTTCAAATTGAAGTGAAAGAGACGGAATATATAGACTTCTATGTAACTCTTCAGAAAGGTTGTGACCCTTTAAAAGGACACACCCTTCCATCTCAAGAGACACAACCAAAGGAGTAAATTTAAATTCAAATTTTCCAACAAGATTTGTATATTTGTAAGGTTCTATCTCAATTAAGAGCGAGTTTCTTAGAATTTTCTTACTTAGGAGTGCATAATCAGGCTTCTAAGGAGAAAACGTCAACTAAATAAGAGGTTCCTACTACTAAACCTCGAATACATGTGGTGCCGCCCCTCTACTATCCCCTCTCCTATCTAAGAGTCTCTCACATTTTTGTACAAGTACGATTAAAGAAGGGATGCATCTGCCAGGTCCGTGTAGCACTTTTGGTTTCAAAATTGATAAAAAAACAATATCTTTCATATTTTTTTTTTTATACAAAAAGATTATTTGCATACTTCATGATATGCCATTCATAGCAAAATATTCGCCTAGGAGAAAAACTTTCTCCACATAAAACATTGGAGTATCTGCATAAACACTCTTCTTTTACTAGCCACAAGTGAGGTTCTGTCATGACCTGAGCCCGCCCCTATGGGTTAAGGACATAGCCGGCCAGTAATCAAGGGATTACTTACGACCTCAAACCAAACAAGACATAACTCATCAGAGTAAAGGGGCCAAACAGAAGCAAATTCAAACTTTTGTCCATAGAGCTGTGCTTACATGGCACATCATAACAATCCATGCATATACATGTTAATAACTCACATCAGAGTATGTAATAACACAAGGTTCTGTACATACAGGATCATTCAAGTCTAAGTCAGCCAATCAAAACTATATACAACCGTAAACCAAAGTTCTCGCCAACATGACAAAATATAGCAACCTAGCAAAAGGGCGAAAACAAGTCTCGTGCATGAGACGTATGGGTTGACTCTTCAAAACCTTGACTGCTTCTCCCAAACTTCACTGAGGCTGGGTTTGGACCTCCCTCGGCTCACCTACAGACACATGAATAAGCGTGAGCGAAAGCCCAGTGAATAATATCAAATAAGGAAGATACACGAACAGTATTTAGAATAACATGCACCAAACGGCCTTGGGCCCAATTCACATTTCTATGTAGTATATATATATAGGTCAAGTGACTACGGTTCCAAACACATTAGACGACCTCGGGCCCAATCCATTCATGTCAAACAGCCTTTGGTCTAACCATTCTTTCATTCATGTCAGACTGGCCTTTGGCCCAACCATTCTTTCATTCATGTCAGACTGGCCTTTGGCCTAACCATTCTTTTATTCATGTCAAACTGGCCTTTGGCCCAACCATTCTTTCATTTATGTCAGACTGGCCTATGGCCCAACCATTCTTTTATTCATGTCAGACTGGCCTTTGGCCCAACCATTCTTTCATTCATGCATAGGCCCAACCATTCTTTTATTCATGTCAAACTGGCCTTTGGCCCAACCATTCTTTCATTCATGTCAGATTGGCCTTTAGCCCAATCATTTGGCATAGCAAACATTTGTCCACCATTCAAATTAATGAACTTATAAGACTTATATAGGAGTAAGCAATTGGACAAATAACATACTTCAGATATTTTTATTAAGATGTTACTCACAATGTTCTGCCTGTGGATTCACCCTTGAGCTCGACCCTACCCATTACATAACACATATGGGTCACAAACGATTCAATTCGTTCTTAATTCATACATCCCTCTTAGGCTTCTTTCTTATTCTTTTAATTCATTCATAATGCTCAATGCATGCCTAAGAGTACTTAGAAGTGGAAGAGAACGGAAAACGAAACACAGAACACATTTACAAAATTTCAGAAACAGGGGTCCCCGCTTGAGCGTGGACTTTCCTGCTCGAGCGGACCCATTAGGTTTGCAAAAGTACTGGTTACCTCGTTTTTACGCTCGAGCGTGAAGTCAGGTGCTCGAGCTAAAAGTCTCACTACATGACTCCCCGCTCGAGCATGAATCTCCCCACTCGAGGGGACGTCCATGTCTGCAAAAGGTTCTGGGAGCTCATATTTCCTGCTCGAGCGACAGTTCCCCCGCTCGAGCGGACTTCATGAATTCTGGGTTTTCCAGAATTTCCTTTGAGCTTCAATTATGCATTCAAGTTGGTATTTCTTGCATTTTACAGCCCATATTTCTTATATACATACACTAACATGATACAAACACCAAATTACAACATTAAGAAGCTCAAATCCCATGAATCAAATACATGCATGCTCCGAATTACACCAAACTCCTTTCTACAAAACAAATTCATGCATTCAAAACTCATACTCTTACGAATTGTACATGCATGTGAGATATAACTCCCATTTTCAACTTACATGGTGCAAATCGTGATCACAACATGAACTTTAACCAAAATTATACATGGATCATACTTCTCATGCTCAACTTATACAAATTCATGGCAATTTTACACATGCATGCATTCTATGACTTCAGACTCATCAATTACAACACAATTCTTGTTCTTGATCACTTATTCTCTTTGAATTTACTTAATTACAAACTCAAACCCATGAGTTAAGGGTTGATTACTCACCTAGGAGCTTTAATTCTCACAATTGTGGTTAAATCTTGAACCTAGCCTTCCCAATCCACAAATCTTGAGCCAAAATGCACAAAGATGACTTCTCTCTCTCTCTCAAAGTCGGTTCTCTCTTTCTCTAGAGAGTTGATCTCAGCCAAATGACAAAAAGAGGAGGAATTAAGTGTAATAAGGCCCTTATATATATACGTAATCAAATTTGATTACGGCTAATTAATGGCACTTAATTAATCGTTTTGAATCTAATTATTTTGATCCGAATTAGTTTTCAATTAAATTTTACCGTAGGCTCTAAAAATTACGTTAATCACAATGGCATAATCAATTTCGAGTTTTGTGGCCAATAAGGCCTTCAATTTTCAGTTTATAACAGTAAGTTGAACAGATATTCCTACGGCGAACAGATAGAAATTCAAAACCACATATAATCACATAAATGGCACACAAAATCATATCAAACGCATAATCACAATCATAATTAAGGTTAATTAGCAGAATACGGACCAGGGTTATCACAGTTCTCGCGAGGGCAAATTATATTAACGGTCATTATAATTTGGGCATTGTGTCATTTTGATCCCTAACTTTTCAATTATAATACATTTGACCTTGAATTTTAAATCTTGTTCTAAATAAGGACAATTGAAAATATCATTGCTCAATTTCAAAGGCAAAGTCGTCAATTTGATAAAAATATAAACTAATTTGATAAAAAAATAAATGTCAAAAAAATATTTTTGAATTTTTTAAAATTATTTTTACCCACTGAAGATAAAATTATATAAAATTGATAAATTTTTTAGACATTTTTTTTTACCAAATTAATTTTTATTATGTGTTTAGATGATAGTCATGTAATGGGTGGTTGTTTTTATTTTCATTAAATTAGTTTCTATTTTTTCAAAAGTCGAATATGGCGACAATTTTGATATCATTATTAAACCAATTTGTTAAATCAAAAATTCAAAACTAAAAACATCTCATATATAAATATATCGATTACACATTAAAAGCCTAACAACCACCCATTACATGATCATCATCCAAACACATAATAAAAATTAATTTTGTAAAAAAATAAAAAAAATAAATGTCTAAAAGATTTATTAATTTTACATAATTTTATCTTTGGTAGGTAGAAATTATTTTTAAAAATTCAAAAATATTTTTTTGACATTTATTTTTATCAAATTAGTTTATATTTTATCAAATTGACGACTTTGCCGTTGAAATTGAGTAATGTATTTTCAATTATTCTTATTTAAAACAAGATTCAAAATTCAAGGTCAAGAACTGCTGCTGGGTCAAGAAATTCCCTAGGGCAAAATAATTCACTGGCTGAGAGGGAAAAGCAGGACTGCACATTACGCCAGGGGTCCTGCTTAAGTGTGTAACCCTCTTAAGGTTGCATACCATATGCAACCCAATTGTTAGCCGTTAGATTACAATAATTGATCAAGACCATTGAATTGTTTAATCGTGAAAAAGTTGAAACCGGGGCAACTGGTTAATGCTTGTATTTGCATGATTGCATCCCACTCACTCTCTGTATTTCGTCTCTATCTCTCTCTGTTCTCCTCTCTGTGTAAGGTTGAGTCAGTGTAACTGTTGATTTCCATTAATAGGGAGAAGCCTCTATTGGGTTCGTTCCATTGACGAAGCTCTGTAGGGAACAGTATAATGGGCGATTTCCAACAACAACATAACTACAAGGCTGTGTTGGTTCCATTGCTAAAGTGAAGCCCTTCTCTCGAACTAGATATGAGGTATGGAGCTGTCTCCATCTCTCTGTCTCCCTCTCTGTCTCTCTGGCCCGTTCACTTTATTTTCCGTTAACTAAACCCCCATCCTAACTTCAACCGCTCTACACTTCGCTCCAACGGAAACCCCTCCATTGGAAACTAACCTTTCTCTTTCTCTTTCTCTTTCTCAAGCGAGTGTTTGTGTTTGCACAAACAGCTAAACCGTGTGAAAATGTCATGTTTGTGTTTGTGTTAAAATGTGCAGTATGGCCCCAGCGGAAGTTAAAAGGGAAGGTGATGATTATGACATTCCAAATGAAGCAGATGACATTCGTTTGATGAATGAAAGTCAGGCAGAACCTGATCATGGTTGCGAAGTTGGTCTGAGCAATGAAGAAGCAACCAACATGAACGTTGAAGATAGCGGAGCCGATGTGAAAAAAGAAATCGTTGACGATGCTCATCGCAATGACATGGTTGGTGATGTTGAACGTGCTATTCTGGAACAGAAATTTGATTCGGTCGAAGATGAAGAAGATTTTTACAATGCGTATGCTAAAGCCAAGGGATTTAGTATACGAAAATCCAGATTTAACACAAATAAAGAGAGAAAGGTCGTTAGTAGGCTGTGGTTGTGTTCAAGGGAAGGTCAGAGATTACCAAAATACTTGGACCGTGTTGCTGAGAAGAGTAGAGCTCCCAAGGCACTAACAAGAGTAGGTTGCAAAGCCCAATTTCGCATACGGTACGATGCAGATGCTGGTGAAGGAGGAAAGTATGTTATGGCTCACTTCGTCGCAGACCACAACCATGAATTGGCGGAACAACACTGTGTGATGTATCTGAGGTCACATTGCAGTTTAAACAGCACTGACAAAGCTCAAGCAATGGCTATGCGCAATGTCGGTGTGAAGACTAGCCAAATCATGGACTATATGGTAAATCAATCTGGGTCTTATGAGAATGTTGGTTTCATCCGTACGGATCTGCACAACCATATTCAAGCCGAACGTAGAGCAGAAGTTGAGGATGGTGATGCACAAGGGTGCGTTGGTTTACCTATGTGCAAAACTTGATGTTGATGCACGTTTTTTTTACAAGTATGATGTGTGTAACGATAACAAGTTACAAAATCTATTCTGGGCATATTCGAAATCGCGGGCCGACTACACAAAGTTTGGTGATGTGTTGATATTTGACTCAACTTACAGAACCAATGCATACAAGAAACCTTTTGTCATGTTGGCTAGAGTGGCTAGCCACTTTAGGACCACGATATTTGCATGTGTTTTGCTAGCTAATAAGACAATTGAGACATACACATGGGTTTTGGAAACATTTATGGAGGCGATGGGCAATAAAGCACCTGTGTCAGTGCTGACAGATGGGGATAAGGCGATGCGAGAGGCAATCAGAAGAGTATTTCCAGACGCAAGACATCGATTATGTAATTGGCATCTTGGGAAAAATGCTGTTTCAAATGTTCACATAAGTGGCTTTGCACATGCTTTCAAGCAGTGCATGGACATGGAAACGGATGAGACAAAGTTTGAGCATGGCTGGACGACAATGGTCAAAAAATTTGGACTTCAAACCAATAGTTGGGTGTTGGAGACATATGAGAAGCGTCATATGTGGGCTGAGGCATATATTCGTGGACATTTCTTTTCTGGGATGAAGAGCACTCAGCGCTCGGAGTGTATGAATGCTTATTTCAATCCCTTCCTCCAACACAAATTGAAGCTATAAGAATTTGTTAGGCACTATGATCGGGCTCTTGCAAGGATAAGGTATAACGAGGCTAGAGATGATGCTGAAACAAATAACACTTTTCCGGTATTGATTACTCCATTACGAGATATAGAGAGACATGGAGCTGAGCTATTCACCCGAAATATATTTAGAATGTTCCGTGATGAAATCTTAGAAGAGGGGAAGTTGAATGTCAAGGACGTGTTCCCTTTGTCGGATGGTCAGAAATGCTACTATATTCATAAGTACAAAATGAAGGACAGATCATGGATAGTAACACACAGTCCAGTGGATGCTGCAATGAGATGTTCTTGCATGAAGTTTGAGTTGTTGGGGCTACCTTGCTGCCACATGATATGTGTTATGAAAGCCGAAAATTTAACGCAAATTTCCCCAACTTGTGTGCTACATAAATGGACAAGGGCTGCAAGCAAGGATGGCCAGCAATGGCCTCAACCCTCAATTGATAGCACTACAACACAGACGGCCCGGTATGGGATATTGAGTTCTTCCTACAACGAAATGTGTTTCTATGCCTCACAATCAACAAAAGGTTTCAAAGTGGTTAGGGATGCATGTCTTCCGATGACGAGCCGGATGAAGGAGTTATATGAGAGGAATTTGAATGGTGGGAATGGAGACAAAGGGAAACATTCATTCCGTCGACAATTTGGAGTAGAAGATCGTGATGTTGTGAAGACAAAAGGGAACCCAGGACGGGCCTCGTCCAACTGTCGAAGACCAAGAAAATATGGGAATTGCAAATGCATTGGGCACACAAAGCGAACGTGTCCTAAGGTTCGGTTTAGCCGAACTGTGGGTACTAACTCAGATGCAGATACACCCCACATAACTGACCGTGAGTACAATGCGAAGTCATTGCCCGTTCGTTGCAAAACTGGGTTGGTGGATCCAAGTACACCGCACATTAAGCAACGGCGACTATTTTTCGATGTTTCTCCTGATTCCAAGTAGCCTGTGGGCCAATACGGTAGTGTTGAAGCAGCAGTGTGGAAAAATGATTCGAACACAATTGATGAGGTGAATCAGGTAATTGTATAATATGTATGATTTACTTATTCCCTTAATTTATTAGGTAGACAGTATTAGCTATTGAAAACACATGGAAATAATGTATGTAGTTTTCATTTTGCACGGATTGCTGTACGTAACGTGTAAATAATTAGTTATGTACAATGCCAGGAAATGGCACAACGTTACTTATGTACAAGGCCACGAGTTGTAAATTTCCCATATTGTTTAGAGTGATGTTGTCATTTGTGTTTGCAGTGACTTGTCATTTTGAAAACTAATTAAAGGTGAGGTGAGATATATATGGGTTGTCTGTGTATTGTTTTGGGTGGGAAATTGGCTTATGTCTATATTCCAAGATTCCTATTGCGGGTTGCTTGTTTCTGTTCCATAATTGGTTGGATCTAACTAAAGGGTTTTTTGCGGTGTGGTTTATCAACTAACGATGTGTTTCGCTTCGTATTGATTTGTTATGACTTGTGTCGGTAAATTAGTATTATATTTCGAGTAAAATACGAATTTTGTCCAAGTGGGTTTGCAAAATTACATACCAGCACATGCATTTTGTATATAATCCAAGTGGCAGTTAATTTTGGGAGTTACTTGGAGAAAGTAACCCAACGAACTCGTTACTTTATCTCCATGCCGATTGGTATATAAATTACGAGTTACGAACAGGAGTTGTGAAATTATTTAATGTTTACTATGGAAGTATGGGTTTATTGTTAGTAAAATTATGGTGGGCCTATATCGACAGCAACAAAGCAGTAATTTAAAGTTGACAAGTTCAAGAAGAAAATCAAGCAATTGTGGTATTGGTTCGAATGCCTAAAAAGGATGAAGACTTCTTTCGATGAACTGATGGTAACAAAGTAGAAAGTAACAAAGTAGAAAGTAGAAAGTAAGTTGTTGTGTTGTTGTGTTGTTGTGTTGTTTGTAACAAAGTAGAAAGTAGAAGGGAAAAAACTACACAGAAGTTACAATGTAGAAAGTAAGTTGTGTTGTTGTTCATGTCCTCTCTGTCTGCAAACATTCTGCCCTTTATAGCTATAAAATTCCCACGACCCCATGATCTGCCAATTTTGCAACTGCTTCTGTGCAACTTCTGTAACTGCACGGTCATTTCCGTGTATTGAAACCACATAAAACCTTCACTTGTACCTGTCAAAGTGCATATAATTGAAGTTGCCACCTGTGCCCAGGTCCTTTTAGCCTTTCCTCGATAGAAACAGACTCCCAATTCGTTCATGTTTCCTCTTGGAGGGTGGCCACTAAATCCATGAGCACTGCCAGTAACTACTCCAGCATGTAAGTCAGGTGGCATGCAAGATTCAATGTTAGTTGAATGGAGCAGCTGTTGGGAGGATGTGGGAAAAATAGGTGCAAAGAGGAATTTTTAATCTAATATCCAATCATAATTTAGCTGAAAATATGAGTGAACTTTTTTTTAAAAAAAAGTAGTTCCCATTTTTTTGATTATAAACCCGAGATGTATATTTTGTTTTTGATATAAATAAGTTGTGTATTTTTGTTACGTAAAATGTAGGACAACAATTGTGTTTAAGTCATTACAATACAGAAAAAGGTTATTTCAAACATATTTTCAAGCTTACCGACATTGAATATATTTTGATTAAATTGCAGGGAAAATTCAATATTTGGCAGAGTTTGATGATTCATAGTCAGGGGCAGTAACAGTGAGTGGCCAAGTGTTGTGGTTCAGTGGCCCAGTTTGCAAGGATTGTGGTTGTGTTTAGTGGACAATATTCTGTTGATTTTTGTCTCATAATGATGAGGGACATGCCCCACAATGGTGAAAAGAAAGGTCGACCGGGAAGAGTCAATATTTGGCAGAGTGGACTTGAAGATTCGAAGTCAGGGGGCAGTTACAGTCACAGCTATGGTGTAGACGTGTGGGATCATGCAATGATGGGCGACAAAAACAGTATACGGATATCGAAACCAACGATCTCCGTTCTAGGCATTCCAAGTATACTAAACCTCCACTTCTATCTGTCGATCTCCCTTTTCTTGTGTTTATTTCATGGCCACCAACTGTTTGAAACTTCTGTCGACAGAGCAAGGCTCCTGGTTTGTCTCATGCTTCCTCCTGAAAGTATGCCCACTAACTCATAATGATGAGGGACATGCCCCCACAATGGTGAAAAGGAAGGTCGACGGGGAAGAGTTAATATTTGGCAGAGGGGACTTGAAGATTAGAAGTCAGGGGGCAGTTACAGCGGCAGTTATGGTGTAGACGTGTGGGATCATGCAATGATGGGCCACAAAAACAGTATACGGATATCAATATTGAACCTCTACTTCTATCTGTCGAGCTCCCTTTTCTTGTGTTTATTTCATGGCCACGAACTATTTTAAACTTCTGTTGACAGAGCAAGGCTCCTGCTTTGTCTCATGCTTCCTCCTAAAAGTGTGCCCACTAACTCCATGACTGGTGGTAAAAACTTCCCCTATCACTTCTAGGTGACCCATATGCAGAGAGCCCACTTTCAGGTGGTGCACATTCCTTCAGACTTGGCCACATGCCCTCTATTAAGTGGACTATCTGTCGACAGAGACTGGCAAAACTTGGTGCAAACAATGGCCCCCATGTTCAAGTTAAATATTGCGGAAGTGATTGAGACCCCCTCCAATCAGCACCTGCACCACCACTACCCCTCCCACACACATACACACACGTGGGGGCTGCTGATTGGAGAAGAAAAAAAAAAAGAAGAAATTTAAAAAAAAAAAAAAAAAAAAGTGGCCAATCAGAGAGAGAGGGGGTCATGGGGGTCCCCCCTTGTCGGGGTCCAAGTCATATGATATTTAACTTCAATGAGGGGGCCATTGTTTGGGCCCAATAGCAAATTTTTTAATACGGGCCCAAAACAAACATAAACTACAGCCCAATATAGGAGCTTTTAAATATACTGGCCCCATCATAAGCTATAAAAGACCCACCCTTTCAACTTCAAACCACTTCATTTCCCTCTGATTCGAACTCCCCAGACTGTACTCCTTCTTCTCAACCATTGCCGTTCAAAACCAGAGCACCACAAAACCCTAAGCCATGGCGCCGAAAAAATCTCAACCATCTCCATCTGAGGACAACAATGAAGACCTACTCCGCTTCCCAGACCCTATCAGAGCACGTATCGCTCCTCTAAAATTTGGTGCAACCCTATTGCCCAGCACAAGCTCGTCGCTAAGGCTACTCTAGGCCTACCTTCGCGTCTTACTTCCCAGACGAGCTAGCTCTATACTATCCCCTTGGTAATGGTGAGAACCTTATTCTCAACCAACCTGGACTCAAGTGGACTAACTAGAATGTCAGCAAAAACCCACTCAGAGAGTGGAGGTCACCAGACTCTGATTGGCGAAGCTGGGCTAGGACAATTGAAGGTCACGACGCTGAAGTATGGAAGCACCAGGGCATTGGTGAAGCAATTAGACTGTCGACTAAAATTTATGACGTAGACAAAGGGCTGATTGCTGCTACTGCATGCTTTTGGTCATAGTCTAGTAACTCCCTACTCCTCAATTTTGGTATGATTTGCCCTAACATCTTAGATGTAGCTCACTTGACTGGTCTCCCAATCTTGGGCAATCCAATTCATGCTCTCCTTGAGCCTCCAAAAGTGACATTTACTTTAAACACTGACATGTGCTATACAGATTTTGCCAAAAAATACCAAGGCAAGCCTGGTTCCCTTGTCGATGACAAAAAAAGAACTGCTTTTTACTTACTTTGGCTTTGTGAGTTTCTTTTTTGTGTCCTTGGGTACAAGATCACGAAAGAATACCTCCCCCTTGCCTTGTGTATGCAAGATGGCCAACTTATGGCTTTAGCCCCTTATCTTCTTGCCACCCTTTACAGGGCCCTATTTTCCTTTGTCGACAAGAAGATTTCTGGCAACTGTGGTGGCCCCTTCTGGCTCTTCCAAGCCTGGTTGTATGCCTATTTCCCTGAGGCACGACCCCTACCACCTAACACCTTGAAACCTGTTTGCTACTCCTATGCTGAGCAACTGCTCACTTATAACAGCCAACCCATCCTCACTTTCAGAAATCATCTTACCATGTTTTACAACCTTCCTTCGCAGAGACCTTCCAACCTGTACATGCCATTTCAAAACTTTGAATTCTCCTCCAGTAGACTTCGCTTCCTCTTCACAGACCCTTCTGATTTACACAATGAGCAAGTCCAAGAACAAAATGAGAGTTGGAGACACATTCTCACCTCTAGACATGTCTTGGTTGGCTGTTCCATATCCTCCGCCAAGCTATCCAGCTGCAGTTTTGAGACGTACTGTCCCAATCAATGGTCCAGGCAATTTGGTCTTTCCCAGGCTATCCCTTATCCTTATTTCCACCCAACTATCCATGAGGAGATTGGGTCCAGAATCCACTTGAAAGATCCTACACAAGCTGAATCCATTCTGATAGAGAACACTAAACTTTTCCAAGATTTTGGCCCCTTCTTCTTCAAACCTGCTTCAGACTGCTCGGCTGCTTTTGACCATTGATGGGGACTTATGTCTGCCATTATTTTTTTCAAGCCACTTGAAAGCTGCCTTAACGATACTTGTATTCATATTCAGGGCCGCATATCCTCGCCTTCCAAGCTTAAGGCTACAGGTATCCTTCCTTCATATACTTCATATCCCTGACTGTGTCATGCAATTTGTTTTGCTTTTTTCTCTACAACACTAACTTGTTTAACCTTTGACAGCCAAAATTGGGCCTGCTGCTGAACCATTGGTTAGGGACCAACATAAAGGCAAGGATCCAATGGATGCAACTACTCAGACAAACACCCCCTCAGTTCCGAAATTAATGGCAGACTCTTTCGCAGCCGCGCAGACACAAGCACAGAGAGGAACTACCACCCGTACCCCTGCCGAGACAGAGGTCACGGCGAAGAAGAGAGAAGAGCCTTCCACTGCTCCTGCTCTAAGCACAGACCTAAGTGAGTGGGATATCCCTCTCAACCAAATGGTTGGCCAAACAACATCAAATCCTTTAGGGCAGCTCTACCAAGTAAGCCTTCACTTTACATATTTACATCATCTCAATTTCCATTCACGCTCGACTGATCACTTACTTTTGTGCAGAGAAAAAGAAGGAGATTACTCCTTGCTGCTGCTGATGATGACAATGCTTCCACTTCTCCTCAACACATTCATCAAATTTCCAGTCCCATCAGCAATGTACCCACAGAACCCACTGTACAACCAACTCGACCACACTACAACAAAATTGAATTTTTACGGCTTACGATGCATGCCGTAAAAACTCTTTCACGTCATGCACACAAATGCCGTTATATGACATGTCGTGGAAAGTTGAGCATCATTTATGGCATGCAGGTAAAGTTGTAAAAAGTAATAAATTAAACATTAATGACATACGTTGTATGTCGTATGTAACTTTTTACGACATTTTTGTCATGACATAAATCATCATACTTTTTGTGGCATAATTTTGCATGCCGTAGAAGGTTATTTTAAAAAAATTAATGGCATACTTTGTATGCCGTGTATAATATTTTACCACATTTTCTTGCATGTCGTAAATCATCACTTTTCACGACATGATTTTGTATGCCGTAGAAGGTCATTTTTAATATATTTATGACATACTTTGTATGCCGTATATAATCTTTTACGACATTTTCTTACATGCTATAAATCATTACACTTTTTACGGCATAATTTTGCATGCCGTAAAAAGTTATTTTTAATATAATATATATATAGGAACATAACCTTGCTTAACCGTATGTAGACAATAGCTTATAAAATGCAACCTGTTACAAACCAAGCAGAAGCAGTAACTATGAAGTAAGCAAAAAAATCTAATATCCATACACCAAACAACCTGCATACTAACTTTTATCCTCAACTTCTATCATATCAAGCTGATAACAACCTCAAACATACAAATCAAAAAAAATATCCAAATCATAAGATTCACTAGCATTTTTTTTATTCTCTATGAACTAGAATGTCAGATACATTATTTACATTTACTAACCTCATTTGCAACTCCCTCATCATCCTTGTATCCAGCATTCTCCAATATTTCATGTATGGTTGTTAGATCCACTCTTGAGCATGCTTCACCTAGAGGCGTTAATACTGATGATGGTGTAGTGGATGCACTTTCATGAGGAATATCCATCAAAACATGGGATGGTACCTGCCAAATGCTACTGAATCAGTGACATCATAAATTTCTACGTACATTATTCACTTGTATTAATGCCAATCAGCATCCCAACAGTAAGTCAGCTACTGACTAATGGTCAGTAGTATAATGTAGCAAATTCAACATATTAAATAGTTGGAAGTTTGCTTGCAGTTATGGGGCACACCTCAGTTTCTTTCTGAAGAGAAGCAAGGACAATCACAAGAGACTTGGCATTTGGCCTCTCACGAGGTTCATACTGTAAACAACGTGAAGCTAGCCGCACCAATTCGATTCCTTCATCATTAGAGAAATGACCCTCCAAACAAGAGTCCATCAACATCACAAAATTCTTGCCACGTATCAGGTCAAGTGCCTACAAGACAGATAAAAATTATAAGAAAATTAGATTTACCATAGAAGCTGAAATTAAATAGATTCCGACCATTGGTGGAACCTGAAACTTCCTTTAGGAGTTGATAGGGATAGTGAGAGTGAAGTTCAAATGAATTAAAATTCACTATATGTGGACCTCAGCTAAATCCTGATGATCTCCAAAATTGGATACATCAACCATATAACATATTAGACATTCTTTCAATGAAATTTTTTTGGGTATCTCAAAAGCTGAATTATTATTTTGTGCATCTAATCTCCTTGAGATTATAGATCAATGTTTCCACAGGTTTTGCATTTTCTGAGAAGAGCAAATCTCATAGCTGTATATGGTGCCATGTACCCATGTATACCATCATACATATTTGAAACATTAACAAAGGTACAAGCAGCAAACAATGGGAGTAAATACACTATTTTAGCTGGCTACAATCATTTGAAGGATTAATTGTGAAAAAGAGTAAAATAACTAAGCACTAATACCACAAAATCATTATGATATTGGAACATATTTGCATGTTTTACGAATTAACTGTTCTTGGTTATTCTGAAAATAAAAGAAAATTCCTCATATTCTACCTTGACATTATCAAATTTCTATTAAGTTATTGTTTTTAGCTAGCTCCATTTTTTTGATTTATTCTCTCCTCACCATATTAAATGGAAGTCCATGACTCAAGGTTGACAGCCCTGATATACACCTGCTGCTCAGCCTTATGGAAGTAATCCAGCAACTAGGTGGATGGGGCAACAGATTAAGAGTTCCAGAGTCAACTAGGAAGAATAAGCACGAAAATCGTAGGATAGGAAATAGATAACTTTTAACAAGCCATATATAAACCACCACCTAGGCTATTGTGTTACGTGTGGCACAGCTGCCTAGCCTTTCACTAAAATTATTGAACGATCATAAATTCTGTCAAATTATGGCCAATGAGACCAGCCAATTAATGTTTTATCTGTTGGGCCTTTCATAATCTTAATTCAATTTTGGGTCTATATAAATTCCACCACAACAGCCTAATATTGCCAGAAATTCAGCTTCTAAAGACAACAGTGACTGAAAGCATAATGCAGAATCTCCACTAAAGTCAGTGTACCAGTAATTTCAACTTAAACTCAGACAAGAAGCAACTTGTCAACGAGATCACTTAAAAGAGTAATTTAGCAAACTTCTACAAGTGTCAATGGGGTAAGGGCTGTCACTGTTAACACAATTTCTGTTATCACTTAAAAGAGTAATTTACATGCTCATGCAGAATTATGATTCCAGCCTAAGTTAATGTCGCAGTGCAAGAACTTCCACAGAATATCAAGAAAAGTATCTGTGCAGATCTTTATTGAACATTAATTTATGAGAAAAGGACAATTTACATGGCTTGGTGGAATATGTTTGCCACTGAGAAGATCAAGCAATAGGGTGCCAAAACTGTACACTACACTCTCTGACGTCACTCTACGTGCAAAATTGAAACAATTACATGATCAAAATTTAGCAATAGAAAAATATGTGAATGTAGTTCTATCTATCAACTAAGAGTAAATGGTGCACTGGAAATAAGAGTAAATGAAGAATGAAGATATGTCTTACATCACACACGGCTAATATACCCTTCAATGGTCCATCGGCTGCTTTTCTAAAGGCAGCATTAACGTCTTCAGCAGATATTCCTTTTTTCACGACGTTCACAACAAGATCAACGACAGATACATTTGGTGTGGGAACACGGAGAGCAATGCCGTTGAGCTTGTCCTTGAGCTGTGGAAGCACTAGAGACACGGCCTTGGCTGCACCAGTGCTTGTTGGGACTATGTTAAGTGCTGCAGCTCTAGCTCGCCTCAAGTCCCCGTGTGAAGCATCTAAGAGTCTCTGCAAACATTACAAGGAAAAACATTTTGAATTACAATTTTAAGCCATCAAGTCGTAAAAAGAAAAAATCCTGCTAGGATTCAATGATGCATTGCTGGACTTTATTACTTGATCAACAACTAGTTTTTCACTGTCATTTTTGAGTGGATATAATAATTTTTACCTTTTTTTCATGGATGTGTAATTACTTGGTCTCCAGTGTAAGAATGAGTGGTGGTCATGGTCCCCTTGACAATACCTGAATATTGGGACATGAATATGTCACTTTACAGTGCTTGAGTTTTTTGTCATTTTGTCAAGCGAGCGTTTTATTACCAAAATAGAAGATTTACAACGCTTACCGAGTTCTTCTTCCAAGACCTTCGCGAAAGGAGCTAAACAGTTTGTGGTCCAAGAAGCATTGCTGCAATTATAAAATTTCCAATCAATATTATAGTTTTAAACCCAATTAACAAATCATTCAAAAACAATGCCTCAAACTTCAATCAATAGTCTTTCTTGTTCATTTAGCACTTGCCAACAAAAAAATATCACTACTATAATTTAGGAAAATACTAACCTTACAATGTTAGAAACATCATGGGAGTAGTCTCCTTCATTGACTCGAACAACATAGGTGGGAATGTCAGCACCTTTTGCTGGAGCAGTGATAATAACTTTCTTGGCACCAGCTTGGATGTGCTTCCCAGCCCCAGGTCCATCCACAAACACCCCTGTCCCCTGCATTATTTCACATGATTTAATTTTCTATGAAGAATTGTTTTAAAATGGTCCATTTTGCCTTTGATTTCTGTCCAATTTTATAACCTATGCCATTAATTGGATTAAATTGACACAATGTGAACCATGAGTATAGTTGAATTTGTCCTACGAAATACAATAAATCTGAATATACAGTAAAAATATAAGACAATTCACAACATAAAGAATTAAGTAATATACCTCAATAACAATGTCAATGCCTAGTTCAGCCCAAGGGAGCTTCAAAGGGTCCCTACTAGAGACAACTTTGATGGGCTTACCATCAACACTGATGGTCTCGTTGTCCACTATTTTCACTTCTGCTTTGAAAGTGCCCAACATTGAATCATACTTCAGCAAGTGAGATGCCTATATTTGCAAATCAATCAGACAAAAAATTGAAAAAAAAAAGAAAGAAAGAAAGAAAGAAGAATAAATAACTCCAACTACTGAATTATGTCGCAAAAATCATGGCACTTAATTTTGGATACGATTGTGCTTAGAGCTACATGTAATCTCTGGATCCAAACCCAAGTAAATGAGTCCATTTCCAATGAAAGAAGAGGGAAAAAAACAATTTAAAGCAATTTAATGAGAGAAAAAAAAAAACAAAAAAACAAAAATATCGCAAAACAAAAAAAACAAAGACTCTTTCTGCATGAAAGAAAAGAAGAAAAATAAAAATAAACAACTAACTCCTCAACTAATGTAATTTGGTGGAATTTCCAACGACTACAATCAAAGGTAGACCCAAATAAGACTAATCAAGTCTGAAATTATGCAAAAATCAAGTTGCAGGACTCATTTCTGCAATTTCCAGCAAACAAGGCTTGCAATCCATGAACTGTGGAGCTCAAAACCAAACCCTAAGAAGTAGAGATATAGGAAGAAAATAAATTGACTAAATTTGAAGTATTATTTGCCAAAAGAGGTATTACAGCCTGATAACTACAAAATAAAAAGAAGGTGAGAAGTGGCAAACATTAACCACTAAAACCACTCAACAAGAAGCAAGTGAAACATGGTTATATTATATTTAACAATTCAATGACAAGCGAGTGACACATGGCTTATATAATTCCACCAAATGACATGTGTCTTACATGCAACCACAAACAAGTAGGTGATAAACTATTTACTAGAAGCATAAGCCACCTCAATGACAAGTTGTACAAAGGAAACTTAAAGGCAACCACCTTCTAAGGAAGTTATCTCACAACTAAGAATAATAACCAAAATACACCTAATGATAAGAATTCTGAAGTGCATGGAAACCTAAATTTAACAGCAATAATTAACCATATGACTAAATTAAAAAATTCAATGAAAGCTCCTGTGTTACTTTTCACAAAAACATTTTCGTTTTCTGTGGCTGCATTAAGTTGTTTAATGACCAGATGTGCAACAACCAAAAAGTGAGCCATCTCCCAATCCAATGAAAGCTACTCTTGTTGGGGTTTCTTTTCTTTCTAGGCCAGGGATAAATTGAGTTCAGGAGAGAGGAGGAAGGTTAGATCTAATCAAAATAAAAAGTAAGAATATTACACAGAAACAAAAGAACTATTACCTTCGTATATCCACCAAGGAAGACACCTTGGAAATGGATGAAATTCTCAAACCACTTATGATTACACATGCCCTCTTAACTTGTCAAAAAGTGAATCATCTATGACTAATAACCCACAGCTTTCAAATAGCTCCAGCTTAATATGGCTATTAATTGTACAACCGGACAATATTCAATATATAGAAAATTATGTGAATACTTTGGGTTTATGCAGTTTTCCCAAATGCCTTATTCTTAAATTCTAAATGATTCAATCTTAAACTTCAATCTGTGATGCATGTACACAAATATGAGCTATAAACATAATTTTGGGGATGCAACATCAGAATAAGAGACAAGAATCCAAACTCATCCTCTAATCACAAGCTATTAAAAATCACAACCAGAAGGAGAATTTTACGTGCCTTTGATTTCAATTCTGCAGATATCCCTAATGCTTCAGGCTGTCTAATTTGTCCAGATTTTACACGAACAGCACAGCTAGTGCAACAACCTGAAATGAAAAAACAGTAATAATTAGAGTTTAATTCCTTGGCAAATAGCAAGGATTCTAATTATGAAGTAACTTTAAACTAAACCTTGTGTCCCAACCCAATCAAGTAACTTTGTTTGTAATATCATAACAAAATACACAAACTTAACATATACAAGGATAGCAATAACAGGTACACATTCAAATGCAAAACTTTCAATTACTGACATGTATCTTGAACAAAAATACCTAAAGTAACAGTCTTAACATATACAAGGATAGCAATAGCAGGTATATCATTACTTTGGATTCTCTTAAAGTTTTAATTCACATAACACAACTTAGTTTTCATACATGAACTTTTCTCACAAGAAAAATGAATTAAATAAAAGAAACAAAAGTAATAAATGATTCTCATTCATATAAAAAAAAACCATTCCTCTTAAATGTGAGCACCAAATTTCCCAATTTTTGACTGAGAAAATATCACAAATGGCCACCAAAGCACTGTTCTGAAGCAATTTAGCAGTTCATACATAGAAGGAACCAATCAAACCGAACTGAATTCTAAAACCAATTGCTCAAACTCGACGGGAAGAGCTTGAGGGAGAGAGAAAGAGAATACGAAACTGAGAGAGAGAGAGAGAGAGAGAGAGACACGGTGGTGCTCACCTTAGTAGACGATGGTCCGTGCTTCCCTCGCCGATGCAGATGGTGGAGGCGGTGGAGCTTCGAAATCTCAAAATCGAAATTGCCAATCGCTTTGAGATTGGATCTGAGATGAATCACCAATTGCTTTGAGATCAAATCAAGGCTGAAGAAGGCAGATTCAATCGGTTGACAGAGATTAGGGTTTACAGAGGGTTGTGAGAGAGAGAGAGAGAGATCGATCGATACCAGAGAGTGAGTGAGAGAGTAAGGGCCTAAAATGTTTTTCAGTGTTTTAGTTATTGTAATATTTGTAATACTACTTTTTAAATTCAAATAATTTACATATATTAAAAGAAATATTTTATTTTAATTTTAATAATGTTTTACTTCTTAATTTTTTTTATAAAAAAATCACTAAATTCAAAAAAATATAAAATTTAATATATTTTATATATATTATATTTTATTATTTTTTTACAAATATTTTATTTTTTAGTTGTATTCAGATTAGACACATCTAAAAAGTAAAAAATAAAGAAATTATTAAAAGAAAGAAAAATATCAAATCAAGGAAATTTTAAAAAATAATAATTATAAATTAGTGAGAAACTATATAAATATTAATCATTAAAATTATAAACTTTTTCATGGATGTGTAATTTTTTTTTTCCCAAAATCCCACTGGGTGCGATTATCCCTTAAAAGAGACACTAAATTATAAAATAATGTATAAATTATTTTTTATATTGTCCTCAATTAGGAAAATTTACGGTGAGAAGCTTGGTTGGAAATTGTTAGCTTTTTTAAATAAATAAAAAAATCGGATTGAAATTTTTTTAATAAAAGTTTTCACGACATACTAATGCATGCCGTGTAAAGTTATAATATTTTACGACATGAAATGTATGTCATCTTAAGTACAAATATTTTATGACATATTTTTGTATGCCGTGAAAATATACATTTTTTACGGCATGCTTTTGCTTGCCATAAAAAAAATTCTGATTATTATTATTTTTTTTTTGTAGAAGTTTTCATGACATGTTAATGTATGCCGTGTAAAGTTATAATATTTTACAACATGAAATGTATGTCGTCTTAAATGGAAATATTTTACGACATATTTTTGTAAGTCGTAAAAACATACATTTTTTACGGCATACTTTTGCATGCTATAAATATATGAATCAACGACTTACATGGTATGTATGCTGTTATTGACAAAACATTAACGGCTTGCAAAAAAAAAAAAATGCCGTAGAATGTACTAACTACGACATGCTTTTAATGCATGTCGTAAACATGATGCCGTGAATAGTTAGTTTTGTTGTAGTGCCACCACCTGAAGCATCGCAACAAACTTCCTTACAACCTGCTTCACAGTCTTCGCCACAGCAATCTACACAATCTGCATCACAACATCCTTCTACTTCTCCTCAACACATTGTCCCTTCTGTCTCTAGCCCTCAACCATCACCATCCAACCCCTCCAATTCCCAAACTTCAAACAAAGAATCACAGAGGATTGAATTTCACATTTCAATCAACAGCCAATCCTCTCCAACAGATGACAACACAAAATCCCCTCAACCAGAAGTTCACCACAACCAAGGTAAATAGAAATACAAATGTTACTGTTCGTTTGGGAAAAAAAAAACTTCTCTTTAAGTAACTGGTATTGTTCTCCAATTTACAGGGATCGACATAATACAGGACTCATCTCCACGACCAATGGGCGACACAGAACTTGAAGGTCCTCATGACTTTCCCCTGTTAGTAGAACTAGAGAAAGAGCCTCAAGGCGCTGATGCTGCCATTTCATCAGTACCAGAAACAACTCGTCCTGATGCCACAACCACAGCTGAACAAGGCCAACCGTCTGCGCGCACGTTATCAGGACAGGTACTACCATTTCCAACCTCATCCTATTTACTCTTTATTACTTGCAAGCATATATTCTCACCAAACTATTAATGTTCACAGGCCATCAGTCCATGCCAGGATATTTGGGCTGAACTTTCTATTCTTCAACAAGATCTAGACGAAATATCCCCATTGCCTCAAAGGCTACATCTGTTTCATGCTGAAACTCAACAAACCTTAACCACCTTCATCAACCTCATTAACACCCCAGTTGAAGAAATCATTCTCCACAAACCTGATGAAACCTTGGCCTGTCTTTTTGCTGTTGTAAACCTCTCCCCTAATCATTTCAACCCCATTCAACTAAAGCAATTGGCCAAGATCATCACAGAATGGCCAACCCTTTCAGAGATGGTTCAGACTTGCTCGAAGGATATTCAAACCAAAAAGGATTTCCTAAACGAAGCCCACACCATATCTACTTCACTCAAACTCAGCCAGCAAACCTCTGCAGCCATTCTTCAGCAACACTCAGCACTTGAACTTGAGGAAGCCAAACTCATGGCAGAACTTGCCTCTGTTTGGCAAAGAAAGGCTCATCTGCAGCAGCAACATGACCAGCTTAATCAAGAAGCAAGGATGATGCTCTCCCAAATTAGACATCGTTCTGCATCCATTCAGACAACTAAAGCTGAGTTGGACCAAGCCCAAGCCATGCTGGCAGATGCTCAATCAGAGTGGGGTGTTCTAGCCGTTCTGTTCCCCAAATCCTAGGCTAGTTTATATATGTATTCTTTTGTATTGCACACCTAGGAATGATTTGGAAAGGTAGGAATGATTTGGAAAGGTAGGAATGATTGCCTTTTTGGTGATAAGATTGTTGATGGGCCTGAATTGGCTGAGATGGTAAAAGTGAGGGTTGCACTTTGCTGTAAGCAATGTTATAGAGGCCTACAGTATTCAGTGGACGACATATATTGTATTCTGGATAGTATCAAAGTCTGATTGAGGGGGTGGTGTTTGGTGTTTTTTGCTGCAAGGGTGCAAGAGTTTGGTCAATCTGTGGTATGCAGGATTTTGGTCAGTCTGTGGTATTACCATATCTTCTTGGTGGCTACTTTTGCTCTGCTGTGCTTCAATGTTGCTATGCTTTGCCTTATTTTTGGCTTGTTGCTCTGGCTTAGTTTATGGGGTCAAGCATGCTCATTTCTGGTTGCTGCTCTGCTGTGCTTCAACTCTGCTCTGCTATATATGTACTCTGCTGCTGCTATATGGGATCAACGAATAGGCTTAAGTCTGCTACTGCATATTGGCCTTTTTGCAATTGTTTGAATGATGTTTTGGTGTGCTGTATTGGAAGTCTGCTGCTGGATTGGGGAAAGTTATTAGAGGTCTGCTGCTGGCCTTGTTGTAATTGTTGGTCTGCTGTTGTAGTTATTTTTTTTTTTTTTTGGAGGTTGAAGGATCAGGCTCAAGTCTCAATGGAGGTTGAAGGTTCAAGCTCAAGTCTCAATGGTGGCTGTATGGTCTGAAGTTTGTTCATGCTACCTTGGAGTTTCATCTGGTTGCCCTGTTATGCGGTTTTGTGAGGATGGGCTTGGAGTTACATTCTTATTGTTTTCCTTCTGTTTTTGTTTCTCTTCGTTGGTCTCTCACCAACTAGGAGGTTGGAGCTTTTTAGCTCCAACATCCTCTTTCTTGATGTATCATTGACACCTTGTATGTGCTTTTTCATCAATACAGTTTTTTGTTTTGCCGAACAAAAAAAAAATTGAATATCAATACTCTATGTTTTTAATGGTCTGTTGTATGATTGTTTTTATTTTTTGTGCAATTTTTCACCGTTTGTGCATTGTTATGAAGTAATCAATTCCCCTTCAAAGTGCATTATATTCACCGCTATTTGTTTGTTCTGTGGGCTTTTTTTTGCTTTGTTTTGGACAAAATCATGGCATTCAAAAAAATCGAACAAACATAATTCATGTGGTAAAAGCGAACAAACATTACTACTTTCAACTTGCATTGTTTGTTGGACAAATGTCACATTGCACTGGACAAACATTACTATATTCATTTCGGCAAATATGACATTGCATTGTTTGTTCTGTACCCATAACATTGGAATTATGTGTATCACATTACGTACAGGCCACAATAAAAGCAAACAAACATTACTACTTTCCCTCGTTTGTTCCACTCCCAAACATTGGAATTATGTGTACAATCAATACGCGTGGGAAATTAGTATTATCACAGCTGCGACCTAAAAAGTTGTCACGACAAGCTGATGCAATAATCCAGTTGTGGTTGGGCATCAAAATTACTCTCGTACTGGCAGGCCATGATAAAATCGCTGCCCTATTTGTTGTAATTGCAATCAATCACATGCACGAACGATACTCGCCCATCTTTGTATTGTTCACATCCATAACGAAGTCAAGCACCAACTTCCGGCGCACAAAAGGATGAAACTATGTATAGAAAGCAAATAACACAAATCAAGTACAGTTACAGCGGTAGGAAATAAATGGATTTATTTCGCAATTGGAAATTAAGCGGTACAATGTACCTTGTGTGGACCGCTGGGTATATCAGGCCGCTGCATGTACTTGATCACAAACATCCCACAGTCGAAAGTGCTACAAATGAAATGTAACATTCACTTTCTCGTAACATATAAGCAGGTTCGTTAAATGAGTGATTCAGGAGTGAAGTCAATGTGACGCAGGGTTTGTGGATTACTTGTCCAGCTGTTGTAATGGCCTTTGTTCTAACATGCGGACGTCAAAGGTATGCACGTCTACAGCATATTCATTTCCAAACTGTAGTTGCAGTAAGGCATGCATTGTTTGAACCTGTTGCAGAATGAGACGGTTAGTTTATGTGAAGGATGTGACAGTGTGGAAGTAGATTTGTGAAATTCAGCACGACATACCAACATTTTTGCCGCGTTCAACTTGTTGGTGTCTAGTGTGGCGGATGCCAATGAGTCAAATAAGTACGCCACACGGTCTACCATATCTATTTTTAGGCACAACCAATGTACTCCTCTATAATTGAAAGGCATGTAAATCTACACATAAACACAAGTGAAGACATTATTTAGAGGGCATGCGAACATGTACGCACTTTCATATTTACATTGACATTCATGTAAATGGGATCAACATTCATATTACTAACGTTCATATTAAATCTACTCGCTTCAATGGGATGGACATTCATATTACCTTCTGACATGCTTCAAGCACCCCAGTATATCTGTCATGTCCAAAATATGATTTGACGATATTTTCATGGTTCAGAGGTTGAGTTTTTTGATTTAGTATCAAAGTCTGCATGTTTAGTGTGTAAAGTTCAGTCAGCCAAAGTTTTCTGAAAACATGTCTTCTGCAATACACAACCGACCTAAAACACTTACTTACCGACACATATACTGGAAAGAACCACGCAATATGCCTCCTGTCTTTGTGTACTTGCCGCTGTCCGTTAGTCAATTGAACTGCGACCAAGTTGATTGGTTGGAACATTGTAACAGACCAGACAACTTGCGAAATAAGGTTTGCCATTTGTTTAAATGTAATACGAAATAACAATGTCCCTACATGGATATGTCTATCATGCAAATATAGTGGAAATAACATTGTCAGATGTCACGACTTACAGTGTCGGATAGCCATGCCCCTGGTTTCAATGTGCGCATGTCACGTTGCGTAGCACATTCGTAAGGCATTTCATGCAGATTCATAGACACGACAATGTCCCTACATTAAACGTATACATCAACCCATAAGAAGCAACCTACAGCCTAGTAAAACTTAAACGTATCTGGCTTAACTCTACAACATAAGATTAGTTTTTTCTGTTGTACAACTATGGCAGATATTCCTGATTCTACTAGGCTCCAATCCAATGAAGATTAGTTTTAAGTTTTTAAAAAACAAAATGAAAAGACAAAGTTTTAGATATTACAACTTATGACATGTCCAATAGTATTTGCTAAAATAATATGTGAAAATTGAAATGCTCATTTACAGGTCAGCAAGTTAAAAAAAAAAGAAACACATGTTTTTTACAAACTGGAGCCAACAATATCCCAAAATGATCAAAATGGAAAATGTAAGTAGAGTAGAAGAAAATAGCTAGGGAAAATTGCACTTCATTATAAGTTTTCAAAAAAATTTGCAAATCATTGGTAAACTTTATTAAGTTTCATAATTAAAATTATAAATGTTTCCATAAATTTGTAAATATTTTTGTGAAAATATCAGTGGTTTGCAATTTTCCCAATAGGTACATGTGTGCAGGATAAGACCAAAAGAAGAAAACTTAAGACAGGAAATTTAGCCACTGATCTTTCCCTAGCCCACTGCATTAAATTCAAAGAAAATCCTACATACGACATGGATAAACCCATCATAAACCCATCAAAATCATAGAGAATGAAAAATTACAGAATTGATACCTACAAGAATAAAATAAACATAGCACGACACATGAAAATTGTGGAATTCAAACTTATTTTACAAATACTACGGAACAGGTTAATTGCGAGTACTAAACTCATCCGTACCTTTCATTTTTTCTGTTGTCAAGTACAGAGGCCCTGTTTGGTAGAGCTGTGGAAAACAGCTTATAACTTATGCCGAAACAGCTTATAGCTTATAACTTTCAGCTTAAGCTGATTTCCAGCTTATTCTTAAAGCATCTCCTGCCCCACTTAAAGAATAAGCTGATTTCTGACTTCCAAAAAGCTATAAGTTATAAGCTATAAGCTAAACCAAACACATCAAAATAGCTTAAATTAAGCTGAAAGCTGGAATAAGCTGAAAAAAAGCTGTGCCAAACAGGACCAGAGTCAACAACTTCGTGTTCAGCCGCTGATAAAACCTCTATGCTCTCCAGTGTCATCAAGTCCTTCTATCAATATAAACAATCAAGTAACATCAACTCCTCCTATTAATATAAACAATTAACTAACTCACCACTGTTCAGAAATTTAATTTGCAAAGTACATAACACATCCTTATGCATCTAAAATTAGTGAAGCGATGTCTAATCTCTGAACGGAACCACTTGTCCAACCTCTGCAGTTTGGACAGGACTTTGTCCGAAATCTGTAAGACAATTGTACAACATTTGTTACTGCAAACTTGCACTAGAACGACAAATATTAAAATACAACACAAATAATGGTTCAATTATGATCAGTAATGCTGTCGGCATCAATTGGTAATGAAGCATACGAAAGGTGAAGTGATGTGGCGACTTGGGAATTTTTCGGCAGTAAGTCGAGTACTTATTTTGCTATCGTTGCATGAATTCATATCCCCTACGTCTGTCGCTTCAACACCTCTTCCTCTTTCTCTTCCTCTTCCTCTTCCCTTTTGTATGCCTGTTACAATTTGTCCCGCTCCCAATGTTTGGGCAACCTTACCAGCAGAAGGATGCACATTGTCTGCTTCTCCTCGCATTGGTGGCAAGGTTTACAAATCATCAAAGGAAGATAAACTCTGTTTTGCAACGTTCTTCATGGCCAGAAACTGAACCGAAAGAGATTTGCTTTCTTCGCTTGCGTATGTTTCCTCCAACGCAAGGCCACGGTTGTTGTGCATGTCCCCAACTTCTTGGACGGTACGCAACTGTCCAACGTGCATATCAATTATCTCATTGGACAACATTCCATTCACATAATTGTCCTCCCAATCCACCCCCTGTAAATCTTGAACATTACCCTCATTTGGGCTACCATAATAATTTGGGAAGACCACGCCACCATCATGCAACTCGACTCCCACGGTAAGTTCAACACCCTTTTCCTCTGCGCGAGGCAATTGTGTTGTTTCCGATAAACCTGCCAGCACTTGCTGCATCATTTGCTTCATTTCAGCAATATGTGTCTGTTGATTAAATGGTTGTTTCCCAGACAATATAGCTGCAACCAGTTCGTTCAGCATTCCTTTCAGTTCACCAATGCTGGAGGATATGTTAATGTTACAATTTCTTTCAGTCGACTCCACCTAATCACACAAACACATACATTAACTTACTACGATATTTCATCTTCAAGTAACCACTGTGAACTGTGTGAAGCATGTGTACTGATTGCTTTTGCTTACCTTTGCATTGTCAACAGCTTCCTTCCCTCGGAAATTGAGCAACATGTCCCTTATTTCCGCATTGCTGTGAAGCATTTGCTTCATAGTTTTCTTCAGTTCACCAATGTCGATCTCAACCTTGCTCAAACGAACATCATCAATCCGTGGTTTCTATTTGTTATTGACATGGTATGTGTCAATTGCGTCATCAATGTCGTTGCTTTCCACTTTTGTTGGATGAAACTCCACCTAACATAGTTGTCAAATCGGGATTCAAATCATAAATGAAAATGGTAATGCACTGAATCGTTAATCGATCTCAACTGTGAATCGTAAAGTTTCAGTCTGCTTTCTTAAGTTGCACACAACGTATGTGTACACACTTTACATATTAAATATATCTAATAAAAATTAATTACTCCATTTGTCTGAAATGAAAAAAAAAATTTGTTGTAAATGATGCTCATTTGGTGTGGATAAAAACTTCACAGTCGATCCCATGTTTATCACTTTTCCTTTTCCCAATTACATAAACAAAGAGAAACTTTCAATTACAAACTAACTAACAATAACTGAACGACAATGTTTTGACCTTTTTACAAGGTTAAAAAACCAAAATCTTCAAGCTTTTCCAAAAATCTGACTTCAAGGCTTAACCAAAATTCATTTCATAACGGAAGTAGTACATAAAATTGAATTTGTAAGGCTACAACATCGTCCACATGGAAACTTCATGTTTTCCCCCCAAAAGTTCGAGTATTTCAGAGTAAATAGGGAGGGACAAACGGAAAATATGACATACGCTAAGGAATGGGTCACTGTTTGTCACTGCTTGTCACCTAGTCATAGGAACACAAATTCTGTCTGTCACCATTATCCATAACACAGGTGGGGCAATGCTGTCAAATGTGCAGAACGAATGGGTTGATTACCTCATGTTGCTGCAACATTTGCTTCCTTCCCATACGTCGTCTCGTCTCCCGTATTTCGGCATCACCCCAATCATTTAGCCGAGGGATGGAGCTGTAGTAGCCGACGTACTCTTACAAGGAGGGGCAAAACGATCCAAGTAAAATAGCTGCATTATAAGGGGGAAAAGATATTTACTATACACTTCCGAGCAAAATAATCCGTATTCGTTAACAATGCATACAACTTACAACACAATCATATGTATGTGTTTATGTGTCTCGATGGCAGAATCCCCATGCAACTTTCCGGTTAAAAAGATATGTTTTTCGTGGTTACAAAAAATGTGGCCCGTACAGGTATATTTGTCATGCTATTCAATAACAGGTAAGTTTGTATTTCGCAACGACTGCCATTTTATTGAACCATATGCACAGCAAAGGATGAAATATGTAATCGGCATGGTACAAACAAACAACGGTCGATTACGTTACCATTAGAAGGAAAACACATCTAGTTGCCTCGCGCTGAACTTTCATCTTATACTTCCAAACACCTTTGACAAGGAATTGCAGTGTCATCTTTGCCCAATTACATGCCCCCATACCGGTCACGTCCTTCACGGCATGAACAAACGACAGGCTCAAGATGGTCATTGTGGTAGGACACAACATGGCCCCCAACACGTACAGCGCAAACTTCCGCCGAAACTCGTCATCCGCACCATCACTCTCAGTCAGATAAACTCTCAACTGGTTCAAAGGAATGATTCCCTTAACAGCTCAAACCTCTTCGTAGATATTGGGATATAAGTCTATTGAACCAGTGAACTGCACGTCATTGCCTTCTGACCGTATACCCAATAAGACATGCACTTCCTCACAGGTGAGCCTCAGGTGATGGCCATGAACAGTCAACGAACACGTGTCAGGATCGAAGTTCTGTACCAACCATTGGCACATGTTGTGATCTATACGGGTACACTTTAACCCGAGGAGGCCACTGAACCCAATATCAATGACTGCCTGCTTTTGTGCTTCGTTACACTGGTTCACGATATCAACAATTGCCTTCAATGATATGCGGACTTGCATTTTACTCTGCAATGTTATTAACGTGAACATTAATACAAAAAATTAACCAACATTGTGTCGATAGCAAGTCCTCCCCAAATGCAGTTACGAAAACACTAAGCACGTAAGTACCTTTGCAGATTTCTTTGCAACTTCTTCGCCCAGTTCCTTGGCACTTGCCTTAGCCATGTCCTGAAACCTCTTATTCCCATCACAGGGGAGTTCCTTCCACCTTTCCCCAATATCCTTTCGGCTCTATAAGTGTTACACCAACGTGACGCACATACAGGACAAATAGGAGCTGTAAGTCCAAAATAATTGTCACCAAAAGTTGTATCACTCACATTGTGTGCACATTTTCTGGTATTTACATATGTTTGCACATACAAATTACTATTTCACACACAGTTGAAATAAAAACGGACATGGAATTTTACAAATAATCGGAGTTTATAAGAACATGCAATATGGCGCCTATGACTGCTGGAAATCGCTGAATGCGACACAATAGAAGCACATGACTGGTGTGCGCATGGAATAGAAGTCCATACTTTGCTATCACAGCAGTCACGTGTTTCCATCACGGTACTCTACTTACTACATGTCTACACACTAACCATATTCAGTCCGGGGTTGTCTGCTTCTCGTCTTTCCTTGAATTGTTGCTGGCTGCAACCATTGTCAATTTCAGCGCAAGTATATGTTAGATATGGATGGATATATATACATATATGTACACAAATCGCAACCATTGACATTTAGGGACCAATTTGTGACACAAACAAATTTGGTCCCAACTACATAATAATGCATCCGTAATGTCCAATTGTGGTTGCTAAAAATATAATAATCACATCATTTCTGGAACAACAATTATAAATGGTCCAAATTATTTTGGCCCTTACTTTTGGTCTCTAAAATCTTAATTTCTTGTGAGTACAAACTGAAATCTGCACAGGCGCAAGCTATGAGTTCAAAATATATAATGCAGAATTGTGCAAAAATACTGTCACACGTTTCTGACGAGAGGGATTCGTACTGTGAGCCGCTTTGAAGGACACAGATTGAACCTGTAAAAAATAAATGGTCTAAGTGGCCGCTTTCGACGAGGGGGCTCGGTAATGTCAACCCTTTTGATTCGTGAACCTTTGCTACTTGCCTTCAATGTTTTCTTTTGCCTGTAACAAATATCAGCGTAAATGAAATTTTGTTCAAGGCCAAATTACATCGGTGGTATGTACATTTTGTGCATTCTATCATCTTCATCGGTTAACTTTAAAGTTAGTCAATCTTACCTTGCCATTTCAAAAGTTGTGCCATTTTCGTGAAATTGGTAACGTCGTTTTCCGTTGTCACTGAAAATTATGAACTGAAGTGGTTTAGTATAACTCAGTGAATTATGGATTTCACAAATTCTCTCCGCAGAATACATGACATGTGCCGTATGTGCACATATTCTAGTAAGAAATCGACATAGTTTTAATCCATTACACGAAATTCATGGTGCAATTTGAGGCTATCGCAAATGTGTCAAACTCAAATAGCACAACCTTCTGATGGCAGTACATAACGGCACAATATGCCATACACGAACAGACCGTGGTATTTAGTAGGTACAAGAAACATAACCTCGCAAACCTAACTGTATGAAATACTGAACGACATAAACTCACAGTTACTTCGCATTGTCTGACATGTCGCCCATATCCAATTACGATAATTCCTGCAAAGAATTTCATGCAATATTCATAAGGATGCAGAAAGAATGTTACTCCCAAATTGTAACAAAACGAAATTGACTGTTAACAACTTACAATCAACGGACCATTGAGTCGTATATACATTGTACGAGTGGTACTTTTCGTTTATTTTCAAGTACGATATGTTGTCGTTAATTTATGCAGATATGGCATGCCGCTGTTTTATGAAAATTAATTGCCCATATGTTGTACTCGTTTTATAGTATTTACGACTTCAAGCCAGAATCAACAACCAATGCGCACACTTGAAACAGGGCCACATCGGACATTCAACCCAACAGCACCTATACGCAACTTACCTTCATGCAGAGAAATAAAAAACCGACTACACTGCTCAACGAAGACCGTTTGTCACTATGGAACTCCTCAATGGCAATACCAGTTTGTCACCCGTGTAGTTTGTATACCTAATCGTATGTATGGTTTCAATGACCTAAGGAGGAACAGTTTAATAGTTGAGAAATGGTAATGTCGTGCGAGTGGAACACAGTAGGTCATAATAATAATGTGCTCCGAAATAAAAAATAGACAGACTCACACATGCCCGAGAAAATGGTGACTGTTACTGTCGGCGACCTGGCGCAGTCGAAATGGAGAGACAGAGAGAGAGTGTGTTACTAGAGGTGGACAGCAAAACCGAAATGGAGAGAGAATGAGGGACAGCAAAGTTGCCGAAATTTGTATGTGGGAAATGGAAATGAGTTGGTGAGATTAGAAAGGCTACGGCATGTGGGTCATCATGAAAAGTACAGCATCTGTGGGATTTCAAAAGCGCTGTCTAGCGACTTTGGTTTTTGTTCCAAATTTGGGAGGGAAACGGAAACGTACGTGACACTACATATTAAGGCCAAGTTTGGCAAGTTGGGAAAAAAAACCAAAAAGTCAAAAAGTTATTACTATTCACAAAAAGTCAAAAATTACAGCAACACAAATTCGAATTCTAATTTTCCCTTACACATTAATTTATACAATTTTGTAATACACATTTTTCCATAAAAGTCAAAAAGTTAACCCAAACATCTATATTTTTTTCCTCATTTTTTTCGTCCACAAAGACAAAAATTGCACTTTTTTAGTCCAATTTTTTTCCTCACTTTTTAAATATAAATAAATGTACTTTTTCACTTTTTGTGAAATATGGGTTCCATTTGGGTTGGGGGTTGAAATGATGTGTGTGAGAGGTGATGTGACTTAAAATAATGTGATTGAAGTCAAAATAATAACTTTTTGACTTTTGACTTTTTGTAAACATGCCAAACCAGCCCTAAAAGGTGGTTAGGAAGTTGCTATTTTTATATTATTTTAGTATTTTCATATTTTTTAAATTTAGTTTTTTGTGTTTTCAAAGTAATAGTTTTGGTTGTACTTGGATATGATGTTTGTGACAGGAAATTTGCACTGATTATATGTTTGACGTGCCAATTTATGTTAGTAATTATTTTTGCTGATTTTTTTAGTTTTTGTTTATTTTTCAAAAACGAGGCGTAGCGTAAGGTAGGGTAATGCTAAGTTAAATTTTCGGGCTAGAAATTAAAATTACAATTTCGTACAGGCCGATGAATAAAATTTCGTAAAGGGTAAAATTTCGAACCGACTGGTCAACGGACAATGTATCGCGCGACTAACAGGCTGGTGGACTACAATCCCCATTTATGCATGTGACGCCCCGAATCTACACTATAGGTTGCAGTTAAGGGAGAGTCACTAATGAGCCCTATGGTCAATAACCAAGTAAGATCCCAGATCGCCGGAGGAGTCAAATTAGCCTCCCTTCTAAGTCCGGCTTTCTTAGGCAGCGCACTACCCTTTTGACAGATCTTAAAAGGTATTGACACAAGGTCTCATAAGCAACAATAAGGTTCATACATAGAATACAAATACATAACAACCACATTTATACTTAATTCAAAAGATTGTTTCATTACAGTACATCCCAATAGAAAGTTTAAACTCTACATGAGTTCTTACCAAATAACAAAAAGGAAATTTCTATTATTCCTAAGATAGCCAAAAGTCCTCGAAGGTTTCGGGCTCGTTATCTCCAGCTATGAGTTCCGCTTTTTCACCTGGCATGATACGCCGTGAGCTTTGAATGCCCAGTAAACACACACACACCCTACCCCTTTTTCCCAATCTAATACACAATCACAATTATAAAATCAAGTAATAAAGCATGATACTCAAATAAACAAATGAAGGGTCAAGTTAGATGTTAGTAAACTAGAAATCCCCCAAAGAGATTTCATCCTCCCAACCACAAGAATCGGACGCGGATTATTCGGTATGCCCCCTCTTTTGCTGCTTTGTTGCAGAACTAACCTCGAATGCCTACCAACGGTTATATACCGTGTAGCGCCAACCGCAGGGCCTCAAAAGAGACGGTAAAATAGGGCCTTGCCCGAAATCCCTCCTTACACCAAACCACCTAGGGTTCGAATACAACCGCTCCGTTCAAGGGTTCCAAAAACCACTTGCGCAAGATTTAACATCGAATAGGGAACGCATCCCAACAAGCCATATACCACACATTCTCATCTTTACATTACTCAAGTGTTCGAAAACCCAATACCCACCCAATTAGGTTTCCCGTTGAATTAAGTGTTTTAAGTCAGGGTTAGTCCAACTAAACAATATAATAATATCCACATAAGCATGCATCCTCAAGATAAGAAAGATAAGTAACATAACATGCACATACAACATCTTGCCAAGATATGATCATAAGCCATTAAACATTTTCATGAATACAAGGGCACAAAACATCCATACATAACAAATTTCAGGATTTAACATCACGTAAAGATTAATACGAAAGGACTACTTTAGATCATCCACCGAACTCGGTCTTCCTATGGTTTGTAGAGAATTTGATCTAGTTTCTAGAACATTTTTCGGAAATGGGTTTGCTTTTCCAGATTTTAAGTTATTTAGAAAACATTCCAGCGCTGTCCAAAATCTGTCCAGATCTGTTGACCGTTACGAAAATTTGATTTTCTTGCAAACCGCTTAATGTTTTTCGATGAAACCAATTTTAGTTGAAAGCTAACTCATTAAGGAAGGTTTTGACATAAAATAGAGGTCCAGAATATTTTTGTACATTTTTCTGGAATTTTTGAAAGTGGGCTGCAAAAACAGATTTTAAGGTAGAATGCCTAAAACAAGAAAATTTATAAAAAGGGGGTTCCACCATTGGAAAGTTTCATTTCTTTTGTGAAAAAAATATACTAAGTATCACATGTCTAACTCAGAAAATTTGTTTGAAAGAGTGCTATTGAAAAGTTGAGAGATTGGTAAAAAAGAAGGTGGTTTGTGCCAAAATGGGAAAAATACAAGAGAGATGGAATCAATGCTCAACTTTTAGCATTTTTAACACAAGTAACTCATCAATAACATATTTGAAAACATTATTTAGAACCCTTAGAAACATGTATTTGAAAAAGGAAAATGAAAGAGAAGGTTGTGTTGTGGCTTACCTACTAAGCTTGCACAAGGAAGCTCTCTTCTTCCTCCCTCTCCTTCTCTAGACTTCTCTCTCTTTCTCTCTTCCCTCTCTCTAACCAAATGTGTGTGTGGATGAGAGTGTTATGTGTGTTTGCAAGCTAGGGGGTGTTGGTATTTATAGACAAGTTTTGATGCAAAATGTCCTAAATGCCCACTAGTTGAAAATGGATGGAAAGTTTAGGATTTGTGTGAAGTTCAAATGAATAGAAGTGACTTGGGGAGTGGTTTACTCAAGGATTAGGTAACACTTGGTTGTAATGAAACTAGTTTTGGGAATTAGCATCCTAGGTCTAGGTATTAGGTTGTGTATTTCTAGAATTCCATCATGGTGGTTCTTGGAAATTGGTTTCTCACTCTTCCCTAGGAGTGTGATGGGTTATTATTTTATTTGTTTTGGTCCTAGAGCACATTCTTCAAGGTGTGTATATATATATCCTACAAGATTGATGGTACTAATAATATTAGGGTACATGTACTATTTTTGGGGTAATGCTTAATAAAAGAAATGAGGGCTTGGAATTAAACTCATGTATTGGAATCTTATTTATGTATTTACCTATGATCTAGTTAGATTTAGGGCTAATTTAAATACTCATAGCAAATCTTTATTGGTACTAAAGTCATTATTGCTCCAAGATTCAAGGGATTTGTTTGTACTATAGTATAATGATGATGCCTAGTCATGTCCTCAAAATTTGGGAAGATTTTCTTATTTATTTGGTGTACAAATCTTGGAAATTGTAAAACATAATGTAAAAAAAAGATTTTAGGATACAAGTGTATATATATAAATATATGATGGTACTTGTTTGAGGTCAATTTGTGATTTAATAAAAATGTGAGGGCTTGGGCTTGATTAAAATATCTATTTCAAGTGAAGAGTTAATAAATTAGTGTCTAGGAAAAAAAAATTCATTTTGTATTATCTTGTTTTGAATTTAAAGGTAAATAACTGAATGAAGACTGTAAAATCCGGAAGTTAAGGTTTAGAGCAATTAATCTAAAATTTAAGAGTTAAATAATTAATATTAGAGTGTTATAATTGATTTCTAAGTTTCCAGGGTCGATTAAGGTTTGTATGGTTTCGTCCGTGATGCGTTTTCGACTCTAGGGTTTAATTTGCAAGCAATCAACGAATTAAGGGCTTGGTGTTGAATACATGTAATTTATTAAATTAGGTTAAGGAACCTAATCCGGCTAGGAAAATTTCTGTTTTGAAAAAAAGAAAATAAAATTGCTAACCGACAAGATTCGAAATAATTTAAGTAATCGAGGGCTTTAAGAAAATAATTCATCATTAGGGTCTTAAAAGTAAATGCATATTTCGGGGGCTTCACAATGCAGGTCGCACAAACAGGGCAAACTGTGTGAATGATGATACATTGGATGGATTACAGGGTGTATTAAGATCCGTGTCTGAACGAGATTGTATATATATATGTGTATAATTAATTTCAATTTTAAAAAAATTGGAGGCGCCAAAAAATTGCGCACAAGTACAGAAAACTGCAAAAAACAAAACATTATAGTTCAGCAACCGGTACAAGAATTGTCGTAGTGGACGTCCGGTGGGACTCTCAAGCGGATGTCTGGGAGGGCTTTCTCCCAGCATTCCCTTGCCTCCCCTCCCACCATAAATACGGTAGCTACTGTTAACGGGCAATCTAAAATTGCACAGTAATTATGGTCAGTAACGTTGCCCTCAGCCGCTGCACTGCATCAACAAACAAGAAACTTCGTTCGCCAAAAATTAACAGCTGACAGTAACAAATACAATAACACATCCATTGTGGATGTAACTAGAATATTAGCGCTAGAATTATAACAAAATATGTCTTCACAGTAATAAGTAGTCGACATATTAGCGATTGAATTATAACGAAACTGTTACATGCGAAACGAGTCGTAAGTTATTTTCGTTCAGGGCTGGACATATCGATCGCATAAGTACAAACAAACTGAGACAGCAAATTAATTACTAAGGAAGTACAGTAAGTACATTACACAGGATAACAGGGGCCAAACCAACAAATCTATATAACAAATCGAGGGTATCATAATCCCAACGTATTCTGAATACACAAATATTGGGCATTGCATTAGATAGTGTTGTTCGGCCCGTGGAGGCAATCAGGGGACCCGTTTTGAGAATCTGGATCATTAAATGTGTACGGTTCGTCGCATATTGCATACCTATGGAAAATCACATTGATCGAATATCGAAAGCTATCTGATCGGAGTAGTTTTCTTTCAACTGTTAACTATAACACCATCTCTTATTTTTATACAAAAATGATTTGATCATACAATTACCGATATCTGATGACCATGATTTTTAATAGACATATACTACTCGTTGAGTTGTACACATTGAACGGCCTGATTTAGAAATTTCTTGGCTATTTGCCTAAAATATGAGGTACAAAAAACTAGTGGGCTTGTTTGGTTTGTTTATGGAAAACATTTTGGGGAGATAGTTTATAATTTTTTTTGGTTTGTTTGGTTGTACATTTTGACTGACAACTTTTTGTTAGGAGTTTGGAATGATTTGATATTTTGGGAGAATTGAGTAGATGTGTGTGAGAGAACAAGTGATTGAGAATGAGAGAGGAGAGAGAAAAAGTGATTGATTGATGTGTAATAGAGAAAGTGATTTTCACAAATTTTTGCAGAAAAATGTCAAACCAAACAATTTTCGCAATTTTTTTTTTGGTAAAACTCATCTGTAAAACTCAAACCAAACATACCCAATATGTTTGGGGGAAATTTTTGGATTTTTACGAAAATATGTGCAAAAAATAGAGAGAAAATAAAATTATTCAATTTTGGTATGAGTTGTTGCTTTTTATAAATTAGCAGTGATTTAGACCCCCTCGAACTTCAACCCCAACCACTCCCCACACACACGTAGCGGGTGGTGATTATAGAAGAAGAAAAAAAAGAAAAAAGAAAAACAAAAAGTGACCAATCAAAAAAGAAAGGGGGTCAAAGGGGGTGGGGCGAAAGGAGTCAGGAGCCTCTCCTTGCAGGCTCCTCCTTGAGCCCGTCCTTACAGGGCCTTCGGGCCTACTTTTAGGCCCAATTTTGATAATCCAAACCGCTCATATTTTATGATTTATTCAGTATATCATACCTGTAAAAAATCAAGTTGATCGGATATCAGGAAGTATGTGTTCGAAAAATTAAACTAAAAACTATTTTTTTAACGAATTTAATAAACAGTTTTCCGAACATATGCTTTCTGATATCCGATCAACTTGATTTTTTACAGGTATGATATATTGAATAAATCATAAAATATGAACGGTTCAGATTATCAAAATTAGGCCTAATAGTAGGCCCGAAGGCTCTGCAAGGACGGGCGCAAGGAGGGGCTTGCAGGGAGAGGATCCTCGTACGGGGAAAGGGGGTCCCAATCTTTATTCATACTGTATTTTGTTAGTGATTTTTTGGCTTATGGACTAAAAATTAAAATAAAGATTGTTTGGTTTGTTTTTGGGAGAGTTGTTTTTTAAAAAAATGTTTGGGAGAGAGTTTAGAAATATTTTTGGTTTGTTTGGTTGTGTATTTTGGGAGAGTTGTTTTTTTGGGAGTTTGGGATGATTGATATTTTGGGAGAATTTGAGTAGATGTATGTGAGAGAAAAAGTGATTGGAAAGGAGAGAGGAGAGAGAAAAAGTGATTGATTGATGTGTAAGAGAGATAAAGTGATTTTGAAAATTTTTTGAGAAAAACTCAAACCAAACAATTGTTTAGAAATTTTTTTCTTTAAAACTCGTCTCCCAAATGCAAACCAAACATAAATTTTCGTTTTCCCGCTCTGCTATACAGGTTATACAGAGTATACACCTCAATCTCATTCTCACTCCCCCTCACTCTCACACTCACTCCTCCTCTACCGAACCCAGCCTGACCGGCGACCACTCCCAACGGCCACCTACTCGTAAACCCAACCCACCGCTGTAGCCCTCATTTTCTCTGCTTCGCGAACCATAGCTCGACCGTGACCACCATCGGCTGTAGAGAAGGAATTTGTTGACGATAACGTGGGCTTTCAGGCCATAGATGAACCAGGTTCGTCCTCCAAACGCTGAAATCAAAAAGTTAGGGTTGTGATTCAGAAAATAGATTTGAAATTTGGAAATTAGGGCTTCGAAAATTACGGCTTCCAAAATTAGGGCTTTGAAAATTACTATTATGTAGATAGATAAATGGTATGCTTGAAAAATGTAGCACATATTGTGACGAACATTTATGCATTTACTTTTTAGAGTTAAAGTATAAATTTTGCAGAACGTAGTATGAATACGCAGAAACTGATCCAACATAAAATGAAAGGATCACATCTTTGCAGAACATAGTATGATTATGCAAATTGATAATTAGTTGAACGAATGCATATAGTTGTGTAATTGTCAATGTGTGATTGATAATGTGATTTTGCTAAATTTGTTGTCAATCACGCATGAATTGTTGTAATGAACTACTATCAACTAATGTGTTAGCTGCGTGACTTGAATTAACTATTATCAACATTGATAACTATTATCAAACTGAACTTAAATGTTCATAACTATTACTGATTTGTTGATAAGTATTTCAGTGTGCTTTGTTGAAAATCACATGTGTCATTTGTTGATAACTATTTCAGTTTGATAACTACTGAATCACAGTCTCCAACAATCTGCCCATAATCATTTCACTTCAGTATGATTTGTTGATAATAGTTGTTTAACATGTGTGATTGATAATTTACTTGACATTGAACTGATATGTTTGTAAAACTGCCATGTTTGTTCAGATTGAAAATGCTATGTGTGTAACATGTGTGTAATTAATCACAAATGCTATGTTTGAAACTGTTGTATTTGTTCAGTTTCAAAATGCTATGTGTGTACATTGAGCTGCGATGTTTGTTCAAATGCTATTAACAGTTTAGTCTGTGTAACCTCTGTGCAAATGCTATTAAACATGGCAGTTTGAACAAATAGATGTTTTCAGTAAAGACACACTCTCTCCCTCAAATTAAACTAGACCTACTATTAACCCCATCAAACAGAAGCATAGCAGAGTACTACAAATTTTTCATGTATGCAGATTTAAAAAATGGCTTCTTCTTCTAACATTAGCAACATAAGATTACAAACGAGGCTGTGCAATTGTGGAAGAACCACTGCCATACGTATTGTCAGAACAATCAGAATGGAAATGAAGGGCGTTTGTTCTTTGTTTGCCCATCAAAATATGTAAGTATGTATTGGAAATTTTAATCCTTTAGTAGTCACAGTAATATTTGTTGTATTCAGCTAACTGATTGTCATGCATTGTAGAGTACCACTCCCACTCCCCATTGCAATTACTTCAAGTTCGTGGCTGAAGATGATAAAGACGTTACGTCCAGAATCCCTTCTAACACTAGAGCTGGTGATGCTTTAACAGTAGAACACTTCAACGATGTAAGGACGAGGCTTCATGACTTGGGAAATGACCATGGTCGAAGGCTTGAAAGGATAGAAAATATTATCAAAGCGATGGTGTATTTCATTATATTTTCTATCATTTTGTACTTGATCATGTAACTTTTGTACTTCTTTGTATTTTGGGAAATTGAATGGAAGTTTGTACCAGTTTTTATTGTATTGTACTTCATGATGTAAGTAATGTTTATGGAATGAATTTTATTATGATGTAACTTATGTAACTTACTTAATAGCTTTGTGGAATGAATTTTATTATGGAATGAATGTAGGGAATGAATTTTATAAGTTATTATGATGTAACTTATAATGTTATTCTGTAATGAATTTTGGGAAACGTTGGTGTCATTGTAAGAGCTTTGTGGATACTATTTGGCAGATCTGTGGACGAATTTTGTGGATGGTATGTGGATTCATTTTTGTGGATACTATGTGGATGAATTTTGTGGATGCTTTGTGGATGACTGAATTTTGTGGGTACATTGTCACTTATTTGTGGCCTGTTATCTGTTGCAGGTTCTCTTATCTGGGTGCATGAATTTTGGTTGTAATGAACAACTTCTGTTATCTGTTGCAGGTTTGTTTGTAATTAACAGATTTGGCAAATCTGTTATCTGTCAACTAGTATCTGTTTGTCACTTATCTGTGGCCTCAACTATTATCTGTTAGCAAGTTGAAAGCAGATATAGAATGCGTGGTACATTTCTTTACCATCGTGCTGACATCTTCATTAATGAATATCAATACTCTGTTTCTGCATGGTCTATTGTATATTTTTTTGTTTGAAGGAGAGCTGATTAGTTCATAACAATGCACAATGAGAGAAAAATTGCTAATGCACAGGTTGACCCCATGGGGTATGTTTCCACACAACCGTTGTGTTTGAAAAAACAAAACATTTTGTGCCCATATTGATGTTAGAGTGTATGAGACCGTTGGTCGGTTGTGCACAATTTTTGTTTGCAATTACAGCTTGTGATTCCAGTCAATGATTCCGATACTTAAACCTTATTGTCCATATTGAACGATTCACAACATGAAGTAATCAACAAAACATAGGTTAATGATAGTTTCTGATATCGGTCATTGACATTACAAAAAAATTACCTTGTCATCGTACCAATAAAAATCATAAGACAGCTTTTAGTAGAGGACGATGACCCAAAAAAATACCTTCAACAAAGTGGACATGATGAAGACATTAACGCATGCACCGTTGCAATGGTTAGCAGAATATGACGGTCTGTTAGTTTCTAAGTCGTTTATTTTCGCTCGACGATGCCATCTTACAAGACTACGCTTACTATGTCATACACATGTCTAGGTTTGCTAATCCTCGCTCAAATCAACAACCTTGGAGTTTGAGTAATCTGAAAGGTCAAGGTCCGACACCAGTGCAGGATCCTCCATTATAGCCTTGATCGCAGATGCCAGGTTCGATCCATGTATCTTCGACTCTGCCTTTGCGTCCTCTATCTGTGAGTTCCTAATGAGTCGACGAGTCATTTGATCAACCTCACTTTGCAAACGATGCCTAACTTGGGACTCGCTGACATAAGGGAATTGCCGCTGTATTTCAATCGATCGGACTTTTGTGACCTTCACAAAAGCACATCGACAGTGGTGTTCACACTGAACTCGTTTGGCAAACAGTGAAACTGGAATTCCAAAATACTTCCCCAGGCAAGCATCTTGTATTGGGGTGCAGTTGTAATCCCGTAGAGGTTCAAAACTCCACAGTGGGAACCCTGTTTCAAAGAAACGTCGATCACCGAAGGAATCGATATACCCACCTGCATAATCCAATTCTGGTGACTTCGGTCGGGAGCTATCAGCCGTTGCAAGTGATTGTCCACGACCGTGTTTACCGTGGTGTGCATCCATAGGTGTGAAGGTTCTTGATTAAGTCCAACTTTGTTTTCGCAGGTTCACGAAGAATATATGGACGCAAAAACAAACCCAAATGCAAAGGAAACAACACTGGTTGCAAACTTTTTTGTGGTTGGTTGTAAATGTTAAATTACCTTAAATCCGTAGTCATTAATACGTTGGTGGTAGGTTTAAAGATGTGAACACACTTATTGTTGTTTGGTGGCAACACCTACACAAATTGCGTAAAGCAACTTAATGACTGCGGGTATTTCATTTAATAGGTTCGGTGCAATTGGAAAGGCATATGTATCTGATAAGAGCAATTTTGCTAACCTTTATGGATGAGTAGACATGTAATTGGGTTGGGGCACAAATACAAATGACGAATGTGAATGTATGATGAACTGTGGGTGTGGAAATCAATGACAGTGGGATAGTACTGATGGAAGGTACAATGCATGTGTGTTGGAAATGCCAAATAATGGACGATCCGGGGTACTGAACGGATGACTTGGTGCATGCAAGAAGGAATGAATTTTTGCAAGATGAATTCGGCCAGTTTGAGAAATTAATACAATGTATGTCACAATGCATGAGGTCTTCTGCAAACATACAAGTCATGTACCATATATTACAAATACTTACAGCATAGTGTTGTGTAATATTATGAATCTGTACATTCCTTTAAAAAAGTAGTCAGTAAAATAAACCATACACATATTCCTACAAAATGTCCGATTCGAACAAGATTGAAGTTATTGTTGAAGCTCCTGTTGCTCCTGTATTCCAGCAGTTGCAAGCTATCTACGAAAGGCTAAATGAAGTGGACACACGATTGTCAAGTTTGGAGCGGCAAGTCGGCGCTATCAAGCAGAACGTTGATTGGCTGACCGATGACAAATTGGCGGCGGACGAAGCGAAGTCTGATAAGACAATGGATGAGAACAGTCAATCAGACAGTACGGACAACTCTTCAAAAGACGCTGCTGATGATGCAGCAGATATGTAGATTTGATTTCTTTTTTTTTAACCTTTCTTGTAAGCCATGAAAGTTGTGTTTTGGCTGGAGTCATATGTGCTAATGGGCTGATATATAACTTACCTACAAAGAGTATTGAGTTTTCATTCATAATGTGGTTTCTTTCATTTTTGAAAATTAATTTTCCCTTTTTTGTAATTAAATTATAAATTAACTTCGGTAACAAAAGCAGCCGTAAATTATATACAGTTACAGTCGCATTCATCCAAACAAGAAACATGCGTAAACAAAATAGTACTAAGTCAGCAGCCACATCGACATGTTTGATCCATGTTTACATTTGACTTGCACTTTGCAGTTGGTCCATATTTACATCGTCCAGCAAAAACAATACTGGGGAGCCATAATTAACATCCATATTGAAATCAAAGAATAAAAAATTAGTTAAGTCCTATTGCCATCCAAATTACTGGCGTACTGGCAGCCCATTCCCATCACTGGCCTAGCTTGTGGCATTGCTCATATGAAGGCACTCCCGGTACTCTGCGATCTTTGCATTATTGACATCCATAACGATGTCAACCAACAACTTATGATGCACAGAGGGAGCGAACTTTGTACAGAAAGATCATAAGACAAATCAGTTAAAATTGCAGGACATACAAGGAAGGATTTGATTAACAAATGGAAATTAAGTGGTAGAATGTACCTTGTGTGGACCGGGGCTTAAATCAGGTTGCTGCATGAATTTGATGACGAACATCCCACAGTCAAACGTGCTACAAAAATAATTTCACATTAAAGTTGTCATCAATACTTAATAGGTTTGTTAAGTCAGTCATGCAGCATAGACATTAATGTGAGGGAGGGATTGTGGGTTACTCGTCCAGTTGTTGTACTGCCCTCTCATCTAACATGCAGCGGTGGAAGCTACGCACGTCTGTAACATAATCATTTCCAAAGTGTAGTTGCAGCAAGTCGTGCATAGTTTGAACCTGTTCCACAAGGTTGAAGTTGGTTTACGTAAAGGATGTTCAAGTTTTTTGTAGTGTTCAGAAATGCACCAGAAGGACATACCAAAATTTTAGCCGCATTTAGCTTCCTTTTGTTCGGTCGGTTGGATGGGACCGAGTCGAATAGGTAGGCTACACGGTCCACCATATCAATTTTAACGCACAACTAATGCACTCCTCTGTAATTGAAAGGCATGTAAATCTACATGTAAACACAACGGCAGACCTTGTTTAGAGGCCATGTAAACATGTAATGGCTTTCATATTTTCGTTTTAATATAACGGGATGAACATTGATATTACCCTCTGGCATGCACCAATCGCACCAGTGTATCTATCATGTCCGAAAAATGATGTGACGATATGTTCATGGTGCAGAGGTTGCATATCTTTATTTAGAATCAAAGTCTGCATGTGTAATGCATAAAGGTCATTGACGGAAACATTTGTCAAAATATGTCATACACAATACACAACGTAGCTTTAAACACTTACTTACCGACAGATATACGGGAAAGAACCAATCAATGTGCCTCCCATCATTGTGTAAATCCCTTTGTCGATTAGTCAATTGCACCACCACCAAGTTGATTGGCTGGAACATTGTATGCAAGACACAAGGCAAGTTGATTAGAAAGGTTTCTGAGTTCAGGGGTATTGAAAAACGCAGATTCATATTTGTGCAGCCAACACTTACAGTGTCGGATAGCCACGACCCTGGTTTGAGCGTGCGCATGTCACGCCGGGTGCCAACTTCACATGCTCGTCCATGAAGATTCATGGAAACAAAAATGTCCCTACAAGCAACAAATGATCCTTAGAACGATAGTTATTTCACAGTGGACTGTCATTTAAAATTTGCAAGTAGTAAATGAAACAATACATTTCATTTTTGCTATCGTCAAATACATAGTGAAGAAGTTTTTGTTCTTCCGTCAATAGCAACCCCTCGCTGTCCAACATCATCAACGAGTCCTACAAAAATAAACAGCCAACTAACAGTAAACATTTCATAAAAAATTTGAAGCTTACATTACAAGGTCGGTAGTTATAAAAAAGAACGTGAAATGATGTAAAAACTGTGAGCCTCAGAGTTTTCCCAACTTGTGATGTTTGGTGCGGAGTTTGTTAGAAATGTGTACTAACATATGGCAGAAGTCATAACTGCAAACATGCAATTCTTTGACAACTAGTACAATACAACACAGATGATTGTAAAATTACTAATTCACATTATTGATGTGGGCATGAATTGGGTATTCAGAATTTGTGGGGCATTAAAGGCAGTATTTGTACCTTATTCACGTTGTCCACACCATCAACATCCACAGGTGAACTGATGTCGTCAACTCCACTATTTGTTTTGCTATCGATGCACAATTGCATATCCCCGACCTCAGTGGCTTGAACTCCACTTCCGCGGATTTTTCCTTTTACTTTTCCTTTTCCTCTTCCCTTTGCACTTCCTCTAACGATTCCAGTTGCTCCCAATGGTTTGCCAAGCTTAGTAGGAGAAGTATGCACATCGCACGCCACGTTCTTCACGCCCACTGACTGAAGGTCAGGAGTGTATTTATCTTCAGTTTCATATGTTTCCCCTAACTGAAGGCCTCCCTTCTTGTTGTTGTCCCCACCTTTTTCGATGTTCAGCTTGTGCCCATCATGCAAATGACTTTTGTCCCTTGCCAAGGTTCCCTTCAAAATCTGTTGTTGGTGATCCACCCCTTGTACATTTGAAATATTACACTCCATTGGGTTAACTTCATCAGATAGTTTGACCACGCCATCGTCATGCGCCTCGACTCCAACAGCAAGGTCCACACCTTGTTTGGCCACACTTGCCAGTTGCGGTGTAGAGAATATACCTTCGATGAGGTGGTGTAGCATTTGCTTCAGTTCACGTAAATTGGTTTGTTCAGTGAACAGTTCGTTACAGCCCAAACTGAAACGTTGAAGTAGTTGCTTCAGCTTTTCTTCAGTTGAGCAACATTGGAGGAGAGGTTAATGATACACACACCATTGCCTTCCACCTAATCATACATACACATTCGTGAACTTAGTCTTATAAACCATCTTCAAATAATGTGGCTCAACTGTGTGAAAATTGCGTAATGCTTGGATGGATTACCTTGTCATTGCCAACAACTTGCTTGCCTTCAAAATGTCGCAACATCTCCATTAAATCTATTTGGTTGTGGAGAACTTGCTTCATCATTTCCTTCAGTTCGCGAATGTCAAACTCCAAATTGCTCATACGAACTTCATTGTACTGTCCTTTTTGTTGGTTCTCGACATGGCATGCATCCATGTCAGCATCATCGACGTTACTGTAATCAAACTCCACCTAATCATAGAAACGCATAAATGAAGTCTGACATTGTATGTTGAAGACAAGTGGGTCGATGGTGTGAAATGTGCATAGTAGTAGGAGTGCTTACCGCAATTGTTAGGAAATTTTGCTTCCTTCTGATACGTCACAGCGTCTCCCGTATTTGGGTATCACCCCAATCATGAAGCCGAGGTGCGGACCACGTCGTAGTCGAGCTTAGACAAACACAATCAAGGTACAACAGCTGTGGACATTAAGGGGCACACCATAATTAAGTTGTTCTTTCCACAAAAATAAACTATATTTAGTAACAATGACATTCATTATTCTCAATTTTGCAGCGGAACGTACATAGAATACCGATTTTGTTGAGGATGTTGTCAACTTTATAGGCACATATCATGCAATGTTTTTTGGGGAAAAAAATGTACAGCACACCAAGGACTTTATTGATGCAACCAAGAAAAAAAATTTATGTACATGTTCCCCTCTTCGCAACGTAGTTTTAATTGGTTCCTCCATTGAGGTTCGGCATACATTTTGCCTTGCACTCTTTGTTCTTAAATTCATGACGGTAGTCGTAGAAAATATATTTCTGCGAGTACCATACTTGGTCAGGAAGAGTGTTGTTTGTCGTACTCACAAAGCAGGTACCATTGTATGTCCCAATCAAGGCCAATTTGTTGAACCATGACAGAACAATGCATGAAACACATGAAGGGGGGAATGGAAAAAAAAAATCAAGTTATTGGCATACCATTAGCAGGAAAACACATCCAGTTGCACTACGATGACCTTTATACTTACGAACACCGTTGTGAAGGAATTGCAGTGTCAACTTTTGCCCAATTACAAGCTCGCATACGATTCACGTCCTTCACGGCATGAATGAACGATGGCTTCAAGTTGGTCATTGTGGTAGGACACAACATGGCCCCCAACACGTACAACGCAAATTTTCGCCGAAACTCGTCGTCCGCACCATCAGTCTCGGTCAGATAAAGTCTCAACTTGTTCAAAGGAATGACTCCGTTAACAACTCCAACCTCATCGTAGATATTGGGATATGCTTCTAATGACCCAGCCAATTGCACGTCATCGCCTTCACACCGTATTCCCAATAAAACATTAACTGCCTTACACGTGAGCCTGACTTGACAACCATGAACATTCAATGAACTACTGTCAGGATCGAAGTTCTGTACCAACCATGCGCACAAGTCGTGATCTATACGTGTACACTTCATCCCCAGGAGGCTAGCAAACCCAATGTCAATGACTGCCTGCTTTTGTGCTTCGTTGAACCGGTTAACTAGCTCAACAATTGACTTCAATGATATGCGGAGTTGCCTTTTACCCTGCACATTTTTTACCCTTAAATTAATACAAAAATACAACCAACAATGTCAGCAAAGCAGGACCTAGCCAAATGCATTTACGAAAACATGAAGTACACAATGACCTTTTCAGACTTCGGTGCACATGGTACTACTTTGGCGTGTTCCTCAGCGCTCGCCTTAGCTATTTCCACAAACCTCTTTTTCTCATCAGAGGGGAGTGCCTTCCATCTTTCCCCAATCTCCTTTCTAGTCTTTAACCAAGAAAATGACAGACGTACAAGACAAGTAACAACTATGAGTCCAAAATTACTGTAACTACAACTTTATGCCAAACGCAATCCGCGTGCATTGTTGGTAATTAAATAAGATTGCAAATACAAATAACAGTTGTAGCAAAAAGTCAGCAACAAAACGTAGCTGGACTTTTACAACGAATTGAAATTTACAAAAACAATAGAAAGGTGACATTATTACATGCTACAATCCTACAAACGTGAAACAATCAGAAGCCCACTACGATCATTCAATATAACGTGTGGATAGCAACCCAGCGATGTGTTTCCATCATAGTGTATTATAGAGAATACAGATTTCGACACTCACCATTTTTCATCGAGTGTTGTCTGGCCCTTGCATTTCCTTGAATTGTGCTGGCTGCATGCAAGCATCGTGAAGCTTATCATCACTAAATCTTAAATATGAATACATATATATATATATGCAAGTTTTTATGTCAAGCTGGCCCCGAAATCGGCATAAGACAGCTTTCATACATCCGAGACTGAATCGACACCAATTTAAACATTTTCAGACATGCGGAACAAAACCAATTTGAAACATCACAAACTGAACTTCGACGAGGCGCGTAATTTCAGTACGAAAAATGTAATTCCAGATTGTCAAAATAAACAACTAGTACCTGTAACAAATGAATGGTGCAACTGGCCGCTTTCAACAAGAGCCAGCGATAGTGTCAGACATTTGGATATGTTGTTCGTCAATTGTCTTCAATCTTTTCCTTCCCCTTATGAAAGAGCAAATCATACAAATTAGATTGAAGGGAAAATTACAGGGGTGGTGTACACATTTTGTCCGTTGTCTAATTTGGATCGATGCACTTTAAACTACCTAAATTCTGACAGTCCATTTCAAATTTCCTGGACATTTTCGATCAAATTGCTAATGCCGTTTTTGATTTTTAAAACAAAGATTGTAATGTCAATGATTGAGATTATGTAAGTTCAGTAAAGTTATAAGTTGACTACAACAAAAAGTACAGTTGCCACGTATATGCATATTTTCTGATACAAAACAGTGAAGAGTTGTAATCAAATGGACGTAATTGAAACAAAAGTTCAAAATTGATGCTGCAAAGCGAAGCCATTCAAAATTTGTGCAAAACAAAAACACAAACACAAAAGTACACGGGCTGCTGTAAGAATTGATCCGGAAAAAAAATCAGCGTATTCCTTGGTGATGGATTTCGTTTGTTTACAAACATATGTACGAAACCAACTGGTAGCAAGTCTTTAAGGAGAAAACTAACATTGTTGGTGCGAGGTGACCAATATCCATTAGATGCAATGACGACAACTCCTGCAAAGTATTCCAATCGATATTTACAAGAACACAAACAAACAGCTGCAACATGTGGCTGTTAACCTCAAAATTTTGCGTAAACATAGACAACAACACGCAGAATTTCCCAACACATATACAGATTTTGAAACAGACAAAAGAAAGGACACACATCCAAATTTTTCATTTATTTCACACAGCTTACAATTAAAATAATTATGTATACAAGCGATAAATGCATAATTTCCCAAATATTGAAGAGGAAGGACTGCATTTTGTTTTTCATTTAGGGCTGAAGGACTACACGCACATACTTTTATGAAGGCCCGACTACAAAGGACAAAGAAGCAACTGAACTATTTCATGACGGGGTTAAACAATCTGGACACGATTCTGCTGTCAGAGAAATTGGTGCTCATCCCAGGCACAAAAACCAGATGAAACCCCATCAAGTTGAGGGCTTCAATTTCCTACTGAGCAACTTGGTTGTAGAGAATTGAGGTGGCTGCATCCTGGCCCATGCTCCATTACCTTCGGGTGGTCAGACAGTGGGCAGATCAGAGAAGAATACTTTTCCGGGCGTACAAGCAAGTTTCATCAATTGTATGTGACAATTAAACAAGCAAGGAAATTGAAGCCCTCAACTTGATGGCTGGCCTTTCCAACAAATTAAGCGGTCGGAGACGATGGCTGAAAACCAATACCTTCTCCCCACCTGACTTGGACAACCCTAACAGATTAAGGAAGAAGTTTGCCTTCAGTCCTTCTCTAATATCCAACTTTTCTAAGATGTGGTCCATCCGGGCATTGTCAATGCCCTCTGTTTCTGTGGTTGATGTGTTTGTAGGTGAACTCTTTAGGAGGGATCTCAACTGTGCGTGCACATACAGTGTGCTCCCATCCCAGGTGATGTTCAACTTCTTAACTAAGTTGTTCAGTTCTTCAACTTCACAAACTGTCGTAAGGGTGAGGTGAAGAAATTCAAAAAAGTCAACAAGCCCAGGCAATTCACGAAGAAAATCTCATTCGTAGAAATGGAAAACCTTGCCTGTCATTGCACGCAACTTTTGAATGACGGTTACCTTTCTCTTGAAGTTATCATCTTGCATATATATATAGCAGTTACATTTCAAGAGGAAGGTAGATGTCATTCATGAGTTGCGGGCTGTCTGGACTTTATTGAGCGAGTTCATGAAATGCGTACTCTCATTTGTCTTTTTTTATGACCTTAGTGCAGAATGAGAATGGATGGGTACATTAGTAATATTTGTTGGCAGGCAGTGGCAGTCTTGCTTGTTTCATTGTCACATACAATTGATGAAACTTGCTTGTACGCCCGGAAAAGTATTCTTCTCTTATCTGCCCACTGTCTGAGCACCCGAAGGTAATAGAGCATGGGCCAAGATGCAGCCACCTCGATTCTCTACAACCAAGTTGCTCAGTAGGAAATTGAAGCCCTCAACTTGATGGCTGGCCTTTCCAACAACTTAAGCGGCCGGAGACGATGGCTGAAAACCAATACCTTCTCCCCACCTGACTCGGACAAGCCTAACAGATTAAGGAAGAAGTTTGCCTTCAGTCCTTCTCTAATATCCAACTTTTTTAAGAGGTGGTCCATCCGGGCATCGTCAATGCCCTCTGTTTCTGTGGTTGACGTGTCTGTAGGTGAACTCTTTAGGAGGGATCTCAACTATGCGTGCACATACAGTGTGCTCCCATCCCAGGTGATGTTCAACTTCTTAACTAAGTTGTTCAGTTCTTCAACTTCACGAACTGTCGTAAGGGTGAGGTGAAGAAATTCAGAAAAGTCAACAAGCCTAGGCAATTCACGAAGAAAATATCATTCGTAGAAATGGACAACCTTGCCTGCCATTGCACGCAACTTTTGAATGACGGTTACCTTTCTCTTGAAGTTATCTTCTTGCATATATATACAGCAGTTACATTTCAAGAGGAAGGTAGCTGTCATTCATGAGTTGCGAGCTGTCGAGACTTTATTGAGCGTAGAAATGAAATGCGTACTTTCATTTGTCTTTTTTATGACCTTCGTGCAATGACAGGCAAGGTTGTCAATTTCTACGAATGAGATTTTCTTCGTGAATTGTCTGGGCTTGTTGACTTTTCTGAGTTTCTTCACCTCACCCTTACAACAGTTCGTGAAGTTGAAGAACTGAACATCTTCATTAAGCAGTTGAACATCACCTGGGATGGGAGCACACTGTATGTGCATGCACAGTTGAGATCCCTTCTAAAGAGTTCACCTACAGACACGTCAACCACAGAAACAGAGGGCATTGACGATGCCCGGATGGACCACATCTTAGAAAAGTTGGATATTAGAGAAAGACTGAAGGCAAACTTCTTCCTTAATCTGTTAGGGTTGTCCGACTCAGGTGGGGAGAAGGTATTGGTTTTCAGCCATCGTCTCCGGCCGCTTAAGTTGTTGGAAAGGCTAGCCATGAAAGTGAACGCTTCAACTCTTGATTCAGAATTGGGTGTGGGAATGAATAGCTCTCTACAAAATTTGGAAATCGTCATCCTCATTTCAACTCTTTCAATTGGTTTTCCTATGTTTTAAGTTGAATACCGTCAACTATGCATGAACTTCAGCACTGAAAGAACGAGTTGTTTACTATGTTACACGGACTCGGGTACGGGTGCCGGGTGCGGTATGTATGTACAGGTCCGACTCATTAAATCTTAACCCTACATTCAATGGTACGCGGTGTGGGGAAAAAATATCATATTTTTAATCTAATATGTGACATAAAATGGTACTATATGTAACTCACAGTGTCAAAATCACATTTATAGTAATTTCACAATAATTTGCACATATAATAATTGTGTTATATACAATTATATAAGAAGTGTCCGTTGAAAAGTATCCGACACATATCCCATACCCTTGTCCGACTCTCAGGTGTCCGACACAGGTATTTGATCTATTTTGAAGAGTCCATGTAACACAGATTGTTTCTAAACATAAGTTCCAGCAATATAAAATCACCGAGTACTACAAAATTGAAAGCAGAATTCAACCGAGTGTGCTACCCGTTGCGGAAACAAGATTAGTCATTGTTTATTTATCGAGTTTCTTATTTTTTCTTTTTTGGCTACTCAAAAAAAAAAATTTATTTTTCCCGTGCCAACATTACACAAATTTTTTTTAAAGTCTTCTTTCGTTATATATAACCCAACCTAACAAGTTCGCCATGTAAATGCAGAACACCTTTTATGCTTGTTGCTAACTACTATGATACCTATGTTCAACTTGCAGCACTGATGGCAGAGGGAAGACTTCCTATTCAAAAGGGAGAAAATACAAAAATCGAGTACAGAACAGTTCCTATTGGGTCCATTTCGATTAGCAGAGGGAAGAGTTCCTATTCGAATAGCACAAAATATGAAAATGGAGTACAGAACAATTCCTATTGGGTCGATTTCGGGTTGGGTGTGAAGCTATATGCGAATGATAGAAGACAAACAAGGAGACAGATAATGTACCAGCACGAAATAAAGAAAATACCAACCGGATCAGACGAACCGACGGTGGTGCTCGATTAACCCTTGTGGTTGTGCTCCACCGACAAAAGTCAACTTAAAAAAAGTATTTATGCATCCACTTCCATGGCTAGCCTTCCCAAGAACTTAAGCTCGGCCCTCAAATATTTTTCTTTGTAAAACCCTACAGCTACGGGGAAATAGAACAACGGAGAGACGAGCAGAGAGAGAGACAAACAAAGAGAGAGGTCCGAGATAGAAGAGAGACGGGCGGGCCGACATAACTTACACCTCTTCTGAACACTTCGGCATTTTTGAAAATTTTATACTTGTTCTGACAACTTACACCTTTTAATGAAAACTGACATCATTTATAAATTAATTTTCTTCATAAAAGTTACACCTTGGAACTTATATCTTTAAGTTAATTTTCTTAATAAAAGTTACACCTTGGAACTTATATCTTTTCTAAAAACGAAACATTCAGCTTTTTTGGGATTGGTCTTCTTTGGGAACTTATATCTTTTGTAAAAATGAAACATTCAGCTTCGATGATTGGTCTTCTTTGGGAACTTATACCTTTTGTAAAAACTCACAAAGTTTACAACTATTCCTAAATTTTACACCTTTCCTAAAAATTTACACCTTCTCTCAGAAATATTTACAACTTCTTGAAAAATTACACATTTTGTGGAAAAACCTTTTTCATAAAATTTACACTTATTATTTCAAGTTACACCTTTAGTAAAAAAACAAAACTTACATCTTTTCTATGGTCATTTACACCTTCTTCGGACAAACATACACCATATTTGAAAAGGTTATACCTTTTGTCAAATAATTTCTTTTAACAAACTTTATCAAAAGCTTATTTTCCATAAAACGTGTAAATTTTCAAAAAAAGTCTAACTGTCTTCACCAAAGATGTAACTCCTATTTAAAAGGTGTAAATTTTTTTAAACATGTTTGCTTCACAAAAGGAGTACCTTTTTAGAAGAGGTGTAAGCTTTTAAAATAAGGTGTAAATTTTTTTAAAATGTGTAAGTTTTGTTGGCAAAAAAGTTGTAATATCCCATAAAAAGTGTAAATTTTATGAAAAAAGTTATTCACAAAAGCAGTAACCATTCAGAAACGGTGTAAGCATTTCCACAAAAAGGTGTAATCATTTAGAAAAGGTTTTTGTTTTTAACAAAAGGTATAAATTTTATTCAAATACTCCTTCCATGAAAGGTGTATATTTTCAAAAACATGTATGTAGTTTTCACAAAACATGGAAGTTATGTCACAAATGGTGTAACTTCCCATTGAAGGTTTAAATTTTAGGAAAATATAATTCAGATTTCCATAAAAGGTGTAAGCATGTTCAGAAAAGATGTAACTTATTTCAAAAAAAAGTGTAAGTTCTGTTCTCAGAAAAACGTGTAAGTTCCAATAAAACGTGTAAATTTTTTAATAGACATGATTTTTAATAAAGTAGTAACTTCTCACAAAAGGTTTAAGTATTTCAACGAAAAGGTCTAAATTTTATAAAATAAATTATTTCACAAATGTGTAACCTTTCACAAATAGTGTAAGTTTTTTCACAAGAGATGTGAGTAACTTCGCAAAACGTGTAAGTTCCGTTTTTTGCCCCCAAAACCTGGAAGTTCCTAAAATCCAATCACACTGTATTTGTCTTGTTCAAATAATGGCAATGTGAGAGAGAAGGGCGTTTCGGAGGGCTTGGCGTTTCTCTCAGTAGAACTCCGTTTCAGAGACGATGAGTCTGGGAGGGCTTGGAATAGTGACTCCAAGTCCAAATCCAACCAAGTATGTCAATGTAAAAGAGAACCGTTTTTAATATAGAGCAACGGACAGAGAGAGAGAGAGAGAGAGAGAGAGAGATAGACAGAGATCAACAGACATAGAGACACTGATCAACAGAGCAGCCACTCCGAGATCGATAGAGGGACCGAAATCGACAGAGATCGATAGAGAAGAGACCCACATGGACACAGACAGACCAAGACAACTGGAGACAGACCGAGATAAACAGGGATCAACAGAGAGAGAACGACATCGACACAGAGAGACCAAGATCGATAGCCAGAGAGAAAAAAACCTTTGATTTGCGGCGGCCGTGCCAGTGGAGGTGCCGATCTCAGAAGGCTGTGAGCACCAGAGCCCACCGACGCTTGGGTGGTCAGAGGGGGTCACGAACCCTTTGATTTGTTCAGTGGTTGTCCCAATTTGTTTATGAATACTTCGAAATGTTACTCCTTTTGTGTTTACTACGAATACTTTGAAATGAACACTTGATGTTACTTCTTCTGTGTTTACGAACATTTTGAAATGAACGCTTTGTTACTCCATTTGTGGTTATGAACACTTTGAAATGTTACTCCTTCATACTTTTCGTCAAAATACTTACACCATTTTTGAAAAGTTACTCCTTTTGTTCAAGAATTTTTACCGTTTGTGAAAGCCCAACTTAAAGCTTCGTCGGAAGTCACTTATACCATTTGTGAAAAAAAAAATTCATCAAATTTACACATTTTGCTTAAGCTTACACCTTTTCGTGGAAGTGCTTACACCATTTTTGAAAAGTTACTCATTTTGTGTAAAAATTTTTGGCATAACATTTATATTTTTTCTTCCAACTTACACCTTTTGTGAAAGCCCAACTTAAAGCATCTTCGGAAGTCACTTATACCTTTTGTGAGAAAAAAAAAATTCATCAAATTTACACATTTTGCTTAAGCTTACACTTTTTCGTGGAAGTGCTTACATCATTTTTGAAAACTTATTCCTTTTGTGTAAGAATTTTTGGCATAACATTTATACTTTGTCTTCGAACTTATACCTTTTGTGAAAGCCCAACTTAAAGCTTCGTCGGAAGTCACTTATACCTTTTGTGAAAAAAAAAATTTCATTAAATTTACACATTTTGCTTAAGCTTACACCTTTTCGTGAAAGTGCTTACACAATTTTTGAAAAGTTACTCCTTTTGTGTATGAATTTTTGGCATAAGATTTATACTTTGTCTTCGAACTTACACCTTTTGTGAAAGCTCAACTTAAAGCTTCGTCGGAAGTCACTTATACCTTTTGTGGAAAAAAAAAAATTCATCAAATTTACACATTTTGCTTAAGCTTACACCTTTTTGTGGAAGTGCTTACACCATTTTTGAAAACTTACTCCTTTTGTGTAAGAATTTTTGGCATAACATTTATACTTTTTCTTCGAACTTACACCTTTTGTGAAAGTCCAACTTAAAGCTTCTTCGGAAGTCACTTATACCTTTTGTGAAAAAAAAAATCATCAAATTTACACCTTTTGCTTAAGCTTACACCTTTTCGTGAAAATACTTACACCATTTTTGAAAAGTTACTCCTTTTGTGTAAGAATTTTTCGCATAACATTTATACTTTTTATTCCAACTTATACCTTTTGTGAAAGAGTATATAAGCACAAAAGGAGTAAATGTTATGACAAAAGTTCTTACACAAAAGGAGTACCTTTTCAAAATTGGTGTAAATATGTTCACGAAAACGTGTAAGCTTAAGCAAAATGTGTAAATTTGATGAATTTGTTTTTTTTCACAAATGGTATAAGTGACTTCCGACGAAGCTTTAAGTTGGGCTTTTCACAAAAGGTGTAAGTTCGAAGACAAAGTATAAATGTTATGCCAAAAATTCTTACACAAAAGGAGTAACTTTTCAAAAATAGTGTAAGCACTTCCACGAAAAGGTGTAAGCTTAAGGAAAATGTGTAAATTTGATGAATTGTTTTTTTCACAAAAGGTATAAGTTACTTCCGAAGAAGCTTTAAGTTGGGCTTTCACAAAAGGTGTAAGTTCGGAGAAAAAATATAAATCTTATGACAAAAATTCTTACACAAAAGGAGTAAGTTTTCAGAAATAGTGTAATCACTTCCACGAAAAGGCGTAACCTTAAGCAAAATGTGTAAATTTGATGAATTTTTTTTTTCACAAAAGGTATAAGTGACATCCGAAAAAGCTTTAAGTTGGGCTTTCACAAACGGTATAAGTTCAAAGAAAAAGTATAAATCTTATGCCACAAAGAGATGTAAGTAACTTCGCAAAACGTCTAAGTTCCATTTTTTCCCCCGAAAACCTGTAAGTTCCTAGAATCCAATCACACTGTATTTGTCTTGTTCAGATAATGGCAATGTGATAGAGAAGGGCGTTTCGGAGGGTTTGGCCTTTCTTCCAGTAGAACTCCGTTTCAGAGAAGACGAGTTTGGGAGGGCTTGGAATAGTGACTCCGAGTCCAAATCCAACCAAGTATGTCAATGTAAAAGAGAACCGTTTTTAATATAGAGTAACGGACAGACAGAAAGAGAGAGAGAGAGAGAGAGAGAGATAGACTGAGATAAACAGACATAGAGACCTAGATGGACAGTGATCGACAGAGGGACCGAAATCGATAGAGATCGACAGAGAAGAGACCCACATGGACACAGACAGACAAAGATCGCTGGAGACAGACCGAGATAAACAGGGATCGACAGAGAGAGACCGACATCGATGGAGAATAGGCCGACATCGACACAGAGAGACCAAGATCGATAGCCAATCTTTCAAAAAACCTTTGATTTGCGGCGGCGGTGCCCGTGGAGGTGCCGATCTCAGAAGGCTGTGAGCACCGTAGCCCACCGACGCTTGGGTGGTCAGTGGGGGTCACAAACCCTTTGATTTGTTCAGTGGTTGTCACAATTTGTTTATGAACACTTCGAAATGTTACTCCTTTTGTGTTTACTACTTTGAAATGAACATATGTTACTTCTTCTGTGTTTACGAACATTTTGAAATGAACCCTTTGTTACTCCTTTTGTGGTTATGAACACTTTGAAATGTTACTCCTTCATACTTTTCGTGAAAATATTTACACCATTTTTGAAAAGTTACTCCTTTTGTGTAAGAATTTTTGGCATAAGATTTATACTTTTTCTTCGAACTTACACCTTTTGTGAAAGCCCAACTTAAAGCTATTTCGGAAGTCACTTATACCTTTTGTGAAAAAAAAAATTCATCAAATTTACACCTTTTGCTTAAGCTTACACCTTTTCGTAAAAATATTTACACCATTTTTGAAAAGTTACTCATTTTGTGTAAGAATTTTTGGCATAATATTTATACTTTTGTGCTTATATACTCTTTCACAAAAGGTGTAAGTTTGAAGAAAAAGTATAAATCTTATGACAAAAATTATTTCACAAAAGGAGTAACTTTTCAAAAAAAATATAAGCACTTCCACGAAAAGGTATAGGTTAAGCAAAAAGTGTAAATTTGATGAATTTATTTTTACACAAAAGGTATAAGTGACTTCCGAAAAAGTTTTAAGTTTGACTTCCACAAAAGGTGTAAGTTCAAAGAAAATGTATAAATGTTATGCCAAAAATTCTTACACAAAATGAGTAACTTTTCAAAAAAAATATAAGCACTTCCACGAAAAGGTATAAGCTTAAGCAAAAAGTGTAAATTTGATGAATTTATTTTTTCACAAAAAGGTATAAGTGACTTCCGAAAAAGCTTTAAGTTGGGCTTCCACAAATGGTGTAAGTTCGAAGAAAAGGTATAAATGCTATGCCAAAAATTCTTACACAAAATGAGTAACTTTTTTAAAAAAAATATAAGCACTTCTACGAAAAGGTGTAAGCTTAAGCAAAATGTGTAAATTTGATGAATTTATTTTTTCACAAAAGGTATAAGTGACTTCCGAAAAAGCTTTAAGTTGGGCTTTCACAAAAGGTGGAAGTTCAAAGAAAAAGTATAAATGTTATGCCAAAAATTCTTACACAAAATGAGTAACTTTTCAAAAAAAAAATATAAGCATTTCCACGAAAAGGTATAAGCTTAAGCAAAAGGTGTAAATTTGATGAATTTATTTTTTCACAAAAGGTATAAGTGACTTCCGAAAAAGCTTTAAGTTGGGCTTCCACAAAAGGTGTAAGTTCGAAGAAAAAGTATAAATGTTATGCCAAAAATTCTTACACAAAATGAGTAACTTTTCAAAAAAAATATAAGCACTTCCACGAAAAGGTATAAGCTTAAGTAAAAAGTGTAAAATTGATGAATTTATTTTTTCACAAAAGGTATAAGTGACTTCCGAAAAAGCTTTAAGTTGGGCTTCCACAAAAGGTGTAAGTTCGAAGAAAAAGTATAAATGTTATGCCAAAAATTCTTACACAAAATGAGTAACTTTTCAAAAAAAAATATAAGCACTTCCACGAAAAGGTATATGCTTAAACAAAATGTGTAAATTTGATGAATTTATTTTTTCACAAAAGGTATAAGTGACTTCCGAAAAAGCTTTAAGTTGGGCTTCCACAAAAGGTGTAAGTTCGAAGAAAAAGTATAAATGTTATGCCAAAAATTCTTACACAAAATGAGTAACTTTTCAAAAATGGTGTAAGTATTTTCACGAAAAGGTGTAAGTTTAAGCAAAATGTGTAAGTTTTCGTTTGTTTACACCTTTGGTAAGTCAACTCACAAAAGAAGTAAGTGTTCATAAAAGGTGTAAATGATTTCACAGAAGGCATAAGTTTTCAGAAAAATGTGTAAGTTTTCAGAAAATGTGTAAGTTTTTTACAAAAGGCGTAAGTTTTCACAAAACGCGTAAGTTTTCAGAAATCAGTTACGCTTTTTTCTGAAATTGCTTACGCCTTTCGTGAAAATATATGCCTTTTGTGAAAACTTATACATTTTTTGTGACCATTTACACCTTTAGTCATATAATATATTATTTTATTAATTTACCTGGAAAGTGACCTGCTTAGCAAGTCACCAATGTGTAAGTTTTCAAATATTTTGATATAACCCAATACATACAAATGTGTAAATGCAAAATAGAAGGGTGTAAGGGCAAAATAGAAGGGTGTAATATGCAAGGCACACCTAAGAAAAGTCCTTCCGGCAGATGTGGTATTATATGAAATAGGACACAAAGAAAACGTAGGATTCACATTCATCCCTGCTGCTTGAGAACCATCAAGTATTCCATTGAAAACATTGTTAGAAACTAGGTGATTGGGATTCATGGTGGAGTCTGAGAAGATGGTTTCAGAGTGTGCCCCAGGGGAGGCCCCTTTCTGTTGAGTCATTGAGGCATTTTCACTGATTGACAAACCAGCCATGAATCATGAACGTCTTTTTTATGATTTTCCTCCTGCTGTGGACCTTCAAAAGTGGGACCAAAAATATCAAATGGTTCAGGTCCATTTCCATTTCCATTTCCATTTGCTGCCATATGGACCTCATTTGGTCCTGGTTTATCAGCGTTCATTCCAGAAAAAATATCAGTCACGTGTTCTTTATCATCATTGGTGTGAAATGAGACATTAGCAAATGGGTCATCTGTGGGATATCATCACCCATGTGAGGGTGAAGCTTCAACATGTTAGGATGCCAACCTACAAAGTTAAGACTCATGTGCTACATGAGTTGGCCATGTTGAAGCCAACACACAAGGAGCTGGCCATGTGATGGCCAGTCTCTCCTTCCTCCTTCTTGAAGTGTATAAATAAGGATGAGTGAGTGGAGAGAAAAATGAGAGAGCTAAAGAGAGCAAGAGCAAGAGCAAGAGCATATCAGAGAGTGAGAGATGTGAGATGGACAGACCGTCTCCCTCGATGTGAGCGAGGGAGACGGGAAAGTGGCTGAGTGAGGAGAGTGTGAGCTCCTCCTCTATTGTAATCTTTTTGTAATCTCCCCATTGGTATAGTACAAACCGGTTACTCTCCCGTGGACGTAGGCATTGAGGCCGAACCACGTAAAATATTGTGTCTCCTTGAGTGTGGGTGTGTTTTTTCTGCTTGGTTTAATTTCTATAAGGTCTTGGGCCGGATCCCGAATCCCAACAATTGGTATCAAAGCCTCGTCGGTGGCGTTTCGGAACAAAAAATAGTGTGTTCCTCGAAACTGCCCAGAAATTGGATTGCTCGAAATCAGGTTTTGAGCATACCAGGAGCAAGGGCTCGACGAGAGGAGTCCACAAATGTAAAGCAGACACCCAACGGAGGCCGGACGCGCCCTCACGCGCCTTTAGAAAGTGACGCGTGAGTCCCAGTTGCAGCACACACTGCCACGCGCCGTGAAGGCAGTCGACGCGTGGGTTCAGTCGCGAACACGCTCCCCACGCGCGGCGCAGGGAGGAAGACTACTGAGGAAGTAGCGCGTGCACCACATGCGCACGTGCCACACGTACGCCACGGCAGCGACGCGTCAGCGCCACGTGTCCATCCAATGAGTGACACGTGGCGGTCCAGTCAGAGGCCACGTCAGCAGAAGCTTGCAGCAGTACTGCCACGTGTCATCCAGGTCATCGACACATGGCAGCCATGTCATCCGCCACGTCAGCACTGGCGTTGACCAGTCAACCAGAGGCAGGGAGGGATTCGGTACGACGTGGCTAAGGTGCAGCCGCAGGAGGAAGGATCCGGCGCTTCGCGGCTATGGTGTAGCCACAGATCTGAGGTATACAAAATGTTTTCGCTAGATCGAAGCCATTTGGAGTCCGTTTTTTGGTGATCCAATAGTGGTTTCCGACTATTTGGAGTATTCCGGACACATCCGTACGGTCAGATTTTGGAGACGGAGTTTCTGTAAAAAGAAGACAGATTAAAGAGACGGACGGCATCAGGTGCAGCGGACGGAATATTCTATTGGAACACGGAATATTCCCTGAACTTTTGAAAATTGCAATTTGGCCCAGAATTTTCAGAAAATTGTGGTGTGGCCTAGCTTTCAGGGATATTTTTTCAGCGAGGTCCCCGGAAATGCAACGAAGGTTGGTCCTAACTAATCGGACCGTTCCGGACGTAACCGCGAGGTCAGAATGGTGAAATTCTGAACGGTTTTTTAAAGATTGTCAAAACATGGGAGTTTGTCATCTTCAATACTCGAAGGGAGGTTGCCGGATATTGTGGAATGCTGCGGATTCACTGAAGAGGTTAGAATGGATAGATTCTGACCAGATTGGACAACCAGATACAACTCGAGATAGATCATTGAAGACCAGAGAAGATCAGGCTTGATTAAATGGCAGATCGAGGGAGATCAGGATTGGTCAGGGGCGATTAGAGGATTGCAGAGATGATTATCTCCGGAGTTCGTCAGAAGATCTGGTTTAATCAATCAAGAAGACCATTCATCGATGGATAGATGATTTGGCAACCAGTTCAGGCTCAGGGAAATGCTGTGGCTGTTGGAGCTACTGTATACGAGTAAGTACTGGTGGTATGTGGACCTGTAGAACAATAGTTGCACAGGAGCATACTAAGTGCAAGAGCACAAATGCAGACGTGCAGTAGTGCAAGGGTACAGTGTCGTACAGAGGCGCGAGAAGAGTATGTAACAACGGGTTGTTGAAAGTTCACAGGAATTGCCAGACAGAGAAATTAAGACGGATAAAACGCAAGAGTGCGCGCCAATGAGTGGCAAGTCTTTTTTCTCTATGGTGGTTTCTTTATTTCCATGGCAGCGGAGGATAGAGTTGATGCGGATCTCTCAGGTGAGCTCGACGCAGGGAGACCAGAAGCCATGGGTACGGGCACTATGCAAGGAATTGCATAGCTGACGATGCTTTGACAAATGGAGATACTGTCAGCCATCAATCTACTGGACAGCAAATCAGGGACTGTAAAAGCACAAACAACAAGTGTATGTGGAAACACTAGGAGGTTGTTCAGAAGTGCAGAGGGCAAAGGCTGATAGTTCAAAGGAAAAGCTCCGAGCAAAGAAGACAGAGGACGTTGATGAAATAAACAACGAGTTTTCTATTGCTCCAATGACTGGTCCTGCAAGGTAATGCATGATAGTCAAGGGCATCCCAGCAGGGGGTGCAGGACATCCAATCAGGGGGTGTCGGATATCTTGGTTGCGCAAGTTCAAGCATAGCAGGTATAGACATCCGAGACAGAAGCGTGGAAGAGATCTGTGGGAGATAGGAGCAGAGGCTCTCTCCAAATCAGAGAGTGGTGTGAGTTGAGTTGAGGATGTAGGATTCCCTCCTCCTCTTATATCTCTGGTGTATTATCTCTAGCTTCAGGGGGTGCAAACATCTCAGTGAGGAGAAGAAGACTATGCTGAAATTGGGCATGACAAGATTAGCAGCAATGTGTGCTGTGGATCACCTCACATGGGTTGAGGGGGTGATTTGTGGGATATCATCACCCATGTGAGGGTGAAGCTTCAACATGTTAGGATGCCAACCTACAAAGTTAAGACTCATGTGCTACATGAGTTGGCCATGTTGAAGCCAACACACAAGGAGCTGGCCATGTGATGGCCAGCCTCTCCTTCCTCCTTCTTGAAGTGTATAAATGAGGATGAGTGAGTGGAGAGCAAAATGAGAGACCTAGAGAGAGCAAGAGCAAGAGCATATCAGAGAGTGAGAGATGTGAGACGGAGAGACCGTCTCCCTCGGTGTGAGCGAGGGAGACAGGAAAGTGGCTGAGTGAGGAGAGTGTGAGCTCCTCCTCTATTGTAATCTTTCTGTAATCTCCCCATTGGTATAGTACAAACCGGTTACTCTCCCGTGGACATAGGCATTGAGGCCGAACCACGTAAAATATTGTGTCTCCTTGAGTGTGAGTGTGTTTTTTCTGCTTGGTTTAATTTCTATAAGGTCTTGGGCCGGATCCCGGATCCCAACATCATCATCATTTTTATGTTCACTGGCACTCACACCAGTGCCTAAACTATCTCCAAATAAATCATCAAATATGGGGACCATTGCTGACTTCTGTTCCAGAATGTGTTGGTCGCTCTGCGTTTTAATAAAATCTGCTTCAGTATTGGAATCATTAGGAACACTCACTACAGGAAATTCGTTTTTTAGCGGCGTTTTGAAAACGCCGCGAAAAGCCTGAAAAACGCCGTAATATCTTATAGTGACGTATAAAATTTTCGCCGCTGATAGGGCCGCCGCAATAGCTACCCAACGTTTAAAAAACGTCGCTAAAAATATTATATGGCGTTTCTTAAAACGCTGCAAAATCTTTGACGGCCGTCTCCCCCTCCGTCCCATGTGACGTCACAATGACGTCATTTAGTGGCGTTTTTTCAAAAAACGCCACTTTTTTTATTTTTTTTATTTTGGGGTGACAATGACGCCATTTTGTGGCGTTTTTTCCAAAAACGCCACTTTTTTCTTTTTTTTATTTATTTTTTCTTTTTTTTGGTGGGGGGGGGGCATTCTAAATTAGTGCAGAATGAATATGTTCACATTTTATTTTCTATCATTTTTTCCAAGTGTGTAGCATTTTAAAACCTGCAAATCAAGTAATCTTCTACATTTTAAAACCTGCAATTCATCAATCTCTAGATTACCCAAAAGTTACCTAGGAAAAACTGCAATGTCATACGTAATACATTAATACAAAGCAAGCAAATTGCAAGATTTTTCACTCTCATATATGAAGGTATAATTGGACAGGTCACAATTCACAATATGCTGCTCTAATGATCAAAGGTGAGATAAAATATTACCACTCAGTTCAACTTTGAATTTATTTATTTTATTTATTTCCTTTTTTCACATGTTCATAAAACAATGACCTAGTATCTTTCTTCATGTGAATCTTCAGAGACAATGAAGAAGGTGAAACACCAACAGCCAAGTCACATGATAGGAGCTTGAAGAATAATTTAAGGAACAATGACAGAAACGGAAACAGCAACATCAATTTTACTGAAGTAATGTCTCTCACATCATTAACCTTTTCACTTTTCAATTTGCAGCAGCAAACAAAGTTGCAATGAAATGTTTCTTGACTGTTCTACAGGATGATTACATCAATTACCTCACATCAGAGGAGTGTGAACACAATGTGAGCTTCAAAAATCTTCTTGTGGAAAATCCTATAATCTGTGAGGATGATACCACGCTCAGACAACACTCCATGCCCAAGAAGAAACATGATAAACAGCTAGAACAATACCCGGACACCAAGCAACACCATTAGCTGAGAAATGAACTCAGGGTGACCTGGCCATGCTGCTCCAGTTACCAGATTCGACTTATTGGATCAGGTTCTAACCATGTTGCCCCACCTAAGACCACGTTGAGTTTCACTGCAGGGTATGCAGTACATTTCTTGCCCTGCAAAAGAGTCCATCGCTAAATCAGAACACAGTAATAGCACACCGACAAACTTCCATTTTCTCAACAAAAGAAAAAAAACACACACACACAGCAACTAATGTGTGGACCATAACTAACATTTCACTGGCAAAGAATTGATACTTTATGACACTGTTGGCATAGCATTTACATTTTTTCTGATGTAAGATTGAGGAAAAGTTTGGGTGCCAGTATTATATTCTGGACTAAATATCTATCATTTTCATGTTACTCATAGGGAGAGATTCACAATCGAGCTTGAGAACAAAAGCATGTCCTCATCAGCATAGAGGAAGATGGCGTGAATATTGAATTGTCAAAAAAAACCCAAGGTAGGCTCAAATTGCAAAGTTTTGATGCAAAACATCATAACTAAATTATAGAACACTATCTACAAACTGTCCTTGAACACTATCTCCTGTTACCGCAAATCTCAAAGACGAATTAGCCATTGTATAAACTTAAATTTGGGTAAACCACTAAAATCCCCGCACCCCCCCCCCCCCCAACAAAACTCCTTTCCTCCCGACACCAAATTGAGTTTTACTCAAATTTTGACTCGAATCAAGAGAAACCCATTTCCTTCACTCAAATTTCTATCCAATCAAAACTTGATAGGTGCTTTTACCCAAATTTGCCAAATTCTCCTTTACTCCCAACTCCTAGCATCCGCTCAAAACTTGACTCTTGGCAGTTTTGCTCTATTTTTATTTTTAATTTTTTAGATGGGGACTTTTACTCAAATTTTAGTTTATCCATTGGAGTGCTTCATATCAAATGAAGCTTTTCATTTAAACTTCTACTCTAATTTCAACTCAATTAGAGTACAAGTATAAGCAAGGGTTGGATGATAATCAATTTAAAAAATAAAAAATAAAAATAGAGCAAAACTGCCAAGAGTCAAGTTTTGAGCGGATGCTAGGAGTTGGGAGTAAATGAGAATTTGGCAAATCATTTAAACTTCTACTCTAATTTCTACTCAATTAGAGTACAAGTATAAGCAAGGGTTGGATGATAATCAATTTAAAAAAACTAATCAAGAAATTTTAAAAAATCACAAAATAGAATTAATGAAACAATAATTGAAAGTGTAATTACTATGGATGATAAGTTCAGCACAAAATAGAATTTTCTTGCTATAAATGTTGGATCAATGAAATATGCTAAACAAAATTTCATATTAAAGCAACAAAAATGTTAATAATCTACCTTAAGAGCACCAGCAGTAGACAAAATCTGCTGTCCATGGCAGATTGACGCTACTGGCTTTCCAACCTCCATGAATTCCTTCACCAATTTAATAACTGACTCATCCAATGCTAGGTATTCTGGAGCTCTGCCTCCCGGGATCACAAGAGCATCATTCTGCTGAAAATACAAGTAATGCCTAGAAGGGGGTCTGGGTCTCTACACACTCGTGCTGTTTTCAGATTTAGAAATTACAAGAGCATCATTCTACTGAAAATACAAGCTTTGATCCCGAGACGGCATAACAGTGTAATCAATTACTTAATTCAAACCCAAAATTCCGGCCTTGTTTCCATTGATTATATAATATAGACAGGTTATAGTAGTTTTTTGTTCTCATATTCGTCGTTCATATTGAATTATATATTTCTGTTATTTCCTAAAAGACAATTCGATTTTGAAAATACGACTGCTATTATTCGAACAAAATCAAGGTCACTCAAGTTGGTGGATGATGCGAAATTATATGAAAAACTTTGACATGAACCAATTAGATGCTGATGATTAATTAAAAAAAATTCAAAAAAGAGTAAGAATAAAAAGAAAAACAACGAAAAGAAAAATCAAACACAAATAGTAAACTCTAACCTCACTTAGTCCTTGAGCAGCTCCAGAGCGTTCAACGTTACTACCATCAGACTTAAGTGTCTCTAACAACCATGAAACAAGATTTGGGAAGTTTTCTTCTCCCATTCCTCTTATGAGAGAACCAAGGGCCCTTGCAGCAACAGACTGAACTTCAAGGATTGGATCCACAAGAACCTGTTTCATCAGGAACATGGAAAGATAGTAAATTTGCCATTCTTCTATAAAAAAAAAAAAAATGTCTTACAGATAGAAAACCATGTACAGTAAGCAAAATGCCTATAAGATATATATCCGTTGGGTCAACATGTAAGACTAGAGTGTAAAATGGTACCTTTTTTACTTCAGGAAGGAGTAAACCTATGTAAGGAATCATATCCTTTGGTTCAGTCACTAAAGAGCACATGTTTCCAACTATCTGGGCAGCTTTCTTTTTAGTTTCAGCACTCCTCTCTCTTAGCCCTCTATGAACTATTGGTACCAACAGTGCGAGTGAAGGAGCATCAATCGAATTGATAAATGTTGTCTGCAACCAATGAAAACACATTTAAAGCTATTTTATTTTAAGGGGGAAAAAAAGGAACAGATGCATAAATCATAACAATTAATAGTAAAGTTCACATCCTTACTTGGAGAAGAATATCAAGGGAATGCTTCGTGTAGTCATTGGGGTCTGTAAGGCCCATTAGAAGTGTTGGGACAAGAGCAGCAATTTCTGGATTTTTAATCACATTCCCAACCTAGAAATAAAACAAAGACATGATTACAAGAGCACAAAAAAACTACACAAGTACACAAAAGTGAATGAGCACTAAACTAATAACATAAAGTACGACCTGCTGAAGGGCTGTTTGCCCCGCTGACTGAACTTTAGGATGGGTGTCTGTTAGCACCTGCAATCATAGAGTAATTTTAACATTGAGACTTTTATGTCTCCTCAAAGACGATGAAGTTACCAGTCAAATCAAAACTAGGAAGCCATAAGATCATAATTCATTAAGATATACCTCTGTCAATTTTTGCACAATCTTAGGAAGGCATTGAGAAAGTTGCTGTGGAGCACAGTAAGCCATAGCACCAAGAAGTTGAACACTACTTTGCTTTGTTCGCCAAGCTTTATCTTCAAGGCCCTATTGTCAAAGTTGGCAATCAGACAATATGCTATACAACCACCTTTACTTTAAAAAGATGAAAAAAAATTAGACCTCAGCAAAATTATCCAATTTTTCAGAAAAGGTACAAAAATTTTAGACCCTTAGAAACAATTGCATGAAGCCATAAACAAAACCCTAGAGACTGAGCAAACCCACACAACCATAAACAAAAATAGATTTCAATGTTTGGAACAAATCAAGAAATAAGCAAGTCATTTTAAATGCACTCGGCGATGATCAAAAGATACTTGCAGCTGCTGTTTACAGAGGAAGAAGAAATAGATGCAAGCCACATCTCTAGCATTTGGACTTCAAACTCATTGACAATGTAACATTCTCAGAATCTGAGCTGCTTTCATATAACAAAATTGTTCAAATGAAAACTTTCTATTATTGCATTCTTAGAGTTGGAAAAGGTAAACAAATTGCAAAATAATAGGAGTGGTGATAATGCAACCATTAACAAGGGGAAAACATAGAGCAATGCATAGGATCAATAGTAACCACATATGATTTGCCTTTTGTTTCCTCTTTATGACTGAATGATAACCTTAGCAAATCATAATCCATGATTGAGAAAAATGTGAATGAAATATAAACTACATTCTTTCTTGATTTATCTCGCCTTTTCTTTTCCCTTTCTCTTTTCAAATTCCTACCCAAATCCATAATCCAAAAATAGCTATCTTGCATTCCTCATTCACATTAGAGACAAACAAGCTTTGATTATTCAAAAAAGAGCTCTAGAAGTTCAGTCGGTGTTCTCTCATCTCTTAAAATATTTCGAAATCGAGAATCGTTTGACTTGCCCAACCCGCCTAAAAGAGGGCATATCTCCTCTTACTCCTAAAGGGACTATAAATTAGGAACCATCGACCTAGAAATTCAACTTTTGATGTATTGGAAATCGTGCTTATCCAGCTGCAGAGAGGATGTCCATAGATTTCCTGATTCAACTACAAAAATTAGCAACAGGTAGGATGTGGGGAAGACTGCTCAAAATTTAGTCTCAAATAAAGTAACCTCACTACAACCATATGCACTATGCATGATCATCAACATCAAAATACTATACAAGCAATGCCAAAATTGAGCCAATATGAAATCAACACAAAAGCCGAAGAAGAAAGTTATATCTCAAAAATACCTTATTACACCATAAGCATATGGTCTCCCAAATTGTGGTAACCTTAAAAAATTCCATGGTTTTCCCCTTTCCAAATTAAACAATCCTCTGATCCCCTCAAGATAGAGCTCATACTCAGACTCTGCAAAAGATTATTCAACACACCATGTTCCCATTGAAAGAGATTTATCCTAAAATCCAGTTTCCAACCATTACCATTTGACAATGAGAAAATAGAGAATGAAAAATGTACCTGAAATAAGAGCAAGAGAGATCAGCTAGAACAGATCGATTTTGGATTCTGGATCTGCGATTTGATGAAGAACAGATCGATTTTGATGAAGAACAGAAACACAAACACTAGCAGTCTCAACAAGTTAAAAACCAAAATAAATTTTTTAAAAAAAACACAAACACAAACACTCTAATAACAAAATCAAGGATGATAATCCAATATTTTCTAGTTTTTGTGTGTGTGTGGAAATGAAGCTATTGCATATAAATGTGTGTATATATAGGTAAGTAAATTGAGATGAATCAGACGAAGAGAGAGATAAGCGAATCATTGATGATGACATGAGATCCGCAGTGCTTGCAGTAATATACGAAGAGATCGGATTCTGGACCATCTGGTGTCACGTCCTCACTCGATTAGCCTCGAGATCGATGAAGAACAGAGATCGTTGCGATTGATAAAGAACAGCTAGAGCAAACTGCTGCGGTTGAGTTCTGTGTGCTTAAGCTTCAAATCGAGGGTTGTTTGAGCTTCGATCAACATTGATGAAGAACATACAACGCAAAATCTGCAATCAAGCGAGCGAGAGAGAGAGTCTGTGTTTGAGCTTCAAATCTAGGGTTTTGGAAGAGAGAGAGAGACAGAGAGAGAGAGTGTGTCTGTGCGTTTGAGCTTCGACTCGGGTTTGTGGAAGAGGCAGAGAAAATGAGAGACGGAGTCTAGGACAGTGTTAATAAATCAACTCAATACGACGTCGTTTAACAGAAATCAAAAGACAACGTTTTCAAAACGCTGTGTTTAATGAATCTATAATGGCGTTTCCATAAACGCCACAAAAGAAACGTTGCAATATGCCGTTTTTTTAGTAGTGACTGGTGTCTATTAGAGCATCTGAACGGTACTACTCTTGGATTTTATTGGCTTTTCTGAATGACCCATTCCACTGCATGTCTGTTCTCCACCCAGAAGGTTTAACACCTGCACATAAAATACCACATATGTTTCTTTAAACTACAAATTACTCCACAAATAGACTTGCACCATGAACTCACAATATAGAAATCTCTGACAAGCTACAGATTGCATTGGACATCTCTACAATAAAATTAAGAAAATTATCATATTGTCTTGACAGGTGGATTATATTCAAAACAAACTGGAAGGAGCGTAACCTCTGTACACCAGGTGTATGCAATCAAACTACAAACATCCAAGAAACAGAGCTCTCCCCAAAAAAATTTCGAGAGCAAAATAAGCTTCACAATAGTTTCCTCAGTGCCTAAATGGAAACTAAAGGATTAAAGACATTCAATCTACGTATTGACAACTGACTTCTCAAAACTATGCTCCACATGAAGCACATGGGTGCTACCTTCCAAGCTTTAAGGACTCCTTGGAAGGGCACCCACATGCCCAAGATTGAATAACCACACAACCGAGGCCGGCATAGACCAGGAAACACAAAAAATGGGAGGAAGGAAAAAAGAACTCCATAACTCTCTCGCCACCTCACAATAAAGTAAGTGGTCCACCAACTCCTTGCCTTTGTGGCACGTGCAACACCAATTAGGAAAATAGAATCAAGAGCAGCTATCCACACACAGAAAGGAACCCTCAACTAAGCCCCTGACTTCCAATTGTTTTCCCAAAGAAAATGATTGCTTGATTCCCCCCACAAGGACAGATGGAAAGATTTAAGTGAATTTTCCATTCCCTCCCATTATGGATTGTATCATATTGTTGATATTGGTGATGGTGACAATTTGTAGTCAACAATAGATTTCTATCAGATTGTTGATTATGTTCTACTCCGCACATTCTATCGAGTGAAATAAAAATAAAACACCAAGGAGAAATATAAAACACTAAAGGAACGTTTGGTTACTTGATAACGGAGGGAGGATTTGATTAGTTATCCATGAGACCCATTGTATGCCACGTTTGGTTGCACAATTTGACAATGGGACAATGTGTCTGAATATGACACTTTATTAATCCCCCACAAACGGAGGATGAACTCAATCCCGTGGTTTGACCCTTGGACTCCAAGAGATAAAGTGGAACAGGACAAAAACTTATGGACAAAGTTCCCACGCATATAATAATGCCACCCCCAATCTAGTCCTTCCCAAATATAGAATGGGAAACTATACATTATCTTCCATAATCCTCTTTATCCTATGGGATACATAATACCCCCACCCATCCAAGGATGGTCCTATCGCCCATTTATCCAATCCGGTAACCAAACATGGCCTAAGGACTCACAAGTAGAGTTTATGACAGTTCCTTATCACGTCGATAAGAATTATAAAAAGTAAATTTAGCTCTCAATATGAGAAGAAAGAAAAGGAAGTTGGATAAAGTGAGTCACCATGAGAGTCAAAGTTGTTAGGTTTTTTATTCTTGGTAATTCCGTTTGACAAAATTCCTTTTAGTTGTATTTATTTTCGTACTTTTTATCTCAGTGAGGCTATAAGTGTTTAGATGCGAATCCAACCCGAACTGTGCCTTGCAAAGAAGTTTTGTGATGTTAATTCTTTCAAGATTGCCACTTCGCTGATTATGACGGGGATCGAGCTGCCCGGTCAGCTCGCGGGGGTCCAAGGGGCAGCGCCCCTTAGCGGGTCGAGGGCAGCGCCCAAGCAGGGTCGAGGGGCAGCGCCCCCAAAGCAAAATGTCAAAATGCATTCAAAGTTGCCTGTCCGCTCGAGCGGACATTCCCCCGCTCGAGCGAAGAATGCTGGGTTTCAGAAGTTTCATCGCCTGCAAAAATATTGGATGTTGTTTTTTCCCGCTCAAGCGAAACTTTTCACGCTCGAGCGCAGGTCCGCTCGAGCGGAGATCGCGGGACAGTTTTCTATAAATACGTGTTTCAGTCCAAATCTAGGATTACTTCTTCAGATCTTCTTCTTGGGTTTTAGGGTTTATATCTGGGGATATTTTGCTGGTTTTCTTTGATGTTTTGATTGAGTATTCAACTCATGGTTTAAAAAGTATACATCAAAGGATTATTTGTTTATTCTACACAAAAGAGAGAGTTGTTCTTCGGTGGATTCTGAAGAATTCGAGCCTGAAACTTTGGTGGATTCTGGAGTGGCTCATCGTCAAGACAATTCCGAGGTGAAGACGGGGTTGGAAGAGGCACATAGGGGTTGGTTCAATTCGGGCATGGATTCGCTAGGTAATTAAGAGTATACCTGTGTAATTTCTTTATATCTTCTTAGTGGATTGTTTTGTGGCACGTGCCCGTGGTTTTTTTTTATCAAAATTGGAGGTGTCTAATTGTGATTTTTTCACGTAAAATCGTTGTGTCAATTTGTCTTGATTGTTTGATTGGGATTGTTGTTTACTGCTTAAAATTGATACATAATCATAAATCAATATCTAGGGGATTTCTAGATTTTTCAAAAGTAACTGACCAGTTGAAATCAACGATGAAGCCGATAGTTGGGCTGATATAATGAAATATCTTGATATAGTTGGTTCATATTCTTGAAACTTTTCTAACAATTGTTAAAACTGTTTTTACCTTCATCAGATACAAGCATATATTGAAAAGACATGCTCTCTACAACTGGTATCTCTTGTATTCCTATCACCAAATTGAAATTACCCAGAAAGATGTTTATTAGGCATATAATATAGGTTTAAATCTAAAAAAGTTAGGGCGCACTTTTGGTATCGTTTTCGTTTCTGTTTTTGTTCTCGAACAAAAAACAAAAAAACAAATAAGAAAATTAATTCTTAAAACTTGTTTGGCAAATTGTTTCTGAAAAATGTTTTTTGGAAAATTCTTAAGACACTTTTTTAGAAAACTTAAGTTGTTTTTTGAATTTTCGAAAAATCATTTTTGTACAAAATCAAAACGATATAAAAAAAATGGCGTTTTCAAACTTTACATTATTTTTATTTTTGAAATACAAAAAACAAAAACATCGAAAAAGAAAATTATGCCAAGTAGGCCCTATCATATGACTTCTATCACAAAGTAAAATCACCTCTTTCAAATTGTCAACTAGAAAAAAATTCTTAGGTAAGTAAGTCGGATTAATGCCATCCATTCCACCCCTTCCCCAAATTGGGAAGCAGTAAATTCAATAAATTGACCAAACTTTACTAGAATTTCCAATTAAAAGGACCAAAATTCACAAACGGTACAGTCTTCCCCACATGGAAGACCAAAATAATTGTCAAGCAGGCCAGTCACAAATTATGGGCCTACCACTTCCTCGAGCCCCAATTACCTTGATTGAGGCAGTAATTGTTCTTTTAAACTGATTTTAAGGCAAAAATAAATGAAAGTTCAACCTAAGATTTCACACTCTATCAAGCCTGAAAAATCTAGAAACCTTAGATATTGATTTGTGATTATGTATCAATTTTAAGCAGAATATAACAATCCCAATTAAACAATAAAAGACAAATCGACACACGATTTTATGTGGAAAAATCACAATTGAACACCTCCAACTGTGATTAAAAAATCACGGGCAACAGTTACAAAACAATCCACTAAGAAGATTTAAAGGAATTACACAGGTATACTCTCAATTATTTAGCGAATCCACACCTAATTGAACCAACCTCTATGTGCCTCTTCCAACCCCGTTTTCACCTCGGAATTGTCTTTACGATGAGTCACTCCAGAATCCACCAAAGCTTCAGACTCTAATTCTTCATAATCCACCGAAGAACAAACTCTCTCTCCCTCTCTTGTGTATAACAAACAAAACCTTTGATGTACTCTCTTTAAATCATGAGTTGAATACTCAATAAAACATAAAAAAAAACTAACAAAATATCCCCAGATATAAACCTTAAGAACCAAAAAGAAGATATGGAGGAATTAAATAGTTTTGGGAGAAAACCAACTATTTATGAAAAATCCAAAAGTAATCCTAGTTTTGGAAGAAATCCAATTACTTATAGAAATCCAAAAGTAATCCTAATTTTGGAAGAAAATCAATTTATTAAAGAAATCCTTGTCAAACGGAATTGTCAATAATAAAACCTAACAATCTCCCCCTTTGTCAATGCTGTAACAAAACACACCTAATAAATAAAATCCTAATCACCCTAACCCATTACAATTAACAAACACAAACTTCTTTCTCAAGATTAAGATCTGCAAAACAGCTATTAGTGTCACAATCTCCAAAACAACTATTAATCCCACAAGAGTATATAAAAAAGCAATAGACATATGACACGATTATCTTGAAACATGAGATGGAAAACATGAATAGATGAAAACTAAGACTCATGAACAACAACTCTCAAATGACAAAAGTAAGATCATAAACCACATAAACAATGATATGATGATGTAAATATTAGGAGTATGCAAGAAGGAAATAATTTGCAAACAGTGCATAGAAACATGCAAAACAACTATCGCCAATTTCTCTTACCAACCCAAATCAAGATGAACCAAACTCCCCATCACTAAAAGCAACCACAAACACTGAAAACAGTGAACAAGAAGAAAAAGACAAAAAAAAAATAATATGATGGAGCAAGCAAGAAATCTCAGATTTGTACCTTAGAATACACAAGATTATCCAAGAAACACAATTACAAGAAAACAAATGTGCACAGCCTCTAGAAGATTCCTCATAAAAGAAAGTGATGCATTATGTGAAAAGCATAGATCCCATGAGAAAAGTGTGTGTGTGACTCTTGGAATTCGACAAACACTAGATTCAAATCCTAGTAGTGATATAAAAGCTGGACCTCCAACAAGAGAATCTAAGCGTAACTACGGAAAGTCAAACCACTAGGAATCAAGGAGTATTTGGTGAGTAAAAGCGGAGGCTCCCCCTCAATCAATGAATCCTTTATTTTTTTTCTTTTTTTTTCATATCTTTTTCTTTTCTTTCTTTTGCACATTTTTTTTTCTTTTTCACATTTTTTTTTCTTTCTTTTGCACACTCATTGGCGGCTGACATGCTCAAGAGTATGGAAACCGAACCAGAAAAGCATGGATATAATAAGGATGGCCTGGTTGGTGACTCTGAGGTAGCCATTTTCTCATGGCTGGACTACAAAGAATAGAGGGGAAAGCCATGGAGATGCAAAAAGATAGAAGATGGTTAAGAGACTCAACATCACCCATGATATGCTAGTATAGGTCAATTCCTCTAGAAAAGCAAAAGATACAATGTTAGAAGTCTGTAGAGAAAAAATAATCACTAAGGCAGAAGACTCCGATATTTGCTAATCCAAGAGTGTGTACAGAATAAGACATACTAATCAAAAAACACACACTCCAAAATGAGTAATGACCACAGAAAGCACACACATATTAACTTATAATAGATATTCTTATCAATTCCAATATGCACCAAGAACATCTCAAAAAAAATTCAAGTTTGCAAAACCATACTAAGAAAATCTTTTTGGATTTTTTTTTTCATTTTTTTTCTTAACCAAAGCAAGACAAAAAATGAACATGAACACATTTTTTTTTTTTTTAGAAAACAAAACATGTCAGAAAACGAACAAGCACACATTTTTTTCTCATTAAAAAAAACACACAGAAACCCAAAAACTAAAACAAATAAACAAATTAACACAAGTCAAGTTTTCTCACCCAAACCGCTTTAGTATAAACAAAGTTGTGAGAATTGCGGTTTTTGGGTGGTGTCTTGACGTTATGGTTCCCTTCCTCTTCAATGAGAACCCGTCTTGACATGGTTTTCAACTTCCTATTCCTAGGTCTAGGTAAACACAACCTCTGTTCATGTTTGGTCTCAAGCAAATCAAAATAGCAAGGTTTATTATGATCCTTAACCTCCTTATGACCAATGAAGTGTCTCCTACCCCTTGAGATATTAGAATTTCTTCCATCTCTATGAGACATTCTCCCATGCAATTCATAACAATAAGGGCGAATATGACCATGCATACCACAATGATGACAAATAAAAACAGAGTGTACCTTCTTTTCTTTGGCCTTACCAACTCTAGGAAGTTTGAAAAGTCTATCCTCATGTTGAATTTTTTGTTCTCTCTTTCCTTGAGTTCTTATATCACAAGATGTGGAAGCCTTTTGTTTTTGCTCTTTCTTACCACCAAAGCCAATTCCACTCTTGTCACAACTCATTTGTTGAGACCCAATGATATCTTCCAAAGTCTTTGATCCTTTGTTCCAAAGACCAATGGTAGCCATAGCACACTTGAGCTCTTCCTCTTTCTTGATCAATAGTTCTTCCAAAGCAACTTGTGACATCTCGAGAGATTCAACCTTTTCTTCATCCATGGCATGGGTTTCCTGTAGTTCATTCCTCTCTGTCTCACAAGTCAATAGTTTTTCACAAAGAGCTTGTCGATCATCAGCTATCTTGATGGCATCAATCCTGGCCTCGGAAATCTCTTCCTTAAGTTTGACATTTTCACTTTCACATGCTTTGAGTTTCTTTGTGTGTTTGTCATTTAATTTGAATAAGCTAAGAGACTCCTTATACAACTTTTTATAAGCTTGCTCAAGCTCTCCATCATCACTCTCCAAGGATTCGTCAAGTAGGGGTAGTCGAACCATAAAATTTTCCTCACGAATTGAATCTATTATCACAAATCAAACAAAATCTCGTTCTAAAAGATTTAAAAAAAAAAAAAAAATAGATCGACCTGCTCTAATACCAATTGAAAAATCTAGAAACCCTAGATATTGATTTGTGATTATGTATCAATTTTAAGTAGAATATAACAATCCCAATCAAACAATAAATGACAAATCGACACAACGATTTTATGTGGAAAAATCACAATTGGACACCTCCAACTGTGATTAAAAAACCACGGGCAACAGCCACAAAACAATCCACTAAGAAGATTTAAAGGAATTACACAGGTATACTCTCAATTACCTAGCGAATCTACGCCTTATTAAACCAACCTCTATGTGCCTCTTCCAACCCCGTCTTCACCTCGGAATTGTCTTTACGATTAGCCACTCCAGAATCCACCGAAACTTCAGGCTCTAATTCTTCAGAATCCACCGAAGAACAACTCTCTCTCTCTGTCTGTCTGTCTGTCTCTCTCTCTCTCTCTCTCTCTCTCTCTCTCTCTCTCTCTTGTGTATAACAAACAAAACTTTTGATGTACTCTCTTTAAACCATGAGTTAAATACTCAATAAAACATCAAAGAAAACTAACAAAATATCTCCAGATATAAACCTTAAGAACCAAAAAAAAAATCTGGAGGAATTAAATAGTTTTGGGAGAAAACCAACTGTTTATAGAAACTCCAAAAGTAATCTTAGTTTTGGAAGAAATCCAATTACTTATAGAAATCCAAAAGTAATCTTAGTTTTGGAAGAAAATCAATTTCTTAAAGAAATCCTTATCAAACGGGATTGCCAATAATAAAACCTAACAAAGACAAGTAAGATAGCAAAGACAATATCATTTGCAAATCACCAAAATTCTCCATCACCTTGTGCTCAAAATTTCATTGTAAGACCCTAAAGCAAGTTATTATTTTCTGAATTGGTTATAAGTCCACGTTAAAGCTGATACCTTCTCCTGGGAACTAGAAGATCCCATCAAAAGAGTAGTAGTAACCATGGTCAATCCTCCAGACCCTGATGGCCTAGTGTTACCCAGGTAGGAAACCCAAAAGGAGCGTGAATTGGGTAAACAAAAATTATGCACAGAAAATTGATTGCAAATAAATCAAGTAAATAAATTCAGCAAGCAATCAATAATATATAAAATAAAGGAGAAGGGAAGAAGAGCTCAAACATAAAAATTTATAGTGGTTCGGCTCACCGGCCTACATCCACTCCTCAAGGTTCCTCGTTAAGAATTCCTTCACTGTGAAGGAGAAATTAATTCATCTAGAGGATCTTTTTTTCACATTGTGTCTGCTAAGGTGAATGAGGTATTTGGTTATAGGGGAAGTTTCTTTCTGTAAGGTTTGAAGGCAGTTCCCATTAGAGGGACTTTTTCACGAAGACAGAAGTAAACTTTCTACCCCGCAATGTTAGCTTTTTTCTGTTGCTCTTCAGAGATTGGGCCAACTTGTTTTGTTTGGTTTTCTCCCAAACAATTAATAAAATATTAACTCTAGACATTGAATAAACTACATGATCTATCTAGATCACGATTGAATTACCAACAAAGAAGCCTGGTAGATGGGAACATTTTTTTAATCCACAAATGAACATTTCATTAAAAACATGAAATAGAAGGTACAAAGAAAATAAATGTATTGAGAGAGATTCGGAGTGTGTAAACTCTCTTACTCTACTACTATTTTTCATTTTTAAACAACAAAAATATAAAAACAAAGCGACTACAACTGAAGAAAAAAATGAATAAGAAGATTTTAGCTAACACTTAATAGCTTGAAACCCACAAACAAATTAATCACTAAATTTTATTTTTTTATTTTTTATTTTTTTATTATTATTTTTTTTTTTTTATCAACAAAGAAGACAAGTAAACATGAACATTTTTTTTATTTATCCAAAAATGAACATTTCATTAAAAACATGAAATAGAAGGTACGATAAAAAGAAATGCATTGAGAGAGATTCAAAGAGTGTGAAAACTCTCCTACTAACTATTTTTCATTTTTAAACAACAAAAACATAAAAATAAAGGAACTACATCTGAAGAAGATTTTAGCTCGCACCTAATAGCTTGAAACCCACAAACAACACAACTTAATCCTTTTTTTTTTTGTTATATCAGCAAAGAAAATATTATTTATGAAAACATGGGAAAATCCATGAGATACAACAATAATAGAAAATAGAGAGCAGGAAAACAACTTCCCCAAAACAAACCTACTAGACAAGCATAGCAATTAGAGGGGAAACCAAAAGACACACAAAAAAAAAAAAAAAAAAAAAAAAATGAAAAAAAAAAAAAGAAAAAGAAAAAAGAAATAGAAAGCAGGCAAGGAGTCTGCAACAATCAACAAAACACTGAGTGAAAAACAGCTAACGACAATGAGGAAGGAAAGTTAACACTGAGTAATCATCTGTTGAAACTCTGGAAGTGCACTTTCGAACCAACCTCTAGAAAACCAAACCCTGCATAACCTTTCTCAAAAGCAAAAGAGGACCACTGGGAAGAATCAATCACAACAAAAGCAGAAGAAAACCACTGAGATAGAATCATCAATATAACTGTCCTCGAAATAGTAGCCCCAAATGAACAACACCTGGAACAGTGCATTAGCAAAATACCATAGCATCCACAAAGACCACTAAAGGCGCTAAAGAAGAGATAGGAACATAAAGGCAATCAACAACATCTTTTTGGAATGCAAAGATGGCCGGTCATGTGCCAACTTTCACCCCCATCGCGATGTGCATAAGGGCACGATGGAGTGAAGGCTTTGTTTAAAAGCATGTTCCATTCTGCATTCGGGTCTTGAGTTGAGAACATGGTCCAAGTAGCAGTGGAATTCTCATATCTACTATGTGTGATGCGATTGAACTTCTTTACATTCTTGTTCTTATTTATGTTATCCAGGTCAATGTCGAAAGTGAAGATATCTCCGTAAGGCCTCACAGAGTGCAGGAATAGAGGCAAAGATATGGGATCAACAGACACTGCAGCAAGATCCGCAGTCACAACAATGCTCTTTCCATCCGGGCTGAAGAATGGATGGGTCACATGCCCTGCAACGTCACTTCCACTTGACATCACTCTTACTACCACTAACGGATCATTCACGTTCACTAGAAACACCGCAAAGTATCCTGGATCAAGACCATTGTCTTTTTCTGGTGCATCTTTAGGCTTGTCACGGGTTGACGAGAATACTATCCAATCTCCCCTCGGGGACCATTGGCAATGTGTGTCAGTCCAAGGCCCATTTGTTAGCCTAGTTATTTCACATCCGCCATATTCCCCTGATTGTGCATTCTCCATTATGTACAGATTCTTGTGTTTTTCATCCCCTCCATCTCTTGTCGATCGAAAAACTAATTTCGTCCCTGTTGCAATTTTCAACCTATCCATCAGCACAAATTAAAACTGGAAACTATAATATCATAATAAAGGGTCTTCAAAAGCATATTTATTAACATTGGAAAAAGCTATAATATTATAATTAAGCCTCGTTTGGGAACCTTCCATTTTAGTCAAAAAGTCAAAAATTAGCTAAAAAGCCAATAACCCATACCAAAAAGTCAAAAATTCTCTTTTCTCTCTACTTTTTGCACATTTTTTTGTAAAAAGCCAAAAATTCATCCCAAACATACTATTTTTTTTAGCTCATATTTTAGTTAAATAGCCAAAAAATTACTAAATTAGTCTGTTCCCAAACGAGGCCTTAGTTGCTGACTTGCTAATGAGTTGCCCAAGGATTGGTGAAACAATGTAGGATTTCTTTTTTATGAATTGAACTCGAAATGAGACTCATCATTAAGTTATCGAAATAGTTAAATTACTTTCAATGGATAAACAGAGTCCTCCACCAATTAATTCTTGAACCAACATAATATCCCAGAAGGAGCCATGCCAGTATATACTGTTCTATTATAATTGGGTATTTGAAAAGGAATTAGAAGGAACAAGCAGGAAGTTACCATCTGGATTGGTGGATGGGAAGGCATTATTGGAAGCTTTTGTGAGTTGTATGCGACGCTGTGCACCACTAGACACGTCGGGGATAGCGCAAATGTTTAGTGCTTTGTTAGAGTTGAAAGAAGGTCCCATGTTAACATATAATATATCCTTTTCTGGATTTTGGTTCCAAACTGGCGAGAAGATGTTGTCTGGGCCTTTCGTCTACATAAACAAAACTGATCATCAGCTATCGATCAAAGATAAACACAATTAAGCATTAATACAATTATAGTAATATTATTCTTTTAGTTACGTACCTCGTAAACAATACGCAACCCTTTGCTATCGGCTACCCACACGGCCTTGAACTCATTGTCCACGAATGCAATCTTGGAGCCATTTTTGGAAAATGTTGGAAAGATCCCCGGCACCCTAAATAGTCCTACATCCAGATGCGGAGATTTGAGCTTGTGGGAGTTTCTTTGGATATCGTCTCCACTCTGTCACAAAGTAACAATTGTACATACGTAGTAAGCTAGCTCTTAAGTTAATTAAACATGGCTGGCTAGAAAAAGAATTCAAAGGTGGAGTAGTTTGAAAAGTGGTGGATTGGTATGTACCTTGAGAAGGTCGCTCTTGCAACGATGGTAACCGATACGCTTCCCACCATCTATCACGAAGGGGTTGAAATGGTCAGCCTTTGGCATGGTTTTTTGAGTGATTTGTTGCTGTCCAGTTGAATCAAAAATCTCAATGTGCCGATACTGTGCTTCTACACGGATGACTTCCAAGAACTCTGATGTCTGACGAATAGTTGCCACTGCCACTGTGGTGTCGTTGATGGCTGCTGGAGTCATCGCCTGAATTCTGTCCGGGGTCACACGAGATTCCGTTCCTTTGCTGAGGTCGGCACGGAACACACCCCAAATTCCCTGATCCTTGCGGTGGAAAAATATGACGTTGTCACTTCCCCACATCGGCCATCCACCATTCCTTACAACCACCTTGCGGTTGAAGGGCTTCTCTACGTTCATCATAAAAATGTCAGTCTGTAGATCTTCGATCTCGCCATCCCAACCACCACGCTTTTCCTGGAACGACGCCACCGCTATCTTCTTTCCAGACGGTGCAACCGAGGGGCTTAAATCAGCTTCCCCTGTTTTGTTTTTATAGGTCAAAAGTCATATTGATGAAACAGGAAACGTACAAAGTATAAAATTCGATGACACAGCTGGAAAACTAAAGAAGCATCAAGGCCACCTTGCTCACACAATGCTCAATAGAATCAAGCAAAAAGGAGCTCGAAGCAGTTGGCAAGGAGCCAACTGCAACAGCTAGAACTAAACACTAATAACTTCAACCAAAAATATGGAAAACAGCGAACCCAAAAAAATAAAAAAAATAAAAAATAAAAAAAACACTACTTGCAACCAAGGAAGTAAGGAAGGAAGGAATTGTGGGTGGGTAGTGGTAGTAGTAAAAGAATGACGAAAGGAACCTACCTGATGGGGTGAGGCGGTCGGTTTTTCCAGTCTTAAGATTGGTTTTATAGACTGCAGTCCAGGGCTGACGACGATTAGCGGGGTCCTTCTTGGTGGTGACATAGACGAGATTATCACCGGCAATGCAACCACTGTCTTCCATGCGAACACCACTAAAATTGTCTTTGCCGAAAACATCAGCCAAACAGAAGACTTTGACTTTGGGTGGGTTTGGGTTGTCATTGAAGCGGAGAGCTATGTGAAGCAATTCGAGGCCTTCTTGTCGTTCGGAGACAAAAACCATGCCCGAGAGACGACCTGAATTTACATCGGCCTCTTTGCCGCCTTCCGAAGCCAATGCCAATTTTTCGCGCTTGAGAATTGTCTTGAGAGCCGCCGATGAAATTTCTTGGCCGTTGTAATTGTAATTCACTCCGTCAGTCATGGGAAGCTCATCTTGCTTCGATGTTGGTCGAAGCGGGCAAGAGAATATGTCCAGCGGCACCGGTGGTCGGTAGGTTGCGGAGAAGGCAATGCTACCTCTCTTCTCTGCCATCTTCTTCTACGATTTCTATATGTTTTTATTTTTTTCGCTCAAAGAATAAGTCAGCAAAAACTCAGGCAAATCGGGGTATTTATTTATTAAGGGCCTCGAGATGTCAGAGATCATGGGCGGGTGCGTCCTCCGCTCACCCATCGAGTCACTATTTATATTTGGGCGATGCTAGAGATCATTAAAAATGGTATTCTAAAGTAACCACTAATGATGTGACATTTATTTTTTTTAAAAAAAAATTAAAAAAATAGACACAACAACATTGTGGCAGTGGGTGGGACCCACTGCCACATCATTAGTAGTGGCACTAATTAGTGCTCCCACTCATTTTCTTTTATACTTTGTGTTGAGCCTGTGGAGTCCATCACGATTCTCGTTTCGATAATTTAATCGTTCAATGTGTACAACTTGTCGAGTATTATATGCCTGTAAAATATCACGTTAATTAGATATCGATAGCTATCACATCGGATCAGATTTCTGTCAACCGTTTATTTTTTCACCGTTCATTTTTTTTTTTTTTTTACAAAACTAATTTGACCACGTAACTATCGATATCTAATCAACGTGATTGTTTTACAGGCAGATAGTGCTCGACGAGTTCGACACATTGACGGTTTATATTATCAAAAGAAGACCCGTAATAACCCCTCACGAGCCCAACAATATCTTGCAATATGTGATCGGACTAGAAAGAAGCCAACCTCTTATATTTTCAAACCCCATCACCTACTAATTTATTTTTGGAAAGGCCATTACTGTATTTAATTTTTAAATTTAAAGATATGATAATAAATTATGATATTTAAGGTAATATTTTTTCAATTATCAATTAATCATATTACTTGCACATTATTAAATTTAAAAAATAAGTCTACAAAATGAACTTAATTATTATTATTTACTTAAAAAATGATGCATTGAAAAATATATTAGTATATGTTAATATAAACTAACATTTCCCTTGCACCTAGATGATTTGCTATAAATTATATATTTTCCACTGCCAACTAATATATTAACATTTCTCTTACACCTAGATAATTTACTATAAATTATATATTTTTTAATACCAGACATCTTAACTTTTTAATTTAATTTTATTTCCCACAACCTATTAATAGTGGCTTGATATTTTTGGTTATTTTAATTCGGGAATAAAAAGTTTATTTGAGTTGATTTTTTTGATTTTTTGATTTTATTTTTGTGAGAGAAAAAGTGAAACGGAAATGTTAATTTATAGAAGAAAGAAAAATCGAGGCCTCTATTTGCTATAATGATTTTCCCATTTTTCATTTCTAGACAGTCGGCGGAAACAAAATCAAAACCAACTATGTTATCATCAGGCACTGTAGTTGTTGAAATTGTGACAGCTAGACACAACACTCGATAGAGGAAGAAGAAGAAGAAGAAGAAGAAAAAGAGAGGCACCTGGTGCCTCAGCAGTGGAACAGGGAAGAAAAGAGAATAAAGAAAATACGGAGAAAAAAAAAAGAAAGGGAAAAAGAAAAAGAAAAAAGAAAGAAAAAGAAAAAGAAAAAAAGATATGTTCGACGTTTATTCTTGGGGCAAAATATGTTTCACTTTCAATCTTTGTATAATCTTGATTAAATAAAATTATACAAAGATGAGCAGTTGTTGATATCCTATTTTGCCCCAAGTCAAAGGAATTTGCAAAAATGGAAGTCACTGTTGGATCCAAAATGCCCAAAAATCTTTGGAAACATATTATGGTGTATTTCATCAAGCAAATCTCAACTACTAATTTGAGTTGTCATACGCCTGCATCACACATGATTATTCGTCATCAACAACTTGTAGGGGTGGGCGCGGGTCGGTTGCGGCCACGAAACTTCCAATCTGCCATCCGTCCGCCAGATTGGCGGATTGAAGAAAATCAATCCGCATCCGTCCGCCAATCCGGCGGATGTGGATTGAGCGGATTGGCGATTTGGCGGATGGATGCGAATCGGTTTGGCGGTTTAAAATTTTATAAATTTTTAACATAATTCAACTTGTACACTTCCTCAAAAAAAAAAAAAAGAAAAAAAAAGAAAAGAAAGTATTACAGTCAATGATTTAAAAAAGTATTACAATCATTGTATGCCTTATCTAAAGAAAGAAAGTTTGAAACTTTAGAATATCACGATCACTACATGCCTCATCTACATATTACAATCACAGCATGATTCATCCACATAAAATATTACAATCTGTGATTCTTAAAATATAATAATAATTCAAACTACCAAAACCATGAACAGAGCAGTAGTAGAGATTGTATGTCTCTATATTGTTACATCTACATATGTTTTTGAAAACAAAAACCAACCAACATATATCATATTTTCTATTTATTATTTTTAGAGCTAGATTTAAAAACTAAAAAATATATATAAATAACATGTTTATTTTTTTCAATTCAAAAAATATATTCAAGTTAAAAAACTTTTTTCAACAGAATATTTGAACTTTTTTTCAATTGAAAACACAAACATAATATTTAAACAAATTGAAAATACAAAATCTTATAAATTACTAGGGTGCTCGCGATTTGGCGGTTTGGCGGTTCGGTTGCGGCCAAAGAAATATCAAATCCGCCATCCGTCCGCCAAATTGGCGGATTGGAGAAAATCAATCCGCAACCGTCCGCTCGTCATCACGCATCCATCCAAAATGCGGCGGATCGGTTCGGTTCGGTCGGTTTTGCCGGATCGGTATATCCGCTGCTCACCCCTGTCAACTTGTCACTAGAGCTAAATGGATTTTCATTCCATGTGTTTGAAGATTCCTCCCATTCATGTCCAACCAATGGAGAATTGCCACATGGCATCCATAACATACATGTATATATATTTCGGTGGAATTGACCTCTCTTTATATATATACATTTATGTATAGAAGAAATATTATTTATTGTAATATGTATATATATATTTATGTTGTGGTGAAATTGACTCCTACATATATATATACACACACATATACTTATACACACACCTATGTAAATAATATCTGAATATATATATTTGATGGAATTAACCCCAATATATATATATATATATATGTGGACATGAGTATGTGTACATATATATATTTATTTACATGTAAACACTTTACCACTAATTCCACTAATTATTTGTCGCATTAAATGCTTAAATTTTACTTTTATTATTATAAATATTTTTCAAAGGTAGATCCCTCAGTAACGAAATCAATTGATTTAGAAATACAGTACCATAAGGGCGGTGTATGGTGCCTAAAACCAAAATAGAAGAAAAGATAAAAAGAAAAGAAAAGAGAATAAAGAAAATATGGAGGAAAAAAAAAAGGAAAAAAGAAAAAGAAAAAAATGAAAAAAAAAGAGAAAAAGAAAAAGATAAAAGATAAAAGAAAAAAGAAAAAGAAAAAAGTAAAAGTAAACGAAAAATATAATATATTAACATTTCTCTTGCACCGAGATAATTTACTATAAATTATATATTTTTTAGGGCAAATTGTCTATATGTCCTTTGAGGTTTAGCTAAATTATAGATTCTTTTTTGAGATTTCAAAAATTACAACCCATCCCCCGGGGTTTATATTTGCATAACAATTTAACCCTAACCATTAACTAAACGATAAGAATGGTTAGCTGACATCACCAAAATATAAATTGATGGATGATATTGCCCCTAGTGAAATCCCTTTGATAAATCAACAAAATTTATAAAAGAATTACGTTTGATGGAAAAGAAATTAAGTTTTTGGAATCATGTTTGATTTATTGTTTAGAAAAAAAATTTAGAATTTAAAAAAAAATAAAAACTAATTTAATAAAAATAAATATGAAAAAATATATTTAATTTGTAAAAATTATTTCTAACCACTCAAAATATAAAATTATATAAAAATAATATTTATTTTTTATTTCTTCACCAAATTAATTTTTATTTTTTTTAAAAAAAAATTCAAAGTAAATTTCTAAAAATCAAACCAAACATATTTTAAGAATTTTTTGACAAACCATTTGTTGTGTTTTTAATTTATTTGATTATTTTTTAATTTTATGATATTTTCACCATCTGACACTACAACATATAAGAGTTTTAGAGACTAATTTTTTTGATCTCTAAAAGTGAAAATTTTGTTGCAAAATTTAGGGACTAATTTCTATCGTTATGATGATAGATGCTAAAAGGTTATCCTGAAAAGTTAAAAATAAGGCTTTTGGCCATAAAATTTTGAAAATGTCAATAATAAATAGACTTTTAAGGACAAAATAATTTGGTCTCAAAATGGTTTATTTTTTGAGACAAAAAGTTTGATACCAAAAAGATATTAATTAATCACTAATGTTCAATTTTCGTTGCTAAAAATATAATGACGACATTTTTTGCAACAAAAATATTTGGTCCCCTAAAAATAATTTTGTCCCTAAATTTTGGTCTCTAAAATCTTAATTTTTCGTAGTGTGATAAGTGTTTTTCTATTTTAATTTTGCATTTCATAACTTATTTAAAAATGATAATTTAGCTAAACGTTATACGGGAATTTGTAATTTAGCTAAACCTCAGGGGGGACATTTGTAATTTAGCTAAATCTCAAGGGCGTATAGATAATTTGCCCTTATTTGTTAAAAGAGCATTTTAGTCAATTTATGATATCCGTTAACGGCGTTAATTGTGATGGGGTGTGATGTAATTTTTGAAACCTCGAGGGGAAATCTATAATTTCATTAAACCTCAAGGGAGGTGTAGATAATTTGCCCTATTTTTTAATACCAAACATCTTATCTTCTCAATTTATTTTTATTTCCCACAACTTATTAATATAGTAGCTTGGTTTTTTTGGTTATTTTAACTTGGGAATAAAAAGTTTGTTTAGTTGATTTTTTTTTTTTTTTTATATTTTAGTGAGAGAAAAAGTGAAAGGGAAATGTTAATTTATAGAAAAAAAGAAAAATCGAGGCCTCTATTTGCTACAAATGATTTTCCCATTTTTCATTTTGAGACAGTCGGAGGAAACAAAATCGAGGCCAACTATGTCATCATCAGGCGCCGTAGTTGTTGAAATTGCGAGAGTAAGAGACAATGCTTGATAGAGAAAGAAGAAGAAGAAGAAATAGAAAAGAGAGGCACCTGATGCCTCAGCAGTGGAAAAGGGAAGAAAAGACAAAAAGAAAAGAAAAGAAAAGAGAATAAAGAAAATATGAAAAAAAAAGGGAAAAGAAAAATCAAAAATCAAAAATAAAAGAAAAAAGAAAAAGAAAAAGAAAAAGATATGTTCAGTGTTTATTCTTGGGACAAAATGTGTCTCATTTTCAATCTTTGTATAATCTTGATTAAACAAAATTATACAAAGAGGAGAAGCTGTTGATACCCTATTTTGCCCCAAGTCAAAGGAATTTGCAGAAATGGAATTCACCGTTGGATCCGAAACGCCCAAAAATCTTTGGACACAAATTTATGGTGTATTTCATCAAGCAAATCTCAACTGCTAATTTGAGTTGTCATACGCCTGCATCACACACGATTATTCCTCATCAACAACTTGTCACTAGAGCTAAATGGGTTTTCATTCCATGTGTTTGAAGATTTCTCCCATTCATGTCCAACCAATGGAGAATTGCCACATGGCGTCCATAACATACATGTGTATATATTTTGGTGGAATTGACCTCTCTTTCTATATATTCATGTATGTATAGAAAAAATATTATTTATCATAATATGTATATATATGTTTTGGTGAAATAGACCCTTACATATATATACATATACTTGTACACACACATATGTAAAAATAATATCTGAATATATACATTTGATGGAATTAACCCCAATATATATATATATATATGTACATGAGTATGTATACATATATATATATGTACATACATGAGTATGTATACATATATATATATGTACATGAGTATGTACATGAGTATATATTTATATACATGAGTATGTATATATATATATTTATTTACATGTAAACACTTTGCCACTAATTCCACTAATCATTTGTCATATTAAAAGCTTAAATTTTACTTTTGCTGTTATGAATATTTTTCAAATGTAGATCCCTCAGCAAAGAAATCAATAGATTTAGAAATACAATACCGTAAGGGTGGTGTATGGTACCTAACACCTTCCCTACCCATAACAACAAACCCCCGAGCTCATCTTTGATTTTTCTAAGACCAAAATGGAAGTTACTATCTGTAACGCCCCAAAAATAATACAATAATCCAATCCATAAGATCTTTGAACATAACAGAATTAATATACTTTCATTCAAGAAAGTTTGTATTACAAAAGGTATTACATGCCTTATACATTCATAAATGTTCATCCTAAATCTATAGCATGCAACATTAACTATAGCATGCAACATTAACTATTAGCAACAAAATAAATGCCCAACGGGCTTACATCTTTCCAAGATATTACTTGGTTACAACAAAAGAGTCATAAGCTTAATACATGTAAAGCCCTTGGCTTGAATAAATATTTAAACATTTACAAAACTAAATAGAGTCTCTAGCTCCGTGGTTCTCCCAAGCTACGTCCTTGGAGGAAGCATATCACCAGTACTTGAAAATGGTTTCCCAAGTAGGGTGAGCCAAATCCCAATAGAGACAGTCTAATACAATGTATGAGGTTTAACTAAGGTATAAGTGTCAAATAAATGTTCAATGCTCATGACCAATTTATATCCTTTTCACGATCATGCAATACTATTATTCACATCTCGATTCATTCTCATTTATTTATTTTAAGCTAATTCATTTTATTTCAAGTCATATGACAACTATACATAATTTTCCAAAGGATCCAACCGAGACTACAACTCAGTGGTTCTCTACCAACATAACTACCATACAAACACTTTAACCTTACCATTTTACGAAAATTTCGTCTGCGGGATCGACTCCCATGTATACACAAGATTTCAAGACTTTTACCCTAGAACCTCCGGCTAACTTAATTCTCAATGGAGTCCATCTCCTCCCAAACAATGGAGTACATCCTTTTTTTTCTCCCAAAACATTATACATATACAATGCTTTTGAATTCATTGTCATATACAATGACTAACCATAACACATATTCAATGCCTTAATCATACCGTCATATTCAGTGACAAATTTGAATGATTAGTTTCAATTCACCTAATCCTCATGCAATTTCTACAACAATCATAGTTATCCTCCATCGATAGCCCAATACAGATAATTCTAAAAAGATATACAATTTTTATAACAGATAATTTATCAAATTTCCATGAATGAGTGATTAAACAAATCCAATTACACCATTCATTTACATCTTTTCCCAATTTCACATTTCTCACATCAATTTCATTATTTATACAAAATAATATTCAAGACCAATTTATGGTAAATCTCCCCCTTATTCAAATATTAGCCCAAAGGCTAAAATTCACCATTTTAACACAAGATATCCTCATATTCAAAATCCCATAATCATCTATGTAACATAATATAGAAAATCCCTCTTTCAATTTGAGACCAAATCCTAAGTTTACCCAAAAACCCCCCAAACTTTCCACCATTTATACATAACCACAAATGACTAGGTTAAAACTCATACTAAAGTATAGAATATCCCTATCTCAAACAGAGAAGATGAGCCAAGCTAGAGAGAAGTCCCAAAAGTGCTGAAATCCAACTCTAATTAGTTCAAAGAGAAGATCTTGAGAAGCTCCACCTTTTTACCAAAGAGAGTAGGGTGGAGAGATCAAAGGATCTAGGCCAAAATGTAGAAAGAGAGAGAGAGAGAGAGAGAGAGAGAGAGAGAGAGTATTTTAGAGAGAGAGGCTCTCAATTTTAGGGTTTTGGCTAAAAATATATGAAAAAGTGCTTTTCGCGATCTGATATACGCGCAGTCTGCTCGAGCGTTGGGTTTCACACTCGAGTGTCAAACACAAAGATTTATTCCACTTGAGCTCCAGAAAAGGCCCACTTGAGCTCAGAATACATACCTTTAGAACTTTCCAGACAACAGACCAACCACTCGAGCACAAGAATAGCCGCTCGAGCGCACACCTGCTCGAGCGTAGGATACGCCGCACGAGCGTGAAAACCATTCCTCCAACACTTTTGTAAAAGTACAGAGTACTGAGAGTTTGTAACTCCCGCTCGAGCGCAAGAAAGGCTGCTCAAGTGGAGGACCAAAATTAATAAAGCCCGCTCGAGCGCAAGAATAGCCGCTCGAGCGAAGGACCAAAAATTTAGGCAACACAAAGTTTGAAAACTAAGTAACCAACATGTTTCAAACACAACCACAACAACCCAAAGACCAATTTCAAAGGTATACAAGGGAAGAAAGAGATAGAAAACAATATGAAAGTATTAAACCCGAGTCTGGAACATCACAAGAGTCGGGTCAAAACTGGGATCGCTATACTATAAAATTTAAATTTTTATAAAAACTTGTTTTCCAAAATAAGATTGAGAAATTTTGACAGTTTTTGGTGACCTAGCACAAACATCTTACAGTTTTACAGTTAGATGGCAACTCAAATTTTTCTTTAAAATCTTATGGCTTGAGTTTCAACTATTGGTCGTATTCCTTTCACTACAGAAAGTCCTAATTCATTTTGAATAGGATAGACAAAATTCGGATGCGACAATAATACAATTTCATTAATAACATGCATAAGTTACATAGATTAACATCCATAGATAAATGAAAATTCTCTTATTCATATATACTAGGGGTGCTCGTGGTTTGGTTGTGGCTTAAGAACCTTCAATCTGTCATTCGTAAAAAACTAGATAGATTAGAGACATCAATCCGCAATCGTCTGCAGGATTGGCGGATGTGGATTGAGAGGATTGGCAGATTGATGCGTATTGGTTTAGCGGTTTATATCTTACAAACTTTCAACATAGTAAAACCCGTCATCGTAAATTTATTTATTTATTTTTTTTTGGGGGGGGGGGACAACAATCAAATTTGTCTATTAATAATGACTACAAACATGGATAATAATCCAACAAACCTCTATCTTAACAATGATTGAAAACTAGGGGTGCTCGCGGTTCGGTTGTAGCTTGGAAATTTCAAATCCACCATCTATCCAAAACTAGGCAGAATGGAGAAAATCTATCTGTATCTGTCCGCTTGTCATCGCGCATCTGTCCAAAATGCAGCGAATCAGTTCTGTCGGTTTGAGTGAATTGGTATATCCGTTAAGCACCCTTAGTATATACATTGGATGCAAAGTAAATTATAATTAAAAGAAATGGCCGCAGGCTTACATTAATTCAATAAAGAAAGGGCTCAACCCTTTTACAATAATGGTGTTCCACTAACAAGTATAAGGCCCCTTAGCTAACAATTAAAAAAAGGATCCTTTGACCTTGAGCCACTTCTCACCGAATACTTGAAAAATGATTAGCAACGAGTGATGAATATAAAATCCAATAAAGATCCAAAATTATCCTAGACAATAACAATATACAAATAGCTATGATCATGAATGCACTACATCATACTATATACATAATGTGACAGCTTTATATCAAATCATTCAATGTGTAGAACTGTCGAGTACTATATGTTTGCAAAATATCATGTTGATCAGATATCGATAACTATCTCATTGGATCAGATTTCTGTCAATCGTTTATTTTTTCATCATTCATGTTTTTAATTCAAAACTAATTTGATCACGTAGCTATCGATATCCGATCAACGTGATTTTTTTACAGGCAAATAGTACTCGATGAGTTCTACACATTCAATAGTTTAAATTATCCAAACGGGACCCATGGTGGCCCTCCACGAGCCCAACAGTATCCTCTGGAGTATATTTTCAAACCGCACCCCCTACTAATTAATTTTTGGAAAGGCCATTGCTATATAAATTTAAAAATTAGATTTAATTTTTAAATTTAAAGATGTGATAATTAATTATGATATTTAAGGTAATATTTCATCTTGTAACTTTTCAATCATCAATCAATCATATTACTTAGACAGCACTAAATTTAGAAATTGAGTTTACAAAATGAATTTATATATCATTTTTTATTTAAAAAATGAAGCATTGAAAATTATATTAGTATATGTTAATATAAATTAACATTTCCCTTGCACCTAGATGATTTGCTATAAATTATATATTTCCCACGACCAACTAATATATTAACAGTTCTCTTGCACCTACATAATTTACTATAAATTATATATTTTTAATACCTGACATCTTATCTTTTTAATTTATTTTTATTTCCCACAACCTATTACTATAGTGGCTTGGTTTTTTTGGTTATTTTAACCCGGGAATAAGAAGTTCGTTTGAGTTGATTTTTTTGGCTTTTTTTGGTTTTTTTTTTTTGAGAGAGAGAGAGAGAGAAAAAGTAAAAGGGAAATGTTAATTTATAGCAAAAGGAAAAATCAAGGCCTTTATTTGCTATAAATGATTTTCCCATTTTTCATTTCAAGACAGTCAGTGGAAACAAAATCGAGGCCAACTATGTCATTGAGTGTCGCAGTTGTTGAAAGTGCGAGAGTTAGACACAACGCTCAATAGAGGAAGAAGAATAAGAAGATGAAGAAAGAGAAAAGAGAGGCACCTGATGCCTCAACAGTGGAATAGGGAAGAAAAGACAAAAAGAAAAGAAAAGAGAATAAAGAAAATATGGGAAAAAAAAAAGAAAGGGAAAAAGAAAAGGAAAAAGAAAAAGAAAAAAGATATAATATATCAACATTTCTCTTGCACTTAGATAATTTACTATAAATTATATATTTTTTAATGCCAGACATCTTATCTTTTTAATTTATTTTTATTTCCCACAACCTATTAATATTGTGACTTGGGTTTTTTTGGTTATTTTAACACGGGAATAAAAAGTTCATTTGAATTGATTTTTTTGATTTTTTTTTTAATTTTTGTGAGAGAGAGTGAAAGGGAAAGGTTAATTTATAGCAAAAAGAAAAATCGAGGCCTCTATTTGCTATAAATGATTTTCCCATTTTTCATTTCGAGACAGTCGGTGGAAACAAAATTAAGGCCAACTATGTCATCGTCAGGTGCTGTAGTTGTTGAAATTGCCAGAGTCAGACACAACGCTCGCTAAAGAAAGAACAATAAGAAGATGAAGAAAGAGAAAAGAGAGGCACTTGATGCCTCAGTAGTGGAACGAGGAAGAAAAGACAAAAAGAAAAGCAAAGAGAATAAAGAAAATACGGGGGAAAAAAAAAGGGAAAAAGAAAAAACAAGGACATGTTTGGTGTTTGGGCCCAAGTCCAAGCCCAACCCGAGACCTTAGACTTGGGCCATCATTTGGAAGCTCAGCTCGGCCCGTGGGCCCGACCCGCCTGGCCTTGCCTATCGGCCTGCTTAAGGCCCAGCCTGCCCGAGGCCTAGGGTCTTTTTTAGTGAAAATAATAAAATTTTGGTTAAAAAATAAAAAAACAAAACAAGTTTGTTCAGGCTTGCTTAAGCCCAGGCCTACTGACTCACCCAAGGCTTGAATATCCCCTGGGCCTGGGCCTAATTTTTTGGCTCGTGGCCCAGCCTGAATTTTGGCGAGAGCCCGCAAGGCCCGACATGGGCTGAGCTGGGCCCAAGCCTGGGTGGGCTGGGCCGGGCCACATTTACACCCCTATTCTTGGGGCAAAATGTGTTTCACTTTCAATCTTTGTATAATCTTGATTAAACAAAATTGTACATAGAGGAGCCGCTGTGGATACCCTATTTTGTCCCAAGTCAAAGGAATTTGCAAAAATGGAAGTCATCGTTGGATCCGGAATGCCCAAAAATCTTTGGACAGAAATTTATGGTGTATTTCATCAAGCAAATCTCAACTACTAATTTGAGTTGTCATACGCCTGCATCACATAGGATTATTCTTCATCAACAACTTGTCACTAGAGCTAAATGGGTTTTCATTCCATGTGTTTGAAGATTCCTCCCATTCATGTCCAACCAATAGAGAATTGCCACATGGCGTCCATCAAATCAAGATCATATTTCAACTGCCCAGATCATGTGCCTCAGCTACACTGAATAAATTCTAAAAAGGTTTATGAAAATATATATATATATAATAAAAATAATGAAAATGGTAACATCATCATCATCATTCCATTTTTAATTTTTTATACCCAACATCATCATCATCATCCCATTTAATTTATTTATTTATTATTTATACCCAACATCAGCATCACCTATTCCACCATAACTTCTCTATAAATAGAGTAAGTTGATGCCAAATAAGGTAGAGCTCATGAGAGAGGGGAGATCAAAAGAGAGAAAAATTGAACATGTGAAGAAAGAGTGAGGAAGAGAGGAGAGTGGATGAATTTTTTATTTTAAAAAAAAAAAGTCAAGAGTAAAAAAAAGAAGGGCGAAGTAACAATAAATCCCAAAATGTAATTTTGTGAACTGTTTAGTCATCATTTTTTTCTTATGAACCCAAAGGTCCCATTAAAGTGGAAATTATATAAAAGAGTAGTTACTTACATGTTTGGGTTTAAATTTTTAGGGTTAAAAATGGGTTTCTCAAAATGTAAAATTATAACTATAGAAATTTTAGATTTTTCCTTATTTTGAAACAAATCTTACATTACGAACAAAAACGTAACACTCTTAGCACTCCAATAACGTAACACTTCAATGTAGCACACTAAAAAATTGCTTGGTGTACTTTTTCTAAACGTAACAATGTCACACTAAAAAAAAACAAACTCCTTGGTGTACTTTTCTCAAACGTAACACTGTACTGTAATACACAAAAAAAAAAAAAAAAAAACTCCTTGTACTTTTTCCAAACGTAACACTCCAATCAATGTAAAAATCCTAAACGTAACACTCTAATGTAACACACAAAACCATTAAAAAAAGCTCCTTAGTGTACTTTTTCAAACGTAACACTTACAATTTGAAATTTTACATTTGTCCAGAATTTACTAAGGAATATTTGTACTCCTTTTGGAATGGTTTAAAGAATCCCACAACCTTTTTTTTAGTGTTACATTAGAATGTTATGTTTAGGAAAAGTATACTGAGGATTTTTTTTATGTGTTACATTAAAGTGTTACGCTAAGTAATTTTTTTGGAGTGTTATATTAAGTGTTACATTTGGTAAAAGTATATTAAATAGTTTTTTTGTATGTTAGATTAGAGTGTTACACAAAGGAATTTTTGTGTTATATTAAAGTGTTATACTAAGGAATTTTTTTGGAGTATTGTATTAGAGTGTTACGTTTGAGAAAAAGTACATTAAAAAGTTTTTTGTGTGTGACATTAGAGTGTTACACTAAAGATTTTTTTTGTATTACATTAGAATGTTACACTAAAAAGTTTTTTTTGAAGTGTTATATTGGTGTGTTACGTTTGAAAAAATATAATAAGAAGTTTTTTTATGTGTTACATTAGGATATTACACTAAGATTTTTTTTAATTTTTTTTTGGAGTGTTACTGTATGAGCACAAAATAATCTTCTCGTATAATCCTGTTGACCAAGTTTGCACGTCGCTTTGCTACCTGAAAACACAAACGTGATCTAGTCGGCAGGTGTGCCAGAAACCCCTCTGATGCCTAAGCCAGCGAGTAAACAATAGACAATAAGCTCTGTGTATTTTAAAATAATAATTGTGATACTTGTGCATAGGTCTTGTCATGAGCTTTTATAGATTTCGCTTGGTACAATCCTAGTAGGACTCTAACTCTATTTAGAAGAGTCCTTCCAAGAATCACGCTCGCAAGGATAATGCTTATCCTTATAACACCCGTAATACTGCAAGCTAAGTGAGCAGGCTCAAATCTTTTACCTTGGTTGGTACTACATTCCAACCGAGCTTCCTTGGCTCTAAGCTACTTTGGGTAGAGTTGTGGTAACCATCCCTACAAGAGGGCCCAATGCCGAACTACGCACAGTTCGGCCTTCTTCCTTGTTAACACCTCGGTCTGCCTCAGGACTTAGCTCTAGATAGTGTGGTCAAGGCGCTGAAGGCACCTTTAACTAGCTTGATGCTTGGATGGCCCAGGACCGGGCTATCGTAGCTCCAACTCCTGCCCATAGGTCGGTCCAAATGTCTAAGAATAAGGGACATAGATCGGCCTAATTTATTCACATAAATTATCCTCTCAATTGCCCCTTAATTCAATCTACGCAACATGATTGGGATTATTTGTCTTTCAGTTGTGCTAAAATGCTTTAAACCAACTAAGCCAAAATACTTAAACTGACCAAGCCAAAAAATATTTTATCCAACTGAGCTAAGTTTAGCTCAGCTTCCAGAACCCACACTGGTTGAACAACCCGTCGTCTCATATATCTGACATTGTGTCCTTACTGGGACACATGGCGTGCATTAATTGCCCTTTCGTACTGTAACAGTCACACTACTAAAAAAATTTGAAAAGACCAGTCGTTTTGCCTCCATTACATACACAACCCCTTACCTTCGAACAGTCACCGTTTACTGTTCATCTTCAAGCTCGAAAAAATCCTTGCGACCTATACTCTAATCCTGCACTTTTGAGTTCTTCAAGCCCTAGTACCATCGTTGTCGTCATCAAATCAAGCTCAAGCACTATTGCTAGAACACTTTTCACTTGATCAACGTCGCATTCTCTACTCAAAAACTGGTAAGTTTCCTGTGCTTTTGAACACTCTGTGTAACTTTCTATGTTCTTGAATTGTGAACCCATCGATGATACTACAATATTATGTTTAGCATTTGTTATGTGTAAAAACGAACTCAGAACTGCATTAGCTTCTAAAAACTCCACACTTTAGGGAAAAACTCCCCTCCCCTTCACTTGGAACTGAAATCCAACAAGGATTTTGGTTTTTCATCCAAAATCGTCCTGAAACCGAGCTGTAAACTTGTTCATGCTCACTTAGACGCGTTTCACCGAACTAGAAAAACATTATTTAAACCTGACCGTGCTAAAATCTCACCCTTGCTCAGGATGATGCTAAAACCTTACCTTAGTTTTTAGATGAACAAACTAATTTACACTAATGCCTTAGCCTGGTCACTAGTTGGCCATAACACATTCTACGTTCTTCATTGTGCAGACTTTGACTAGGTTTTATCCAAGCACACCATTCACCACAATGCCAGGCTAAGGAGCCGATCTGATAATTATAAACAAACTAAGGATACACCCATGGGCAAATACCGATTACTTGTAAGTTTTCCCAGTGCCATAGTCGAGTTCCGAAGGGAATGCAACATCCCTTACAATGTACAATTCGAGCTAGCAAAACTAGATAGCACGCCCTGGGGCAAATCGGGCTTCGTCCCTTTTACCCTTATATCCATGATAGAGGTCGGGCTATGGTTCCCTGTCCAGCCCCTTATCTACGAGTTTCTTAGGCAAACCAGACTGTGTCCCACCTAATTATTCACAAACACATACAGAATAATAAATGGAATCGTTGAGCTGAACCACCGTCTCAGTCTCAACCTTAGATTGGCCGAGCTATTCCATCAATACTCGCTCGGCCAGAATGACGACGACTGGATCCATTACCTACACATCAGAAAGGACTAAGAGAAAATCGTCAAGTGTACGCCAGACAAGGATCTCAACGAGGATGATTTTCTCTGGGTCTCTTGTAATTTTGAAGATCAGGAGGCCCAAATACTGGGCTACAACATCAACTAGGAACAAAGGAACCCCTGGTGATCATAGCTCGGTCGTTATAAAAATTGCATCGTTAGGCAGCCAGTGCTAACGCTTGCTCTTTTTTTTTACAGATCTAAACCAGCTGAAGACAGACTACGCCTATGCTAACCAAGCTGCGCTATGAGCTGCTTTACTGATATCGCCACGCGACTGGACTGAGCTTTTAGGAGTAGTACTGTCATATCGCTATAATGGCAAGAAGAAAAGCAGAGTCACAGACTTCCTGCTTGAGTCTTCGCCAGAACCAGATCCCAACCTACCTCAGATCAACTTTATTCCCCTCATTGAAGAGCAAGAGATTGCCAAAAAGAGGGCCATACTAGCTCTTATCACCGAACAATCCTCCACTGAAGTTCAAAATGAACAAGCGCCCTTCGGTCAACTGCGCGAGACAGTGACCACCTTTCCAACCACCAGAGCAGCTGTGTCTTGGTAGAACAAGCGCGCGCGCACCTTGTCGACCTAACAACAACATTTGGTGGATGAGGAAGAGATCGTGCTTCCTGATCCCGTGCTGCCGAACCAAGAGCCTGCCCGTTCTAGCTGAGCAAGCCCTTCTGAATGGGCACCTGCAATGTCCTACAAAAATCGTGCTATGTCCACCAAGGATTCAGTGGTTGTTGAGAAGGACCATATGCTCCGTGTTCAACCTTTCAAAAAGCCTCTGCCTTCCAGTGGACATGGAGCATCACGACCACTTGACAGAACTAAAGGCCATTTGGTTGGCTTCGAAGTCCATGGTGCTAGTAAGTTCTCCATTTGCTATTTTAAGTCTATTGTGTTTAACAATTTGCTCGGTTTGCAACCTAACACCTCTTCATTTAAATGACAGGCCCTTAAAAAAAACCATGTAGCATACAAACGTGTACTTGAACTGCGAAAGACAGCACGGTCAACTGTGGCTGATTCAAACACCAAGGCGGCTGAGCTAAAAGAGGTAAAAGCGAAACTAGTCGAGGTGGTTACTGAAATGAGTGACTGGCCGAGCTAGTCAACATGGCCGAGGTTGACAAGAAAAAAGCCTTGGTCGAGAAAAAAGATCGTTATTTGCATGAGCTCGCCAAGCTGGAAAAGAAAAAAAATGCCGAGATCTAGGAGTGGAAGAAGAAGACGAAGGACACTGAGGACTAGGGTTAGAAGGAAGGAGAAGAAACCTACGTCCAATAAAGTGAAGCAACCAAAGACATATTCTTCAAATGCGACTGGAAGGCTGCGATTAAAAAGCTCGATCAGGTGTGTGACTCTGAAATTTTTCTAAACCCTCCCCCCTACTTCATACCGAGCAATATGAAAGGACTATGCAAACACAAGTCCAGCAGAAGTTCCTTCAAGAGGGGGAGGAAGAAGAGGAGACCCCTAATCTAGTTAATGCTCCTCCTGCCAACACTAACCTTGGTCGCCAGGCTTCACTACCCACTCGGGTGGATCTGCTCAGCCAAATCGTTCCAAGCAAGGTTAACGGAGTGCCTGTGACCGATCTAACCCAAGAAGCAGAAGCCGGAATCGGTCTGCCTAGTGGCGAAGTCCTGTGGTGACCTAGATACTGACCTTGATGACCTTTTTGTTTGACCAGGAAGCCTTTTTTCTTGTTTTTTGCTTGTTAATTTTTTTTTCTGTGAAATGTAACCGGGCTATACGACCCACCTCTTGTAATCACCTTTCAATCAATGAAAAAAGTTTTTTGTTCTTCTTACTCGGTCACTGCACTTTTTCTCTATTGTAATGTCTCATTTTGACTGTATACCTGGTCGGACTCAACAGCTCTTGCCTCATCCTGCCAACCTTCTTAAGCCGAGATATCTATCTTAGCTGAAGAAAAAACCTATTGGCCATACCTGCCCACCCTCTTTCAGTCTAGATCCTTATTTCAGCTACGGAGTGCAAACTATTGGTCAGGTCTGCCAACTGTCTGGAGCCTAGATCCTTATCTCGGTTGAAGAATGAAAAAGGTGTGGGTTAAACCTGCCAACTTTCTTGAGCCTAGATCCTTATCTCGGCTGCAGAATGAAAAAGTGTTGGTCAAACCTGCCAACTTTCTTGAGCCTAGATTCTTATCTCGGCTGAAGAATGAAAAAGTGTTGGTTAAACCTGCCAACCTTTTTGAGCCTAGATTCTTATCGCGACTGAAGAATGAAAAAGTGTTGGTCAAACTTACCAACCTTCTTGAACCTAGATCTTTATCTCGGCTGAAGAATGAAAAAGTGTTGGCCAAACTTGTCAACCTTCTTAAGCCTAGATCCTTATCTCGGTTGAAGAATGAAAAAGTGTTGGTCAAACCTGCCAACCTTTTTGAGCCTAGATTCTTATCTCGGCTGAAGAATGAAAAAGTGTTGGTCAAACCTGCCAACCTTCTTAAGCCTAGATCTTTATCTCAGCTAAAGAATGAAAAAGTATTGGTCAAACCTGCCAACCTTCTTAATTGCCCCCCAGTCGGACAATGAGTACGAACAATTTTTACAAACAGAGGAAAGAATTTTTACTGGAAAAAAAAAATGTCTACTTGTTTTATTGCAAGAAAAATTACAAGTGTTTAAGAAAGATCTAAAAATAAAATACTTTGAGATTGGCCGTGTTCTATGGCCTTGGAATAGCTCTGTCGTCCACGTCTTCTAGGTGATATGCCCCTTTTCTTGCCAAACCGATCACTTTGTACAGTCCTTCCTAATTATGTCCTAATTTGCCATCTCCAGGCACCAAAGTGTTGCCCATTACTTTGCGCAGTACCCAATCTTCAATTGCCTTGGATGGACCGCTTTATTATATTTCCTGAACAACTCCTGTTGATATGACGTAATATGTACCAGTGCCCTTTCTCTTCTCTCTTCTACAAGGTCTAATTTGTGGGCTATGGCCTCTCCATTCAAGTCCAGATCAAAATTTTTGCCTCTAATGGTGGGAAGGCCAACTTCCAAAGGGATTACTGCCTCCATGCCATAAGCCAAGGAAAAAGGTGTTTCGCCAGTTGACCGCCAAGGTGTAGTTCGGTAAGCCTATAAGACATGGGAAAGTTCCTTAGCCCATTTGCCTTTTGCTTTTTCCAGCCTCTTTTTCAAACCATCTAAGACGACCTTGTTGGAAGCTTCAGCCTGGCCATTGGCCTGGGGGTACGTTGGCGTAGAGTTATAAAATTCTATCTTGTATTCTTCGCAAAAACCACTAAAGATTTTTCCATCAAACTAAGTGTTGTTGTCAGATATTAAAGTCTTGGGTATTCTAAACTGAGTTATGATGTTCTGCTAGACAAACTTCTTGATGTCTTTCTCTTTAATGGATATGAGTGCCTCTGCTTCTACCCACTTAATGAAGTAGTCCGTTGTCATAATAAAGAACTTTCTGTTGCTCGACGTGGTTGGTAGTGGTCCCAAATTGCAAAGGGCTAAGGGCTGGTCAAGGGTAGGAGCTCTCTTACTGGCTGATGGATTTGATACGCAAACTTCTGACATTTCTCACATTTTTTGATGTATTTCACAGCGTCTGCTTGCATGTACGGCAACTAATACCCTTGTGAAATGGCTCAGTAGGCCAGTGATCTTCCCCCTTAGTGGCTTCCGCAAATGCCTTCGTATATTTCGAACAAAAATGCCTCGACCTTGCTAGGATGGACACACTTCAAGTATGATCTTGTGAAGATTTTTTGTACAATGCTAGTGATGGGGAGAGCCAAAATCACTATGATTTTGCTCTAATTTTGTTGGCCTCTTTCTTGTCCTCTGGCAGGATGCTATCTTTTAGGAACACCACTATGGGGTCTACCCAAGAGGGACCTAGCTCAGCTCAGCATACTTCGGTTGCTTCAGGTTCTTCAATACTTGGTCGTGGAAGGAAATCCATTAGTAAGGGGTGTGGGATAGACAGTGTCTTCCATTGACTGCAAAACCGGCCAGCTCATCCACCTTGCTATTTTCTTCTCAGCCGATTTGCTCTATCCTTGCCACGTCACACTTCGTGATCTCCTTTCTGACCAACTCTTGATACTTGGCCATTCTATCATCCTTTGCTTTGTAGTTGCCCGAAATTTGGTGGACTACTAATTGGGAGTCACTGTATGCTATCAGCTAGGTGGCTTCCATGTAGAATGCTGACTTCAAACCGGCTAACAGAGCTACGTACTCGGCCTCAGTTGTTGGATACTAGGAAATCTAATGATGATTGCCTATTCAATTGTCAGGCCACCTGGCGTAGATGAGGACTATGCCAAGTCCTGCACCGTGCTGTTGGATGCTCCATCCACGAAGAACTTCCATATCTCTCCTACGAACAGCTTCCAACAAGTGGAGGGATCTGATGATGTCTTGGGATCTGGGGTGTTGATGATGCTTTCTTGTAAGTTACTATCCGTCATTTGGATTTGATCCTTACTGTCTGACTGTCTTAAGACTTTACTTTTGGGCGAGTCCTTGTTGTTAGTAGTGTGGTCTGTTTCTTCTTCTCTTTCTATAGGGCTGAATGGTTCGCTACGCAGTTGAGCATCCTGCTGCGGGGGCTGTGCTATCCCTGTGGCACTTTTCCTCCTTTGCTCAGTTGCCTCAATCAAGTCGATCGAGCAAACATGATGACTGCCTGGTGCAAACTCGGCCACGAAGTCTGCCAAAGCTTGGGCCTTTATCGCGGCTCTTGGTTGAAACTTAATGTCAAACTACCCTAACTCTACGGCCCAGTTCAAAATTTGCCCAGAAAAGTCTACCGTTTCAAACAAGGCTTTTAAGGGGAAGGCTGTTAAGACAATTACGGTGTGGGCATGGAAGTAGTGCGACAATTTTCTTGAAGCCATCATTAAAGCTAAGGCCAACTTTTTCAACGGTAGGTACCTTGTTTTGGCCCCTAGCAATGTCTTGCTAACATAAAAGATAGGCAGGTGTTGTATTTCCTCAGCTTGTACCAACATTGCGCTAACTGCATGCTGGAAAATTGCTAAGTATAAAAAGAGTTCCTCTCCAGGTACTGGGGTTACTAACAATGGATGAGAGGTCATGTACTCTTTCAAGCTTTCTAGAGCACGGTCGCACTCGTCATTCCACTCAAACTTGGCCTTTAGTGCCTAGAAGACCAGTCGACACCTATTTGATGACCGACTAATGAATCGGTTTAGCGCGGCTGCTAGGCCAGTGAGGTGCTGTACCTCCTTGACTGTGTTGGGCCTCTCAAGATCTTGAATGGCTTTGATCTGAGATGGATCGACTTCTATACCTCAGTTGGTCACTAGAAAGCCAAGGAATTTTCCTAACCCCACGCCAAATGTGTACTTGGATGCGTTCAGGTATAGCTTGTGCGTCTTCAAAATTTGGAACATCTTGGCGAGATCCTTGAGATAGTCTCCTTAATTCTTGCTTTTGACCACCATGTCATCTATGTAAACCTTATTGTTCTCCCTAACAATGGCTCGAACATTTTAGTGATCATTCGTTGGAATGTCGCCCCTGCATTTTTCAGGCCAAAGGGCATGACCCTATAGTAATACAATCCTCTGGGTGTTGTAAACGATAGTGACCTCTTGGTCTGGTCTATGCATAGTAATCTGATGATAACCACGATATGCATTAAGAAAGCTAAGTCGGTTGTGACCTGTAGTTAAGTCCACCAGTTGGTCTATTCGTGGTAGAGGAAAATTGTCTTTTGGGCACGCTTTGTTGACTGTCTTATAGTTCACGTAAAACGCGCCACTTGCTATTCTTTTTTGGTACCACCACGGTGTTGGAGATCCACCTAGGATAATGAACCTCCTTGATTACCCCTGCTTCTAGTAGATCCTCGTTCCTCAACCACTACCTCGGTGTGGTGAAGTGCCGATCGACGAGTTCGCTATATAATTGGTCTGGCGGTTAGGTGGACATTGAGTTGATGGCAGATGAAGTTTGGATCAATACTAGGCATATCGTATGGCTTCCAAGCAAACACCTCGATGTTAGAGATCAAAAATTCCATGATCTCTATTCTCTCGGTGCTGGATAAAGATGAGCCGAGCAAAAAGAACTTTTCTAGGATCTTCTCGTCTATTCTGACCTTCACTAGATCTTCTACTACCTTTTGTTCGGCTACCTTGCCGACGTTTGCAAACAACTCGTTGCTTTCTGGCTCCTCCACCATTTGTACAAACCCTTTGATAGCTCAGCTACCATTCACTGTCACGAAACATTGCTTGGACATGATTTGATCTCCTAAGACTTCTTCGATCATTCCAGCTTCGTTGGGGAACCGCAATACCTGGTGGTAGGTTGATGCTACCGCTCGCATGGCGTGCAACCAAGCTTTTTCTAAGATTATGTTGTAAGTGGATGGAACTTTCAATACCTAAAATTCCACATTGTTTTATCATTATTCCCGCCTTGACTTGCAAAATTATCTTGCCAACTGGCCATTCTGACATTGAGTTGAAGCCAACTAAAGGAGATGTTGCAGGTGCTAAATCTTTGTCCTCCAATTTGAGTTGTTTAAAGGTTTCGTAGTACATTATCTTGTACGAGCTCCCTTGGTCAATCAGGATCCGCTTGATGTCGAAATTCTTGACGCGCAAAGTAATTACTAGTGCATCATTGTGAGGGCTTTATAATCGAGCTAAGTCCTTGTTAGAGAAGGTGATGACGTTTGTTACATCTGTTTTTTCCCTTTTCACAGTAGGTTGTGCATTCAATACCTCTCTCATGTGCTCAGCCTTCTTGATTATCCCTCTAAGTTCACATCCTCGTTTTGGCTCGATGATCCCATGTATCACATTGATTATGCCTTGGGCTGGATCGTGGGCTGGCATTCCATCTGGCCTGTTGCAGTCTTGGGGGACTGGTTGCACTCCCCCTTCAATATATTGGTCAAGGTGGCCTGTGGCTACTAACTCCTCCAGATGTTGCTTTAATGGCGTACAGTTTTAAGTTCGGTGCCCCTTTTCATCATGGAAAGTGCAATGGTACCTATCATCGTAGCCCCTCTGCGCTTCTCCCAACTTAGCTGGACGCCATACGAAGGGTTCGTCGAATATCTCAATAAGAATCTGGTAGATAGGTTTGTTGAACACTGTGGTGATGGCGGTGCAAACTCTCAACTTCCTTGCCTGGGAGTCTTCACCGTTGGCTTGTCTACCCTGACCATTTTTGTTCGGCCGTTCTTCCTGGCCGACTGTGTTAACTTTTGCCTTAGGTTTTTTGTCTGACATTGCTGTTGTGCCAGATTTTGCTTTGGTATGAGTGCCAACTTCATCTACCCAGATGTGTTGATGCACTCTCTCCATTATGGCCTCCATTGTAAGGGGTGGCATCATTGTCATTGAATACCTCAATTTATTGCCCGCTGGTAGACCCTGTTTGCACTGCGCAATAGTTAGGTTTGTAGGGCAATCTCTAATTTGATTAAAAGTGTCCCATTACCGATTGTTGTAAGACTTTAGCGTTTATTTTTCGCCCATGTCGATGGAGAGCAGCTGGTCTATCTCTACCGGCGTCTTGGTGTTTGTCTTAAACCTGGTAACAAGCGCCTCTGCAAATTGTGCCCATGAAGCTAGGCTGCTTTCTGGAAACCTTTCAAACCATGTCAAGCCCAAATCGACTAAGCTTGAGGGAAAAAAGATACACATTAGAGTTTCATTCCGTCAGTATACAGCCAAGACCTAGCAAAAGTGGCTCAAGTGCATGTAGGGGTCTAACTTTCCCTCATAAGTTGTGAACTTAGGTTGGTGGAAGCCTAAGGGTAATGGTGCGTTCCCTATCGCCAAAACGAATGGTGAGCTCTGCAACCTTGCTAATGCTTTATCTGCTAGTTCATAGACAAGGCGTGGTACTGGCATTCCTACCTCGGCACTCCCATATGTCCTAGGAGCCAGTCGTTGTAGAGCAGAGACCCTTCGAGGGTCACGTGCCTGAGTGTCCTCTCTCCTTCGAGCCCTCTCCTCTAGCACTATCTGCAAGTCTGCCGACCTAAGCATCTCTGTGTGCCTTGATGTCATCCGGTGCGTATGCAAGGGCCTATGACTGCTTCCCTTTATACAAGACCTTTCAATCCTCGCTCTCTTAGATTTGGAGTAATGAGTCCTGGAAGTCCTTGACCGTATGTCGCTTGTCCTGAGGCTTCTGCTTTCAGTCTATGATGGTGTGACTTGACTGTCACTATCTCCTGAGTGGCGAGAGTGCGTTCTGATTTTATCAGTCTCTTTTTCCACTCCTTTACCTTTTATCTGGCGCTTTATCGTCCCCATGTCAGCCGCCATTCTCTTTATCAATTCATCTTGCTCCCTTACGCGATCTTCCAGAACCTGAGGATCCATCATCCGCCTCTGTCTATCAGGGCTTTGAGAGCAGCATGGACTTGAGCCTCGTCTTTCTCGCACGTCTCTCCGTGGGTTCCATCGCTAGGGATCCAATTCTGTCATGGGCGAGACAAAAGGAAACCCTTCGAGCCTCCCGCCCCCTTATGGGGTTTACCCATCGATAGCCGAATGTGGCAAGTCTTCATTATGCCCCATTGGAATTAATTGAAAAAAAACTTGATCAAAAGGTTTGTTCTCTGTAAAAGTTTCCCACAAATGACGCCAATTGTACGAGCACAGAATAATCTTCTCGTATAATCTTGTTGACCAAGTTTGCACTTCTCCAAATGTCGTCGCTTTGCTACTTGAAAACACAAACGTGAGCTAGCCGGCAGGTGTATGCCAGAAACCCCTCCGATGCCTAAGTCAGCAAGTAGACAATAGACAATAAGCTCTGTGTATTTTAAAGCAAGAATTGTCATACCTGTGCATAGGTCCTATCATGAGCTTTTATAGATTCCGCTTGGCATAATCCTAGTAGGACTCCAACTCTATTTAGAAGATTCCTTCCTAGGAATCACGCTCGCAAAGGATAATGCTTATCCTCAGAACACCCTTAATACTGCAAGCTAAGTGAGCAAGCTCAAATCTTTTACCTCGGTTGGTACTACATTCAACCGAGCTTCCTTGGCTTTGAGCTACTTTGGGTAAAATCGTAGGTAACCATCCCTACAAGAGGGCTCGATGCTAAACTACACATAGTTCGGCCTTCTTCTTGTTAAGCAACTCGGTCTGTCTCAAGGACTTAGCTCTAGATAGTGCAGTCAAGGCCTTGGAGGCACCTTTAACTGGCTTGATGCCTGAATGGCCCAAGACCGGGCTATCATAGCTCCAACTCCTGGCTTATAGCTCGGTCCAAATGTCTAAAAATAAGGGACATAGCTCGGCCCAATTTATTCACATAAATTACCCTCTCAGTTACATTAGAGTATCACGTTTGAGTATTACATTAGAGGATTATAGTTTGAAATTATACATTTGGCCAAAGCTTGTTATGTAGTTTTTGTACTCCTTTTGAAATGTTTGAAGAATTTCATATTTTAAGTTGTTTTGTATTCCTTTTGAAATGTTTTCCAAATAAAAAAGATTTTCATATAAAAATTCATTCCAAATTTGATTCCTATACATTATGTACTTTACCTTTCTAGCACAAAAGAAAAAAAGAGAAAGAACATAATAAAAATAAGGGTATAACCGTAAATTTGATTTTTAAATAATATATTAAATCTACCTTTCGAAAATCAATGTGACTAATTAGTTTATAAGAAAATTTTTAGGACTAAATGGATCACTATTCCTCAAGATGGGATTTATAGGTAAATTGTTCTAAAAAAAATATGTTAGATATTTTTATTTTTTTAACTCGCAAGTGGATATTTATGTAAACAAATTGAACAATATTTATATTATCCATTTACTTTCTTTATTCCATTTAAGTTAATCTCTTATTTATTTATTTATTTATTTATTTATTTATGTTTAAATCATCACTGTATTATTTATACATATGTTTATATATTTTGGGTGAAATTGACCCCTATATATAAGTAAATAATGAATAAATGATATTTATCATAATATACATGTCTATATATCTTGGTGGAATTGACCTCTATATATATATACATGTATGTGTAGAATAGATATTATTTATCATAATATGTATATATATGTTTTGGTGAAATAGACCCTTATATATATATACATATACACACACATATATAAAAATAATATATGAATATATTTATATTTGATGGAATTAACCCCAATATATATATACATGAGTATGTATATATATATATATATATTTTTATTTGCATGTAAACACTTTACCACTAATTCCACTAATCATTTGTCGTATTAAATGCTTAAATTTTACTTTTACCGCTATAAATATTTTTCAAAGGTAGATCCCTTAGCAAAAAAATCAATAGATTTGGAAACATAGTACCATAAGGGCAGTGTAGGGTGCCTAACACCTGCCTTACTCATAACAATAAACCCCCAAGCTCTAGGTGTTCAAACTCGGTTTGCTCTAATACCAATTTGTAACACCCTGACAAATGAGCCTCCCTGTTTCCCCTTTTCATCTGGGCATTACCAATGCAAGATTGACATCAAAAACGAAACAAAACAGTAATGATATAACATTAACAATATTGCTTCCCTTTTGAACTATTTCCAAACTTTACAACATTGTTTCGTTACATTTACAAACAAAATAAAGTAGTTCAACAAGTAAGGAATTATACAACAAAATCAGCTACTGTTTATCTTTTCCTCAAAATTTGTTCCTTGTTACATCAAAATACACATCTACACATAGTCACCCCAAAAAATTGCCCCTGGCACACGCATACTATGATTTCAAACACAAGCTTTCACATCCCAAAAGTTTCATTCAATTCAAAACATTCACTTAGGAGGCACTTCGTCTTCATTTCCTGTAATTTGGTTAGCTTTGGGGTGAGCGAAAGCTCAATAGGTAATGCATTTAACAAGTTATAACATTAATTAAAAAATACATGATCATGCAATGCAACATTTGATAAATTTTATTATGTATATGCATGAATGCCTTTAAGCATGAATATGAGATTAGCAATATGTAGGTTAAGTTAACATTTCCTGAGTTCAAATGAGGCGGTAAATATACTATGCCATTCCAAGTAAGAGCCGAAATTCAAAATATATACATAGATATAGGTGTGTATACTTAAAATAGTCCCACATATGTTGACTCCAGAAATATCAGGGCAATGGGCACCCAAAAATAATTTTCCCTTCCGCATTTGCCAACTCCAGAAATGGCAGGGCTGAGGACACCCCAAATATGTTTTTCCACATTTGTCGACTCTAGAAACGGCGGGCTCGTGGACACCCAAAAGCATTTTTCCACATTCGTCCAGCAGTATGCGTAGACAGGGCAATTGAGCACCTTGACTCCCTGCGTAGGTACCAAATACAATATACAACTTAAAAACCACCCAACTCAAAAATATTGGGAGCATGAAATCTACACTCAAGCGACCACTTTCACCGCTGGAGCGGTCTCGCCTGTAAAATGGCAAACTACTGAGAGCTAAGAATTTTCGTTCGAGCGACAAAATAACTGCTTGAGCAGTCCGCCAAAAACAACTGTCACAATACATACTTTCATTTTCACCGGCCTAAAGCATGGATGCCTAAGTACACTATTGGGATGAAGGGAGCATTTTTTTTTTTTGTTGGTATAGTGTTGTAATTATGGCAGTAACTGCATTGGGCCAAGGAAAAAAAAAAAAAAAACTAGTAGGTGTTTTTGAAGTAATACTCTGTACCAATGGTCGATTAATATATATCATGATGCCACAAAATATTAAAAGCAAAAAATAACAAAGTGTAATATAAAAACATAAAATCAATACAATAAAATTATTAAAAATAATTTGGTCGGATTTTGATCTATCACTTTATAATAAAAAGTATTGACATTTTTTTTTTAATTACAAATGACATTATCACGTCATTTTAAGGTAAAATTTTTCATAAACAAAAAATGATTATAAGCAAAAAAATAAATAATAGTTTGTAGAGAATAGAGTGAGAAATTATACCCAAAAAAATAAATAAAATAAAATGCAAAAATAAAAAAACAATCAGAAGTAAAAAAGGAAAACTTGTGCATTAATTGGTGTATGCCCCGATCGTAGCATTACTCCCTTTAATTCAACCTTTCCTATGCAAAAGAAGAAAAAATAAATTAAAATGAAAAAAAAAAAAAAACAAAAAACAAAAAACAAAACAAAACAAATTTTGAGTTGCCATATCGAGGCCTTAAAATAAAAAAGGGTAAATTACAGATACACCTTGAGGTTTGCTTAAAATACAAATTGATTCTTGTGGTTTGAAAAATTACAAATATCTCATGGTTAAAAAATTTTATTTAACAAAATTAATTAAAAAAATAAAATTCATAATTGCCCTCCTAAAGATAAAAATAAAAAAATAAAAAGTACAAGAAAGTCTTCTTCGAGAATTGTTTCCTCTCTTTATTTATTTGAGGTTGAAAGTGGTGAGATGGGAGTAAGGAAAGTTTAGCAAATTGAATTGGTGTATCAGTTTTCTTGGCAAAATGAGCTTCAACGATGATGAGCCGATTGATGCAAGCCAAGATGTCTCAGGTTTATGTTTTCTTCGTTTCTCCATTTATAGTCTATGAATTTACAAAGAAAAGCCACACAATTGTATTGATATATCTCACTCAAAGCTTACAATAGAAACAGAGTATTCGCCCTCTGTCAAATCTCTCTCAAATTTCTCAATGTCTGAGAGATAAATCTAAGCTAGTAATTGAGCTATTTACAGAAGCTCTTACCAGTGTGAAAGCATGGCTGGAGCTATCTGTAAATCATGGCTCAAGTCTTCTTCTTCTTCTTCTTCATCATGTCTAAGTCTTTAACCGTTTGACCATGGAAGCTCCTTTGAAGCTGCCATGCTTCTGCACAATGTATCATGTGTTGCCTTCTAGGTTCTTATCCTTCTTCCTAGAGTTTTCTTGAAGCAAGCTTATTTCCAACACTGTCTGCACCTGATGGGCTGTATATACTCCTATAGCATACTAGAATGTATTGTTGATCGTTAATTTGAGTTTTGGAATGGTATATTTCAGGGGCAAAAAATACACTATCCCTGCCAGGAAAAATAAAGCCGGGAATCTTCAACAAGACGACGGCACCCCTGGAAGAAAGCAAATTCAAGGTGATGCTGGAGCTCACGGGGCAAGGAGCCGGCAGCAACAGATCCGGAGTGGATATTGTGACGGTCTTAGATGTCAGCAATAGCATGGCGGGAGCGAAGTTAGAAAAAATGAAAATTGCCATGCTATTCATGATCAAGAAACTTAGCCCGATTGATCGTTTGTCGATTGTCACATTCAACGGGGGCTCCCAGCGGTTGTGCCCATTGCGGCAGATAACTGAAAATTCTCAAGAGGAGATTGAAAATCTGGTCAATGTTTTAATTGCTAACGGTAAAACAAACATCTATGCTGGTCTTCAAACGGGCTTAAAAGTGCTAAATGACCGCAGTCTTACTAGCGGGCGTGCAGTTGGCATTATGCTTATGTCCGACGGTCAGCAAAACAAAGGTGGTAATGCTGCCCAAGTTCCGGTCGGCAAGGTGCCCGTATACACATTCGGTTTTGGCGCAGACCATGATCCTATTGTACGTCGTATTGAAAAAAAAAAAAAAAAAAAAATTCATTCATAGTGAGGGTGCAAGAGGATGTTTATATTATCTGTATAGGAATCTATTTTATAGAGGAATTAATAGCTAGCTGTACACTAATCTAGGCTAGCTGGAGTCATGGGTGATCCATAATTGGCGAAAACAAGGGAGTAAATTTGGTTATTATGGAATTTCCTTTGGTAAATTAGGTGATCCCTACACATTCACTCCACATAATCTGCTATATTCACCCCACAATTTTATTATTATTTTTTTCTTTCCTTATAACACTGTGATGTGGGAAAACGGGTATACAAAACCTGTGAATTTTGGAGTGATGGTTAGCATTTTTCTAAAAAAAAATTGCAAAAGTCGTAGTAATATAACTTTAGTAATTCCCGTGCGTGTACTCCTTCGATATAGGTGCTCAATGCCATCGCAAACAACAGCATGGGAGGAACGTTCTCAGATGTTCGAAACCAGGACAACTTGAGTGTTGCATTTTCCCAGTGTTTGGCTGGGCTTCTCACCGTGGTTGTTAATGATCTGAAGCTGACCATCACACAAGACGAATCTACAATCGTTAAGGTGGCTGCCGGAGACTATCCACAATCCAAGGACGATGATGCCAGCTCTGTGACTGTTTCATTTGGCGATCTTTACATTAAAGAGGTACGCAAGGTCCTGGTGGACCTTCATCTCCCTGCTGCTAGTAGTCCGGCGGGCTCGGATGTCCTCAAAATCACTTACACATACAGGTCAGGTGGTACCAATATTCTCAAATCCCTGCATTTACTAGCTAGTAGAATAAATTATGTTTTAATTTGACTCGATGATCGATCTGACAAATATAATGGATATGTGTATGCATATAACTCGCGTACAGCTCTGATGGGAAATTGTTTGATGGCAATCCGACAATCATTACCGTAAGCCGCACTGGCAGGACATACGTGGAGCCAGAGAGGGAGGAGGTGATGACTGAGGAGAGCCGTCTCGAGACTGCACAGATGATGAAAGAAGCGAGAGTCATGGCTGACGACAAGAAGCTGGACAATGCTCGTGACAAGCTCGTTGAAGCCCAAAACTTGCTGGGGGACATTTTTAATGATGAGTCTAACCCGTTGATTGACATGCTGAAATCTGAGCTGCAACAGATAAAAAGTTTGATGAAATCTCAGGAAACCTACGAAAAGCAAGGGCGTCCTTTTGCACTCTCTTCAGAGACGTCCCATAATCGCCAGCGTTTCGCTTCAAGAGGTGATGATGTGGAAGAGCTGCGCTTGTTTGCCACTCCGCGTATGGACGCATACCTTGAGCAAGCCAAGTCATTTGACGAGGATCCCAGCCAGCCACCGCCCTCTGTGGGCGAGGATGTGAAGCTAGAACTCGCTGCCGATCCCCTTTCTCCCATCATTGGAGCTCTTAGCTACTATCTTCAGCTGGCCATTCAGTCTCTCAAATCCGTTGACAACATACTCAATAAAGCCAGCCGCGCCTAATTCAATGCTTGCATGCGTGCTTTAATTCCTTCGCCATCCATCTTTAATTTACAATGTAACCCATTGCATTGGGTTTTGCCTTTGCGCTTCAATAAATTACGAGTGTGTGATTTGCCTGTTGTGAAATAAGTTTTTTTTTTTTTTTTTTTTTAATTAGTCATTTCACAGATGGCTACATTGTTGTTAAATTTCCCGTGTGTGATTTCCCCGTTGCACTTCAATAAATTACTAGTGTGTGATTTGCCTGTGTTAAATGAGCTTTTTGGATTAGTTATTTTGTTGGTCCCTCAAGTTTATCCTTTGTATTGTTTTTGTCTCTCAAGTAATAATTGCACAATTTTAGTCCCTCGAGTTAATTAGGTGCATGCAACAATGCAGCCCCTCTGTCCGCCCCTGTCCAAAGTGGCTAATGGAACTAGCGCTAATTTTAGAAGAACAAAAAATTTTACTAGGCAATATGGTAAAATCAGCAACACAACACACTTTACCAAAGCAAAAACCCTAAACACACGTAATTGCATTACCACCGCTTCCACGCCATGCTGAGCTTTCGGTCTAGATTCGCCATCACTGTCGCCTTCAAGTCCATTGCCACCAAATGATGCTCTTTTTTTTACAAATTATTCACCCAGAAGACACTACAAGAAAAAACACTTTTTGCGACCAAATTTTTAGTCGCCGAAGGTTGTTTTTTAGTCACCGAAAGTCAATGGCAACTAAAGTTCTTCATCGGCCCGTTCGTCGCCAAAGCCTTGTTGGCAATAATCGTTGGCAACTAATTTGACGTTGGTTGCTAATTATCTTATCTTCGGCTACTAAAACGGACTTAGTAGCTTACATAACGTTTTGGCGACGAAATATTTACTTGCCGAAAAAAATTAAATCAAAATTAAATTATCTTTTAGCGACTAAAACATTTAGTTGCTAAAACATTTTAGTTGCTAATAATAATACATTTACCGACTAAAAATATTAGTCACTAATAATAATATGTTTACCGACCAAATAGTTTAGTCGTTGTTAGGTTTCACGACTAAACATATTAGTCACCAAAATATTAGACTTCATGGTGTTTTACAACCAAACATTTTAGTCGCCGAAGGATGCCATATTATTTCATGACTAAAATATTTAGTCGGCAAAAGTTTCTTCCCTCATATTTATTTATTTGGCTACTAACTATTTGGTAGCCAAAAGTCTTTTGTTTCTCTTTTTACTACTAAATATTTAGTCATGAAAAAACTTTGCATTTTTGGCTACAAAAATATTTAGTCACCAAAAAGTATGTAATTTTTTTTTAATTTTAAATTTCTCGACCACCTATAGTTATTCCATTATTAGAGCAATTTGTACCCTGTAAAAAAATAAAATAATCCATATACTAATGCAATTAGCAACCATTACTTCCACAACATGCATACATTTTACTTTTAACATCAAAAAATTCATATTTAACATCAAATTATAAATGCAATAGAAATTCCATACATATAAAGCATAATCCAACCTCAAAAATATAATTCCATACATAATAGAGGATTAAACAAAATTAATATCGAAAAGTTAATCTGTACCACCAAAAACTAATTTGTACCATGGCAAAAGGTAATCTGTACCATGCCAAAAAAGTAATCTGTACCACGTGAAAAGGTATTCAGTACTGCATCCAAAATTAATATGTACCACGTCCAAAAGTAAGTTGTACCATGCCATAAAACTAATCTGTATAAATAATTCTAATTCGCAGACTACAAACAATGTCTTTCGTACTTGTCAAAAAAAGTCGTATCCACAATTCTATGCCAAAAACCATCTGTACAAATAAATTTAATCATTAGTATTGACTAAATATTGTCATATGGAAAATTTAAAAGAAAAAAAAAAAACATATAAAACTCGAATATAATTAATATTTTCAAATAAATCATTAGTATTGACTAAACTACTTGACTTGTTGATGTCTACAAAAAATGTTCAAAACTGCAACCTGTAGAAGAATTTGAGAAAATTATCCCCAACAGTTGTTGAAAAGTATAATTGCTTACATAAAAGATGTTCAAAAATACACATTGCATCAAAAATACAATTTTCGACTAAGTTTACGTATTTTCGACTCTATCTCCCAACTTACGTGTCCTATTCATGTATTGTCAGTTCCTACAAGTCATATTTGGCACGGGAAAGCTCCCGATTATATCACAACATAGGTTGGGGGCTGTTTCACATTTCGCCCCCCGAATGCATTTTTTCGACTAAGTTTAATGCATTTTCGACTCTAACTCCCAACCTACGTGTCCTATTTCCGTACCGTCAGTTCCTACAGGTCATATTTGGCACGAGGAAACTTCCCGTTACATCACAACATTGGTTAGGGGGTTGTTTCGCATTTTCGCCTCCCCAACGCCTTTTTTCGACTAAGTTTAAGGCATTTTCAAGTATAACTCCCAACCTACGTGTCCTATTTATGTACCATTAGTTCCTATAGGTCATGTTTGCCATGGGAAAGCTCCCAGTTACATCACAACATTGGTTGGGGGGCTGTTTCGCATTTTCGCCCCCCGAATGCATTTTTTCGACTAAGTTTAAGGCATTTTCGACTCTAACTTCCAACCTACGCGTCCTATTTACGTACCGTCAGTTCCTACAGGTCATATTTGGTACGGGAAAGCTCCCTGTTACATCACAACATTGATTGGGAGGCTGTTTCATATTTTTGCCCCCCAACGCATTTTTTCGAATAAGTTTAACGTATTTTCGACTCTAACTCCCAACCTACGTGTCCTATTTACGTACCGTCAGTTCTACAGGTCATATTTGACACGGGGAAGCTGCCCGTTACATCATAACTTTGGTTGGGGGGCTAATTCGCATTTTCGCCCCCCCAATGCCTTTTTTTGACTAAGTTAAGGCATTTTCAAGTGTAACTCCCAATCTACGTGTCCTATTTACGTACTGTCAGTTCCTATAGGTCATATTTGGCACAGGAAAGCTCCCGATTACATCACAACATTGGTTGGGGGGCAGTTTCGCATTTTCGCCCCCCGAACGCATTTTTTTGACTAAGTTTAACGCATTTTCGACTCTAACTCCCAACCTACGTGTCCTATTTATGTACTGTCAATTCCTACAAGTCGTATTTGGCACGAGGAAGCTGCCTGTTACATCACAACATTGGTTAGAGGGCTTTTTCACATTTTCACCCCTGAATGCCCTTTTAAACTTACTTTTAGTCATTTTTCACTCTAACTTCCAACCTATTTGTCCTATTTACGTACTATTTGTCTTGAATATTAGATAAAGGATAATATTGTTTCGGAAAGTATAAATGGTAGATGAGGTTTATGCTAGAGTAGGTAAATAATATCAATTGACTAGTTCATTGTTAAATCTAACATATGCTAACAAATTCTTTTAAAAAGAGATAAAATTGTTCTTACCAAACAGTAAATGTCAGTCGACCAGCTCAGATCCCCAAGAGTTCTATGAGTTTGGCCACTACATTATTCAGATGATCCACCTTTTTATTTGTCTCCTCCTGATCTTTCTATCCCTGCGCTCGCTGGTGCAACATCTTATTGTAACATCTGTCACGCTCCTCTTGCTCTTTCAACATCTCATTGTAATATTTCTCATGCTCCTCTCGCTCTCTGATCAACTCTTCCCAATCTCTTTGTTGCTTCTCACGAAGTGCCTCCATCTCAGCTCTCATTGCCTCCATGTCCTTATCACGTGCTTGTGATGCAGCTATGGTAGAGGGTTGTGGGCCGATCCCAAATCCAATCAAGTACTTTTTCTTTTTGCCAAGCATTTGCCTTGAAAGATCCTCACACGTCAATGGCATCCCTGACTTAGTGGCAACCGCTTGTAAATTGACCACCTTTTGCTGTCATTGCAAATAAATAAGACAAAAAAGGCATTGTCTGATATATATTTTTAGGTACTAAGTAATATTAAATATAATTAATTCATTGTTTCATACTTACATGCAGCTCACCGCACTTGGGATGGATCTAGTCATTCATCTTCTTGGACATGTGGTCATCCTCATAAAACTTGGGAAAATCCAGGTCCCCATTTTTTGCTACCTATTAGTTTCAAATAATAACAAAAAAGAGAGAAGGGGGAAATCATGATGCACTATCAACAGAAGAAAGAAGCTTTTAGACAGCCATTGAAGTAACAGAAGCAAAACCAAAATCTCACTCATGAGTGCTGGTCAATCTCTCTCTCTAGGTTTTCATAATCTAATTTACTTTTTTATTTATTTATATTTATTTATTTATTTATATGTGTAAATTGTTCTAGTTTGCATCATTTAGTTTCAATAAAGCAACCATGATGATATGAATTCATGCTTTTTCTATTCTTCCAAAACAATAGTAAAATGGGTATGTATGCGATCAAATGATTCATAAATATCCCGAAATAGTGAATCAAACTATGAGTTGAGTCCCATTGAAAAGCTCATGTGGCTGTGCTTTACATATATTTGTCCATATTTTTTGGTTTATTTATTTATATATTATCAATATCATGTTTCTAGAGTAGTATTGCAAATGCCTAATTTAAACTTAATTAGAAATCAAAAGTTTATTTCTTGATTGATTGACTTGAAAACCATATATTGAGAACCCTAATTTTGAATTGTTAGTAATCACTTTGCATACAGATATGGATTCTAGGTAGACTGTCCTAGCTGGAGTAGAGTTGGTTAGAATTACTTTAAAATTTTGTCACATTGGCAATGAAAAGCATTTTATCATAATAATATCTCCTTTTCAATTCTCTCTCTCTCTCTTCCCCCCCCCGGCTCCCCTTGTTTTTGTGTGTGTGTGTGTGCGCGCCTTCTACCTTATGAAACAAATCAATTTACTTCATTATTTTTCATAAACTGGGTTGGCCTTCATGTTGTGGTAGTCTCTCTTGACTATTTCATGCCTGTTAAATTCAGTAGAAGAAATGGATTCTCTTAGTTAATCTTAATTAAAATATAAAATAAAATAAAAAATTTGTGTACTTTGTGTGTGTGTGTGTGTGTGTTTTGACAAAGCTTTGTAATTTTTGCAGGTGGAGCATTTGGTGGGAATAGGGGAGTGAGACTAGTACCACCAGAAAAATGAGTCTTCCCTTTAGATCACATGCATCTATGTGACCTGGTAGCATCACTTAAAGACTCCTTCAGGAAACTTATTTAATTTTCTTTTTCCGGCACCCAAAAATATAAAAAAATAAAAAAGTTGCAACTCGTAGACATTTGCGTGGAATTCCTGATAATATCTTTGTTGATTTTGAACTCAACTTTTATGATTTTGAACTCAACTTTTATGATTTTGAACTCAACATTCATGTGGTGGGCCTAAAATGCTGTTAAAATGTAGTGCCTTGTCAAAGGAGTGACATGAAATTTCATCTATATAATGTAGATATTGATAAAATTATAGTAATTAACCTTTAGAAATTGAAACTACAGAAATCGTTTATTTTCCTTTTCCACATTTTCTCTATATGCTTATTGGCTTTTCTCTTTTGGGATTGTAGTCTTGAAAGACAATTCTTCCAACACAAGAATTAAACTGTGAATTAAATTGATGATTCTCTAATCCCAAGGCAAATGGCCGAGCGGCAAAGAGGATAAAATCCACAGGTCTTGAGTTCAAGTCACACCTTAGGGCCACTGGAGGTTTGCCTGGTCGTTAACTTCAGGGCCTTGGGATTAATCGAGGTGCGCGAAAGCTGGCCCGAACACCCAGTTATCAAAACAAAAACAAAAACAAAAAAAGGGGTGATGATTCTCTAACTCATTTTTGTTACTGGTCTTATTCATGTCTTTGTTTAGTGATGTCAAACCTAGGATTTTATGCAACTTATATGATGTCAAACATGCATAAAACTACCATCTTCATCCTCAACTATTGTGCTCATAAATGTTAAGATAAATTCATCATGCCTTACTATATTTATATATCTTAAGCTTCATACATTCACTGCTACCACAAGAAGATTTTTATTATTATGTATCCTATAATGGTTGTGATATTGAAGGCATTTCTAAGGCTGTTTTGGTTCCTTCTGTTGTCTTTTGATCAACTTATGGGACATTATCACTCAAAAGCAACCGAATAGGCTTGACCAATAATGCTTTTCTTAACTCATCTCTCCACTCTGTCATCTTCTTTGGCATTCTACTTTCAGCAGTCTTAAACTTGTTGTTTGAAGTATTAGTAGTTTCAGTTTAAAGATTCCTTGCAAGTATAAGTAGTTTCAGTATCTGGTATGATACATAAGAGCAGGCACAACAATCATTTAGAACTAAGGCTCTGGAAAGGGGAAAGTTTGTAATATTTTGTATAATTGAAGGTTCTTCTTAGGTGAAGCTCATAGGGTAGGTCTACACAACATCATTTCTGTTTTGTGTTTAAAATCTTGCTTCAGCTATGAAACTGATGGCTATATAGCTATTTTAAGGCTGGTCATTTCCTTCCTAGTAAGATCATGCTTGTGTGAGTTAAAAAAGTAAATTGTATTTTGAAATTTTGGCATTGCAGCCCTCGTCATAGCTTTGCTCAGGGTTTAATGTAAATCAAAAGAGGCAATTGGTTTTAGAATTCTGTTCGGTCTGCTTGGTGCCTTCCATGTTTGAACTGCTAGCCAAATTGCTTTAGAATAGTGCTCTGGTGGCCATCTGTGATATTGTCTAAGTCAAAAATTGGGAAATTTGGTACTCACATTTATACTGATATAGAATTAACCTCTTTTGAATTTGTTACATAAATTTTCCTTGTATCTCTATGAGGTTGCAGCTTGACGTAGGGTGTCTTTAGAAACTGCTTTAAGAGGAATGATTTTTTATATGAATGAGAATGATTCAAGTATCATATATGCTTGTGGATTTTACTTCAATTTGTGAAATAGTAGTTTGAGATACTAGTGATAAGAATTGCCTTAACAGAAAGTTGTTTGATGCAATTATGTTTCCCATGTTTTTTTTTTTTTAATAGCAAAAAAAAAAAGGATCTTTATTGATGAAAACATATAAAGTATGATAAATACATCAATAAAGGGGAGCATGGATCGAGCTCAAGCTCCAAGCTCCAAGCTCTAAGCTGGTGAGAAACCAACAAAGAGAGCCAAAAAAAAAAAACAAAACAAAACAAAACTAAAACCAACATAACAGCCCAGAGATGCAGAGCAAAACAGAGCTAAACCAACATAGTAGCCCAGATTTGCAACCAACATAATAGCTGAGCAAAGCCTTAATCCCAAACAACCAACTTAGCAGACCAGCAGAGCAGCTAGCATGTGAGAACCCAAATATAAAAATAAAGTAAATAATTAAATAATAATAATTTTACAAACCTCAAATATTTTACTGTGAATCTTTTAAGTGCAAATTAAATATTTGGAGGGTCTTTTAATTAATTTTAAACCTAAAATAAATTTGTTATGGATGTCTGCAATTTTAAAAGATAATAATAGATAATAAATAAGAGGGGTTGTTAATTATATATATAAAAACAAAAAAAAAAACCTACTCTCTTATTTGTTCACAACACTAGGAGCCCTATCAGCCAGCCGTGGGTTTATGAAGGAAGGTGAGGGGTGATTCAATCATCAAGATTATTGTTGTAGCTAAGAAGGAGAGCTTTGTGTGTGTTGTGCTGTGTGGCCACTTAGGTTTTCTTCTCTTCTTTCTTTGTTCTTTATCCTTATTCTATTATTATTTAATTCATTGATGGAGATATTGTAGGTATATGTATTTTGTGTGTGTATATATATACTGTTAAGAATCTGAGAAGTTAAATTCATGTATAAAGATGTGTGTAATTCTTAGTTCAAAAATTCTGTATAGAACCACAAACTTTAAAAATCAAGAAATCATATCAAACGAGTGAATTTTGAATTGAAATTTTATAGTAAATTAATTACATATTGAATTGCATATCAGAATTTTCTCATAATTTTTTGGAGTCAAAAGCTATGTTAATTAGTGCGTTCAAATCTGTACAGAAAACTAGTGTAAAACAGTAACTTCGGAAGTGTTGCGTATAAATCCAAAAATTATCAAATCAGCATTATTAGAACCAGTTACAAGTCTAGTTTCTTACATTTTTGGCCTTGCATTGATTGCTCGTGTATACTAAGAGAACCATTAATTTCTTTAAAGTACTATAGAAAACAACCTGTTTGGGTATAATTAATTGTAAATAATTATTTTGATAAGCAAATCAAGTAAAACCAATTGGGTTTGAAACTTAGGATATATTAGTTAATATCTGGAGGGTTTTGGAATTTTTCAAACAACATGGAGTGGGTTTTTATTTTTCAAATTTAGCGAATAGATTGGGAAAACTTGTTTAAAACTCTGTTTTATCTTAAAGTTACTTTTAGTTAAGTTTTGATCGGAACCCATGTCTTGGGTAATTTTAGACCTTGAAGAACATGAACTTAGGTATTATTTAAGAGTAACGGCGAGTGGGGTTGAGTTGTGTTAGTGCGCTTTAGTGTGGGATACTTAGTTTATTATTCTCTTTAGTATTTTAAATTAGTACTAACATGTAGTCTTCATACATGGTTCAGGGCATTAGTTGGACTTTTATACTCTATTCAAGGATTATATTATTTCATTTTCAGGTGAGTAGTTTCATGCTACATATTTTTATAAATGTTCCCCTACCCTAAACTGGTGGAAAATTAAATTTTGTTTCAAGACTAAACTGTTTTGATAAATTATTATATTATCAATGGAATCAAATTATTTCTGAAACATGTGTGAGCTTGGCATACAGTAAACTATTTGTTTTGGTCTCATGTTTATAATGGTGAACTACCATGTTTTGCAAAATTGATGTGTATTGATTATTGTGACCATCTGTATATTTTAGTCTAGGGAAATTATTCCACTGTGTGTGGTGACTAGCTACTAGGGAACAAATCCGGGTTGGGCCGTGATGACTTTAGTGTTCAACGATTGTAAGGAAAAGACCTAGGTTAAGCTAGGTGACCTTCAATCGGATCGTCTTAGAGAAAAGGCCCAGGTTGCCACCCTGAGGATGACTCTTAGTTCGGTATTGGATCCAACGGGGCTTATAGCCTTGAGAACTGTGTGGCATGTTACTTGTTATTTCTTGGTACCCATAAAATTATTGGTGTTCATGTTGTAATCTGTTTTAAGTGGAAAATGTCATTTATCATGTTCTTGAGAAACATGAGTATTTTAACTGTTGAACTGTGGAACCTTCTTTTTGAAACAGATTGTCTTTACGAAACTGTATGCCAATCTAGTTTTTGTGATATATATCTTATTTTGGAATTGAACCTTGTTTTCAAAACTGTATTTACTATCCGTGATGCTACTCACTGAGTTATAAGCTGAATTAGTTGTTTATCATTTCCAGGTGTTAGAAGGACTTAGAGTGAACTCATGGCGTAGCAGAGATTCAATTGCATGGACCTCTAGCACATTTATTTATTTTGTTTTAGATTGCTATGTCAAGTTTGTGCATATTTATTTTTGTTTTTATTGGGGTTCATTTTGGATTATATTGATATGTGGGCTGTTTATATCCCATAAGTTTGGATGGTATTGATTACAGTGGGTTTTTCCGTTTATAATTGTGGCATGTCACTGGATTGAGTTTTGGTTATTTATTAGTAGACTATTGTATAGTTATTCAATGTGTTTATGGATTTGTGCTTAGGCTTACGTGTGCCTTAGGCTAAGGCCCTGTGGGCCATGGCCGGTCATACCCGGGTTTGGGGTGTGACATAGCATCCACAGAGCTACACGGCAGACAATCAAAACCAACTCCAAGAGCAATACCAGCAGCAAAGTACTAAGCATCAAAGAAAAATAACAACATACCCAAAATTAACAAATTATGACACCAGAAATACTAGTCAAGCCAAAATTAATAGCAAAGTACTAAGCATCAAACCAAAATTGATAGCATACACAGCTGAGCAATACTAGTCACCAATGACAGCACCTTTGCTTTATACACCAGAACCAACTCCAAGAGCAATGCCAGCAACAAAGTACTAAGCATCAAAGCAGATACTAAACCACTAACAGCATACACACTGACAGGTAAAGTAGATTCTAAACTAAGGCAAGTTGCTGCTGATTCAACCCAGGCACCTTCTCACCTGTTGCAGATTATGAACCAGATCATTGACAGAATAAGCCAGAGAAGAATATGAGGACTTCACCCATAAGGCAATTCGCATGTGATGATCGGTTTTTCTATATGTCTCCCCATTTTCGCTTTCATTGAGATTGTTGTGTTCGGACGTCTCTTCTCGAATTCTCATTTTTGTTTATTTTGGGTAGACTTTTCTTTTGTTCCGGAGGGTTTTTCTCAATTGAAATCTTGTTCTAGTTTTGTTCGGTGTTGAATTTCACCAGTTTCGGAGGATGCTTGGTTGAGTCTGAAATGCCCGAGGTTTGAACTAGAAAATTCTGGGCTGCTGGACCAGGGCCGCATGTGCAGGGCCCTAGGCCGCACATGCGGGGTGGGGTCGCACGTGTGGGGGGGGTGACGCTGCATGTTTGGAGAGGGGTGAGTTTTGAGGGCTGCACACTGCCTAAAAGGTAGGTGTGGATTGGAGTGCAGAAGGACCACCACAAATGCAGGGTTGAGGGCTGCACGTGCGAGAGAGAGGCTCCGCACGTACAAGACGATTGGCAGTCTGAAAACTCTGTTTTTTATTCCCTATTTTGGCTAAGTGTATCACCTTTGGCTTATCTCTCTCTCTCTAAAAATCATCTTCTCTCCCTTTTCTCTACATTTCAAGCATCAAAACACCTAGGGTTCTTGATTTCTTTGAATCTAGGGCATTCAAAACCAAATTCCTTCATCAAAGTGGGAGAGCCCCTCAAGAACTAAATTGTGTATGGTGGAGATCAACTTCTACAACTTTTGATTTCTAGGGTTTTCTTCTCTCATCATCTCCAAAACTTGAGGTAGGGAGATTTCTGTGAGTTATATATATGTTTGTGCTAGATTTTGTCAATTTAAAAGTTTCTTTAATGATATTGAAAGCTTGATCTTGTCTCATAAATGTTGAGGGTTTTAAAAGTGGGTTTAAATCTATCTCTCTCTCTCTCTAAACTATTTTCTTGAGGGTTTTAAATCATATAGTGAGAGAGGTGATGTTTGGGGAGAAACTTTTTCACAAGAAGAGAGAATGTTAATTTTGGAGAAAAACCCTAGAAATTTGGGATTGAAGAACATGTTGAGGATTCTATGAAATAATATTATTATTATCAAGGTTAGTATTGTTTTTCTTGTGTGCTAAATGAAATGAAGAAAGGGGACTTTTCTCACAAATGTTGATGAAGGAGAAATGGTGAGGGAGTGAGGAACAATTATTTTTATTTATTATTGTTAAAATCTAGTTATTCTTGATGAGTTTAAATGGATGCATGACCATCTTGTCAATCTTGCATTTGGAATGAGAAGTGGAAATTACAACCACAAATGGGATAGTGTATAGAAAATGTGAGAATTGGAAAGATGCACATTTCATTGATAGTTGTTATATTTTGTTGAACTTGTGATATGTGTTGATTTATGTTAAAAGAAGGGGAAAGTGGGATATGTGGTTGCCTTGTATTATTGTTGGGATACTTAAAAATAGATGGATGTTATGAAATGTTGATCATCATTGCATTGCACATTAGTACTTTTGATTATAATGTATTTTGAATTGAGTTTGGAAAATGGCTACCTTGAGAAAGAAATATTTTGAAACGAGAATTAAGGAATTGTTTTAGGGTAAATACGTTGGTAAGTTTGGATTACGGGGTGTAGATGAAATTGTTAAGTTGGCCTGAGTGTCCGGGGTGAAAGACCGAAAACACGCGCGGAGGAGGTACCACTTCCCTTTCGGCTAGCAACCGGTAAAGTGGAGTTATTGGTAGTGTTTGTTGAGCCTACTTGCAGACAACAACCTAGGGATTACCTGAGTCGTATTTACCACCCCATTGAAATAAATTGTCAGTTTTGAAATCGTTGAAATCTGAAGTTATTGTTGAACATGGTAATTTCTTTAAAATAAAAAGGTGTGTAAATGAAATTCTTTTTGGGCATTGCATGGCATTTGCATTCAGAATTGGGAACATTGCATAAATGTATATACTTTGTTAAGAACTCTCTACTGGGCCTTATGCTCACCCCTATGGGTTTTGGTGCAGACAAAGACATGGTGATCCCGCCGAATTGAGGGCGTGGACATATTTTGTGAAGAGTATTTGGCTCTATTTTTGTTATGATTTAATTGTTAGCCAAGGGCTATTTTTGTATGGGTCCGAGAGGCCACTTCTGTGTAACCGGGCTTAAGCCTTGGAAGTTGTAAGCTCATGAGGGCATTCATTTACCTTTGAGATTAGATGATTCACATGCTATAGATTCATGTGTTTTGCCATATCGTTGAATTTATAAATCGCATATGGAACTTTGTAATAACTCTACTGATTTCCAAAGTAAAAGTTGGAGATTTGCCATTATTATTTTATTAGGTGTGGGTTGATGTATTATATCTGTTGGATTATTTGGGGGCGTTACAAGTTGGTATCAGAGCTATCGGGTTTGAATACTTGGGGCTCGTGGGAAGTGGTTGTTTTGCCACAAGGGGTTCATTTCGCATGATTTGGATGTGTCATGTACTTCGTGATTGTGTAATAACATGCTTATGTGACTATATGGGTATGGGATTGGACTTTTGGAATGTTATTTGCGCCTATTAAATTCCTCGAGGTCTTATTAGAAGGGTACCTGATCAATACTCATTCTACTAAGAATTCTTGGTTTTTCGTGGGACGAATCTCATTACTAAAGGATAATTCGTATGTGCTTATGTGGAGTGAATTGAATTATTTGTCTGATAGAATATATAGGATTGTTATAGTTTAACGTGTGAGGCAAGTTGCGAGCACATTTGGAATTGTGTGCTAAATTGTTTATCTTAATTTTCCATTAGGATGTCAAGAAGGGTTTAAACCTGTGGAGGTAGAGGTGGAAGGCGTGGTCGGGGTCACCGAGGTGTACATGGGGTACCAGTGCATGAGGTTCCGGTGCAAGAAAAGGGATTAGGCCAAGCTAATATGGCTGAGCAAGTGGGGCAAGTGGGGCAAGCGGGGCATGTGAAAGTATCGGGGGAAGCGGGTCAAACTGCAATAGGGGCCTTAGCCCGAGAAATGGCGGGGGCATTGAGGGAGTCCATGAACATACTTAGGACGGAGACCCAAGCCAGGGAGAACGCCATAGAGACGAGGGCGAGTTTCCTCACGAGGGAGCTTTTGTGGGCCAAGCTGGATAAGTTCCACAGTGGCCCCGAGCCTAAGAAAGCGGACGAATGGATCGAGCAAACAGTGAAGACATTCGAGATGCTTCACATAGAAGATAGTGAGCTTAGGGTGACTCTTGCGAGTTACTACCTTAAATGGGATGCGGGCCAATGATGGAAGTATGCCAAGGGCCGAATAGAGTCGACATGAGAGGCATTTGTGGTGCCCTTCCAAGACAAGTACCTGCCTCCCACTACTAGGGAGAGATTGAGGAAGGAGTTCCAAGACCTTAAGCAACTCAATATGTCTGTGGCCAAGTTTGAAGCGGTCTTTTCTAGTTTGTCCCGGTTTGCACCAGAGTTGGTAGCAACGAAAGAGCGCCATTGCATTGAGTTTGAGAAGAAGCTTAGAACCAAGATCTTGTTTAAGGTTGCTGAGAACATGATCCGGAATTATGACTGTCTTGTGAAGGCAGCCACGTACGTGGAGATTACTGTGGAGGCCGAGGAGAAGAGACTTCAGAATTCGAGATCTAGGGGCCAAGGGTCACAAGGGGACTATAGGCCCAACAAGAAGAGCAAAAACACTTTTTTCATCCCAGTCTCAACCGCAGCAGTCTAGATCCACTTTCCCCTTACCTAGTGCGGGCCCGGAGAAGAGTACACCGAGTGGGTTTTCCTGCTTCAAGTGTGGCCAACCGGGTCACAAGGCCTTTGCATCTCCACAGAAGGGGGGAGGACAGCAGATGTTGCCACTAGCACCACCACCACCTAACCGATCTCAGAGTCAGTCTCAGAGTAGGGGTCAGGGGCCTACTTGCTATCAGTGCGGTCAGTTAGGGCATATGAAGAGATCTTGCCCACAGTTGGGAGGCACATTTGGCGCATCAGGGTCGAGGCAGACTCAGAGCCACCAGCAGGCTCACTCAGTTTAGACTTCACGAGTTAATCAGGGAGCTATTTCAGCTCAGTCAGTACAACAGGCCTATGCTTCGAGAGATGAGCAGGTTGATCAGAGGCCATAGGGGCGCGTGTATGATGTTACCACGCCAGAGTAGTTGCCGGGATCCTTAGTTGTGAGAGGTATTTTTGTTGTGTCTAATTCTTTGGCTAATGTGTTAATAAACACGGGTGCGTCTCATTCATTCATATCTGCTGCATTCGCATCTGCATTGGGGTTAGAGGTAGCTCGGTTAGCGTCTTCACTGAGAGTTGAGTCACCAGTTGGGGGTACAGTTGATATAGATCGGGGGTGTTGTGGTTGTGAGATAGAGGTTGCCGGGTGCCAGGTGCCGGCTCCCATTTACTTTTGTGCTGCTAGACATGTTGAGTTTTGATGTCATTCTGGGCATGGATTGGTTGTCTTCGTATCGGGCAGTAATTGATTGTTTTCGTCAGAGGGTCACAGTGTGCACATCGAGTGGTGATTGTTTTTACTTTCTGGGAGACCGGGTTGATAGGGTCTTGTCGCCAGTTTTTTATCCTCGTAGTAGGAATGAGCTTAGTGGCCTTCTTGCTGCTCTCCTGGATAGTGAGAGTGATGGGACTCGTGTTGAGTTACCAAGGGTAGTGTGTGAATACCTGGACGTGTTTCCTGAGGACCTTACTAGTTTGCCACTCCACTGAGAGATTGAGTTCACCATTGACTTAGTGCCTGGAACGGCACCAATTTCTATGGCACCGTATAGATTTGCGCCCGCGGAGTTGCATGAATTGAAGATTCAACTCCAAGAGCTTTTAGAAAAGGGCTTCATTCGCCCTAGCACATCACATTGGGGAGCGCCAACTCTCTTTGCGAAGAAGAATGATGGGTTGTTGCGGTTGTGCATCGATTATTGCAAGTTGAATCGAGTTACCGTTAAGAACAAATACCCATTTTCTAGGATAGATGACTTCTTTGATCAACTTAGAGGGTCTTGTTGCTTTTTGAAGATAGATTTGAAGTCGGGGTGTCACTAGTTGAGAGTCCGGGAAGAGAACATCCAGAAAATGGCCTTTCGTATGCATTATGGCCACTATGAGTTCCTTGTAATGCCATTTGGGTTGACAAATGCACCGGCTTCCTTTATGGACTTGATGAACCGAATTTTTAGGGAGTACTTGGACCGTTTTGTGGTCGTCTTTGTGGACGACATCCTAATTTATTCAACTTCCGAGGAGTAACACGAGGTTCACTTGAAGGTAGTGCTTGATTTGCTTAGGAAGCATCAATTGTACGCCAAATTTGAGAAGTGCGAGTTCTGGCTCAACGAGGTGAAGTTTTTGGGTCATGTAGTGTCTAGATAGGGAGTAACTGTAGATTCTTTAAAGATAGATTCGGTACAAGATTGGGAGCAACCTAAAAATGTTTTTGAGATTCGGAGTTTCATGGGATTGGCGGGGTACTATCGGCGTTTTGTGAGAGACTTCTCTAGATTAGCCACACCTTTGACTAGGTTGACTAGAAAGGGGGTTAAGTTTGTATGGAGTAAAGCTTATGAAAAGTCTTTCCAAGAGCTTAAAACTAAATTGACTACGGCACCGGTGTTGATCATTTCAGAGAGAGGTTTGGGTTACACTGTTTATTGTGATGCGTCTCGGGATAGGCTTGGTTGTGTTTTGATGCAAGGAGGAAAGGCTGTAGCCTACAGTTCATGGCAATTGAAGACTCATGAAAAGAATTACCCTACCCTACGATTTGGAGTTGGCCGCAGTAGTGTTTGCCTTGAAAATTTGGAGGCATTACTTATATGGTGAGAAGTTTGAGGTCTTTTCCGATCATAAGAGCTTGAAGTATTTATTTTCCCAAGGAGACTTGAATTTACGTCAATGGAGGTGGATGAAGTTTTTAGAATATTATGATTTCGAGTTACACTATCACCCTGGGAAGGCCAATGTAGTGGCCGAAGCCTTGAGTCGAAAACCCGTGAGTAGTTTGGCAAGTGTGGCCATTCGGGAATGGGTTATGTTGGGGGATATAGGCCAATTTGAATTGCATTTGGGCAAGCCTGAAAAGGGTGCAACATTGTTTACTTGAGTGTTCAACCTACCTTGATTAGCAAAGTTATAGAGGCACAACAAGGAGACCGTGAATTAGAGTTAATTCGTGATAGAAGCTCCAACGGGAAGGAAGAAAAGGGTTTGAACATTCGCTCGGGCCAGAGTATATGTTACCTAGACCGTTTGGTTGTACCTAAATCGTGTAGAGAGGAAGTGCTTCGCGAGTTCCATCATTCACACCTTGCGGTACACCCGAGAGGCACTAAAATGTATTGTGACTTTAGCCGTCAGTTTTGGAGGAGGGGTATAAAGCGGGATGTTGCATCCTTCATGTCGAAGTGCCTTACTTGTCAACAAGTGAAGGCCAAACACCAAAGGCCAGCGGGTTTGTTACAACCCTTACCAATAGCTGAGTAGAAGTGGGAGCACGTTACCATGGATTCCGTAGTTGGGCTTCCTAGATGTAGACACCCCATTTTTGACCGTCCTCAAGACTTAGACGTCACCGCTTGAATACTTGGTGATCATCCATGTTTGTAGAGCTCTGGTTTTAGGGTTAGGGTTTGTGAATCTATCATATCTCTATACTTCTCTCTTTCCTTTGCCTTGTGTGTGTTTAGTCTCATTTTTGCACACAAACACTCACCATCACACCTTCTCTTGGAGTTGAGGCCCTTGAGGGTTGTTTTGAAGTTTTGGAGCTGGTTTTGAGCTTGGAAAGGCAGTTGGACCAACATTTGTGAAGGAGGTCTTCAAGGGTAACAAACTTGCTCTTTTTTCCTCATTTTTGCAAAGCTTTTTAGCCTATCTTGCAACTATTTTTGAGCTTAACATATAACATAGAAAAGTCTTGTTTTTGTCTGCTCTAAATAGTTTGTTAAGGGTGTTTTAAGTTTTGGGGTTGTTTGACCCCTCTTAAGGCTTGTTTGGCCTTTGTTTTGTGCCATTTTGGTTGAGCTCCGGGACCATTGTGTTTTGGCCTCCTCACCACTGAAATCTTGAGGGATTTCAGAGGTGAGGATGGTGCTTTGAGGTCCTAGGAAGGAGAGGGCCACCCCCTCTCCTTGTTGTCCTTGAAAAGGGCTATTTTTGCCTCTTGAGAGAGCATCTAATTTAAGTGTGTGTTGACCATGCCTTGACTGATATTTATGCTTATTTTTCCATGAAATAGCATTGTGTTGAGTTGGTTTGGACATATCTTGCATGCCTTGCATACATGTCTTGTAATGCCATCATTTAGCCTTAACATGTATCTAGGCTTTGACCCTTGTTCAAGCATGTTTTAGGCCCAGCTTTGTGAAGCTTTTGTACTTGTTTTTCCATGCTTAAGGTCTGCCCTTGGTTGTTTTGGTCGACCATAGCATGCTTTGCATAGCCCTTTTGTATTTTGGCTTGTAAGCCTTAAATGCATAGACCTCTAGCATGCATCCTTGCATCATTTCAGTGGTTTGAAACCATTTGCCATGCTATTTCAGTCCACTTGACATGCTTGCATGCTTGCCTTTGATGCTTCTTTGATGCCTTATGAGGTTGTGCCTTATGTTCCATGTTTGGTCATTGTGCATGCCCTTGAATTTAAGTCATTTAGATGCCATCTAAGTGGTCTTTAGGCTGTGTTTTAATATGCTAAAACTCTATTTTTGGTCATTTAATTCATGCCATGTTTGGTTTTGCTAAGGGTAGTTCAATACCTCCTTAGCTTGCCTTGAGTACTTGGACCAATTACATGCTATGCTTGTCTTGTTGGCTTGGTTTGGCACCATTTTAACATGATTTTCAGAGCTTGTGTTGCATGTCATTAGTCCATGTCTTTGTGCTTACAAGTTGTTTTCATGTGCTTAAGTGTTGGACCACATTTGCATACATGTGTGTGTGTGTGTTGGACCTCACTTCCATAGTATTGGCCACTGATTTTGGCATGCTTGCGAGCTATCCATGTTAGTTTAAGTCCATTCCCTTTGCTTGTTTGCATGCTCACCTTGTATGTTTGCTTGCATGCTTGCATGTACACATAGCATTGTCCATGTTGCATACTAGTCGACATGCTTAGGATTGCATTGCATTACCATGCATGCTTGGCCTCTTGAATTGCTTGTGATAGAGGTTGAGTTCCATTGGTTTGTTTATGTGCATTGCATTTCATTTGAAATCAAAATGCACACTTGATTCTTTGGGCCATCATGCATGGAAATGCGTGATTGGTGGTCCGAGAATCGAGGCCCATCCTCCTTTGAGTCATACACATGATAAGGAGTGTGGTTGGTGCATACATTGCTTGAAATGCATTGCCATGCCAAGTTCTGTCCTCTGCTGCTGTCAAACCAGTTTTTGCAGGAAGATTTGGCCGGCCGGCCATCTTCAGTGCCGACCGGCCATCCATTGTTGGCCGATGGATTATTTTGTGGCCGGTGATCATTCTCCATGGCCGGTGGCCAATCCCTTCAGCTGGTGGTGTTCTACAGCACTCAGAGAAGCAACCTTGGGACTTGTGCAGTCTTCAGAGGAGGATAACAGCCAAAGCAGAGGCATCTTGTGCATGGCGGTGGATTTCCAAGCAAACCCGAACACGCATGCATTGGACCCTCTTCCTGAGGCCTTTTACTACTTTCAGTACTTAATTGATTTGCTTAATTAATTAATTGATTTGTAATATTTAATTAGCTTGTTGGTTAGTTAAATTGTATTATTCTTTCGGTCCCTCCGAGCGAGGGCAAATTTGTAATAAGTGTGGGTGCGTGTGTGCATGTCTTCCAACCCCCACTTCTTTCTCCCTTTTACTTACCTGCTTTCAATGGTTAGTACTAGGGCATATTCAAATTAGCATCCTTATGCTATGCATGTATGCATCATTCATCAGTATTGCATGCACCGGGCTCGGCGCATCATACTAACTGCATAAGTATTTCAAATCTAACTTGAATACATGCTACTTGTGCATTTTCACATGTCATTTATAGACTAGCCGACCCTACTCTAGTGACATTTTGTATGCGTTGCATTAGGCATTTAAACATGGACTTGGATCATGCATGATTGCTAACATGTTCTTGTTTTGGCGCGGAGTACTAGGTGAGCTCTTTATGCTTTAGCATACCGCATGCGTGTGAGTGTTGCCATAAAAACATGATTACCATGAGGCTAGATGCTTATGTGATATAACTACTTGAGTGCCTGTGGGTGAAGGTTGGATTGTTTGAGTTGGAACAACTCATTGAAATCCATATTTTAGCTTACTTGCGAGTAGCAAATTCCGAAGCATTTTCCAAACAAACGGATATGCAATGTTTTGTTCCAAATTAGGCGATCTAGTCTATACTTGTTTGCTGTGCGCATAACATAGTAATTCTAGGCTAATAACCAGAACAAGAACACATAATGTTTTCAAAATTGGATATCATGGTTAGTAGAGGCCGATCTTCGGATCGGGCGAGAGGGGGTGCTCATAGCTGACCTTCCCCAATCGTACCCAAGTTCCCGAGCCGAGGCAACTTTGGTGATGACGGACACGTGGCCTTTGGTACCGAGTCAGGGTTTCCTAAATTCCTCCATAAAAAATATTTAGGTGGCGACTCTGTATCTGGCAAAGCAGTCTATGTTTGGCACTTCTTTCAAAATCTGTTTTTCTCAAAACGATTTGCCGGATTTGGACTCTTTGGTTCAGATTAAGAACCGTAACACAAATTGAGTCCAAATTGTAGTGAGGCCCAAGGGCGCGTCTACACTAGAACACAGCGGGGTAATGATGCCATTTGGGTAATTGTTGATAGGTTGACTAAGTCTACACATTTCATTCCGATGCGTACCGGCGATTCAGTTAAGCACTTGGCAGAGTTATACGTTAGAGAGATAGTTCGACTTCATGGGGTTTCGGTAACCATTGTGTCGGATAGGGATCCTCGTTTTACCACCCGGTTGTGGCAAAGCCTTCATGAGGCATTGGGAACTAAGTTGACTTTTAGCACTGCCTATCACCCTCAAACCGATGGGCAGTCGGAACGTACTATTCAGATTTTAGAGGACATGCTTAGAGCTTGTGTCTTAGATTTCAAGGGGTCTTAGGAGAGGCATTTACCGTTGGTTGAGTTTGCTTACAACAATAGTTACCAAGCTAGTATTGAGATGACACCGTTTGAGGCCTTGTATGGCCGACCTTGTAGATCACCAGTTTGTTGGGCCGAGGTGGAGGATGCACCGTTATTGGGTCCGAAAATTGTTAGGGAGACAACTGAGAAAGTTGCTCTCATTCAGAAGAGGTTAGCTATGGCCCAAAGTCGACAGAAAAGTTATGCCGACAAGAGAAGACGACCCTTATCTTTTGAAGTAGGTGACCATGTTTTCCTTAAAATCTCACCTATGAGGGGTTTAATGAGATTTGGCAAGAGTGAAAAGCTGTCTTTGAGGTTCATTGGACCTTTTGAGATATTGGAGAGAATTGGGAAAGTGGCAAATCAGTTAGCCTTACCACCACAACTTTCGGGGGTTCACAAAGTGTTTCATGTGTCTATGCTTAGGAAGCATGAACCCGACCCTTCTCATGTGTTAGATTGGGTTGATTTAGGATGAGGATGCCTCCTATGAAGAGCGACCGGTTCAAATCCTAGATACCCGGGAACAAGTGCTATGGGGTAAAACTATACCGTTAGTGAAGGTGTTGTGGAGACACCATGGGTTTGAAGAAGTGTAGAGACCCCATTTTTGACCGACCTTAAGACTCAGACGTCATCAATTGAGTGCTCGATGATCGCGCATGTTTGTGCTTGTTTCGAGTTTCCGAAGTTTTCGGCTGAGTGCCTTGCCTACGGGCCTCTGAACTCTTTGTGTTTTGGCTCGATTTGTGGACCATGCCTTGTTGACCTTGCCTGGAGGAAGGGAGAGGTCTGTAGACCACTTTTTTGTAGTCGTAGACTACTTTTCCCTCTTGTAGGCTAGTTTTCGATTTCCGGAGCCTTCGGCCAAGTGCCTTGTCTCGGAACCTCTTAACGTTCTTCTCTTGGTCTGGTTTCTAGACCATGCCTTATTGCCTTGGTCTAGAAGGAAACAGAGGTCTATAGACCACTTTTTGTGGCCGTAGACCACCTTTCCCTCGTAGACCACTTTTTGTGCTCCTAGACTAGTTTTTGGGGCTTCCGGTTGCGTGCCTTGTCCCGCGAATTTTTGTCTTGCTTCCTTTTTGGTTTGGTTTTGAACCAAACCTTGTTTTCCTTGCTTGCAGGGTTGAAACAGGGGTGTAGACTAGCTTCTCCCCCTGTAGACCACTTTTTGTGCCTGCCAGTCAGTTTTCTGGTCGGCCAACTGGTCTTGGTGGTCTTTGGACCACCAAAAGTGGTCGGCAGCCATGCCACCACCTTGCTTTCTTTGTGCAGACCACTCCTCCCCTTACCGACCACTTGGCCTCCCTACAGACCACTTTTTCTGGTCGGCCGACCAGTGCAAGTAGTTGGTCGACCACTTCAACTGGTCGGCAGCTTTCCTGCACTTTCTGCAGATAATTTCCATGCCAATTGTGCCAACTATTGGGCACAGAAAGCATCCTCTATACACGTGTATGGAGGGATTGATTCAAGCTTCAAGCTTGCACAACAAGCTTGATGCATGTTTTTTCTATAAGAGGGAGCCTCCTCCCTCTTGTCTCAAATTTAGAAAATTGCATAGAGCTATACATACACTTCTATCTCTATCTTTCTCCCTTGGTCTCATATTTGTGCTTAAAAGTGCCATTTCTTCACACTTTTGCACACAAACACATAGTGAAACACCTTTGCTTTGGAGCTGAGGCACCTTGAAGCTGGTTTTGGTGTTTTTGGATTGGTTTTGGTTCAAAAAGGTTACTGGAGTTTCTGCTTTGAAGTTGTTCTTCAAGGGTGAGTTTTTAACCCCTTAAAGCTTTGTTTTTGCTTAAGCCTTTGGCCCCCTTTACATGCTGATTTTGGCTTAACTCTCAACTGCAAAAAGTTCTGATTTTAAGTGCTTGAAATGTTTGTTTAAGGCTTCTTTGGTGTTGGGGGTGGTCTACTCCCTTGCATGTCTTATTTGCTTGGCTTTTGAGCCATCACTTTAGACCTTTGTGATCACCTTTATTTAGTCTCTTCACCACTGAATTCCAGAGGAATTTCAATGGTAGGGAAGTCTGTTTTGAGGTCTTAAATAGGAGGGGGTTGTCCCCCCTCCTCTTCTGTTGTTTGTTTGTGTTGATTGCTCATCAAAAGAGCATGTAGTCCTATCTTCTTGAGGCTTTGTTTGAGCACTTTTTTGTGACCTTTTAGACCTGCCATGACTCTATTTTTGGTTGTCTTGGTCACCCCTTGCATGCTTCTTGTAAGTGTAGTGTATTCTACTTGAAGCTTTTCAAAGTAGCATGCCTTTCTAGCATCTTTTGGCTACATCTTAGCATGTTTTAGACCTTATTTCAGCATGATATACCTCTTTCTAGGGTTGCTTTGATAGCCTCTTGCATGCTCCTTGCACTTGTAGTGCAATTCCACTAAACTAGCTTAACATGCATCATACTTTGGACCATCATTCTAGCATGTCTTTGGCTCAACTCTAGCAAGCTTTTACTCATGTTTTACCATGCTTACGCTCTATTTTGTGTTGTTTTGGTCATGCATGCCTTGCTTTGTATAGTCATAGTGCATTCTAGCTCACTAGCTTTGAGTATTCAAGTCACTAGCATGCATTGCTTGGGCTATTTGCATGATTTAGCATAATTTGATATGTGATTTTAGTGCATGTATTGTGATCATACTCTCTCATGTTTCATTCTTTCAATGCTTTGGAGGGTTGGTGCTTTATGCCTTAAGTATGAGCCAATATGTATGCCATCTTACCTAAGCTTTTGAGATGCCATCTCAGTGGGTTTTTGGTCTTATTTTGCCATGATACAACTCTAATTTTTGTTGGTAAAGTCATCTCATGCTTGGTTTTGGTAGGTGTAGTGTAATCCTCCTTATTGGCCTTACATACTCCATGCTTCATGCCCTTCATGCTAGCTTGTTTTGGCTACACTTCGTGCATGTTTTGACCTTGATTTGACATGCTCTAGGACTGTTTTAGGTTGTATTGGCCATATGGTTCATGTATTGCATAGTTGTAGTGCAATTGTCCTTGCTAGCCTTGAGTTTTGAGCACCATAGTATGACATACTTGAGATATTTTCTTGCCATGACATCATTTCACATGATATTTCAGTGCATATAGTGTTGTCACACTTCCATGTTTGTCACCTCTTCATCATGTTTGAGAGTTATGCTCTTATGCCTAGTTGAAGGGCTAATGCATGAGCATGCATTATCTTGCATTTCATGCCATCATTTCGGAGTATTTTGGCCACTGTTTTGGCATGATTTAGGTCTGTCCATATTCGGTTTAAGTCCATTGAGCATTGTATTGCATGCCTCTTGTGAGATGTTCTTTCCTAGCTTTGATGCCTTAAGCTTCTAAACTTGCCATGCATGCATTGTTCATATGTTGGAACCTTGTGCATGCCATCCTAGCATTGGTAGAATAACATGTTGTTGTATTGCATTATGTTTGCATGTTGTTAGCATGCCATTAGCATTGGCAAGTTGATCATATTGCATTGCATTGTGTTTGGATAGCGTGTTAATCCAAACACGAGAAACGAGGGACGTTTCATACTTGAAGTGATGAAACGTGCCTCATTTCTCGGTCGCCGACCCTCTTGATCATGCATGATAGAGCTTAAGGCCCTCATGTGTTATTTGTGCATTCATTCACATTGATTCGTGCAATCTTGGCTTCTCAGCCATCGTGGTGGCCCGAGAGTCGAGTGCCGCACTCCCTTGAGCTTAAGAAATGATAGGGAGGGTGGTTATGCACATATATCTTGCAAATACACTGATGTGCCCCTTCTTGTTCTCTGTTGCAGCAAAATGGAGTTGGGTAGAATTTTCTGGTCGGCAGAGCAGAAAAAGTAGCTGGCCGACCACTTTTTCTGGTTTGCATCATACTTAGGTGGTCTACAGGTGGTCAACAACACCATTAAGTGGTCGGCAGCCTTCCTGGAGGTCTCTATGTTGGAGTAGAAGCTATCTAGAAGCTTGTGCAGTGTTCTAAAGTCAAATGCAAACAGAGGCAAGTTGGGGCATAGTAATGGATTTCCGAACGAGGCGACCGAGCATGCATGCACTTCTCGCCCCGAGGCTCCTTTTAACTGCTCTGCGTAGCTAGTTAGCTATTTGGTTCTGTACTTAAGTAGTTAATGCACTTAGCTATTCATTTGTGTTTGTAACTAGTTAACTTGTTAGTTAATTAGCTTTGTTTTGTAATAATTAGTTTTAATTAGCATTAGATTAGCTAGTTAGCTTATTATTCAGACCTTCCGTCAAGAGGGCGAATTTTGTAATAAGTGTGCGTGTGTGTGATGCATTTCTTCCAACCCCATTTCTTTCTTCCTTTTATTTACCTGCTTTCAGTGGTTAGATTAGGGCATTTTTCAATTAGCATCCCTATGCTTCGCATGCATGCATCATTCATCTGTTTTGCATGCACCGGGCTCGGTGCATCATACAAACTTCATTGTATTTCAATACCAATTTGAATACATGTTATCAAGTTGCATTCACATGACATCTTAGAATAGCCGAGCCTATCTTAGTTGCATTTTGCATATGTTGCATTAGGCATTCTTGATATAGCTAGGGTCATGCATTGATTCCTAACATAGCTTTTATTTTGACTCGGAGTACACTGTGAGTGTTTATGCTTTAGCATCCTTGCATGCGTGTAAGTGTTGCCATGATAGCATGCTTGCCATGAGGTTATTTGCTTAAGTGATAAACTGCATGAATGCCTGTGGATGAAGGCTTCATTGCTTGAATTGAAACAATTCATCAAAATGTGTGTTTTAAGCCCACTTGAAGTGGCAAAATCATGTTGTTTTAAGCCCACTTAAGGGTGGCAAATCCACATCTTAGCCTACTTCAGGGTAGCATCTTTCAAACCATTTTCGAAAAACAAACATGAGATTTTTGTTCCAAATTGAGTGATTTAGTCTATACTTGTATGCTGTGCGTATCACATAGTACTTCTAGATTAATAAACCATAATAAGAACGCATGTGTTTTCAAAAATAACATATCATGTTAGTAGAGGCCGATCTTTGATCGGGCGAGTGGGGGTGCTCATTTCAGGACCTTCCCTTCTCGTACCCAAGTTCCCGAGCCGAGGCAACTTTGGTGATGACGGACACGTGGCCTTAGGCAGGAGTCAGGGTTTCCTAAATTTTTCCAAAATAAAATATTTAGGTGGCGACTCTGAAATCTGGCAAAGCAGTCCATGTTTGGCGCTTTTTGATTAAAATCGATTTTCCAAAACGATTTGCCGGATTTGGACTCTTTGGTGATTTATCAGTCTTACATTGCACTTTGTGAGATTAGATTCAGAACCGTAACAGGAGTCCGAACTGTAGTAGCTAGGAGCTACCATTCGTGCCCTCGCGCGCGGAGCAGAGTTCGGGCGGTCTACAAGAAGCGACGTGGGAATGGGAGGCGGAAGTTCGCTCCAAGTATCCAAATTTATTTGAGCATGCTTAGTTGTTTGTTTTAAATTTGTAATGTTCCATAGTGTTGAAGGAACAAAGTGTTGAATTGTGAATTACATGTTGTTACATGTATTGTTAATCTAAGCATGAATTGTGAAGGAATGGTATTTTGCTAAAAATGTTTTATTTCATATGTCTCGTACAAGCAATTGTGGTTTTGATGAAATAATGGTGATGAGAATGGTAAATGTTGGTTGGGCATTGATGTTGCTGCTTGAGAATGTGATAAAATGATCATAGTTGCTAGAGCACTTTTGTTTGGTGAGTTCATTCGAATTTCGGGGACTGAAATTTCCTATGGTGGGGAGGTTGTGATGATCAGTTTTGCTATATGTCTCCCCATTTTCGCTTTCATTGAGATTGTTGTGTTCGAACGTCTTTTCTCGAATTCTCATTTTTGTTTATTTCGAGTTGGCTTTTCTTTTGTTCTGGAGGGTTTTTCTCAATTGAACTCTTGTTCTAGTTTTGTTCGGTGTTGAATTTTACTAGTTTTGGAGGATGCTCAGTTGAAGTCCGGAATGCTCGGGGTTTGAACCAAAAAATTATGGGCTGCTGGACCAGGGTCGCACGTGCAAGGTGGGGCCGCACATGTAGGGGGGGGTGAGGCCGCACGTGCAGAAAGGGGTGAGTTTTGAGGGTTGCATACTGCCTAAAAGGCAGGTGTGGATTGGAGTGCGGAAGGACCACCGCACGTGCGTGGTTGAGGGCCACATGTGCAGGAGAGAGGCTCCGTACGTACGGGACGACTGGCAATCCAAAAACTCTATTTTTTATGCCCTATTTGGCTGAGTGTATCACCTTTGGCTCATCTCTCTCTCTCTCTAAAAATCATCTTCTCTCCCTTCTCTCTACATTTCATACATCAAAACACCTAGGGTTCTTGATTTCTTTGGATCTAGGGCATTCAAAACCAAATTCCTTCGTCAAAGTGGGAGAGCCCCTCAAGAACTACATTGTGTACGGTGGAGATCAACTTCTACAACTTTTGATTTCTAGGGTTTTTTTCTCTCATCATCTCCAAAACTTGAGGTAGGGAAATTTCTTTGAGTTATATATATGTTTGTGCTAGATTTTGTCAATTTAAAAGTTTCTTTAATGATATTGAAAGCTTGGTCTTGTCTCATAAATGTTGAGGGTTTTAAAAGTGGGTTTAAATACATCTCTCTCTAAAGTATTTTCTTGAAGGGTTTTAAATCATATAGTGAGAGAGGTGATGTTTGGGGAGAAACCTTTTAAAAAGAAGAGAGAATGTTAATTTTTGAGAAAAACCCTAGAAATTTTGGGGTTGAAGAACATGTTGAGGATTCTATGAAATAATATTATTATTATCAAGGTTAGTATTGTTTTTCTTGTCTGCCTAAATGAAATGAAAAAAATGGGACTTTTCTCACAAATGTTGATGAAGGAGAAATGGTGAGGGAGTGAGGAACAGTTACTTTTATTTATTATTGTTAAAATGTAGTTATTCTTGGTGAGTTTAAATGGATGCATGACCATCTTGTGAATCTTGCATTTGGAATGAGAAGTGGAAATTATAACCACTAATGGGATAGTGTATAGAAAATGTGAGAATTGGAAAGATGCACATTTCATTGATAGTTGTTATATTTTGTTGAACTTGTGATATGTGTTTATTTATGTTAAAGGAAGGGGAAAGTGGGATATGTGGTTGCCTTGTATTATTGTTGGGATACTTAAAAATGGATGGATGTTATGAAATGTTGATTCATCATTGCATTGCACATTAGTACATTTGATTATAATGTATTTTGAATTGAGTTTGGAAAATGGCTACATTGAGAAAGAAATATTTTGAAACGAGAATTAACTGAATTGTTTTGGAGTAAATACATTGGTAAGTCCAGTTAGGGGCTATAGATGAAATTGTTAAGTTGGCCTGAGTGTCATGGGTGAAAGACCGAAAACACGTGCGGAGGAGGTACCACTTCCCTTCCGGCTAGCAACCAGTAAAGTGGGGTTATTGGTAATGCTTGTTAAGCCTACTTGCAGACACCAACCTAGGGATTACCTGAGTCATATTTACCACCGCATTGAAATAAATTGTAAGTTTTGAAATCGTTGAAATCTCAAGTTATTGTTGAACATGGTAATTTCTTTAAAATAAAAGGTAGTGTAAATGAAATTCTTTTTGGGCATTGCATGGCATTTGCATTCAGAATTGGGAACATTGCATAAATGTATATACTTTGTTAAGAACTCTCTACTGGGCTTTATGCTCGACCCTATGGGTTTTGGTGCAGGTAAATACGTGGTGATCCCGCCGAATTGAGGGTGTGGACATATTTTGTGAAGAGTATTTGGCTCTATTTTTGTTATGATTTAATTGCTAGCCAAGGGCTATTTTTGTATGGGTCCGAGAGGTTCCACTTTTGTGTAACCGGGCTTAAGCCTTGGAAGTTGTAAGCCCATGAAGGCATTCATTTACCTTTGAGATTAGATGATTCACATGCTATAGATTCATGTGTTTTGCCATACCGTTGAATTTATAAATCGCATGTGGAACTTTGTAATAACTCTATTGATTTCCGAAGTAAAAGTTGGAGATGCGCCATTATTATTTTATTGGGTGTGGGTTGATGTATTATATGTATTGGATTATTTCGGGGTGTTACATTGCACCTTAGTGGTATCATATAGAACTTCAAAATTAGGCTGCACCCTATTAAACACGTAATCATTCCTCAGTTTCCAAATGGACCAGAAAATTGCAAATGGGATTACACTCCATAACTTCTTTTCCTTTTTCCTTAATCTACAACCAGACCACCACCTTAGTAAACATTGAACTGTTCTTGGTGAAACCCATTGCAACCCCCACCACCTGACAAAGAATAACCAGATCAGCCACACAAAAGGACATAGAAGTAACACATGGTTAATAGTTTCCTCCACTTCTTTACAAAAAACACAACAAACATCAACATTGACATTTAGGATACCAATCCTTCTTAAGAAACTAGTTATCCTTATTCTACCCCTCCAAACCAACCATCCAAAGAATTGTGCTCTTGGTGGTGCAATAGCCTTCCACAACAATCTAGAGATCATGCAGGTAGGACCAAAACCCAATTCAAACCAATTATAGACAGATGAAACACTAAAGATACCAGATGGATCTGCTTTCCAACTCAAACAGTCAGCAACATTTGCCCTGAGCACTGGAGTACTGCTGAGATGCACAATCAATCTATTCATCTCCTCTTCCTCCCAAGCAAAAAAGGGTCTCCTAAAATTAAAGACCCAATTCTCAAACTCATCTCTACAGTTATGAAACATAAACACAAACCTTGCTTTGTCAACTAAAAGAGAGTAAAGTCTAGGAAACTCATCTCTGAGGTATACACCATTTGACCAACAGTCAGTCCAAAATCTTGTTCTTCTACCATCCCCAATCTTGACAACAATCATTACTTCTAAAAAATTGAAGAAGCTTTGCCCTAGTAGCCACAATGTTAACTATATCACCCCAAATCTTGGACATCCTGCTGACCCTCTCACTTAGATGGGAACCAATTCCAACCTAGCTCCATGTACTTTCTACAGATTACATCATTCCAGAGGGAATTATCTTCTGTACCAAACCTTCACCACCACTTCAGTAGAAGGCACACATTCACTATTCTAATTCTCTTAACACCCAGTCCTCCTATGCTTTTGCTTTTAGAAACATCCTTCCATTTTACTAAATGCACTTTCCTCCTCAGATCTGAGCCACCCCAAAGGAAGAAAGATTGGATTCTTTCAATCTGTTTTGCTACCAGCTGGTTATCTGGAAGAGTGAAAGATAAAAAAAAAAAAAAAAATAGGTAAGCTAGCAAGAACAGACTTAATCAAGGTCAACCTATCTACAAAGGACATAAATCTTCTCTTCCAAGAAGCAAGTCTTTGCTTACACTTATCAACCACAGGCTGCCAAGTTCTAATTCTACTTGGGCTGGCCCCTAATGGCAAGCCCAAGTATTTGAGAGGTAGATTCTGATATTTACAATTCAGCTTTGCTGCAAACTCTTGGCCCAGCTCATTAGGAATCCCCACCCCACAAACCACACTTTTGTTGAAATTGATTCTTAGGCCTGACAAGATTTGAAAACACCTGAGGATTCTTTTTATATTAACAATTTTCCCCCAATCAGCTTCACAAAATAGTATGGTGTCATCTGTAAATTGTAAATGAGTGATCCTAAGACCACTGGAACTAACAGATGCCCCTTTGATCAAACCCAAATTTTTAGCTCTAGCTAGTAAAATATTGAGTGCTTCAGCCACAATGATGAATAGGAATGGTGACAATGGATCTCCTTGTCAAAGACCTCTCTGTGGACAAAACTTTGGTGTTGGAGACCCATTAACCAACACAGAAACTCTAGCAGATGCAACACATTTCTTCATCCAACTCACTCACTTAGTTCCAAACCCAAAGTTTGATAACATAGAAAATAGAAATTCCCAGTTGACTATGTCACAATGCTTTCTGAAAATCCAGTTTAAGCACAATTCCACTCCCTCTAGCCTTCTTCCATCCGTCTACAATCTCATTAGCAATAAGTATACCATCTAATATGTTTTTGCCCTATAAGAATGTTGATTGAGTGTCACTAATGATCCTTGGCAACACCCGTTTCAACCTATTTGATAGGACCTTAGCCAATATCTTGTATGGGGAACCCACTAAGTTGATAGGCCTATAATCAGTAAGGCTGGAAGGGTTCTCAATTTTTGGAACTAAAGCTATGAAGGAGTTGTTCAGCCCTCTAACGAACTTAGCATTTTGGTGAAAGTCCCTCATAAATTGCTAGACATCCTCCTTCACTATATTCCAACATTTCTGAAAAAAAAAACCTAGATTAAAACCATCTAGCCCAGGGGCCTTGTTTCCCCCACAAGATTTGATAGCACATTTAATCTCCTTTTCTGAAAAGTCTGCCTCCAAAAAACCTAACTCATGGCCATCCCTAATAGACTCAAAAGGACCATTTAATGTGGGCCTTACCAACCAAGGTTCTGCAAAAAAGTTACCAAAATGATTTAACACCTCAGCTTTAATACCTAGTCATGTTTGATTCACAAGATTAATAGTGAAATATTAATAATCCTATTAAATTAGTGTGGTATTCACTATCCAATAGGATTAATATTCATTGGATTAATAATCCCACCCCTATCCCATTACTAATAATCCTACAAATTTGTTGGATTAATTATCCATTGGATTAATAATCCTAAACCAAAATGTTAAAACAAAAATAGGATAATTGGGCCCACGGATTAATAATCCTAATCCCATACTCTAATCCACCCAATCAAACATGCTCTTCTATGGTGATTCCACTAACCATAACGAAGCATAAGGCATTCCTATTGCTTCTACACCTGGCCATAGCATGGAAAAAAGAAGTTTTTTAATCACCCAATAATGCCCATTTGAGCCTAGACTTTTGAAACCACATCCTCTCTAGCATTTTACTGAACTGCCAAGCTTCACCTTTCAATTCTCTCTTTCTGGCCAATTCATGTGCAGATAGTACCCTATCTTTAGCAACTAGATCAAGGACATGAGCTGCCTCCTCTATAGCTTTGAGCTTATGCTCCACATTACCAAACACCTCAAAATTCCACTTCTTAAGAGCAGATTTTAAGGCTTTAAGTTTGACCAAACATTTGAACCCTGCCCAACCTATCACATTTAGATCAACCCAAGTTTGTTCCACAAATGCCACAAATTTTGGATGCAAAAACCAGGCACTTATGAACCTGAATGGTCTAGGGCCCCAATCCCACTCATCTTCCATCAGTACAATAGGGCAATGGTCAGAAACTACTCTACGTAAACCCCACAGCTTGAAATTGAACATCTGCAACCATTCTGGATTTAGGAGAAATCTGTCAATCCTGCTCCATCTATCACCCTCATGTGAATTACACCATGTAAACTTCCTACCATACATTGGTAGATCTGAAACCTCTAATTGCTTTATTATATCATTGAATTCCCTCATACCCTTAATATTCTGACTCCTATCACAAGTTCTAATGGATCAGAAATTGATTGTCTAGAAGATACAGGCAAAGTTACTCTATAAGGAGGTAAGCTCCTAGAGGATTGACATCTAGATAATTGTGGCAAAGGTGTTCTGAAATTGAGAAGCCTTCACATATATAATAGTATAGATTTATTTTTGAGTTGGATTTTGGATTCAACAGGCCATAGCTTTAATTAATAAACCTTCATTGAACGAGGGTAATTAGAATGATCAGGGCTGGAGACAAACTATAGTTTACTCAATTTACCTTTGATAAGTGGACTTATTACCAATTCAAAAGATAAGAACTTGGATCTAACAATGAAATTTAGAGCATAAGGTGATGGAGAATTTTGGTGATTTGCAAATGATACTGTCTTTGCTATCTTACTTATCTTGATAGAGTGTGAAATCTCAAGTTGATCTTTCATTTATTTTTGGCTTAAAATCAGTTTAAAAGAACAATTACTGCCTCAATCAAGGTAATTGGGGCTCGAGGAAGTGGTAGGCCCATAATTTGTGATTGGCTTGCCTGATAATTATTTTGGTCTTCCATGTGGGGAAGACTACCGTTTGTGAATTTTGGTCCTTTTAATTGAAAATTTTAGTAAAGTTTGGTCAATCTATTGAATTTACTGCTTCACAATTTGGGGAAGGGTGGAATGGATGGCATTAATGTGACCTACTTACCTAAGAATTTTTTTGTAATTGACAATTTGAAAGAGGTCAGTTTACTTTGTGATAGAAGTCATATGATAGGGCCTACATGGTGTAGTTTTCTTTTTCGATGTTTTTGTTTTTTGTATTTCAAAAATAAAAATAACGAAAAGTTTGAAAACACCATTTTTTTATATCGTTTTAATTTTGTACGAAAATGATTTTTTGAAAATTCAAAAAACAACTTAAGTTTTCTAAAAAAGTGTTTTAAGAATTTCCCAAAAAACATTTTTTAGAAACAATTTGCCAAACAAGTTTTAAGAATCAGTTTTCTTATTTGTTTTTTGTTTGAGAACAAAAATAGAAACGAAAACGATACCAAAAGTGCCCCCTAACTTTTTTAGATCTAAACCTATTTTATATGCCTAAATATCTTTTTGGGTAATTTCAATTTGGTAATAGGAACACAAGAGATACCAGTTGTGGAGAGCATGTCTTTTCAATATATGCTTGTATCTGATGAAGGTAAAAACAGTTTTAACAATTGTTAGAAAAGTTTCAAGAATATGAACCAACTATATCAACATATTTCATTATATCAGCCCAACTATCGGCTTCGTCATTGATTTCTGCTGGCCAGTCACTTTCACTCTCATGGTGACTCACTTTGTCCAACTTCCTTTTCTTTCTTCTCATATTGAGAGCAAAATTTACTTTTTATAATTCTTATGAACGTGATAAGGAACTGTTATAAACTCTGCTTGTGAGGCCATGTTTGGTTACCGGATTGGATAAATAGGCGATAGGACCATCCTTGGATGGGTGGGGGTATTATGTATCCCACGGGATAAAGAGGATTATGGAAGATAATGTATAGTTTCTGTGTGTGTCAATTTCCGATCACACTGCCAACTTAGTACTCAACTGGAGAACACCGGCAGAATAGATGGCACCTGTCTGACCTGCAACAGAAAGAAGAGTCTTCGGCGGTGGCTCGTCCACCCGGGAGTACTCCGACGATCAAGTTAGGATTCCATATCTCTCAAAAATAACCAATAGTGCTTAACTCACTAGACAGAATATCAAAAGTCATACCTTAGACCTATGGGGGTGCCTCCCTTTTATAGCCAACATAATCCTAGTCTCAAATAGAAGCCTAACTCTAATGGAGTTAGGATTACTGCTAACTTAGACTCCCAGTAGGATTAGGATAAACTCTCTAAGAGTCTTATCTTTATTCAAACTGAAGCCTTCTCCCATTTTAGGACTCTTGTCCCTTATCCGCTTATCTCGGATTCCGGTATTCTCGCAGATAACCTCGGCCTAGTCGAGATCATCTCGGCATCATGACCAGGACACATGACACCTCGGCTGACACTTCGGTGTCACCTCGGCTACGTGTTGTCATTCAAAAATTATGTCCCCACAACTGCCCCCTAGGTTCTATTATCTCGGCATCCTGAGGTGATGGAACCTATGTCATTTATTCCACTTAGCACGTCAGCTAAGCTCGCTTTATCATTTATTGCCAAAGTCAAAACTCGTCGGCTCAATATGACCAAGACCTATAGTCTGCTTTCATCAATGCCTTAGAATCAACTGACCAAGTTCGTTCAAGTTTCTCAGCCGAAACCATCCTTCCTTTGCAACCGTCTCGGCGTGACATACCTCGGTTATACAAACTGATGATTTACCTCGGCAAGTATCCAAGTACCTTTTCTTGGCATAACCTTGGTTTCACCTTGTAAATTTTTTCATAAAATTTCAACAAGGGTTTAACCTCGGCTTAACTTTAACTTGTAAATTGTCCACAAATTTCAACGAGTGTTAAGCAATGATTTCGGTTTAACTTTAACTTGTAAATTGTCCACAAATTTCAACAAGTGTTAAACAATGATTTCAGTTTAACTTCAACTTGTAAACTTTTCTCAAGTTTCAATAAGTGTTAAATAATGATTTCGGTTTAACTTCAACTTGTAAATTGTCCACAAATTTCAATAAGTGTTAAACAATGATTTTAGTTTAACTTCAACTTGTAAATTGTCCACAAATTTCAACAAGTGTTAAACAATGATTTCGGTTTAACTTCAACTTGTAAATTGTCCACAAATTTCAACAAGTGTTAAACATCATCTCGGTAAGCTCTTCTTTTCTCGGACTTAATCATCTTAGGCCGAGATCTTGTCTTCTGGGATCTGGGATCCGAGATCTAGAATCCAGGATCTGCTTACTTGGGCTGAGCTCTTGTCTTCTTATATCCAGTGTTATCTCGGCTTCGCTACAGCGAACCATTTCTCTTCTTTGGTTTGGACGCCTTTGTCCCTGGCGTGTCCTCCTCGACTCTAGCATACTTTTCTATCATGGCCATCAGCTCCTCCATGCTTTTCGGCAATGTCTTTGCCAGTGATTTTCGAAGCAGGCAGTCATCCTTCAAGCCGCTTTTAAACTGAAACGACCGCCACCACTTGGTTGCATCCTAGTATTCGGTTGAATACCTCATAACACCTTTTGGCATAGGCCCTAAGGCATTCATCCTCACCGATCTTCAGGGCCATTAGGGCGTCCACCCTCAATGGTTGTAGCTTGTTTGTCATGAACCTAGACACAAACATCTCGGCCAGGCCTTCCTAGGTTTTCACAGTTCTTTTCAGGCAACTTGTGAAAGCAATCCGATGCAATTTCTCTGAAGGATGAGGGGAACACCTTGCAAAGCAACGGCTCGTTCTCGGTGTACAATGCCATCGAGTTCAGGTACAAGCCAACGTGAAAGTTCAGGTCCGACTTACCGTCGTATATCTAGAACCTTGGCATACTGAACTTTTTCGGGGCCTCAAATTTGTCCAATTCTATCGAGAACGGTGTCCTCGGCTTGACAGGTGAGGTCACCTCGGCATCTTGTCGCTTTCTTTGGAGGTAATCCCTCAGATCCTCCGTGGTTCGTCCAGGAGCTTAGCTATCTCCGGATTTCAGCCTCTTTGGTGCATTACTTCCTGTGTCATTGCGAGTCCTTTTGGACCTCCCTCCATTAGTCGCGTTGAAACAGAGTTCCTTCCCCTGAACATGCCGATGTTCTTTGGAGTCAGCTTCCTTGGTGCAATGTGTCCTCTGTGAATGTCTCCTTCTGGATTCTCCTCGTCCAACCTCCCTTGAAGGCCGGTGAGAATGTTCCTTAGTCCTATCGTGCTGAGGAGTCGTAGGAGTTGTCTTCTGCCCCCCTGCCTGGGCATCTTTCTTGGCTGCTGGAGTCGGCGTATCTTGTGACGGGAATGGTGGCTGCATGACGTTGTTCTGTATCATGAAATTGACAACCATTTGCAAGTCTGCCAATTTGTTTGCCATTCCCTTTATCTCGTCGTCCCTTCGCAAGCATCTTTCTTTCCATACTTGGAGGTCGTCCTTGTTGTAGTAGCCACTTCGATCTGGTTTCTTTGGTGCGTCGCCAATCTGGCCGATGTCTTTTAACCCGTGAGTTTGCTCATGAGTTTCTATGTTTGACTTGTCTCCTTCGACATCAAGGTCAATAGGTCTCCCGCTCCCAGCAGGAGTGTCGTCCCCAATCTTTTCCTTCTGTCCGTTACTGGCCATCTATTCTACTTTCTTTCCCACAGACGGCGCCAAATTGTGTGTGTCAATTTCCGACCACACTGCCAACTTAGTACTGTGTAACAACCCTCATCACTGATCACCGATTAATTACCGATTACTGCTAAACTGAGAATGATTATGATTGGTAATTGAATTGACTGGATTACTGAACTGACTGACTGAAATCTAAAACTGAATTGATTGCCTGTATCTGTCTGAATTGCATTTTATCTGTTTGACTGTTTAATTATCTGTTCAGTTTTTATGTTTAAACTGTTAATTGAAGGCCTTATCGGCGACCGAATCCAAAATTGATTGATGTTCCATGATTAGTAGAAATAATGTGATTTTTATGGTGTAGTTATTGAAAAACTGATTTAGTATGATTAAATTAGATTAAAATAAGCCAATTGCAAGAGTTAGCTTAATTACCATATTGCCATTCTTAGTGGGCCCTTTATTATAACATATTTGAGCCTCCTTATTACACTTAGGCAACATTTTGCTCAGCTTATTTCATGTTCTTAGCCGACCATAGAGAGAGAGAGAGAGAGAGAGAGAGGAACTTGAGTGCATCTTGTCATCTTGGCTTGAAACCTTGAAGAATTGGAGTGTAATTGGCAAATTGAACCTCAAGACTAGTAATTAAGGAACCTAGGTATGAATTTCATCCTCTTGATTTGTGTCTTTAAGTTGTTTCATGCATGGCTCATGTTTAATTGAAGAGCTAAGTCATGTTTTAGTGCTAACATGTGGATTTGTGTTAGAATCCATGCATGTATGTGTTTATCCTTACATTGTGAGGTTTGATTTCATGAAAATTGTACATGCATGTTCATAATATTGTTATAGTTCATGATTTCATCTTGTATTTGAGAGAATTGGCTCATTAGAGCATGTTTTGGAACTTGGAAGTTGTTTAAAATTCATGGATGTCATGTTTAGAGCATGTTCATGGAAATGGGTTTGAAATTTGGATTTAATTAACTCACCCTTGGGCTTTGATTTCCCAAATTGAGCTTTGAAACTTATTGTATATTGAGTTTAAAGGTGTTTTCCAGAAATTGAGCCCAAGAGGTCGAGTTTTGAGCTTAGAAATGCTTGGTTTGAGCTTGGGAGGCAAATTTGGAAATTCCAGAATTTGGCTTCTACGCTCGAGTGAAGGATTCTACGCTTGAGCGACCACCGTTTACTCTGATCTCCGCTCGAGCAAAGGAATGGTGGCTCAAGCATAAATTTCAAGCTCTCAGAATCTTGGTGCATGCAGACGCGAAGGAACCTGCGCTTGAGCGAGGACTTGTGTCTCACGCTCGAGCGAGGGTCAAGCGTCCATCGAGCGTAAATTTTGAGCATCCAGTATTTTTACTGTAGCACACAGTCTGCTCGAGCAACGGAATTTACGCTCGAGCGGAGCCCCTTTATCTGCATGTCCGCTCGAGCATAGAAAGCCACGCTTGAGCGAGACCCCTGTTTTCTGAAAATTTTGTTAAGTGTTTAAAATTGCATCTTTGCATCCTCTTTCCATCCTCGGCATTCCTAGGGCATGTTTAAGACATCTTAATGAGGACATAGATGTAGAACCACACCAAGGCAAATTAGGGATTAAATTATTATTTTTCCCAATTGTGTAGCTTAGTGTGTGTTCACTCTGTACTGTCTAAGGTTGGCATTTCGAGGAGACGCTCTAGCTTATTGTAGCCCAAAACTCTGTGAGTAACAATTGTGTAAAGATATGTTCAAAATGATTATCTTTTGAACAACTGAACTGTACTGTTTTCTGAACTGTTTATTGTTTACTGAATGAATGTATGTCCTATATTCTGAACTGTACTGTGGCATCCTTAGCACTTACTGTTTACTGTTACTGTTATAGAGATCTCTATCGGTTCCCTCGTTGGAACCACTACTGTTTACTGTTTGATGGCCATCATTTACTGTTCGGTCTTCTAAGACCTACTGTTTACTGTTATGCTAATGGTTGTACCACATATGACTGTTTATTGTACTGAACAACTAATATACTGATTTAATGAACTGTTTTCATTATTGTAAGGACATTCATTCTAAACCCCTTTACGCATTGTGTTATTCACTGGGCTTTAGCTCACTGCATATATATATGTAGGTGTACAGGCACCGGACCAATGCTAGAAGCGTCGGGGTAAACTCCAGTTTTGTCAAGCCAACCAATGTGTCTCACTGCGAGGTTCCGAGCTTGCCAAGGTATGGCTTAGGGGTGTTTTTATTTCCCCGTTTGTCTCTGTACTGTTTTGTAATACTGTATAGACTGGCAGCACCATACTGTACTGTTAGTAGGGATTAAGTCCCTGTACTGAATGATTGTAAATATTGTGCATAGCTGTTCTGTACTGAATGTTTATATGTATGAAAAGTCTTTTTGCATACAGACTATCACAGCTCATTGGACATTGTTTTATTACTGTAATGGCTTCCGCCATGCCCCTGTACTCTGTTTTACTGTATTACTATTAAGCAGGCCTTCGGTAATCTCAGATTACTGGCCGGTTACGGTGCTAAACCCATAGGGTCGGGTTTGGGTCGCGACAGAGTGGTATAAGAGCGATACTTAACCACGAGTTATACCGCACACACGTGTCCAAATGAGCTATAGGATGTCCTACAAAAGTGATTAGGGCATTTCATGAGCATGAAAAGTGTGTAATTATGACATGACTGAATATATGCTAATGTGTTAAGCTGCTTAAGTATGCAACTGTTTATGTTTATAATTGCTATAATTTCTTATAGTGAAATGGATAATACAAGAACTTCAAATGAATCTGAATCCTCATCCACTGAGGCTAGAATGGCAAGAATGGAAAGAATGATGGAACTGTTAACTGCAAGACTCGAGCAACAACAGAATCAACAGCCTTCACCTCCTCCCCCGGTACAGCCGGAACCGAATGTGAATATGAATGATGGGGACATAATTGCTCTTACCCAGAAGTTCAGCAAACTAAAACCGCCATCCTTTCAGGGAGGCCTTGAATTGTTAAAAGCTGAAGCATGGGTTTTGGAGACTGAAAAACTGTTTGAAGTGTTTCCGTGCTCGGAGGCACGTAAGGTACTGTTGGCCACCTTCACTTTGCAAGAAGAGGCTAGAAGGTGGTGGATGCTTACCCGTGATGACAACATTGCTATGACTTGGGCTCAATTCAAAGTAGCCTTCTTTGAAAAGTACTTCCCTGAGTGTGTCAAGGATAGGAAGGTGACTGAATTTGAACAACTGAGACAGGGCACCATGTCCGTTGCTAAATATGAAACAAAGTTTACTGGGCTTGCTAGATATGCACCACACATGGTGGACATTGATTACAAGAAGGCCAGAAGGTTTGAAGGTGGCCTGAATGTTGCAATACTGGACAGAATAAGTGTTCTGAAATTACCAACCTATGTAGGTGTTCTTGACCGAGCATTGATGGCTGAGTCGAACATCGAAGCTGTGAAACAATCTGAAGCACCAGCGTCTGAATGGCGTGGCAAGAGGCAGGGTTTTAAGTTCAAGAAAGGCAAGAACAACCCGCTGAACAGAAAGCAAAATACAGGGTCAACGACTACTTCTAGTCAAGGAAACAGTTCCTTTCCACCCTGTTCCGAATGTCGTAAGAACCATAAGGGAGTTTGTTATAAAATCTCTGGTGCTTGTTTCAGGTGTGGCAAGGTGGGCCACATGGTTAAAGATTGCCCCTCCACTGCTCCGGGCAATAGTAAAGCTGCAGGTAGCGCCGCAGCATCAACTGTAGCACCAAAACCGAACCCCAAAGCTACCGGGAAAAAGCCTATAAGGCAGGGCCTAGTGTTCGCCCTAGTACCGGGAGATGTACAAAATACTGAGACCGTTATGTCAGGTATCCTCTCTATTTGTACTCAAAATGCATATGTACTGATTGATTCTGGGTCTACACATTCATATGTATCGCATGCTTTTTCACGAAAACTGAATAGACCCTTAGAACCCATGAACTATCTGTTAGCTGTATCATCACCTGTTGGAGGATCCATGACATGTGCTTATATGTACCATGCATGTGAAATTATTGTTGGGGATATGCATCTGTTTATTGATTTACTGCCATTGAACATTGATCATTTTGATGTAATATTGGGGATGGACTGGTTACAAAAATATCATGCTACCATTGATTGTGTGACAAAGCAAGTTGTTTTCCGTCCACCTAGTTTACTCGAATTTGTATTTAATGGAAGTGGAGTAGTACATCCCCCGTATTTGATTTCTTCTGTGAAAGCTGTTAAACTGATTAGGAATGGGTGTAAAGGGTATCTGTGTTCTGTATTGACTGTATCTACTGATGATAATGTTAATGTGAATAGTATTCCCATAGTCAGAGAATTCCCAGATGTTTTTCCAGATAATCTGCTAGGGGATTTGATTGACAGGAAGATTGAATTTACCGTTGACGTGATTCCGGGTACACAGCCTGTATCGAAAGCTCCTTACCGAATGGCTCCGACTGAATTAAAAGAATTGAAAGTGCAACTGCAAGAACTGTTAGACAAGAAGTTTATCAGGCCTAGTACTTCACCGTGGGGCGCACCCGTCTTGTTTGTGAAAAAGAAAGATGGCTCACTGAGACTGTGTATTGATTACCGTGAACTGAACAAGGTAACTGTGAAAAATAAATACACATTGCCTCGTATTGATGACTTATTTGATCAGTTACAGGGTGCTCAAGTGTTTTCTAAGATTGATCTCAGATCCGGATACCATCAGTTGAAAGTTAAACCTGAGGACATTGACAAAACTACTTTTTGAACGAGGTATGGACATTATGAATTTTTAGTTATGCCTTTCAGAGTTACCAATGCACCTGCTCCATTTATGGACCTCATGAACAGAATCTTTAAACCATACCTTGATGACTTTATTGTTGTATTCATTGATGACATTCTGATTTATTCTAAGACTAGATAAGAACATGAACATCATCTGAGACTTGCCCTACAAACCCTAAGAGAACAGAAACTTTATGCTAAACTATCTAAATGTGAGTTTTGGCTTGATCATGTTATGTTTTTGGGGCATGTTGTTAGCAAAGAAGGAATTTCTGTTGATCCGTAGAAAATTGAAGCTGTAGTGAACTGGCCTAGACCAACAAATGTGACAGAAGTCTGAAGCTTTTTGGGTTTGGCTGGGTATTACAGAAGGTTTGTCAAAGATTTCTCCAAAATTGCCTTACCGTTGACTCAATTAACTCAGAAGGGGATATCATTTGACTGGACTGACCAGAGGGAATCAGCGTTTCAAGAGTTGAAAACTCGCCTAGTGACTGCACCTGTTCTTACCCTACCTTCAGGTACAGATGGTTTTACCATTTTTAGTGATGTTTCTCATAAGGGTTTGGGATGTGTTTTAATGCAGAATGGGAGAGTAATTGTTTATGCTTCCCGACAACTGAGACTGCATGAAAAGAACTACCCGACCCATGATTTGGAACTTGCTGCAGTAGTATTTGCACTGAAAATCTGGCGTCACTATCTGTATGGGGCGACATGTGAAGTATATACCGACCACAAGAGTCTGCAGTATTTCTTCACCCAAAAAGAACTAAGTATGAGACAGCGGAGATGGCTAGAATTGATTAAAGATTATGACTTACGAATTTTGTACCATCCTAGGGAAAGCCAACACTGTTGCCGATGCACTGAGCCGGAAATGAATTGCAAATTTAGCTTGTTTGCTTACCGGACAGAAAGGGTTGCTTCATGACCTTGAAAGATCCGAAATTGAAATTGTTCTGCGAGAACAAGGCGGAACAATAGCTGCTTATTTCTGCTCAACCGGCACTGATTGAAGAAATTAAAGAGAAACAACAACATGATGACTTCTTGAGAAAGATCATTGAAGAAAGAGAATCTAAACCGAGACCGGGGTTCAAATTTGAGAACAATGTACTGAAATTTCAAGAAAGACTGTGTGTACCGAATGATTCTGAAGTGAAAAGAAGAGTTCTGCAAGAGGGCCACAATTCAAAATTCTCTATCCATCCGGGGAATACGAAAATGTACCAAGACCTGAAACTGAATTTCTGGTGGCCGGGAATGAAGAAAGAAATTTCTGAGTTTGTATCGAAATGTCTTCATTGCCAACAAGTTAAAGCTGAACATCAACGACCCGCAGGCTTATTGCAGCCCTTACCGATACCGGAGTGGAAATGGGAACATATCACGATGGATTTTATCGTCGGATTACCTCGCTCTAGAAAATGTATGGAATCTATTTGGGTTATTATTGATAGACTGACTAAATCTGCACACTTGTTACCTATCAAGACAATTTATAATGCGGACAAATTGGCTATACTCTATATTGATGAAATTGTTAGACTGCATGGAGTGCCTGTGTCTATAGTTTCTGGAAGGGATTCGAAGTTTACATCGAGATTCTGGCAAAGCCTACAGACTGCACTGGGTATTGAATTGAGACTGAGTAGTGCCTATCATCCTCAGACAGATGGCTAGTCAGAGAGGACCATACAAACTCTAGAGGATTTATTGAGAATGTGTGTCCTTAATTTTCAAGGAAACTGGGAAAGCCATTTGCCCTTAGCTGAGTTCGCCTACAACAACAGTTATCATTGAAGTATTGGTATGGCACCTTTCGAGGCATTGTATGTCAGAAAATGTAGATCTCCGATTAGCTGGGCAGAAGTTGGAGATGGGCCTTTGCTTGGGCCCGAGATTGTTTATAAAATGATTGAGAAAGTAAAACTGATACAGCAGCTGACTGAAAACCGCACAGAGCAGACAGAAAAGTTATGCAGATGTCAGAAGACTGGGACAGAGAACATGAAGTGGGTGATCACGTTTTTGTGAAAGTGACACCGATGAAAGGCCAGACTCGTTTTCGAGTCAAAGGAAGTTAGCGCCAAGGTATGTCGGACCGTATGAGATTATTGAGAAAATCAATCCGGTGGCGTATCAAGTTGCGCTTCCTCCTGAAATGGAGCATATGCATAACGTTTTCCACATTTCGATGTTGAGAGATAATCTCCAGGATCCTTTCCATGTGATAGAGCCTACTCGTGTAGTGTTGAGTGATGACTACACTTACGAGGAACGACCTATACAGATTGTGAATAGACGGATCAAGAAGTTGAGAAACAAAGAGATCCCGTTAGTAAAAGTTGACTGGCAAAACCATGGTGGCATGTATACCACTTGGGAAAGGGAAGATGACATGGCTAAAAGATATCCGGAGCTGTTCCCATTGAATCCTGTTTTCTTCCAGAATGAAGGTAATTCGAGTTTAGAGGACTAAACTCTTTATAAGGAGGGGAGACTGTAACAACCCTCATCACTGATCACCGATTAATTACCGATTACTGCTAAACTGAGAATGATTATGATTGGTAATTGAACTGACTGGATTACTGAACTGACTGACTAAAATGTAAAACTGAATTGATTGCCTTGTATCTATCTGAATTGCATTTTATCTGTTTGACTGTTTAATTATCTGTTTAGTTTTTATGTTTAAACTGTTAATTGATGGCCTTATCGGCGGCCGAATCCAAAATTGATTGATGTTCCATGATTAGTAGAAATAATGTGATTTTTATGGTGTAGTTATTGAAAAACTGATTTAGTATGATTAAATTATATTAAAATAAGCCAATTGCAAGAGTTAGCTTAATTACCATATTGTCATTGTTAGTGGGCCCTTTATTATAACATATTTGAGCCTCCTTATTACACTTAGGCAACATTTTGCTCAACTTATTTCATGTTTTTAGCCGACCATAGAGAGAGAGAGAGAGAGAGGAACTTGAGTTCATCTTGTCATCTTGGCTTGAAACCTTGAAGAATTGGAGTGTAATTGGCAAATTGAACCTCAAGACTAGTAATTAAGGAACCTAGGTATGAATTTCATCCTCTTGATTTGTGTCTTTAAGTTGTTTCATGCATGGCTCATGTTTAATTGAAGAGCTAAGTCATGTTTTAGTGCTAACATGTGGATTTGTGTTAGAATCCATGCATGCATGTGTTTATCCTTGCATTGTGAGGTTTGATTTCATGAAAATTGTACATGCATGTTTATAATATTGTTATAGTTCATGATTTCATCTTGTATTTGAGAAAATTCGCTCATTAGAGCATGTTTTGGAACTTGGAAGTTGTTTAAAATTCATGCATGTCATGTTTAGAGCATGTTTATGGAAATGGGTTTGAAATTTGGATTTAATTAACTCGCCCTTGGGCTTTGATTTCCCAAATTGAGCTTTGAAACTTGTTGTATATTGAGTTTAAAGGTGTTTTCCAGAAATTGGGCCCAAGAGGTCGAGTTTTGAGCTTAGGAATGCTTGGTTTGAGTTTGGGAGGCAAGTTTGGAAATTCCAGAATTTGGCTTCTACGCTCGAGCGAAGGATTCTACGCTTAAGCGACCACCGTTTACTCTGATCTTCGCTCGAGCGAAGGAATGGTGGCTCCAGCGTAAATTTCAAGCTCTCAGAATCTGGGTGCACGCAGACGCACGCTCGAGCGAGGGAACCTGCGCTCGAGCGAGGACTTGTGTCTCACGCTCGAGCGAGGGTCGAGCGTCCATCGAGCGTAAATTTTGAGCATCCAGTATTTTTACTGTAGCACACTAGTCCGCTCGAGCGATGGAATTCACGCTCGAGCGGAGCCCCTTTATCTGCATGTCCGCTCGAGCGTAGAAAGCCACGCTCAAGCGAGACTCCTGTTTTCTGAAAATTTTGTTAAGTGTTTAAAAGTGCATCTTTTGCATCCTCTTTCCATCATAGGCATTCCTAGGGCATGTTTAAGACATCTTAATGAGGATATAGACTGTAGAACCACACCAAGGCAAATTAGGGATTAAATTATTATTTTTCCCAACTGTGTAGCTTAGTGTGTGTTCACTCTGTACTGTCTAGGGTTGGCATTTCGAGAAGACGCTCTAGCTTACTGTAGCCCAAAACTCTGTGAGTAACAATTGTGTAAAGATATGTTCAAAATGATTATCTTCTGAACAACTGAACTGTTTACTGTTTACTGAATGAATGTATGTCCTATATTCTAAACTGTATTGTGGCATCCTTAGCACCTACTGTTTACTGTTACTGTTACAGAGATCTCTGTCGGTTTCCTCATTGGAACCACTACTGTTTACTGATTGATGGCCATCATTTACTGTTCGGTCTTCTAAGACCTACTGTTTACTGTTATGCTAATGGATGCACCACATATGATTGTTTATTATACTGAACAACTGATATACTGATTTAATGAACTGTTTTCATTACTGTAAGGACATTCATTCTAAACCCCTTTACGCAGTGTTATTCACTGGGCTTTAGCTCACTGTTCATTTATATATATGTAAGTGTATCGTGACCAGACCAATGCTAGAAGCGTCGCGGTAAACTCCAGTTTTGTCAAGCCAACCAATGTGCCTCACTGCGAGGTTCCGAGCCTGCCAAGGTATGGCTTAGGGGTGTTTTTATTTCCCCGTTTGTCTCTGTACTGTTTTGTAATACTGTATAGACTGGCAGCACCTATACTGTACTGTTAGTAGGGATTAAGTCCCTGTACTGAATGATTGTAAATATTGTGCATAACTGTTCTGTACTGAATGTTTATATGTATGAAAAGTCTTTTTGCATACAGACTATCACAGCTCATTGGATATTGTTTTATTACTGTAATGGCTTCCGCCATGCCCCTGTACTCTGTTTTACTGTATTACTGTTAAGCAGGCCTTCGGTAATCTCAGATTACTGGCCGGTTACGGTGCTAAACCCATAGGGGCGGGTTTGGGTCGTGACACTACTCAACTGGAGAACACCGGCAGAATAGATGGCACCTGTCTAACTTGCAACAGAGAGAAGAGTCTCCGGCGGTGGCTCATCCACCCATGGATACTCCGACGATCAAGTCGGTACTCCATATCTCTCAAAGATAACCAATAGTATTTAACTCACTAAACAGAATATCAAAAGTCATACCTTAGACCCATGCGGTTGCCTCCCTTTTATAGCCAACATAATCTTAGTCTCAAATAACAGCTTAACTCTAATGGACTTAGGATTACTGCTAACTTGGACTCCCAGTAGGATTAGGATAAACTCTCTAAGAGTCTTATCTTTACCCAAACTGAAGTCTTCTCCCATTTTAGGACTCTTGTTCCCTTATCCGCTTATCTCGGATTCTGGTATTCTTGCAGATAACCTCGGCCTAGTCGAGATCATCTCGGCATCTTGACCAGGATACGTGACATCTCGACTGACAGTTCGGTGTCACCTCGGCCACGTATTGTCATTTAAAAATTATGTCCCCACAGTTTCCCATTCTATATTTGGGGAGGACTAGATTGGGGGTGGCCATTATTATATGCTTGGGAACTTTGTATATAAGTTTTTATCCTGTTCCGCTTTATCCCCTGGAGTCCAAGGGTCAAACCACGGGATTGAGTTTATCCCCCGTTTGTTGGGGATTAATAAAGTGTCATATTCAGACACATTGTCCCATTGTCAAATTGTGCAACCAAACGTGGCATAAATGGGTCTCATGGATAAATAATCAAATCCTCCCTCCCTTATCAAGTAACCAAACGTGCATTTAGTGTTTTATCTTTTACCTTGGTGTTTTATCTTTATTTTACTCAAAAGAATGTGTGGAGTAGAACATAATCAACGATCTGATGGAATTCTGTTGTTGACTACAAATTTGTTGGAAAAATGGTTTTATATAGGCATATTTTTAGCGAAATTTAGGTGGACCCTAAATGTCTTTTGGGGTGGGTCCGAAGAGGTGAAGTGTTCCTTGCCGCGTGACAAGTCACACGGTGAAGACGGAACGTCAAAACCATTTATGAGTGAATGGGAAGATGACGTCGTTTTCGGGTCTAACATTAATTTTTTAGATAAAATTCTTTTGAATTTTTTCAATAAAAATTAGTATGGAAATTTAATTTAATCCTAAAATTCAAATTTTAGATTCTAAGTGGTTTCTTAAAATTTGTAATTTTAGAATTTAATTTAATTCTAAATTTAAATTTTAGGTTCCTTATATAATTCCTAAAGTTTGAACCTCTTCATTTATTTATTAAACTATTTCATTAGTTTAATATATATATATTCAAATTGTTTAAATATATATATTCCAAATGGTTTATTTGAGAAAGGTCCAACAGTGTAGAACTTTGACCAAAGGTTTGTTTTATTAAACTATTTAATAGTTTAATAAGTGTTTTCCAACGGTTTGAATTTTTGTTCTGCAACGGTCAATTCAATTTTTTTCAAATGGTACCTGTTCGGTTTGCTCTGCACCAGTTCGGACCGTATTTTTTGTCTATAAATACAAATCCTTTTCTAGCAGTCCAAGTTGATCCGAAAAAATTGAGTATGAATTTTGTCCTTTTGCTGTCCATTTTCTTTTAGTGCATTATTCTTCATTTTAGTTTAGAATAAATATTCAGAGAGTTAGAACACAGGTTTAGTTTGCCGAATAAATTTATTTGAAGTGCTTCTATAAATTTGTGAAGATCATTGTATCTTGGGAGATAGACACCATTTAACCGTAAGCACCGTAGCGAGGCGAATCTGTCTTAAGAACAGAGTGTCAGACACTCGACTTGGTCTTGTAATTTTTATTTGGTTCGACAAAATAAATCTGGTATGTTATTTATTTATTTTGTTTGAATTTATTTCAAGTTATTTTATTTACACAGAAGATTGTTCCAACAATCTTAAGACAGATTCGCCTTATTCTGTTTACAGAATTTTTCGTTTGTTTCCCTTTTTCTTTCTTCGTAAATAATTTCGAAAGAAAATTATTTTCTGTGAATTTACAAAATAATATTCTGGTTAGAAAAACAAATAGTGATTATATGCTATTTAACAGATAGTAGTAATATACTACCTCTTTTCTTTGATAACAACTAGCAGTACGATACTGGTGTGATTAACAATTCAGAATATATTTTTGTGGAATTTTTTCAGAAATTAATTTTAGGTTTTAGAAATTATTTTCTGAGTTTTCATTAATTAAAATTCTGTTTTTAGTATTTTAATTTTTGGAGTGTAACAAGAGATTTAATTTCTTGTGTGGAATTAATTTGGTTAAATAAAGGTTTATTTTATTTTCAAATTAATTGACAAATAAAAGTTATATTCTTATTTCTTTTAATTTACAGAATTTAATTTTCTTGTGTGGTTTTAATTTGGTTAAATAAAATTTTATCTTATTTCCAAATTAATTGAAAAAATAAAGTTATATTCTTATTTCTTTTATTTTACAGAATTTTATTTTCTGTGTGGAATTATTTTGGTTAAATAAAATTTTATTTTATTTCCAAATTAATTGAAAAATAAAAGTTATAGTTTTTATTTCTTTTATTTTCTGTGTGGAATTAATTTGTTTAAATAAAATTTTATTTTCAAATTAATTGGAAAATAAAAGTTACATTCTTGTTTCTTTTATTTTTACAGAATTTAATTCTGTGTATTTGGTTTAATTTTCTGTGTAGTGTAAATTCTAATTATAATTTTGTTTTATAAATTAGAATTGATGGCTACTGAAACAAATGCCCAAACAAGTACTACTGTGGTGGCTGCGATTGCACTAACCCTCTCTCATGTGATGATAGTACCGGTAAATCACGGTGAAAAACCAAAGAAGTTCTCAGGAATTGACTTTAAAAGATGGCAACAGAAAATGTTGTTCTATCTTACAACTCTGAACCTGGCTCGTTTCCTCCGTGAAGATGCTCATATCCTGAAAGAGGATGAAACCGACCGGCAAGTGGTTGCTGCGGTTGATGCTTGGAAACATGCCGATTTCCTTTGCCAGAATTACGTCTTGAACGGACTTGACAACACATTATACAACGTCTACAGCCCAATCAAGATAGCAAAAGAACTTTGGGAATCGTTGGAGAAAAAGTACAAAACAGAAGATGCTGGCTCAAAGAAATTTGTGGTTGGCAGATTCCTGGATTTTGTAATGGTTGATTCAAAAACTGTGATTAGCCAAGCTCAAGATTTCCAACTCATTCTGCATGACATTCACGCAGAAGTTATGTCTCTCAGTGAATCCTTTCAAGTTGCAGCCTTAATTGAAAATTACCCCAAGGCTGGAAAGAATTCAAGAACTACCTTAAACACAAGCTGCAAAGAAATTTCTATGGATGAGTTAATTGTGCGTTTAAGGATTGAGGAGGACAACCGCAATTCTGAAAAGCAGGGCTGGTAAGAATCCTATGGAGTCTAAGGCAAATGTGGTGGAACATGCTTCAAAAACCAAGAAACGTAAGTCTTCTGGAGAAAGTTCATCACAAGGCTCTAAAGGGGGAAAAAATAAAAAGTACAAGTTTAATGGCAAATGTTACATCTGTGACAAAGAGGGACATCGGGCCAAAGATTGCCGTAGCAAAGGAAAAAGTAAGAAAAGAATAAGCAAGAAGCCTGCTCAAGCCCATATGACCGAAGTGGATAATATTTCCAATGGTGTCGATGACATCAATCTTTCTACAGTTGTTTCCGAGGCAAATCTTGTCGAAAATCCTAAAGAATGGTAGGTGGACACTGGTGCTACTCGTCATATTTGTGCCGACAAAAAGATGTTCACATCTTATTCTACAGTGGACAATGGTGAACAACTGTTTATGGGCAACTCCTCAACTTCCAAAGTTGAAGGACAAGGAAAGATTGTACTCAAGATGACATCTGGAAAGGAACTCACTCTCAACAATGTGCTGCATGTACCGGACATTCGCAAGAATCTTGTTTCCAGATCTTTGTTGAGTAAGAATGGGTTTAGGCTAGTATTTGAGAGTGATAAGTTTGTACTTACTAAGAATGGGATGTATGTAGGAAAATGTTACATGTTTGATGGCCTTTTCAAGTTAAATGGAATGACCGTTGTACCCTCAGTTATTAATAATACTACATCTTCTTCTTACTTGCTTGAGTCTTCAAATTTATGGCATGGTAGACTAGGACATGTTAATTATGGATCTTTGCGTAGATTAATTAATATGGAATGTTTACCTAAATTTGACATTAATTCAAATCATAAATGTGAAATTTGTGTTGAGGCAAAATTATCTAAAACTCATTTTCATTCAATTGAAAGAAGTACGGAACCACTTGAATTAATTCATAATGATATTTGTGATTTTAAATCAATTCAAACCAGAGGTGGGAAAAAGTATGTAATCACTTTTATAGATGACTATACTAGATATAGTTATATTTATTTAATTCGAACTAAGGATGAAGCTTTGGAAACTTTCATTCAATATAAGAATGAAGTTGAAAATCAACTTGGTAAGAAAATCAAGAAACTTATAAGTGATAGAGGTGGTGAATATGAATCACTTTTAGGTGAATTTTGTAAAGAACATGGAATAATTCATCAAACCACCGCTCCTTACTCACCTCAGCAAAATGGAATTGCTGAAAGGAAAAATAGGACTTTAAAAGAAATGATGAATGCCATGTTAATAAGTTCCGGATTACCTCAGAACTTGTGGGGGAAGCAATACTTTATGCTAATTATATTTTAAATAAAATACCCCAAAAGAAAGTGAATCAAACACCTTATGAATTGTGGCATGGAAGAGTGCCATCCTACAAATACTTAAAAGTGTGGGGGTGTTTGGCTAAAGTGGCTATTCCTAGTCCTAAAAAGACTAAGATAGGTCCTAAGACCATTGATTGCATTTTCATTGGTTATGCCAAGAATAGTAGTGCATATCGATTTTTGATTCATAAATCAGAACATTCCGAAATGCATGTAAATACTATTATTGAGTCTCGGAATGCATCATTCTTTGAACATGTATTTCCAAAGAAGACTAGACAAGAGACTAGTAACAATAAAAGATCTCATGATGCCATTACTAGTCAGGATCAAGAACATGATCAAGAGCAAGAGTTAGATCAAAATGAAGAAAATGAACTTAGGCGTAGTAAACGTGCTAGAACCTCAAAATCGTTTGGTCTAGATTTTCTAATCTTTTTGTTAGAAAATGAGCCTTTAACTTTTAAAGATGCTATGTCCAATCCTGAAGCTCCTTTATGGAAAGAAGCTATCAACAGTGAAGTTGAATCCATCTTGCAAAATCACACTTGGGAATTAGTGGACTTGCTACCAGGTTGTAAACCTCTTGGGTACAAGTGGATTTTCAAGAGAAAATTGAAAGCGGATGGATCAATAGACAAATACAAGGCAAGACTTATAGTCAAAGGTTTTAGACAGAAAGAAGGTCTAGATTACTTTGACACATACTCACCGGTTACTAGAATAACATCCATTAGAATGCTAATTGCCATTGCATCTCTTTACAATCTAGAAATTCATCAAATGGATGTTAAAACCGCTTTCTTAAATGGTGAGTTAAATGAAGAAATTTACATGGAACAACCAGAAGGGTTTTCTGTTCTGGGAAAAGAAAAGAAAGTGTGTAGATTGGCTTAAATCATTATATGGTTTAAAATAAGCGCCAAAGCAACGGCATGAGAAATTTGACAAGGCAATGATGTCAAATGGATTTAAAATTAATGAGTGTGACAAATGTGTTTATATTAAAAACACAGACAACGGTTATGTCATTGTATGTCTTTATGTAGATGATATGCTCAGTCATAGGTAGTAATAATTATATGATTAAAACTACCAAGAAAGACATGGGTATTGCTGATGTATTCTTGGTATGAAAATTACGAAAACATCAGAAGGTTATACTTTGTCACAATCTCATTACATTGAGAAAATACTTGACAAATTCAGCAAAGATGATGATCATCTTGCTAGAACTCCTGTAGATGTTAATTTGTATCTTTCTAAGAATATACAGAAAGTATTTCTCAATTAGAGTATGCCCAAATTATTGGAAGCTTTATGTACTTGATGAACTGCACTCCCCAGATATAGCTTATGCAGTAAGTAAATTAAGTAGATATACGAGTAATCCAAGAGTAGAACACTGGAAAGCAATTATAAGGGTTCTGAGATATCTCCGATTTACTCGTAACATTGGGCTTAATTATACTAGATATCCAACAGTACTTGAAGGATACTGTGATGCAAATTGGATATCGGATACTAGAGACTCGAAGTCCACCAGTGGATATGTCTTTACTCTTGGTGGGGCGGCTGTATCTTGGAAATCTTCCAAACAGACTTGTATTGCTAGGTCTACTATGGAATCTGAATTCATAGCGTTAGACAAAGCTGGGGAAGAAGCAGAATGGCTTCGCCACTTCCTTGAAGATATTCCAATATGGCCAAAACCAGTGCCTGCTATATGTATACATTGCGATAGTCAATCAACTATAGGTAGAGCACAGAGTCATATGTATAACGGTAAGTCACGACACATTCGTCGTCGACATAACACCATAAGACAACTACTCTCTAATGGAATTATTTCCATAGAATATGTTAAGTCTAAAGACAACATAGCGGATCCACTAACCAAAGGGTTAGCAAGAGAGCTAGTTGAGAATTCATCGAGGGAAATGGGACTTAAGCCTATTAAATAAGAGTTACCACAACGGTAACCCAACCTAGTTGACTGGAGATCCCAAGATCTAGGTTCAAAGGGACAACCGAGTTGTGAATGACTCAGAAGGATCACTGGGGAGTCTAACCCCTACCTATTTCTTTGATGAAAAAGTGATGTCTGCAGCGTTTTAGGTTAATTAAAACTTTTAATGATTTTTATATCTAGGTAAACCTAGTGGAGTATGGCAGGAATACTCTTCATAAGAATCACCTATGTGAGTGTGAATTGGGCCGGTTCTGTGAGATTTGTGAAGGGCTACGATTCTCTAGAGCACTCATGAAGACCAGGTTGTTCAGGGCCAAAATGAACACAATAGTGAGAACTAAACTGTGTCTGGGAATATACTGTGTGAGTTCTATTATCTTGGTTTATACAAACGGCTGAACAGTTCAAGACATCATGTTCACTATTTAGCTAGTAAATCCGATAGTGTCTCACAAGGGAAGGTTCAAAGCCAAAAGCTACCTATCATTTGCAGAATATTACCAATTTCTGTACTCTCTGATTAGATAATGTTGTTACATTTTCTCTCCGTCAAATTCCATTCATATGGGGAATTGTTGGAAAAATAGTTTTATATAGGCATATTTTTAGCCAAATTTGGGTGGATCCCAAATGGCTTTTGGGGTGGATCCGAAGAGGTGAATTGTTCCTTGCCGCGTGACAAGTCACACGGTGAAGACGGAACGTCAAAACCATTTATGAGTGAATGGAAGATGACGTCATTTTCGGGTCTAACATTAATTTTTTAGATAAAATTCTTTTGAATTTTTTCAATAAAAATTAGTGTGAAAATTTAATTTAATTCTAAAATTCAAATTTTAGATTCCTAAGTGGTTTATTAAAGTTTGTAATTTTAGAATTTAATTTAATTCTAAATTTAAATTTTAGGTTCCTTATATAATTCCTAAAGTTTGAACCTCTTCATTTATTTATTAAACTATTTCATTAATTTAATATATATATATTCAAATTGTTTAAATATATATATTCCAAATGGTTTATTTGAGAAAGGTCCAACAGCGTAGAACTTTGACCAACGGTTTGTTTTTTATTAAACTATTTAATAGTTTAATAAGTGTTTTCCAACAATTTGAATTTTTGTTCTGCAACGGTCAGATTCAATTTTTCAAATGGTACTTGTTCGGTTTGCTCTGCACCAGTTTGGATCGTATTTTTTGTCTATAAATACAAATCCTTTTCAGCAGTCCAAGTTGATCCGAAAAAATTGAGTCTGAATTTTGTCCTTTTGCTGTCCACTTTCTTTTAGTGCATTATTCTTCATTTTAGTTTAGAATAAATATTCAGAGAGTTAGAACACAGGTTTAGTTTGCCGAATAAATTTATTTGAAGTGCTTCTATAAATTTGTGAAGATCATTGTATCTTGGGAGATAGACGCCATTCAACCTGTAAGCACCGTAGCGAGGCGAATCTGTCTTAAGGACAAAGTGTCACACACTCGACTTGGTCTTGTAATTTTTATTTAGTTTGACAAAATAAATCTGGTATGTTATTTATTTATTTTGTTTGAATTTATTTCAAGTTATTTTATTTATACAGAAGATTGTTCCAACAACTGTCACCATCACCAATATCAGCAATATGATACAATCCATAATGGGAGGGAATGGAAAAGTCACTTAAATCTTTCCATCTGTCCTTGTGGGGGGAATCAAGCAATTGTTTCCTTGGGAAAACACTTGGAAGTCAGGGGCTTCGTTGGAGGTGCCTTTCTTTGTGTGGATAGCTGCTCTTGATTCTATTTTCCTAATTGGTGTTGCACGTGCCGCAAAGACAAGGTGTTGGTGGACCACTTACTTTATTGTGAGGTGGCAAGAGAGCTATGGAATTCTTTTTTCTTTCCTCCCATTTTTGGTGTTTCCTGGTCTATGCCAGCCTCGGTTGTGTGCTTATTCAATCTTGGGCAGGTGGGTGCCCTTCCAAGGAGTCCTTAAAGCTTGGAAGGTAGCACCCATGTGCTTCATGTGGAGCATACTTTTGAGAAGTTAGTTGTCAATGCGTAGATTGAATGTCTTTAATCCGTTAGTTTCCATTTTAGGCGCTGAGGAAACTATTGTGAAGCTTATTTTGCTCTCGAATTTTTTATGGGGAGAGCTCTGTTTCTTGGATGTTTTTAGTTTGATTGTATACACCTGGTATACAGAGGTTATGCTCCTTCTAGTTCATTTTGAATATAATCTACCTGTCAAAACAATATGATAATTTTCTTAATTTTATTGTAGAGATGTCCAATGCGATCTGTAGCTTGTCAGAGATTTCTATATTGTGAGTTCATGGTGTCTATTTGTGGAGTAATTTGTAGTTTAAAGAAACATACGAGGTATTTTATGTGCAGGTGTTAAACCTTCTGGGTGGAGAACAGACATGCAGTGGAATGGGACATCCAGAAGAGCGACCAACACATTCTGGAACAGAAGACAGCAACAGTCCCCATATTTGATGATTTATTTGGAGACAGTTTAGGCACTGGTGTGAATGCCAGTGAACGTAAAAATGATGATGACCCATTTGCTGATGTTTCATTTCACACCAATGATGATAAAGAACACGTGACTGATATTTTTTCTGGAATGAACGCTGATAAACCAGGAACCATTTGATATTTTTGGGCCCACTTTTGAAGGTCCACAACACGAGGAAAATCATAAAAAGATGTTCCTGATTTCATGGCTGGTTTGCCAATCAGTGAAAATGCCTCAATGACTCCACAGAAAGGGGCCTCCCCTGGGGCACACTCTGAAACCATCTTCTCAGACTCCACCATGAATCCCAATCACCTAGTTTCTAACAATGTTTTCAATGGAATACTTGATGGTTCTCAAGCAGCGGGGATGAATGTGAATCCTATGTTTTCTTTGTGCCCTATCCTATGGCATATAATACCACATCTGGCTTAATGTTTAGTCCTGCTTTTCCTTCTTAGCCAGTGAATTATTGTGCCTTGGGGAATTTCTTGACCCAGTAGCAGTTCTTATCAACAATGTCAAACTTCCAACAGGTGGGAAATCTGCAATCTCAAAACACTGGTGTCAGTCATGCTGCTGGAACTAAAGGAGTATATTCTTCACCTCTTCCTGATATTTTCAATCCAAATATTCCGACCCGAACTCCCAGTTCTGTGATGAACAGTTCAAAGAAAGAGGAGACCAAAGCATTTGATTTTATCTCGGTAAGTTTGAGAACCAGCATTGCTCTCTCTCTCTGTCTCTCTCCCTCTCTCATATATATATATATATATTTTTTTCCCCTCTCTTCTTCAGTGCTTATTGAGAACCAGCATTTGCCTAGAGATTTTTGCATTGAAATTCCCTTCCTCATCTTGTATCATATATACTTGTTTTAAAAGTTAGCTTCAGTCCTACTTGAGTATATTTTTATTTTACCAACAGTCAAACTGCATGGTCATGATTTGTTTATTGACATATCTGCTTGTTTGCCACCTTCTAGATCTATGTTACCAACAGTCAAACTGCATGGTCAACCCCCCACCCACACCACCACCACAGACATTGTTATAGATTTTGGATTGCAGCACATCTAAGATGGCTGTCAATATTGACATATCTGCTTGTTTGCCACCTTCTCAATCTATTCAGAGTTCAATCTTCACTGTAGTTGGGATTCTCTGCATCTTCTTTTCTGTATACACAACCACCGCCCTTATGATCTAGGGTATTCATTTGGTCTTTAGCTATGATGTCTTTCCCAATTAGTGGATGTCGTCAATGGAAGTGGCACAGATGGATCCCTTTGGCAAGGTTGGGTGGTTCTCCCTAAAATGTGTTGAGGTGCACGGGGAGACAAGCTTGAATGCCACGCTTGCTCATTTCTTTCCGACTAGGTGCTTTCAGTCCTTTACTAAAATATAATAAAAGGTAGGGAAAAGTCCCCTTGTTTTTTTGTTTAGCAAAACGAAAGTCTGTATACAAGCTGTCAAGAGGAAGCCCCATCCAAGGGTAGTTGTGATTCATTATGAGGACCTCACTTGTGGCTAGTAAAAGAAGATTGTTTATGTGGAACCTCCAATGTTTTATGTGGAGAAAGTTTTTCAACTAGGCTAATATTATGCTATGAATGGCATATCATGAAGTATGCAAATAATCTTTTTGAATAGTAAAAAAATATGAAAGAGATTGTCTTCTTATCCATTTTGAAACTAGAAGTGCTACACGGACCTGGCAGATGCATCCCTTATTTAATCGTACTTGTACAAAAATGTGAGAGACTTACAGGAGAGGGGATAGTGGAGGGGCGGCACCACATGTGTATGAGGTTTAGTAGCAGGAACCTCCTATTTAGTTGATGTTTTCTCCTCAGAAGCCTGATTATGCACCCCCAAGTAAGAAAATTCTAAGAAACTCGCTTTTAACTGAGATAGAACCTTACAAACATACAAATCTCACATAAACAAAAGAAAAACAACTTAAACTTATTTCTGGTAGGTTCTATTTACGTAATAAAATGATAATTAACAAAAAAACAATTTGTAGTTGACATAATCTCTTATATTTATTTACATTTTAACACATTACCAAAAAAAAAATGTTAGAATATATTTTCATATTTAATATAGAAAATATGTACATGCTCTCATAGGTGTTTCCAATCGTAGAAACTTTTATATGCCCTCGCTCTCCCACCTCGGCCCCCGCCTCCACTTTGCGCAACTAGGATTTGGGTGTGATCACTTGAACACTGTAATTTTTTTTTCTTTGAAATTTTCTTTGTTCCATACATGTGACTTACATATTGATTTGTAATTTGTCACTCCTAAAGAAAATTTTAAACACCCTTGGCTGTGTGGATTGTTATTTGTCATCCTTAATTTTTCTTTTTGAACGCATTGGGTTAATTGGATTGTCATATGTCATCCTTGAAAAAAAATAAATTGAACACTGCTGTTTGTTTGGGCTCATTCCCAATTTTGAACACCCTTTTTTTGTCAAAGCCATGGTTACTGGCCCCCTAAATCATAATGGGTGTTCTTTGTCTTGGTTTGTTTTATACTTACGGAGGTTCATTCTCCTTTTTCTATTTCTCTTTCTGTTTCAACTCAGCATTCAGAGGTTAATTCCTTGGCTGATAATTTGGCTATGCTTGGTGCTAATCAAGATTGCTCACGGGTTTTTGATTCTCTGTTAGACTTGCCTGTTTCTAATAGGTCTAGAGTATAGCATTGCTGGAGCATTTTAGCTTGCCTAAACTTTAGGACTTGGCTTTTGTTTTTTCCCCATCTCGTCTATGTTTGTTGTATAGCTTTGCTTTCTTTGAGGTTGCTAATCAAGGTTGCCCTGTCTGTCTAGGTGTACCTTTTTGTTCTTTTAATAAAATTTCCCCACGGATTTGATTTAAAAAAAAAAAAAAAAATAAACCACTCAAAGATTGATCTACGATGTGACAATGCTCCAAAAGTAGGAGGGTGCCTTCTTTGAGATATAGTAATAAATAATGGATTTATGTGAACATGAGCTTTACATAACTGCACCTGTGATATTGACATTTTCTTGCTGTAGTAGCATTTGCATTTTCCTTTTTTTTTTCTTTTTTTTTTCTTGTGTGGACAAGTCCCTTGTAATGAACAAAGAAACATAAAAGGCCAACTCAGGTGTTTAAAAGGCTTTTCTTTCAATACCATCCATTTTGTAGGAAATTTGATTTTTCTGTGATATGTGATTTGTGTTATTGCCTGAAATTTGGGATAAATAACTGGATATCTTTTAGTTCCACCTTAAGAGTAATTGGAATAATTTTTTTAATCACATTTGTATTATGTTATTAAATGTTGAAATATTGGTTGGTCTTGCAGGATCATTTGACGGCTGCTCGAGACCCAAAAAGGACCTCCTTTTGAGTTCAATAGTGGCATAGTTATGTTTGAAGCAGGTTTTTGCTTCTTCTGACCTACAAGGTTACTTATTCTTTTGCAATAATATTCCAGTGCAACGCAGATCAATCTTAATGAATGAAGCTCCCTCCAAAAGTACATTGTATTTGATGAACTTGGGGACTATTGGTGCACTGGAAAGGAGTGAATGAAAAAAGTTTTATGGGCATATCCTAATGTAGCTAAAGCATAGAAAAATGAGAGAATGTGGTTCTGCAGTTGGTTTTAGCTTTTGTATTTTGTAATCAGTTACCAATGAAATTTCTCGCCTTGAAACAAATTTGTAGAGTTGCATATTGTCACTTCTTCTAGGTTGGGCTACTTGTGATATGTCTCTTCAGCTGAGCTGTGTGCATAAGATTTAGCTTTATGGAACAGTTTGCTTTTATCAGAGATTGTGATTTCAAGTAAATTCCATGTTCTTGAGCCTAAGATGTTGTGCTGTCATTATGGACAATTTGTGTCAGAAAAATTTTTATTTGGGGAAATTACAAATATAAAATAAAATAAAATGAACTCTCATGACAAATTGAACCGTGAGGTTTTAATTGAGAGTGCTAATTTTGTCATTTGACAATCATTTTTCTCTATTCATCTTCATCGACAGCTTTCACCACTACCACCACCACCGTCTCTTGTCACAGTCCACCTCCTCCACCAACACACCACATGCCCTTGCCTACCACTGCCACCACAACCACCAGCTCCACCGACACTTATACTGTAAAAAATTGTGCAACCACAAACAAATATACTCAATGCTGGTGGTGCTCAATTTCAACCCTATAGCTGGAAAGGTTTCCCTCTGATTCAACTCATGCTGTGGAAATACAACTTCTGGTTGCCATGGGTGCTCTGGAAGAGTTGTATTAAGATGCCATGGATGCTCATGCCGGTTGCCACATATATAGATCTTGAGTCTTGCCACTTTAATGCATCGTGGAAGCTTTTGATTATTTGATTGGTAGCAGTAAAAAGGGGAAGATGGAACAAAGAAAAGTGACTAGCTAACAAGTGATAACAAGTGAGGAAGAGGTAGTGGCAGGGAAGGTTGGAGAGTGAGTTAGTGCACGGTAGGAATGATGATTGGTTGTTCTAGTATGGTGGATAGCTAATAACATAAGTTATGATTTGGTTTGGTAAAGTGAAAATTTTGAATTTACAACTCAAAGAATAAAAGAGATTATGCTACCTATGCTTAATTTTCTTTTTCCTGTTAGAACAAGCCATCGTTGTTCTGAACAGGAGCGTCCTTTTTTTCAATTAAAAAGACAAGTTTAGCATACATCACCTGTCTCTTATCTTCTGAAATTCAAGGGTTTTATCTATAAAATGACAAGTTTCACCGTTGTTGAAGCACATTCAATTTTTAATATTCCTTACTCCTTGTAAAAGTCTCTATGGCCCTGTTTGGTAGAGCTGTGGGAAAGTGCTTATAGCTTATACCTTAACAGCTTATAGCTTATAATTATGAACATAAGCTGATTTCTGACTTATAAATTAAGCTTCTCCTGCCCCACTCAAAGAATAAGTTGATTTCTGACTTACAAAAAGCTATAAGCTGTATTGTTAAGCTAAACCAAACAGATCAAAATAGTTTAAATTAAGCTGAAAGCTGAAATAAGCTGTACCAAACAGGGCCTATATAATAAAATTCCATATTTGTGCTTGGTATGCTTAAAGCTTTCTAATCCATTGTAAATATTTCTTTCTTTAATATTTTTATGGTTTATGAATGAATCTACTGTGTTTCATAGATATATTATGTTTTAAAACAAATTAAAAAATATCAGAAGCAAAAGAAGAAATAACAAGAGAATGTCCTACTTTAAGATATCTTCCAGGCTATATTTGGAATCATTTAATCAGGCTTGAGTATTTTGTTGGTTACTATGATGACATTTTAGATATCCCTTCATCAACATAACCAGTATATGAGATCATGTATGTAGAAATCTATATTTACTACTGTAGCAGTATATATATATATTAATATTTTTGGATTTGTGCCTCTTATGTGATCAATGATGGATATTGAAGAATCTAAACTGAAGTAGAATAGCAGTCCAAGACTGAAACAGAGTAACAGTTTAAGTAAATCTGTTACACCCAATTCCACAACTGATTCTGTTACATCAGCTACATCAAGAAGCTTCTAGAAGCCTTTTCCACCTCAGCCATACAGTTGTAACTGTCAATTAGTTGTAACCACTTAGAGCTTCACATACAAGTCTATATATAAGCATTGTAACTCATCATCTAAGTGTTAGTAAAAGAATAATAAAAAAGTTCTTCAGTTCTTTCAGTTCTTCATGGTATTAGAGCTACTCTCTCTTATGAGTTGATTCATGGCTCCTTCAACTTCTTTACCTTCTCTCATGTCTTCAACCTCACTTCCTCCAAATCTTTCATTACTGATTTCAAACCTTTCTTCATTTATCACTATCAAGCTTGATGCATCAAACTTTCTAATCTGGAAAAATCAACTACAAAACATTCTTATTGCTACTAGTCTTTTTGGATTTGTTGATGGGACTATATCATGTCCACAAATGACAATGACAGATTCTTCTGGTTCAGAAAAAGACAATCCTGAATATCTGCAATGGAAAATTATTGATGCACACTTGCTCAGTTGCATTACTGTAACTTTGTCGCCTAAAATCTATTTCTCTGTTCTTCATCTTCACAGTTGTGCCGAGATCTGGACTGCCTTACATAAGCGATTCACTTCGCTTTCTCGATCGTATGTTCATCAGTTGAAGAATCAATTAAACAGCATTTCTAAGAAAACAGATTCAATGGAGAATTATCTCTCCAAGATCAAAGCCTTGGTCAGTCAGTTGGCTCTCGTTTCTTCATTTATAGATGATGAAGATCTTGTTTTGCTTACTTTGAATGGTCTTCCTGATGAATATGATGCCTTCAAAACTACCATTCGAGCCAGAGCTGAGTCAATTTTCTTCTTTCTGAATCTGTTCATATTGAATCCAAACTTCAAAAACTTTATTCTAAACCTACTATGGCCTTCTCTTCGGTTTGCGGTAGAGGTCGTTCTTCTAGCTTCAGAGGTCACTCTTACAGAGGTAATCGAGGTGGTCATTCTTACAGAGGTACTCCTCGAGGCGGTGGTAGATCTGGATCTAACTTCATCACCAACTCTAGTATTTCACAAAATTTTCATGATCAAGGAGGTTACTCTCGCAGCAGAGACAATTTTCATGATCCAGGAGGTTACTCTCGCAGCAGAGGCAGATCTATATATTGTCAGATTTGCAGAGGTTCTAGTCACTCTGCATTAGACTGCTGGTATCGGATGGATCCTCAGTATCAATCCTCTTCTAGCTCGCAGCATCCTTCTGAATCTAGTTCCAGAGCATTTGTTGCTTCTCCATCAGCAGCTGCTTCTCCTCCTCAAACACCTTGGTACTTAGACTCTGCTGCTACAGATCATATCACACATGATCTTCACAATCTTAGTCAGTCACAGCCCTATCCAGGTTCAGATCAGATCACTATAGGTAATGGCACTACAATCCCCATTCACAACACTGGTAAGGGACTGCTTCCTACACCTCACTGTTCTTTTAGATTAAATCATGTTTTACATGCTCCTTCAATTTCTTCTAACCTTCTATCAGTTCACAAATTGACTAAGGACAATAATTGTCTCATCACCTTTGATGATTCTAAATTCGTGATTCAGGACAAGGATTCGAGGAGAACTCTTCATCAGGGTTCTAATACCAATGGCCTCTACCACTTTTACTCTCCTTCTACATCTGTGCTGCTTGCTGATCCATCTGTCCATAATTCTTACTTTACTACATCACATACACCTGTTTCTTCCTCTGTTTGGCATAATAGATTAGGCCATCCCTCTTTAGTGAAGTATAATCATCTTAAATCATTGTTGACTGTTTCTCAGAATAATGTTTCATAGAATAAAATGGCATCTTGTACTGATTGTTGCATAGCTAAAAGTCATAAACTTCCTTTTCAATTATCCAATACTACTGTCAATGCCCCTCTCTCTCTTATTCATAGTGATGTATGGGGGCCATATTCTTCTACTTCTGGTTATAAATACTGCTTACTTTTTGTGGATGACTTTAGTCGTTTCACTTGGCTTTTTCCATTATCTTATAAAAGTGAAGTGTGTGATAAGTTCATGGAGTTCAAGGCTTACATTGAAAAACAATTTCATACTTCCTTACAAATTTTAAGAACTGATGGAGGATCTGAATATTTTACTAATAAAATGAACTGTTTCTTGCGTACTCAAGGGATTATTCACCAACATTCTTGTCCTTACACTCCCTCTCAGAATGGTACTACTGAGAGGAAACATCGGCATATCACCTGAAACTGCTACTGCTCTTCTTCATCACTCATCTATACCATTACAATACTGGTTTGAAGAACTGAAAGAACTGAAGAACTTTTTTATTATTCTTTTACTAACACTTAGATGATGAGTTACAATGCTTATATATAGACTTGTATGTAAAGCTCTAAGTGGTTACAACTAATTGACAGTTACAACTGTATGGCTGAGGTGGAAAAGGCTTCTAGAAGCTTCTTGATGTAGCTGATGTAACAGAATCAGTTGTGGAATTGGGTGTAACAGATTTAGTTAAACTGTTACTCTGTTTCAGTCTTGGACTGCTATTCTGCTTCAGTTCAGATTCTTCAATATTCCCTGCCAAGCTGATGGGGCGATCAAGAACCATGAGCTTGGATTTGAGATATTGAAATTGAGAGACACTTAATGGTTTAGTAAACAAATCGGCAAGTTGATCAATTGTTGGAATGTCTTGCAACTGAAATTGTTTAGCCAGAACCTTATCCCGGATGAAATGACAGTCGATTCGATATGCTTTGATCGTGTGTGGAAGACAGGATTGGAAGTTAGAGCTATTGCAGAGAGGTTATCACACCAGAGGATGGGGGTAGTAGGAGAAGGAATACCCATTTCAGTAAGCAGCATAGAAATCCAACTTAACTCAGCTGCAGCATTGGCTAAAGCTCTATATTCAGCTTCAGTAGATGAGCGAGACATTGTGGCCTGTTTCTTGGCAGACCAAGAAACCAAATTAGAACCCAAGAAGACACAGTAACCCGATGTTGATTTTCTGTCATGAACATCACAGGCCCAATTTGAATCAGAATATCCATGAACATCAAAAGTACTAGAAGAGAATACCAAGCCATGAGTGATAGTGCCTTGAACATATCGAAGAATTCTCTTGACGACAGCAAAATGTTCAATGGTAGGGGCATGCATATGTTGACAAGCTTGGTTAACAAATAGAGAAAGATTTGGTCTTGTAATGGTGAGATATTGGAGAGCACCAACAATACTTCGATAAAGAACTGGATCAGAAAATGGTAAAGTAGCATTTGGAGGAACACTAGGCTTGACAGAAACAGGTAAAGGACAGGGTTTACAATAGGACAAACCAACTTTAAGAAGAATATCTTTGGCATATTTAGACTTAGACAGAAGATAGCCGGAGCTGGTAGGCTGAACTGAAATACCAAGGAAATAAGCAATATCACTCAATTCCTTCATGGAGATCACATTGTGCATCTTTGTAATGAGAAATTGAATGTGTGAAGAATTATCACTAGTGATTAAGATGTCATCCACATATACCAACAGATAAGTGACTGAGGTAGCAGTCTTCTGAATGAATAAAGAAGAGTCACTCTTACGATTAGTAAAGCCTTGAGATACCAAGGATTGAGAAAATGTGGAATACCATGCTCGGGGTGCCTGTTTTAATCCATATAAGGATTTGTGGAGTTTGCACACTTGATTAGGTTTTGAAAAGTCTTCAAAACCTGGAGGCTGAAGCATGAAGACTTCCTCATCAAGATGTCCATGAAGGAATGCATTGGAAATGTCGAACTGTTTAAGAGCCCACTGATGATGAAGGGCAAGACAAAGTAAGATGCGGATAGTGGGTTGCTTAGCCACAGGACTGAAAGTCTCATGAAAATCGATACCCTCTTGCTGCAGGTACCCTTTAGCAACCAAGCGTGCCTTATACCTTGCAATAGTGCCATCAGAATTTCGCTTTACCTTGAAAATCTATTTACAGCCGATAGCAGTTTTGTGAGAGGGAAGGGACACTAGAGACCAAGTATGTTGGTGCTGAAGAGCAGAAAATTCATCAAGCATAGCTTGATGCCAAACAGGAGACAGCAAAGCATCTTTGTAAGAAGGAGGTTCAGACTGAGTGTATGAACCAGTTATGGTGATAGTGGTAGGTGCAGATTTAGCAAGTGGCAGTGATAGAGGCAGGTGCAGAATTAGCGGAGAAAGTAGAGACAGTGGTAGTAGCAGGGGAAGCACTGAAAACAATAAGGAGGAGCAGCAGATTTGGAGCGGGTAATCATAGGATGCTGATTAGAATGAGAATGAGGTATATGAGGCAACTCAATCGAAATGGACTGAATTGGAACTGTAGTAGGTGGTAAAGAGGAAGTAGTAGAAGGTATGGGACTCGGAGAAACTGGACTAGATAAGGACTAAGAATTAACAGAAGAAGAGAAAGAAGGCCAGAAAAAAGATTGAATAGTAGGTAAGGTGGAAGAGTTTGTGGAAGAGTTTGTTGTTGGTAAGGTTGAAGAGTTTGAAGAAGAATTCAAATGAGCAAACGGAAACACATGCTCATTAAAGACCACATGGCGAGACAGATAGATCCGACCGGTGAGGGGATCAAGACAGCGATAACCTTTAGCAAAAGGATGATACCCCAAAAAAAACACAAGAGACAGATTTAGGACGGAGCTTGAGAGGCTGATAGGGCTTAAGCCAAGGGAAGCACTGACAACCAAACACGCGAAAATATGAGTAGTCAGGAGTGGATTGAAAAAGCTTTTCAAAAGGAGATTTATGGCCAAGCTTTGAAGAGGGAAGTCTGTTAATAAGAAAAGTAGAAATAGCAACAGCATCAAACCAGTATTGTAATGGTACAGATGAGTGATGGTGAGTGGAACGTCACCCAAGTCGCAATTTGAGTAATTATTGTTTTGCATTAAATTGCTCTTGACATATATCCCACGTAAGACGTTGACAGACGTGCTTAACAATATACATCATTAGGCACACCTATTTGGTATCAGAGCTATGTTTATTAAGATTATACTGTTAGTTGTAGTAAATGTAGATTATACATATATGATCATATGCAATCATATATGTAAATCAAAGTATAACGCAGTGGATAAAATATTTCAGATCATACCTTAATGACAGAACCTGAAACGAAGAATCTCGTAAGTAAATCACGTGCTTCAAGAATGTGAATAATGAACCCAGCAGTGGAGTGATATCGCAATATGAGTATCACCCACACCAGTCATAGTGCAGAGGCTGGATTGTTCTCTTCATGGGAGAGAGTTAGAGAGAGAGAGAGTCTAGGAAAAAATGTTATGTGTAAAAGCCACATAACGTATCTGATATCAAATCCATCATATCAGATGTATATTATCAAATATATAATAATCAATATCTATCTATTCATCTATCCATATCTCTTGATAAGATAGGTAGATATAGATATTGATTGTGAGTTATCCAAATAATTCAAATTCAAATTTAAATGGATAATTTAATTGGTCATGGGTCATGCCACATGGGCGCCCAAATTCGGGTCCAATACCCGGCCCAATTTTCAACATCTCACACTTGCACATGAGCTGGCATGACATTGCCACATCTCTATCTCAATCTCCCCAAATATTAAACAATCACATACTAGCCAATGAACTGTGCGACCGCTGAGAAACACCTGTATGTGGGAGCTCTATACTAGAAACTCAAAATGAGCCAGCATAGAGGCATCAACCCAAAAAAATATAGAAATAGTGTCTCATATACCCCAGACCCATCTAATTACACCGGTCAAAAAAAAAAAAAAATCTCTAATCCCTCAAAAAAGAGCATGTTTGACCCTCTCAATTCTTGCAATATATTCGCACTCAATCCGCCTCTCATACAAAGCGATGTGAGTTGCCGGCAATGAATATATAATAGTGGTGTAATACTAAATGATCTTCCCTTTGCCCTCATGCCATTTAGTTTAGGATTGACTACTTTCCTAGTGATGTCCCTTAAGGTCGAATCATACATGACCGTAGACAACATATCAAAGTAGTAGAACATCAACCCCTTACCTTATGACATAGTCAAAAGTCACAAAAGGGTACATAAATGAAAGTCATATCAATAATGATGCGTAAGACTCACACGGTGAGGAAACAGGGATCCATTCTCTCACCTTATTACTCGGTCGCCAAGCACATGTAGTATGAATACATGTTACGGTGGAGTAACTCTTCCAAAAAGAGTGACGTCATACTCGATACACCGTACAGATATTAGTCTAGTCGCTTTCTAGCACCTAACCCGAATTCTCTATTTGCTCGCCTTCCAAGCGCCAAATGAGATCTCGCATTTGGCTAATCATAACAGGCACTACATGGAAAGTGGGTACTAACATCCATGTTTGGTCCTTAACGCGACCTCATCTTGGTTGTAACTAGGGCGACATACATAGTGGATAATTTAAGCCTTTCTTGGCTCTAAATAAAAATAAACCACTAGTCTCATCCTTGCTTGCTCCCAAGCGCCAAGAGCGATTGCTTGTGTGAGAGAGCCAATCTTGCTTGCTGACATCATCATTTTTAATCATTATGACACAAACCATAATAGTGTCAACATCCCATCATCTCATAACAAATAAGTGATTGATTTTAAAAAAAACACGACCACAGTCTGCGCAATTCTAGATTCCAAGTATCAGCCTTATCAGCACCTCTTGCGATAAGCATATATAACGGAATCCACCATTTACGCCTCACATGAAGTGGTTCAAGATCACTACTTCTTGCGCAATTACCTCTCTAAAGATATTTTGGTGACCAATCTGCTTCTATTCAAGATGCGCCCAACTAGCGCATTGAATCGTACAAGGAGCAAATTAATATACTACTAGTAAAGCATTCTATTCACAATCTAATGAGCAAGGTCAATGTCTAAACAACTCAGTTGACCATTTACCAAAGATAACACTTATCATACCGAATATGCCCACATAGCGTACTTTAGGCTCCCACAACAAAGAAAAAATCAAGGAATATAGGTCATCAGTTTCTTCCAAAAACAATCCGAGGATTCACTCAATAGCTAAGGCTCTAACTTTTACCGATAGGTAAGTCAATGGGTTTGCAATTTTGCATCTAAAATCATTCTAGGATATTCCTTATGTAAGTCATTAAAGACAAACCGAGAATTCTCCCAAAACAATCCCTAAGGACCGTACATCCGAGCATATAAATTACATCACCCATGTCCATCATATCTAAAACAGAGGACTGCCCACCCTAGGTGACGATAACCTTATAAATTCCTGGCTCATAATGACTAAGTAAGGAAAAACTTCTTTTGGACCATTAATCATGCCTTAATGCTCTTCATCGATCATCGTTGGCCTATCATGGCTTGACGAAATCTAAGAACCACTATTTGGATAACTGTTTCAGGCTGTAAAAGATTTATTGGAACTAACAACCTTTTTGCGCTCCTAACTTTTCACCATAAAAGCAGAAGGTAAATCCCTACGGATCTACTTATCCAATTCTCTAACAAGAAAGTTGGGTCACAATGTCCACAAATCAATGTTCCAAACTTATGTCAATCATAGCCTAAGTCAAAATAACCTCACTCTCTAGAAGGAAGTCTTCTCATGGTCTACACTTTTCTCAATGGTGCGACTTTTCGGTATCTAGCGAGCCTTATGCCTCAACAATGACTATCCAAAATGCACATAACTTTAGAACAGTTTCGCGTGTTAATGGAAAGTCAACCAAATTATAGAAATGGTTAATCCTCAAAGATTTTGTCTTCAACTACGCAACATTGATCCACTTTCTAAAAATAGGGGACTAGAGCCTTTGGCATTATCCTAGGCTCTTTATCATCTTGCGGAGCAATCATGAATGTTTCTTTCTCAATCATCTAGTGATGATGTGGAAAATTTTCACATTCGCTACCACGCAACTAAGAATATAGAGTATTCTTCTCTAATAGAGTAATCCATTAGTAGACACATCGCTCCCACTGTCCCTAAGATATTGGAAATTTCTTTCCATTCTCAACTAGGCTACATAGAGCGCTATGCTTAGAATTCTCTATCTTATAGAGTTCCAAAACTCTATTCACATCACCTTTACTAAGAAAACTTTATGTGACTTAGTTACACTCCCACAAAGTTGCTTACCTATATGCACATGACCCGGAGGGTTTACATGACAACATACAATAATGCGCCACACGACCCTACGTGTTTACAAGACAGCATACAATAATGCGCTATAGAACCCTAGGCCTTAACTTCGCAACCTTATGAGAAATAAAATAAAGCTAAGCTGCTTAACGGTTACAGATCGCCCATAGATGGCTCTCCGCTAATCCATTACTCAAATGAAGTGTAAAATCTGATATGGAGGGCACTTAGTCAGGGATATAGGCAACAAACTAAAGTGCAATTCCCAATTGGGAAACATTTTTGCGCCATCATCCACCTAACATTAACAATACTTAATTCCTTATCTCTATTACACCATTGTGTTGTTGAGTACTAGGAATAATCAATTTTCTAAGCATCCATTTCTTTTCATAAAGTTTTCTAAAATAACTCAAATAGATACTCGCCACCTTGGTCAAAACTAAAAACACGAAAGTTGTTATCTAATTGATTTCAACCTCATATGTGCAATGTCAAAAATCATCTCAAAACTTTTGACTTATAGGAGATCAAATAGTCTTGATTCAGATACGTATCGTAATCTATAAATGTGTCAAGATTGAGGCTTAGCTATCATACCCTTTCACATATCTAGTCACAAATATCATAGTGGACTAAAATGCGCCAATACAAATGACCTTCTATGGCTTTCCTACTTACTTGTGCGCAACCAGTGCGAACAAAGTTACACATTCATATAAGAGTAGGATTTCACAAGTGAGTGGGCCCGAGAGGGCCTACTTAAACTATCAATGTCATCTTCTCATTAATGTGATTAAGTATAATAAGCCATCGGTTCATGACCAACGTCATAAACTAATTTGAATCATCCTAATGTGTGAGTTCTCGAAGACAAGTTTTAAAAGGTTTAGGCCCAACTAGTTAATGACTCACGACTAATTCATATTCACTAGATCATAAAAGGATAGAGATATCAAGTGCGCCTAAGTTGCAAATTTAACTAGTAAGTGCTAATCCCCTGCACCTTCAAGTCAATTTTATTCTCCATACACTTTACTGCATCTAGTTGAAAGATGACAATACTTCTCTTGCCATCTCTGTTTCTCGCTTTATAGTTACTTGTAATTAATTCTACTATCTACTAGAAGGAAGTAACTTAAGCGCGAATTAGGCTAAAGAGTCTAATTCAACACAACGCTCTCATGAGCCATGCGTCAAATTCTTAGAGTCATAACAACCTTGTCGGCCTTGACCTTTTCATTACTATGCTGCAACGTTTGCGCTTAGTGGTAAATGTTATTCAAAAACATTAGCCTAGCTAAGGAACCATACAAAGAAGCACCTCATCATGTCTCACACTTAACTGGGGGAACCGTAAGTGTCCAAACTTAGATAAGTTGGCAATGCTAATAGATTTTGCAGCCACTTGGCACTAGTCTTTTCACTTAGTGTTAATGGATTTTGCTGCTGCTAAGCGCTAATCTTTTAACTTCAAGTGATATTTCAATGCACACTATTATAGTGCGTGAAATTTTGCTCCATCTACTCCCAATAATTGGGTAGAGAGCAAAACACAGCTCATACTAGCTACTCATCTTACACTTAATGACTAATTCATTTAAGCTCGCATTTCTTGGATGACGTGACTCTTGAATGTTACTTCATCCAAAGTCAAATTACAAAGTCAATCCGCGCAACTCAATAGTCAAGATCATATACAAATCTATTGAGGGCTTACTAATTTCATAACTCCAAAACTCGCCAACCAAAACTACGTAGCGTGCTGCTAACCATAGCGCGCACATTAGTTTTTATTGTGCAAAACAAGGCAACAAAACCACGACGACTTTGAGTCATGTTTCCTTACTTTGGCTCAATTAAGGTCTGATCTAAAGTCTCCAAGACTTTTGCTCATCTAAAGAATAGGATTTCATTGTTCACATTTGAACGTCTCTACTAAGTCTAGGTCAACCAAATTAACTTCCATAAGCTAAGTCAATTTAGAGAAAAATTCGCATTGGGATTAATTTGATTAGCATAATATAATTTTGCCACAAAAATCTAAATCAAATAGTGACAATATTACACAAGTCGCAAGATTGAAAATCCGCTATGCTCGTAATCATCTCTTGCGCCACATGTGACAATTATCCAAAATTTAATTTAATTTATGCATAAAATATTAGTTTTCGGGAGTAAATCTACAAAGATTTCTCTCAACCGAATAGCCTCCCACTGACTATGGCATATACAAAGTATGATAAATTCCATACAATAGCATCTTAATGTAAATTTACAAATAACTCATGCTATATTCATTTAATAATGGAATTAAAAAAAAAAAAAAACTAAGCATGCTTTTCTAATCACAACATATTAGAAACTCTAGGCCAAAAACAACAATATGCTGTATTTAATATTCAGATTATGCCATAATAGAAAGTATATCACTTCTGAAATTTTTTGAAATTTTTCTGGTATTTTCTGAAATTTTAAATAATTAATAAACACACAGGAAATCATAAATAAATATTTCAGAATCTGGGAAAATGCAACAATCATACCAGTAAATAATAGACCATTACAGTGGTCTACAGTAAAAATTTCAGCTCCAGAAACTTAATCATGCAACACCAGAAACATTTTAAAGCAGAAATAATGAATTATTATTTCAAAAAAAATATTTTTTATTTACATAAAATTTTGAAAATTTTACAAAAGATAGAAAATTTAATTCTAAGTCTAACAATATCAATCACGCTTAAAACAAAGCTATAACGAATTACTTATGATCATTTAACGCAATTCTGGATTTAAAAAAAAAAAACCAAACAGACCCTTAACATCAGCAGCCAAGCCGACCGAGAAAAAACGGCATGGCTCAACGGACGGCTCAGCTGAGCGGCTTAACACGCGACTTAGTGCACGGCGCAGCACGCGGCTCAGCGCACGGCGCGCGCGTGCGCTGCGCAAACGGGGTGCGCGGATGACGCGCGCATAATGGCGTGTGTGAGCGCATGGACAGTGCACTTGGCGCATGGAGGCGCGTGGAAGCCGCTGGGCGGCGTCATATAGCGTGTGAGGCACACGCGCCGCCTTCCGGGGTGTTTTGTGGTCTAATTTTGGTACTGCTGGACTTCATTTTTCACAACAAAAACATATATGGTCTCAAAAATGACATTTAATGAACATAAAAATTGAGGTGTATAACACTCTCAATCTAATGAGAGTGGAAGTGCAGAAACCCTGCACTTCATCTTCCTCCTTTGTTAATTTTCATGCATATAACGTGTATATATATTTATATAAAAATATACACATATTTTAATACATAAAAATAAGCACGAAAATACTCATATTAGCTCTGATACCAATGTAAATCAAAATATAACGCAGCGGATAAAATATTTCAGATCATACCTTAATGACAGAACCTGAAGCGAAGAATCTCGTGGGTAAATCACGTGCTTCAAGAATGCAAACAACGAACCCAGCAGTGGAGTGATACCACAATATGAGTATCACCCACACCAGTCACAGTGCAGAGGCTAGGATCGTTCTCTTCATGGGAGAGAGTTAGAGAGAGAGTCTAGGAAAAAATGTTATGGGTAAAAGCCACATAACATATCTGATATCAAATCCATCATATCAGATGTATATTATCAAATATATAATAATCAATATCTATCTATTCATCTATCCATATCTCTTGATAAGATATGGTAGATATAGATATTGATTGTGGGTTATCCAAATAATTCAAATTCAAATTTAAATGGATAATTTAATTGGTCATGGGTCATGCCACATGGGCGCCAAAATTCGGGTCCAATACCCGGCCCAATTTTCAACAATATAAATAACTCACATATGGAATCTACTTCATCGAGATTATCAAAAAAATGCCAAATTTGTTGAATTTGAAAATGTCCAACAACAACTAAATAAATGGACTATTCTGAATGTTAAACCAGAATCAATTTATAAAATTGGTGTGTTAGGTTTCCACAGTAAACAAATAATCAACACCACGGAACGAATAGTAAATCTGGAAGATTTACTGCTCGTTCCGTGGTGTTGATTATTTGTTTATTGTGGAAATCTAATATTGATATGAGAAGACCGAAGAAGCTAGCAAATCTCCTCAAATTTTTACACAGGAGTGACTTTGTCTTCGTCCGATGTCGCACCATTGATCATCCGCGATTGCCAATATGATTCGACGGCTCTCCTGCTTGAATCCATAGCTCTCTAAACCCCCACAAAACCCAAAAACACACCACCAAGCTCGAATTTGGTTCGAAACAAGACATCGAATGATTAGAAGAACTCACAACCCTGATTGACAGATTCAATACAAAATTGAAAAATTGATTGCAAGATTGAAGAGTAATTGATCTCAGAGGTTGATTATTTGAAGTTGGAACAGTCGGAATTGGATAGTTTGAATTGAGAAGCTTCTTCTTCTTCTCTTTCTTTTTCTGAGTATGGACAGCTTTGGGGACCCATTAGACCTTTTACGGTAAGATTGGCGAGTGAAAACCACGCACAATGGTGTCGGGTCAGGTGATCCCAATGAAAACGCTAGCCGGGCTGAAATGACCCAATCATTTGGCCCTTTAAAATAGACAAGTTATTGTGTAGTTTTTCGACCATTGAGATATGATGTTCTAACTTGTAGTGCGGTTCGTCACCATTGTATTGAATAATATTTTGAAGGGCAAATTACACTGATATTGAGGTTTATGACAATTACAGAAATCTCTCCGAAAGAACTTCTTAGTCTGCTTTTGCAAGTTAGGTGAACCTTGACCATCCTGGTTAATAGGCCAGCAAGCAGGACTGGACTAACCAGCTTGGTTTCTGAAATGACATTAACCTTCCTTCTACTTTGTCTTTTTATTTTAGATGCCTCCATTTCTACAATTCTGTTAACTAATATTAATAGAAAAAGGTGATGTCATTTGACTATTATACTAAAATACCAAACTTACCCCTAGGTTTGTTTGGCATGATGAATATAAGTGCACTTATTTAGATAAGTGTATTTATTTGAGTCACATCACCTTTTTACTTTTCTGCACATCTTTTCGTAAAAAGTCAAAAAGTATACTTATTTAGATCATTCCAAATAATTTATGTAAAAGAATAAACCAAATCCAACCAAACCAAGCCTTAAGGCCCATCAGATGGGGTCGTTACATGAATCCTTTTTCTCCACTCAACTCTATCAATGACTATTTTGTTAGTTAAATTAAAGAAATTCATATCTCTATTAACTACACTCGCCTACGTCAATCTAGGTCTACCCTTCCTTAACACTTCCATCTACCTTCACTGTATCACATCTCTTTTAGAGGTGTTCAAAAAACCGATTGGCCCGATCAACTCGGCCGAACTGACGTGTCACGGTCGGCTTCATTAACATATGCGGTCGGCAACGGTTGTAAGTAATTTAAAATCACCATGTTACAGTCGGTGAACGGATGCAAGGAAAACGCAACTGCCTAAACCGATCTGACCGAGGTTTATGTAGTACATACGTGGCTTCATCCTATTCATATTCAATATTACAACTTTATCACTAAACATAGCTGGCAACTTTTTATTAGTTCTTGACTTTTTATATTTATCACCTTATTGTTTTATACTAAAAGTTGAAAACAACCCACGTGAATCATCAAATGTATCAAATCAATTCTTTTTCCAATTCCTAGATCAAACAAGTAGCATTTGTTCTCTCTTTCTTCACCCTTCTCTTTATTCACAAATAGGCAAGCAGATGGTGAAGGAATAATTTGAAGTTGTGATAGAGAGTTTCAAAGAGAAAATCTATAGCAACATGGGCCGCGATCAGCATCGTTTAACTGGGACAAATGATGATCATGCTTGATAAAATGAAGATTGAAGAGCTCAAAATGAGCAGTGATATCTCTCTCTCTCTCTCTCTCTCTCTCTCTCTCTCTCTCACATCAACTTCATCTCTATCCCACTTCCACCCCTTTCTCCTTCATTCCGTCTCCAATCTCCCTTCACTTTCCAAGGCCGCTCTTCTCAATCCTCAACCTCCTTTGCCCATCTCCCTCCTCAACCTCCCTCACTCTCTGGAACTTTGTTGCTTAATCTGTCTTCTTTATGCTTTAGGGTGTGTTTGGTAAATGACGAAGACTTTGGAAATTGGGGTTGGATATTTGTTGCCTGAACCGAATACCGACCAGTTAAAGAGACACCCGATTCTTGTCCGCTTCAACAAGTTTATGGTCGAATTCGAGTCCCATTTTTTGAAACCTAAACTGGTCGAGTCGGGTGGCGGTTTGGCACTAAAACCGAGCCGACTCGACCCGTGAACACCCCTAATCTCTTTACTACTGCATCTGTTGGTCCCCGTTATATATAATCAAAACATCTCAATCTATTTTCTCTCAACTTATCTTCTATCAGTGCTACTCCTACCCATTCATGAATATACTCATTCTTAATTCTGTCTTTTCTAGTCTTGTCACACATCCACCTTAGCATCCTCATCTCAGCAACACTCATCTTATCTACATGTTGTTTCTTAGTTACTCAACATTCCGTCACATACAACATCGATGGTTTAATAGCCGTTTTATAGAGCTTTTTTCTTAATCTAGTGGGTATTCGTTTATCACAAAATACCCGCAAATGCACTCCCACACTTAAACCATCCCACCTTAAATAAATTTTAAAAAATATTTACCAACTGAAACAATCCCACCACAAAATCCACAACTACCCACAACCAAACATACTCACTCACTGATTCTCTTTAAAAAAAAATACTTGTTGCACCGTCTCATGTACTTTTTATACTTTATCTTTTCTTTTTCTTCACGCACTCAAACTAATATATATATATATATTATACAAGAACCAAAGACCCAACCCGTAGCAAACATTGAACTGGTTTTGTAATTAGCAAAATAGAAAAGTAGATTCAATTATACAAATAAATGGGTCAACTTCAAATTGCCAGCATCGTTCTAAAGAACATAATTATCAACTCCTATAAACCATTCCCTATATTTTGTAAAATCTTAGTGCTCTACACCATGAATCCTTTGTTCCCCCCAAAAAGACCACCTACCATTGTGACTAACAAACACCCATCAACAAACCCATTTACAAAAATCCACAAGTGAACCAATCATGTTGATTATAGAGAGAATGTGAAAGCTATGGATGCGGTGGATTGATGTGTTGCAATCTAAGTGAGTTTGAATCATTTCATCATGGGTTTGATTTCAATCATAAGACACATTGATCCATAGCTGATTGAATGTGTTAATAGAGAGATGGATGAATGGGAACAAAAGAGAATGAGAGTTATGAGACGAAGAAAGAAAGATCTGGGAAACAAATCATCAGTTATCGTTGTTTTATGTGTTGATGAGAGAAGATGAGATGAAATGACATATCAACAAGAAGCGATGGTTGGGTTAAGGGAGATGCGAGTGGGGTGGCTATGGGACAAGAAAGAAGGGGTGAAGAAAGGGACGTCAAGGTATGTTGTTGCAAATGATGATGGTAATGGAATGAGTGGGTTAAACCAGATTTGGTGCTGAAGATGATGTTTGGTTCTAATGTTAATTGTGTTGTTTGGTTATTGTGATTAGGTAAATGATGTTTGGTTAAAAAAATAAAAATATATAGAGAAAAATGTCTTATTAGATGTAAGGGTAAGCTAATAAAACATCATATTCTACTAATAATGTTAGGAGACAAAACTGATAGAAGAGGTCAGTGTAATTTTAGAAACCTCAGTTTTGAAATTATGACAAACCTTAGGCTAGGTTATTGTAATTTACCCTATTTTGAAAGAAAAACTTTTGTTTGGTTTTGAATTTTGAACACTCAGAACAAAAATCTATTTTTGAACTTGTTAGACCAATAGATAGATCTAAACTTAAATTCTTTTGGGTCGAAAGGACACCTATATGTTCAAATCTTACCTATATGTCTGTTTATCTATTAAAATTTCAACTATCTATTCAAATGTCATATATTTGTACACATGTCATCTATTGGTCCAACAATCTGTTCAAATATCACCTATCTATTCAATGTCATCTATTTGTCCATCTTAGTACCAGCCATCGCAGCCGGCCACTGGTGATTTTCCGACACCAGTGACTTTTCTGACATCAGTGACTTTTTAACACGTACCTTTGTCACAAAAAAGATTAAATCTTGGACTAAATAAGATATGGCCTCACAGGAATGGACTTTTCCAGAAATAACCCCTGAAGAAATAAAAAGACTCTTATGAAAGGTTAATTTGGTAATATAACATGATATCATTTCTTTTATTTTTTTAACATATCTTAACCAAAAAAGATATGGAAGAAATTAATAGCTTTCCTTTTCTTTTCTCTCTTAACTTATATAATCATTTTTTTTTCTAGGTTACCAAACACCACAATATAATCTAATTTAACAAATATGTTATGCACAACAATACACCATTAGCCGTGTACCGTTGTTGAATACCTTATATAGATGAGAAAAGAAAAAGAAAAATGGTGCTTTTTCACTAAAGAAAAAAAAACAAAAATAAGGGTAAAATTCAGTTTACCGCCTGTGGTATGAGATCAGAGTACTTTGCCCCCTCTAGTTCAAATATAAGTAGAGAGACCCCCTGTGATTTTGGACTAAATTTCAACTCAAACTCTGCTAACAACAAATTTGAAATAACCATAATACCCCTATGACTTTTCTTCTTCATTTGTGCACTTCTCTTAGTTTCTTCCCCTCTTTTATTATACACAAAATTCATAACTTAAACAACATTAAATCTCTAATTGTTTATTTTAACTCTTAACATTTTAATTTAATTATATTTTAAATAATATATACAAACAAATTGATATATACACACACTATGCATATATACATACACACCAACAAATATATATATAGGAAAATTCTGAAAAATTATATATATATACCCATAATCATCCAATCAGCAATTATTATGTGAGCTTTATGGTTTCATCAAAATAAAGTTCAATTTGAAAATTCCTCTATTAATGCCAGAAACACTTTCGACAATCTCTGAACTTAACAATTAGTTTTCAGTTCTTAAGGAGTTTTATAAGATGTAGGTGCAAGAGGCAAATCTTAATAAAAGTAACAGTGCAACCATTTCAATTATGTCATTTTGTTTGGAAGTGTAACAACCTGACCCGTCATTAGCCTATAATCCTTGATTAAGAATGCCTTACAAGTAATTAAGATGAAATTCTAAGTTGATTGCATGTGTTATGTGTTATTTGTATTTATATTTGTTTGACGTAGAGATATGTGTTTGAATTTCTGTTTTAATATGTGAATTGAAGGCCTTATTGGCATCCGAATATAGAATTGACTAAGTCTATGTGTTATTTTGAATTTTTAGAATTTTATGATAAGTTTAATTAAATTTTGATTCGGATTCAAATAATTAAAATAAATTAAGACCAATTGATTAGTCATAAGGCAAGCTTAATTAAACCCCACTAATCAAGCCTATATAAGGCTAACAGGTGACTCAACAACATTTCATCTTCATTTCCTTGAGAACAAAAACATAAGAGAGAGAGAGAGAGAGAGAGAGAGAGAGAGAGAGAGAGAGAGAGAGAGAGAGAGAGGAGAGAGACCAAAGGAAGAGATTGAATTTAAGGAGATTAAGGGAGACTTGCTAAAGATTGCTAGAAGAATTGAAGAGAATTGGAGGAATTGGGAACTCTAGGTAAGAATCTTACTCTTAACCATATATTCAAGACATTAATGGATGAATTCAAGAGGTTTAAGTGTTTAAACATAACAATTGGGTTTGAAGGGTAGAAAGAAGAGCATTGCGTGCATGCATATCCATTTCATCATAATTTGAGTTTGATTTCAAAAAATTCTCACACGCATGTTCTTATCCTGGCTATGTTTTAGGAATTCAACGTGTTTTTGTGATAAACATCTCAATTGATCATGTTTTGGAAGGTTGAAGCTCATATCATTACATGTACGTTATGTTTTCACAATTTCAAGTTTACTTTTGGAATAATTCACTTGCTTTTGGGCTTGATTTTGCAAAACGACTTTCAATTCATAAAGTTCTATGATTTTCTACATGTTATCTCAAGTTTTGGCCCAAAAGAATGTGTTTTGACACATTAGAATTGTGTTTTGAAGCCTAAAGAGCAATTTGGAAATTCAAGTATTTGCACTCTTCACTCGAGTGGTGGAATCTGCGCTCGAGCTAAGAATGCGAGCTCCCAGTACTTTTGCAGAATTGGCGGTTAGCTCGAGTGCTAGAACCTGCACTTGAGCGACAACTCTTATTTTTGAGCCTTGGCTCGAGTAACCAGAAGTTGCGCTTGAACATAAAATGAGAGCTCTCAAAAGTTTTACAGACCAAGGGGTCCGCTTGAGCGACAAAAGTTGCGCTCGAGCGAACTGCCTTGTTTCTGAAAATTTTGCAAAGTGTTTTCAAGTATATTTTGGTATCCTTATTGCGTCTTAGGCATTTCTAAGCCATGTTTAAGCTACAATAATGCGGATAAGAGTTAGAAACACACAATAAGGAAAAAGAATGATAAGTTAAACACCTTTGAGACGTGTGTCCAATGTGTACCTATCACGTGTTCTTGTAAGTCACATGTTATCGCCCGTCTAATCAATCTGTTCTGGTCAAGTGATCTATCTTCCTACTGGAGCTATTTGTGAGCAACAACCCTGTAAAGTTATGTTTGATTATAAGTATTTTCTAACTGATATGATATGATATGATCTGTTTTCTAAACTACTATTTCAGGAATCATGAATGAATGTTCATTTTTCTGAAATATATTTGTGGCATCCTTAGTTCATGTTGCCCTCACCTAGGGGGTAACAATACTGTGGCTTATGTTCATGTGGCCCTCGTCTGGGGGTAACAATATCGTGGCTAATATGCACGTAGCCCTTGCCCGGGGGTAATAATACCATTGTCTATGTTCGTGTGGCCCTTGCCTGGGGGTAACAATATTGAGGCCTATGTTCACTTGGCCCTCACCTGGGGGTAACAATACCATGGCTATTTGTGCACAAAGATATTGACCTTTATGGTCGTCGGTATCGACTATGCATATGGGTCTATGACCAATCTAATCTGATAGCTAATGGATGTACCACATATAACTGGTTTCTGATATGAAGTTTGATTTCTGATTCTGTTTTGGACATCATTCATAAACCCTTTACCCTATTGTTATTCACTGGGCTCTAACTTACTGTATTATTTATGTATGTAGGTGATTAGGCGCGAGACCAGGCCTAAGTTGCCAGCATGGAGTTCCGTTGTGTCAAGCTAGCTACCGTGCCTCCTGAGGAGGTTCCCAAGTGCTTCAGTGATCTAGTAGTGCACGTGATGTCTGTTTTTATCTTTTTCTTTCTTTTGTTGAACCAGACTTTTGTATAATCTGAATTTTGGGCTAAGTCTCTTTTTGGTATTGTTTAGCAGTGGGTGACGTAAGGCAATGATATGTATATGCCTATGATATCACTATGAGTATATTTGTGAATATAAGTTTTAAATTTTCTGTCTTATATTGTATTTTGTATATGTGCTTCCGCTAGCCCCTAATTATTTTATTATTGTTAAGAGGCCTTTGGTAATTTACGGATTACTGGCCGGTTATGATGCTAAACCTATTGGAGCGGGTTTGGGTCATGACAGTAAGCGTTTTCATTTGTTGTTCTTTCAAGAGGTATCAAGGTCTATATTGATGGAGCTTGGCAGTGTAGTTTGGGTTGTGATGGATGAGGTCTTTAGTTGAAGTATCAGCAAGTAAAATAATCATTGAATTGGTTGAGATTAACTTAACTGAATTGAATTGACTAAGTTTATCATTTTTCTGTTCAAAATATAACACGTCACTTATATGCGTATTTTTTTATAAAAAAATGTTAAGAGTTTTAATCAACTAGATCAAATTGAAAAAAAGTTATAAATTTAGAGTCAAAATCGAGTTAATTGAAATTACAGAGACCAAAATGACAAACTAAAACACAAGGACTATCGTCGTAGCTTGTCCTAATTTTTTTTATTATATAATATCACATTACAGTAAAGCCCACACGAAGTCTCTTTTTCTTTTCTTTTTTTTTAAATTTTTTTTTATAATACTATACTTGCATGTTACTTGTGCTATGCACGGAATTTTGTGATTTAAAATGAGTCATTATTGTAAAATTTATAATTGATCCTCCTTTTCAAATGATTCTACATACGATTACTATCTTATACGTTTATTCTAGACTTTGAATGGTAGTCCTTATTGTCAAATATTTTTTTTTTAGATCATGCCTTCAATATATATATATATTGTCACATGATAATATGTTAATGGGTTAGTAGAATTAAATTACTATAGCAAGTCGACATCACTTTATTACCACGAACTTCAGATCTTGTCCCATTGGCATCTGAATGTTCACACATGACCACTTGAGCTACAACTTGAGTTGGGTCAAGTGTTCATATGATTTTTATTTTAAAAAAGGACCCTATGTAAGTAGGGATGGCCGTTTTTCCCCGCCTCGCTCTATCCCCACATTCCTCACATAGCTTCGTATGGGTTTTCCTCACCCTAATGAGAAGTGAGGTGGGGACAGGGTTTAACAATGGATTAGCCATCTCACTTTATCTAATTGTTACAAAGAACCTTCCTCTTATTATATCCTACCATAAATCAAACACAGTTGAAGTAATTCCATGATATATATAATCTCATCTCTTGTTCTAGATTATTACTAATCTGATTTCAATTCCATGTCATTACTAATCCCAAACAGGCTAAAAAATCTAATCCGTTCAAATGTACATTCTATGGCCCAATTCCTTTGGGCAGTATGTCCTCCAATTAGCACATTTAGATCCCATCATTTTTGACGAATCATGCTGATGTTGTTTGTTCACAAGAATCAACAACTTTCAAGCCCAATAGGGCCATACAACACCAACAATGTGTTACAAAATTGTTGCATTTAATTAGCTACACTTACAGCATTGACAGCATCATCAAATTCATCAACAATCATATCATCCCTAAAAAGAATTTTGAAATAAGGAAGAACTTTGGAAAGCACATGTAGATCTATTAAGTTAACTCTCATCAAATCGGAGGTGTAGCACTTATGTCCTTTAAACTATTGGAGAGTGTATTTAATTCCTTTATTTTCATTTTGGGAGTCATTGGAGTTGTTGTATCTTGGTTTTGGAGGAATACAATTCGATTTGGACTTGTTGGGATTGTTCGTTCATGCTTGTTTTCATTGAAAAGTTCTTCGGGAACTTGGAAAATTTGTTCTGGTGTTGACACTAGTCTTCTTGAGGGTTGACACCACATTTCTGCCTTGCTCTTAGTGTCTCTGCTGGTTTAAAGGGTCAACACCACTGGCTCCAAGGGTCGACCCTTATCTGCTGCTATGTTTTGGGTATTGCTATTGAAATAAAGGGTTGACAACTCTGGTTCCAAGGGTTGACCCTGGTCTACTGCACACATTGGTGTCTCAGCATTTCTTTGTAAGGGTCAACACCATTGTCCTAAGGGTCTACTCCTATGAGTAAATTTCAGATTTTTTAGTACGGTTTGGGTCCTACTTGTGGGGGTTTTGACTTATTCTTTTCATTTACTTTGGGGCTATTATTCTACTACTATAAATAGGCTCCAAGCACACTTTCCTCATTATTTTCTTTCCTCTCTTTTTCTCTTTTTCATCTCTACACTAGTGAGTCTCTTTCTTCTCTCTCTAAACTCAACTTTTTCACTTAGATCTTTAGATCTACTCACCTAGAGCTATCTTTTCACCTTAGTCCTTTGAGAAAGATTGTAGACATTGTTAAGGGCTTTCTTTTGATGCAAGTAGTTTGTGGTTTCCTCGCTAGTGATTTTTGGGTTGTCTCCTCTTCACTTTAAGAGGTAGCAATTTCTTTTCTCCTTTGCAATACTTCGTCTATAGATAGACATGTGATAGATTTTGTTGCATAAAAACCATATTCATTATGGATTTCCTTGAAAGTCATGTAAAGGGATCTAGGGTTTGATATTTGTGATTAAAGTTGTTTAGTTGGTTGTTGTTTAGGTTAATTGGGGAGTAATTTAACATGTCGATATTGAGAGGGAGGAAAGCCCTAATTTAATATTGTTGACTTAATGGATTTAAAAGGGAGGAAGTTGAATAACCTTTTGTATTTTGTTAATACAGATTATGTAATTGTGTTAATATCTAAAAGGGAGAGGTAACCATGGTATTGAAATTGTTTGGATTAATCATGCTGAGTGGGGTTGAGTTGTGGCATTGGCATCAATGATGTGGTTTTTAATTAAATGAATGAATTTTTACAAAATGATTGGAGTAGTGTGGATTGAAAAATAAGAAAAATTAATTTTTGGAAAGAAAATGACATCATAACCTTTTGTAAATTAATAATGAATTTGAGGTCGAATTTTGAAACATTTGCATATTATTATTATTGTTGGACTTAAGGCCTCGTGAGTATTGGATTGTTGTATTACGTGTATTTAATACATATGCTTAGAGGTTTTGTCCTTGGTCATCGGTGGAGGATGGCATTTTGGTGTTGAATAATGTTGTGTATGTAGTACACTTATGTTATTATGCATTCTAGTATGTTAAGATGGTTGGAAATGTTCACGCGCTGGGAATGAGAGGTACCATTACCTTCCAGCTAGCGCTTGGAGAATTGGCCGTGCTAAGAATGAGAGGTACCAATACCTTCCAGCTAGCGCCTGGAGAACTTGGCAGAGGTACCATTACCTTCCAGCCGGTGTCTGGTAAATTGGCAGAGGTACCATTGCCTTCCAACTTATGTCTGATAAATTGGCATTTTGTTATGAAAAGGTATATCCTTGGCTTACCATACTTAAGGCAGGTAGAGCATTGTTTTGTTTCTCGTTTTGTCTCAGGTGTATTCTTGTATATCATGAATAGGTGATGGTTATGGTTGGGTGAGGCTAGGTTGTTTCATGTGATAGTTTAGTAATCATTGTACATGTTTTGATTTCGTATTCGTGTTAGGACATATACGTATGTTCACAAGCGTAATGGATGAGTTGCTGAAATTGTTTCTTGACCACGGACTTAGGGCCAAAGGAATGTGATAAATGTGTCAGAAGTGAATTTATATTTCGTGTTGGGCGTAAATAATGAGAAGTAATCGGGGTTTTGTAAAAGTATTTAAAAAAAAAAAAAAAAAACCAGTTTTGATGCATTCTTTATAAATGGAAACTTTTAAAGAAAAGTGAATTGTTTGTGTTGTTGGGTAAATTGAATGATTTTAAAGAAAAGTACCTGCATAAATATATGTTCATGTAAACTGTCACATTATGTATATAATATGATATAAAGCATTCATGATCATAGCTATCTGTATGTTGTTATCATTCAGGATCATGTTGAGATCCCTACTAGACTTTATATTCATCCCACATTGCTAATCCTTGTTCAAGTGAACATCGAGAAGTGTTTCAATGTTAAGGATCTTCTTTATTTGTTGGCCGCGAGGCCTTTTATTTGTGGGTGAAATGCCATTGATGAAAAATGGTTAAACCCCTTCTCTTAATTTAAAAGATGTAAGCCTATGGGCAATTTATTTAATTATAACTCCTGTTGTATTCATATTGTATTCAGATGAGAGAATCTTTATTCATGTGTTCTTGTAAATGTAAAGAGTTTCCTCATGTTATCTTTGAAATTGAATCTATAATAATGGTCTGGTAATGAAATCCGAGTAATAAAAAAAAGGGTGTGGCAGAAGGCGATGCAGGTTTTGTGCACGTGAGTTTCATCAAACACTGGAATCTTAGGGTATCTTTGGCTGAAGTGGGTAAGAATGATATGATATGCTCCAGCAGAGTTCCCAACTTCAATGGCTTCGTTCGTTGTGCTGTGGTTTTTTGCTATAGCCTCCTCTACCATTCCATCCTCAAATGTTGCTTGCAATGTCAACAACAAACAACCCAATCAATAAAGATAAAACTATTTCGAAAGGAACACAAGTGTGATTTTCTGAACTTTACTAGGACCGGGTTGTCTTAGGTAGTTCCATTTTCAGATTTGCTATCCCAAAGAAGCAAGCATGTTAGAATGTTGGGCAATATAAGAGTCTGTTTGGATGCACATGGATTTCAAATCAAGAGATTTGAGGTTGAATTTTATAAAAATATTAGCTCCGTGATTTGTATTTGTGAAATTGAAATGTATGGATTTGGGATTATTCATTCAAAGGAGAAAGGAAGAAGAATAACTCAAAATTAAGATTTGAATAGTTTAGCTAAGTATTTAAAGATTATATTAAAGAGCTTTAACATGATGCAATTGAATACCTATGCAAAAGTAATTTGAAAATCATGCTAATGATTCCCCTTTTAACTACAAACATACTACAAAACTACATTTTTTTCTCTTCTAGTTTTTCTATCCACCTATAATAGGTAATTCTAATATTTTTATAAAATCCAACCCCAAATCCCTTGATTTGAAATCCACATCTATACAAACGAGCATTGGAGGAGTGGCTCTATTTGCACCCCAAAAGATTGGTTGGACACCCCAACTTAATAAAAAAAAAAAAAATTATTACTATTATGTCCCTATTCAAAATGACCAAAAAGTATTTTTTTTAGATCGGCAAAAGTTAGTTGTTAGTTGTTAAATTAACACCTATGGGCGATAGCCTCCCTATCTTTGCAAAGTACCAAGTGCTTGCCTTCATTATTCAACTTTTTCTTAGGGAGAGTTGAACCCATGATCTCCCTATTAGAACTAAGCCATTAGGAAAATCATGGTGGCCAACTAAGCTAGACCTAGTTGGTTGATCAAAAAGTACTTGATATTAAAAAAAGTGCAAATCATAATGTTTTGTACACCCCATCTCATAATCAATCTCAATATTTTTTTCTCTCTTCTCTTCCCACTTTTTCACTTTACATCTTCATAATCAAGCCTATTCCTCTTGAATCAATCATTCTTGCATTCTATTTCATATTGAAGTCAACAATGAACAATGAAGAAGACGTGCCCAAACTGTTTTATAGAGAATGTAGGTTTTTTTGTTCATCTTCATCGTTTTTGGTTAATAGATTTTCAAAATTTGTTTAGAAATTTAGTACCGAACAAATTATATTTATTCAGAAACTTATTCTAAAAAATTTTCATATATTTGGCACTATGTTTCCAAATTATTTGACATTGTTCAGTATTTAATATCCGAACAAATTGTTTATGTTCGGCTCTATGTTTTCGAACATTTTCTAACTTCTTCATATTCTAGTTCCAAAAAAAAAAAAAAAAAAAATCCAGTATTACATCCCCAAGCAAATAAATTACATATGTTTGGAAACTTTTTTCCAAATAAATTCAATTTTGTTTGGTATTGAGTATCTAAAAAAGTAAAAATATTCGGCTATGTGTTTCCATGCCTTTGGGTGGTATGGGAGCCTATTTGAATTGTGGGGTGTACTAAGCATCTTTCTAGAGTTTTTAAGGAAATAATAGGTATTATTTGGCGTGTTTAAAATAATAGAATATATTTTAAATTTTAGATTGGGGTGTCCAAAGTATTGTATTGGAGTCCAACCAATCTTTTGGGGTGCAAATAGAGCCACCCTCCTTGGAGAGTTAATAGCAATGTATTTTAATAGTATCTTTGCAGTTAGAAGGAGAATCCTAAGCATGATTTCAAATAACAACTTTTATATAGTTATTTCAACTCTATTATGAGAAAGTTATTTAATTTAATCTTGAAATTCATAGATAAACTATCAAATCTAAATTTAAGTTATTCTGCTTGAATGATTAATGTCAAATCTATGCATTTCAAATCCCTAAACACAAACCGCACCTAAGTGCATTTCCTAACCTACTTTGAGCTAAGGTTCTTGATTCAAAACTAAGTGGTTGGCGTGGCTGCACAGAGACAACCAATTGCTCCATCCACCTGCAACATACACACACCTTTTCATTTCCAATATATCCCTTATTTAAGTGCATATATTCAGATCGATCATTCTCGATAGTCTTGACAGGGTTCATCGATGATTGAATGAGTTTTCAAATGTACTACCCTATGTTACTTGGAACATGCATTTCTCTGTGGAATGGGAACGGGAACATGGTATGCCATATATTCTACTTCCATTAATAAAATTCAACGTACTTCTTGCACAATTTTGTTTTACAATTAAACATCCAATAAAAAGCATTTTTTTAAAAAAAATTAATTATGTAATGAAACATTTCTACAAGCATTATGACTCATTTTTTTTTAAATGTTTTTTTCCTATGAAAACTCCACTCTACTTAGATTTTAGTTTGTTATACTTTTTTTTTTTTTTCCTTCTAAGGATTTTTTTTTAAAGAAAATATATTTGGATATTTTTTTTTTCTTGGGATAGCTTTAGATCACTAAATTTAACATTTTGAAATAGAAGTGTACCATCTTTTGGAACATGCATTCAAAAATGTAAATTGCTGGGGTAATAACATCTTTTAGTAACAATGATTTTGAAAATCAAGTTTCCTCCTCTTGATTAATCAAGTTTTTCAAAACCAGGGGAATTCCTTCCTCTTTGTTTTCATTAAAATTCTGAAAATTTTGGTCAATGCAATAAACAAGCGGCACAAAGAAATACTCAGAATTAGCAGCTTTCTCATTCATAAAGTCCAACCCATCTAGCTCTTCGGTTACAACTGACTCAAAAGCAAAAGAAAAAGAGAACCTAGACAAGACCTTGGCATTCGAGTTATCACCCCCAGGAATACTAGACTCGAACTGAGAAGACCTGGAATTTGATTCTAACTCCACAGATTCTATGGAATCAGATTCTGGCTCAATACCGACTCAGAACTAGACAAGTAGCCCTTCTCTAACTGTCAGACAAGAGATGGTGCTTCAGAGGCATCCAAAATGCTGTAGGATGGGTTTACACCCAATTGGTCCCCAATCATGGAGATGGTAAGGTTATCCCCTAAGCTCTTTGAGTCGGCCGGAGGATCTGAAAGGAGACATGCCAGTGCTGCCCCTACTCCAAGCTCGCTGTTGTCAAAGTCACTTTCTATGCTCTGTTCAGCTTCAGCACTTGGTTCAGCCTTTTTCTCGACATCACTGTCTTGTAGTTGCAGATCGAAGAAGATTTTGAAGCCAGGAACACGCTGCTTTGCAGAATTCATCCAGGGCTCGGGAAAGCCGCAAAATGGAAAGTCTTCAACCTTCGTAACAAAGTGGCCATTCAGCGTTCCCTAGTTCGACTTGTGAACAAGCTCATAGTGTTTTCCAGCCTTCTTGGCTCTGGCTCTGCCTGCCATCTCTTCTCTCTTCCTGACCCAATCCTCTTTGATGGGTACATATCCCAGCCCAAAGGTATGCAGATTATGTGGCACATCGGCCAATGCTGTGACGCCTTTTCAACCACTTCTCCCAAGTCCCATTCCTGGCACATGTTGCAGCTTATTCATGAAATAAATAGACTGGGTGCTGACATACATGCCCTCATCTGCTGCCAAGATGGTCTATACTATTCGGGCCTCAGCCAGCATAAACCCTGAGAGAAAGACGTCCTCCTCGCCATGAACGATCTCCAGCACCAGTGTAGTTACCTCTGGCGGGAGATGGATCGATGAGTTCTCGAAAACAATCGCCACTCTTTTCCCGTGAGGGTATTTCAGCATTTGATGGAGGGTAGAGGAGACTGCTTTCACCAGATGCAACCAAGGTCTTTCTAGCAGTAAGTTGAAGGTGGCTGGGATGTCCAGGACATGGAACTCGACATCTTGTTGAGCTGGACCCACCTGAACTCGGATTTGTACCATGCCCATAACCTCCTTACTTGTATTTTCATATGCCCGAATCACTTAGGCTGTGGGCACAAAGTTTGCTGGTTTAAGGCTGATACATAAGCTGTGCGAGAAGGGCAAACATTGATAGCTAACCCAGTATCGACCAACACCATTGGCACCCATTTTTCTCTGCACTTAACAGATATGTACTGGAGTTCATTGTGTGCTAAGCCTTCTGGCAGCATTTCTTTATTAGAAAAGGTTAGGGTTGGCCCGGCGCCTCTTGGGAAGACCAATCCCACAAGCTGTTCAGGGGTAGTGTCAATGGACAACTTAGCTTTGTCCATTGCTGATAACGTAGTTTGTCAATGCACCCGGGAGGCCATAAGAAGACCCCAGATTGAAATGTTGGCTTGGATTTTCTTTAGTTACTTTAGCATTGCCTCTTTCTCCAACTACTTCTCTTTCTATTTTTCAACCTCTCTATCTTTCCCAAAGGCCTCAGTTTGGTCTAAGTGTGGTGACTTGAAATACCACCCACTTTTGTCATGTGGTCTATCTCTTTAGCGTACCACGTGTTATCTGGAAGGGACTCATCCCAGTTTTCATCAGTGCGGGGCAGATGTAGATCGTCATCCTCCCACTATACACCTCTGGCAACTGACAAACAATTGTCCGCCTCGGTTTTGATCATTCTCACATCATGAGTATCCCCCATAGGGTGTTGGGCTATTCCAACTTTCTAGTTGTCTTCCATTCTCTCTTGTTCAAACTGCTTCAACGCAGCTTCCTGTTCTGTGTCCACAGCACTCATAGTGCCCAATTCCTGAGCTAAATCATTCACGCCGGTGTTCTCCAGCGGTTTTCCCTTTCATTGGCCATTCTGGCCACTGCAACAATTTTTGCTTCCTTTTCCTCCGGTTTTGTTCCAGTTCCTTCATTCTTGTCGGGTTTATCACTCAACCACCCAGAGTTGTCTGTCGACCCATTCAAATCGAACTAGTCAATCTGCACATCCTCTTGATCTTGTTCATCGAAGACCTGCAGGTTGTCTAAGTCCTCCTCAAGCTCTACCAAATCATCCAAACCTTGGCTCGGGCCATCCTCCCTAACCATATTGACCTCCATTGTAGTTGGCAATACCACTTTCGATTTGATTTGATCAATCGGCACAATGTAACAGCTTGGATTGTACACCCTCTCAAACAAGTCTTCAGAGCTTTTAGGAATGAACACCGTCGGTCTAGGTAGGTGGGAAGGGGTAATATATACGCTGAGGTTGTAGGGGATGGCCAGTGTATGGATTAGGTTTATGTTCTGAGGTGGGGGAACTTGATTGTGGGTCAGGAGAGGGTTGGTAGTTACATTTGGCTTTTGGGGTGGTGCGATCACCTTGTTGTCAATAAGGTCTTGAATCTCATGACGTAGCCTAAAACATTGGTCAGTGTTGTGACCGTGCTATTGTTGAAACGCACAATACTTGGCAGGGTTGTGTTTCGGTGGGAGAGGATCGAGTAGTGGGCGTGGCTCTAATGGCTTGGGGTGCCTCTTTTTGATCAACACCTTCATGGCTTAAGATAAAGGCATATAGAGTGAGGTAAAGGTCCTTTGGGATCAAGCAGGGTTTTTTGTAGTTTATGGTGTTGTATTGGCAAAGGGATTGGTGGTCTTGGTTGTGGTGGTGACAATACTCACATTGGACGGTCACGTATCTGTGCTACCACTGGTGGTTACATTAGAACTGCGTACAAAAGACCTCTTGGCCTGCTCTTTCTTATCAACAATCAACCCCTATTTCATGGCGCCTTCAATCTGAACTCCCATCTCATAGAGCTCGGTGAATGTGAACAGAGGTAGGACTATTATTTTTTCCAGCAATTTTCCGTGCAGATTGTGGACTACCATCCTTATCTGATCTTTCTCTGAAGGTTGTGTAGTCATCATTGAAGCTTTGGCCCTCCACTTTGTCATGAATTCTGAAAAGCCCTCCTTTGGCTCTTGGAGTGTTGTTTTGAGATCATGGATGGTGACAATGATTTGCGTGTTGTACGAGTACTGTGCAACAAAGTCCTTAGCCATTTCCTCCCAACTCTACTTCACAGAATCCTCCAGCTTCGCATACCATATGGCGGCTATTCCCGACATAGTCCAGCCAAAGAGTGAGAGCTTTTGCAATCTGGTCAGGCCCATCGGCCGCAGAATGTCTGAAACAATCGAAGATGAACCATGGGGTCTCCGGAACCATCGAATCTATCGATATGTGGCCTTTTGAACCCATTTGGCAATGTCACTACAGAGTTGGTATACCCATCTTCTATATTGGGGATAGAGTTAACAGCCTGTGCCCTCTTGAAGAGCTTCTCTAGTTTGTTAACCTTAAGCACAGTCGGGTCAACCTCAAACTCAAATGGAGCCTCGGCTTGATACACAGGTGCTTTAGAGGCCTGTGGTGGGATCAGTTCTGCTGGATTGCCCTGATTCTCAACCTGGGCATTAACAGTATGGACTGTGGCTCCGGGTGCTGGGATACTTGTGGGAGGTACATGGGATACAGAAGCCGTTGTCGGCTGTGACTGTTGTTGTTATAGCCTATTTATGACCTCAGCCTAACGTGCTGTGACCTCGGCATACGTCTTGCTGTATGGTTTCAACTGTTTGCTGATGGTGGTGGATTAAGTCTTCCATACTGACCAGGGGAAATTGTGTCATTGGAATGGGCAAATGATCTCGTTTTGGACTAGATGTAGAAGACTGAGCCTGACTAGATGCAAGTGATTGTTGGATTGGTGAATTGTGCCTAACTCTTCTCCATCTAGTAACCAGTGTGAGCGAAGCAAGCACAGGTTGTCCTCTAACAAGATCTCCAGATCTGTAAAGCCTCCTGACAAGGGTCCAGAGCACTTGGGGGATATCCGAACTATCCAAAGCTATGATGTTATACTACCTAGCAAAAAGAAATAAAACACAAAGAAAGTAGTATTCAGAAACCGCACAACAGCTCAGCTCAGATGTTAATAACACACAAATGTAATCAAAGCTGATAGGACTGCACTCAACACTGAATTTTGCCCCCAAAACTAATACTCAACTTGCAACTGATATGCACATTCCTGCATAGTTTCACTATAAAGCACATACTACCAAAACACCCCTATGAGGGGGGTGTGGTTACCATGTCCTAGTTTCGTCAGAAGCTAGGGTTCATTATGTAAACAAAGCAGTTTCATGTAATCCTGCTATACTCAGGTGATCATCCTAACCTAGTTTGGAACAGTCTCTATGGCTTTCGATATGCAACTAGGCCAAATGGTCAAAAGGGTACCTCGACAAGACCACCTAATATACCTCTCGCACCTAACATCGAGAAGTGAAAGGAGGATCAAACGGTACAGTGGTAGTCCAAATCCAAGGGTTGTGTTTCCATCATGGCAGAGCTCATGACCGGTCAGCCTTTTGGCAAGCTTTTAGGCAAGCCTCTGGCAAACCGTCCAGGAATAGCAGATGGCAAACACAGTGACTTAAACGCACCAATACAAATGCAATGCAAAGAAACATATAAGTGTAGATAAAATTTCATATCATGAATTTCAAGTCAAGTTCTCTATTTCCCTAGCGGAGTTGCCAAAAATTGTAGCTCGACTTTTTCACGCCTCCTCTTTTGGATGGTCAAATAAGCCCTACAGTTCGGACTCTTGCAGTTTTGAATCTAATCTCACAGGTGCAATGTGAAATTGATAAACACCAAAGAGTCCAAATTCGATAAATCTTTTGGAAAATCAATTTTGAATCAAATTGCTAAAAATAGACTGCTTTGCTAGATACAGAGTCACCGCCTAAATATTTTTGAGAAATTTAGGAAACCCATGACTCGTGCCAAAGGCTACGTGTCTGTCATCACCAAGATTGTCTCGGCTCGGGAACTTGGATACGAGAGGGGAAGGTGATGAATATATTTGAGCACCCCCGCTTGGCCTTTACTAATCATGATATGATTTTTATCAACATTATATGCTCTTGTTCCGGTTTATTCAGCTAGCATTACTATGTGATGCACACACACACAAGTATAGACTAACTTTGCAAGAACTGGAACATTTCGAGTCATGTTCATTTTGAAAATTGTTTTGAAATATGTACCACTTGAAAAAGTGATCGCATATGAACATTGCTCAAATTATTCCAATTCAAGCAAGAAGCTTTCATCCACAGGCATTCAAGTAGTTATAGCACTTAAGCAATTGGCCTTATGGCAAGCATGCAGAACATGGAAACATCAACACCCATGCAATTATGCTAAAGCGAGTAAAGGCTCATCTAGTACTCCAAGCCAAAAGAGACAAAAGAGTTAGAAAAAAAATACATGATTCCTAACTATGCAATATGACTAATGCAACACATGCAATATGCAATTAAATAGGCTCGGCTACTAATATGGCATATAAAGCAATGTACATAGCATGCGGTCTAAGCACGTATTCAAAGAAGTATTAAACTAACAATGCAGTTAGAATGATGCGCCGAGCCTCGGTGCATGCAATACAAATGAATGCAAACATGGAGAATGCTAATTGAAATGTGATGTCATGACCCAAACCCGCCCCTAAAAGTTTGGTCCATGATCGGCCTGTACATAGGCCTCAAACAAAACTTTAGAATAATATTTAACCACATATGGGGCCTTAAGCGGAAGCAATATCAATAAAAGACAACATCCATTGAGCTTGTGCATATATGATGGCTTAATTAATTTAAGCATTTAAATACATTCCAGAGTTACATATAAAATCACAAAATTATGCAGATCCCACACACACACTTAAATAAGATTCCAAAAATTACACAACTCCCAGTAATCAAAATTAAGGCCTCAACAAGGAGGCGTACCCCAGGCGGCTTGACAGATAGGTAGACCTCAATATAATTCTAGTGCCAATCCCTGATGGCTTACCTACATAAACATACATAAAAACGGAGTGAGCAAGGCTCAGTGAATAATAGCAATCTAAGGAGGTGAGTTAAACGAGTATAGGCTTAGAGAATGTAAATATGCATATCAAACCATACAGATATCTTATTCATAATCATATTTTAAAACGGCCTCAGGCCCACATGTAATACAGAACGGCACCGGGCCCATATATAATACAGAACGGCCTTAAGCCCAGATATGATACAGAACGGCTTTAAGGCTAGATATGATACAGAACGGCTTTAAGCCCAGATATGATACAGAACGACTTTAAGCCCAAATAACGACAGCTGTCCACACATTGTAGGGTAGGTAGAACATCGACATGTACACTACCTCCGTTGGCCTCTGGCCATGAATCATAATCAATTTACATCATAACGGCCTAAGGCCCAACAGATTAAATAGAGCAGCCTCAGGCCCAGTATTAGCAAAACAGAATAATCCCAGATTCATAAGAATACCATTACACAATTGTGCACATAAATTTCCCTATGGCTTATTACAAGTCGACATAGTTGTCTTGCATATAACAGAACATTAATAATAACTATTAACGGAAGGCAAATGTATCACTACATTAATAGGGACAGAACAATTCACATCATAATGGCCTCGGGCCCACGTCTATTACTCATATCCATTAATTTAATCAAAGCACAATATCAATGGAATAGGCCATTCACAAATAACAATACATAAATCATAATCACAGGAAGTAAGTGAGACATATCGTTACACTACTATTACTCACAGTGATCGGTTCCCAGTAGTAATGGGACGATGTCCTCGTCTCGACCTACAAGCACAATGCACAACACATAATATGAGATCATAATCGATCCTTTACTTATTCTCTTTGATCATTTAATCAATTAGCCAAGGTGGTACTAAGCTCATTATTCCTTAATAAGTTATAATCCATGTCTCAGAAAATAGGGGGAATTAATGGAAAATGGTTTAAGCAAAAAAATGGTACAAAATCGGTAGACAGAAAGTGAGCAACTCTCACTAATTTGGGCATATCTATTTTTGTACTTAGAATATGGGAGTGAGAACACCACCATTGAAAACTAGACTTCTAGGGCTTGATTTTAGGCTCAAGAATCACTCAAAACGGAGTCCGGATGCGAAAGATATGCTTGTTCAAAGTTGGCTGGACAGAGCTGTCCCCGCACGTACGGGACAAGGTGCTTTTTTAGCATAATCAATTCTTGGTGCTGGAGGGGGCTGCCGTGCGTATAGGAAACCCAGCCGCCCGTGCAGCTTTGGGCCAAAACCAGTCTGAAAATGGCTTTATGATTTGGAACCTCTCATTTTCAAAATTAAACTTCAAATTCATGTAAATCAAAGCCCAAAACTCTTTAATACATGATAAATTTCACATTATTAGCTTCCATCAAACATCATAACTCACAAAATACTACTCAATTTCCCAAGCACAAGAACAAGATTAAGGTAGATCTTCTCAAAACTTCTTCTTTCAAACTTATGTAGATCTTCATCTCATAATCAACTTCAAGATAAGAAAAATGTAAGGAAATTGGCTCTTAAATCAAGCAAATCTGTAAAATCCTAGTTCAATTCCATGAAGAGATCCCATTTAAACTTATATTTCTCAATCCCAACTCAATTAAGTGTTACTTCTCATCTTAGATCATGAATTTAAACAAATAATAGATCAATCTCAAAAGGTTAAGTTAATTACGCATACCTTGGGCCAATCCCTTGAGTTCTACTTTAATTCTATCAATTTTCCTTCTTTCTTCTTTACTCTCACGTTTTCTCTTCTTCTCTTGCTTCTCCCTAGCTCTCTCTAGATTTTTTCTTTCCTTAGATATTTTTGGCTCCAAGGTTGAGTTCACCAACCCATATGACACACATACACACACATATATATATATATATATATAAAAGCTTTCCACAAATAGGAAGGGCCAAACACGCCCTTACGAATCGCATAAAATCACATTTCAATTAAACTTCCCAGATGACTCTAAAAGTTATGTTGATCAAGAATATGTCCTCTGTTCTGGTTTCTAAAGCCTCTAAGGCCTTCAATTTGCAGTACAAAGTTAACCACCCTAAACATGCATTAACGAATCAGACAAATTAAATTTTTAATTAATTTTCTCAAATAGCTCTAAAAATTCTCATTAACATAACTATGTTCTTAATTCCGATTTCTAAACCCATAAAGGTTGTCAATTCCAGTTTTAAAGTCATAACTCAATAGATAATTCTTCAATTCCAATAGATATAATAAAATTAAAACACATTATCTCATAGTTAAATAAAGATGATTTCTTATACCCATTTTGGGGTCATTACATATGATGTCCCTAAATTAACCATCGTAAGCAGTTAAATAAAAGGGAGAAAGAAATGGGGTTGAAAGACATATACATTATTACATTGTGCTCTCACAAAGGAGAGTCAGAATGAATAAACTAGCCAACTAGCTAACTAATTAGAGCTAAAGCTAATTAAGCTAATTATTACAAATCGAAATGAATAAACTAGCTAAGCTACTTAACTAATTATTACAACACTTGAATTAACTAACTAATTAAATAATTACAACGCAAGTGAAATTAAAATAAGTAATTAAACTAAGCAACTAACTACTATGCCTCGGGAAATGAGGGATATGCTTGTGCATGCTTGGTTTCTGCCTAAAAAGACCACCGTTTTGCTTCTGAATGCCTCTGTTTGCATAGTTAAACACTAACATTGTTGCCCACTTCCAGAACAACTCTGCTCCACCTTACCAACACACTGCTCAATTTTGCATCAGTGGCCGGCCGGCCAGCGATGAAGGTTGTCGGCCACCAGTGATGGTCGGTCGGCCACCTGCCGGCCATTGCTGCACAGGTTTATCTTGCTACAACAGAGGACAAACAGAGCATATGCAGGGTATTTCAAGGGTTTGTTTGCACAACTCACCCCTCCTTTTCATCAGAAAATCAAAGGAGTAACAAGTTTGATTCACAAACCATCAATGGATGCAATTTCATTGCATGATGGCTTACGAAACCAAGTATGCAAGTTCAATAAACGTAAAATGAGACAAACCCCCTCCCTTTCATGAATGATCAAGGGAAGTGGTGACCTTGGAACCTTGAATCATTTCATCTCTAATGAGTATGAAATGGTTCAAGTTTTCATATGTTCAATTAACGTCCGATTGAACACAACCAATTATTATCTTGCACCATTTTTAAATTCCAATTTTAGTTACTCATTTTAGTTTACCAGCCATTCTTTATCAATCAAGTCCAATGGTGAGTTTAAGTCCTCTAAATGGAAAGAAGGCTCAAACTAAAAAGTTGTTTTAGGCAAGAAAGATACATCATGCCATTGGTAATGAACCCCCTAGGGGATTAAACCATTAAGCATGACATATCAATCTCATACTTTAAACAAACAAATTGTTTGAACCACTTTCAGAGCAAAATAAAAAGCCAATAAAGGAGAGAGATTGTAAGATGATCAAGTGCCAAAAATGAGAGAGAAAAGCATAAATAAATGCTATCAACTCAAACAAGATAGTGTCTAAGGCCTAGAACACCAAACTCATGAGGACTATCACACTATAAGCATGCAAAGCAAAGCTCAAATGCAACCAATAGCTCAAAATAGTGCTAAAGCAGATCTAATGTAGTCCTAAAATATGTTGGAATTGAGCTAAAAAAAGCTAGATTAACATGCTAAAACATGGCACAAACTAGGCTAGTAAGCAAAACACAAGGAGGGGAGGGTAACCCCTCCAAATTTGAACTTCAAAACATGATTTTGGACACTGAAAAAGCTTTAAAAATTAGTATTTAAAAGCTCAGAAAAAGATAGTAAAAGGGTGGGAAACACAAGGGCAAAGGCCACCAAAACAAGGTACAAAGAAGGGCTCTCAACCCCTCAACCTTTAATGGCCCTTAGACCCAAGCTTTAGCCTAAAAATATAGAGTTTTTGACAACCCCAAAACAATGGAAAACAATAGGAATAATAGCAAATAAAATAAAGCTACAAGCAAAGCCTTATACCTTTTGAAGAGAATAGCAATTTCAAGCAACAAAACCAAGTAAACACACCCTCTGGAGCTCAAACCAAGCTCAAAAATACCTCAGCTCAAAGATGAGAATATTCGGTTAAGGGTGTATAGGCAAAGGTTGAAGATTTGTAGGCAAAAGTGTAGAGATTTGGTAGAGAGACAGAGAGAATTGTGGAGAGAAAATTTTTTTATCTCAAAATTTTCTAACCCTAAAACATAAGAGAAGGGCCTCCTATATATACAAAACATGAAATTTCCTCAAGGAGATCCAGCCTTACATGTGGGGACAGATGCATGCATCTGTGCAAACAGTTGGCAAAGCTGGCATAAAATATCTGCAAAATATACTGGTGGCCGACAGCTCAAAAGTGATGGCCGGCAGCCCAAAAAGGGTGGCCGGCAGGCCACCGGAGGCTACAGGCTGGGAAAAACGAGGCTTGGTCCAAACTAGGACAACAAAGGTACATGGTTTGAAAGGCTCAAAGTTATGGCATTCCGCTGAGGACTTCAAGCACTTGGCGAGCATATAAACTCATCATCAGGTGTGCATGCAATGTTGTCCAAGTTAGAGATTTGGTAAAGAAAAGAAAATTTTTGATTTCAAAATTTTCTAACCATAAAACATGAGAAAGGGGCCTCCTATATATAGAAAACATGAAATTCCCTCAAGGAGATCCAGCCCTACACGTGGGGATAGATGTATGCATCTATGCAAATAGCTGGCATAAAATATCTACAAAATACACTGGTGGCTAGCCAGCTATCAGTGGTGGCCGGCCGACCATCACTGGTGGCCTGGCAGCCCGAAAGGGGTGGTTGGCAGGCCACCAAAGGCTACAGGCTTGGTCCAAATCTGGAACAACAAAGGTACAGGGTTTGAAAGGCTTAAAGTTGTGGCATTCCGCAGAGGACTTCGAGCACTTGGTGAGCATATAAACTCATCATCGGGTGTGCATGCAATGGTGTCCAAGTCTTAAGAGTCGTCAAAAATGGGGTGTCTACAATTTGGTTTAGGGTCAGCAAGTGTTAGTTTCTCTTCCACCAGTGGTTAGAAGAAGAAAGGTAAGATCATCCCCGCTCAGTTCCCCAATTGCTAATTCACCAGATTCTGTGATGGCTCAAAACCCTGTAGACATAGAGGACATGCTTATGTCCCTTCAGTGGAGTATAGAAGCTCTTAACCACACAGTTGCTGCCTAAGCTAAAACCCAGCGCCGCATTGTAACACCTATCTGGGGCCTCTACTGCTCATCCACCACCAATCAATTATCTAGTTCCAAATCTACCTCTGCCAATTGAGGACCTTCATGGTTCAAACCTAGAAGAGGATCTCAAGGTTTCGGCATAGCTAGTTGGAGGACTTTTCCCCCTGATCCCAATGACTTTGGCCCAACTACGCTAAAGATAGCCCAGCTAGAGAAATTGTTCAAAAAGTCATAGGGGGTTAATTATATTCCAGACATCGAGGATGGGTATACGAAGACAGCCATGAGGTTGCTAGAGCGGTTCAAAATGCCGTACATAGACATTTTTGATGGGGGCCGGTGACCTGATGGTTCACATTTGTCTCTTTTTAGACATCTTGAAGCCCATGGGCTTGATTCGAGCTCAGAAGCATTCTTTGTTCAGAAGAACCATGTCAGGGGTGGCTGTTACTTGGTACGCCAAGTTGGACGATTATGTCAAAAAGAATTGGGAGGAGTTGGCTGAAGAGTTTGTCGCACAATACTCCTACAAGACATAGATTGAAATAACCACTCGAGAGTTGTAGGCAACTTGCTAAGAGCTCAATGAGAGTTTTGTGGCTTTCATCACCAGATGGAGGGAAAAAAGTGGTTGTGATGACAAATACACCTCCGGAGAAAGATCAAGCCCGTATGGTTATAAGAAATCTACATGGGAAGATGTTACAGAAAATGATAATTCCTCCTCTTTTCAACATGAAAGACCTACATGAGATTAGGGTTCAAATTGAGGATGCCATCAAACAGGGGATTATTGTAGAAGGAAATGATCTCGTGAGAAAGCCATTCATTTGCAGTTCCAATGCTGCTCCTAGTAGTAGCACAACTGCTACAACCAAACCCACAAAAATCAATATAGTCACCACCACCACTTCCAAAACTACCTATCCCTTCGCCAATGTTGGCTCACAAACAACCAACTCAACTCGAGCCCCAATTAGAACCTTCACCCTTCTCCATATGTCCCCAACCTGTGCCATGAAAGTCTTGATAGAAAATGGGTACCTTAAACCCCTTGACCTTCGACCTATTTCTGATCCTTTACCAGCTAGACACGATCCTACTAAATATTGCGCTTTTCATCAACAACATGGTCATGAGAGCGATCGTTGATATCACCCTTCATCATGAGATTTAAGATCTCATTGACAACAAAATCATAGCTCCACCACAACCACAAAAGCCCAATGTCACCACCAACATGTTACCACCCTATAACAGGCTACCACTCCATTCTAATGTCAACCTCATCCACACATTACCACCCACCTTTAACCCTAGCATATATGTCACATTTTCCCATCCACTTAGACCTGAGGTGCTTATTCCAAAGAGCACTGATTTGTGCATGATAGATGCACGTCAATCCCAGCCAAAACCCCAAAACCCTGTGGTAGTAGTATAATTAAATTAATGCTTGGAAAAGAATATAATTAAAGAGTTGGGAACACATTAATTTCTTTGTCAAAATAATCATTAACATGAATAAAAAAATATATTTAATTGAATTTGATTACCTTATACTATTTAAGACACCTCATCAGAAAATCGATTAGAATTAACGAAATTAAATAATTAATTACATTGAATCAAGATTAATGAGTTAATGGAAGGAATTATATTAATAGAAATTTTGTTTGAATCAAAAATTGAATGATTATCTGATTCAGAAACCGTAAGTGGGGAGTTTAATAAGTTTGGTCCAATGTGTAAAGCTTTTGGGAACTTAATTAAAGGAAAGTGAGAGAGAAAAAGAGGAACTCAAGGTTTTGAGGGAGAAGAGCTTAGGAAAGTGAAGATCTTGAAGGAGAACTCAAAAATTGAGCTTAAGGTATGTAATTTAACTAGAAATCTTGTAGATAATTCAACAATTTCTTGAATTCAAGAAGTAATTTAAAGATTAAACATATAATTTTCTAGGAATTGGGTTTTGTTTGATCAATTAAACTAGGTTCAAGAACATGAATTCTAATCCCTTAAATTTGTAAAGTTTGAGTTTAATTTTGAGATTTATACAAGAATTGAGCTATATAATTACATGCAACAAGATTATATGAAGGATTCATCCATGTAAGGCTTGGTTTAGGAAGTGGGTTGGCTTTTCGGGCTTGTTGGCTATTTTAGCCTGGGGCTAACAAACCTGGTTTGGGAAGGGCTTTTGGCTTTTTTGGATTTTTTGTGAGAGAAAGAATGAAATGATTATGGGTTGGATATGATGTTTTGTCCTTATTGGGACTAAAAAGCCTATTTTATTTTTTGTGGCTATTTTAGCCCCAAACCCGCCCAAACCCATTTCCCAAACAATGCCTAAGTGTGAATATAAATGAGTTTGAAGCTTAAGTTATGGAATTCTTGAATTCATGGAAATTGGGAGTTTGATTTTGAAGTTAATAAAAGTTTTGATTTAATTGAGTTGAATTGAACATGGTTCATGTATATTCTTCATATTTAATGAAATTTTTGTACAAGTTTTGGACACCAAATTGGGTTTGGAAGGCTTACACTTGTTAAATTTTCGGACTACTCAAAATTACTTAGAACCACACAGTGCGGCTGTGAGCCCTGCACATGTGGAAGACAGACCAAAACAAGGGCAAGGCTATTGCTTTTATTGCACATGTGGCTGGGGTCTTGCACGTGTGGAAAACAGGAGGAATATGGTTTAATTTATTTTGCTTTTTTTAACCTTCTGAATATGTTTTTGAACTCATTTTGACCCTCCAAAAAATTAAAAGACATTTAGAAATCCATTGTAATTAATGTGAATAAGTAAGGAAAGTTTAAGTAAATGAATGTTTCTTTTTATCGAATTCATGTGATGTGTTATGTAGGTCGTTTGCCCGAGGGGACATCGCAAGATTAAACTCGTAGTGAGAAATAATTTTGTAAAGATATGTTCTAAGTATTTATTTTGAAGCAATATGACATGTTATGTTTTTCTGAAATTATGTTTTAATATGTGGATCCGAGGTCGTTCTGCTCTATCTATGATATAATTGGACATGAGGTCATTCTGAACAGCTGTTATATATGTTGGAACAGAGGTCATCTGTATGATTAGACCTGAGATAGTTCCGTATGATTGGACCTGAGGTCATTCCGTTTTATATTAGACTCGAGGTCATTCTGTTAAATTTGAATATGAATAAAGCTATTGAATGTTTTATTCATGAAAGTTGTTGAATTATGTTGAGATGTTTAGTCTCACCCCTTCTCCTATATGTATATAGGTATTCAACAAGAGGTTTAAGCTTAGAGTTTTGCTCTCGTTAACCCTTGTGAAGCTTTTGGAATTGTCACCCGAATCGAGGCCTGTGATTGCCTCCTTTGAAAAACATTTGAGAAGTCAGAATTTGTAGATTTGTAAATGTAAATGTTATTGGATGTATATATATGTTATGTGTATGTAATAGTATAAGTATGTGGTTGTTATATCATTTATGCACTGCTTAGTGGATGAAATTATTTTTGTTGCTTCTGTTTCAGGCCCCATTATATTAAATATTCTGTATTCTGTTTGAGGTCGTAGGTAATCATGTGATTATTGGCCGATTATGATCCATACCTCTAAGGACGGCTTTGACTCATGACATAAGTAGCAACACAGACTTCGGATATTTTGGGAAACATAGAGGGAAACCTAGATTACTTCCATTTCCTTGAGGGAGAAAATCTAGAAAATGATCAGCCTAAGGGTGGGGTTCATAACAAAGACGAAGTTCAAGTAGAGTCGGACAATTGCCTTTCGATAATTGAAAGAGAATAATGAGAGGACAATGATCTAAACTTTGCCTACATCGACGAAGGATGGGGCCAATGCCCCTGATGAGACTTGGTATACTAAGGAGGCTGATCGCTTAACTAGAAGTGGGCATTACTTTAAGCCCCCACACTTAGATCAAGGTGAACCATCTAGAAAAGATGTTGAAAATGATAAAGAAAAGGAGAAAGAGGTAGAGGAAAATCTTGTGTGGAAATAGTTGAAGAAGATTCAAGCCAACATCTCAATCTGAGGATTGCTCATGGCTTCTCGTGAACACCACCAAGCAATGCTTTCGGCTCTGGACAAGGCCAAACTATCAATTGAGACAACACCAGATTAGCTGGTATCTTTAATCATGTCAGGAGACACAATTCTTGTGCTATCATTTACTAACAAAGAGCTACCACCTGAGGGAGTTGATCACAACAAGCCTTTGTATGTGGCTTTGGAGTGTAGAAAGAAGTGGATCCCGGTAGTTCTGGTTGATACCGATTTAACCATTAATGTTTGTCCAGCAAGGACTGCCTACGCGATTAGGTTGAAATTGGCTAACTTCATGCCAACAAGCCAAGTTGTCTGGTCATATGATGGTACTAACAGGGATGTTATGGGGACTTTCAAAGTCCAGATATTGGTTGCTCTTTTTGAGCATGAAGTAGAATTCCATGTCATGGATGTCTTGGCAACTTTTAACCTATTGTTGGTCAGGCCTTGGTTGCATAAGATGAGAACGGTTTCTTCAACTATATACCGGTTGGTGAAGTACCCACACAATGGAGGGATTGTCACAGTTTTTGGTAATTCTACAATCCATCCTCCTCCAGAAGTCATAAAGCCATTGTTGGAGATATAACATGGTGAAAATGATGTTTTCCTCTCAGGTTTTACCTTGGTAGAAGCACGACTAGTGCAGACAATCATGGCAGAAGAGGAGAGTAAATATATGAGTGCTCAATCAATCTGCATGATGAGCAAGCTAGGATATATCCCAAGATTTGGATTGGGAAGGAGTGGTCGGCAAGGCATTATAGAGATAATATAGATAATCCATAATCCGCTTGTATGAACCTACAATAAAAGACTGGGAGAGGAAAGAAAAGGAAATGAGAGAGAGAATCAATGCAAAGGAGGCTGGAAAGAAGTACGAGTTGGTTTACAGGCCGATTCGTAGCACCTTGAATGGACGCTTTGTCCACCAAGGAGAAGACTTCCTTTTCTGTGGTTTTCCTGAGCCATGGATTGATCAAATGGATAAGAAGAGATACCTTGGGTTTGAGATCTTTTTCGGTCATCAGCTCTCCGATAGTGACGAGGAGTAAGTGGATTCCGGTATTGATTTTTGTCAAGATAGAGATAGTAGCTCGGAGGACAACTCCGAAAAAGTCCTGGATTTGACACTAGCTAACTTTTTGATAGCTTTTGATGCTAACGTTGAACCAGTGAACTTGGGGGATAACATGACTGTTTCTGTGATTAGGGAATGACCACCTGTTAATTACATTAGTTTTATTCTGGACGATGTGGATGGCATGCACTTGACTTGGCAATTTGAGAAGGGTTGTATTGTGAGTTCTGAATCGGATAATGAGTCCGGCTCTGATTCCACCCAGTATGTAGAGTCAGAATCCGGCTCAAGTCAGTCAGAGTCTTGGCGCTTTTAGGAGTGTTAACCCAAACACTACTGTCCTATCTGGGTCATCTTTTTTGTTTTCTTTTGAGTCCACTGAAACCGCTAAACTAGAGTTTTTGAATGAAAATGTAGTAGTTTCTGCTTACTTCTTTGTGCCATTGGCTCATTGCATAGACCAAAATTTTCAAAATTTTGATGAAAATGAAGAGGAAGAAATTCTTCAAGCTTTGAAAATCTTGATTAATTGGGAGGAAGAGAGGAGTGCTAAGCCCTTGCTAGATATGGTTGTTTTAGTTAATGTGGGTACTAAGAAGGATCCTCGCTTAGTCTAGATTGGTTCCACACTGTCTTCAGAGGAACGCGATGATTAGTTGCTTTGTTAAAAGATTTCAAAGATATTTCACGTGTCCTACGAAGACATGCCTGGAATTGATCTTGAGATTGTATAGCATAAGATCCTTCTTGACCCCAAGGCCCGTCCTGTTAAACAAAAGCTTCACAGAATCCATCCAGACTGGGCATTGAAAATCAATGAGGAAATCACCAAGCAGATTGATGCAGGATTTTTGATAGTATCAGAGTATCCAACCTAGTTAGCCAACATTGTGCCGGTTTCAAGAAAAGATGGAAGAATTAGAGTCCTGTGTTAACTTTCGAGATTTGAACAAAGCTAGTACAAAGGATGAATTTCCATAACCACATATTGGCGAGCTGGTGGACTTTACAACAAGGCATGCCGTGGTATCATTCATGGATGGTTTCTCTAGGTACAATCAAATTTTTATGGCTCCAGAATACAGGGAAAAGACTGCACTTACAACTCTATAGGTGACATACTGTTATAGAGTTATGTCGTTTGGGCTGAAGAATGCTAGAGCTACATATCAATGAGCTGCAATCACAATATTACATGACATAATCCACAATGAGGTTGAGGTATATGTGGATGACATGATCGTCAAGTCCAAAGAGTGAAAGGGCCACTATGTTGCACTGAAGAGGTTCTTCGAAAGAATTAGGGAGTACATGCTGAGGCTGGATCCAAAAAATTGTACATTTGGGGTGACTGTGAGTAAAATGGTGAGATTTCTAATTACCCAACGAGGAATTGAAGTTGATCCATCAAAAATCAAATCCATCTTAGGATTATCGCCACAAAAGATTGAAAAGGAGGTGTGGGGCTTTCTAGGGGAAAGCTCAATTCATAAGGAGGTTTAATTCAAAGCCAACCTTGACTTGTGAACCATTGTTTGGTCTCCTGAAGAAAGGAAAGAAGTTCCGATAGGATGATTGATGTCAATTTGCATTTGAGCAGGTCAAGCAGTATCTGCAGAATCTACCTGTGTTATCACCGCCTGAGCCGTGGAAGTTGTTGATCTTGTACTTATTAGTGACCGAATCGATTATGGGGTGTATGCTTGCGTAAGAGTCAGATTAGAAAGTGGAGAAGGCCATCTACTACTTGATCAACAAGATGCTGAAATACAAGACCCACTGCACTCACTTGGAAAAAGCTTGTCTAGCCTTCGTTTAGGCCACTAGGAAATTGAGGCACTATCTGTTAGCACACTCGGTAATTCTAGTTTCGAGATTAGATCCTATCAAATATCTTTTTGAGAAACTAGTGCTTACCCATAGGCTAGCTCGATGATTGCTTTTGTTTTTCGAGTTCAACCTTAGATATGTCACTCGCAAATTATCAAAGGAGGGGCCGTAGTGGAATTTTTGGCTGATCATTTAGTTGAAAGAGGAGAAGATACAGAGTACTCATTTCGAAATTAAGAAATTATGCAAGTGAAGAAAAGTACTTGGAAGTTGTACTTTGATGGTGCATTCGATCAATTTGGCTACGGGATAGGGGTGTTGCTTATAGCACCAGCTGATTCTCACATACCCATAGCTTTTAAACTCCGATTCAGATTATCCAACAACCAAGCAGAGTATGAGGCATGCATCGTCGGATTGGAAGTAGCCCTAGAACTAGGGGCAATAAGTTTTGATGTGATCGGGGATTCAAATTTAGTCGTCTCTCAAGCCAATGGGGACTAGAAGGTGAAGGAAGAGAAGATAAAAGTTTACCACTAGACCTTGGATTCTAATCTCGAGGTTTGAAAGACTAACATTTACACACCTGGTAAGAGAGAACAACCGGTTTGCTGATGCTTTGGCGACCTTGGCCTCGATGGTGGACATACCAATTGGGGTCAAGATACGTCTAATCCTTATAGAGCACAGGTATACACCGGCATACAAGATGATAACCGTGATAGAAAAAGTGCAAGATGAAAATCCCTAGTACTTTGATATTTGGAACTTTCTAGAAAGTAACAGATACCTGCATGGGGCAAATTCCAAGGACAAAAGAGGGATACGGCGTCTGGCCGCTCATTTCATCATTTGTAGAGATAAGTTATATAAGAAGGGACATCTTGGGATACACAAGTTATATGTAGTAGAGGATGAGGCAAAACGTATTATGGAGGCCATGCATGGAGGAGAGTGTGAAGCCCATATAAACGTTATAATGCTGGCCAGAAAAATTCTTAGACAAGGATATTACTGGTTAACCATGGAAAGTGGTTGTATCAACTTTGTTAGATGATGCCACAAATGTCAAATCCATGCCAATCGCATGAATATCTGTAGAGACCCCATTTTTGATCGCCCTTACGACTTGGACGTCACCACTTGCACACCCGATGATGAATGTGAATATGCTTGTTAGGTTCTCGAGGTCCTCAGTAAAATGCCACAGTTTTGAGCCTTTAAACCTCACACACCTCTTGCCTTGTTTTGGACCCAAACCCTAGCTTTTCAAGCCTAAAAAAGTTGAGGCCTGCCGGCCACTTGTGTGGCCTGTCGGCCAAAACTAGTGGCCTGCCAGCTAGAATTAGTGGCCTACTGGCCACAAGTGTGTTTTGCAGATATTTTCCGCTAATTGTGCCAGTTGTTGTCACATATGCATGCACTTGCTTACATGTGTATGTATTGATATTTCTGAGAGAATTTGATATTTGTCTATATATAGAGGGCCTCCCCTCTTACTTTCAAGGTTAGAAAAATTTTGGAGCAAAATTATTTTCTCTCTCTACAATTCTCTCTCTCTCTCTCTCTCTCTCTCTCTTGCTAGTTATTGCACCTTTGCCTATACACTCTAAACCAAACCTTACCATCTTTGAGCTGAGGTACTTTTGAGCCTACTTTGAGCTCTTAAGGGTGTGTATGTGTATAATTGTTGCTTAGAAGTGTTCTCCTCTTCAAGAGGTATAAGCCTTTGCTTATTGTTTTGCTTTAATTGTTTTGTTTTCCACTATTTTCCTACTATTTTTGGGCTATATAAACTCTGTAATTTTAGGCTGAAACTTGTGGTTTAAGGCCTTAAAGGGTAGAGGGGCGGTTCACATTTCTTTCCACCTTGCTTCTCTAGCCTTTACCCTTGCGTTTCCTACCTTTACACTATCTTTTTTTGAGCTTTTAAACACTGATTGTTAGAGCTTTTTCAATGGCTAAAATGTTATTTTGAAATCCAAAAATGAAGGGGGTAGCCTCCCCTCCATGTGTCTTGCTTACTAGCTTAAGTAACTCTATGTTTTAGCTTATTGTTCTAGCTATTTTTGTCTTAATTCCAGCATGTTTTAGGACTTATTTAGCACTATTTTAGGATTGTTTTTAAGTGTTCATTGCATTGGAGCCTTGTATTGCATGCTTGTGGTGTAATTGTCCTCATAGGTTTGGTAGTTTAGGCTTTAGCCACCATCCTATTTGAGTTGATAGCATTTGTTTGTGGCTTTCCATACTTGTTTTCACCCCTAATTACTTCTGCAACCTTCCTCATTTCTTGGCTTTTACTTTGCTTTGAAAGTTGGTTCAAACTAGTTACTTGTTTAAAGCATAAGATTGAGGTCTTGTGCTTAATGGTTTAATCCCTTTGGGGGTTCATTACCAACAGCATGACACTGCTCTCATGCCTAAACAACTCTTGGTTTGATGCTTCTTTCCATTAAAGGACTTAAAACTCACATTTGGACTTAATTTACTAAGGAATGGTTGGGAATCAAAATGGAGTAATGAAATGAGGACTAAAAATGATGCAAGATAATAGTTTAGTTTGGATTCAATCGGACGTTAATTGAGCCTGTAAGTCTTGAATCGTTTCATACTTGTTAGTGATGTAAACAGTTCAAGAGTCATTGGCGACTACTTCCCTTGATCAATCCATGATAGGGAGGGGGTTTGAGAGTCTTATTTGTTGCATTTATTGAACTTGCACCCTGTGGTTCATAGGCCATCATGCAATGAAATTGCATCCATTTATGGTTTGTGAATCAAATTTACTACTCATTTGAGCTGTTTGATGATAATGAGGGGTAAGTTGTGCAAACAACCCTTGAGAATACCCTACTTTTGCTCTGTTTGCTCTTTGTTCCAGTAGGAAAAACTAGGCGTTAGTGGTTGGCAGGCCACCACTTCTAGCATGCTGGCCACCTTTGCAAAACCCAGCAGTGGCTTTTTGAAATGGAACAGAGTTGGTTTTGAGGTGAAAAACAGTGCAAGTGTTCTACTGTGCAACAAAGGCATTTGGCAGCAGAACAATGGCCTTTTTTGGGTGGAAATTCGTGTGCCTACATGAGTATCCCAAGGCAGAGTAGTTAGAGTAGTTAGCTTAATACTTATCTTATATTGTATTCATGTTGTAATTAATTAGTTAGTTACATAGACTATTTAGTTCTAATTTGTTGTAATAATTAATTAGCTAGTTTAGTTAATTATTTCATTTGTTGTTGTAATAATTAGTTAAGTAGATTAGCTAATTTATTTATTCATTCTGTAATAGTTAGTTAATTCGTAGTAATTAGCTTAGCTAGTTAGTTTATTTGGACCCTCTTGCGTGAGGGCGCAAATCTTGTAATAACGTGTATGTCCTCCAACCCCACATCTTTCTCCCTTTTATTTAACTACTTACGATGATTAGATTAAAACATTATGTTTTAATTAGCATGTTTCATGTTTGCATCCACTTGTCTTGTATGCATTGGGCTCGGCGCATCATTCTAACTTGCATTGTAAGTTTAACGCTTCTTTGAAAATGTGCTTAGACCACATGCTATCAAATTGATTCACATGTTATGTTAAGTAGCCGAGCCTATTTAGATTGCATATCTCATGCGTTGTATTAGTCACATTGCATAGTTAGGATGATGCATTTTTCCTAACTCTTTCACCTTTTTGGCTTGGAGTACTAGGTGAGCTTTTATTCGCTTTAGCATATTGCACGAATATGATTGTTGCCATGTCTAGCATGCTTGCCATGAGACTAAGTGCTTAAATGATAAACAATTTGAATGCCTGTGGATGAAGGATAGTTGCTTGAATTGGAATAATTTGAGTGATGTACATAAGCGATCACTTTTTCAAGTGGTACATATTTGAAACAATTTTGCAAACAAACATGACTCAAGTGTTCCAATTTTTTGCAAGTTAGTCTATACTTGTGTTCGTGTGCATCACATAGTAAGTTAGCCTAATAATCGGAACAAGAGCATATAATGCAGATAAGATTCATATCATGATTAGTAGAGGCCGATCTTTGATCGGGCGACCGGGGGTGCTCAATTCATGACCTTCTTCTCTTGTACCTAAGCTCCCGAGCCGAGACAATCTTGGTGATGATGGACACTGTGGCCTTTGGCACGAGTCATGGGTTTCCTAAATTTCTAAAAAATATTTAGGTGGCGACTCTGTATCTAGCAAAGCAGTCCATTTTTGGCAATTTGATTGAAAATCGATTTTCCAAAAGATTTGTCGGATTTGGACTCTTTGGTGTTTATCTATTTCACATTGCACTTGTGAGATTAGATTTAGAACCACAGGAATTGATACTGTAGGGTTATTCGTCTTCCAAAAGGGGGCACAAAAAGTCGAGCTACAATATCTCGCCATCAAAACTCTATAACATAACCTCGGTATGGCATTTTTCAATCTAGGGCATAAGATGTCATCGGGGAAATCACACCGAAGGTTCAAATGGGCATCGGTTCATCCTGGTTGCCATTGACTAGTTTACCAAGTGGGTTGAAACACGGTCGTATTTAGTGTTCAAGGCATCACATATGGCCAAATTTATTAGGAACAACATTATCTACAGATATGGGGTGCCAAACGAAATAATTTCAGGACAATGGTTCACACTTCAAAGGAGAAATGGCAGTTCTACTTGAGAAATATAATGTGGCTTTTCACAAGTCATCAACATACAGGTCACAAACTAATGGACCCGTTGAAGCTGCAAATAAGAACATCAAAATCATTCTGCGTAAGACGGTGGAAGCCTATAGAGATTGGTCAGACAAACTGTCTTTCGCACTTTGGGGATATAGGACATTAATATAAAGGCAACCCCTCACTGCTTGGTATATGGAATGGAGGCTATTTTGTCAATTAAGATAGAAGTACCCTTGTTGAGGATTATGGTTAAATGTTAGATAGAAAAAGTTGATTGGCAACAAAACTGATTTAAGGAGCTGATGCTATTTGATGAGCGGAAGATTGAAGGACGTTATACCACATTCAGGGGTATCAACACAGGATTGCCAGAGCATTCAACAAAAAGGTCAGATCAAGGAATTAAGGAAAGGAGACTTACGGGCTGAAGGACAATCGAGCTCCTATCCACAACCCTAGGGACAAGTTCAGACCCAATTGGATGGGTTCTTCTATTATCAAGTCTATCTGGTCAAGAGGAACAGTCATTCTTATGAATTTGGATGGCTTGGAATTCTCGTAACCAATCAAGGACAAACTGAAAATGTATTGTCCTTGAGAGGTTCGCTAGGCCAAAAAGCCTGAAAAGGCGACCTAGGCAAAAGTTAGAGCATAAAAAAGAAGAAAAATGAAAAAAAAAAGAAAAGAGCTCGCAAGGTCAAAAACCTAGAAAGGCGACTTTTGGCAAAAGTTAGAGTGCAAAAAGAGAGTGTTAACACCCGAGTGAACCTTAGCCATGAACTATGTAAGGCCAGATTCCTATCTTTGGGATACGTAGGCAGCTTCATCCTGAAGTTTGGCCCGAACTGTAAACCACTCGGTTGTCTTCTCCATGTTTGATTAGTTTATACGTAGGCTGCTTCATCTTGAAGTTTGGTCCTAATTGTAAACCACTTGGTTGTCCTGTCCATTTTTGATTGGTTTATCTTCATTCGGTTTAGTTGTCCTACCTTTTTTTTGTGATAGATTTAGTTGCAAAATGGTCAAGTGGTAATGCAATGTATCTTGTTCAGGTTATTTGATCTAAGGTTGTGCATCTCAAGGATTGATTTCATGTTGATCAAGTAGTGATCGTTCGTGAAAACAGGTTTTGATGATTTTTATTGAAATTGACTGATTTTCTTGAAAATTATTTCATTTTTTTAAAAACCAGACTATTCATTTGACCCAAAAAAAAAAGATAAAATTTTAAGTATTCGCAATTTGGCATACATGATTTCAAAACAGAGAGTAGAACAAGCATGCTAATCTAACTCTCATGTTGATCAAAATCTTAAAAAAAAATTTAAAAAAAAAAAAAAAAAAAAACTATCAAAGCAATGAACTAGGGGCACAGTTGAGTCAGGTTTTCTGTCTTTCTCCCGCACTCTCGAAAGTCTCCATTCACATTAACTTGTACCTTTTCTTTAAGTCAAACACTCTCTGAAAATTGCATAGTAGTTGTCTCCAGCAATGTAATAGAACTCTTTAGTTGGTCGGTCGGCCAAGGGGTTGACTGAGCGGTCGTCCTGGTGGTAATTTTTGTTTTGTGTCAATTTCATTCCAGCAAGTGTAAATGGATGTGTTTAGGTTGTTTTTGTTTCATTTTTCTTTCATTGAGTTGTATTTTGTGTTTTGGTCAGCTGAAGGCTCAACATCTAGTTCAGAACTCATTCAAATGCAACCATTATCAATTTCAATTCAAAACAAAGTGTTTTCATGACCAAGTGTTTTGCCATTCATGCTCTGATTTGCAAAACAAAACTATTTTTATTATCTTTAGGGATCAAACCCTGATCAAAATTTTACAAAAAAATAAATAAATAAATAGAAAGAAAATACAAAAAATAAAAAATAAAAAGGCTGCCCTGGTGCCATTTTAAAAAATTGTGAGATACCCTCCGGAGTATTACTTCTTGAGACGTCTGAAGAAAATTTATGTTAAACCCATGAGATGTATCTATCACACCGCTTTTATGCATCTTTCATACTACATGTGGCATCTATCACATCACATTTTTTTTTTAATGTTGTTGTATTCAATATTTTCTTGTGAAACGTATTCAAACTTGTTATCACTTGGTTATCACCTTTCCTTCTCTTGCGTGAGACGTGTTTAGATCTTAAGTTCACATTTCCTCCTCTTGTGGGAGACGTGTTTGGATCTAAAGTTCACATTTCCTTCTCTTGCGCGAGAAGCGTTTACATCTCAAGTTCGCATTTCCTCTTCTCGAGCGAGACGCGTTTAGATCTCAAGTTCGCATTTCCTCCTCTTACGTTAGACGCGTTTGGATCTCAAGTTCACATTTCCTCCTCTGGTGTGAGATGCATTTGGATCTCAAGTTCTCAAGTTCACATTTCCTTTTTTGGCGTGAGACACGTCTGGATCTCAAGTTCGCCTTTCGTCCTCTCACGTTAGACGTGTCTAGATCTCAAGTTCACTATTCCTCCTCTCGTGTTAGACGCGTTTGGATCTCGAGTTCACATTTCCTTCTCTCACGTTAGACATGTCTAGATCTCAAGTTCACATTTTCTCCTTTCGCGTGACACGTGTTTGGATCTTAAGTTCACTTTTTCTCTTCTCACGCGAGATGCATTTGGATGTCAAGTTCACTTTTCCTCCTCCTATGTGAGACGTATTTAGATCTCAAGTTCATATTTACTTCTCTCACATGAGATGCATTTGGATCTCGAGTTCATATTTCCTCCTCTCGCGTTAGATGCATCTGGATCTCAAGTTCATATTTCCTCCTTTTGCATGAGATGCGTCTGGATCTCAAGTTCAAATTTCCTCCTTTTGTATGAGACACGTTTGGATCTCAAGTTCACATTTCCTCCTCTTGCATTAGACACATCTGGATCTCAAGTTCACCTTTTCTCCTCTTGCGTTAGATGCTTCTGGATCATAAGTTCACATTTCCTTCTCTCGCGTTAGATACGTCTAGATCTCAAGTTCACATTTCCTCTTTTCATGTGAAACGCGTTCAGATCTCAAGTTCACCTTTCGTCCTCTCACGTGAGACATATTTGGATCTCAAAGTCACATTTTCTTCTCTTGCGTGAGACGCATTTGGATCTCAAGTCCTTTTTCCTCCTCTTGTGTGAGACTTGGATCTCAAGTTCACCTGGTTATACCTTTTCCCTTTCCGTGTAAGACACGATTATGCATGCTTGTTGGTTAGGCTTTCTTTCACTCGTGTGAAACACGTTTGTTTGCATTGCACTTTAGTATGTTTCATATCATTTGCACAAGACTTCCCTGCTATATTGTCATCTTCACATCTTTATCACCATTGCATTGCATTGCATAAATCATGAACTTTCAAAATAACTAGCTTTACAATGTGAGTGAGTCCAACTTTCAATTGCATTTTGAGCATATCATTTGCATCCTACCCCTAAATTATGTTGGTTTGATTCCTTACAAAGGGATATGTAGGCAACCCTCGGGTTTAACCAACTGCATTTTGTTTGTTTGTCCAAGTTTTACGGCCTTGTCAAAAGTGTCCTCTTTAGGCTTTGACATTCACTCACGTCATGAAATGACGTACTGAGCTATATGAAAGAGGGGCAACTGTAGACACCCCACTTTGACTAGCTTTAAGACTTGGGCGTTTTCTTTTGAACACTCGATAATGAAAATTAGAATGTGCTATTTTATGAATTTCTTAATAGAAAAATCGGGTTTAAGCTTTAATTCTAACCTTACACCTGTTTTAGCCAAATTATTTTAGACCTATTCAAAAATATTTTTGCAATTTTTTTCTTGTCTGAAAAATTTAGTAGTTTTGGAAAAATCGTCTCTCATTCCACATGGCAAGCCACATGTTTTCAAAAATACCACATGGTTAGCCATGTGCTTTAGGTGTTTTGGAATTCTATAAATATCCCCTTATTTTGTTGTTTAGAAAAAAATGAGAAAATTTTGTTTCAAAAGTCTTAAGAAGAGAAAATTTTGGTTAAGAGAATTTTTGTTACAAAAAATCTTAAGGGAGAGAAATTGATTTTCAAAAACCTTGAGTTATTTTGAGAGCGAGAGAGCCTTTTGAACCAAAGCTTTCCTACCAACCTTTCTCTCTGTTCTCTTCATTGCTTCTTCACTTATATATACCACCCAAAATTCCATTAAAGCTTAAACTTGAAACTCTTTGCTTAGATTTCAAAGCATACTTCATAACCGTGTGGGTGTTATGAAGAAAGTTTGGTAATAAAAAAATTCATCATTTTCTCTAAATGTGAGTATTTACAATTTTCTCATTTATTTTATTTCAATTTCTCTTGTCTTTAAATATGTGATTTAGCTTGTTAAAGATGGATGGCTGAGCCACCTAATGTAGTTTCCTTATTTTTTTTCTCTTGCTTTTTTAATTATGTGATTTAGCTTGTTAGAAATGACTGGCTGCACCATCTGATGTAATTTCTTTATTTTGAATTTTATTTCTTATTTTATATATTTGATTTAGCTTGTTAGAAATGGTTGGCTTAGCCACCTATCCTTAGATGATGTAAACAAATTAGTTATATGGTTTATTAGATTCAACTTGTTATAATAATTTCCAACCCCATTTCTTTTATTTGATGATAATTCCCATCCCATGTCTTTTATTCGGTTTTATAAATATTTAGTGTTGCAATAATTCTCAACCCCCGCTTCTGTTTATCCCTTTCTATGTATGTCTTCTAACCACATTTATTTCTATTCCTTTTCTTTACTCGCTTTCCATAGCTGTAAATATCATCATATTTTCTTTTTATCATATCCATGCTTTGCATTCATATTTCATGTATTTAGATTTGACTCATTTGCATATGTGATTTTAATCAATTATTACGTGATTATATACGCTACCTCATGCCTTTGACATGATTCACATCACATTTTACGTAATAGTAACCAAATCTATAGTCGCATTCTTGTGTATGTATTGTATTAGAATTTTGCATATAAGATCATGCATATTTTTCTAACTTTCTTTTGCAATTTTCTATGGGACGCCAGTAATTACTATGTAAATGTTTATGCTTTAGCATTCCACTTGTGAGTGCTTTTCCTACTATGGCTGACTATCCTACCATGCGACAACTTGCTTAAGTGATATATCTTTATGAATGTCAGTGGATGGATGTTGGGTTGTTTAATTTTGAATAATATTGATTTTTATGCTTGTGAACTTAATTTCTTTTCAGTTGTGCATTATTCAAAACTCTTTCAAAAATACATGAAATCAAACATTCCAAAATGAATGACATAGTTTATACTTGTTTGCTTCACAAAATAATTTTTAGCATTATTAAATAATCAGAATATGAACATATAAAGTCAATAAAACTCATATCATGGTTTAGTAGAAGCCGAGTTTTTGATTAAGTGAGCAGGGGTGCTCAATTAATGACCTTCCTTGTTATACCTAAGGTTCTGAACCGAGATATCTTTAGTTATGATGAACAATGGCCTTTGGCATGAGCCACGAGTTTTCTAGTTTTCCAAAAAGATTAGGTGGCGACTCTAAGATTTGGTGATGCAATCAATTTCTGGCAAATTTTTTTTTAATAAAATGGATTTTCTATAAAAGTTGTTAGATCTAAACTCTCATCTATATTTCACATTGTACTCGTGAGACTAGATCAAAGAAATCAAGAGTCCAAACTATTTAGCGCTCTCAAATACCCGAACATGAGACACCATGAGGGACACATGGTCTTGGGAATCATGAGGTACACATGACCTTGCCAAAGATGCCTATTAATTGCATGCTTAACATTGTGAAAATCATCACAAAATAAGCTAAGTTCTCTCCCTCTCTCTTCATCTATCTTGAGGTTAACATTTGAAAGCTTAGGAATTTAGAGTGTGGATAAAATATTGAGAAACTTTAGTAGCTTCTCAATTGACTGAGGGTTTTCTAGACAAGGCTCGTAATTCAAGTTATCCGATCTAAAACTATTTCCGCTTCAGGTAATATAATTACCTGTATGTTTTTCCTACAAAGGGAAACTGGTTTATACGGCCTGTTATGACAAATGCTTGTCAAAAAGCATTTGTAACTAATCAAGTATGTGATTTTGGTTTATTATGAAGAATTCTCAAACCTAGTCGAAACGATGACTTTATGAAATCTAAAGTACCATTGTCTAGACGATCGTTTTAGGCCATAAATGGAATGTTTGATGAGGCATACTTTGCGTTCTTGTCCATTGACCTCAAAGTCTACTGGTTGATCAATATAGATCTCCTCATCCATTTGAAAAAGTTTCAAATCCAAATGTGCGACAATAGCTAGAATTAGGTAAATAAAGGCAAATCTCACCACCGAGGAGAATGTCTCATCATAATCTGTACCCTCTCTTTGGATATAGCTGTAGACGTCCCCGAACGCATCCCGGGGAGAGGGAGTGCGAGTCCCCCCCCTCCCCGGTTCTGGTTCGATATCGGGTCTACTACAGTTCGAAGGACTCAAATGTCATAGTTCTCAATCTTGAACCAAAGAGTCCAAATCCGGCAAATCGTTTTGAAAACTAGATTTTTTTGAAAGAAGTGCCAAACATGGACTGTTTTGCTAGATACAGAGTCGCCACCTAAATATTTTTTTAAATGGGAAATTTAGAAAACCCTGACTCGGTGCCAAAGGCCACGTGTCCGTCATCACCAAAGTTGCCTCGGCTCGGGAACTTGGGTACGATTGGGGAAGGTCACTTCGTGAGCACCCCCGCTCGCCCGGTGCAAAGACCGGCCTCTACTAACCATGATATCTGTTTTTGAAAACATTATGTGTTCTTGTTCCGGTTATTAGCCTAGGTTACTATGTGATGCACACAACATACAAGTATAGACTGGATTGCCTGAATTGGAACAAAACATTTTATGTTTGTTTGTTTGAAAATGGTTTGCTACCCGCAGGTAGGCTTAAAATGCAGATTTTGCCACCCTCAGGTGGGCTTAGAAGAACAATGGTTTTGCCACTATCTAGTGGGCTTAAAACTCATAGTTTGATGAATTGTTCCAATTCAAGTAACTCAACCTCCACCCACAGGCATTCAAGGCAGTTATATCACATAAGCACATAAGCCTCATGGTAAGCATGCTATTCATGGCAACACTCACACGCATGCAAGGATGCTAAAGCATAAAACTCACCGAGTACTCCAAGCCAAAACAGAAGCTCGTTAAAAATCATGCATGATCCTAAGTATACAGCAATGCCTAGTGCAACACATGCAAAGATGCAACTATAGCAGGCTCGGCTATTCTAAACATGGCATATGGAATGCTACAAGCTAACACGTATTCAATTTAGAATTGAAATACAAATGCAGTTAGTATGGTGCGCCGAGCCCGGTGCATGTAAAACAGATGAATGATGCAAACATGCTGTCATACTGTTATGCTAATTGAAATATGCCCTATATCTAACCATCATAAGCGGGTAAATAAAAGGGAAGAAAGACGTGGGGTTGGAAGACATACATCACACTCATCCCACACTTATTACAATTTTGCCCTCGCGCAGAGGGTCCGAATAAATAATACAGTCCCAAATGAAAGAATAATACAGTCCAAATAATACACAAATTCCTAATTAATTAACAAATTAACTAAGAAAAACTGTAAACTGGCATGCAAGCCAGGGACTGTCCTCGACTCCGCTCCGGATAATGAAATGATGCATGTTTGGGCTGCTTTGCGCGGAAATCCACTGGGATGTCCCAATTAGCCTCTGTTTGCAATGTTCCTCGAAATGCGTGCCAGACTCCAAAAAGTTACTGATTCTTCATTTTGCTGCAACAGAGAGCAGGAAAGAGGCATAGCAATGTATTTCACAAATATATGTATGCCTCGATCCTCGTGCCACCAATCACGCATATCGATGCATGATGGCCGAGGAGCCGAATTGCACAACTCAGTATAGGGTGAGTGCATATGAATGCTACAACAAAACCTAACTCCATCATGGATAATCCGGAGTGTCGATGACTTGGGAATTGAGACCCGTTCCGTCGCTCGGAGTACGAAACTGTGCCTCGTTTCCTGTGCCCGGGCTAACTCCTATCCCGAACACGATGCAATATGCATGATATGCATGAAATGCAGCTAATATGCAATCCTAACATACACAATGTCATGGAATGGCATACACGCTGTATGAGGTAATACACAACCGGGCATACACAATGCTATGGATGAAATGGCATACGCAATGCAATAATGGGCTTACACTAACATGAGAGAGCCTCAGCCACACTCACATAGGAGTCCATCAGATGAAAACAAGCTACCTCGAAGTGCGTGCCCGCGGACACGCAAACCGAGAACGGACCATCGGGCACCGAAATGCCACTCTAATGTGACATGACAAAGACATGGAATATGATATGCTAACATGCAAAAATCAGTAGCAAAATGAGGGGAAAAACAGCCCCAAAATGAGGCGAAATAATACCCGATGTATGAAATGATCCCGAAACATGGATTTCAATAAATAAAATGGCCTACAGCTATACCATACATGCATAATTGATACATGACATGAAAAGGAAGAAGCAAGGCAGCCCCAAAAATCACATTTTTACAGTACAAAATATGGCCAAACAGCAATCACAAGTAGGGCTAAAATGGCATACAAAAATGGCTCCGCAAGGGAGGCTATGAAGCAAGTGGTAGATGCAAAGCCCAAACAGAAAATTACCCTTCTACAACACTGAAGAGGGACTAAAAATATGAACATTTACAGTAGATGAAAAGCCTCAAATCAGTATGAAAACATGCTCAAAATGCAATGCAAGATTAAGGCCAACAAGAGGCTATAACATGAGGTACACAAAACATTCACCAAAAAGCCAAGGACCCTTGATGAGACATGCCAATAAGGTCAAAATATGGCCATTTTCAGTTCTGATCATGGCCGAAAATAGAAGCTAGATGAGCCTAAAAAAGCATGCAACAATGGGGACCAAAGAGGGGTATAACATGAAGTAGGCCAAATATACATCAAACAGCCAAAGACCCTTAATGAGATATGCCAAGAAAGTCATAATATGGCCATTTTAAGTTCTAATGATGGCCTAAAAACAAAAGCAAGACAAGCCAACAAAGCATGCAAAAATGGGGGCCAAAGAGGGGTATAATGGTAAGTGCTACATGGAGGCCCCCAACAGTGTTGAGCCCTTCTACAATGTTGTAGAGGGACTCAAAATAAGCCAACTCACAGTTTATATCATGCTCAAAAACAGATCACACATAGGCTAGAAATACCATGCAAAATAATGGCATACAAGAGGGTATTGAAGCAAGTATCAAATGGGGGGCTTAAACAGGATTGAGCCCTTAAACAAACATGAATAATGGCTCAAAATAATGACCCTTTCGGTTAGGGTCGGAGCCCAAAACAGCAAGCAAATAGGGTTAAGAAATAGGACAAGAAAGTGCTACAAAAGAGGGAAAGATGAACTTACCCTTGAAGACCAAACTTTTGCTACCTCTTGGACCAAGGAATGTTGCTTCCTAGCTGCTGGAAAGCTCCCCAAGCTGCTGGAAATGGAGTGGTGGTAGTGGTGCTTGGTGGTTGTGAAGAAATGGAGCCAAAACTTGAGAAAATGATAGAGAAATGGAGAGATATGTATGTATGAGCTTGAGCCAAGTTCTTCAACCCTTGAGATAGAGAGGGAGCTGCTGTGTGTATGCAAGGATGGAGGGGAAAGGGAGGGAAAAAAGTGTAGTGATATGGGATTAAGTTTCCTTCTTCTACCAAAGTCCCCCGAAATCAGATATTTTGAGGGAAAAAGCTATACAGCTGCAAGACACACATCCCAAGGAGCATGGCCGGCCTGCTATTTTTGTTGCAGGTGGCCGGCCGGCCAAGGGGCAAAATGGTCCAAAACAATTTCTAACCGGCCACCAGATATTGGTGTCCTCCCAAGTCTCCTCAACACAACCCTGTGGTTCAAAATTGACAACTCTAATACAGGAGAGAGAATAGGCCACTTTTATGAGGGGTTCAAAAGGTTCAAGTTGAGTTACTGGCCGGCCATGTGATATTAGGGTCCTCCCATGTGTGTACAACACAAATATGTGGTTTGGGCTTGAAGAAAATGCTTCTAGGGTGGTCAACATTGGCTCGGAAGTGAGAAAAACGGGCGTCAGAGGGCGCCGGAGGAGCATAACTGATTGCTGAGACAATTGCTAGCCTCCCACCCTTCAGTGACCTTCCTGGTGATAAAACAGAGGTACCTGCCAAAAATGAACGAAAACCGATGCAAAACGAATGCTCGGGGGCCAAAACATGCAGTTCGGGGTCCCGAAAATAGGCTGTTAAGCACCGAAAGTGGCATTCGACCACGAAGTGGGTCTCTCAGACCTCAGTGTCCCTCAAAAGGGAGTAAATAAGATGTATGCCAAAAACCGGAGGAATTGGAGATGGTTAGACGGTCCCGAACCGAGGCACACGGCCTGACAGCTCCGAAAACCAGGAACCGGGCTCCGAAATGGGCAAAATGGCCTACGGCCACGAAATGTAGCCCACGGCCACTGAGAGATGGTCTACGAGACCTCTCCCTCCCTTCAGGAAGGGAAACAGAGAAAACCGAGTCTGGTTCGCAAACCGAGGCAAGGTACAGAAGAGGGTTCGGGAGTCCGGAGGCAGGGCTCACGGCCGTGACTCTGAGACTTCTGAACGAGCACAATATGCAACATCACCGAGCGCTCAATCGGTGACGTCTGAGTCTTAAGGTCGGTCAAAAATTGGGTGTCTACAATAGCCCTTCGTCACAAGACGGTCTTTGTACTTATCGATTGACCCATCACCCTTACGCTTAATTTTTAAGACCCATTTGTTACCAATGGTCTTGCGCCCAGGTGAAAGGTCAATCAACTCCCAAACTTGGTTTCGAGCCATAGAACTCATTTCAACCTTCGTAGTAGCCATCCATTGATTAACATTAGGTGAAACTAATGCTTCCTCATAGAAAGCAGGCTCATCAAGATCCAACAGAGTACAAATGAAAGATTCCCCCTCAATCTCATAACGATGACGATGAATGGTTCTATGTTCACTTCTACGTAACTGGGATTCGAATGAGTCATTTTCTAGTGTAAGCACAAGTTTCATTTGCCCCCATGAATGGGGCAAAGAACGTATCACAGATGTAAATTGCTGCTCATCAGTAAGAATATTACCAGCAGCCTTCAAATCACATATCATGGCTAACATGGCTCTAAGATGCTCAACCATGGAGTGTTTTGGATCCATATCATATTGCTCAAATTTCAAAATTAGAGCACGCAACTAGTTGCAAATGTAGTCTCATAGGTAATTTTTAGTTGATTCCACATATCATAAGTAGTGGGGCTTATCTCAAACTCCCTAATAAGATTAATGTACATGCTTCTAAGCATAATATAGCGTGCACTGATCTCTCCTGACCCATTTTCTCATTAATTTCCATGTTACGACGATGGTGGGCAGTGGTCCTTTCCTCAGGACAGATCATAAGGGTGGTCAAAGTATCTAAGACTTTTTGTTCATTAAGCAAGTATTGAATTTTTCCGTGACACATAGCATAATTAGACCCATCCATTTTTTCTCCTTTGGTGAGGTCAGCAACAACATTTTTAGAGGTCATTTCACTGATTTTAGTCTATGGGGTTTGACATTAGCACACTTTTTCTTTTTTTAACCCCCAAAAAAAAAAAAAATTATTCCCAAAAACACAATTGACATAATATTTCCACTTACATAGAGAGATCTAAAATTTCGCTAAACTCATAATCATCTCTTTCTATATGAGTTAAAATATAGCACCCAATTAATTTTTGAATAAAATTATATAAAAAAGGCAAAACCATCTCTTAAATCCACAATATTAAACCATGCATAATATGTGATGCCTCAAATTCTACTCTAAAGATAAAGATCAAGGTAACATCAATACAAAATTGTCACGCCCCAAACTCGCCCCTAAAAGTTTGGGCATGACCAACTCAGAAACAGACACTTAACCTGCTATATATACCCTAGGGGCCTGAACGAAAGCATTAAATATAAGAAAATAACATAAAGTAAAAGAATTATATCCATTGAGCGACCACTATCATGCCAGGATCACAAACAATGCATCAAAGAATTTAGCTATGTACATATATATATATAGACCTAGCCCTCAAGATTGGGCGTAACAAAACATTGTTGGAAACTTCAACATATTATAGACAATCAAAGTATAACCTAAAACTTAGCAAACTTCACAGAACGGGTAGGCTTCATCCAAATGCTTGGACCTGTGGAGGCTGACAAAGGGAGGCGAGCATCGAGGGTTATGTCTGACTTCTAGATTTCTTATCTACAGAATTAAACAAAATACAGGGTGAGACAATCTTAGTGAATAATAGTACGTATTAACCCAATGTTCAACTTGAATTATGATGCAGAGCAATGTGTATATAATGTAAAAGACAGGTAACAAATCTAATTTTGTACCAATATTTAGAACGGCTTGTCGGTTCACAACTTCATAGATTGGCCCTTGGCCTGATGGGTTCACACTTTCACAAATTGGCCCTTGGCCTCATAGAATCATAACTTCACAAATTAGCCCTTAAATAGAATGGCTGTCATACAGCCCTTATCAGAATGGCATAAGCCCTTATCATGTATGTATGAACTCAAGAGGTGGCTCACACGGATTCTAGAGGTGACTCGCAAGGCAGTACTTAGTTCCGTGCAGCACTTTGTTTCACACTAACAGATCATACAGAATGGCCATAGGCCCAGATGTCACAAATTGGCCATGGGCCACAGATGTTACAGAACAGCCATAGGCCTCATAAGACCTCATATTGGCTTTAAGCCCAGTTCACATATGTATGGACTCAAGAGGTGGCTCGTACGGATTCTAGAGGTGGCTCGCATTGCAGTACTTAGCTCCGTACAGTACTTTGTTCCATACCAGAAATCATTAGGTTTTAAAGGCCGGTCAATCATGTCATAACATAGTATAACGAAACAGATAAATAAAACAAATTCATACATATGCTTAATTATGCCTGAACCATAAACAGAAACAGAGTTCATGCTTGCTTGATTATACATGATACATCCAATGGCGTTAACAAATCCATATATCGTTCCATAACGGAACCTTTAGTACTGGGAACTTGTAATATACTTGAACCACAGTATTAATACCCCTGGGCAAGGGCCATGGACCACGGTATTATTACCCCTGGGCAAGGGCCATAGATACTTTTACATATTCATTGATTCAAAATATAACATCTCAGGAAAGAGAGCATTTCTTGTTATATCATGTCATTACAGTACACTTAACAAAGACAGAACAATTTGCATCTGAATGTGAGTTACATGACAATGTCATTGACATTTAATTTTGTCCTCAGGTTGAATCATACGTAAATCAATCCGATGTTTATCATACTTCTTAGCAGTTATTAACGTAGAAAACAATCTGTGGTCTAATTTAATTATGCATCCGGATAATCCATTCTGGGTAGATAGCTATGCCGTAAAACATGTGTTGAAACAACTAAAACTGTAGAAGTTCATGATAGGTCATTTAGAACATCATGATCTTGTGCAAATTACCATGTTCTCATTAAGTGTAATTTACTTTCATAATTCTTAATAGTCGTATGTACTTCTTGTGCGGAGTTCATGAGTAATTCACAGGTTATAGCACATTAACGATAATCATTAACCCAAACTGGAATACCGAGTAGGTTTAGAGTCATACCAATGTACGCTAAAATCTTTGAACATCCACATAACTTCACGTTACTTTCCAATCAACATAATGTTAGTGTAACAAAACTACTTGTGAAAAGCAGAGCGTTAATAATAAGAATGATTTACGGTAAGGAAATGTGCGGTTACAATACTACTACTCACAGTGTCGTGGCGAAGCGCTACTCCCCCCTGAAGCGTGTCCTACACACATACAAGGTTCACAAATTAACTTCCCTTTTTCCTTGTCAAATTACTTCCTGACTCATTACGATTCGAATGAATTTACAGCCATCCTAAGATCATCAGAAAAATATTTTAAAAATATCAGAGGGTCGAGCACGCGAAATGGAGCAAAACATTTTTTTCAGCTTGGGCCGCACGTGCGGCTGTGAGCCCCGCACGTGCGGCGATCTAGACAGATTACAGTTCGAAATTTCAGCAAAACTCAATTTTTGGTGAGTATTCATGAGGCTCAAAATAGATCTTTTAATTGATGAAATATGGTTCAAAAATCATATATATAAACATTACAAACATCTATCAATCCCAATATAAACATTACAAACATTACATAACTTAGCTTGACAACAACTCCAATCAACCAAGTGACAAGGGCATTTCTCATTTCAACAATTGGCACACACACAACTTCAATTACAACCCCAAATCTTACAAATGAAAGGGGGAGTTCTCACTCAAAGTTAAGAAAAGACTTAATTAAAACAAAATTCACATACCTTGAGCCTTAAACCCTACAACCCCTCTCAATTCTCCAATCTTTCTTCTTGATGAGTTTCTTCCTTTTAAACCCTTTCTTTCCTTCTCTAATTTTCTTCTCCCAGGAGGTATTTGAGCTAAAGGCTCCTAAGTCCCAATATATCATATATATATAAATATAAAGTTAAGTTATATAAGACAAAACTTAATCAATTTAATCTCTCCAAAACAAATTTCTACAAACATGCTTATTAGTACATAAAAATTATGACGATCTCAAATGTAAAATAAATTTCAGATTATCAAGCCTCTAAGGTGTTCAATTTCTGATCTGAACATCATAATTGTGACAGATATGTTTCCTTATTAAACATATATGAATCGATAATCATAAGGCTCACTTAATTACACTTAATTCCACATGGAATTTCGCAATAAGCATTTAACTGTGCAGAATAAGGGACTGAGAATATATCAGAGAACATGTACGAGAGTCGGGTTATTACAAAAATCCTTTGGTCAATAACCAAGAAGGTCGGAAGAGTCAATATAGTCTCACTTCTAAGTCCAACCACTTTAGATAACAAAACTATCTTTTTGACAAATCTTAAGAAATATTAAAACAAAGTCTCATAAGTAACGTTGAGATAGGTATATGATCACATAATATATATGAATGCAAAATTAAATAAATAAATAAATAAAATAGCGTCATACTATTTGCGAGTGGGCTCCACAATTAAATAGCACAAAATAAATGCTAATAATACTAAAAGGAGTCATCAAATTATACACAATAATTAATATGTCAAGAAATTTTTTTTTTCCCAAAATTTCAACTATTTTGACCTAAAAATCTTTGAAAAATCATAACTTTTTCAATATAACTCCAATTAAAGTCCATTTTATATGGATGGAATGCTCACAAAGATTACTTTCAAAATATGCAAATTTCAATTGCATAAAACAAAATTTTTTATATTGTTTTTGAGATAAAAAATCTGCTCTTATGGAGTTTTCCAAAAACTTTTCTCAATGTGGCATGATATTTAATAATATTGAATTAAATATGAATAAAACTAATCTACGACATTCAAATCATATGAGGTGAAAAAAGTAATATGGCTTTGATACCAATGAAAAAAAGAATACGAGTAATCATATTATCTAATGTGAAAACAGTTTGGATCGAATGCTTGAATTACGAGTCTCATCTAGAAAACCTTTGTCAATTGAGAAGCTACTAATCCAAATTCCTAGGCTTTCAAATGGTAACCTCAAGATAAATGAATAAATAGAGAAGTTAACTTATTTTGTGATTATCTTCACAATATTGAGCATGCACTTACATAGACATCTTTGGCCGGACCATGTATACCTCATGGTTTCCAAGACCATGTGTCCCTCATGGTTAGGCCATATGTGGATGCACCATCAGTACGTTGTGGATGTGTAATTATGATTTTCATGATTAGGAACACCATGTATATCACATGATTTTCAACATCTCTCACTCATGCACACATCTACATGATTGTGCATATATCACATGATGTGGATGTGTAAGAGATGTTGAAAACCATGTGGTACACATGGTATGACTTAACTATGAAGGACACACTGGTCTTGAAAACCATAAGATACACATAGCCTTGGAAACCGTGAGCGACACATGATTGAGCGTCACATGATTTTGCCAAAGATGTCACATGGCCTAACCATTAAGGACACATGGTCTTGCACACCACGAGGAACACTCATCTACACATCCACATGATTGTACATATAACACATGATGTGGATGTGTAAGAGATGTTGGAAACTATGTGGTACACATGGTATGACTTGGCTAACTGTTAGGGACACATGGTCTTAGAAACCATAAGAGACACATGGTCTTGGAAACCATAAGGGACGCATGGTCTTGCCAAAGATGTCACATGACCTAACTATTAGGGACACATGGAACACATGGTCTTGAAAACTATGAGGGACATATGTTCTTTCCAAAGATGCCTATATAAGTACATGCTCAACAATGTGAAAAACATCACAAAATAAGCTAAGTTTTCTCTATTCATCTATCTTGAGATTACCATTTGAAAGTTTGAAAATTTAGAGTATGAATAAAATATTAAGAAATTCTAATAACTTCTCAATTGTCGAAGGGTTTTCGAGACAAGGCTCGTAATTCAAGTTATCCGATCTAAAACTATTTCTACTTCAAGTAATATATAATTACTTGTATGTTTTTTCTTCAAAGGGCAATTGGTTTACACAGCGTGTTACGACAAATACTTTTCAAAAAACATTTGTAACTAATCAATCATGTGATTTTGGTTTATTATTAAGAATTTTAAGTTTTTATTAGGTAACAAATAGTTTCAAATTTTGAGATTTATTCAAAATATTCAATAATTTGATTTATAATAATTAAGTCAATGTTTTCCTTGTTATTTTGTGTGTCATTCTATTATTTACTAATGCAATTGCAAAAGACTAATATTTGTTTGAAATAGATTATTTTAGTAATTTTTTAATTTTTTAAACTAAAATAAGGTAAAAAAAAGTTGGAGATATTTTTTAATTTTTTATAAAAAAAAGTAAAAAAAAAAAAAACAAAATAGAAAATCTTTAACCCTTTTACATAGTTAATTGAATTTTTAACCTTTTTCATGACTTTAATTTTACAATAATTAAAAAATTAAAAAGTCACTAAAAAAGTTAAATATTAAAAAATTATATAAAAAATCAAAATTTCCATTTTTTCTATATTTTTTTTTTGGCTGATTTTTTTTATTTTATAAAAAATAAAAAATATCTTTCGACATTTATTAATTTTTTTCTCATATTTTAGCAAAAATAAAAAAAATAAAAATAAAAAAACTAAAATAGCCTATTTCCAAATCAACATCATTAGTTGGCAAACAAGGCAATAATTTGTGTCCAAATTTTATTAGCAAGAAATTTACATATTTAATCGATGTAATTTCTTTGATTTTCATTTTAGGTATTTCATTGTTTAATTCTAATGAATAATAATTGTAAATATATGTAAAGATTTATTCACTTTACTTTATAGAAAGATTATATTCATATGATAGTATTTTTTTTCAATTTAAATAAAATAAAATAAAATTTATAATTTTAACATAATTATATTATTTGTTTTAAATTCTAATTCACATAAAATCTAACCATTCTTATTAATAAATAAATATTTTTAGACAAAAATATATATTTTGATGTACCATAATATGAATTTAAATTTTTTTAATCATAACTACCTAAAACAAATTATAAATTTTTTTTTTCCAATTATAGTAATAAATTCAATTTCAATAAGAAAAAACAATAATCACAATAAATAAACATATTACATAATTAAGATATATGATAGACACTTCCAAAAAAAATATTTAATAAAATTTCTCATAGTTGACATTGTTTAGATTAGATTATATTTTCATCTACATTAATTCTTAATCTAATTAAAAAAATCAATATTATTATATAAAACTCTATATTTTAAGAAAGAACTTCAAAAAAATGAAATGTTAAAAAAAATTCCAACTAATGAACATATAGTATTTATTTGCATAATTGAAGGAACAAACTTCATCATTTTATAATTATTTTTCACTCTACCACTTTTTTGGTATTTTTCTTTTTTGTTTAACCTCAAAAACTAGATGTAATTTAGTACGACATATATACTTTAGACAAATAAAAGTGAATACCAAACGGGAAAATAAAAACTTCAGTAGTGATTTAGATCCCCTCAAACTTTAATCGCCACCACCCCACACACACGTGACGGGTGATGATTGGAGGAGAAGAAAAAAAAAGAAAAAGAAAACGTGATCAATCAAAAAAGAAAGAAGGTCAAAGGAGGTGGGAAGAAAGGGAATCCCAATTTTATTCTAATGATGTCATAATAAATTGACTTTTTATGTGTGACATTACCCATAACTTTTTAGAATAAAGATTATGACCCCCTTTCCTCCCACTCCTTTGACCTCCTTTCTTTTTTGATTGGTCACTTTTTATTTTTTTTTTTTTCTCCTCCAATCATCACCCGTCACGTGTGTGTAAGGAGTGATGGGGGTTGAAGTTTGAGGAGATCTAAATCACTGCTGCTTCGGACCCCTGTACGAAACGACTCCCAACACCCCTACCTTCCCTAGGGGGCTGCCAATGAAGAAAAATAAAAAAAATAAAAAAAATAAAAAATAAAAATTTAACCAATCAGAAGAGACCCCTAGCATCTCCACTGAGAGTCTTACGCATTTTCTTTTTTGAAAATGTCAAAATTTCATATAAGAGCCAATGCGGTGACCCCACTCACTGTTGTGCCTGCAATACTGTTTGAACGACACCATTTTACATTCTGTATATATATATATATTTTTAAGGTTTACATTAATTCCTATAACTAATTAATATTTTATTTAAAATAGTATAACGAATTAATATTTGGTAAACAATAAGAGAGTGACACAATAATTTACCAAATAATCTAGAGATTCCAAATAATCTACCAAATAATTTAGGGGCCCTAAATCTACACATGTGAATTTGTGCAAATCTCACAAATATATAAGAGATGATAAAAAATTTGATAAATTATATAAGATTCATAGAATTTTATTTTTATTTTTTTAAAAAATATCACCTAATATTAATTAGTTATAAGAATTAATGTAAATCTTTAAAAAGAAAAAAATTGAACAAAACGTAAAACAGTGCCATTCAAACAACACGACAGGCACAACAGTGAGTGGGTCAGTGCACCGACCCCTTAAAATTTAATTAAGAACAATGCTATGTTATGAATCCAAATAAATTACTAAAATACTAAACAAAATATTTACATAAAAGTGAAACCCACAACACAACACAACTGACGTGGATATGTGTAAAATAATTTAATAATTTATATAAAATTTGTAGTAAAATTATTTGAAATAAATGGGTTTACATTTCAATTAAAAATAAAAAAACGAAAAGTATAAAAAAATTCCTTCTTCTACTACATAATTCTTGTTTGTGTTGTTTTTCCACTATTTTAGCAATCCAATATTTGAAAATTAAATAATTTTACTCGTAATTTTTTAGTTAATTATTTTCTGTCAGAAAATCAATCAAAACAACTTAAAATCTGACACTAGTCAAGAAATTAGGAAAATTATAACACAACAGGACAGGAAAAAAAATTTATGAAAGAAAAAAAAAAAAGATGAGATGCACAACCACAACAACAGATGTGAATAAAAAAACTACAAATGAGATTCACAACAACAGTAGTAAACAACAGATCATAAGAAAAAGTAAATAGAAAAGGCAAATCAAAGAAAACTACAAGTTTAGATTCACAAAAAACCAGAGAGAAGGGAAAGAAATATGGAATGTAGCGATTTGTTCGAGGCCGTAATCAAAATGAAAATACAAATTTGAAAGGCACGGAGAATCGCGATGTTTCTACTGTTGCCAACCTTCAATGCAAGGGATTCGTCATTGATTCATTGACGCCCTTGCTCTGCAAATTGGCTAATACATATACATAAACTTGTTGAAGAAAGAAAGCGAAAGGAAAGCGAAAAGAAAGCGAATTCGGGGGCGATAAAGAATTTGAGAGAGGAACAACAAGGTTTTGTGATGTGGAAGAGCATTGCGTTTGCTATATATAGCCAAAAAGTCTGAGAAACCCTAGCTCTCCTAGGACGAGTAAAATGTCCAAACTATCCATCCATGTTTCCTATGGTTGGTTTATGGTTTCAATAAAATATTTAGAAAAAAGAAAAAAGACAAGTAAACTGTTAATAAAATATGAATAATTCTAGCCATAATTAAAAAAAAAAAAAAATAATAAAAAATAAAAATAAAAAAAACTTGGGGTTTGAGTTTTTAATTTTGTTAATTTAAATATTAATCTTTTAATTTGTTTTCAATTTAAATTATTCGCTTATTTTTGTTAAATAAAACTTACAGAAAATATTATTTTAGTCACTAAACTCAATGTAGAAATATATATATATATATAAAATATTTGAAATATTCATTTTCATTGAATTTAATGATTAAAATATTATTTTTTCGATTTTATTCAATGAAAATAGACAAATTATTTAAATTGAAAAAAAATTAAAAATTTATAGTTTAACTAGACAAAATAAAAATTCATGATTAATTTGTGATAAAAATCAAGCCCTAGATTTTATTTTTTTATTTATTTATTTTTTGTAATTTTCTCTTCTATATATATACTAACAATCTTACTAAAAATACAAGAGGCAAATTGAGATTGGTTGTAAAAAAAAAAAAAGAATTAATAATAATAATATTTAAGCATGTACTTTTTTTTTTAGTAAGATTATTAGTAAGAATTTAAGTAGATAAGTATTGCTCATAAAATATAGATATACGCAGTTTTTCTCTTTTTTTTCTCCCTAAATTTCTACCCAAATCTATAAACCAAACATAGTTTAAATGATTGATTTATACCATTTTCAGGGGAATCTATTTGCATAAAAAAATATTAAGTATGTCTAATTTCTCAATACACTTTATTAAATTATTTAGGGTTATAATTTACTCTCAATACACCTATATTTTTTTTAAAAAAAGTTACCCTTCAAGATATAGCCAAATAATAATCAAATCACAAATCAAACCACTTTAAAAAATCCTTAAATAAATTTCTTATTACAATTATTCATTTTGTTCACATATAGGAAACGACGTCGATAAACCTTGTCGTATTGTAGGGTTTGGAGCTCAAAGCAGTAGAGGTTTTCTTTGAACTTGTATGATTTTGACACCATCAGTAATAGGATGAATCTTTTTGGTGGTGGTGATATGAGTTGTAGCAAGTTTTATGGGTGTTCTTATGTAAGGAGTTGGGGGAAGAGTTGTGGTCTTGTGGGCTATAATGTTGTGTTTTTATTGGAAGAGCATTTCGAGTGCAAAGTTATTTTCCATGATTACTTTTATTTTTATTTTTTACCATCACTTCTAACCTATTAAAAATTCTTATTATTGATGCTGATGATAATGGTGAGTTTTGGTGGGATGGATTGGAATTTTAGAGTAAGGAAGAAGATGAAGAGAAAGTAATTAAAACTAGCAAAAGAAGATGAAAATTGAACTATAAGAATACATATAAATGATTTGGATATATTGTAACGCCCCCAACAAATGACATAAAGAGAAATCTGGTAAAACTATTCAATTAAACTAATCTCAAATCAAGTGGTCAAATCTCTATATTTTTTTTTTTCATGCGAGAGATTTACAAAAGGAGTCCACATGCAATACAGATTCATACTTCAAAAGAGTGAATTTGTAGCATATGCGACAATGAACACTAAAGAGAATAAAACAACAAAAGAAATGCCCCGAGGGCTAAAAGTTCCATGGCTTAAACCCGGTTATACAAAAATGGTTACACACCCATACAAATAAAGCCATGGCTTGTCAAAATATACAACAAAATATAAAAGAGGTTCGTGCTCTCAAAACATATTTCCCGCTTTTGGCTTGGCAGAATCACCACATCATTTCCTGCACAAATTCACTAGGGGTGAGCACAAATCTCAGTAAAGGTATCTTCACAAAGTAAATATGTTTAAGCAGTCTTATTTGCTTGAATGCAAAGCCATGCCATGCCATACTTCAAAAATCACAAGTTTAGTTCATTTGAAAATCATATGCTATAGCGATTCTGGTTTGGACTCGACCCATTTATTGTTTTTAAATCCGGTAAACCATATTTGTAGCGGTTATTCTTCTTTCTTTCATGTTTGGTTCTAGCTTCAGGGGTTGACATCAGTCTTGGTGGTGTTGACACTACATTCATCTTCTTGTTTTGTTCAACTTCGGGGGTCGACACCTGTAGCTCGGCTTTTCGCACTCCTTTTCGAAAGAATGAATAACCCTTACAGTTCGGACTCCACTTGTGTTGGTTTTTATTCTGATTTCACAAGTGCAATGTGAAACAGTGGAAACACAAAAAGAGTCTAAATCCGGCAATTTCTTTTGGAAAATCGATGTTTGAATCAAATGCCAAAAATGGACTGCTTTGCCAGATTTTAGAGCCGCCACCTAAATATTTATTTTTAAAAATTTTAGGAAACCCATGACTCGTGCCAAAGGCCATTAGTCCGTCATTACCAAAGTGTCTTGGTTTGGGAACTTATGTATGAGAGGGGAAGGTCAATAATTGAACACCCCACTCACCAGATCAAAGATCGGCCTCTACTAATCATGATGTGGTTTTTATGTACAGTATATGCTCTTGCTCTATATGCAACATACAAGTATAGACTAATTTCATGAAAAGTTGGAATGTTTGATTTCATGTTTGTTTTGAAAAAAAATGTTTTGAATATGTATCACTTAAAATGGTGATCTCATATCTACATGAATCAAAGTATCCCAATTTAAGTGATTAGCCTTCGTCCACAAGCATTCAAATAGGTATATCAAATAAGCAGTTAGCCTCATGGTAGTATGTTTGAGATGACAGCATTCACGCTTATGCAATATGCTAAAGCAAAAATGTTTACCTTAATGTCCGAAGGCGAGTCCAAAAAGAAAACAAATAGTTAGAAAAAAATGCATGATCCTAATTTAATGACTAATGCAACACATGCAACGTGCAATTAAGGTTCGGCTACTAGTATGGCATGTGAGTCAATTCAAGGCATGTGATAGCGCATGTATGCAAGTAAGGAGTTTGAATTTGACATTGGAACAATATGATGAGCCGAACTTTTATGCATGTAAACGAATGGATGCAAATCATGGAAAATGCTAATTAAACATGATATCCCTAATCTAACCATCATAAACAATGAAATAAAAATGAGAAAGAATGGGGGTTGGAAGACATACAACTTATTACATATTTGTCCTCGCGAAGGAGGGTCCGAATGTCTGAATAAATAATTATTACAAAGCCGAATGAATAATAAATGAAAGGGGCTGTCTAATTTATTACAATAATAATATGAAATGATTGTTCGATGCTCCTCAGGAATTATTCTGTCTGCCTTATTGGGATTTGTTCTGTTTCACCCCTAGTTACTGCTTTTGTCCAAAAGTGTATTGTTTTGCAATTTATTGGAGCCTTGCCGACCCCAAAACGTGACTCAGTCGAGCCCCAAATAAACCCAATACTTTGTTTTCTTATGGAAATATGTTTTTTGTACCTGAGGTGAAACAGTGCAAACAAGGTATTCCTAGCCATGTTTGTCTTTTTCTTTACCCTTCTCTATCATAAAAATACCCAAGAGAGGGTTGGAATCATCTCCAAAACCATCAATTAGTAAGTTGATTGCTTGATGATCTCAGATACAATTTGGACAATGATCAATAAATGCAATGAATAAACAACCACCCATCCCTTCTATCATGAAGTGAATTCAAGAAGGGAAGTTGAGACACTTCAAGGTTCATCAAATTATCATGAATTGATGTAAGACAAGCCTTGACACAATAAACTTGAAACTCGGTATAACGTCCGACCGAATTCAATTAATCATATTGGTTCTTTGTGTTGGTTGTAATACAATTTTTTACCAATTTTATTAGCCTTTTTTATTACCTTTCCATTTCTTTATCTTTTCTCCTGTTTGTGCAAAAGTGATATTTACGTCTACTAAATCCAAAACGCAATAAAGAGAAACAAGCATCAACTTAACCCGACAAACAAATCTTATTTTCTTCAGGGGAAATTACAAAGGATGAGTCAAACTTATTTACAAGCAATAAAGGATTCCAAGTCAAACTCAAGATGTACAACAAGGACTAGTCAAACTCAAAAGAGTGATAATGACTTAGAAAAACCTAAACTTGAGTGATAATGGCTTGAAATCCAAACTTGATAATAAGTGATAATGACACTTTCCTTGGTGATTTCCAAGGGTCAATTAGTCCCTTAAAAGTAAACACACTGATGAATAAAGAGAAATGAAAAATAAAACATTGTGCTTTAGTATAAGAACATGTATACATTTGGGATAGTGAACCTCCAAAGAATTTAAACCGTTAAGCATAGAACGTTTTATGCCTTTGGTAGTAAATCTCCTAAGAGATTAAATTAGTAAGCATAGAACGTTGTATACTTTTGGTAATGAACCTCCTAAGTATGAAATGTTTTATGCCTTTGGTAGTGAATCTCCAAAGAGATTAAACCATTAAGCATAAAACGTTTTATACCTTTGGTAATGAACCTCCTAAGCATAAAACGTTTTATGCCTTTGGTAGTGAATCTCCAAAGAGATTAAACCATTAAGCATAGAGCGTTTTATACCTTTGGTAATGAACCTCCTAAGCATAAAACGTTTTATGCCTTTGGTAGTGAATCTCCAAAGAGATTAAACCGTTAAGCATAGAGCATTTTATACCTTTGGTAATGAACCTCCAAAGAGATTAAATCATTCAGCATGGAAGAGTTCCTTTCTTATACTTGAACCACAATCTTAATTTTTCACAACTTTTTAATCGAAATAAGCAAAGAATGGAGGGAGGCTGCAGAGATAATTATGCGAAGTTGATAAATTGATTAGTACAAACAGACTTGTTATTTAAAACATAAATCATTGAAATAAATTAAATAGCCCCCTAATAGCATACAATAGTGTTGAAATTAAGCTATAGAAAGTGAGCAAAATTAAATAGGATCAAGTTAGTAAACAAGTATAAGGAAGGATGGCTAACCCCTCCACTTTTATAACTTCAAATCGCATAGTTTAGATGTTGAAAATAGCCCCAAAACAGTCCCAAATCAGCCCCAAAACAGTGGAAAAAATTAGCCAAAACAAGTGGGAAACACAAGGATTCAAGCTTGGAATAAGGTTCAAAGAAGGGTGATTAACCCCTCCACCTTTGGGTAGCTTTTAATCACAAGTTTCAGCCCTCAAAATAGTCCCAAAACAGTACCAAAATAATATGAAAACACAAGAAAAAGATGAACAAAGATTGAAATGAAAGTAAGGAGGCTTTACCTCTTGTAGAGAAGTGTTCTTATTGTAAATCAAACTTGATTCCAAAGCACCCTCAAGTTTGAGTATGATTTTCAATTCTCAAATCAAGATCCAAGTTCAAGCTCTTGTATGGTATGGATGGATGGAAGAACAAGAAAGAACAAAGATGGTTTCAACTCTTGGAAATTGCGTAACACCTTGATATTTCTCTTTGTTGATATTTCTAACTTGATATTTCTCTTTGATATATGATATTTCTAACTTGATATTTCTCTTTGATATATGATATTTCTAACTTGATATTGTTTTCTTAACTCTTGATAATGTTTTTTTGTCTCCCCTAAAACATCACTTTGAGCCTTGTATTTATAGGCCTTGAGCTGCTGCTCCTCAAAATATCAGCACATTTGGACAGCTTTGAAAAGTCAAAAGGTGCGGCATGACCTCGGTGAGGTCTGATCGGACTTCAAAATCTGCATTTAGGCCCGACTTCAAATAGGCATATCTCCATCATCTGGACTCCGTTTTAGGTGATTCTTGAGATAGGCATGTCTCACATCTAAATTCTAAGTGTGCTAAGAGATATTCCTATTTTAGTGAAGGTTGCTCAGTTTTAACCTTATCGGATTTATGCCTAACTTCAAACAACTATATCTCCCTCATCCGGACTGGATTTTAGGAGATTCTTGAGTCTAAAATGAAGTCCCGGAAGTCCTCTTTCTAATGGTGGCGGCCTCATAGCTAAAGTCTAAGTGTAGAAAGAGATAAGCCTAATTTAATGAAGGCTGCTCAGTTTTCTCTTAATGGTTTTATACTCAACTTCTCCCCAACTAGTTTTCTTCCCTTTTCTCCAATTTTGCTTCAACTCCAAACCTACCAAGATGTTTTAAATATTTTTTATTTTCAAAGAGTTCATCTCCTTTTCATTTATTTCCACTTCATCCTTACTCGGTTTACCGACAAGTGCAGTTTTAAATGAAATGCGAGCCTCAGAACATCGTAGAAGCATTTGGACAAATATTTTGAAAGAGGGTTTTGGTTTAAAATAGTTTGGCCAAAATGGGGTGCAAGGTTTGGGATTAGAACTTGATTTCAAATTTCTTCGCTGAGAATTCAAAAGATTGCACAGTGTAACTTCCATCATCGGGTGTTCGGAATAAAGCGCCTAAGTATTATGAGCGGTCAAAATTGGGGTGTCTACAACACCAGTCTTCCTAGGGTCAACCCTTTTCTGTTGCTTTGTTCTTGGTGTTGCTACTGGTTTTTGGGGTCGACACTAGTATTTCTAGGGTTGACCCTTGTCTGTTGTTTTGTTATGGGTTGTTTACTGAAATATAGGGTCAACACCACGGGTTCCTAGCGTCGACCCTTGTTTACTTCAAACATTAGTGTCTCAGCATTTTCTTCTTAAGGGTCGACACCACTGTCTTGAGGGTCGACCCCTATAGGTATTTTCTAGATTTTTGGGACGATTTTGGGCTCTACTTTTTAGGGGTTTTGACTTATTCCTTTTGTTGACCTTAGGGCTATTGTTCTATTAGTACCTAACCACTATAAATAAGCTCCAAAACACTTTCCTCTCATTATTTCCTTCTCTTTTCCCTATTTACTCGTGACTTCTCTCTCTTTCTCTCAAAACTCAACTTCTCTCACTTAGATCCTTAGATCTACTCACCTAGAGGTACTTTCTCATCTTGGTCCTTTGAAATAGATTGTAGATCATGTCAAGGGCCTTCTTTTGATCCAAGAGGTTTGTGGTTTCGTCAACGTTGAGTATCCTCCGGGTTTCTTTTTCCTCTTCTAAGCTCGAGGTAGGGATTTCTCCGCACTCTCTTATGATTTTTAACTTAGTTATTTGCTTCTCTAAAACAATATTATGATTTGGGGATATTTGGACAAATCTAGGGTTTTGGATAAAAATAATAATAATAATCAAAAGAAGGGTTTTCAAATGGATCATTAGAATTGATTGAGGAAATGCATTTATTTTTGAGTTGTGATGAAATGATGGATTTTTGTCACTTAAATTGATTTATAAAGAAAGGAGGAATTTTTCCCTACATTCACAAATATTGATTTGTAAAGAGGAAATGGAAAATGATATGGTTTTAGTGGAATTGGATTGATATTGATGAGGATAGTGGAGTTGGATGTGTATCATCACTCTCATCTTGAGATTTTGGAATGTATATCTTTATTGGAAATCTATGTATATCTTTATTGGAAATATATGTATCTATTTAGAGATATCTGTTTTGGGCTATCAGTGGAGGATAGTTATGATTGTTGTAGAAATTGTATGAGGACTAGGTGAATTAAAACAAATTTCTCATCCTTTTGTATTGAGCATTGTTGCATATTTACTACATTGAAAGCATGCATTGTTTTGAGAAAAAAGGGTGAATCTGGGAAGTAAGTGTTTTCTCATTGAAATAAGTTAGCATGTGTGTCCATGGTGAAAGTCCTAAAAGTCGCGCATTTATGTGGATGCCGATCCTGCGGACGAAATTTCCATGAAATGGCAACAGTAGTGTTTATATAGCCTATGTTTACATGGGTGTCGATCTACGATTTGCTACGGATGAAATTGTCGTGAAAGATTGTATTTGTTTTGACATTCTCAGAGATTATGATTCATTGCCCTATTTTCTATTGTAAAGGAAATAGTTTCAAAATTGTGATAAACCTGGCATTGTATGGTTTTGGGAAAGTGATATAAAATGTTTTGGCACAAGCATTGCATATGTATATCACCTTAGATCTTTGTTAAGATTCATAAACTGTGTTAGATTATTTCTACTGGGCTTCGGCTCACCCTATATGGGAAACCATTTTCAGGTGCTGATGATATGCCTACACTAAGATCATAGCTTGGGAGGAACTTAGAGCTAAAGGCTTTTTTTTTTTTTTTTTTGGATTCTCTGATGTATTTGTTTTGTACAAGCCAAGGGCTTTTGACTGTATGGATTTTAAATCCATCTTTGTTGTAACCAAGCATTGTTTTGGGAAGTTTTAAGCCTTTAGGGCATTTATTATCTGTTAAACTTTTATTTCGTATTTCTCGTTATGACATATGCTATAGATTCAGGGTTAGGACTTATGAATATATAATTGCATGTGTTATCTTTTGTATATCTGAATCATATGAAATGGAATGACATTATAATTAGAATGCTTGTCATTTATTCATTATTGAGAAAACAGTTCATTTCGGGGCGTCACAACTCGATATCAGAGCGTACCAAGTTTGAATTCTTTGGGTTGTGGGAATGGTTCTTACCACAATGGGTTTATCTCGCTTGATAGAGATATTTGTATGTATGGTATGCTATGTGATAACATGTTTATGTAGCTAAATGGGTATGGAATTTAATTTCTAAGATGTTGATTGGGTCTACGAGTTTCTAGAAGTCCTGTTAGAAGAGCACTTGATCACTGCTTCTAACTGGAACTCTGGCAGTATCGCAAAACAATGATTTTCTAGAAAAGAAATTCATATGTGTTTATGTGACTATGTGCTTATGTAGAGTGAATCAATTGTTGTCCATCGCATTAGGACGCGAGTGAATTAGCTTTGGAACATTTGTAAATGCACTAATCTCTTGTATTATCTTCATTAGAATGTTAGGATATGGACGTGGTGGTGTAGGCGTGGCAGGCCTAGACGGCATGAGGTGCCGTTATCGGATAAAATTTTGGCACAGACAAAAAAAAGTTAGTCAGGCCAATATGGCCGAACTAGTTGGCTAACAGGCCATGGGCACTTTGGCCCATGAAATGGTCGAAGCTCTGCAGGAATCCATGGATATTCTCAAAGTTGAAAATCAGATCCAGGCCCATGTTATTGAGACAAGGCCGTCTTTCTTGAAAAGGAAGTTCTTCTGGTCGAATTAGAATGAGTTTTTGGGGGACCCTAAAGAGCCACTGCAGGCAGATGAGTGGCTAGAACAGATGGTGAAGATATTTGAGATGCTTTGCATCGAGGATGATGGTTTGAAGGTAACCTTGGCATCCTTCTAGCTAAAGGGAGATGCAGGTCAATGGTGGAAATATGCGCATGAGCACATTGGAGTGACTTAGAAGGCTTTCCTCAACACGTTCTAGGGCAAGTTTTTACTTCCCACTGCTAAGGAGAAGTTGAGAAAGCAGTTCTTGAAGCTCAAATAGTTGAGCACACCAATGGTCGAGTTTGAGGCTACCTTTACTAGTTTGTCGAGATTTGCACCAGAGCTCATAGCGACAGAGGAACACTGTTGAATCGAGTTTGAGAAGAGGTTGAGGACCGGACTCTTGTTCAAAGTGGTCGGGTCAATGATTAGGGACTACAGACGCCTTGTGGAGGCGGCGGCTCATCTTGAGATTGTGGTTCCGATGGAAGAGGAGAAGGATGAGGGGCGCCAGAAGGAGTTAGGAGGTTCAAGGAGAGACTCGGGATAGTAAAAGGCAGAGGGGTTCTACCCCACAATAGTCCCATGTAGCACAGTCTAGATCCATATTTCCTGTGCCAAGTTTGGGTTCAGGGAAAGGTAATCAAGGAGGTTTCACTTGTTTTAATTGTGGCCAGTTAGGTCACAAGTCTCTATCTTGTCCGTAGAGAGAAGGAAAGCAACAATCTACACCGTCTTCAGCTTGTCTTTAGAGCCAGAGTTAAGGGAGAGGGTAGCTGCCTACCTATTATCAGTGTGGCTAGTTAGGGCTTGTGGGGAGGTTTTGCCCTTTGGTTGGGTGGCACACCTGGTGCGTCTAGCTCAAGGCAGACACAGAGCCATCAGCCTATCCAGTTAGTATAGGCCTCAAAGGCTAATTAGGGGGCCTTTTCGGCTCAATCTGTGCATCAGACTTATGATCCGACGAATGAGCAGGTAGAGCAAGACCTTCAGGGTGTGTGTATGCTGTTATCACACCAGATTTAGTGCCAGCGCCTTCGGTAATGAGAGGTAACTTCTTGTTGTGTAATTCTATTACCAGTGTGTTGATTGATACATGTGCATCCTATTCTTTTATCTCGTTTACATTTGCATCAGCATTAGGGTTAGAAGTGGCTCGGTTGGCATCTCCACTCTGGGTAGAGTCACTGGTTAGTGGAGATGTTGTATTAGACTAGGGGTGCCGGGGTCGTGGGATTGGTTAGTGGAGAGTTTGTATTAGACTAGGCGTGTCGGGGTCGTGGGATAGAGGTTACTAGTCGCCGACTTCCTTTTGCATTTGTGTTGATTGATATGTTGAGCTTTGATGTTATATTGGGTATGGTTGGTTGTCATCTTATTAGGTTGTTATAGACTATTACAGTCAGAGGGTTACTATATATACCTCGAGTGGTGACTGTTTTTATTTCTTGGGAGACCTAGTTGATATAGCTTTATTGCCAGTGTGTGATCCGCGTGGTCGGGTGAGCTTAGTCTCCTTCTTGCTACATTCTTGGGTGTTGAGGGTGATGTGGTCCGAGTTTAGTTGCTGAGGGTAGCTTGTGAATACTTGGACGTCTTTTCTAAGGATCTCACTAGTTTGCCACCTCACCGTGAAATTGAGTTCTTTATTGATTTAGTGCCTGACACAGCACTGATTTCTATGACACCGTATAGATTTGCACCCGCTGAGTTGAGTAAGTTAAAGATTCAACTCCAAGAATTGTTAGATAAGGGTTTTATCCACCCTAGTACATCGCCTTGGAAAGCACCGACTCTCTTTGCTAAGAAGAATGATGGCACGTTATGACTTTCTATTGATTACCAAAAGTTGAACCAGGTAACTGTTAAGAACAAGTACCCATTGCCTTGTATAGATGATTTGTTTGACCAGTTGAAGGGGTCTTATTGCTTTTCTAAGATAGACTTGAGATCGGGTTATCACCAATTAAGAGTGAAGAAGGATGATATTTAGAAAACGACATTCCGTACGCGATATGACCATTATGAGTTCCTAGCGATGCCTTTTGGGTTAACCAACGCACCGGACCTGTTCATGGATTTGATGAATCAAATCTTTCATGAGTTCATAGACCATTATGTAGTTGTCTTCGTTGATGACATTTTGATTTACTCACCCTCTGAGGAAGAGCACAACGAACACTTGCGAGTTGTACTTAAGTTGCTTAGAGCCCACAAATTGTATGCTAAGTTTGAGAAGTGTGAATTCTGGTTGAAAGAAGTGAAGTTCTTAGGCCATGTGGTATCCGGGGAATGAGTAACTATAAACTTTTCTAAGATAAAAGCAGTGCAAGAATGGGAACAACCTAAGAATGCCTTTGAGATTCATAGTTTCTTGGGGTTGCCCGGGTGTTATCGTCGGTTTGTGAAGGATTTCTCTAGGTTAGCTCACCTTTGACTAGACTGACGAGGAAGGGAATCAAGTTTGTGTGGAATAAGACTTGTGAGAAATCGTTCCAAAAGCTTGAGGTTGGACTCACCACTGCTCCAGTGTTAATTATTTCAGAGAGGGTTTTTGGCAATTCTATGTACTACTATGCGTCATGGGAAGGTTTCGGTTGTGTTTTGATGCAAGAGAGGAATGTAGTAGTTTATGGCTCACGTTAGTTGAAAGCACACAAGTGAAACTATCCTACTTATGACCTAGAGCTAGCCGCAGTGATCTTTGCCTTAAAGATTTAGAAATTATTTGTATGGTGAGAGATTTGGGGTATTTTCCGATCATAAGAGTTTGAAGTATTTGTTTTCACAGAAAGATCTAAATTTGAGACAGAGAAGATGGATGGAGTTTATAGAGGACTATGATTTTGAATTGTACTATCATCCGGAGAAGGCCAATGTAGTGGCCGATGCCTTGAGTAGGAAATCCTTTAGTAGTATAGTTAGTATTGCCATTCGGGAATAGGAGATGTTGGGTGACATTGGTGAGTTTGACTTGTACCTTGGCGAGTCCGTCGAGTCGGCTGCTTTGTTTATTGCAGTTGCACAACCTACACTTGTGAGTCGAGTTATAGAAGCACAACCGGGTGATAATGAGGTAGAAACCCTTCGGGAGAAGATATCTAGTGGGAAGGTAGAGAAGGTTTTAGATACCTTGACCGTCTTTTCGTGTCAGAGTCTTATCAAGAGGAAGTACTTTGCGAGTTTCACCACTTACGCCTTGCGGTGCATCTGGGAGACACAAAGATATATCGTGATCTTAGCCACCAGTTTTGGTGGAGGAAAATAAAGAAGGACATAGCTGTGTTTGTATCGAGGTGCCTTATTTGTCAATAAGTGAAGGCCGAACATTAAAGGCCACTAGGTTTGTTGTAACCCTTGCCTATAGTCGAGTGAAAGTGAGAGCATGTTACACTGGATTTTGTTGTGGGTCTTCCGAGGACTCAACAGGGCAATGATGCTATGTGGGTGACAATCGACTGGTTAACTAAGTTCGCACACTTTGTACGTATGCGCACGAGTGACTCGGTAGATTATCTTGCTGACCTTTATGTTAGAGACACAGTTCAACTTCATGGGGGTCCCTGTGACTATTGTTTTGGATAAAGATCTTTGTTTTATGGCCCGGTTGTGGCAAAGCCTACAGAATGCCTTGAGCACTAAGTTGACTTTTAGTACCGCCTATCATCCTCAGACTAACGGGCAGTTAGAGCGTACCATTCAGGTCCTAGAAGATATGCTTCGGGGTTGTGCCCTTGATTTTAAGGGGTTGTGGAAGAGGCACTTACCTTTGGTGGAGTTTGCCTATAATAATAGTTTTCAGGCGAGTATTGGTATGTCACTGTTTGAGGCCTTATATGGTCGACCGTGTAGATCTCCAGTGTGTTAGGCCGAGGTGGGTGGTGCACATATGTTAGGTCTTGAGTTAGTTCGGGAAATGACGAAGAAGGTTGCGCTTATTCGTAAGAGGTTGGTTATGGCTCAGAGTTGCCAGAAGAGCTATGTCGACTAGAGGAGGAGACCGTTATCTTTTGAGGTAGTAGATCATGTATTCCTGAAAATATCACCGAGACGGGGTTTGATGAGGTTTGGGAAGAGCGGAAAGTTGTCTCCTAGATTTATTGGGCCTTTTGAAATTTTAGAACGTATTGGGAAGGTAGCTTATCGTTTGGCCTTGCCACCATAGCTTTCCAGGGCTCATGATGTATTTCACATTTGTATGCTCCGGAAGTTTGAGCCGGATCCATCACACTTGTTGGGTTGGACCGAGTTAGACGTAGATGAGGATGCCTCGTATGAGGAGAGATCGGTTAGAGTTTTAGATACTCGAGACCAAGTCTTACTAGGCACGACAATTCCATTGGTAAAGGTGTTGTAGAGACACCATGAAGTTGAAGAAGTGACTTAGGAATGTGAGGGGGAAGTCTGTGAGAAATATCCAGACCTATTTGTTGATGTCTAAACTTGTATTAAAAATCTTGTCTTGCTTATTTAATATAAACATTGTATATGTTTTGGAAAATGTGAATTGTATATTCAGTAATGAGCACGTGTTTATCATAGTGATAAGAGTGAGTGACCGGTGGATGGGTCATGGTTGTGAGTTCAATTTATTATCATTGTTGTAATTGGTGTTGTTGTTGATTTAAAATTTCGGGGACAAAATTCCTTAAGAGGGGAAGATTATAATAATTCTGGTTTGGACCCGATCCATTTATTGCTTTTAAATCTAGTAAACCATATCTATAGCGGTTATTCTTCTTTCTTTCATGTTTGGTTCTGGCTTCAGGGGTCGATACCAGTCTTGGTGGCGTTGACACTGCATTCTTTTTCTTATTTTGGTCAACTTTTGGGGTCGACACCAGTCTTCTTAGGGTCAACCCTTGTTTGTTGCTATGCTCTTGGTGTTGCTACTAGTTTTTGGGGTCAACACTAGTCTTCCTAGGGTCGACCCTTGTCTGCTGTTTTGTTTTGGGTTGTCTACTAAAATATAGGGTCGACACCATGGGTTCCTAGGGTTGACCCTTGTTTGCTTCAAACATTAGTGTCTCAGCATTTTCTTCTTGACAGTCGACACCACTATCCTGAGGGTCGACCCCTGTGGGTATTTTCCAATTTTTAAGACGATTTTGGGCTCTACTTTTTGGGAGTTTGACTTATTCCTTTTGTTGACCTTGGGGCTATTATTCTAATAGTACCTAGCCACTATAAATAAGCTCCAAAACATTTTCCTCTCATTATTTCCTTTTCCTTTCCCTCTTAGCTCATGACTTCTCTCTCTTTCTCTCAAAACTCAACTTCTCTCACTTAGATCCTTAGATCTACTCACCTAGAGGTACCTTCTCATCTTGGTCCTTTGAAATAGATTGTAGATCATGTCAAAAGCCTTCTTTTGATCCAAGAGGTTTGTGGTTTCATCAACATTAAGTTTCTTCCGGATTTCCTTTTCCCCTTCTAAACTCGAGGTAGAGATTTCTCCACACTATCTTATGATTTTTAACTTAGTTATTTGCCTCTCTAAAACAACATTGTGATTTGGGAATTTTTGCATAAATCTAGGGTTTTGGGTATTAAAAAGAAAATAAATAAAGAGGTTTTCAAATGGATTATTGGAATTGATTGTGGAAATATATTTATTGTTGAGTTGTGATGAAATGATGGATTTTTGTCACTTAAATTGATTTACAAAGAAATGAAAAATTTTGTCCTAAATTCTCAAATATTGATTTGTAAAGAGGAAATGGAAAATGATATGGTTTTGGTGGAATTGGATTGATGTTGATGAGGATGGCGGAGTTGGATGTGTATCATCACTCCCATCTTGAGATTTTAGAATGTATATCTTTATTGGAAATCTATTTATCTGTTTAGAGATATCTGTTTTGGGCTATCGGTGGAGGATATCTGTGATTGTTGTAGAAATTGCATAAGGACTAGTTGAATTAAAACAAATTTCTCATCCTTTTGCATTGAGCATTGTTGCATATGTACTACATTGAAAACGTGCATTGTTTTGAGAAAAATGGGTGAATTTGGGAAGTAAGTGTTATCTCGTTAAAATAGGTTGGCCTGTGTGTCCTTGGTGAAAGTCCTAAAAATTGCATGTTTACATGGGTGCCGATCCTGTGGACAAAATTTCCTTGAAATCGAATAGTAGTGCTTGTATAGCCTACGTTTACATAGGTGCCGGTCTACGATTTCCTACGGATGCAATTTTCGTGAAAGATTGTATTTGTTTTGACATTTTCGGAGATTGTGATTCACTGCCCTGTTTTCTATTATAAAGGAAATGGTTTCAAAATTGTGATAAACCTAGCGTTGCATGGTTTTGGGAAAGTGATATAAAATGTTTTGGCAAGAGCATTGCATATGCATATGCATATCACCTAATATCTTTGTTAAGATTCATAAAATGTGTTGGATTATTTCTACTGAACTTTGGATCACCCTATATGAGAAACCATTTTCAGGTGCTGATAATATACCTCCACCAAGGTCATAGCTTGGGAGGAACTTGGAGATGAAGACTTTCTTTTTGGATTCTCTGGTGTATTTGTTTTGTACAAGCCAAGGGCTTTTAACTATATTGGATGTTAAATCTATCTTTATTGTAACTAAGCATTGTCTTGGGAAGTTGTAAGCCTTTAGGGCATTTATTATCTGTTTAACTTTTATTTCTTATTTCTTGTTATGACACGTGCTATAGATTTAGGGTTAGGACTTATGAATGTATAATTGCATGTGTTACCTTTTGTATATCTGAATCATATGAAATGGGAGGACATTATAATTAGAATGTTTGTCATTTATTCATTATTGAGAAAAGGGTTTATTATCATTTATTTCGGGGCGTGTTTTAAGACAATTCATTATCTTGATAAATTCTTGTTATTCCATGTAGGCAACACAAGAGGGAGGGTAAAATCAGTTATTAAAAATAATTTTACAATATTAAAAATAATAAACGCAATATTTAAATTTTAACAAATAAAAAAGAGAATAATAATTATTAATATAAAAGTAAGAGAGATAGGAAAATAAAATCAAACACTGAGAATTATAGTGATTCGGCACACTGGGCCTATGTCCACTCCCCATTGAACCTCTTTAAGAATTTCTTCACTATCAAAATGAATCAATACACCACAGAAGTTTTACTAAGCTTGTGGATTTTACACAAGTTTTACGCTTATCTGTTGAGCCTCACTCAACAATAAATGCCCCACTCTTACAAAATTTCTCTCACAAAATAATCAATAAGGATAAGAGGTATTTCAACCCTCTTTTACAATAATTCTCTCACAAAGAGTAAATATGAAAGTATATAAACAAAGACGACACTTAGATTTGAAAGTGAAAGAGCCTAGTGAAAAATACAATCAAAATTTCAGGACACACAGATTTTTTCTCTTCAAGTTCTTGATATTTCTCCTCACAAAACACTTCTATTTATACACAAAAATATACCGGTTAGGAGGGAGGAATGCTCCTTGCTAACGCATGAATAACATGGGCATAGGAGCGGGCATGACTTATTCTTTTCTTTGTTAGATAATGCAGGCGACTATATAACCATGCGAGTGTTTGAAAAAATTGAAGACAGCCGTTTGAAAATTTGACAAACATAGCTTTTGATAAATAGTAACACCAAAATTTTCAAACTTCTCCTTGTAAATAACAAAATGCATAGTGACTGCATAATAACTTTTCTATTAAAATATTTGACTATACAGTAACTTCTCTATTAAAATATTTGTATGCATAGTAAAACTTCTTTAAATAATATTTATAATTAATCTGAAAATATATACCCATTTTATAATTTTTATATATGTTGTAGAAATTTTAATACACTCTAATAAAAATAACCTACCACCCCATGTGGGTATATCAAATTTTGTCAAAAGATAACAGCTCACCAAAATGAAATTTGTGAAAAGAAGACAACTTAACAATATTAAATTTGTCAAAAGATGAATAGTGATTAGCTAGATTTTTCAAAATCGTGAATAGTAAAATTTCCAAAATATTTCCATTTAAATAATATTTATAACATATATTGTAAATAGATAATATTTTGTGTCAAATAATAATATATATATATGTAAAAATCTCAATTTATCTCATCATATTTTAGACATCATCAAAATTAAATCACATGATTAACAATCTCCCCCTTTTTGATGATGACAATACATGCATGAATTTGACACAAAATTTCACATGAATAATTGTACTTTGAAAATTTCAACAATCATAATACAGGCATTTATTTTCATTATATTTTCTTTCTCATTATTAACAAATTCTTTGTCCAATAATTTATATATAAATCAAAATTTTTCTCCCTCTTTGACATCATCAAAATATAAGGTTAATACGAATAAAGAAAATTATTTATCTTTTAAAATAAATGCAACAAGAAATATTTAACAATAATGATATAAGCATTTAACACAATATCTGTTGAATATAGAAACTCCCCCTGAGTTAATACACAAAAATAACACAATAAATTACCAATTAATAATACCAAGGGCCATTAAAATACAACCATATACAACTACACCGAGTGCACTGGCATAAAAACAGAAAATATAAATGAAACCAAATGTTTCATATCAGGTAAAAGCAATAGTAATACAATAACAAAGAGTTTGTAGCACATGCAACCACAAAAGAAGTATTACAAATTACAAAAATGATTTTAACATTTTGATAGGGAAACGATGTTGGTGGATGCAAGATTCGATGATGAAGATCAATGGTGATGGTGATGATCTATGATGATGGTGTAGATTGGCAGTGATGGTATAGAGATGATGGTGATGATCGAAAATAATGGAGAAGATCGGGGATGGATTTTGTAGATTTGTGATGGATTTTGATAGATCGGTGAGGGATTTGGATGGATGATGGTGGTGATGGAGTTGGTAGATGATGGTGGTGAGGAAGAGCCGGCGAGAGAGAGAGAGAAAAACAAAAACAGAGAGTGAGAGTGAGCAAGAGTGAGAGATAGAGTGGGTGAGATAGAGAGTAAAAAAAATAAATTTTTTATTATTATTTTATTTTTAAATATCAACATCATATAGAAGTATTCATCATACCCAGTTCAGTTCTAATATAACAAAATTGTTCTTCATTAAGAGACTTGGTAAATATGTCAGCTAATTAACGATATGTAGGCACAAATTCGAGTTAAATGTCACCTTTGATTACATGATTTCTTAGAAAATAATGCCTTATTTCAATGTGTTTAGTACGTGAGTACTGAATGGGATTTTTGAAAGGTTAATGGCACTTGTGTTGTTACATTTTATAGGAATATAATCATAGTGAAGTCCAAAATCTTGAAGTTGTTGCTTCATTCAAAGCAATTGTGCACAACAACCAACAACGACAATATATTCTGCTTCATCAATTGACAAAGCCATTGAGTTTTCTTTTTGCAAAACCAAGAAGTGAGAGAATGTCCAAAAAAATGACAAGTGCCACTAGTGTTTTTTCAGTCAAATCTACATTATGCAAAGTTGTCATCTGGGTAACCAAAAAGTTCAAAAGTGATTTCCTTAGGATACCATAAACCAAATTTGGAGTGACAACAAGATATCTGAAAATAACTTTGACTGCAGTGATGTGTGACTCTTTAGGTGCGGATTGAAAACGTGCACACATACAAACACTAAACATTATGTCGGGTCCACTTGCAGTAAAACAGAGTAAGGAACCGGTCATACCTCGATATTTCTTTTCATTTATCGGTTTACCTTTCTCATCTTTGTTAATTTTTATTAATGTGCACATTGGAGTTGATATAGGCTTTGATGATTCCATTTCAAATCTTTTGAGTAGATCCTTGATATATTTCTATTTTGTTTGATTTAAATGGATCACATCCTTGGTTTGTTTAATTTGCAGTCCGAGGAAGTAATTTAACTTCCCCATCATACTCATTTTGAATTCACCCTACATATCCTTAGCAAACTCTTTGCACAAAATTTCATTAGTAGCATTGAAAATAATATCACCAACATAAATTTGAACAATTAATATATCCTCTTTTTTTATTTTTATAATAAGTGTCGTATCAATTTTTCTTCTAGAAAAACCTTTGTCAAGTACAAAATTACTTAGGTTGCGTTTAGTAGAGCTTTCTAACTATGATTTGAGAGTATGAGTTGTATTTTGAGTTTGTAAGTTTCAGAATTATGATTTGAGTGTGGAAAATTTGTTTGGTGAAAGAGTTTTGAAAAAAGTTTTGAATTGAGTGGGGAATTTTTGATGTGACATTTGATATTTGATACAAAAACTTACAACTTATAACCAAACATACAACTCAAAATTCTATTAAAGCACATAAATTTTTTTTAAAAATTCAGAAAATATTTTTTTCGAATATATAAAAATTAACATATCAATTGCAAAAAAAAAAAAAAATTGAAAATCACGCTCTCAAATAGAGTTTTCTGTAGAGTTGTGGAAAGTTAATTCCAAATACCTATCCAAACATCATATTCAAATGTGGGAGTAGAATCAACGTTTGGAAATCGTTCCAAACAGAGCCTTAATCTTTCATACCATGCTCTAGCGTTTTAAGCCATATAAAGCTTTTGAAAATTTGAAAATATGATTCGGGTTTATGATTTTCAAAACCAGAGGTTGTTCAACATAAACTTCTTCCAAAATGTACCCATTAAAGAAATAACTTTTAACATCCATTTGATAAAATTTAAAATCTTTAAAACATGCAAAACCAAATAACATTGTAATAGCTTCAAGTCTAACAACCAGTGCAAAAGTTTCATCAAAATCAATGCCCTCTTCTTGATTATAACATTGGGCTACCAATCTAGCTTTATTTCTAGTAATAACTCCGAATTCATCTATTTTATTTAGACAAATCCATTTTGTACCAATAATTGGATGATCTTTAGGCCGAGGGGTCAAAAACCAAACTTCATTTCATTAAAATTGATTTAATTCTTCCATTTCAGCTTCTAAAAATGATTTTGGTTCAATTTGAAAAACAAATGCTAAATTATTACAAACATTTCTAGTAGAGGAATGAGTTTTTATGCCTTCTGCTGCATCATCTATGATAAGGTCTTTGGGATAGCTATGGGCATACTTCCATTCCTTTGGTACTAGATAAGTGTATTCTTCTTGAAGATTTTTCAATGTAATTTCTTCTTTGTGTTCCGAAGATGGATTTTCTTCATTTGTTATGTAAATGCTCTCCATTCTTGGATGTGTTTCTACAGTATCATCACTTACAAGATTCTTGGAAACAATGTTGTTGGGTTCATTAAAGACAACGTGTACAGATTCTTCAACAAGTTCTTTTATTGAATACTCTATAAGTTTTACTAGAATTCGAATAACCAAGAAATACATCTTCATCTGATTTAGCATCAAAACTTTCCAAGTTATCTTTATTGTTATTTAATACAAATCATTTACAACCAAAAGCACATAAATGGCTAATATTAGGTTTTCTACCTTTCCAAAGTTCATAAAGGGTTTTCTTAAGAATAGGTCTAATCATGGCATGGTTTATAACATAGCATGCCAGTGTTAATGGCTTCGGCCCAAAAATATTTAGGTAAATTATTCTTACAAAGCATAGTACGGGCCATTTCTTCAAGAGTTATATTTTTTCTTTCAATCACACCATTTTGTTCAAGAGTCCTAGGGGCTGAGAAATTATGATCTATTTCTAGGTCATCAAAAAACATTATAAAATCATCATTATCAAACTCTCTACCATGATCACTTCTAACACTACAAATATTAAGACTTTTTTCATTTTGTATTCTTTTACATTGTGACATTTTGTTCCAGGCAACCACTCGAGCGGTGAAAGTGCTGCTTGAGCGAAGAATGAGAACATCCAGTAGTTTTGCAGGTTAGGGTGGACCGCTTTAGTAAACTAATGGTCACTTGAGCAAAAATGAGGACTCCTAGTATCTCATTTTGTAGACCAAAAATACTGAGTGGTGTTGTTCACTGCTCGAGCAATGAAAAGACCGTTCAAGCGGTTTGCACGAATTCAACAGATTAAAATGGGCATTTCTAGATCATTATTTCCATTTTTCTTTTCTCTCTTCCTTCTTCTTGTCTTAAGTCTGAAAAACCTTAAGTTTCTCACTCTAAGTACCTCTTATTCCTCTAAGATCTAGTCTAAATCTCTCGCAAGGAGTGAAGTATACGTGAAGATCATCCTCTCTACCGATTGGATTTTTGTTTTTGGTGAAGTTACTAGAAGCTTGGTTTATTTGCTTATAGCTTGAGGTAGGGTTACTTTTAGCCTAGTATCCTTTTGTTTTGAAGATGTTTTTATGGTATTGTTGTGACTTAAGATGTAATTTGATGATTGAGTGGATTAAACTCTTATATAATAAAAAGGGACATATTACTCAACTTTCATTAAAATTCCTCTAAATATTTCCATGAAATATGCATATTAATATTAAGAAAATGCACATATATGAAGAAGGGGAGAAAGCCCCAAATTTATAAAACACTAATTCCTAATTTGAGTAGAGAATGGTATTTGGAATGAAATTTCCTTAAAATTCTTAGAATCTTGTGTATACTCAAAAGGTGGAACATATGAATATTGTTGTGGTGTTGAAATTGTGACTTGGGGATTAATGCCTCTTGGATATTATATTTTTCTTTTATCTCGTATAATGTCAAATGCTTGTTTACTTGGAACAAAGTTTAGTAGAGTGGTAAAGTGAACATGAGTCCAGGTTAAGAGTTGGTTTTGAGAATGTGGCATTGTATGTGGTACCCACGTGGGGAGTCAAGGTGCCCAATTACACTGTTTGCACTTATTGCCGGACGAAGGTGGGAAAAATATTTTTGGGTGTCCATTGGTCCTGCTGTATTGTAGTCGGCAAAAGTGGAAAAACGGATGATTTTGAGTGCCCACGTCCTGCCGTATAATAGTCAGTAAATGTGGGGATAATATTAAATGAAAGTGACTTGTGTATGTGGATTGGACTCTTGTAAGGGACTCGTGGTGCATTTCTCATTCTAATGTTGAGAACGGTTTTGTGTGGGACAGAAGTATACTTTAATTTTTTTTTTTAAATTATCTATTTATTTACCTAATTGGTTATTTATCAATACTAATTATGTTATGTTGTTCAAGTTATAACGGTGCCATGTGCTTGTTCAAACGATTAGATACTTGGTTAAATGTATTTCTATTGGGCATATAGCTCAACCCTATATGATTTTTCAAGAACTAGTGACACACCACCGTAGTGACTTGGAGTCTACACTTTTATTTTGCTGGGAAGCTGGGTCCAAGAAGTTTAATTGTAGAAGTGTAGAGTTTTGTGTCAAGCAATGTGAATCTGTTTTGTTGTATTGGACGAAAGCTCAAAAACTGTTGTATGCCTTAATGGCAAATTTCTTTTGTATGGTCTTCTAGCTTATTGAACTTACCAAAGGCCATGGACTGAGATTAATGTGTAAACATAGAAGTGTAAATTTTGAACCTTAGTTCAATGAGAAAGAGGACTTTATTGTAATATACTAGGCATGGTTGTGGTATATTCTTGTAAGAAATTTCGGGGTGTTATATACATAGTTTTAAAAAATTAGAAAAAGCTTCATTTTTGTATGCTAAAAATAATACCCATGTGTATCTAGTATAATCATCAACACAAACAAGAGCATACGATTTGTAACGTTCCGAAATAATTAAAATAAACCATCCACAATATTAATAAATAACAGCAATGTATAAATATAGTTTTCTGAAATAAGTATCCTTTCATTTCATATGATTCTGTGATACAAAAGGTAGCACATGCAGCTATACATTCAAAAGTCCTAACCCTGAATCTATACTTTGTGTTACAAGTTACAGATATGAAATAAGAGTTAAAACAAATAAGAAATGCCCTAAAGGCTTACAACTTTCCAAGACAATACTTGGTTACAACAAAAGTGAGATTAAACTCAATACAAATAAAGCCCTAGGCTTGTACAAAATAAATACAACAAATAAACAAAATGAAGCTCTTGCTCCAAATCCTTCCAAGCTATTACTTTGGCAGAGGCATATCATTAGCACCTAAAAATAGTTTTCCCACATAGGGTAAACTAAAGTCCAGTAGAAATACTCTAACACAGTTTATGAATCTTAACAAAGATATAAGATGAATGCATATGTAATGCTCGTGCAAAAATTTTTTCATATCTCTTTCCAAACCATGCAATGCTAGGTTTATATCCCAATTCATGAAATCATTTCCTTTATAGTAGAAAAACAGGGCAATGAATCACACTATGGGAATCCCTAGGTACGTGCCTGCAACTAGACTATACAAATACTACCAATTGTCATTTTTACTGGTATTAATTGGAAGGTTCGACACCTAGCCGTGCGGGTTTATGGTCTTTCACCAAGGACACATAGGCTAACTTAATTTCCATAACCACAAACCCTACCCATATTCACCAAGGTATTCACCATTTTTTCTCAAAACAAGATACACTTTCAAATGTGTTAAATATACAACAATGCTCAATGTAATGGATGAGAAAATAGTTTCAATTTTCCTAGTTCTCATGCAATTTCTACAAAAATCATAGCTATCCTCCACTGATAGCCCAAAACAGATATCTCTAAACACATAATAATTTTCATAACGATAAACTTTCTATTGTTCAAGATGTGAGTGATAATACATATCCAACTTCACCATCCTCATCAATACTAACCCAATTTCACAATTCTAACATCAATCTCATTATATTTTCAAAATCAATATTTGAAATCTTTAAGGCAAAACCCTCTTTTCTTTATAAATCAATCCCAAGGATCAAAACACATCATTTTATCACAATTCATCCTCATTTACAATCCCATAACCATTTCCAAGAATCCATTTGAAGACCCCTCTTTTGATTTTTAATCCAAAACCCTAGACTTGTCCAAAAATCTCCAAGTCACAATGTTGTTTCAAAAACACAAATAACTAAGTTAAAAATCAGAAGGAAGTGCAAAGATATCCCTACCTTGAAGCTAGAAGGTGAGAGAAAGAGTGAAGTAACTTCAACAACACCGAAACCCAACTTTTTTTTTTATCAAAAGAGAGCTCTTGAAGTGCTCTACCTTTTTATCAAAGGGACTAGGGTGGAGAAACCAATGGATCTAGGTGTATTTGTAGAGAAAATGAGAGTTTCAGGGAGAGAAGCTCTAGATCCAGGTTTTTCAGAATGTTTAGAGAGAGAGAAATAAAAAAGTGACTCAAGAAGTGACTTTTATGGACTGATATACGCGCAGACCGCTCGAGCGTAAGAGGTGTCACTCGAGTGACCAGACACAATAAGTGGGACTGCTCGAGCACAGGACTCACCGCACGAGCGAAGAATACCAACTCCCAGAAGTTTTGTTGACCGAATATCATCGCTCGAGCTCAGAAAGGACAGCTCGAGCCAACACCGTTTGAGTGCAAGAATGACCGCTCGAGCGAAGAATACTACCTCCCAGTAGATTTGCAGACTTGCAAAAGTACCGAGAGTCTACAAAGGCCGCTCGAGCGCAAGAAGTGTCGCTTGAGTGAAGAAGCCAAAATCTGGGCAATAACAGTTTTGAAACACAAGCTACCAACTTGTTCCAAATGCAACCAAGGCACTCCAATAACCAAACTCAATAAGGAATAAGGAGAAATAAGACATGAACAACCATATAAGACAATGAAACTCGGATCCAGAACATCAAATGTGTCGGGTCTAAACTAGAATCACTATACGATTTTCCTCCTAAACTTAATGTTCTAGATGGTCTGAATAAATCAATATGCAAAAGTTGAAGCAGTCTAGTAGTTGAAACAACATTTTTATGTTTAAAAGAAATTCTAGTTTGTTTTCCAAGTTGGTATGCATCACAAAGTTTTGACTTTTAAAAATTCTATCCAAAGTGTTTCTTCTTTGAGTAAATTTTGAAAGAGTATTTTTCAAATCTTCTATATTTCATTCAAAGTAATTTTGCTCCTTTTTTTTTTTTAAAGAATCATTTTCAATTTTTAAATCATTTAATTTCTTTTTTAAAATAGGAGATTATTTTGATTTCAAAGTATCATTTTCTTCTTTTATCTTAAAAAAATGTTTTTGTATCTCTTCAATTTTATTAGATAAAGATTCATTTTCTTTTGTTGAATTTGAAAGCAATTTTTTAAGTGCAATATTTTGCATGCCAAGTTTTCAAAATTCATCATGCAATTCTTTAAATGCATATTGTAATTCATCAAAAAAATAAGACTCATTATTTACCTCATCATCATCTCCAAATGCTATTAGGTATAGGTTGACAACTTTATTGTTATTGTCGTCATTTTCTGAATCACTTTCGTCACCATCTCCCCATGTAGCAATCATGACTCTTCTTTTGTCTTCCTTATATTGTTTCTTGATTTTCGGACAATCAGCTCTGATGTGACCGGGCTTGTCACATTCATAACAAGTGATTTCAGTTTTCTTGTTGGTTTCTTCTTTTGAAAAATCTTTTCTATTATGTTCTCCTTTGTTGAAATCTCTTTTAAAAAATCTTCTTCCTTTTTTTCTTTCCTCATAAATTTCTGGTACCTCCTTGTAAGGAAAGCCATTTCTTCATCATTAAATTCTGAATTATCTTCATCATCCTCTTCACAAGTAGAGGTGGTTTTGAAAGCTATTTCCTTCTTTTTCTTGCTGTCTTCTTCTTCATCCTTTTCTTTCATGATGAGCTCATCTGTAAGAAAGATCCTACCTAAGCACTTTTCTTACAATTTCAGAATTACTATATATTTTACCAAGATATGTTAAACTATTTATAATATCAATAAAATGAGTAAACATTTGAGTAATGGTTTGATTAGGTTTCATTTTAAAAAGCTTATAATTATGGACTAGCAAGCTAACTTTAGACTCTTTAACCTAGTCTATTCCTTCATGAGTCACTATTTGTCTATCCCAAATTTCTTTTGCAATCTTACATATAGAAATTCTATTGAGCTCATTGGCATCTAAGGCACAGTACAACATATTTGTGGCTTTAACATTGACTTAAGCTATTATCGTATCAGATTTAGTCCACTCATCTTCAAGTTTTGGTATCTTTTGGACATCTACGGTTTTGGTAGGAATTTTTGAACCATTACAAATAATTTTCCAGCACTCATAATCGTTAGATTGTATGTGTATGGTCATCCTAGTTTTCCAATAGCTAAAGTTGGTACTGCTAAACAATAGTGGTCTATTGGATGCTTGTCCCTCAGGTAAAGAATAGCTATGAGTTTCCATAATCTACTATATGATGGTTAAGTCACAAAAACTAGAGTCATTGCTCTGATACCAATTGTTATCCCAAGTAAGAAATCCAAGAGGGGGGTGAATTGGGTGATTAAAAATAATTTTACAATATTAAAAATAGTTAACACAATAATCAAATTTTAACAAATAAAAAACAGAACAATAATTATCAATATAAAAGTAAAAGAGATGAGGAGAGAAAATCAAATACTAAGATTTATAGTGGTTCAGCACACCATGCATACGTCTACTCCCTAAGGAACCTCCTTGAGAATTTTTTCACTATCAAAATGAATCAATACACCACCAAAGCTTCATCAAGCTTGTGGCTTTTACATAGGTTTTACTCTTATCTGTTGAGCCTCACTCAACAATAAATGTCTCACCCTTACACAATTTCTTTCACAAAATAATCAATAAAGAAAAGAGGTATTTCAGTCCTCTTTTACAATAATTCTCTCACAAAGAGTAGATATGAAAGTGTAAAAACAAAGACAACACTTACATCTGAAACTGAAAGAGCAGAGTGGGAAAATACAATTAAAATTTCAAAACACACAGATTTTTTCTCTTCAAGTTCTTGATATTTTTCTACACAAAACACTTCTATCTATACACAAAAATATACCGATTATGAGGGAGGGACGCTCCTTGCTAATGCACAAATCACATGGGCATGGAAGTGGGGCATGACTTTTTCTCTTCTTTGTTAGATGATGCGGGTGACGATATAATCACATGGGCGTTTGAAAAAATTGAAGATAGCTGTTTGAAAATTTGATAAACATCACTTTTGATAAATAGTAACACCAAAATTTTCAAACTTCTCCCGTAAATAACAAAAATGCACAGTGGCTGCATAATAACTTTTCTATTAAAATATTTGACTACACAGTAGCTTCTATATTAAAATATTTGTATACATAGTAAAATCTCTTTAAATAGTATTTAGGGTTGGTTTGGGGTGTCCTAAAAAAGTGCACTTTTTGTCTTTTTACGAAAAGATGTGCAGAAAAGTAGAGAGGTGATGTGATGGAAAAAAGATAAAAAGATAAAAAGATGGATTATATAGTTCATGCCCAAGATGGATTATAGTAGATTTGAAAATATATATACCCTTTTATAATTTTTGTATAAGTTGTAGAGATTTTTAGTACACTCTAATAAAAATAACCTACCACCCCATGCAGGTATATCAAATTTTGTCAAAAGATAACAACTCACCAAAATTAATTTTTTCAAAAGAAGACAACTTATCAATATCAAATTTGTTAAAAGATGAATAGTGATTAGCCGGATTTTTCAAAATTAGGAATAGTAAAATTTTCAAAATATTTCCATCTAAATAATATTTATAACAAATATATCATACAACATATATTTTAAATAGATAATATTTTGTGTCAAATAATGTAAAATATGTATATTTAAAAATCACAATTTATTCCATCATATTTTAGACATCATCAAAATTAAATCACATGATTAACAATTCCAAAATCTAAATACAAGGTGGTAAATACGACTTAGGTAATCCCTAGGCTGGTGTACTACAAGGTATAACAAGCACAACCAATCCCCTACTTTATCGGCTCCTGAATGGAAGGTACATGGTACCTCATCAGCGTGTATTTTTGGTCTTTCACCCTTAACACTTAGGGAAACTTAAACATTACCATGTACACCTCCTATCTGGACTTATCAAACATATTTACCCCAAAACATTTCAAGGTTTTCAATTGTTTTCTCAAAATAATAAATCAATTCCCAAGGCATAGCCAGAATAAATGATATTCATAACTTGTGCAAAATGAATGAAATGAAATGTAATTATACAATTTCATCATAACATTTTACAATTCTCAACATTTGCCCAAATCATAACAAAATCTATATCCATGTGATATATGATACCATCTCATATTCACAATCAAAACTCTTTTTCATCTCATAGTCCAAGCATATATATATATATATTCATGTTATCCAAGATTTTCAAATAACAACATTCATCAATCTCATGGATATCTCAAACAACATAACCACATATGATAATCTCATCATTTTTTTTTATAAAGAAATCTCCACAATTTTAGTATTTCCTCGCAAAAATCCATTTTTCTACTTTTTAAAAAAATCTAGGATTTATTAAAGAGGGTTTTTCTTCCATTTTCAAAACATTACCCTTCCATATACTTCCAAGAGGTTCATAAGTTCATAAAATAATTTAATTTGAACCAAGATACATAAAAAGAATCATCTTTAAACACTTTCTAGAAACCCATCACTCAAAATCTCATACCTTCATTAAAGTCATAACAACAAACTAGAGATGCCAAAAACATATATATAACTCAAAGAAACTCCCTACCTCAAGATTTAGAGAAGAAGAGAGAAGAAACCCCCAAAATTGACGCTATTGAAATCCGATCTCCACCGTACAAAATGTAGCCCTTGATGAGCTCTCCAAATTTAAAGAGACACTTGGGTTAAAATCTCAAAGGATATGTAGAAATCAAGGAAATAAATGAGGTTGGTGGAGGGTTTCTAGAGAGAGAGAAAGTAAAATGTAGAGAGAGAGAGAGTCAAGTGAAAATTGGAAGAGAAGTGTGTAAGGGCTCAACTTTTAAGTGATTTGACACATTTTTCGAGCTAAGTGTAGATAGACTACTCGAGTGAATAATCCTGCACTCGAGCGGTGAATTCAAATTTTGAAACGCTCGAGTAAACAATCTTTCGCTTGAGTGAAGAATACCAACTCCCAAAATCTCACTCATCTCTACAAAAGATAGCTCGAGCGATGAAACTTTTGCTCGAGCGAAGAATATACATGCCCAATAGTTCAGACTGCAAAACAAGATACTAGGAGGACGACGTTACTGCTCGAGCGGTCTCAACTCAGAATAGAGACATTAGTTACCTTAATGCATTCCCATTAATCCCGGACTCACTCCAACTCCCACAAATGCAAAACAACACCCCAGAATAGACTAGGATGTACTCAAATAACTCCAAAGAAAGAACAGACAACAACATGAGACTCATAGAGTTCCAAGTTAGCAAGGATGATCAAAATAAATGGAAATTCTATATTGAAATACTTAATTTGTTTTAAAAAGAACTTGAGACATCACATGTATCATGAGAAAAAAAAAATTATTTTTAAGATTTAGTGTATATTATTGTTATCAGTAAATTTACAATAGGGTATAATAGGAATTAAAATTTTAGTTAGGCGTGCTGAGTTATTATTTGGGTGCAAATAGAATCACCCCTGTTTTCGTTGGCACTTAGGATGTTAAAATGTTGGTGGGCCTCGCCAAGATGTATTATTATTGGGTCTGGTCCAACAATAATGGCCCGACTAGGGAAAAGTCTATTTCCACACACCCTTTTATCTCTGTGCACATCATATCTCAGTGTACACACTTATAAATTTAGTTATATGTTATTATTCTCATTCCACACACCACATATTCCAATTATAACCCTAACTCACATTTTGTACACACACCACCAAAATAGATTTTCCACAGCTTCAAACCCTTCAAACCATCTAGAGACTCAATTTTTCCATACATCCAACCCACCCACGGCAACCACAACTCCATTGAAGACCCTTCCAGCAAACCACAACTCCATTGAAGAAATACATTGAGCTCCATTCCATTGTTAAAGGTAATTAGTGTGCATCTCCCTCCTATTTCGCTGTTATCTTTCATTTTAGTTTTGCCCATTTCATATCTCTCTTCTATTTTGTAAGATAAATCTCATGTTTGAATAATTGGTCATTTTTTCCTAAATGAAATAACTTTTGCTCATTTGGTATTTTTTTGTGAAATAAAATAGGTTTTCTTGATTGTTTACTTCCGAAATTGTTGCACATTTTTGATTCTGTACTTCTAAATTATTTATAAAATTTTGATACTTGATTTCTGAATTGTTTAAATTGATTTGGTTTTGTAGTTCTGAATGTTTTACAATCTTTTAGTACTTGATTTCTAAGATTTTGAAACTTATCCAGTTTTGTATTGTCGAATGCTTTATAATGTTTCGATACCTAATTTCCAAATTAACCTAGTTAACTCGGCTTCAAATTGTCAAATGAAACTTTTTAATTTTTGCCCTTTTCCTTATACAAATGGAAGCTGGTTTTAGTCAACGTCGGCCAGTAACAACTTCGAACAAAAGACTTTATGAATTAGAGAATGGTAGACGTGGACATGGACGTGTACGTGTACATGCTCGAGTGCATGATGATGATGTACCAGCTATGCTAGACATTGCCATGGATGATAATCCTATAGATGATGCACCAGTTATGGATGATATTGCTATGGATGATGACCGTACTGGTGATGATGCTAATATTGTTGATGAAAAGATCCTTACTGATCCATTTCCAGGAGGGCCAATTGATTCATCAATCCTTTAAAGTTTTAAAAGTCATGTTGCGGTAGCTATTTGGAATGGTGATGATGAGCGAGGGGGCCTTGAAGTGTCATAATCACTTGAGTAAGATTCATTCATGGTCATGGTGGGAACAAGGCAACAATACTAGATTTGCAAGCATTGTGGAGATATCAAGACTTGCACAATTAGTTCATTACACGTATGATTTCGTCAACAAGATTATTGTGTCCAGCTTTGTTGAGAGATGGCAACTAGAGACAAACACCTTTCATTTGACTGTTAGAGAAATGATTATCACATTAGATGATGTTGCCACTATTCTAAGGCTTCCCATTATAGGAAAATCAGTTAGCATTCATAAGTTGTCAATAAAGCGGGCCATTGCATTAGTAGTTTCTACCTTGGGAATTGATGAACAAGAGGTAAGACATGAGATATCTACTGCAAGGGCAATTCAATGAGGCTTGAGTGGTTGAGGACGAAACTTTCAAAATGTTACAAACAATGATGTAGTAGAAAGAATAGAATCTTCAGGTAGAGCATACTTGTTATTTTTGTTGGGTTGTACACTATTCAGTGACAAGACTGGTACTAGGGTCCCCGTTGTTTATTTGAGTTTGTTATCTGATTTGTTGACCTTATATTCATGTGTATAGACAGTTGGGATATGCTAGCAAGTCCAGTGTGAAACAAATAGTTGGTTATATGACACTTCTTGACGCTTGGATTTATGAGCACTTTCAAGGATTCTAACCACACCTCAATATTAGTTATACTAGAGACATGGCACATAGTTGCAAATTTTTGAAGAAGAGCTTGGTAGATTGGGTGTACACCACGTAAATTAAAAAGTTCCTTCAAAGTTGAAACTCCATTTAATAAAACATTTAGAAGGTATATCTTATATATATATATTTATTGTTTGTAGGTTATTTGGGACCCTTATCAGAGTTATAGAGATGTCTATTCGTGTTACTTAGTTATGTTCTACCACAGTTGCCTGAAGTGTTTGGAAATAGTTAAACCATATCACCATGATAGAGTTTTGACACAGTTTGGCAAAGTGCAGACAATCCCAAATCCACCACTTGGTCCTATGCATGCTTTTCGATGAGGCACAACTCCACGCTACAATGTCATGTATGCATACTTGGACATCATTTAGGAGGCATAGGACAACCATGTGTTATCTGATTAGGAGAAGGAGTTCACCAGTACGACAGCCTTGGGATTGTGTTCTTGGTTATATGGATTGGTACAAAAGTATTATCCATATGCATGTTCAAAACCTAGAGCGTTGTTTTGATTTGGGACCCGAATGTTCATAATTATCAACATCCTAGCCAAGATGTACATGTATCATAGTTTCTCATTTACATTACAAATGATTTATTTAAAATGTTATAGGTTTGTAAATAATGTTTTAATTGTTCTCGTAATGCAGCGTATTGCATAAATATATCAAATTACTTATCTTTTTTGTTCAGGATGGCTTGATGATAGCATCCAACATCCTAATAGGCATTACTATGGAATTGATTTGATTGAACGTATTCTTCAAGGTCAGCGCATTGATGAAGCTACACCCAGCTCTTCTACTCAGGTTCAGGTTTGCATCACCTACCATGTTTTACACTTGACAGTCACGTTGTTGATAGTATTGTCAAGGAGAAGTGATATTTTATTTTGATGATGTATTTTGTTATGACTTTAGTGGATTTAATAGTAGGTGAATATTATTATTATGATTTTTTGATGATGTGAAAGGAAACATGAATTACTTTGATGATGCATCTTGTTATGACGTTGGTGAATTTAATAGTAGGTTAATAATATTATTATTTTTTGATGATATACAAGGAAACATGAATTACTTTCATGATGTATTTTGTTATGATGTTGGTAGATTTAATAGTAAGTTAATATTATTATTACTTTTTGGATATTTGTTGGGTAATATTATTACTTTTTTAAAAAGTTATATTTTCATTACATTTTGTGTTCAAACAAGCTAAATAAGTTTATATTTATTTCATCAATAAAACCACTATAAATCAAATTCATTCCATCACAAAAAGACCATTACAAATCCTTCTCAATATCTGAGAACTACTCCATATTACATCAATTAATTTCAACTTCATCAAATATCTCTTGAGTAGCTACATTAAGTCCGTATATTATCTTTGAATTTCTAATGCGGCTAACATATGCATTCTCCCATTCTGCTGCACAAGGATGATGGTGAACTCGCCAATACATAGTTATAGGAGGAAGTCAATGACCGAACGACAAAAATACCTGCACGAACATGCAATAAGAATTCAACCAAAGTATAATCAAAATGTAAACTACATATATTTATCAATTTTCTTATGTTATACATGCACAAAATTGTTAAACTGCATATATATATCAATGTTCTTAGGTTATACCTGCACAAAATGATTTCTATTGACAAATGCAATGCCAATCTCATGATGTTCAGTTGGGGTTATTGGCGGTGATCTGAAAGGTAAGAAAGTGAGACATTGTTGCAATGACAAATGGTACAAGACTACATTATAAAATGATGCAGTAAGATGTCCCATGTCGGGCATAGTCATTCAATGATCAAAGCCTGGGTTGTCTTCAAAGTATGACATGATGCGTGTCAGCTCCTGAGCCATTTCATGTGACCCATATAGAACGACGTATTTGTGTTTGTGGTTGTGTAACTTATGTAAAACATCATGCCTAACTTGAACCCAGTCATTCTCTGCAAGACCAATTAAACCCGCAATAGCTCTAAAACCATAATTCCTATCACTATCTACATCCTTGATAAACTTTATACATGGTTTCAAGATAGCAGGGAGGTCACCAAGATATGTACTTGGTTTCGTTGTTCTAATACGACATGCCTTTGTTTATACATTCAGTTTCTTCTCATTTTCCATCAAATGTCACTTTTTCCTTGATTGAGCTGGAGATAATGTGCTCTGGGTACCCCTAGGTGAGTAACTATCATTCTCAGAATGAACCAACTCAAATGCACATGGGTCATGATGATAAGATATATCAATTTTCTTGTGTCCTTCAAATGGATTTGGCTTAACATCTAGCTCAATAAGGAAAGTGCTCATCAGGCTTGCAATTTCTCTCAACTTCTTTAAAAGACCCAATTGTATGGCAATATTAGACTCATTGAACCACTTCAAAATCAACTCAAGTTTTGGGATACAAGTCAATTCCAATTTGTCAACCATGGGATTGTGCATAGATATATCAAGTCACGTCTAGTGTAAATGTATGCTATTGAGTGGAATAGAACAACCCTATCTCATGTAATTTACAATCTTGTGAGCATAAGGTAAACCATATGTGTGTCGAATAACACACCCGCATGCTACAATATTAATACTAATTGAATTTGCTCTCTTATTATCTATCAACACGTACTCCATTGCACAAATAGACACATTATCCTGAAACTCTCTGAAATGAGAAGGTTTGAATTGATGTTGTACAATTGTCAAACTCTTCTCGAATGATGCTTTTACATGAATATGTTCAAGTAGATAATGTATATTTTCAAATGATACCTCAAATGTCACTTGACTTGAACCTAATTGCCTCTCCAATTTAGCATGAGCACTATCAGCCCTGTTCATACGGATGCAAAGAAAATATAGTCAAATATAATTATTAAAAAATAGCAAAATATATTATCGATTGGTTGTAACATTACCGAAATGCATAAACATGTCAGTATGTACCATAACGAATTTTTCTTTATATGGATTCAACCAACTCATAGTAACATACATGGTTGCCTCAGAATAGTTATTAAAATCTTATGCAATATAGCTAGGCGATCATTTTATTTCTCTTCAGTTGATGAAAGTACTAAATAGTTCCATGCGGTATTAAACTTTTCTCATTTTTCTTTTGTTTGAAACATTTTCTTGCATTCCGCCAATACATTCCTACTAATATGCCAACGACATAACAAATGTTGGGCATTCATAAAGGTCTTATCAATGGCATTCATCAAGGCTAACTCTCTGTCTATGACAATGACTTGAGGTAAAACACTATTGTCCATAAGATTACGCAATGCATGTAACACCCATGCATAGTTATCAACCCCATTTTGCAAGTATGCGAAAGCCATGGACAACGTCCTATCAGTTGATGTCACTTCTACAATTTCAAAAAGATGAAGACGATATTTATTCATTTTATATATGTGATCCATAATCAACACATAAAGGAATGTCCAAAGCAAACCCAAGCTGATTGGATGTGCCCAAAACAAGTCCATGATAGTCATAGTGCCTTCCTCATATCGATGACGCTCAATGTAATTATGGTTTGCTAATTCACCCAAGAGTCCATCTGGGATCTACCAACTTTCTCTACAACCTTAAATTGATATCGTACATTATAAATTGTTTTCATTGTGCTTACATTAAGAACATCCCTCTGTTTCAGCGTAATTAATATCTCTTTTGGTCTTACCATGCTCTTTGACATATCTACTAACAATGATTTCTGATTATCTGACAATCTCCCTGTATATGAATGTCCTTGAAGATGCTCCATAGTTGGATGGTTATGCAGTCCACATACTACATGCAATGTCCATTCATCGTTTGTTTTCAACTTGTATGCCCTCAAATCAAATGGACATTCATACTTCTTTGTACCAGTTTGTCTCAACAAACCTTTCAAACCATCTTTCACCTTGTTTCATGATTTACACTTGCCACTCCTCTCACAAGCAAGATAAATCCTTGGTCTCTTACCCCTGCCACCATGGTTTGACGTCAAAGCCATTTATCCTTCCAATATCACATATCCAAGGAAGCCATTCATTTTTGTAGTCAAAAACCTAAATATAATGTTAGATAACTTTCACAAGAACAAACTAACAAACAAAAAACTCGTAAGTTACGAAATTCTCGTTAAAGGTTACATGTTTAGTTGTAAAATGACTAGTACAATCTACCACCATATCAGATCGAACCTCACTTTCTTGAGTGGATGCAATCTGAAGAAAAGCAAATTCAGTTCAAAACTTCAAAGTTGAATTTTTCACATATTTTCGGCATTTTGAAACCGAATATGTATAAGAAGTTCAGTTTTTTAGTACTGAATTAGTTTAATTATTTCGGAAGTTATTTTTTGAATTAGAAAAATAATTTCAGCAGTTGATGTTCGAAAAAAATAAAGGTCATGTTTGGTAAAGTTTTAGAATTATGATTTGAGAATAGAGTTGTATTTTGAGTTTGTGAGTTTTGGAATTATGATTTGAAAGGAGAAAGTTTGTTTGATTATGAGTTTTGAATTTTCGATGTGACATGTGAAATGAGAAAAGTTGCTTGGTTATGAGTTTTGAAAACTTAAACCAAACACACAACTTAAAACTCTATTAAAAATTCTATTCAAAACTTAAAATTCAATTCAAAAAAATAATGTCATTTTGGTCTAAAAAAATAATTTGTATATTTTAAAAATATCAAAAACAAATATAATTTTTTTTTCCAAATAATAGGTGGCAATTGGCAATTGCAAAATAAAAAAAAAAAAAAGTTCAAAAAGTACTATTACGGTCAACCGGCCGGACGATTGGGAGGATGTTCGGGCGGACAATTGGGTAGACAAAAAATTCAAAAACTTCTCGGTTTACCAAACATGTTTTCAAAATGTGTTTTGAAATTGATTTGGAATCATGATTTGAAAACCTCTACCAAATATAGCATTCAAATCTGAGTGTGGAAAATTGATTGGAGTTGCACACCAAACATAGCAAATTTTCGACATTGGTTTACTGAATAAGAATCACAAATAAGAAAAAAAAAAAAAAACTTTTGCACAAAAACACTCACCTTTTCATCACTGCATTGGTTGTAACCATGCATACTCTTATTTGAATATGAACTTTCATTGGTTTTCAACTCTTTCATCACAAAAATGAAGAATAATGGTGGATTCTAATGGAAAAAAGGTGTAAACAAGGGAGTATGAACCTAGAGAGTAAAATAATATAAGAGTATTTTATGCAAGCAATAGAGGACAACAGAATGTATAACAAGCAATGGAGAATAATAAAGGAAGTGAGAAATAATGAAGAAACTTTTTTTTTTTCTCAAAAGATGTGTACTGAGAATTATTCTTTTAAAAGATATTTACAAAGAAAACTTTGATTTAATATTTAGTGTGAACCTCTATATCACAACCCCAACACCTTTGGTCCAAAACAACTTCATCACTCACTAGAGACTCTACCCTGAGTGGAGATGCTAACCGAGTCACTTCTAACCTCAATACCGATACAAATACAGAAGAGATAAAAGAATGGAATGCACACGTATCAATAAACACATTGGCAATAGAATTGCATAACAAGAAAGTACATCTCATAACTGAAGGTGCTGGCACTAAGTCTAGCATGGTAACAACATACACACGCCATGTAGGCCTCTGCTCCACCTGCTCACCCTTCGGAGTATAAGCCTGATACACTGAATGGGCCAAAGAGACCCCCTGATTAGCCCTCGAGGCCTGTGCTGACTATGCAAGCTGGTGGCTCTGTGTCTTTCTCGACCCAGATGCACTAGGTGTGTCACCTGATTGAGGGTAAAACCTCCTCACATGCCCTTACTGCCCACACTGATAATAGGTAGGTGGTTGCCCTCTCCTCTAACTCTAACTTTGAGAACGAGTTGCAGATGGTGTACACTATTGCCCTCTTTCTCTCTGCGGGCAAGCTGGAGACTTGTGAGCCAACTGAACACACTTAAAACAAGAAAAGACTCCCTGATTACCTCTCACTAAACCCGAACTTGGTACAAGAAAGGTGGATCTAGACTGTGCAGCCTAGGACTGCTGTGGGGAGGAACCCCTCTGCCTTTTACTGTCCCGACTCTCCGCCTAAACCTCCTGACTCCTCTTGGAGCCCCTCATCCGCTCCTCCTCTACCTAAACTACGGCCTCAAGATAAGCCGCCACCTCCACAAGGCATCCGTAGTCCCTAATCATCGACCTAGCTACCTTGAAAAGAAGCTCAGTCCTCAATCTTTTCTAGAACTTGATACAACGGTGTTCCTCAGTCACCATGAGTTTCGGTATAAATCTAGAGAGGCTAGTGAAAGTTGCCTCAAACTCGGCTACTAGAAAATTAAGCTGCTTGAGCTTCAAAAACTGATCCCTCAACTTCTCCCTAGTAGTAGGAGGCAAGAACTTGTCCTGGAAGGCATTGACAAAAGCCTCACAAGTCACCCTAATGTGCCCATGCGCATACTTCGACCATTAAGCTACATCTCTCTTCAGCTGGAAGGATGCTACGGTCACTCTCAACCTATCATCTTCAATGCCAAGCATCTTAAACGTCTTCATCATCTGCTCTAACCACTCATCCTCCTTAAGTGGCTCATTTGGGTCACCTAAAAACTCATACAGATTAGATTAGAAGAACTCTCTCTTCAAAAATAACGACCTTGCTTCAGCAACTTGGGCCTAGACTTAATTCTCAGCCCTGAAGATATCCATAGATTCCCGCAAAGCTCCAGCCATTTCACCGGCTAGAGAGTCTATTGCCTGCTGACCAACTGGTTCGACCACATTGGCCTGACCAACCCCATTCTCATGTACCGAAATTTCATACGATAATGGCACCTCATGCCGTCTAGACCTACCACACCTACTACCACCATGCCCATGTCCTGACATCCTAATAAAGGTAACAAAAGAGATTAGCACATTTACAAATGTGCCGAAACTAACTCACTCGTGTCCTAAGGCAATGGACAACAGTAATTCACTCCACATTAGCATGTAGTCATATAAACACATACGAATTTCCTTCCTAGATAATGATCATCCCGCGGCATTGCCAGAGTTACAATTAGAAATAGCAGTGATCAAGTGCTCTTTTAATAGGACTTTTAGAAACTCGTACACCTAATCAATATCTTAGAAATTAAATCCCATAACCATTTAATCACGTAAGCATGTTATCACATAGCATACCAAACATACAAACATCTCTATCAAGCTGAGATAGACCCATTGATGGTAAGAACCACTTGTCCACGTACCCAAAGTATGCAAATCAGTACGCTCTGATATCAAGTTGTAACGCAGTTGAAATAATTAAAATAACCATCCTCAATATTAATTACGTAATAACATGCGATGAAATAGTTATCTTCTATTAATCCCAATTACTTGTACAAAAGGGTAACTTATGTAGATATATATTCACAAGTCTTACCCTGAATCTATAGCATATGTTATAATAAGAGATAAGATACGAGAATAAAACAGATAATAAGTGCCCTAAAGGCTTACAACTTTCCAAGACAGTGCTTGGTTACAACAAAAGTGGAAATTCAAGTCCAATACAGTTAAAGGCCCTTGACCTACACAAAACATATACCAAAAAAAAAAAAAAAAAAATCAACAAAATGAAGCTCTTGCTCCAAGTCCTTCCAAGCTATTGCCTTGGTAGTGACATATCATCAGCACCTGAAATGTTTGCCAACAAAGGGTGAGCCAAAGCCCAGTAAAAATAAGCTAACACAATATATGAATCTTAACAAAGCTATAGGGTAGATGCATATGCAATGCTTATGCCAAAACATTTTATATCATAATTCATTTCCTTTACAATAGAAAAGAGGGTAGTGAATCACACTCTGGAAATCTCAAATAAATACAAGCTTTCACGAAAATTTCATCTGCGAAAAATCGTGAATCGGCTCCCAAGTAAATGTAGGCTATAAAAACATTACTATTTCTATTTTACGGATATTTCGCCTGCGAGATTGGCACCTATGTATATGTGCAGTTTTTAGAACCTTCATCATGGACACTAAAGCCAACTTATTTCAACAAGACATTACATGTTTCCCAAATTCACTCCTTTTTGCTCAAAACGATAAACATTTCCAATGTATAAATGTGAGATAATGCTCAATCCAAATAAATGAGAAAATAGTTTCAATTCCCCTAATTCTCATGCAATTTCTACAACAATCATAGCTATCCTCTGCCGATAACCCAAAACAGATATTTCTAAACAGATACTTAAATCTCATTAAAGATACACTTTCCAACTTTCCAAAATTTTGAGTTATGAGCGATAATACATATCCATCTCCATCATCCTCATCAAAACCAATCCAATTTCATATTCCCAACACCAATTCTATAATTTATATAAAATCAACATTTGACATTAGGGCAAAACCCATTTTTCTTCTAATATCAATCCCAAGTACCAAAATCAACCATTTTATCACCACTCAATTTTATTTCTAACATCACAAACGTTTCCAAGAATCCATTGTAAAAACCCATCTTTTGATATTTAACCCAAAACCCTACATTTGTTTCAAAAATTTCAAAAATCACAATGTTGTTAGAAATCGCAAATAACTATGTTAAAACTTATAGAAGCTGTGAAGAATCGCTACCTCAAGTTTAGAAGACAAGACAGAGAGAGTGATGGAACTTCAACAATGCCCAAAACCTAACTTTGTTCGATCAAAATGAAGCCCACGGCGTGCTCCACCTTTTTAACAAAGGGACGCGGGTGAAGAACTCGATGGATCTACGTGTATATGTAGAGAGAAGTAAAGTTTTAGAGAGAAAGTGTGCAGATCTAGGGTTTTAGAAAGTTTAGAAAGGGAGAGAGAAATGAAAAAGTGACTCAAAAAAGTGACCTTGTGAACTGATATATGCATAAATCGTTCGAGCATAAGAAGTGTTGCTCGAGCATCCAGACACAAAGACTTAGGACCGCTCGAGCACAGGATTTACGCTCGAGTGAAGAATACAAACTGCCAGAAGTTTTGCAAACAGAAGACCATCATGCGAGCTCAACAAAGACCGCTCGAACCAACACTTCTTGAGCATAAGAAAGGCCGCTCGAGCGGAAAATACAAACTCCTAGTATCTCTGCAGACTTGCAAAAGTACTAGAAGTTCACAAAGACCGCTCAAGTGCAAGAAGTGTCGCTCAAGCGAAGAAGCAGAATTTTGGACAGCAATAGTTTGAAAAAAAAAAAAAAGCTACCAACCTGTTTCAAACACCACCAACACATCCCAATAGCCAAACTCAAAGAGAAGTGAGGGGAAACAAGACATGAACAACTGTATGAGGCAATGAAACCCGAATCCAAAACATCAAATTGGTCGGGTCTAAACCAGAAACGCTATAAAACTCATTAAGTTTACAAGCAAACTTAAATAACTTCCTACTTGGCTCGATAAGCCTGTATCCATTATAAAAAGCCAAGTTAGTCAATTATATTAGACTTACAAGGTTGTTCAAAATTAGCTCGTTATGTCAACAAACCAAGCTGAAACACATTTTGAAACTCGTTAAATTTTCAAATAAAGTTTACACAACCTGTTACTTGGTTTACCTCAACTCATTTATAACCCTAAATAAGTGTTTAGTATGCATGGACGAATAATCAAGAATGTTAATTAAGTTAGGAAAATGTGGTTGAGATTCAATTCGTGCATTATAGGTTCGTATACAAAATACATTCCAATCACATATTGATATTTCCTATAAAGATTCTAAAAATGTAGTATTACTGTTATGTTAAGAGTGGTTGTGTTAGTAAGTAATTAGTAGTTTACCATTCCAGAGGCAATAAGATACTGAATGGTTTTGTGAACTTGGTTCATGTCGACTTGTTCAGACAAATAAAGGTACTTATTAAGAAGGTCACCATGCTTGTTCTCCTCTGCAGTCCAAGCCCTTGACCAAATAGCCCATGGTGAGGGGCTAACTCTTGTTTCATCATTTACTCCTTGTGTGTAGTTATACCTTGTTTGGTATGTTGGCAATGCTTCTTCTATGATCATATCTCCAACTAACACTACAAAATACTCATTAGGAATCCCTTTAGCCCTTTCCCTCACCTCTTTCACTTGCTTGAAGAATTCTTCACTGGTTGGATCTGGAAGCAAATCTCGAGGTAGCCAACATTTTTCTGTGGGTTTCAGGTGAATCAAGATATTCTTTTCAACCCAACCTTCCATGTCTTTGAATATTTCATTCTTTTGGGGTGCCAGAGGAAGGATTACTTCTTTTTCACCGCCACTGCCGCTTATGTACCTCTTGAATTTGGGTAGCTCTCTGAATATAATTCGCAAGTTAGAAAAAGACAAAAATTATTACTAGAATTCCAAAAACAAGCCATTTTTTTTTTACTAAAAATAATAAAATACAAGGCACTCATAGTATTGGTTTTTATGTGCCCAAATTAGACGATAGACTAGAGTTGGCAAATGGGTGGTTTTGGGTAGGTTAAAATGGATTATGTATTTAAAGTAATTTAATTGAAACCCAGTCATTTAATAAGTGGGTTTAAATGGGTTGAGTTAAATTGGATACGGGTTGGACAAATGAACTCAGCTAACCTATTTATTTCATCAATTTGCTCCCAATTTGACGGCAATGGCAGTGGTGGTAGTGATGGAGGTGGAGGTAGTGCTGGTGGTAGGGGAGTGGTAGTGGCAGTGATGGTGGTGTAGTGGCGGGGGTGGTGGTGAGGTGGATTTGTAATGAAGTGGAGGTGGTGGTGGTGGTGAGGTGGATTAAGAGTAGAGATGGTACCCATTTAAATGGGTACCCATGTCTAATCTATGTAAATTCAATTTTAATTAGGTTTGCAAAACAACCCATATAGATTTGGGTGGGTTTAAATAGGGGGTTTTTTTTTTTTTTTAGACGGGGTTTTAAATAGGTTTCAAAATGATATAATCACGTAGGTTTATGAGTTTGGCTTGAATTTGTCACCTCTACAATGAACTATATTATTATTATTTTTGGACAAATTTGCTTTTCAAAATGATATATATATATATTAAGAATAAACTTGATAAAATAAAAAAGTTATGATTACTGGAGCGAGTTAATATTTTTCATGGATGATATACACGGAAATCCTACAAAATGAATAGTTTGAATCATCAAAACGAAACATGTGGTGCGCCTCACAAATCTGAACATGACGGTAAAATTTTAATTTGTTTAATTTAAATTTGAGAGAAATCCAATACAAAATGTTTTGTTATAACTCCAAGGGTTGAATGAGTTGGAAAGGTACCAGCTTAGTCACCCAAGGTCCTAGATTCAAAACTGCGGTGTAATGGATTTAGGAATACTCTCTCGTCCAAACAGAACTCCTCAATTCCCCAAGAGTTGTTTTTTTTTTTCTTCCTTTCTGCTCTTTGATTATGGTTCCTCCTTTTATATTGCTCCTCACGGGCCCTCACAAGGCCCATTGCCTCCTCTTAGGCTTCGATCTCATTCTTGAACCTTCTAAAAAGCCCATGGGGTACATGGCTCCTACAGTCCCTTTAATTCGGTTTTACTCAGCTACGACCCTCCATTGGACCTGGCACTAGCTGACTTAATGGCGGCTAGCTGATGGACTTGGTTTGGGCCTACTTGCACCTAGCCTATTCATGAATTTCTCCTTCATTCAGCCCCCACAATTGCCCTCGAACATCCGATTAACACCTGTTATTCAACGTGGTCGGCCTTCGTACTTTTCGGCTTATTGAGTTGATGGACCTTGAGAGTCGGAAATATGGTGCATGCATGCCTTTTAGTACTGATACGTCAGATTAGCCGCCATATTGAATCATGACTACTTCCTGCCCCTTCGTAATTTAACACTCATTTAATGCGATTTGAAATTTGTATGAGTTGTGTCTTGGATCATTGGCATTCTTTACATCGTTTTTCCTTGCCTTCCTCACAAGACTTCTGCGTTTTCAAATTTGCTTCGCATTGCTTCCTCACTTTGCTTCTTCATTCTGACCTGTAAGTCCCTCACTCTTTTCCTCTTTCACATTCCAGTCCCTCTGTGTGCTTTTGTACCTTATATTCTGTCAAAAATGGCAACTCGTTTGAAAGCTCTCCTTTTTGAGGAGCGAGTCGCTGCTTTTCATCGTCACTTTTTGATCCCAGATGATGTCCATCTATCTTTTGTTGCAGACAGTGTGGTTGACATGAAGAGGGCTAATTCAAACACCATCATCTTCCATCTCCTGTCAATTGCTGAGGGTGGGGTCCGTTTCCCCTTACACCCTTTCCTCAGGGTTGTTTTGTGTTATTGGGGTCTTATTCCTTCTCAACCCAATGTTAATTTTTATCGTATAATCATGAGTTTAGTGGAACTGAACCGTCAACTTAGGCTCAATCTGGGAATCCCTGCGATTCGGCACTGCTACGTCTTGGCAAAATCGACCGGTCGTTAGGGCCGTTACTTTCTTAGAGCCAAGGACATAGATCACCATTTGGTGACTATGCTTGCCAGCTCTGGAAAAAGAGTTGACGATGTTATGGTCGCCGTTCGAGGCAACTGGGAATTCGGCGAGGGAGAAGATCGCCAAGACCCTGTGCCAAAACGGAAGGACGAGCTAGGTGTCTAAACAAAATTTAGTTAGACGTTCTATCTGGCGCTAAAAGATTACTGACCAGTGTTTTGTGCGCAAGTAATGACTTAAAGAGAGCCCTCCTGTTGGCTGATGAAGCCGTGCTCAATCAAGTGAAGGCAGTTCTCAAGTACAAAGGGTGAGACAATCTTCAAGGACAGGGGCATGCCATGCATATTTTGCTAAGGTACGACCCAACCTACTCAACATTTTCAGCGGCAGACCATATCCCCGTGCCGAGGGAGGAACATCATCTTATGGCACTCATATTTCCCCACTTCAAGAGCCTAAGGGACATTAGCCTTGAAGGTTCAGATACCGAAGAGACTGAACAGGGGGGCCGTTTCGAAGAAAGTTCCGATGCCGAAGATGCTAGCCAAGGCGGCCATTCAGAAGAGGAGCTAAATAGGGAAATAAAGTCAGCTTTCGAGCAACTCAACCTAGAGGGCAACGACATCCCCTCCACTTCTGGCAAAGTACCGATTGCTTCTCCAGAGGATGATATCTTTACCGAATTGGGAGATTTCCCTAGGGCCGAGTCCGAGGAGATGGGCGAAAAGTCACTTGCCTAGTTTGCCAAGGGAAGAAACGTTGAGAAGATGGCGGCAAGGAGGAGAGCCAGCGGTGCTGGAGGGGGGAGGGAACTAGAAACTCCCCTTTTAGTAGTAACTCCTCCTCCAGCGGCTATTCTGGAACCAAAACACGAATTGATTATAGCCGATGAAGTCCCTAATCGACAACCGATGGAAACTTCAGGCTCCAATCAAACCGATCAAAATAGCGAAAAGCGCCGAACCGATTACCTTGCTGAATCATCAGAAGAGCCGATTAATAAACGGAAAAGGCTGGATGCGCTTTCCCTAGATTCAGCGGAGCTGTTCATTATCCAGCCAAGAATGAAAAGCGCGCCGGTTCTGTCCAGTGGATCAGCCATTAAAGATCCGGCCGTAGCTTTAAGTGTAGCCTCGGTGCTTTCACTTTTGTCGGACAAAGCCATGTTTCGTGCCGAACCGAACAATGTTTCTATTGCCTTGGCGGCTCAATCGACTATATTGGTAGGTAAATTACATTGATCTTTTGACGCTGTTTTTATGTTGACTAATCGTGACTGCGATATCATGTTTGTTAGGCAGCGGGCAGGATAGCGGAAATCGGCCATCGCCACTATGACGTCATGGAGAAACTCAGCGTCATAGAAGGCCAACTAGAGGACGAAAGAAACAAGGCTGCTGCCGTAATAGCCAATTTGATGGCAGCGACAGCAAAAACAGAGACCGAAGCCAAGAGGGCCGATGATGTGTGAGCGAAGGCTATCACCAAAGGTGAGAAAGCAAAGCACGCCGATCTTTTTTGGTGAGTTGCCGAGGAGAGGGCTACTTTTCTTGACGGCGAATTGCAGTTGGCCAAAGTAGAGAAAGCCCAGTTAATGGCCAACTTGGAGAGGTCAAAAAAGGCCCAAAAGTGTGTAGAGATAGATACGGCCAAGGCATTTGATGCCAGCGCACTTAAGGCCAAAAAGTTGTATGCAAATGAAGCGTTGAAGTTTGAAAATCGAGGCTTCAAGCATGGCTAGCTAAATGCTTTAACAGTTACCTAAGTGACACTCGATCTGACGATTCCATACAAGCAGCTAGAAGTTGAGCCTTTGGAGTCGGATCCAAAGGACCTCGAAGATAGTTGACTATCTGGTTGTTCGTTTTTTGTAGTTGTGATAGCTAAAAGACTTTATTTTTGTTGTTTTTGTAGTTATGATTGTTGAAGACCTTATTTTTAAAGTATTAGTAATGTTTTGTATTAGGGTGGTTTTCATTGATAAAGTGATGCTTGTGTGTGTACAGTTTATAAATGAAAAATTCCCATTCTGAAAAATGCCTATGTATAAAACTCAGAAAATGACATTAGTTGATTGGTATCAGGGCAGTTTCGCCCGTTTTGAAAAATGCCTATGTATAAAACTCAAAAAATGACATTAGTTGATTGGTATTAGGGCGATTTTTATGTGTACCTAGGGTTGAACAAGCAGTCCCAAAATGGTCAAGTGGGGTAGTGGATTAATTCGTCCAAAGATGTATAAGCTGAATAGATTCACATATCTGTCCTTGCCCCATTTGATCATGGGTCCACCGTCGAATACACAAAACAACCAAAATGGTCAATTGAGGCACTGAATTAATTCGGCCAAAAATGTATAAGCCGAATAGATTCACATATCTGCCCTTGCCCCATTTGATCATGGGTCCGCCGAATACACAGAACAAAGCCGAATAGATTCACATATCTGCCCTTGCCCCATTTGATCATGGGTCCACCGCCGAATACACAAAACAACCAAAATGGTCAAGTGGGGCATTGGATTAATTCGGCCAAAGATGTATAAGCTGAATAGATTCACATATCTGCCCTTACCCCATTTGATTATGTGTCCACCGCAGAATACAAGCGGTGGCGGCGACAGCCACAGACGCATCATAAGTGTTGTGCGTTGTAATTAATGTTGGGGATGTCGTTAAATAGACCTTGCACAGCCCATGAATGGGGATATCCAACCATGTAGTGGGCGAACGTAGTGGGCAGCGAGCGAAGTGGAAGAAGTGAAAGCAGTCGTTCAGTACTCAGTGTGAGCGTTTATGCCTGGTAGATTATTTTTCAATAGTAAAGGCGAGGGAAAGAGTTTAGTAGAGCTGGACGTGGAAATGGACCGTGGCACAGGTGGCGCAATGCCTCAAGCGAGTACTATAGCGTTGGAGGAACGGAAGAGACGACGTTCACCCCATCGACGAAGTAGATCCCCAAGGAGGAGTGAGGTGGAAAAATCGCCCAGAGGCGGGGCGCAACAAATAGGTAATGTCAGGGCCGCAAGTGCTCAAACTTCTATGCGACATGAGCGAAGTAAGCCGCCACACCTTCTAAGTTTCGTGATCTTTATTGGAAACAAGCCCATGACTAAAGCGGTCTTGATTATTCATAATCCGAATGTTGTGGTGGATTTTGCTCGGCAAATATTTTCGCCCGAAGTATAGCAATCTGTGACTGAGCAGGGCGACTATGAAGTTTTTAGAGAGGGTATTTATGGGTCCATCAAAGGACTTTACTATGCATATAAGATCGGCATGCGCCTTTGGGCCTCTTGGAAGGAGATTGCACAAAAAGATGGGCAGATTCAGGATTTGGAACACCAGGTAGATAAGGCAAAGGCCAAAGTGCACAAAGCGAGGGCCGTCGAGAAATAACCAGTGGGGTTTGTGAATACGCCCGTAACTGATAGAGTAAACCAGCTGCTAATTGATCATGCTATAGCCGATTGGGATATGGCTATTGTGTTTACCAAAGAAGCCATATGGTCCCTGGCTAATGAGGAAGGCTTCTTTGACGGGCGAAAAGTCGGCATTAAAAAGACCAAGGAGAAGCTAGCGATTATGTTTGCCGATGCGAGAACCGTGGTTTTAAACATGGATGGCTGAAGGCTCTGCAGGCTGCAGGTATTGACTTGACGTCGCCCTTGTATGAAGCTTACAAACTTCCATTCAAGGCCTATGACGTCAAAAAAATAGATGATGAAGAGGAGGCAGACGAAGGTGAGGCCGCAGCTACCTCTCAGAGAGCTTAAGTGACCTAAGAGATTTGTAATCGTAACAAATATTGTCGTTTATTATAATAAACTCTTCATTGTGCTTTGTGTCATTGTGTTTGTTCAATTTATGCGATATGCTATGTGGCGTTGTTAATAATTTTGTATTGTGTTTTGGAAGTCTCATCCGAATCTGGAGGCTTATTCGGCCAATTGTGGCTAACACGAAGGGCGCTCCAAATTTAGAATCTTTTGTAATGCCTAATTGTGCTAAGCACAAAGGGCACTCTGAATCCGGAGGCTTATTCGGCTAATCGTGGCTAACACGAAGGGCGTTCCGAATTCAGAGCCTTTTGTAATAGCCAATTGTGCCAAGCACAAAGGGCGCTCCAAATCCAGAGGCTTATTCGGCCAATCATGGGTAACATGAAGGGCGCTCCAAATTCATAGTCTTTTGTAATGGCTAATTCTGCCAAGTGCAAAAGGCACTCCGAATCCGGAGACTTATTCGGCTAATCGTGGCCAACATGAAGGGCGCTCCAAATTCGAAGTCTTTTGTAATGGCCAATTGTGCCAAGCACAAAGGGTGCTCTGAATTCGAATATTTATTCGGCTAATCATGGCTAACATAAAGGGTGCTTTGAATTCGGAGTCTTTTGTAATGGCCAATTGTGCCAAGCACAAAGGGCGCTCTGAATCTGGAGACTTATTCAGCCAATCGTGGCTAACATGAAGGGCGCTCCGAATTCAGAGTCTTTTGTAATGGCCAATTGTGCCAAGCATAAAGAGCTCTCCGAATCCAGAGGCTTATTCGGCCAATCGCTAGAGATCCAAGCAAATATGAGCCATAAAGATTCATTGATGAACTGCGTATATACATTCACAAAAAAGAGCAGGATCATTTCATAACTAGATGTCATCCCGTTTAATGGCAAAACTTGTGCAAGTGTGTAGCATTCCATGGTCGGAGAAGTTTCTTGCCGGCCATATCTGAGAGCCGATATGCTACTACCCTAGTAATTGAATCAACTTGGTAAGGGCCATTCCAAATTGGAGTCCAGCTTGCCATCTGCCAGATTTTTAGTGGCAGGAAGCACCTTCTTAAGAACCAATTCTCCAGAGGTATAACGGCACTGCTACATGCTCTGATCATACAATCTGGTGAGCTGCTACTGATACCGCGCCATGTGCACGAGAGCTCAATCACGACGTTCTTCAATCAAATTGAGGTCTAAGGCCAACATCATGTCATTTTGCCCTGTGTCAAAGGCTTTTGATTTTAGAGTAGGCAGGCCGATTTCAAGAGGAATAATAGCTTATGTACCAAAGCACAGGGCGAATGGTGTTTCGCCGGTGGGTCTCCTTGGTGTGGTGCGATGAGCCCACAACACACTGGGCAGTTCTTCAACCCACCTCCCTTTAGCCCTTTCTAACCGCTTCTTGATTCCATCCAGGATCACTTTATTGGAGGCCTCAGCTTGGCTGTTGCTTTACGGATAAGCTGGTGAGGAGAAATATGGCCATATACCATATGTGTCGCACAACTCACGATAGGCACCGCAGTCAATTGGGTGCCGTTGTCGGAGATAAGTGCTCGCGGTATGCCGAATCATGTTATAAAGTTTTTCCACACAAAGCGTATGACATGTACATCTCGAATGTACACCAATGCTTCCGCCTTGACCCACTTTGTGAAGTAATTGGTTGCAACAATCAAGAACCGTTCACTTCCTGAAGCTCTTAGAAGTGGGCCAAGGATATCTAGTCCCCATTGGGAAAAAGGCCAAGGACTAGTGATGGCATTCAATTCTTCCGCAGGCAAATGAATCAATGGGGATAATTTGGCATTGTTCACACTTCTTTACATAGTTCTCTGCATTGGTTCGCATGGTGGGCCAATAATACCCCTAGGTCACGACTCGATGGGCCAGTGAACGCCCTCCTGAATGGGCGTCGCAACTGCCCTCATGTATTTCGGCCAAGAAATCCTTCACTGGGTCTGGATGCACATATTCCAAATATGGCCCTAAAAGAGACTTTTTGTAGAGTTTTTTTGTGGAGATCCAAGTAGTAGCGTAAGGCTTTGTTTTGCAGCTTATGAGCTCCTTCTTATCTATTGGCAGCTGTTCTAAGGATAAAAATGCGACGATTAGATCCATCAAACTCGGCCCCAGGTCGATGACATTGATACTGGCAGATTTGGGGTGGCTGATACTCAGCTCGGGGACAAATCCCATCTCAATGGTTCACTTGACCTCCGAATTGATGACAGAAGCCAAGCAGGCGAGAGCATCTGCATGAGTATTTTGGTCACGGGTAATCTGATTCAACTCATGGTGGTCGAACTATATGAGTAGTGAATTTGCCGTCTTTATGTAAACTGTCATTCGGTCATTTTTAGCTGCATACTCCCCCTTTAGTTGATTGATGACCAGCTTTGAATCATAGAAGACTTGTAATTGCTTAGCGCCAAGATAAAGAGCATTTTGGAGGTCGATTAACAGAGCCTCATTCTCGGCCTTGTTATTGGTTACGTCGAAGCCGAGTTGACCGCTTGCTTGATTATTGCGCCCTCTGGGGTCATAATCACTACTCTTGCCTCGTTACCACACTGGCTAGGTGAACCATCACAGTACATCTGCCAAATATCCCCAACATACATTCTCCACTCCTATTGGGATCAGACGATTGGTTGGTTAGACATGAAATCGGCATGACATCCAATGAACTCGACGACGAAGTTGGCCAAAACCTAGCCTTTGATAGCCATTCTATGAGAGAATTGGATGTCATACTGGCCGAGTTCTAAAGCCCATTTCAACATGTGCCCTGATGATTATGCACTGTGCAATACTGTTTGAAGAGGGTAGTCCGTCAGCACATTTATAGTGTGGGCTTGGAAATAGTGCATTAATTTCCTGGCAGCTACCACAAGGGCTAGAATCAGCTTCTCCAATGGCAGTTATTGTGTCTCGCCGTCCACCATTGCCTCGCTAACATAGAAAATGGGCCTTTGCTCCCCCAACTCTTGTTTTAGCAACACGGTACTAACCGAGCGATCTGATATTGCAAGATACAGGATAAGTGGGTTATTTGGCAATGGAGTTGTTAAAAACGGTATCGAATGGAGATAATTTTTTAGTTCGTCAAGGGCAGACTGTCATTCAAGGGTCCAATTAAATGCCTTTCCCTGTCGAAGAGTGAAAAAATGGTCGACAACGATCCGAAGAACGGCTGATGAATCTGTTGAGAGCGGCAGCCATCCCCATTAACTTCTGAACTTCTTTGGTTGATTGAGGCGAGCTGAGTTCCATGATTCCCTTAATTTGTTTCATGTTGGCTTCTATTTCTCGATGGTTCACAATATAGCAAAGGAATGTACAAGATCTGATACCGAAAGCACACTTCGAGGCGTTAAGTTTCATCATGTACTTTCGGAGAATGTTGAAGATGTTGGACAAGTCGGCCAAGTGGGAATGCTTTTCCTTGGATTTTACCACCATATCGTCGATATACACTTTCATGGTCTGGCCGAGTTATTCCTTAAACATGGCAGTGACAAGCCTTTGGTATGTTGCCCTGGTATTCTTTAGTCTGAAGGGCATGACTTTATAACAATAAGTTCCCCTCAAGGTGAGGAATGCCATTTTTTTCTGGTCTTCAGGATGCATGGCAATTTAGTGGTAACCCCTATATGCGTCCAAGAAGCTCATACGTTGATGGTGCGTAGTTGCGTTGACTAGTTGATCCATTCTGGAGAGAGGGAAACAATCCTGGGGACAGGCCTTATTTAGGTCCGTGAAGTCCACACAAATTTGCTAGGATCCATTTTTCTTCTTGACAACAACAGCGTTGGATAGCTAGGTGGGGTAATTCACCTCGCAGATTGCTCTGGTCTCCATAAGTCTGTCGACTTCGGCAACGACAACCGAAGTATGCTCAGCTGCAAATCAGCGACTCTTTTGGATGACAGGTTTAGCTCTAGTGTCAACATTCAACTGATGTTGTGACATGCTGGGGTCCACACCTGGCATCTCATAAGGCGTCCAGAAGAACACATTAGTATTGTTGAGTAAGAATGAAATCAACTCTCGGCGATCATTAGCAGAGAGAGAGGTGCCGATCAAGAAAAATTTATTTGGATTGTCTGGAAGTCCAATCTGTTCAAGGTCCTCAATTTCTTTATCGATGGGGAGTTTCTCGACATCCTCGAGGGTTTCCTGGTCTAAAATTTCGATGGAGTTTACTTTCACCTCCCTTGCCCTTTTTATTGAAGTAGTAAGGTAGCACTCCTTTGCCGATTGTTGAGAGCCGCAAATTTGCTCAATGACATGTTCTGTTGGGAAACAGAGTAGTTGATGATAAGTACTTGGTATGGCCCACATCACATGTAACCAGGTTCTCCTCATGATTAAGTTATATGGTGACGGAAGCTTTACAACCAAAAACTCCACGCCGATTGACCTAGTGGATGCACCCACCGCAACCTTAACCTTGCCCAAAGGGTATTCGGGATTGGCATTGAAACCAAACAAGGGGTATTTTGTCGGCAGTGGGTTTGACTCTGTGAAGCCGAGCTTAACAAACGTCTTATAATACATTATCTCCAATGTACTCCCTTGATCGACCAAGATGCGTTCAACCACGTACTTGTTTATGCGTAATTCGATGACGAGAGGGTTGTTGTGAGGAAGGATCACCCCATCGAGATCGGTGTCATCAAAGTTAATCTTGCCAGTCCGATGGGGTCGTTTGGCTGGTGTGGACGGCCTGGATGGGCATGGTTAAGGCTCTTGAGGCTAAATTGCATGGATGCTGTTTGGCGATGGAAGACTCTATATCATGTGAATTACTCGCAATAGAGGTGAATTCGGGCACAGAGCCACTGCATTGGATATGTTGACCTTGTGAGGAAGGTATTGAGTTAGTCGGCCATCATGTACCAGCTCTTCAAGATGATCCTTCAAGGCAAAGCACCTATCGGTCTTATGTCCATGGTCTTTGTGGTATTCACACCGCCGATCTCTTCGTCTTCCATCAGGGGGACCAATCATCTTGGCTGGCCATTTCAAGAAGGGTAAATGTTGGATTTTGAGAAGTATCTTGCTAATCGGCTCGGTCAACTCAGTATACTTATTCTCAGACCGCTTGGGGCGTCTTCTTTCTACTTGATATTGCTCATCCACTCAGCATGAATGCTGGTCCCTCAATCGGTATGGGTTTTGGCGACTTTCTCATTTTGGCCTACTTCAAGGATTTAAGGCTCCTTTTTGGCGGGGCTACACTTATCGGTTGTACCAGGGCACGTGCTGCCATTTCCATGACCTTCTAGCCTTCTTTCATGTGGAGGGCATCATCTTCCACCTTGCAGTACTCCTCAACCTTCTTCATTAAGGCCTACACTGGTTTGGGAGGTCACCTTGTCAACGAGCTCCGGAGCAGACTCTCTGGGTATAAGCCCATTTTGAAGGTGATGATGGCCATGGAGTCATTGCAAGCGTCGTGCAGGCATCGTCAGTCAAGTTGAAACATTCCCAATACGACACTGAATATTGACGGAGGGTTTTTTCCGGCTTGATCTACATCGACCAGAGCAAGTTGGCTTGCTTAGGTTGAACCTCATTGGTGACAAATCTTGCCCAAAATTTTTTTTGGAGCTGATGAAAACCCTTCACCGAGGCCGGTTCGAGTTTATAATACTATCGGACTGCCAACAGACCCAAGTTGCTTGGAAACATGCGACATAATAGTGCCTCATCATCAGCGTGCAGCATCATTGCCTGCTTGTAATGGCAAATATGGTCTGTCGGATCCGATTTACCATTATACAACGTAAACGTCGGTGCCTTAAATTTTTTAGGCAAGACTGTCCTTGCGATTCATCGTGCGAACTGGTTATGTCTGTCTTTTTCATCTGAGCCATCACCTTTTCCGCACCTATGTTGCTCAATTGGACTCCCCTCCAATGAGCTAGACACGCCAACACACCCTTTTTTTCTGGGTTCTTGACCTAACGAGTCAGAGGCGGTGCTACTATCATGTCTCCGATGCCAACGTCGTGGATTATCCTTCTTCTATTCTGGCAATCGACCCTGCTCGTGATGCGGTGTGGTCAGCTGTGACTTGGCTAACTCCAGAGCCAGTTCTTTATGTAATCGTTCGTTGTTCGTTGCCATCTCTTCCAATCGTTGTTTATTCCATTTTACTTGGTCCATTGTGGTCTACATGGTCTCCTGCATCGATGTTGAGGGTGAATGCTGAGTTACTAGATCGACTAGGTCAAAGTTCAAAGCTCGTTGTTCAGTGATGTTTTCCGGACCAAGCATAGTTCTTAGTGTAACATCGTCGGCGATGAACGGAGGATCATCTGTTAGTTCTGCCATGAACGTGCTTGAGTATTCCCACAGACGATGCCAATTGTGGTGTAGTGGATTTAGGAATACTCTCTCGTCCAAACAGAACTCCTCAATTCTCCAAGAGTTTTTTTTGTTTTTCCTCCATTCTCTTTGATTATGATTCCTCCTTTTATAATGCTCCCCGTGGGCCCTCACAGGGCCCACTGCCTCCTCCTAGGCTTCGACCTCATTCTTGGACCTTCTAAAAAGCCCATGGGGTACACAGCTCCTACAGTCCCTTTAATTCGATTTTACTCGGTTACAGCCCTCCACTGGACCTGACACTGGCCGATTTAATGGCGGCCAATTGATGGACCTGGTATAGGCCGACTTGCACCTGGCCCATTCATGAATTTCTCCTTCATTCGGCCCCTACAGAAACCTATACCAACCTCCTTATAGCCCTTGACTAAAATTTGGAGGGTGAGAGATGGATTCCTTGACATCCTCCCCCGGGTTGGCTTGTAGGGTCAAGTCACAAATGGACCTTCCTTGGGTTTCATAAAAAAAAATGTTTTGTTATATTGATAAAATAAAAAATAAAAATAAAAACTTAACACATAACAAAACTCCACGGATATTACAACTTTCTTGAATGTGAGCTTTTTTAGTAAATCATATTCTTAAGACTTATGTTCCATGTAACTCAGATACTTTTTTAGCATTCCATTAGGTCCTATTTTGTGTAATATGACCAAAGTACTGTTCTAACCTTTTGCGCTTGTTTCTATTTTGAAAGTAATACACAATAAAAAATAACAATTCCTTATTCCATAGAGAAAATCTCTCCTCATTCTAGGGAGAATCTCTTCATTCCATGGAGAAAAACTATCCCTTATTCCATGGAGAAAATCTCTCCCTCATTCTAGGGGAACAAATCTCTTTCTTATTCTATAGAAAAAGTCTCTCACATTCTCAAAATCCTAAATAAAATCTCTCACTAAATGTTGATATGGATTTTTACATTACGAATGCATACTAATAAATAATATCTCCTCATGGAACCATACATACTCAATGTTACATGAACATTGAGTGCGACTACCTATTTGTGTTACAGAATTAATGTGAACATTCATGTATACACTATGTTTGTGACCAAAATAACACATTGTTAATATGACTATTAATAACACATTGCTAATATGACTATTAATATACAAGTAACTTTGAAAAAACAAAATACATACTAAAGTACAATGTGAATATTTACAATAAACAAAAATATACAACTAACCTTCAAAAAAATAAAACTCGTATCAAAATATAATGTGAATATTCACAGTTTACAATTAACAAATAACTATCCTTAAAAAACTAAACACATACCAATGTGAATAATCACATTACAACGTGAAAACATAAAGCAAAGGTCAACAAAAGTAAGAAATGACTATCATGATTGTCCAATGGAAACAAAAATGATTGTTCAACTAACAAGGAGAGTAACAAAAATAACAAACATATAACTAACTTTCTAAAAAATAAAATTCATGCCAAAATACAATGTGAATATTCATAGTTTACAATTAACATACAACTAGCTTAAATAATAATAATAATAATAATAATAATAATAATAATAATAATAATAATAATAATAATAAAAATAAAATAAAATAAAATAAAAAATAAACTAAACTAAACTCATACCATTGTAAATATTCACACTGCAACATGAAAACACCAAACAAAATTAAAAAAAAAAAGTGAAAATTGACTATTTTGATTATTCTATGACAGTAAAAATGATTGCTTAACCAACAAGTACAGTAACAAACAAATACATAACAAATCATCAAATAATATATAAAAAAATTATCAAATAGTTCATATATGTTAATGCACATTTTTAGAAAAATCTATATATATAATCAATTTCGGCGTAATACCGGCGAATAAACTAAACACTATCAGTGACTACACAAACCAACAAAGAGTTAATGGTTTACGTATCACAATGGCAAAAAAATGATTGTTCATCGCTAGTTTACCATCATCTCTGTTGTGAGTCTATCATCATCTCTATCATTGGTCTACATGTACAACAAACATTCTCTTCTAAATGTTCTTGCATGACAAGACGTTATTGTAAAATAATGGTGAAGGAAGATTTTTGATCAAGTGAATTCCTCATATTAAGGTAAAGAAAATATTAATAATATTCTATATTTATATGTATCATAAATGAAATATATTTAGTAATAATTTTCTCTCTCCTAAATTATTTTATAATATATATATATAGTATAATAAAAGCTTATAAGGATAAAATAGTCCACATATTACTTCTAATATGGAAAAAAGAAGAAGAAGAAGAAGAAGTGAGAGAGGATATATTGGAATATAAGTTCACATGCATAGGAGTAGGTGGAACACAAGAATACTTCGTGAACTTATTGAGTTATAAGTCATCTAAGGCCCCGTTTGGGAACATGCTAATTTAATTACTTTTTGGCTATTTGGCTAAAATATGAGCTAAAAAAAACTAGTATGTTTGGGATGACTTTTTTGGCTTTTTACGAAAAAATGTGCAAAAAGTAGAGAGAAAAGAGAATCTTTGACTTTTTTGTATGGATTGTTGGCTTTTTGGCTAATTTAGTAACTTTTTGACTTTTTGGCTAAAAGGGAGGGTTCCCAAACGAGGCCTAAATGAGATTTATAAATAAATTTCTCTTCTTGAAACAAAATGTTATTCAAGAAAAGCAATAACAAATTTCTTGTTAGGGCTTTTTTTTTTTTTTTAAGAGCAATACTATATCCACTAAATTTGGTATCGCCTGAATTGTTCATGCCGGTCGTCCAGAAGGTCGACATGCCGGTTATTCGGATGACAGAGTGATGATCACGGATGACAACCGTGGTAGACGAGAATGAAGCCAGTCGTCCGATTGACACAAATTCAGGCGATTCAGGTGACAACAAATTCGACCAATAAAGCATTTGTGTTTTTTAAAAAGTTATTTTTTAAGCACAATCTTGATTGGTTAATTTTGGCTAATTTAGATGAAAAAATCATAAAAATAAAATTTAGAATTTGAATTTTATAACAAATAAATTATTGTTTTTAAATTTTGTTAATTTAAATCCTAAATTTTTAATTTGTTTTCATTTTAAACCATCTGCTTATTTTTGTTAAGTAAAATTGATATAAAATAATTATTATATTTTAGATATTTTATGGACACATATATTGAGTTTACTGACAAAAATATTATTTTTTTTATCAATTTTATGTAACGAAAACATACTGATAGTTTACATCCCAAAAATAAAAAAATAAAAAATAAATCGAACGATTGTAGTTTAAGTAGATAAAATTAAAAATGTAGAATTTTTTTTTTTTTATAAAAGTCAAACTCTAAAGTCTTTTTTATAATTTCCCCTATAATTTAATTTTTGGATAAATTATAAATATACCCCATGAGGTTTGCTTAAAGTACATATTGCACCGTATTATTTGGAAAATTATAAATACTCCCATTATTAGAATTTTTTATTTAACAGAATTAATTAAAAAAATAAAATTCATAATTGCTCTCCTATACAATAATAAAATTATTTAAATTATTACTTGAAATATATTTCTAACATCATTAAAAACTGTTAATTGATTTAAGAATTTATTAATAAAATGAGTTATTTGTTATGAAATTAAAAACTTCAGGGGTAAGATATAATTTTTAAAATCACAAAAAATAATTCGTATTTTAATCAAATCTCAAAAGATATATATTTATAATTTACCCTTAATTTTTTTAAAGAATCTAGTCCAATACTTGCCGGCCCACCACAAATCTGTTCCATTAATATTTTAGTCTCTCTTATGTGTAGATCATTTGAAAAAAAGAATTTAAATTGATATGATACTTGTAACCAAATGATTTAATGATTTATATATTTTTTTAAATGGAAGGATTTTTTCAAATGTATATTAGCACTCTCATCAATTATTTTGAACCCTCCGTTTCTTTGGAATCTCACTTATAAATTCTAAAACTCTTAAAATTTCTTTTCTCTCCTTAAATAATACCAAAATTATCCTTATAAAAATAATCTATCCACTCAAATGTACACCCCCACACCTCAAAAAGCCTCTCTTCCAAAGCTCTAACAAAATCCACGACGGTGGAACCTCCCAAAACTAGTGGAAAAATTTTGTGATGATTAAGAACTTTTTCTCTACTTCAGTACGAGATGGTCAATTTGTTTGATTTTTTTTTTTTTCTATTACCTCTTTTCACACACACAACACAATCTACTTTTATGCTTCTTTGGCTGGTTTTTTGCGATTTATCTATTGCCTCATTGTTCTTGTATGCTCTTTGTGTTACCAAAACTGGACAGGATATCCCCCCCAGTCGACCCCCCGGTTGGTTGACCACCCAAGAGTGGTCCGACCCATTTGCTTGCCTACTTATGTTGCTACTTTGGTAATTTGTTCCTAAACAAATAAGAAATGTCCTGTTTCCTGTTCTTGAACAAATAAACAATGTTTGGACCTGTGTTCCCGAATTTTGGTCATATGTTAGGGAGTTTAGTCCCGAAAAAATAACGAACAATTTTTATTATTTTTGCCATTTTTTTCAAGAAACCTATCCTTACAAAGTCAATCTCCTCTGAGCTAAGAACACCATAAAAGTTATGAACATTTTTTGAGCTTTTACTATTGTACTCCTTTTGTCACATAGAGTTGTGATTGTTGGAAAAACTCTCACTTATTGTTATTGCCAGAGAAGTGTATGTAATCAAATGGTTATCACTGTTGATATTACCGCTAAAGTGGTTTTCAAGGTTTTGAAGGTAGGTAAGTTTTGAATGTGAGATTTGGAAAAGATGGGATAGGTGGTGATGGAGGTAAGTGTTCTCATAAACCCTAACTTATGATGTAGCGTGTGTGTGGGTTTAATTGTGAGATGGAGTATCCCAAAATTTTTAATGTCCTTATAGTAATTTCATTTGAGGGTATTATTATAATAAAAAAAAAGTTAAAAAATTGAGGGTTCAAAAATAATTAATGGGATGCTAATAACAGCATTCAAAATTTATTATACAATTTCAAAATGTGACTTGTCTTCAATCCACTCCCCACTGGATTGGACAGTATAATTGAACCAATAGTGCATATCTCAAGTCTCTTCGTATAGGCCTATTAGGAATGGCCATGGGGCGGGGCCGGGGACTACACATCTCGTCCCTGATCCCCGAAGCTATAAAATTCCCTCGTTACCACCCCTGATCCTCGATGGGGAACCCATCACCCTCTGCTCCCACCTCCTAACGGGGTTCGGGTTTCTCCGACCTTGAACAATCCCCGTACAAAATCAATAACAATCAACAAAGAAGATGAAGAGTAGATAGGAAAGAAAAGAGAGAAAGTAGAGAGACATGCGACAACAGATAAATCAGATCATATATATAAATTGATCAAGATTTTTCAAAAAAATCACAGATCTATTCAAAAAAACCACAGCTCTGTTAAAATCCTAACAGAAAAAATTTGATAAGTTGAACAGATAAAACCATAACAATAATACCCTAACAACAAAATCAGATTTGCATCGATATGTATAGATTGATCAAGATTTCTCAAAAAAAATCATAGATTTGTTCAAAAAAACCATAGAACGGACGCGAATGAGGTTGGCAATCTTTGGTGCTGCGGTGGAAGGGGTGTTGTGCATCAGATGATGGCGATCGGTGAGTCACGTCACTGCAATGGTGTACGACGATGGTCGTGGCGGGATCACCTTTGTAGACGACAGTGATAGAGGAAAAAGTAGATTGGCAGAGTGAAGGGGAGATAGAGAAAGAGAGAGAGAGAGAGACAGAGAGAGAGAGAGACAGACACACACACACACACACACACACACACCGAGAGAGAGGAGATTGGTGGCGAGTGAAGAAGATTGGCGATGAAGCAGAGAGTGGCGAGTCAAGAATATCGACGGTGGAGGGGAGAGAGAGAGAGAGAGAGAAATGAGGGATTCAACAATGTATGTGAGTGGGAGAGGCTGAAAATGAGATTTAGAAGTATATTATATATATGGGGATGTTCAGGGTTTAATCGAGATGGGGCCGGGGGAACCTATCCCTGTCCTTAGCCCGAAAACCATCGGGGATTCAATTTTCAATACCATCTCCGCCCCTATGGGGGGTAATTTTTTGGGAAAACCTGTTCTAATCGTGGTCGGAGGATCGGGTCCCCGTCAGGTCGGATTCAAATTTCCATCCCTAGGGCCTATGTAGGAAGTTCACTAATGAAAAAAAATTTAAAATTAAATAGTTTATTTTAAAAATATATTTATAATTTATTTTTATAAAAATAAATATGATAAAATCATATGATTTTGATTAATAAATTAATCTAATATTTTTCTTAAATGATTTACAAACAAAGACTCATAAATTGAATTGTTTAAATAATCAAAATAAAATCTAGTGTACATTTATAGGTCCAAGTACACCATCCAATTCACTTGGGTGGACCGAAGGTGAGCCCGTTTACAAATTTAACTATAAAAGATCTGAATCATTAATTTAAGTGGATTGTTATATATCATATAATTTTTTTCCCCCTCTAAAAAATCATATATAAAAATTTTACCAATTTTTTTCACTTTCTATGTGCTCGTCTACAAACACACACACACTGACATATATATATACACTAGTGGATGTGCACGTGCTTTGTACGTGATAATTTTTCTTATATTTATATATATATTGGTTTGTAGGTCTTATATTAGTTTTACTTTTTGAACTTTTTTTTTTTTTTTTTTTGAAAGTATAGACATTGTTTGGTTGAAATTTGATAAGTCGGATTAGGAGTGTAATCAGACTCCATGTCTTTCATATGTGATTTTTTTTTTTTTTTTTGGTCAATTCATCAAGAAAATTATGTATGGATTCCTATGTATGGGGGCCATTTATATTTCTGTTTTAGTATTAAAATTTAGAAAGTAGGTTAAAACAATCATATAAAATAATTGCAGTGCATATCATATGGTTGGACTTATTACTATTAAATATATAATTCACCAGATTGTTTCACTTTTGTTATCTATATGTATGTAAAAACCATTTTGTAATTAAAAGATGAACAAATAAAACACCCAACTAACATGGTATTATTATTATTAATATTATTTAAGGTGAAGAAATAAAACATTCAACTAATATTGTAATATTTTTATTATAATTTTGAAATAAATTAAGTAAAGGAAATTGAAAGATAAATTTTTTTTACAAAATTCATTCATTCTCTAGTTTGATCCTCTTTGAGGAATTTTGAAAATTTTTGTTGTATTTGTATTTTCCATTTCATATTGATTTTCGTCATTTTGTACTTCTTCTGTTACAGTCTTCACAGATATGCGATCCTTATCATTCATCTTGTGTAGCCTCGTGATAAATATGTATGTATGTTCAGAAGCAAGTTTTAGCGTGTTATAGAATTTGTTAAATTAAATTATTTTCTTTGCTATGTATGTATGTTACTAATGTGACACTATTTATGCATTTAGTAAATTTGCCTTGTCTTTGGTTGCTATGAATTTAGTTGCTGGTCATCCAATAATGTGACATGTAGTTGTCTTTCTTCATCTCCCACTGTAAGTTTCATCAAATATCTAATATTTGATGTAAGAAATGTAATAAATTTCGAGGTTGTAATTTTGTTATTTAATAAATGCAAACCATTAAATTGTGTTATCATGTAGAACTATCACATACCTTGGATGATGCTTTGAATTCGAGTTCTTGCATTTACTGCATTCTGCTCCTTGTTCAGTTTGATAAACTTTCTTATTGCATACTTTGCAAGCAACATACCAAGGTTGGTCTAGATTGTCTATACGAATGATTGTCGCTTTGAAGGATGTTGCCCATAACGTTGTACTTGAGTTGCTTTCAATTGTTTTTTCTATTGCAACTACACATAATATTTGTTAATTTCCTTATTGTATGAAAGCTATAAATATGGAAATAGAAATGATTTATTTTTTAATATACCATTCTCTAATATTATCAACTTCAGGTGTTATCAGGTTTATTTGAATTTTAGTTGTTAAAACTATAGATATAGATATTACACCTGTTTGAAATGAAAATTGTGAGTATCTGCGTATATCTCTTGGGCATTCTACAATGGATGCAGGTAATACTATTCTTTTTCCCACTTTGCTTCCCCTGTTCTCACTAGATAATACACTATCTACAATCCCTTGGTAAAATTCAACCCTTATTTTTAATTGTTTCTTCCGATATAAGTCCAACCTTGTATTCTCAAGTTTTATATACATGCCGACCACAAATTGCGGCAATAGTTGCCCAAATAGTAGGATGGTTGAGTGGTCGTCATCTCGTACTTGTAGTGTATAACAGTAGTATTGCCAACACGATACATTCTTTCTACCACTACCATCAACATCTGCACCAAACATTAAATTTACAATAAGAACAAAGGAGACGTTATAATAGTATACATGGAAAATATATAATGAAATCACAAATAAATAGGCACGAAGAATTCAAACAATCCAAAACATGCACCTTTTCTTGTCTACTCATTGCAAACTGCTTTTACAAATGTAAGAAATATAAAATTCAAATAACCATTTGGTGTATAAAAAAGTAACTAATATTAAATGGTTACCTGAACATTTTAGTATTTTTAATGAGAAAAGTATTTACATATTAGCAAAGATGTCTGTGATTGTTTGTATGCAATATTAATAATTATTTTTTTAAGCAATATTAATAATTAATTTTTTTGTAAATATATTATTAAGTCAATTAACGATTTTTAATGATGCATGGTAGAAAATCTTAACAAGAATGAGTCTAAGTGCCTACTACTACCTAAACGTTTTGTTCCTTGGGAAAGTTAAAAATTGGTAAAACTCATCTGTAGCTTCTGGAGTATAACTTCCCAGTTAGCTAAAATTACATTTTGATATAACTTTTTTTGTAGCAACTGGATTGCCTAAGAGGATAGAAAACTTCCGTATCTTACCTCTTTAAACTATTGATGACACATGGCTTTGAAATTTTGGTGTATTTTTTCAGGTTGATCGAAGTTTATGTTGGAAGGATCGTTAATTTTTTTAACCAATATTAATAATTAAATTTTTTGTAAATAAATTCTTAAGTCAATTAACGATTTTTAATGATATGAAAAATATTTTTCAACGATCAATTTTGATAATTTTATTGTTGCATAGGAGAGCACTTAGATTTTATTTTTTATTTTTTCGGTTTGTTTACTTACATTACAAAATTTAAGAAAGAGTAGTAATAATAAGAACTTTAAGTGTTTTTAACATTAAAAGTTAAAATTCTTACAAATAAAAATCTGGTTACAGTCAGGTAAGAGTCAAGTTAATTAACTTCATGGAGTCCCTATAACCATTGTATCAGACAGAGATCATCGTTTTACCGCCCGGTTGTGGCAAAGCCTTCAAGAGGCGTTGGGAACTAAGTTGACTTTTAGCACTGCTTACCACCCTCAAACCGATCAGCAGTCGGAGCGTACCATTCAAATTTTGGAGGACATGTTTAGAGCTTGCGTCCTCGATTTCAAGGGGTCTTGGGAGCGGCAGTTGCTGTTGATTGAGTTCGCCTATAACAATAGTTACCAAGCTAGCATCGAGATGGCACCATTTGAGGCCTTGTATGGCCGACCTTGTAGACCACCGGTTTGTTGGGCCGAGGTGGGTGATGCACCGTTGTTGGGCCCAGAAATTGTTAGGGAAACAGCCGAGAAAGTTGCTCTCATTCGAAAGAGGTTAGCTACGGCCCAAAGCCGACAAATTAGTTATGCCGATAAAAGGAGACGACCTTTGTCTTTTGAAGTGGGTGACCATGAATTCCTTAAGATCTCACCTAGGCGGGGTTTGATGCTATTCGATAAGAGTGGTAAATTGTCTCCGAGGTTTATTAGGCCTTTCGAGATATTGGAGAGAATTGGGGAAGTGGCATACCGGTTAGCTTTACCCCCCACAACTTTCGGGGGTTTACAATGTGTTTCATGTGTCTATGCTTAGGAAGTATGAGCCCGACCCTTCTCATGTGCTGGATTTGGTTGATTTGGAGGTAGAAGAGGACGTCTCTTACGAAGAGCGACCGGTTCAAATACTAGATACCCGGGAGCAAGTGCTACGAGGCAAAACTATACCGTTGGTAAAGGTGTTGTGGAAACACAATGGGGTTGAGGTAGCAATGTGGGAATGGGAGGCGGAAGTCTGCTCCTACTATTCGGATTTGTTTAAAAATGCTTAAGTTGTTTTTTCCATTAGTATTATTTCCCTAGCGTTGAGGGGAAATGTACTGAAATTGTTAAGTACTTGTTGTTATGTACATTATTGTTTCAAGCATGAAGTTGTTGTGGGTTGTTACTAATTTTATTGAAAAGCTCCATGCATATGTTTATCTTGGACGGTCATTGCTAGTGTGGTAACCATGATGATAGTAGTAAATGTGGGTGAGAATTCACTTTGTGGTTTGAAATTGTAATAGCATGGTTGTGATGGCTAGAAACTTTTCTTATTGAGTAGTTGATTTAATTTCGGCAACGAAATGTCCTATAGTGCGGAGGTTTTGATGACCGGGTATGTTATCCGTCTCATTTCTCTTTGTTTGCATTGGGTTTGCCCTTATTAGAGTAACGGGTTTAACTTGGAACCTTGTTGGCCGTTTTGGTTTGTTGTGTTTGGGAGCTTTTCTCAAAATTCTTGTTTTGGTTTATCCGGTGTTCAGTTTCATTTGTTTCGGGAGGCTTAAAGTTGAATCCGGGAGTTTTGCACTTGAGTTGGAAAATTTTCTAGGCTGAGGGCTGAGCCTCACGTGCAGGGCCTTGGGCCGCACGTTCGGGATGGGGACCGCACGCTGAGCCTCACTGCATTATATGCAGGCGTAGAAGGAGGTGCGGATTAAAAGAGCCGCACGTGCGGGGATGAGTGCCGCACGTGCGGGGGTAAGTGCCGCACGTGCGGGACGGGCCTGGGTCTGAAAACTCTCTTTTCTTTCTCTCCTTTGGACTGTGTATATCACTTTTAAAACATATCGTTCTCACTCTAAAATCATTTTGCTCCTCATTCTCTCTAAAAACCTCCACCAAAAACTCTTGGTTTCTTGCAATCTATTGGGGTTTTGATCTATCATCCTTCACAAACTTTGGAGAGCTAAGTGAGGACTTCGTTGTGGACGGTGAAGATCGTGTTTCAACACCAGCAATTTTAAGGGTTTCATCTCATTTTATTCTCCAAACTTGAGGTAGGGGATTTCTTGGAGTTATATATATATATGTATATATATGTATTTTTTGCAAGACTTTGATTAAATTTTCGGAATTTCTCTTGTGAATCTTGAAACTTGATGTTTGGCTCAACAATGTGGGTAGTTTGGGAGTAGATTTGCTTTCATGTCTCCCTTGAAATAATTCCTTGAGGGTTTGAACTACATTGATTGAGGAAGAGTTGTTTTTGAAGAAATTCTTGCAAGTGATTTGTATGTGTGTTATTGTGGTGAGAAAACCTAGAATTTGGGGGTTTTCAAAATATGTTGAGAATATATGGTTGACATTGCCTAAATACTATTTTGGGTGCCAAAAGAGTAAAGGATGATGAAATTTCTTAGACATATATGATGATGAGTTTCATGAAAAAGGAAAATGAAAATATGTTGATATTGGAAGTTGTTGTTCAAATGTTGTTTTAGTCTTAAAATGACTAATGTGTTGAGAATAAGAGAAAGGTGGAAACATTTTTATTTTTGATGAACTTGATTTGATAGATGGTTCTCTTGTAAAATCACCTTGCAAAGGAGGAAATTGGTGATATGGATCTTCATGGTTAAATCATGGAATAGAATTGTTAATGGAAAGGCTATTGCATTGCATTGATGTTTGTTGCATTTTCATCTCAATTCATTTGATTATAGTAAATTTTGATTATTGGATTTGAAAACTTTTGCATTGAGAAAAGCACGTAGTAAGATAAGTTTTCATGGAATTGTTTTGGGGTAAATACGTTGGTAAGTCCTGATATGAGGTGTAGATGAAATTGATTAAGTTGGCCTGAGTGTTCGGGGTGAAAGATCGAAAACACGAGCGGAGGAGGTACCACTTCCCTTCGGTTTAGCAACTGGTAAAGTGGGGTTTTGGTAGTGCTAGTTATGCCTACTTGCAAACACCAACCTAGAGATTACCTGAGTCGTATTTACCGCCCCCGTTGGATAAAATCGATAAATTTAGAAATATTGAGATTTTAATTTTTCATTGAGCTTGATGGTTTCAAAAGGTGAAAAATGTGATTTTCCTTCAAAATAACATAGCATGTCATGTGTATTCTATTTTGCGGAGCTTGCATAAAATTTATATAGTTTGTTAAGAATTCTCTACTGGGCTTCATGCTCACTCTATGGGATTTTGGTGCAGGAAAGGACGTGGTGAACCCGCCAATCTAGGGCGTGGATGTATGTATCTAGAGCACAAGGCTCTGTTTGTTGTGATTGTATTTTTTTGTAAGCCTAGGACTATTTGGGTCCGAGAGACCATTTTTGTGTAACCGGGCTTAAGCCTTGGAATATGTAAGCCCCTTGAGGGCATTTTATTTATTTTTGGATTTGACGTTCTACATGCTATAGATTCATGTATTTGATATCATTGAATGTATAATATGCATGTGGAACCATTTTGTACAAACTTTAATGATCAACGATATGATGATTAGAGAATTGCTATTATTCTTTAATGAATGTTGGTTGATGTACCTAAATTATGTTGGAAAATTTTGGGTGTTACAAAAATTAACCTCAATAGGCGTGAGAGGGTAATTTATACTAAAGTGGGCCGAGCTGATAGTTGGGCCGAGATAAGCCCAAATGAAGAAGGTAGCCCGTACACCGGTCAGAGGAGAGTTGTGGTAGTCCGGTTAACAGACTTATGTGGTGTAGCCCGATTTCTAGTCCGTTAGTTCGGTCAGTCACTTCTACGGGTAGTCCGGTCTTGGCATGCGAAACCGGAGTAGGAGTGAGGAAATGGAGCGCCGAACTGCGAATTAGTTCGGCTGCAGTTGCTTGATTAATGCAGCAGTGGGTAGTCCGGACGTCATTGATTACTTCGGTCGTGGCGTGTGTGAAACCGAGGTAATCTATGATTTTGATTGTAGTTCGGTTTAACTCCCTTATGTCTAGCTCGGCCTAAGCATGAGAATGCCGAGGTAAGAGAGAGAAGTAAGGACCAAACTAATGGTTACTCCGGTCATTTGGAGTTCGGCTGTAAAAGGACCAACTCACTTGGTTTAAGCAGTGAGGAGGGTGTTGGAGGATAAGCATTATCTTCCAAGAGTATGAGTTCTAGGAGGATTCTATGCAAGGAGGAGTAATCCTAGAAGGACTCTACACTTGGAGGAGTAAGAATCCTACCAGGATTGTGCCACGTGAAATCTATATAAGCTCATCAATAACACCTTTGGAGAGGTAATACAATTTTGCTCCCTGAATACATTGAGCTTTTGCCTTCTTGTCTTGCTTACTGACTTAGGCATCGGAGAGGTTTCCGGCACACACCCGCCGGCCAGCTCACGTTTGTGTTTTCAGGTGGTGGAACGACGACGTATTGAGGAACGCGGACTTGATCAACAGGATTATACGAGAAGGTGAAATTCTTTCCCGTACAAGGCGGATGTCTATCATCAAGCTGAAAGGCTATAAGGTCATGCTTACAAGAAAGAGATAATTTATCAAAGAAGAATAGTTTTTACACCCACAGAAAAATCATAAGAATATTAGGAATGAATATATCTTTAAAATTAAAGTACAAACAATAAAGGTACTCTGCACCACTATTTTGATCTTACAATGTTCCAAAAATTCCATTGAAGAACTTGTTGGCAACAATTTTTTATTCAACTACTTCAAAGATTACACTATTATCAGCTAACCAAACTTTAGATGATAACAAATATAGTATGGTTCAACGCCCAAAGCCCATGAGTCTCTAGATACACTAAAGAATTTTTTTTTGTTGATAAAATGATAATATAATTGGATACCTTGATGGTCCTGATACTTAGAGAACACAAAAAATCCAAAACACCGAAATATTTTGCGGAGTTGCTGGTAGATTTAAAACCTAGGATCAACATCATCAGACAAACATGAAACAAAAGAGATGCATACCTTATAAAATAACAAATATATGAAACAGAAGAGATGCATACCTTATAAAATAACAAATATAGTACAGTTCAACTCCCAAAGCCCACGATCCTCTAAATAGACTAAAGGAAAAAAAAAAATTGACAAAGTGATAGTATAATTGGATATGAGTCATGAGTCCAAAACATTTTAATTTATTATAGTTGTGTAGATAATATTAATATAATTTTAATTTGGTAATTTAATGTTTATCGTTAACGGTGTTAATGTTATATTTTAGTGAAAATCACAAGAAGCTCTTCGGGACTATTATTGAAGTACAAGAAATGAAATACCAATTACTCTGCACCTCATTAGGAGGTTTGTGGTTTAAATCTCCCTATCTACTTATTAATTGATATTTTTTTCTCTTACTTTGAAACTTTCTATAAAATTTATACTTAAATTTCATTATTATAATTATAAATTATTATGTTTCATTATAATACCTTATATGAATCAAATAAATTTCTTTTGACTCAAATCACAATAGAGTAAAGTAATAATCTCAAAGAGAGCCTTTAATGTATTGGATGGTGACAATAAATGAAAATATTCTAAAAGTGACCAGAAATTATTCAATACTCAATGTTATTGGCGTAAATCATAAGACTCACCATTTTTGTGTTAGAATTTTAGGAAATAAAGTGTTAAGTGTCAACTTATAAATGGAATAGGATAAGCTCTCCTCCATACCTCATCTCTCTATACTTCTCTATACTCCTTTTATGGGTTTTAATTCGAACTTGCACTGATGATCCGAATTATCTATCTCGTAAATCTCGCAATGAAGGTCATCTATGCAAAAAACTTAACTTCATCAGACAACTATAAATATCGGAACAAATCGAATTTTGTTTTATAAAATAGATGGTTTAAATTTAATTATACTTACCATTTATTTTATAAAACAAAATGCGATTTATTTTTGTATTTATAATTTTCTGATAAAGTTAATTTTTTACATGGATGACTTTTATTGCGGGGGTGTATGAGATAGACTATTCAGATTATCGATGTGGGTCCGAATTGAAACCTATAAAAAGAGTATGAGGAGGTATGGAGAAATGAGATATGGAGGAGAACTTATCCCAAATGGAATAGAGTACTGTTTCAGGAGTATTGAACTTGTTCAGTTTGATAAACTTTCTTATTGCATACTTTGCAAGCAATATACCAAGGTTGGTCAAGATTGTCCATACGAATGATTGTCGCTTTAAAGGACGTTGCCTATAACGTTGTACTTGAGTTTCTTTCAATTGTTTTTTTATTGCAACTACACATAATATTTGTTAATTTCCTTATTGTATGAAAGCTTTAAATATGGAAATAGAAAACGATATATTTTTTAATATACCATTCTCTAATATTATCATCTTCAGGTGTTATCGGGTTTATTTGAATTGTAGTTGTTGAAATTGTGGATATAGATATTACACCTGTTTGAAATGAAAATTGTGAGTATCTGCGCATATCTCTTGGGCCTTCTACAAAGGATGCAGGTAATACTATTCTTTTTCCCACTTTACTTCCCCTGTTCTCACCAGATAATACACTATCTACAATCCCTTGGTAAAGTTCAGCCCTTATTTTTAATTGTTTCTTCTGATATAAGTCCAACCTTGTATTCTCAAGTTTTATATACATGTCGACAACAAACTGCTGCAATAGTCGCCTAGATAGTAGGATGATTGAGTGGTCGTCATCTCGTACTTGTAGTGTATAATAGTAGTATTGCCAACACGATACATTCTTTCTGCCACTACCATCAACATCTACACCAAACATTAAATTTACAATAAGAAAAAAGGAGACATTATAATAGTATACATGAAAAATATATAATGAAATCACAACTAAATAGGCACAAAGAATTCAAACAATCCAGAACATGCACCTTTTCTTGTCTATTCATTGCAAACTGTTTATACAAATGTAAGAAATATAAAATTCAAATAACCGTTTAGTGTATAAAAAAGTAACTAATATTAAATGGTTACTTGAACAATTAGTATTTTTAATGAGAAAAGTATTTACATATTAGCAAAGATGTCTGTGATTGTTTGTATGCAATATTAATAATTTTTTTTTTATACAATATTAATAATTAAATTTTTTGTAAATATATTATTAAGTCAATTAATGATTTTTAATGATGCATGGTAGAAAATCTTAACAAGAATGAGTCTAAGTGCCTACTACTACCTAAACGTTTTGTTCCTTGGGAAAGTTAGAAATTGGCAAAACTCATCTAGCTTCTGGAGTATAACTTCCCAGTTAGCTAAAATTACATTTTGATATAACTTCTTTTTAGCAACTGGATTGCCTAAGAGGATAGAAAACTTCTGTATCTTACCTCTTTAAACTATTGATGTCACATGGCTTTGAAATTTTGGTGTATTTTTTCAGGTTGATAGAAGTTTATGTTGGAAGGATTGTTAATTTTTTTTTATGCAATATTAATAATTTAATTTTTTGTAAATAAATTATTAAGTCAATTAACGATTTTTAATGATATGAAAAATATTTTTCAACGATCAATTTTGATAATTTTATTGTTGCATAGGAGAGCACTTACATTTTTTCTTTTGGTTTGTTTACTTAAATTACAAAATTTAACAAAGAGCAGTAATAATGAGAATTTTAAGTGTTTTTAACATTAAAAGCTGAAATTCTTACAAATAAAAATCTTGTTACAATCAGATAAGAGTTAATTAACTAATATATTATCAAGTGATAGACAAGAAAGAGATAATTTATCAAAGAAGAATAGTTTTTACACCCTCATAAAAATTATAAGAATATTAGGAATGATTATATCTTTAAAATTAAAGTAAGAACGCAAGGAAAATTAACCTCTACAGGTGGATGTCTATCATCAAGCTGAAAGGCTATAAGGTCATGCTTACAAGAAAGAGATAATTTATCAAAGCAGAATAGTTTTTACACCCACTGAAAAATCATAAGAATATTAGGAATGAATATATCTTTAAAATTAAAGTACGAACAATGAAGGTACTCTGCACCACTATTTTGATGTTACAATGTTCCAAAAATTCCATTGAAGAACTCGTTGGCAACAATTTTTTATTCAACTACTTCAAAGATTACACTATTATCAACTAACCAAACTTTAGGTGATAACAAATATAGTATAGTTCAACACCCAAAGCCCATGAGTCTCTAGATACACTAAAGAAAAAAAAAAAAAATTGATAAAGTGATAATATAATTGGATACCTTGATGGTCTTGATACATAGAGAACACACAAAATCCGAAACACCGAAATATTTTGCGGAGTTGCTGGTAGATTTAAAACCTAGGATCAACATCATCAGACAAACATGAAACAAAAGAGATGCATACCTTATAAAATAACAAATATATGAAACGAAAGAGATGCATACCTTATAAAATAACAAATATAGTACGGTTCAACATCCAAAGCCTATGATCCTCTAGATAGACTAAAGGGAAAAAAAAAAATATTGACAAAGTGATAGTATAATTGAATATGAGTCTTGAGTCCAAAACATTCAAGGAATTTGATACTAGATTGTGATGTTTTAAGGCGTTTGGTTATTTTAAAGTGTTTGATATTTGAAACTGTTTGAATTCAAAATATGTCTATATTATTTGTGGTTTTGTTGATATTTAATTTAATAAGTTTCGAGAAATAATATTATGAGAGAGAGAGAGAGAGAGAGAGAGAGAGAGAGAGAGAATAATTGTTTTAACGCATTGACAAATATTCAACAGACCTTATGGTTTTGTACAATAAAGTAAAACTCGACTTGGTGGTTAATCAAAAACATTGATAGACGGGCATATATGTATTTTATAATATATATGAGTCATTAGTCCAAAACATTCAAGGCATTTGACAGTAGATTGTGATATTTTAAGGCGTTTAGTTATTTTAAGGTGTTTGATGTTTTAAGATGTTTGAATTTCAAAAGATGTCTATGTTGTTTGTGGTTTTGTTGATATTTAATTTAATAAGTTTGAGAGGGTATTTTTGGAATACACAAAAATTAAAAAATATGAGAATTCTTCACACTTTTATTATAATAGTAGTAGATAGTAGATAGGGGTGTAATTTTGGCCCGTGGCCCGAGGTGGGCCCAGCCCGTTAAGGGCAGAGCCCAAGCCCAGCCCAAGGCCTTGGGCCAGAGTCTGGGCCATTGTTTTGAAGCCCGGCCCAGCCCATGGGGCCGCTCAAGGCCCGCCCAAAAGCTCGGCCTGAGGACCGGCCCACCCGAGGCCCAATGTTATTTTTAATGAAAAATAATAAAATTTTGGTAGAAAAAATTTTAAAAAATAAAAAAATTGTTTGGACCCGCCCAAAACTCGAGCCCAGGCCTAAGCCTAGGCCCGGCTCACTGGCCCGCCCATAGCCCGAATATCCCTGGGCCTGGGCCTAGTTTTTTTTGGCCCGTGGACCGGTCAGGCCCAATTTTTTGACGGAAGCCCGCAAGGCCCGACATGGGCCCGGCCCGGCTTGAGCCTGGCCCGGGCCGGCCCAAAATTACACCCTTAATAGTAGATATAAATATATATATATTAATTACATAAGTGTTGATAAATAATATATATGTTGCTAATTTAAAAACCATCTAATGCTTAAATTTTCTTGTTTATTTTTCGTGCAAAGGACATGACTGACTACACCAAATCCTCTAAGTTTCTTAATACTAATTTGCAACAAACTTTAATATTATATATGCCGGACTTTAATATAATACTAATATTATATTTTAATTTGCAACAAATCCTTAGCTCTTGTTTGACAACTAATAATTTTTATTAAAAAATTATTCTTTCTGTCCCAAAATAATGGTCCATTTTAGAGAATCTAACTTTTTTTGGTAATATAATTATTGCATTTAAAAAAAGTTGATCTTCTAAAATTACCCTTTTGATAGTACATTTTTTTTGGAATATCAATGTCATAATTGTACTTTTATATTATTTATTAATTTAAAAGAAAAGCAAAATAGGAAATTTACATTATTTTTGTACTTGATTTTTGAAGAGGAACTAATATTTTGGGATAATAAAAAATGAAATAAGGGACTAATATTTTGAGACGGATGAAGTATTATAAATTACAAAATCACTCGGTTAGCTTTTATGTAGTATTTATGTAAAAAGTGAGAAAATTATATTTGTCAATTTTCAAATCAGCCCGATTTTGACCAATTGTAACCCTATGTAATCACGATGAATTCCACTTGTCTAATTATTAGTACCGTGCAAAATACCGTTCAATTTATTAATATTGTATCGATCTATATCGCTCTATTCGCTAATCACGATTTAAATTTTAAAATTTATAATTTACCTTTGAAATCGCTCTGCTTTTTTATAGTTAATACATATAGATTTTTTAACCTATAATAAAATATCAAAGTAAAAATGAGTGTGAAAGATATTTAATATTTGAAATTTATTACAAATTATTAGTAATATATATGAAAAATATTATGCAAATTAGTTTTATATATTATGAAAATGCTTGATAATTTGTTAGAATATCTTTCAATCCACTAATCTGTCCAAAATTACTTAAACCGTAATTTAACAATTTGCTAATCCGCTATTCAATTTATAATTTTACTTTTAAACCGCTCGAATCGTACTGCGCACACCCCTACTAAATACCCTCATTTTAGGTTGGTTTTTAGTTTTTCTTCGGTGAATATTTTATTTTATTTTTATAAAAAAATTCACACTTTCAAGCTTAACTCAACTATACGGAACAAAAATTAATTTTTGTTTATAAAAAAAGTCTGAAAAAAAATAAGCTAAAATGAGTTCATTTGTTGAGATTTTATTTTAAATCTTTATTTTATTTATTAGTTTTGAATTTATTACACTTTTTATCCCTAAATTATAGCCAAATTATTTATTTAATACTTGAACTGTCAATTGAGTCTATTAAATCCTTAAAGTACATAAATCAAAATTTATTTAGTCTTTAAATTATCGATTGAACCTTTTAAGTTCCTAAAATATTTAATTCAAACCTATTTAATTCTTGAAATAATTATAAAAAATAAAATATATGTCCATAAGTATTATAAATTAGTAAAATATCCTATTTATTTAAGATTTTATTGCAGAAAAATATTAAATTTTTATTTTTTTAAAAAAATATTTTATTTTGTTGTGTGTTTAAATTAATATTAGATTCCAATTTCTTAGTCTTGCTAATAAAATTATATGAGTATTAGATATAATGAAAAAATAGAATTAGATAATTTAAATAATAAACTTCTCTACAAATAATAATAGAACAAAACAATACATTAATTAAGTTATAAAAAGAACTTTGCAAAAACTTAAAAATGATCAATTAAAAATTATAAACGAAATCTGACATATGATATTAGATAAAAGTAAGCACATAGCAATTGTAGAGGATAAATAAAAAAATATTATGCATAATTACCCTTATGCATAAAGGAAATTCACCATAAAAAATTATGCTAACTTTTCATAGATAGCATAAAAATTTAAGAACTTTTTAAAATAAAATTTTAATTGGATAGGTTCTCTTACTAATTTTTAATATTTATGGGCTTATTATTTTTGTAAGCTTTTCAAGGACTAAATATATTTGAATTAAATACTTTAAGAATTTAATAGATTCAATCGATAGTTTAGGTACTAAATAGGCTTTGATTTATATATTTTAGAGACTTAGTACACTCGATCAATAGTTCAAGGATTAAGTAGATAATTTGGCGATAGTTTAAAAGTATAAAGTGTAATAAATCCTTTATTTATTTATTTATTTAAATGAGGCATGTTAGCTATTACAGCTAGCATTATTATACTTCTGTCATTTCAACGGATCAACTATTACAATAGTTACTTCAGAAAAATTCTTCAAGATTAGTTACATTTGAAGAGCTTTGTGAGGCTATTTAAATAATTTGTGTATATAAGTAGATAAAATAAAGAATAATATTAGAGTAAATAGATTAAAAAAATGAAATAAAATAAATTTTTTTTTATTTTACCTAATAAAAAATAAATAGTATGATTAAAATTTCTTAGGGAAAAGAATCAGCTTAAGCAGAAGGGTAAATTACACTTTGTCCCGTAAAGTTTCACCTATTTTTTACTTTGGCCTTTTAAGTTTGTTTTTTTCCCACTTTGACCCTTTATGTTTACAATTCTTTCCACTTTGGTCCTTCATGTTTGCAATCCTTCCTACTTTGGCCTTTCAAGTTTGATTTTTCCCACTTTGGTCCTTCATATTTGTAATCCTTTCCACTTTGGCTCTTCATATTTGCAATCCTTCCCACTTTACTCCTAGACTAACTTTCATCCAAAAAAGTAACAGAATTTGTCACATCACTAACACATCAGCTCCTTATGTGATGTAAAAAATTCACTAAAGATACAAAACATAAAAAATAGAAAACAAAAAAATAGGAATTTTTTTTAGTCTTTAGTGATTTTTTTTTTCAAATTTATTCATAAATATTATTACATTATAAATGCATCTAGATTAGATGCAGTTAAAAAATAAAAACGAATTTAACTAAAAAAAGAAAAATATTCACTAAAGATGAAAAAAAAAATAATAATGAATTTTTCATTTTAGAATTGACAATATAGGTGTTTGAGTCAGTATATTTTCATTTTTTTCGTCTTTAGTAAACTCTTTTCTTTTTTTAGTTAATTTTTTTTTTTTTTGGCTGCATATAATCTAGATGCCTCTATAATGTAATAATATTTATGAATAAATTTGAAAAAAAAGTTCACCAAAAACTTTTTAAAAAAAATATTTTAATTTTTTCATTTTCAATTTTAATTTTTTTTTATCTTTAGTGAATTTTTTATATCACACATGGAGCTGGTATACTAGTGATATGGTAGATTTTGTTAGTTTTTGAAATGGAAGTTAGTTTAGAAATAAAGTGAGAATGATTGTAAATATGAATGGTCAAAGTGAGATAAATTACAAACATGAAAGGTCAAAATGAGAAAAATTAAATTTAAATGGTCAAAATGAAAAGATTACAAATATAAAGGGCAAAAATGGGCAAAATTTAAAGAAAGGGGGGGGGGGGGGGGGGGGGGGGGGGGGTTAATTTACCCTAAGCAGAATGGAGGCGAAAAACTTGACGGGTATTGATTACAATTGAGAAATTATATACTACATATATATTAAGAAATTATAAATTTTATTTCAAAGATAATAAAAACTATACTACTCCACTACATATACAGTCCACCTCAGATGGTGTTTACAGTTTTTTTGAGTTTTGAAATACCCATTAGGCCAGTTACATAAAAGCAAGAGCAGTTATGTCATATATATATATATATTAGTGTATGTATGTCCCTAAAACGACACGATATAAATTAATTTAAATAATGTTAGGCATGGTATAAATAATGATATTAGAAAAAATATATTGAAATATTTTTCTTATGTAACGCCCTAAAAAAAAAGGAGGATAATCCAGCCCGAGAGATTCATAAATATAATAGAAAATGTTATACATTCATTCATCAGAGTATTTATTACAAAAGGGGTATTAGATGTATTATACTTTCATAAACATTCATTCTGAAACTATAGCATATAACACTAATTATTAACAGCAAAATGAATGCCCTACGGAGTTACATCTTTTCAAGATATCTCTTGGTCACAACAAAAGAAAGAGTCCTAACTCAATACATATAAAGCCCTTGGCTTGAATAAACATTTAATACAAAATGAAATAATAAAATAGAGCCTTCAGCCCCTAAACCTCCCAAGCTATGTCCTTGGAGGCAGCATGTCACCTGTATCGGATAAATGTTCAATACTTAAAACCAACTAACATCTTTTCATGACCAATCAATAACGACATCAATATCTCAAACTATTTCCATCCACTTATTCAAATCAACTTATAGATACAATTCCTTGTTATCAAAACAATGCCAAACGAGGCTACAACTCATTCGTCAATATTTCAATAATAACCATTATTCAAAAACTTCAATTTTCTTGTCATTTTACGGAATCACATCCGAGGGAATCGACACCCATATATATATATATATAAGATTTCGGGACTTCCACCCTAGACACTCCGGGCAACTTAATTTTCAATGGAGTCCATCCCCTATCTCCTTCCAAACAATGATACATATACAATATATTTAAAAACGTTGCCATATATAATGACTAACCAAATCACATATTCAATGGTTTAATCAAACCGTCATACTCAATAACATAATCCGCATGATAGTTTCAATTTACCTAATTCTTATGTTGTTTCTACAACAATCATAACTATCCTCTACCGATAGCCCAAAACAGATATCTCTAAACAGATATACAATCTGCCAAATAGATAATTTATCATATTTTCTATAGGTGAGTGACTAATCAAATCCAACTACACATTTCATTTATACATCCTTCTAATTTCATATTTCCCAAACAATTTCATTATGTATACAAGATGAGTTATTGAACCCAAATTAGGGCAAATTTCCCATTTTCTCAAGTATCAATCCCAAGGCCAAATTTCCCATTTTATCACAAAAGAGCTACATATTCAAAGCCCCAAAGTCATTTTACAAACTAACATGGAAAACCTCTCTTTTAATTTGTACTCAAAGCCCTAGTTTACTCAAATCACTCTGTAGACGTCCCCGAATGCCTCGGGGGGATGAACCCCGTTCTGTTCATATTGGGCTTACTACAGTTCGGACTCGATTGTCACAGTTCTTAATCTTGAACCAAAGAATCCAAATCTGGTAAATCGTTTTGAGAAAATAGATTTTTGAAAAGAAGTGCCAAACATGGACTGCTTTGCCAGATACAGAGTCGCCACCTAAATATTTTATTTTGGGAAATTTAGGAAACCCTGACTCGGTGCCAAAAGCCACGTGTCCGTCATCACCAAAGTTGCCTCGGATCGGGAGCTTGGGTACGATTGTGGAAGGTCAGCTATGAGCACCCCCTCTCGCCCGGTCTGAAGACCGGCCTCTACTAACCGTGATATCCATTTTTGAAAACGTTATGTGTTCTTATTCCGGTTATTAGCCTAGAATTACTATGTTATGCGCACAGCAAACAAGTATAGACTAGATCGCCTAATTTGGAAACAAGCATTGCATATCCGTTTGTTTTAGAAAATGCTTTGGGATTTGCTACTCGCAAGTAGGCTAAAAGACGGATTTCAATGAGTTCTTCCAACTCAGGCAATCCAGCCTTCACCCACAGGCATTCAGGCAGTTTATCTCACATAAGCATCTAGCCACATGGTAAGCATGCTGTCATGATAGCACTCACACGCATGCGGTATGCTAAAACATGAAAATACTTACATCGTACTCTGTGCCAAAACAATAAACTAGTTAGCAGATATGCATGGTCCTAGTTCATGTCAAATTGACTAATGCAACACATATAGAATACAATTAAGGTAGGCTCGGCTAACCTAAACATGTCATGTGAAATGCAATCAATTGATGCACGTATTCAATTTGGAATTGAAGTACAAATGTAGTTAGCGTGATGCGCCGAGCGTGGTTCATGCAAGACAAATGTATGGATGCATGCATGCATAGCATAAGGTATGCTAATTTAAACATGCCCTAATCTACCATCATAAGCGGGTAAATAAAAGGGAAGGAAGAAGTGGGGATTGGAAGACATGCACACACACGTACCCACACTTATTACAGATTTGCCCTTGCCCGGAGGGACCGAATAAATATACAAATTAATTAACCTACAAGCTAATTAATTATTACAGACCACTTAATTAATTTACAAATTAACTAAGATAAGGAAAGCAGTAAAGTCCTTGGGAAGTGGGTCCAATGCAATGCATGCTTGGTCTTGCTCGGAAGTGCACTGCCATGCATAGTCTGCCTTTGTTTTCCCTGCTCTGCCCCTCTGAAGACTGCCAAAGTCTCAGAGATGCTTCTCTGAACACTGGGGATCACCACCGGCTGAAGAGAATTTCCACCAGCCGCCAAATATGATCATCGGCTGCTGATTGAATTATCGGCCACTGATGGACGGCCGGTCGGCACTATGTGTTACCGGTCGGCCAAAAATGCCTGCTGAACCTGCAACTTACAGCAGCAGAGGACAGAGCCTTACATGGCAATGCAATTCAAGCAATATATGCACCAATTACACTCCTTATCATGTTAAGGACTCAAAGGAGGATGTGCCTCGATTCTCGGACCACCAATCACGCATTTCCATGCATGATGGCCCAAATAATCAAGTGTGCAACTTCAATTTCAAATGCAATGCAAACCAAACAAACAAGGGCCCACTCCCTATCACTTGATCAAGGGACAAGGCATGCATGCTAGATGGAATGCAACCTAGGCATGTTAACTAGTACGCAACATGGCATGAAAGGAAGCATGCAAACATGCAATTCACATTAGGTTCACAACCTTAGGAACAAAGCAAACAAGCGTGCCATAACTATGCAAACTACTAGAGCATACAAGATGCAATCTAATCATGCAACATGATAGCAATTTGACTAAGGGACTACATGGCACATGCAAGTGATTTCAAGCACGCAACATATGCAACCAAAGCATGCAAACATGGTACAATGTAACAACACTTGAATGACATGCAAGGGATGAACTTACACTATTTGGACAGCTCTAGATTAGGTCCAAAACAGTGGCTAATGAGCTCAAGAATGAAGGCAAAATGACATGCAAACATGCATACACTTATGGTCCAACATTTAGGCATATTAAAGCAACTTTTAAGCATACTTAAAAGGCACAAACATGTACATATAACCAACATGTTAGACACTAGAAACATGCTAGAAAAGGTGCCCAATCAAACAAGTCATGCAAGTAAGGCATGCTAGAGGGGTTAGAGCTTAAGGCATACAAGAGGTATTGCATGGTGGCTATACAAAGCAAGGCATGAATGACTCCAATGAATTAAAACAGTCCCTTAGCACACCAAATTATGCAAATAAGCTTCACAAAGCTTTGGCCAAAACACAAAAGCATTATAGTCTAAATGCTATGCATGTATTGAGGCAAATCATGGCATTACAAGGTAGGTATGTTAAACTAACATGGTGTACCAAAAACAACAAACAACAATGTTATATCATGGCATAATAAGCATAAAAAGCAGCTATGGCATGATCAACAAACACTCAAACATGATGCTCCCTCAAGAGGCCAAAAAGTGCCCTTTTCAAGGACAACAAGGAGAGGGGGTGGCCCTCTCCTTCTTGGGACTTCAAGGTACCATCCTTACCACTAAAATCTCTCAAAATTTCAGTGGTGAGGAGGCCCAAACACCACAGTCCCGAAGCTCACTCAAAATAGCACAAAAAGGGGCCTCTCAAGGCTTAAGAGGGGTCAAACACCTCCAAACCACAAAACACTCTCAACAAACTATTTAGAGGGCCCAAAAATAGAACTTTTATGTATTAAACACTAAGCTTGAAAACAGTTCTAAGATGGTCAAAAATACAATGCAAAAGTGGGGTAAAAAGGGACTAGTGTCTTACCCTTGTAGACCACCTTAAAAAATGGTGGACCAGCAGCCCCTTGAGCTCCAAACCAGTTTCAAAGCTCCAAAACAAGCCTCAAGAACCTCAGTTCCAAGAGGATGGTGTGATGGTAGGTGTTTGTGCACAAAACTAAGCCTAAAACACACACAATGGCAAGAGAGGGAGAGATATAGATATAGGTTAGATACACTAACTTAAACCCTAAAACCAGAGTCTTCTCACTCTCTTCTCCAACTTCTCTAACCCTAGAACAAGGAAGAGAGGGCCTCCTCTTATAAAGGAGCCAATCTTATAAAGCTTACAAGGTAAGCTAACAGGAGGGCCATCCCTCCATACACGTGTATGGAGGAGAAGCAAATGCAAGACAGCTGTGCTAAAATATTTGCAAAAGCAGATGCACAGTAGTCAGCCGGCCAAAAATGTCATTTTGACAAAATTTACTGCCGACCGGCAACATACATTGCCGATGGCATAAAACCCTGGCCGGTGGCCTCTAGCCACGGTCGGTGATGTGTGGGGATGCCTCACAAGGCATTCCTTGCCCCTCCAAGGCAAAACACAAGTGTTTGGTGCAAAACCAGACACTAAACGGTCGAGTTTGGAGATCCTGAGGCAAGGCGCGTAGTCGAGACCTCCGGAAACTCCAAACGAACACAAACATGGATAATCACCGGGTGTTCAAACGGTGACGTCCAAGTCTTGAGGACGGTCAAAAATGGGGTGTCTACAGTTGCCCCTCTTTGACAGAACTCGAAAGTCATAACAATGACGGGAGTGAATGTCAAAGCCCAGAGACGACCCATTTTTGACAAGGCCGAAGACTTAGACAAACATGCAAGACAAATAAGGTATGCGCCCGAAGGGAGGGGCAAAATGCAAGACAATGCACGAAGCCAAGCATAACTTATGAGCATGCAAAGAAAAGCTGTAACGAAGCACACATGCAACAGTTTTAAGCTAGCATATACCAAACTACACTACAATGCAGAAAGGATGTAAGAGAATTATGCAATTCTCGAGACGTCTCACGCGGAGGATACAATACCTGTCCGGTTCGTCTGGTTCCACCAGTCGCAAATGAACCGTACATACAATATCGTGCCTGTAAAGAAAACAACTTAACAAGTATGATATTGTTAGCAATATGCATGACAACGCAAGAATGAATGCAAAATGATATGCAATATATACAAAACAATGTATGAATAATGCAAATGAAAATGCAATGTAATTGAAACAATGCGAACTACATGCAAAGCAATTAAATCATGATCCAATCATGAGCGATTCGAAACCACACAAATGTCAAATAGATTGATGGAGGTGACAAGTCCGTCTACCATAGAACGATCAACTGAACTATGAGTAATGTAGACGGACACAAGAACGAGTATTGGGTGGAATGACATAAGTGGGGAAACAACCCACTGGGGAAAGGACAATGATCCTAGTGCCGGATGCAAAATTACACTACAATGTAATGTATGCGATGGATATGCTGGGAAAACGGCAATGGATATGGCACGCGGGCCAAACCAAATCTTGCCTAGGCAAGGCATGTACGCATACGAGCCACGTCTAACATAGAACGGTCTACTGAACTATGCTTTGACACGAGAAGTATGGGCACATACCAGACCAAGCTCAACATGGAAAGGCGCAAGCCATAGGCGGAAGGTGATGCAATGAATGCATGCAAACTACGATGCAATGGGTATGGATACTATGGATATGGCACGCAAGCCAAACCAAATCTTGCCTAGGAAAGGCATGTACGCAAGCAAGCAGCGGCTAACATAGAACGGTCTACTGAACTATGCTTCGACGTGAAAAGTATGGGCACATACCAGACCAAGCTCAACATGGAAAGGCGCAAGCCATAGATAGAAGGTGATGCAGTGAATGTATGCAAACTATTATGTAATATTAATGGATACTATGGATGTGGCACGCGTGCCAAACCAAATCTTGCCTAGGAAAGGCATGTACACAAACAAGCCATGTCTAACACAGAAAAGGTGCTGCAACCCTCAAACCAACATACCAGCGTGGAATAGGCGCGTACACATGCAGAACTGTGCTTTAACGTGAAAAATAAGGGCACATACCAGACCAAGCTCAACATGGAAAGGCGCAAGCCATAGGTGGAAGGGATGCGATGAATGCATGCAATGGAAGGGATACAATATTAATGGATACTATGGATGTGGCACGCGTGCCAAACCAAATCTTGCCTAGGAAAGGCATGTACGCATACAAGTCGCGGCTAACATAGTACGGTCTACTGAACTATGTTTTGACGTGAAGAGTATGGGCACATACCAAACCAAGCTCGACATGGAAAGGCGCGAGCCATAGGCGGAGAGGATGCAATGGATGCATGCAAGCTATTATGCAATATATACAAATATGCACTACATTCAATGATGCATGACAATGCAGTGTTTACAATGCATGTATTTACAATGCATGTATCTACGATGATGCATGACAATGCAACTATATATTTTTTGTTTGTTTTTTGAAATGCATGATGCATGGAATGCTCGACAACGCAAGTCGCTTGAATGACAATGCATGATCTTCCTAGTGCGCGATGACATGCGGCTATGAGATGCATGACGATGCGCGATGCATGAGGATGCATGGAGATGTACAATTTTGAAATGCGCGACAATGCGCGGTTTTTGAGATGCATGACGATGCATGATTTCGAAATGCGCGACAATGCGTGGCTTTTGAGATGCAATGCACAAGACAGTGCGATGAAATGCATGCCAAATGCAATGGGATGCGCGACAACGTGACCGAAGGTCTTGCACCTCCCAAAGATTTAAGGTCTCCCAGACCGTGACGCGGGAAAAGTGCATGACGATACAAATTGTGCGCGTTATAATGCGTGTAGTCATGCAAAACGATGCAAGGGATGATGGCCCTGTTTGGTAGAGCTATGGGAAAGTGCTTATAGCTTATGCCTAAACAGCTTATAGCTTATAACTATGAACATAAGCTGATTTCTGACTTATAAATTAAACATCTCTTGCCCCACTCAAAGAATAAGCTGATTTCTGACTTCTAAAAAGCTATAAGTTATAAGCTATAAGCTAAACCAAACATATCAAAATAACTTAAATTAATCTGAAAGCTGAAATAAGCAACTTTTAAGCTATACCAAACAGGGCTGATGTGTACTACAACGCATGCGGACATGCGTAACAATAAAGGTTTTGCACCTTCGAAGGATTTAAGGTCTCCTAGACCGTGATGCGGGATGCAAAGTGATGCACCTTGCAAGTGCATATCTTATGATCATGCAAAGGATGTTGTGATGAAGCAAATATGCAAAATAAATGCAACATTTTAAGCGAATGCTATGCAAGCAAGTAAACATGAACCAAACTACATCTCATGCAGAAATGATGTAAGAGATTTAAGCAATTCTCACGGCGTCTCACGTGGAGAAGGCTAAAAGCGACTACCGAGAATACTCGGAGTCTCAAACACAACATCTCTCAACGTATCGTACACAGGAGAGGAAAGAGAAAAGAAACCTCTCAGCGTAATACACACAAGAGAGAAACAACGCCAGTAAAAAGGCGCACAACAATGCGGGAGAAGCACGCGCGACAACGCAAGTGAAATGAGTGCACAACAATGCAACTGTGATGTGCATCGCGGCGCGATGCGACGCACCAGACAGTATGATGAATGCATGCAACGCATACGGGGCAACTTTTGAATCTTGTAAAAGGCAAAAGGATACAAAAGGATACAACATTGCATGAATTCGAGTGCCACGCGCAAAAGACACGGTCTGAGGTCAAAACGGAAGTCGGTTGAGCGTCGGAGATGCACTTTTCTTGCACTTTCTTGGGCTATGAAGACCAAAAACTACACATATGGCCTGAACAAGGCTGTAGGAAGATCACCAGCCAGACTAGGAAGCCACCGGCTGTCCATCGGCTGCCAAAAAGTTCCATTGGCACAATATTCTGCCGACCGGCAAAATATATTGCCGATCGGCCAAAAGTGCCTGAATTGGGGGCAGACTTGACATTTCACCTTGGGTCTTTTAAAATAGGGTTCCAAACCCTATTTCTTCACTTCCTCTTGGTCGAAATCTCACACACTCTCTCTCTAGAGCGTTTTCCCCTCCTCGTTTCCTCGTTTTCTTCGCGTTCTACGCCCATTTCGTCGTCGGATTCGCGATTCCCTTCACGTTTTAGACATTTTTAACCGATTAAAACTTCGTCTCGGTACGTCCTTTGCTATTTCCACCTTTTGGGGCTTGTTCCCCTCGAGTTTCTCTCGAGTTTCGTGCCTTTTTCCTACTCCGACTTTTCTGGCCGTTTTCTACCCTCTTGGGGTTGACTTTTCGGTTGACCCTTCGTATTCTTTCCTATTTTTCCCTCTTCCAGCCATTCTCACATTCTCTTCGAGATGGCGGATGATCTTCCAGAGGGTGGGGCTTCTCCAGATCACGAGATGGATCTCGGGGCCGAGCTCCTTCCTTTAAGCGAGCGCCCGTTCGACCCGGCGACCTACCGGCCGGCAATCCATGTGCTACCTCCTGACGGTCTTCGCCAGTTTCGGAGCTTCGATAGGGCGATGCCTCCCGAGCTTCTACTACGTGAGCCTGCCTCTCATCTATCCTTCGGCACTTCCGAGGTAACATTTTTTGTTTTACTTTCTGCAATGTAGAACTTTTAACTGCTGACTGTCATAGCTGATTACATTCTTTAATTGCTTTAGCTCAGATGCTCTGATACACTGTGTATTGTAGTTGATCGCAAACACACTTGCAACTGATATCTATTTAAGATCGACACATGCACACACACTGCACTAGCCTTGGACCATTCAAACACACGGTACACACCGTATTTCATTGCAAACTCACCGACACCCGGTACCTGTTTGAATCTGAAAAACTTGCATGCATGCTAAATTTGCACTGAACCACGTAAACACGCTGACGCATCACACGTTGTAGTTCACTTGTAAACACATCGGTACTCGGTATCTGTTTGAATTTGAAAACACGCACACATGCTACATTTGCACTGAACCACTCAAACACGCTGACGCATCACACGTTGTAGTTCACTGTAAACACACCGGCACCCGGTATCTGCTTGAACTTGAAAACATGTACACATGCTGTATTTATCTCAATTCTTCATGCCTTACAGAACTGGTATATTTATCATTGCTTCGCAACTGTGTTCTTGAAAACAGGGGGATTCCCATACCGTCCGTGGGTATGGGAACATCGCCGCTCAAGACTGGTATGCAGAGTTACCCGAGGCGGTTCGCCACATTGTGGACCAGGTCGGCTTTGGCGCATTTTGCAGGGGGCTATCCCGGTTCACTATGTGCAGGCCTCTCCTCGCTGCTCTAGCGGAGAGGTGGTGGGATACCACCGACTCGTTCCATCTTTCTGCTACGGGAGACATGACGATGACTCCCTATGATTTCTCGATGCTCACAGGCATCGGGGTAGGGGGTGATCTGATCCCCTTTGACATTGATATGGACGAGTGGACCGCTGCTTAGGTCTATCTGCTTGGCGCGGCGCCGCCTCTCGTCTGTCCAGGCTTCGTCCGATATTCTTGGTTTGAGGTGCAGTTCAGGGTCCAGCTCGCGTTAGGGGAGGAGGCTGTGGAGCAGTATGCGCGCGGCTTTCTGATGTTTCTGCTGGGGACTGCCCTTTTCGCCGACCGGGCGAACACTGTGCCCCTCTGCCTGCTCAGTGCACTGGTGGATGTTAGGCAGATCTTGCATTATGACTGGGGTGGCGCCGCTTTGGCCACTCTTTACGGATACATGAGCTCAGTCTCCCGTGGCAGCGGGCAGTTGCTCCGAGACTACTGGCGAGCTTGGGAGGTACGTCTTCTTCTCTGCTTTACATTTCTGCTCTACATTTTCTGTTCTTTGTACTGTACTCTGTGGTTTGCTTCGCACTAACTGTATACTGTACACACGGCACACACATACTCTACTCTGCACTGATTGTACATTGCTCACACTATACACTCTGCACAATACACTGCATAATACACGGCTCTGTTATTTCTGCTTTATTCTGCATTCTGCTTTATCTGATAAGCATACTGGTATTTTCTCTGCAGCTGTGGGTCTATGCCTACTTTCCCAGATTGGAGCCAGTGCCCGACATGGAGACTCCTTTGGTCGTCCCTTTCTCGCGCCGTTTTGACGGGAGGTGCGTGCGGAGGCCCCGAGAGACGTTTAGCTTCTTCCGCCGCTACTTCGACACTATCACCCCTGCCGAGGTATGTTTTACTTGCAGTTCATTTAAGCTTCGTCTTTCCACTGTATGTTTCAATAATAGTAAATAACAAACTGTATTTCAATTCCAGATCACCTGGCAGCCGTGGGCTCCACTGCCAGCGACGATTCGGGATCGGTTTGCCAGTGCTGAGGAGACCTCGCGTTTCCGGAGACCTCGCGTTTCCGGATTCTGCTGGAGGGCCCGGTCTGTTGGGCTTGGTACCTGGGCGAGCGTTTCCTACGCCAGACCCTAGGTTTACCCGAGCAGATAGTCCCGGTGTACCCTCCTGAGCATATGAGGGATACCGAGAGATTCACTGCCAAGCAGATGGCGGACTACACCATTGGCTGGGATGCGAGCGACTACAGGGGGGAGGGCGATTACTCGGAGTACATCCAGACCTTCATCATGCGACCTCTGGGCGGCAGCCGTCGAGCTGAGAGAGAGAGGCCTGCAGCGCCAGTGACTGGAGCGGGAGCATCGAGGAAAGCTCGAGTACGTGGTAGAGGTGGAGTTCAGAGAGGGCGGGGGACTGGCTGGCCTGCTTTGCCCACTTCACTGACTTTCAGAGGATAGGGTGGGGCGACCTACCAGATCCCCTTTACTCCTCCCCCGGCTGATCACGAGTTGGTCGGTGTCCCCGACTTGCCTCCGGTATGTATTACTTCATTTCGCGTCTTGTACTGTTATCTCATTTCAGTTTATTTTGATATTCCGCAGAATATTGATGTATCTGATATTTTTGCAGGCTTTCTCCGAGTACACCCGGCAGTCATTGGAGATGAATGCCTCCATGATGGGGATGCTACAGCGGACCTTCGACCTCCTGGCCCTTTACAGTATTCCGGTATGTTCCTCCTGACCACAGTCTCAAACCCTACATAAACTGTTTCACATAATCTGATGCACAACACAACACCTGGTAAACTGCTCACAGCATTCATACACTATATTCACACACTGTACTCATACACTGCATTCTGTACTGATAAACTGCTCACGGCACTCTCAGACTGTACTCACACACTGTATTCTGCACTGATAAACTGCTCACAGCATTCACACACTGTACTCACACACTGCATTCTGTACTGATAAACTGCTCACGGCATCCATACACTGTACTCATACACTACATTCTGTACTGATAAACTGCTCACGGCATCCATACACTGTACTCATACACTGCATTCTGCATTGATTTACTGCTCACGACATTCTGATGTATTTGCCTTTCATGCCTTTTTTAGCCTCCCTTCCAGATTCCTCCAGTGGGTGACGCTCCAACTGGGCCTTCTGTTTCTACGTGGAATGGCAAAGCATACCCCCGCACCAGGGGGAGGCACACTCATGTCGGGAGTAGCTCGCGGGCTCCAGTCCCAGACGATGAGTCGGAGGCAGAGGCAGAGGCGGAGTCATCTGAGAAGGAGACCGGGGACAGCTCGGGCTCGGGCTCAGACGGTGATGCTCCTGGACTTCTGCCCAGGAAGAGGGCGAGGACGGATCCCCAGGCGTGAGACCACTGATGCTGCTTCAGATTTTGGCTGCTTTTCCTTTTCCTTCTTTTGTACCTTTTCTCTTTTTGGTAGTTAGATTACCTTGTACTGCCGCAGGCAGATTTTTCTTTCCAAAACTTATGTACTTGAAAAGATTATGAAATGAAACAAACTTTTTGTCTAAAAGTTGTTACATTTGTGTATCTCATGCATTGCATCGCATTACATCATATCATATTACATCTCAATGTAAATGAAATTGGTCTGTTGTCTAAAAATTAAGCACTTGTAAATTGAGCACTTGTACTGTAATAATCGGACGACCATCCAGCAAATAGCAAAACAACCCAAGCAAACCACTACTTAACCTGAACACACAACCCATACTCTGTTGGGAAGTAATCTACATACAGCCCATAGCTCAGTATTTGGTTCATTCTACACACAGCAAATCCTGAACAAACAGCCCCAATCTGACAAGACGGACTACGAAAGCTGAAACGGTTGCAGTTGAAACATACTCGAATGCCCCAAATTTTCCCTTTTCTATGTAGAGAATGGCACAGCACTCTGAGCACAAATGATTTTAACTTTTGAAGAGGGGTTCTGCAACCGGGGTATCGAGCCTAAAACCGAACACAGCGGGAAAGACTCAAACAAAAGGTGAGCGGCCTGGACACAACGAGGCACGCTCGGAAAAGACTCAAGACGAAAGTTGAGGTAAACAAGACAAAAGACACGACACACGGACGTGTTTATAAAAATAAAAGACCTCAGATCTTGAGGAGCCAGTTCCTCCGGGTATATTCCCACCCTTTTCTAATTTGTGATTCTCACATCGCTCGGCCCTCAGGCTTGGTTTTTCTCTCAAAACCCTCTTGCTCACTTCTCTTTCCGCTTACACCTCTCTATTCTTTATTCTCTCATTTTTTCATCCCTCCCTAGGGTGATTGATGAATGAATAGGGAATTGCGGGTTCATGCCCAACACCGTTAGCCCACGGCTATTTCTTCTGGCGGATAGAGTGCCTTTCTGGCAAGTATGTTGACGGTGGAGAACAAACAGAAGACCTGACTCAATTGCGCCCCTAGTTCATCACTTTGACCATTTTTTGTTTTCTAAAACAGTTTTGACCAAAATGAGAGTCGGATTAACATACTTGTCCGATTTTTGAATTGAAAATCATGCAAGTCAGGCTGTGAGCACTGAAAATTTTCCTTTTGGGGTCCAAGAAATGGTCCAGTTTTGGAAAATGAAATAGTTTTTGAGAAAATAGTCAACTTCAGTAAAAATTTTCAAAAACTATTTTTTGCAAACAGTCAATGCTCAACGAGCACGACACTTACCCTCGAGATGTGCAACCTCGGATCGGAGGCAATGGAAAATTGCCCCTTGCTTAAAGGGGGGACATGGCAACGGAAAGTTGCCCCTGGTTTGGATTATAACTTGTGGCAACGTAAAGTTGCCCCTTGTCTGGATGGTGCCGCAGCATGCTGTAAACTGCTTTTATCAACGACGACTGAACTCCGAAGACGACAGTGTGAACCAATATATGGACACAGTCACTGTAAGAGCAATGGTGGCTGAACTTCAAGATGAAGTTGCCTACGTATCCCAAACATGGGAATCAAGCCTTACTTAGTTCCGGTTGTTACAACTGAATTGTCGGATGCAGAGGAAGCAAGGATGATCAAAACCATTACATGGACTGAGGCGCTATGAAAGCGTCGGGGGCTGGACTTCAAGACGAAGTTGCCTACGTATCCCAAACATGGGAATCAAGCCTTACGTAGTTCCGATTAAGGTACACTCGGGTATTAACCTTTACTTTTCTGGCTCTAACTTTTGCCAAGGTGCCCAATGCGGGTTTTCGACCTTGCGAGCTTCTTTTCTTTTTTCTTTTTCTTTTTTTTTTCACTTCTTTTCTTCCTTCTTTTTCTTCAATTTTTTTTGCATTTATTTTTATTTTTATTTATTTTTTCTTTTTTATTTTGCCTTGCCCTAACTTTTGCTTGGGTCGCCCTTTCGGGTTTTCGGCCCAGCGGGCCTCTCAAAGGGTAAAAGTGTAACAAGTCCATGCCAAATGGTTTTGAAATTGAAACCCTCTGTATTCGGGAGAGTGATTATTGTGTTGATTTGCAGAAGAATCCATCACGGTTGCTTCACGAGCTTTTTCCAGTGAGACCTGACCTTCTTGATCTGATTTTCGTGCCTCTTGCTCAAGGACAGCTTCAAATTAGGCCACACAGGCCTTACATGGCAGTTAACTATTGAACGTTTTGAACGGATTCCAGGTTCACAACAGATAGATTGAATCTCGAGGCTGAGAGTGATCCTGGGCTGCACAATCTCAAGAGCAATTCCACACAAGTCTTCACAGGACCGTGCAAAACATTTTGTTTTTGAAAGTTTTTAAGAAAGCGACAAATCGCTCGTGCTGAAGATAGTGTGGAACCATTCTGGATCAAACCAGGATCCTTCTCAGTACTCACGCTGACAGGCATGATTTTATTCATTAAAAGTTTAGCATATCTATCTTTCTCTCAAGAATGATCAAAGTTTTGCAAAACCCGAGGAATTGCTTTCTCTTCGTTTTTATCACCGCAGTGTTTGAAAAGGGTTTTTTGAAAAGCTTATGTCATTACAACGATGTTCAAGGCACAAGAGAGTAGGTAGAATGTATTGTTGTTCCATTCACATCCTCTAGCACAACTAGCTTAAACAGCAACAAGTACGGAAATGTGATAGCCGCAGCTGTTTCATTCAGATTCCCTGACTGTGACTGGCTCCTCAACCGAGACAGACTCAAAAGGAAAAGCAAAAGGATAATTACAAAACGGTGTTTGAGGCAACAACCCCGGAATCACCTGCCATTCTATACAAAGGGGACTGACTCGCTATAACAAGACAGACCCGTGAGCAAAGAGGACTGACTCAAGACAATGAGACAGACTCAAAATAAAACAAAGACCGACTCGACACTCAAGCCAGATTTTACAAAACTAGCATTCGCAGATGCTCCAAAATGCGTGCCAGATGCCACATCAAAAACACTGGGCCCCGCTCACAAGTGGTCCAACCCTGATCACATACTTACAGTATCCGCATCCTCAAAATCCAATAGCTGGGTAGTAACGGACTTGGCTGAGGTGGGCGGGAGGATAACTTCGTTGTCAATCAAATCTTGTACCTCATGACGGAGGCGGAAACAATTGTCAGTAGCATGGCCCGTCTGCTGGTGGTACGCGCAGTACTGAGTAGGGTCATGAGTAGCAGGGAGGTTTTTCGGAAGAGGCTGAGGCTCCAGGGGTTTAAGGTGTCCCCTCTCGGCAAGGATCTGAAGTGCCTTGGACAATGGCATGCATAGAGCATGGAAGACCCTGCGCCCTCGGGGCAGGTACTTCGAAGGTTGAGTATTCTTGCTAGACGCACTAGCAAACGGGTCGGCAGGCGTGGTCTTGGGTTTCTGATCCTTCCCGGATACAAGGTTGGGAGCGGGAAGAACTGTTCTGGCATGACGGGGCCTATCCCGACTTTCTGACTGACTTGAACTACCCTCAGGTGGAGCGCGGAAAGCGTCCTCCACAGCTTTTGCCATAACTGTAGATATCTGTTGCTTGTTCATCCCCCCGACTTTCAAAGCCTCGACTGCCCACAGCAGTTGTTCGATAGGATCGACATCTGCCTTCATTTTGCCTTTGTCTCTGGCCTCAGCCTGATCTAGGATTTGGGTTGGTATGTCGTTGCCATAGCTGGAGGCCATCTCCGGTTGGCTAAGTTCAATCACAATCCGTCCCAACAGCGGGGGCTCATGGGGTACAAAACTCCCGGCATATGGTGCAGCTGGTGGCGAAGCTGACATCCCGTAAGTGAGATCCGCCATGGACCTTTGGAGATCACCTATCATTCCCATTAACTCGAATATGGTGGGCTCGTGAGCCTGATATAGCTAGGGGGTCCAAACCGAGTGCGCAACCGGCGATCTGGGTGGATGCGGCACATCGACATTGGTCTCACTTTGCAGAGTGATCCCTTGATCTAATGCAGCTGTCATAACCACTATCTCTTTCGAATTCTGTGTCATCGTAAGTCCTGCCTCAGCAAGGGGGAACACTAACTATTCTGGAACCCTCTGAACCTTGAAAGAAAAAAAAGCAAGCAGCATTTCAGCCCAAACAGATCAAACACAGGTGCAGCCAAACAACTGTACTCTATTACTGATCACTGTTCCCCAGAAATTACTGTCCAAAACACTGAATCGGATACCCTCAGATATAACTGATTCTATCAAATACTGACATTGGTGCCCTCGGGCCTGATACTCAAACTTTGCAAACTGATGTGTGCGTTCCTGCAGAGATACACTCTAAAAGCACAAAACAAGTAGAGAGAGCAAAAATACCCCTATGTTGGGGTAGGGTTTCCCTGTCCTATTTTGTCAGGAGTTAGGGTTTCACTATGCACACAGCGGTTTCAAACAACCTAACATCGGGTAAGCAACCTGTCCTAGTTTGGAATGGTCACTATGGATTCCGAATATGCACTAGGTCGAATGGTCAAAAAGGGTGCCCCGGTAAAACCGGGGTTTGTGTTCCCATACTGGCAGAGCCCGCAACCGGTTAGCCTTATGGCATGCTTTGACAAAGTCATGCCTCCGGCAAACCGCTCAGGAATAGCAGATGGCCAACACGGTGTCCTAGGCGCACCAATGCACATGCAATGCAAAGAGACACATAAATGAAATCAAAACAGGATATCACGAGTTCGAGTCAAGCTCTCTAAACTCCCCAGCAGAGTCGCCAGAAATTGTAGACGTCCCCGAACGCCCTGGGGGGATGAACCCCGTTCTGTTCATATTGGGCTTACTATAGTTCGGACTCGATTTGTCACGGTTCTTAATCTTGAACCAAAGAGTCCAAATCTGCAAATCGTTTTGAGAAAATAGATTTTTGAAAAGAAGTGCCAAACATGGACTGCTTTGCCAAATACAGAGTCGCCACCTAAATATTTTATTTTGGGAAATTTAGGAAACCCTGACTCGGTGCCAAAGGCCACGTGTCCGTCATCACCAAAGTTGCCTCGGCTCGGGAGCTTGGGTACGATTGGGGAAGGTCAGCTATGAGCACCCCCTCTCGCCCGGTCCGAAGACCGGCCTCTACTAACCGTGATATCCGTTTTTGAAAACGTTATGTGTTCTTATTCTGGTTATTAGCCTAGAATTACTATGTTATGCGCATAGCAAACAAGTATAGACTAGATCGCCTAATTTGGAAACAAGCATTGCATATCCGTTTGTTTTAGAAAATGCTTTGGGATTTGCTACTCGCAAGTAGGCTAAAAGACGGATTTCAATGAGTTGTTCCAACTCAGGCAATCTAGGCTTCACCCATAGGCATTCAGGCAGTTTATCTCACATAAGCATCTAGCCACATGGTAAGTATGCTGTCATGATAGCACTCACACGCATGCGGTATCCTAAAGCATGAAAATACTTACATCGTACTCTGTGCCAAAACAATAAACTAATTAGCAGATATGCATGGTCCTAGTTCATGTCAAATTGACTAATGCAACACATATAGAATGCAATTAGGGTAGGCTCGGCTAACCTAAACATGTCATGTGAAATGCAATTAGCATGATGCGCCGAACGTTGCATGGCAATGCAATTCAAGCAATATATGCACCAATTACACTCCTTATCATGTTAAGGACTCAAAGGAGGATGTGCCTCGATTCTCGGACCACCAATCACGCATTTCCATGCATGATGGCCCAAATAATCAAGTGTGCAACTTCAATTTCAAATGCAATGCAAACCAAACAAACAAGGGCCCACTCCCTATCACTTGATCAAGGGACAAGGCATGCATGGTAGATGGAATGCAACCTAGGCATGTTAACTAGTACGCAACATGGCATGAAAGGAAGCATGCAAACATGCAATTCACATTAGGTTCACAACCTTAGGAACAAAGCAAACAAGCGTGCCATAACTATGCAAACTACTAGAGCATACAAGATGCAATCTAATCATGCAACATGCTAGCAATTTGACCAAGGGAATACATGGCACATGCAAGTGATTTCAAGCACGCAACATATGCAAGCAAAGCATGCAAACATGGTACAATGTAACAACACTTGAATGACATGCAAGGGATGAACTTACACTATTTGGACAGCTCTAGATTAGGTCCAAAACAGTGGCTAATGAGCTCAAGAATGAAGGCAAAATGACATGCAAACATGCATGCACTTATGGTCCAACATTTAGGCATATTAAAGAAACTTTTAAGCACACTTAAAAGGCACAAACATGGACATATAACCAACATGTTAGACACTAGAAACATGCTAGAAAAGGTGCCCAATCAAACAATTCATGCAAGTAAGGCATGCTAGAGGGGTTAGAGCTTAAGGCATACAAGAGGTATTGCATGGTGGCGATACAACGCAAGGCATGAATGACTCCAACGACTTAAAACAGTCCCTTAGCACACCAAATTATGCAAATAAGCTTCACAAAGCTTTGGCCAAAACACAAAAGCATGATAGTCTAAATGCTATGCATGTATTGAGGCAAATCATAGCATTACAAGGTAGGTATGTTAAACTAACATGGTGTACCAAAACCAACACACAAAAATGTTATATCGTGGCATAATAAGCATAAAAAGTAGCTATGGCATGATCAACAAACACTCAAACATGATGCTCCCTCAAGAGGCCAAAAAGTGCCCTTTTCAAGGACAACAAGGAGAGGGGGTGGCCCTCTCCTTCTTGGAACTTCAAGGTACCATCCTTACCACTGAAATCCCTCAAGATTTCAGTGGTGAGGAGGCCCAAACACCACAGTCCCGAAGCTCACTCAAAATAGCACAAAAAGGGGCCTCTCAAGGCTTAAGAGGGGTCAAACACCTCCAAACCACAAAACACTCTAAACAAACTATTTAGAGGGCCCAAAAATAGAACTTTTATGTATTAAACACTAAGCTTGAAAATAGTTCTAAGATGGTCAAAAATATAATGCAAAAGTGGGGTAAAAAGGGACTAGTGTCTTACCCTTGTAGACCACCTTCAAAAATGGTGGACCAGCAGCCCCTTGAGCTCCAAACCAGCTTCAAAGCTCCAAAACAAGCCTCAAGAACCTCAGTTCCAAGTGGATGGTGTGATGGTAGGTGTTTGTGCACAAAACTAAGCCTAAAACACACACAATGGCAAGAGAGGGAGAGATATAGATATAGGTTAGATACACTAACTTAAACCCTAAAACCAGAGTCTTCTCACTCTCTTCTCCAACTTCTCTAACCCTAGAACAAGGGAGAGAGGGCCTCCTCTTATAGAGGAGCCAATCTTGTATAGCTTACAAGGTAAGCTAACAAGAGGGCCATCCCTCCATACACGTGTATGGAGTAGAAGCAAATGCAAGACAGCTGTGCTAAAATATCTGCAAAAGCAGATGCACAGTAGTCGGCCGGCCAAAGATGTCATTTTGACAAAATTTACTGCCGACCGGCAACATACATTGCCGATGGCATAAAACCCTGGCCGGTGGCCTCTAGCCACGGCCGGTGATGTGTGGGGATGCCTCATAAGGCATTCCCTGCCCCTCCAAGGAAAAACACAAGTGTTTGGTGCAAAACCAGACACTAAACGGTCGAGTTCGGAGATCCTGAGGCAAGGCGTGTAGCCGAGACCTCCGGGAACTCCAAACAAACACAAACATGGATAATCACCGGGTGTTCAAATGGTGACGTCGAAGTCTTGAGGACGGTCAAAAATGGGGTGTCTACACACTCCCAAACCCCACCATTTATACATAACATCAAATTCCTAGGTTAAAAACCATATTAAAGTATAGAATATCCCTACCTTAAGGTTAGGAGAGCAAAGGAGAAGATGGAAACACTTCAAACAAGCCGAAAGCACTATCTACCTGGATCAACACGGAGCTCACAAGGTGCTCTACCTTTTTAATAAAGGGACAAGGGTTAAGAGATGCTTGGATCTTAAAGTATTTGTAGAGAGAGAGAGAGAGAGAGAGAGAGAGAGAGAGAGAGAGAGAGTTTTAGAGAGAGAGGGAGCTGGATTAGGGTTTCAAAAAGTGATGTAAAAATCCTCTGCTGCGAACTGATATACGCGGTCTTCACTCAAGCGAAGGAGTTGTCGCTCAAGCGACCAGAAACAACAAGTGAACTCCCTCGAGCGCAAGATGCGTCGCTCGAGCGTAAATTGCAAAGTTTTAGAAATTTTACAGACGTACATGCTCGCTCGAGCGCAAGAAGCCGCGCTCGAGCATAGAATAAACACCTTCAGATGTAACACAGACGCACACTTTCGCTCGAGCGCAAGAAGCCTCGCTTGAGCTAAGAAGCAAATTACACAAAGTTTACTCGAGCGAAAGAAGCCTCGCTCGAGCAAAGAACTTCATTTTCCCAGAAAAGCTGCGTCTGGGAAGGAAGCCTGAGAGCCCTCAAAACTTGCTTGAGCACAAGAAACCTCGCTCAAGCGGAGAAGCAAGTTACACAAGGCTCACTCAAGCGCAAAAAGCCTCGCTCGAGTGAAGAAGCTAAAATCTGTGCAGTAACAATCTAGACTAACTAGCAACCAACCTATTCCAAACATGCCCAACATATTCCAAAACTCAATTACAAAGAGTTAAAGGAGAAAAACAAGACACAGATACAATATTAAACCACAAAACCCGACTCCGGAACACAATGAAGGTCGGATCAAAACCGGGATCGCTATAACCTTCCCCTTTTAAAGAATTTCGTCCCTAAAATTTTAGTACAAGTTTCAAAAACCAAGATTACCCAATTTTCAAAATGTTCATAATTCAACTCTCATTATCATGACCCACCCACTAGTCATTCAAACTCTTCACAAAAGAACAAATCCTCAACATAACACTCAACATATATTACAAATATGCATTTCTCCGAAATTTAACTAATTTCAATACGTATATCTCATGTTTCCAAAACATATTTAACATTTACAATGCTTTCATAATTCAAAACATATACAATGTTCTCATAGTTCATAAACAAAACTAAAATCTCAACATACATTCAAACATCAACAAATAAGTCCAGATATTTCTCTCGGACTTCTAATTCACGCTCCCATGTTGCTTCCTTAACCCCGTGATGTTTCCACACTACTTTGACCAAGGGAATTGTCTTGCCTCGAAAGACTTGATCCCGTCTATCCAAGACACTCACCGGTCTCTCCTCATATGAGGCATCCTTGTCTACCTCTAAGTCAGTCCAATCCAACACATACGATGGATCTGGCTCATACGTCCAAAGCATACTAATATGAAACACGTCATGCACTCCGGAAAGTTGTGGTAGCAACGCCAAATGATAGGCAACCTTCTCAATCTGCTCAAGGATCTCAAAAGGGCTAATAAATCGAGGGGATAACTTCTTACTCTTCCCAAATCTCATCAAACCCCGTCTAGGAGATATTTAGAAAAAGACATAATCACTCACCTCGAATGACAAAGTTCTCCTTCTACGGTCGGCATAACTCTTTTGGCGACTCTGGGCTGTAACTAACCTCTTACGGATAAGTGCCACTTTCTCTGTCGTTTCCTGAACCAACTTTAGACCCAACAAAGGTGCATCACCCACCTCAGTCCAACACACTGGAGATCTACACGGTCGGCCATACAAGGCCTCGAGCGGTGCCATGCCAATACTCGATTGGAAACTGTTATTGTAGGCAAACTCCACTAAAGGTAAGTGTCTCTCCCACGACCCTTTAAAGTCAATGACACAGCCTTGAAGCATATCCTCAAGGATCTGAATAGTACGCTCGAAGTGTCCATCAGTCTGAGGATGGTAAGTAGTACTAACAGTCAATCTAGTGCCCAAGGCACTCTGCAAACTCTGCCACAATCGAGCAGTGAAACGCAGATCTTTATCTGAAACAATCATCACAGGGACCCCGTGTAACCTCACTATGTCCCAAATATACAAGTCAACATGGTAATCTACCGAATCTCTTACGCGCATAGGAATAAAATGCGCCGACTTGATCAACCGGTCAACTACCACCCAGATGGCATTGCTACCCCGTTGAGTCCTCGGAAGGCCCAAAACAAAATCTATCGTGACATGCTCCCACTTCCACTCAGCTATAGGCAAGGGTTGCAACAAACCCATTGGCCTCTAATGTTCGGCCTTCACTTGCTGGCAAGTAAGGCACTTCGATACAAACACTGCCACATCCTTCTTTATACACCTCCATTAAAATTGACGACTCAGATCATGATACATCTTTGTGTCTCCCGAATGCACCGTAAGGCGTGAATGGTGAAACTCTCGGAGTACTTCCTCTTGACAAGACTCCGACACAAACAAGCGATTGCGGTATCTCACACTCAAGTCGGGATACACAGTTAAACCCTTCTCTACCTTCTCACTGGAGATCTTCTCCCGAAGAGATTCTACCTCAAAGTCACCCTTTGTGCTTCTAATATTCGGTTCATAAGTGTCGATTGTGCAACTACAGAAAATAAGGCTGTAGACTCAATAGATGCGCCCAGATGCAAGTCAAACTCCCCAAGAGCACCCAACATCTCCCATTCCCGGATGGAAATACAAGCTACACTATTGATAGATTTCCTACTTAGGGCATCGGCCACAACATTGGCCTTCCCTGGATGGTAATGTAACTCGAAGTCATAATCCTCTATGAACTCCATCTACCTTCTCTGCCTCAAATTCAAGTCCTTCTGTGTAAACAGATAATTTAGACTCTTTTGGTCAGAAAACATCTCAAATCTCTCACCATACAGATAGTGCCTCCAAATCTTCAAGGCAAAAATCATAGCTGCTAACTCTAAGTCGTGAGTAAGATAATTCCTCTTGTGGGTTTTCAACTGCTGCGAGCCATAGGCTACTACATTCCCTTCTTGCATCAATACACAACCCAAACCTTCCCGCGAAGCATCACAATACACCGAATAGCCCAAACCTCTCTCCGGAATAATCAAGACTGGAGCGGTGGTAAGTCTAACCTTAAGTTCTTGGAACGACTTTTCACAAGTATCACTCCACACAAATTTGACCAATTTCCTCATCAATCTAGTCAAAGGCGAATCTAATCTGGAGAAATCCTTCACAAACCGACGGTAATACCCAGCTAACCCCAAGAAACTACGAATCTCGAAAGCATTCTTAGGTTGCGCCCAATCTTGCACTGCCTTAATTTTGGATGAATCTACAGCCACCCCTTCCCTGGATACTACATGGCCTAAGAACTTAACCTCTTTTAGCCAGAACTCACACTTCTCGAACTTAGCATACAGCTTATGGGCTCTAAGCAACTCGAGCACCACTCGCAAGTGTTCCTCGTGCTTCTCCTCAGAGGGCGAGTAAATCAAGATGTCGTCCACGAAAACGACCACGAAACGATCTAAGAATTCTCGGAATATTCGAATCATCAAGTCCATGAACACAGCTGGGGCATTGGTTAGCCCAAAAGGCATTACAAGAAACTCATAGTGGCCATACCGCGTATGTCGTCTTCGGGATATCCTCCTCCCTGACCCTCAACTGGTGGTAACCCGATCTTAGGTCTATCTTGGAGAAACAACGAGACCCTTTCAACTGGTCAAACAGATCATCTATACGAGGCATTGGATACTTCTTAACCGTAACCCAGTACAACTTTCGGTAGTCAATACAAAGTTGCAAGGCTCTATCTTTCTTTTCAACAAAGAGGACCGGTGCTACCTAAGGCGAAGTACTAGGGCGAATAAAGCCCTTATCTAGTAACTCTTGGAGCTGAATCTTCAATTCACTCAACTCAGCTGGCGCAAACCGATACGGTACCATAGAAATTGGTGTTGTGCCAGGCACTAAATCAATAGAGAACTTGATCTCTCGATGGGGTGGTAAACTAATAAGATCCTCAGGAAAGACATCCGAGTACTCACAAACCATTCTTGGCAACATAACTCGGGCCTCATCACACTCACTACTCAAAAAGCTAGCAAGAAGACAACTGAGTTCACTCCGCCCCCGCGGATCATACACTGGTGGTAAGACTCTACCAACTCGATCCCCCAAGAATTGAAAGCAATCACCGCTCAAGCTACATACAGTAACCCTCTAACAGTAGCAATCTATAACAGTCCGGTATGACGATAACCAATCCATATCTAGAATAACATCAAAACTAGACATGTGCATCAAGACAAAAGAAAAAGGAAGCCCATAATCGGTGACCTCTATATCACAGCCTCGACACCCCTGTTTCAAAACCATCTCACCCTCAACAGGTGACACAACACAAATAAGAGATGCTAACTGTGCCAACTCCAACCCTAAAATGGATGCAAATGCAAAAGATATAAAGGAGTGGGATGCACCCGTATCAATTAACACATTAGCAACCAAGTTACAAAACAAAAAGGTACCTCTCACAACAGATGGAGCCGGTACAAGATCTGGCACTGTAACAACATACACGCGCCCTGTAGGTCTCTGATCTACCTACTCAGCCCTCAGAGCATAAGACTGCTGCACTAACTAAGCCGAAGAGGCTCCTTGATTGGCCCTCGAGGCCTGTACTGACTACGCTGGCTAGTGACTATGTGTCTGCCTCGAACCAAACGCACCAGGTGTGCCACCTAACTGTGGGCAAAACCTCTTCAAGTGCCCCCGCCTGCCCACACTGATAACAAGTGAGCGACTAGCCTCTGCCCTAACTCTAGCCCTAAGAACGAGCCGAAGATAAAGCTGCTCGTTGCTCTCCTCCCCTCTATGGGCAAGCTGGAGATTTGTGGCCTAACTGACCACATTTGAAACAAGTGATGTCTCCCTGATCACCTCTCTCAGAACCCGAACTCGGCACTGGAAATATAGACCTCAAATGCGCTCCTTGGGACTGCTGAGGGTTAGAACCCCTCTGCCTCTTATTGTCCCCCTGACCGTCCTGACTCCTTCTGGAGCCCCTTATCATCTTCTCTTCCGCGTGCATGATAGTCTCAAGATGGGCTGTAGCCTCCACAAGGTGCCCATAATCCTTAATCATGGACCCAGCCACTCTGAACATGAGTCTAGTCCGCAACCTCTTCTCAAACTCCAAACATCGGCGCTCTTCAATCGCTACCAACTTTGGTGCAAATCTAGACAGGCTAGTAAATATGGCTTCAAACTCAGCCACCGGTGTGTTCAACTGTTTGAGTTGAGAAAACTGATCTGTCAGCTTCTTCCTCACTGTAGCAGGTAAGTACTTATCATGGAAAGCATCAACAAAGGCTTCCCAAGTCCCCCCAATGCCCCTCCGCACACATTTCCACCACTGACCTGCGTCTCCCTTCAGCTGGAAAGATGCCAGGGTCATTCTCAAATCTCCATCTTCGATGCCAAGCATCTCAAACGTCTTCACCATCTGTTCCAACCACTCGTCAGCCTTCAGTGGCTCCTTAGGATCACCCAAAAAATCGTCCGAATTCGACCGGAAGAACTCTCTCTTCAGAAAGGATGGCCCAGCTTCAGCTACTTGGGCTTAGACTTGATTCTCAGCCCTGAGAATGTCCATAGATTCCCTCAATGCTCCTACCATTTCACGGGCTAAGGAGCCCATGGCCTGTTGACCTACTGGTTCGGCCACGTTGGCCTGACCAATTCTATCCTCCTGCACCGAAATCTCATCTGGTATATGCATCTCGTGCCTCCTAGGCCTACCACGCCTACCACCACAACCTCTTCCTGACATCCTAATAAAGGTAACAAAAGAAATTAGCACATTTACAAATGTGCCGAAGCTATCTCACTTGTGTCCTAATACGATGGACAGCTGTAATTCACTCCACGTAAGCACTTAATCACATAAGCACATACGAATTTCATTCCTAGATAGTGACTCTCCCGCAGCATTGCTAGAGTTCCAATTAGAAACAACAGTGACCAAGTGCTCTGCTAACAGGACTTCCAAAAACCAGTAGACCTAGTCAACATTTTAGGAACTAAATCTCATACCCATATAATCACATAAGCATGTTATCATATAAGCATATAACATCATAATTAAGTCTCTAACAAGTGAGACAAACCCATTGTGGTACTAAACCCATTGTGGTACTAACCACTTCCCATGTATCCAAAGTATTCAAACCTGGTACGCTCTGATACCAAGTTGTAACGCCCTCAAAAGACAAAGAGGATAATCCAACCCGAGAGATTCATAAATATAATAGAAAATGTTATGCATTCATTCATCAAAGTATTTATTACAAAAGGGGTATTACATGCATTATACTTTCATAAACATTCATTCTGAAACTATAGCATGTAACACTAATTGTGAACAACAAAATAAATGCCCTACGGGCTTACATCTTTCCAAGATATCTCATGGTCACAACAAAAGAAAGAGTCCTAGCTCAATACATATAAAGCCCTTAGCTTGAATAAACATTTAACACAAAACAAAATAATAAAATGAAGCCTTCAGCCTCTAAACCTCCCAAGCTATGTCCTTGGTGGCGGCATGTCACCTGTATTTGAAAATGATTTCCCAAGTAGGATAAGCCAAAGCCCAGTAGAAATATGCTAAAACAGTATATGAAATTTAACTAAGATATAAGTATCAGATAAATATTCAATACTTAAAACCAACTAACATCTTTTCATGACCAATCAATAACGACATCAATATCTCAAACCATTTCCATTCACTTATTCAAATCAACTCATAGATACAATTCCTTGTTATCAAAACAATCCCAAACAAGGCTACAACTCATTCGTTAATGCAGCAATAATAACCATTATTCAAACACTTCAATTTTCTTGCCATTTTATGGAATCACATCTAAGGGAACCGGCACCCATATATATATATATAAGATTCGGGACTTTCACACTGGATACTCCGCCCAACTTAATTTTCAATAGAGTCTATCCCCTATCTCCACCCAAACAATGATATATATACAATGTATTTAAAAGAGTTGTCATATACAATGACTAACCAAATCACATATTCAATGGTTTAATCAAACCGTCATATTCAATGACATAATCCACATGATTAGTTTCAATTTACCTAATCCTCATGCTGTTTCTACAACAATCATATCTATCCTCCACCGATAGCCCAAAGCAGATATCTCTAAATAGATATACAATCTATCAAATAGATAATTTATCATATTTTCTATAGGTGAGTGATTTATCAAATCCAACTACACATTTCATTTATACATCCTCTAATTTCATATTTCCCAAACAATTTCATTATGTATACAAGATGAGTTATTGAACCCAAATTAGGGCAAATTTCCCCTTTTCTCAAATATCAATCCCAAGGCCAAATTTCCCATTTGATCACAAGAGAGCTACTTATTCAAAGCCCCAAAGTCATTTTACAAACCCACATGGAAAACCTCTCTTTTAATTTGTACTCAAAGCCCTAGTTTATTCAAATCACTCCCAAACCCTACCATTTATACATAACATCAAATTCCTAGGTTAAAAACCATATTAAAGTATAGAATATCCCTACCTCAAGGTTAGGAGAGCAAAGGAGAAGATGGAGACACTTCAAACAAGCCGAAACCACGATCTACCCGGATCAACACTGAGCTCACAAAGTGCTCTACCTTTTTAATAAATGGACAAGGGTTGAGAGATGCTTGGATCTTGAAGTATTTATAAAGAGAGAGAGAGAGAGAGAGAGAGAGAGAGAGAGAGAGAAAGAGAGAGAGAGAGAGAGTTTTAGAGAGAGACGGAGCTGGATTAGGGTTTTGAGGAGAAAGGAAATCAAAAAGTGATGTAAAAATCCTCTACTGCGAACTGATATACGTGGTCTTCGCTCGAGCGAAGGAGTTGTTACTCGAGCGACCAGAAATAACAATTGAACTCGCTCGAGCGCAAGATGCGTTGCTTAGGCGTAAATTGCAAAGCTTCAAAAATTTTACAGAGGCACATGCTTGCTTGAGCACAAGAAGCCGTGCTCGAGCGTAGAATACACACCTTTAGGTGTAACACAGACGCACACCTTCGCTCGAGTGCAAGAAGCCTCGCTTGAGCTAAGAAGCAAATTACACAAAACTCGCTCGAGTGCAAGAAGTCTAGCTCGAGCGAAGAACTTCATCTTCCTAGAAAAGTTGCGTCTGGGAAGGAAACCTGAGAAACCTCAAAATTCGCTCGAATGCAAGAAACCTTGCTCGAGCGGAGAAGCAAGTTACACAAGGCTCGCTCGAGCGCAAGAAGCCTCACTCGAGTGAAGAAGCTAAATCTGTGCAGTAACAATCTAGACCAACTAGCAACCAACTTGTTCCAAACATGCCCAACATATTCCAAAACTCAATTACATAGAGTTAAAGTAGAAAAACAAGACACAGATACAATATTAAGCCACGAAACCCGAGTTCAGAACACAATGAAGGTCGGGTCAAAACCAGGATCGCTATATCTTATTAGAGAACTTGTAACAATTTTGCTTGTATTACACGCTTTACAAAACTCAAATAAAATAACAACTCACCACAGGGTTAACGTAAATTAAGAAACAAACATATAAGATTTATAATGTTCACCAATATTGCAAATCAAAATATCCGAGCAAGTAAAAAGAATTTATAAACATAAAGCATAAAGCACATCAGTAAGTGTTTTGCAATCTCAACAATATAAATTAAAAATTAAACATCCACCAATGCATACCAGCTTGTACTCTATAAAATGATCATTCTATTTAATCAAAAACAGAACTAGCCAAGTAATAACCACTATTAATAAATCAATTGAATGCTTTGTTATGGAACTTAATAAAGCAGAATTGAATTGTCTGACTCTATTATGGAAAATATGATAGTATAATACAAATACAACAGAGAAAGCAAAATTGAATTGAATTGAATCAGAGAAAGTAGTTGAAGCAAACAAATACAACAGAGATTTATTATGGAAAATTGACTTGCTCAAATTTACAGCAATAGAATTGAATGTGTTTTTTCTTGGCAACAGTAAATCATTATACTATTAATATTTTAAATTTTGGGAACCCTTAACCCAGAGAAAGCAGTTGAAGCAAGCAAATACAAACCCAAAAGTAGTTAAAGCAAGCAAATACAACCTGCAATTTATTGGGGGGAAAAAATTACAACATGATAATAACAATTTACGAGAAAAAATAGAAAGGGATAAAAAAAAAGGCACTGCAATGTTAGCAAACAGATAAATAAAGAAAAAAAAAAGGAACTTCAAGAGAAAGAAACAACAATGCCTTTAATCGGAAAAAAATTTAACTAGAAATAAAAATTACAACAGGAACCACGACAATTAGATTTGATTCTTAAAAGTAACACTATAAAATGATCATTCTATTTAATCAAAAACAGAACCAACAAAGTGATAATTATATTTTGATAACCACAATTAAGAAATCAGTTGAATGATTTGTTATGGAACTGAATCAAGCAGAATTGAATTGAATCTGACTCTATTATGGAAAATACAACAGTATAATGCAAATACAACAGAGAAAGCAGAATTGAATTGAATTAAAGCAAGCAAATACAACAGAGATTTATTATGGAAAGTTGACTTGCTCAATCCTCCCAAATTTACAACAACATAATTGAATGTTTTTTTCTTGGCAGTAGTAAATCATTATACTATTAATATTTTCAATTCTGGGAACTCTTAACCCAGATAAAAGCAATTGAACCAATCAAATACAAACCCAAAAGTAGTTGAAGCAAGCAAGCAATTGAATCTAACTCTATTAGAATTGACAGTGTTTTTTTTTTCTTGCTCAATACTCCCAAAATATTTCGAAAGACAGTATTTCAAAATTTGAACTATTTTTGGAAAAACACAGCCTCACCTTGCGAATGTTTTTTTTTTTTCTTAACATCAGTAAATCATTATACTATTAATATTTTCAATTCTGGTAACCCTTAATCCAAACAAAGCAGTTGAAGCAAGCAAATACAAACCCAAAAGCAATTGAAGCAAACAAATACCAACCCAAAAGCAGTTGAAGCAAGCAAGCAATTGAATCTAACTCTATTAGAATTGACAGTTTTTTTTCTTGCTCAATACTCCCAAAATATTTCCAAAAACATCCCAAAATATTTTGAAAGACATTATTTCAAAATTTGAATTGTTCTTGAAAAAACACAGCCTCACCTTGCGAGTGGGAGTTCGAAGGAAGCCGATGGTAGCTGATTGTAGACAAAGACAAACCGAGCTAAAAACAACCGAAACCAAAACAAACAAAAATCGTACATTGCCAAGCGTCGGCAGCAAAGAGGCAAAGAGGGTTTCGGCGAGATCTGTTGTGAGGAGGAGAGGACTGAAGTGATAAAGGGGGATGAGGGAGAGGCTGTGGCTCAGATTGAGGCTGTGGTTTGGGTCGCGATGGCGGTGGTCGAGAGGGTATTGTTGAAGAAGAAGAAACAGAGAGGGTCTAGCGAGGGAGAGGAGAGGTGGTCGGTGGTCGTGATGGCGGTGGTCGAGAGGGTTCTATTGAAGAAGAAACAAAGAGGGAGAGAGAGATAAAGAGGGAATGGGGAAGTGACGTGGGTGAGAACAGAGAATGGAGAGGAGACATGGGTACGTGAGAAGGTTAAGGAAGAGAAATGTTTGGGCAGGTAGTAAACATATCTGAACCATTGATATATACTCCGGATTGATCTGAGCCTTTGAAATCAAATGTATCTCTGATACATTTTATAGATTTTCAAAAACCGTTCTACTTTATTACATAGATATTATTTTAATTTTTAATTTCTTTTAAAAAAAATCTCTCAACTGCTTTGATTGTGAATCTCATAATATGTATATATATATTATTGCACATTTTAGTATGCTTATTCTAGTATATGTATACATACGAAAGGGATACACACATACATGATGCATGTGCAGAAATAAAAAGACAAACCATTATTTGATAAAAATAGAAAATTGAATGTAAATGGAAGGAAAAATTGGAAGAAATCAAAATTTGAAATCTAAAACTTATACAATTATATAAGGGTAGTTTGAATATAAAAAAAATGCATGACATTACTATGTAAATTGTATAATTTATATATGATACACACCTTTAAGAAAGTGTGTTTCATACACTCTAATTATATATAATAAAAAAAATGTGATCTTAATTATGAATCATGTAGTGCTTGGTGATTAAATTGTTGTGAACTTGGTTATGAAGTTTCGTAGTGGTTGATTATGAGATTGATGTGGTGTTTTTGGTAATTTTTGGTAGTGACTCAAATTGGCTTTTGGTTATTATGAGGTTTTGTAGTGATTGGTTATGAGCTAGAATGAACTTGGTTATGAGACACATTTTTTTTTTTTTCTCGAACCAATTTAGTTTTGGTTATAATCTAAATTGATTAAAGTTGACGTGTATAGGCCCATAAAGGCCATGAATCACTATGAACAACCCAAGCCCATCACTTGGAGCCCAATACATAACCCAACTGGTGAGGTCCAGAACAGCTGGAATCCAACATGGCATAAAGAGCCAATGACATTCAGGCAGATGATAGGTGAAGGACGAACTACATCAGTAGACAAAGATCTGCAAAGTTATTGCCACTGCACATCATCATTAATGTAGTCTATCACAGCATTTATTACGACAACACCTCTCCGTCAGAGCAGAACCCCTTTACCCTGAACAAGGCAAGCTACAGCATAGACTTTCAGCAAGGAGGGCAGGTCGGAAGGGACAGCGAAATGATTACCAAAGCATATAAGCAAACGTTGAAGACAAGAAGAAGGTTAAACTTTCTATCTCTAATCTCTCTCTACACCCTACTCCTCCTTCTAACTTGGTCGTCGGAGGGTTCACTGGGGGACTACCCCGTTCCCCGTTGGACTTGTTTGCAGGTTATCTGGTGGGCTTGATCATTTGGACGTGGGCATTGAGGAGCTTGGACCTATCCAACCCATTCACTGGAACAAACTGTATCATCAGTTGGCGCCGTCTGTGGGAATCACTTTGCTCCGGGTGCCAGTTGTGCTCATTGTCGCCGGAGACCCTATCCCAACAAGCTTTTCCTCCTACCCATCAAAGTGTATGGTCACAACTAGATCTATGGCTTCTCACAATAATGCTGCCAACCATCAGGCAGACCTCCCTAATCCAAACAATCCACCACAGTATTTTATCAAGCTTACCAATAGCATTAACCGCATGGCCGAGCAAAACCAAGCCCTGATAAATGCTTTACTCCAAAGAAACCTTCCGATGCCTCCTCCACCACCTCTAGATATCCTGCCCAACCAAGAAAGTGCCCCGAGCCATACTGTTCCGCAACCCTATCCATGCAACTTGGAAGGTTTGCAACCCCCTCCCCTATATATAAATCTACCACCTCCACCTCCACACCCGTCGGTCGTGGCACTAGCCGCTGAAGGGGAAGCCAGCAGCGTCCAGCCCCCATTGACTGACCGTGGTGACAACATTCCCCTCTGGGACGCTGAACTCCGAGCAATGAAGCTCCAACTCCAAGGGGTCATGCAGAACATTCAGCATAAACCCTCTACCACGGCAAACTCACCATTTGTTGCCTCCATCTGGGACAAACATCTGCCTGCCAAGTTCAAGATGCCCACCATTGACTCTTTTGACGGTACGACGGATCCAGTCGACCATCTAAAGACCTACCGTACCCTCATGATCCTCCATGCCTTTCCTGACGAGATCATGTGTCGGGCTTTCCCTGTGACACTGAAGGGGTCAGCTCGACTGTGGTTCAGTTAGTTACCAGCAGACTCTGTCTCCACTTTCCAGCACCTCAGCGACTCCTTCCTTAGCCATTTTATTGGAGCCCAGCGCCAACGCCACTCGGCAACCCAACTCCTCAACATCCGTCAGACCGAGGGGGAGTCGCTGTGCAGTTTTGTTACCCGCTTCAACATCGAAGCCCTGCAAGTAGCGGAAAACGATGACAAGGTCATCCTCATAGCTTTCATGGCCGGGCTACGATCGTCCGATTTCCTCTTCTCCCTCTCCAAAAACCCCCCGGCCTCCATGGCAGCTCTACTCTCCAAAGCCTAGAAATACATGAATGCTGAAGATTCACTAGCCGCCCGGCAGGATCCCATAGCTAAAAACCCGACCCCCAGGGAAAAGAGAAAAGACTCAGAACCCAGAAACACCCAGTATAATAGCCAAACACCCCACTATACAGACTGACCCCCCTGCGCTAATCGGTCAGCACCAGCCCGACCGCCCGGTCGGTTTGAGCGGTACACCCCCCTTAATTCTCCCATGGAACAAGTCCTCAACCAGATCCAACAGGACTACCCCCTCAAATGGCCCCTACCTTCACGGACCCCTTCCAATTGGAAAGACCAGTCCAAATATTGTCGTTTCCACCAGGACCATGGCCATAACACTGACGACTGCATTAACCTCAAGGATCAGGTCGAGACCCTAATACGTCAAGGGCGTCTCAGCCGCTTCACGGACACCCGCCCACAGCAGAGGCAAAGAACCGAGCCCCTCAGAAACAACCGCCGGCGCACCCTGCCCCGGCAGCCAGCCCAAACTAACCAAGGCCAAGATCGCCCTCCACAACAGCCTCGGCCGCCAGGTAATCCCCCTCCGCTAGTTGGTGAAATCCGAGTCATCTCAGGTGGCCTTGCTTGTGGGGGACCATCCCACTCAGCTCAGAGGGCAGAACTCAAAAAGATAAGGCAAGGCTCAGACAAAGTAGTTGCCGCGGTAGACCGACCCTTCAAACAGCCCAAGTAGTGGATATAGCCCGTCACCTTCACGGACGCCGACTGTACAGGCATCCGTTAGCCTCATGATGACCCTCTCGTCATTTCTGTCCTCCTTTTCAACTATAAGGTCAGACGGGTTCTCATCGACAACGGCAGTTCCTCAGCCATCATATTCCTCAACTACTTCTGCCAACTCAAGATTGGAGAGGACAGTCTGTCTCCCCTCCAAACCCCTTTGGTCGGTTTCATTGGCGACCGGGTGACCTCCATCGGCTCCATCGATCTCCCCATCACCATCGGCGAATACCCACGGCAGACTACGAAGTTGCTCACTTTCCTTGTGGTCGACTGTCCCTTTGCCTATAACATCATCCTTGGTCGCACCGCCCTCAACGCTTTCCAAGCTATCACTTCAACCTACCACCTCACCATAAAGTTCCCAACCGACCTGGGCGTCGGGACAGTAAGGGGGGAGCAGACCGTAGCCAGGGAATGTTATGTTGCCTCACTCAAGGAAGTCAAGCTGATGGAGGCCATGATCATTGAAGGACTTGACGTCTGAGATGAGGACGAGCTGGTCAGAGGAGAACCGGTGGAGGAGCTCGTTGAGATTCCCATTGATCCCACCAACCCAATGAAAACTGCCAAGATCGGCAGCCAACTATCCCCCCAAGCTAAGGCCGACCTTGCTGGCCTTCTGATCGAGCACAGTGATGTATTTGCCTGGACCCATGCAGACATGCCGGGCATTGACCCCTCTTTCATAACTTACCGCCTCAGCATCGAACCCCATTTCCGACCCTACTGCCAGAAGCAGCGCATCTTTCATCCAGAGTGCAATACTCTTATAGTCGCAGAGGTTGACAAGCTCCTTGAGACCCAATTCATCAAAAACGTAGACTACCCTAAATGGTTGTCAAACGTGGTCCTAGTCTGCAAGAACAATGGCAAATGGTGACTCTATGTCGATTACTCTGACTTGAACCGAGCTTGCCCCAAAAATAGCTATCCTCTTCCCCGCATAGATCTACTGGTCGACGCCACGGCCGGTCATCAGATGCTCAGCTTCATGGATGCTTTCTCTGGTTACAACCAAATCCTGATGCACCCGTCTGATCGGGAACATACATCCTTCATTACCGACCGAGGTACCTACCACTACCGTGTGATGCCATTCGGATTGAAGAACACTGGGGCCACCTACCAACGGTTGGTCAATGCCGTTTTTCATCACCAGATAGGTTGGAATATAGAAGTATATGTCGATGACATGCTAGTCAAGAGCAAACTCTCCACTGATCATCTGACTGACCTATGAGAGACCTTCGCCACGCTACGCAAGTACCAAATGAAGCTCAACTCAGAGAAGTGCGCCTTCGGCGTAGGATCTGGGAAGTTTTTGGGTTTTATGGTCAGTTAGCGGGGCATTAAAGCTAACCCTGAAAAGATCAAGGCCTTGATCGAGATGTAGTCACCGAGAACGGTTAAAGAGGTCCAAAGACTCACTGGCCGAGTTGCAACCCTCAACCACTTCATTTCCCGCATAACGGATAAGTGTCTACCATTCTTCAAAGTTCTTTCGCAAACTTTTGAATGGACGGCTGAATCCGAAGAGGCTTTTCAACAGTTGAAGCAGTGCATGGCCAATGCCCCCTCCTTTCATAGGCAATCATGGGCGAGCCCCTCTTCCTCTATTTAGCCATATCAAGCACTGCTGTCAGTGCAGCTCTTATCAGGGAAGATGGCTTTGTCCAACGACCGGTCTACTACATCAGTTGGGCCCTCAGGGGAGTGGAGCAGAACTACCCACTGTTAGAAAAATTGTCCTTGGCCTTGGTCACCGCCTTTAGACGACTTCGTCCTTACTTCCAAGCCCACTCCATAGTGGTCCTCACCGACCAACCCTTGAAGAAGATCATGCAGCAACCAGAACTTTCCGGCAGACTCATGCAGTGGTCAGTGGAACTCAGCCAGTTTGACATCTCTTACTGACCTCGAACAGCAATTAAGGGGTAGGCTATCGCCGATTTCATCCTGGAATTCACTAATCCTATCCCAACCACTGCCTCGCCACCCCCACCAGCTCCCATCGAGCCAGAAGACCCTCATTCTTGGACTCTCAATGTCGACGGATCATCCCGCAGGGAAGGTAGTGGGCTGGCCTCATCTTCATCGCCCCTGGGGGTGGTTATTTCAAATGTGCTCTCCGTTTCTTGTTTAAGGCCAGTAACAATGAGGCCGAATATGAGGCATTGATAGTAGGTCTTCGCCTAGCCAGGGATATTAGTGTCAGCCACATCCGAGTGTTCAACGACTCCCAACTCATCGTCGGACAGATCATGGAAGAATTCGATGCCAAGGAGGACACAATGCGGGCTTACAGGGATATTGCACTTCCCCTTGTTCGCCTCTTCAATACCTTCCACATCAAGCACATTCCTCGGGTGGAAAACTCTAAGGTAGATGAGATGGCTCAGTTGGCTTCTGCAGACCAGTCCGACCTCAGCCATGGTGTCCGCCTCGAATACCTATCCTACCCCGCCACTTGCCCGGACCAGCACGAAATATAATTCCTCCAAAATGAGCCCATCCCTTGGGCGTCGGACATCTTTCTATTTCTGACAACGGGGGAATTTCCAGACGACCAACAACAAGCCGCCAAAGTCAGGGCCCGGTCGTCTAATTACATCCTCGTCAGTGGCATTTTGTACAAACGTGGTTTCTCATGCCCCTATCTGCGGTGCCTCAATCCGGCTCAAGCAACCTATGTGATGCAAGAAATTCATGAGGGAATCTGCTGCAATCACTCAGGCGGTAGGTCCCTCGCCCATAAGATACTTCGCATTGGATATTTCTGGCCTACTCTTAACCAAGATGCGACTGACTTCGTGCTCAAATGTGATAAGTGTTAGTGTTTTGCCAACATCCCCCATACTCCTCCTACTGAATTGATCACACTTTGCAGCCCCTATCCGTTCACCAAATGGGGGATCGACTTAATTGGTCCTTTACCCACCGGCCGAGGCCAGACCAAATTTGCCATCGTCGCCATTGATTATTTCACTAAGTGGGTAGAGGCAGAACCCCTTGCCACCATTACTGAGCGGAACACAACCAAGTTCATCTAGCAGTCGATCGTTTGCAGGTTTGGCATCCCCCAGGCCATCGTCTCCAACAACGGCGAACAATTTGACAACGCCAAGTACATGAAGTTCTGTGCAGACCTCCAAATTCAACCATGTTTCTCTTCCCCCGGTCATCCCCAAGCCAATGGCCAAGTTGAGGTCACTAACCATTCTCTTCTGAAGATCGTCAAAACCAAGCTAGAAGCTGCTAAGGGACTTTGGGCTGAGGAACTACCAAATGTACTCTGGGCTTACCGAACTACAGCTCGGACTCCCACTGGGGAAACCTCTTTCCGCTTAACATACGGCGCTGAGGCGGTTATTCCGGTGGAAGTCGGTCTGCCTACCCCTAAGGTTTTACATCCAGATCCAGCACTAACAGAAGAGCTCCATCGGGCAGACCTGGACCTAATTGAAGAACTCAGAGAAACCACTGCTGTCAGACTGGCCTCATACCAACAGAAAATGAGAACACACTACAACTGTAAAGTCCGACCAAGGGAGTTCGTTGTAGGGGACCTTGTCTTGAGAGAAGTAACTCTTGCCACCAAAAATCCGACTGAGGGTAAACTGGCAGCCAAATGGGAGGGACCTTACGTTGTGAAAGCCCGACCACGTTCGGGCACCTACCGACTTCAGGAGATGGAAGGTCGAGACCTCCCCCACCTCTGGAACGCTGAACACTTGAAGCGCTACTTTCAATAAATTCCTACTGTTGTATTGTTCAGTTATTGTATTTTCTTTTTGATGCATAATGTAAACTTTGATCGACTGGACTACACTGTCCATGACAACAATTTTATATCTCAGTTATCTATGTGTTGTCTCAATAAAATTTTCACTTGCAGCACTTATTGACAAGCCTCAGCCAGACTGAGCACAAAAAGCCTCAGCCAGACTGAGCACTGAAAGCCTCAGCTAGACTGAGCACAACAAGCCTCAGCCAGACTGAGCGCCAAAAGCCTCAGCTAAACTGAGCACAAAAAGCCTCAGCCAGACTAAGCACTGAAAGCCTCAGCCAGACTGAGCACAACAAGCCTCAGCCAGACCGAGCGCCAAAAGCCTCAGCCAGACTGAGCACTAAAAGCCTCAGCCAGACTGAGCACAAAAAGCCTCAGCCAGACCGAGCGCCAAAAGCCTCAACCAGACTGAGCACAAAAAGCCTCAGCCAGACTGAGCACAAAAAGCCTCAGCCTGACTGAGCACAAAAAGCCTCAGCCAGACTGAGCACTGAAAGCCTCAGCCAGAGTGAGCACAACAAGCCTCAGGCAGACTGAGCGCCAAAAGCCTCAGCCAGACTGAGCACTGAAAGCCTTAGCCAGACTGAGCACTAAAAGCCTCAGCTAGACTGAGCACAACAAGCCTCAGCCAGACCGAGCGCCAAAAGCCTCATCCAGGGGGGTCTAGGCCACATCGTCGTCGTCGATTTTCATACTACTCAGGTCCAAGTCTAGGAACAGCTTCTTAGCTTTACGCTTGAACATCTTCCAACCACTGTCCCAGAACTTATCCATTTCGTGTTTATAAAAGTCTAACCGCTGGAAGCTCTCAATCACTTCTGACTTAGTCCTGCCTCTAGCGGTCGTCCTCGATGGGCCCGCCTCTCCAGACTCCTTCCTAGCCAAGCTGCTAGCGACCGCGGCATCAACTGCCATCTGAAATTCAGCAGACCCCTTGAACTGTTTCACTGCTACAACACACAGATCAGGGTAAGCCGCCCTTTCAGAGGCTGCCTTTGCCCTCTCTTCGTCCAGATCCTTCTACAGGGTCACCCTTTTAGAGGCTGCCTTAGCCCTCTCTTCCTCTAACTCATTCTTCAGGGTCGCCCTTTCAGCAGTCGCCTTGTCTCTCTCTGCCTCCAACTCTTTCTGAAGGCTCTCCCTCTCCTCCACCACCTTTGTACGCTCGCCCTCCAGCTCCTTCTGTAGACCGTCAATCTTCACGTCTACCTATCCTTCTGTCTGACCAACTCTTCATTACTGGACATCGCCTCTTCATGTCGTTCGACCGCGACCGCGTAGGCTTTTTGGGCCTCCTCCAGCTTCCTCTGCTCTCCAGCCAGCTGGAACTCGAGCGACACAACCTGGCGCCATTCGTTCTCCAGCTCCAACTTGACCGCTTGCAGCTCAGCTTGGGCCCTCTCCCAGTTTACGCTCTCCTTGTTTAACCTTGCAAGTTGAGCTTTGGTCTTATCTGCCTTGAGTTTTGCAGCCCCCGCCTTCCTCAGCAAAGCCCCTGCTAAGGTGGTTACCTCCATTTGAGCGGAGCATAACCCCCTCAGCAGTTCAGCCTCATTGAATCTAGCTGCTGAGCACACGACTGCCTCTTCTACAATCCCCACAAGGCGATCTGCCCCTGCCCTGGCTGGGCCTTCTTCTCCCTTCAACCGCCTAGCCATTGCACGAGCGTGGTAGATCGCAGTAGTCAGACCGACTCCCCCTCCTTAGGGTGCAGGACCCCCTTGGGGCTATTCTTCCCTCCTTGGCTCAGGGCCAGTTGCCCCACCTTCTACTTGCACTTCAGGGGCGACCCTCGCGACCCCTGCAGCGATCGCCGCCACTACTAGAATGACTTCCATGACCTCTGAGGCAATGTCCACCACTGTTGGGGCAATTACTTTTCCTGGGGTCTCCTCCACTTCTCCCCCCTCTGCCTCCTTGGCCATAATGGTCTCTTCTGGCCTCACTTTCCTCATTCTCTTCTGGGCAGGCTCTTCTTCACTCCTCCTCACTCTCTTCTTCTTCTTCACTACGCCCAACACCTCCATCTCCATCAAAGACCTCTCTTTCAAAGGATCTATTGGGGGTGGTCGTGACACAAATTCACCTAAGTCTTTCTCCCCCAAGGGTTTGGGGCGAGGTCAGATCCTCTCCCTTGGAATCGGCTTTGGCGGTCAGTCTGCCTAAGACTCTTTGAATTTTTGGGCTTTTGTAAGGATGGTCTGATCCTTTGTCTCTTGAGCCTTCCTCCTTGCCTCCAACTCCGCTCGGTTGAGGTCCCCATCGCTCGACTGTGGACCCAACCCTGCCTCAAACAAAGCCGACGGCTGAACGAGCTCGTCCCATCTGGCCCCTTCCTTCTCCCTCCATTCCTTTACCCTCTTCACCCTCTCCTCTACTGCTGCTCCCAGCTTTGGCTCCACAGACTTGGTGGCACTTTCCAAATGGTGTGCACTCCAACCCCTTCACTGGTAAACACATAGAACCACCATGGTCTCCACCCATTGATCAACGATGGCAGCCCCGCCACCAACCCTTTCCCTACTGCTGCCTGCAGAGTGACCCAAGTCTCTTGCTGCCTTGAGGCCTTGTAACATGCGGAGAATTTGTCTACTGTCATTGCCGCCCCTTCGTTCGCCTTCGGCCACGCACTTGCACAGGACAGTAAGATCTTCTACGCATTAGGCATTAGCTGGCTCGGCGTTACCTCCAAACGATTCAGGACATCTACCACCACTTGCGGCAGCGGCAGCCTCAGTCCTCCCTTCAATGCTTCCTCATAAAGGACAAACTCCCTTGGCCTGGCGTCGGATGGCCTCTCTGTCGACATCGGCAGCAATAACTCTATTTCGGCAGGCACCTAGTATTTTTCGCGAATAGCCTCCAAATCCGCTGCAGTAACCGTTGATCTATCTGCCTTTGTATGCCAGTGATCTGGTTCTGCCTGGCTGATTGGCTTTGGAGCTGCTATCATGGTGGAACCATGGGATTGTACCACCGACTCCCCCACCTTTTCCGTCCTATATTGCTGCGCTAACTCCACCGCATCATCATGACCAAGTGGATCCACCCTGACATTAGCCGTTTCTTCTTGGGCCATTTCTATGGTATGTCTGCGAATTGATTCGGATGCAGGTGCAAGGAAATTGAAAAAGTGTTGCAGAGGTGTATCGTGAGCAACAAAGGAATTCACACTTGGAATATTTTGATTTTTCGTAAACAAGTAAGTGAATCGAATAATGCCAAAAGCCCATGGTTTGCCCGTATTCCAAGGATCCCAATTAATTTTTGCCAGTTTGAAAACTTTTCAAATCATCCGCCAAAACTGTCTTTTCAACACCCATAATGACCTATCGTTTCATTTCTGATCCAACGCCTAATCTCCCCTCCACGGGATGTTGCCACGTGTACAACCACGATCCACTGTCTCCTCTCCTTACCCTGTCTTTTCCACTTCAAATCACCACGTGACACGTCGCCTCTTGAGCCCCACACCCCTCCACCTCAACCTTCGCAGTCGGCCCTCTTTATGGTCGGCCCTCCCGCTCGGCCAACCTTTGCGGTCAGCCCTCCTTGTGGTTGGCTCTCCCACTCGGCCAACCTTTGCGGTCGGCCCTCATCGTGGTCGATCCTCCCACTCGGCCAACCTTCGCGGTCGACCCTCCACGTGGTCGGCCCTTCCACTCAGTCACCCTGCATGGTCGGACCACCTCCCAGTCGGTTCACCCTCTCGGTCACCCCTACCGGTCAACCTCCATCCTGCCAATCCCTAACACCCTCATCTTCTTCATTAGTATACCCTTCGATGGACTAAAGCTGCACTCGGGAATGGAGGACTACTGACGTGTATAGGCCCATAAAGGCCATGAATCACTATGAACAACCCAAGCCCATCACTTGGAGCCTAATACATAACCCGGCTGGTGAGGTCCAGAACAGCTGGAATCCAACATGGGATAAAGAGCCAATGACATTCAGGCAGATGGCAGGTGAAGGATGAGCCACATCAGCAGACAAAGATCTGCAAAGTTATTGCCACTGCACATCACCATTAATGCATCCTATCACCGCATTTATTACGACAACACCTCTCCATCGGAGCAGAACCCCCTTACCCTAAACAAGGCAAGCTACAACATAGACTTTCGGCGAGGAGGGCAGGTCGGAAGGGACAACGAAATGATTGCCAAAGGATATAAGCAAACGTTGAAGACAAGAAGAAGGTTAAGCTTTCTATCTCTAATCTCTCTCTACACCCTACTCCTCCTTCTAGCTTGCTCGTCGGAGGGTTCATTGGGGGACTACCCCGTTCCCCGTTGGACTTGTTTGCAGGTTATCCGATGGGCTTGATAATTTGGACGTGGGCATTGAGGAGCTTGGACCTGTCCGATCCATTCACTGGAACAAACTGTATCATCAGTTGGCGCCGTCTGTGGGAATCACTTTGCTCCGTGCGCCAGTTGTGCTCATTGTCGCTGGAGACCCTATCCTAACAACCTTTTCCTCCTACCCATCAAAGTGTATGGTCACGACTAGATCCATGGCTTCTCACAATAATGCTGCCGACCATCAGGCCGACCTCCCTAATCCAAACAATCCACCGCAGTATTTTATCGAGCTTACCAACAGCATTAACCGCATGGCCGACCTCCCTAAAAATTTCAACTATTAAAGAGAAGTATATACATTTAAAATGGTCTTTATATGTGGCCATACTGTACTACATAAGTAGGTCAAATATGTTCATGATTATAATTATTGGATAGGTAATGAGATTCAAACACAATATTAATTTATTGTTTATTTTGATACATGTTAAATTGTAAAACACTAATTCATCTAAATACTTAAGCTTTTAGACAATAATAATAACTTTATCATTCATATCTTAAAAAAAATAATAATAAGTAAAAGTCTAAAAAAATTCAGTTTGCTGTGTATTTGAAGATGCAACCAAATAGAAGCAAAATGTATTGATGTTCTGTAAATTTGTGTTTGGTTCATGGATTTAGAAATAGAAAAAGGAAAATGTGTGTGAAAAATAAGTGAAATGTAGTTATATTTTTTATTCACATTTTACTAACCTTTTTATTTTTCTTTCCAAATTTATGAACCAGACACAGCCTACAGGAGTAAAAATAAAAGAATGAACTCACTTAGAGTTGGAGCTTGAGGGCTGAAGGGGGGAAGCCATGAAAGGCTTAAGAGACCCAAGATTGGAGTAGTAGTAGTGTTGTGGAAGACCAAAATAAGAAACAGTTTGGGAACTGAACTTCATAGCCATTAGTGTTCTTCAATGCTTTATTTTTTGGCTTTTGGTGTTGTGATGAGAAAATTAGGATGGTAGAGATGCTGGGTGCAAATGACAACCCAAACACCCCCAATTTATACTCAACCAATAAGAGATGAAACATTATAAAGGAAGGCTTCCCTCTCTCTGGTTGGTGCTCAACCTGTTCCACTTGTTGGACTCACTGTTGGGCTCATCTCAGCGATTTGAACTGTTTATTTTATAAGACTTGTTGAAAATAATATTCATTTAAGAAATTAGAATTGATCATATATCAATAGTTACATGTTTGGATTACAATTGCCTTGTAAAATTGAATGACAACTATGATTTTGAGAATAAATCATCTATTCTTTTAGACAAATGTAACTCAATCATTTGGCTACTAATACCCAATTAATCTAATTTTTTTTCCATAAATGTTCTTCTCGACTGATGTTAAAAAATGAACAATTAAGATATTTTAATTGAGTCTCAAAAAGGGTTCATTAATCCCAACGACACCTCTCCAGTTAGTGATGAACCTATTATAAAGTCACACGATTATTAGTTACCATATGAATCTAATAGTGAATCTAAATATTGAAATATGTTGTACATGGGAAATGCCATAAATATTGAAGTATATTGTATTTGAGAAATACTATAATATGCATTTGTATATTATAAAAAAATTATGATTTTTGTGATGAAAGTTATGATTTTTTGTGTTAGAAGTTATGATTTTTGTATTAAAAATTATGAAGGGTGACGTAATATTAAAGTTATGAATAACCAAAGTTTTGCAAAAAAAAAAAAATTATACTTTTTCTGAGGAGCAAAAAGTAATATATTTTGTGATAGAAGTTATACTTGTAGGTGTTGCTTTCTGACATCACAACCAAAAAAGGAACTTTGCTGGAGAGCACACGACAAAATAGATTAAACCAAACACTTACACACAAGAAAATGAGAATACCACGGTGGCTCGTCCACCAGGGGGCACTCCGACACTCAAGTCACTCAACTTATCTCACAAAGATATTAACTCAAATAACAATGCATAAGTAAAAGCATACCTTAGACCCACGAGGGTACCTTACTCTTACACTTAGCAGTGCCCTTGTCCTTTAGAAATCTCACTTTAATGGACTCAAGTACAACACTAATCTCAGACTCTTAGATAGATACAGATGAACTCTTCAAGAGCTTTATCCCTATATGAACTAGACACCTCAACTTCTCTAGGTCTCTTGTCCTCTATCAAAATATTTCGAATTCTGGTATTACTGCACCATATCTCGGCAATACCGTAATCATCTCAATAACCTGGATTGTCCCTGTGTGTAATAACCCCACTCCATAATCTACTATTAATTAGTAATTATGAATGCTAATTAAGTGTTTAAAGTGAAATTATCTACGAATTGTGTGTTTTGTATAATATTTGAATTTGTATCTGTTAGTTGTAGAAATATCTGTTAATAATTCTATTTTAATCTTGAAATTGAGGGCCTTAATGTCATCTGAAATTGAAATTGACTAGGTCAGTAAGTTACTTAGAATTTTTAAAATTTTATGGCAAATTTAAGTAGATTTTGATTCGGATCCAAATAATTAGAATAAATTAATTAGCCTTAATTAGAATTAATTAGAATTGATTTAGATAAATCAACCTTAATGACATTTAATTAACTTAAACTAATCTAGCCTATATAAATCAACTATGAGCTTAAGAAATGATATTCTTCATTATCTTTTGGGCTCCAATTGTAGAGAGGGAGAGAGAACAGCAACCTTAGAGAGAGAAAGAGAAGTTTGTAGAGAATTGGAAGGGAATTATTGAAATTAAGTTATCAACACCTCTAATTAAGCTTTAGGTATGATTCTTGACCATGAACGTTATAGATTATTCATGTAGGAGTTGATATAGAAAGAGTCATTTGCATATAGTTTGGAAGAAATTGTGTTGAACATGGACATGCATGAACAATCCATCATCCTTAAGCTCAATTATCCAACAATTCATGCATGCATGAAGTTCATACTTATTGATTTTAAATATTTTTCATGGAATTGCACTCGTTGTGTATATTTTGACATTCTGGAAACATTGAAGTTGAATCCTTAGCATGCATGGTTGAATATTGAAGATTTGAACTTGATTATGAAAAATTGACATTTTGTAGAATATTGAAGATTTGAACTTGAGTATGTAAGTGACCAGGCACGTGACCAGGCTTAGATGCTTCAATCTGGATTCTATTTTGTTAACTAGCCTTTGTGCCTCACGTGGAGGTTTCGAAAATGTTATGTGAGCAAGGCTTTTGTGTTCAAGGATTAAGTTCTTGATTTCTATTTTCTTTTGTTTTTGTTAATTAAGATGTTTGAGGATTATGGACAAAGTTTTGTATATAGGATGTAATCCCATTTAGTTTTGGCTAAAATGTTTGTGTATGACGTAATATTGATCTCATGATATAAGTGTATAAATGTGTAAATTTTTCTGTCTCATATAATGTCACGCCCCTAACCTGCCCCTAAAAGGTTTGGGCATGACTTAATCAGAAACAGACAGAATGACCTAAGATGAATAGCGTTTGGGGCCTGAGCGGAAGCAGAAATTTTAAATGACAATAAACAGACACATCCATTGAGCGACTACCAAAAACCAGGACCATTTCGAGATTAAAAAAAAGGTAAGCATGTACATAGAAGTAGGTTACAAACATCTACAAATCCAGCCCAGATATTAGGCACTCAAAACAATAGATACATAACTCTGACCAGCAACATGGACGCCAAAAATTACATTTACAAAGAAAACTGGTCTAATATGTAAGGGTTCCCTCCTGTGCCTGGTCATCCTTAAGCTGACAAAATACACGAGGTATTGGTAGAACAGCTCCCCAAGCTGGCTCCTACAGAATCAGACAACATATAGAATGAGACAAGCTCAGTGAATATTAGTGCACAATAATAAATCACAATGCACCTTAGTCTATGTATCCAAATCAAATACAGAGATAACAATTGGGCCTATTGGCCCAGATAGCCTTTCGGCTCAGGTAGCCTTGCGGCACAACAGATAGCCTTTCGGCACAGGTAGCCTTACGGCACAACAGGTAGCCTTACGGCACAACAGGTAGCCTTTCGGCACAGGTAGCCTTACGGCACAACAGATAGCCTTGCGGCACAGGTAGCCTTACGGCACAGATAGCCTTACGGCACAACAGGTAGCCTTACGGCACAACAGGTAGCCTTTCGGCACAGGTATACGAATATGGTTTCCACTTTGCATTTCCAGATCATTACATAATTTACAATTATGTCTTACAGAACAGATACATAAATATATATGTAATGCACTATTACTCACAACGTTGGGGCGGCGTACTAGTTCCTTCTGGAGTGTGCCCTGCACATAATATACTGATAAATTAGTATCCTTCCCTTTTAAATCCTTATCAGTCATTCCATATGTCACTATAGTTTTATGGATATGCATATATCACTATCATAAACTCATCAGAAAAACATTCTAATAGCACCAAAGAGTCAAGCATGAAAAACTGAACAAAACAGAGTTTTCTTACTGAAACGGTACTCCGCTCGAGCGTAGCTTTGTCCGCTCGAGCGGACAGTGTAGTGCTACCAAAAATACTGGATGGTCGATTTTCACGCTCGAGCGTACAGTTCTCCGCTCGAGCGGACAGGGTAAATTTCAGAAAACTGCTGGAAGGTGCATTTTCACGCTCGAGCGGTCCTGACCTCCGCTCGAGCGGACGACTACCCAGATTCAGGGCAGCCCGATCTCAAGCCAAAATTTCATCATTCAAACCCAATTTTTCATGCAATCAAGGGTAAAATTCATGCAAACATGCCACTTAACAACACCATAACATGAATTAAAGCTTAATCGCATCAAGTTGAACCAAGTTAAAGGCTTCAACAAGCCAACACTTTCACAAATTTCAATCTAACTTCAAGTTCTTTAAACATACCACCCAAAATCAACATATATGCAAGATTAGATGATTCAAAATCAAGGAATTGAAGTATAGATTCATACAACACTCAAAGTAGTGTCAACATGCTCAATTGGTGAAAAACCCTAATGAATCAAACATTCTTATCCATGAACCCAACACAAACATGGGTTGAAATTCTTGAAGAGTTATACAAGGGAATTGAGTTACCTTAACTTGCCTCTTTCAATTCTATCAATTTGATTAGCTTCCCTTGGTGAACCACAAGTTTCCCCCAATTGCTCACCCACGTTTCTCTCTTCTCTCCCTCTTAGAGTCCCACGTTTTGATCACAAGTTCCACAAGTCTTAAACATAGATATATAGCAATATATATAAGAGCATAAAAGACGAAAATCAATCGCTTTATGGTGCCGAAATTAAAATTTCACAGAAAATCCCATTATAGCTTAAAAATCATGTAGTTTCCAAATATCAAATCAATTTTTGCAAATTAAATCTCTAAGGTGTCCAATTTCAGATGAAAGCAATTCAAGTGTAACAGATAATGTTTGAATTCAACAGATAAGGGTCAATATGCCCTCTTTCCATGCAATTTACCGCACTTATACATAAGATTTCATAATAGATATTCAGAGATACAGAACAAAAGCTTAAAAAGATAATAGAATCAGATACGAGGGTCGGGGTATTACATATAAGTCTACACAACTCACTGGACGATTTATTTTGCTTATCTGCTTCCGCTAGCCCCTATATTTATGAGTTTGGTCAAGAAGGCCTTTCGTAATCTTATGATTAGTAGCTGATCACTTTGTTAATCCCTTTGGGCAAGGGTTGGGTTGTGACAATGTGGCACCTCGGTGAGCCACCTTAGCCACATAGACAACCCCAAAAATATGTCTCCATAACTGCCCCCTAGGTTTTATTACCTCGGTAACCTAAGGTGATGAAACCTACATCGTCTATCTCCTAACATGTTGGCTAAACAACATGATAAAAGATATTCCTCCAACCAAGATTAAGACTCATCGGCATTAGAAAACAACCCATCAGAAATGAAGAACCAACATCTCATCAGAAATGAAGAAATGACTCATCGACACTACTAGCCGAGTCATGACTCTACTAGTTCAAGAATTTCAAGAACCAAAGACATGTGTGAGTTGTCATGCCATAACTGCCCTACCGTTTCATCCACACGTCATCACTAGATTGGTTCGTACATGTCACTCGTCAGATGCGTTGCTTCATCTATGAACCAGGCTGCCTGCAATTAGGTACATCACCCAAGGGTTTGAAATAATTGCCCTTGCAGCCTTTTCACTTTTCAATAAAACTTCTTCCCTCTCTCTCTCCATCTCTTCACTTTTGCATTCAACATTGCCTCTCTCTTCTACTAGAGCGTCTCTCTCTAAAACTTCCATTGTCAAATCTTTGAAGCTTTCTGTAACAGCCTTTGCTCACCCTCTTTGGCGATCCGTCAACCACTCTGTTCCGACTGAAAGCACCGTTTTGACCCTGGTGAACTAGATTATGGTGTTCGTTTTTCTAATTACACTCTAAAAGTCTCCTATCTTTGTTCATCCTCTTTGGCGATCCGTCAACCACTCTGTTCCGACTGAAAGCACCATTTTGACCCTGGTGAACTAGATTTTGGTGTTCGTTTTTCTGATTACACTCTATAAGTCTCCTATTTTTCTTACTTTTAGTTTCTTTATGTTCTTGTATGTATATCTTCCTACGATTACTTGAACATTGCACACACTGCACTTATATTTTAAATTTTTGCCATTTCTTGATCTCATAATCCGTGTCCATGTCTTCTATCTTGTTGAGTTTTTGCATTCAAATTTGTTCATGACATGTTCCTGCTAGTATTCTTGCTCTTTTAATTTTCTGTAACTTGCTTATCTCTATTTCCTTGTTCAAACTTCCACTTCTGAATATGTGTTGCTCATATGTCTTCTAGATTTCTTAACCAACATCCTCTATTCTTGCATACATTAGATTGAGTCTTGGGTTTTGCTAGAACATTATACACTAGAGAAACTTAAACAAATTATGCCCCAAAACCTTTCTTAACTATCAAAATCTTCAACCCGGTACTCTCCAGGGTTAGGACGAGGTTCTTAAATTCCCACAAAACACATAACATTTCTCAATAGAAAACCACTTAGCGGAGATCATAGGTATGCATAAGTGGAGGGTAGACAACCCCACTAAGATAGAAGACTTCCGTTGAAAAAAACAATATCTCAGCCGATGTCTATATCAAACTTGCTCGTGAAAATGACTCCATGATGTCGGAAGACGACTACATGTCCTTTCCCATAGTGTCAATCCTTGAGTGTGGAATTAGGTTCCCTTTCGACATCTTGTTTAGGGAGATGCTTCACTTCTATAAACTAAACCCCCCATGCAATTAGCTATCAATACCTTCTGTATAATCAATGGTATAGCTGAACTCAATCGCCAACATAGAGCCCAACTCAACCTTCAAGATATCCAATACTACTATACAATATGCGCCCTTCATTTAAAAAATGGCATAACCTATTATCTGAAGTCGAGATCCACGACCTACAAGATGATTACCGACCTCTCTGATTCTAATAACGGTGTGAGAGATGACTATCTCATTGTCTCAGGTAACTAAGAGTTTGCTCAAGACAATGACCACCACCTCTTTCCATTCCCCAAACGCATCCTCGAAGACCATAAAAGTAAGTCACCCTTATAACACACACCTGTTGCCCATTATCTGCCTAAGCTTTTCACTTCATCACACTGCTGATCGCTTATAATTCTCATTTTTGCAGATATCCACCAACTCGACAAGAATTTTAGAAAATACTACATACCTAGAGCCGATCTGCAAAGGCTCTTGGACCTGCCTATTAATATCCGCAAAGCCCCTTTCTTGCTGAATTACACTGCCACCTACAAGTCCCCACTCTCCGACATCCCATAGAGAAACAGGACTCCACCTTTCATAACATGACCAATTGCCTCCTCAAGGGCAGATCAAGGATCCACTTCATACCCAGCTGACCAACCATCAACTTTGGCTCCATCCCAATACGGTTCCTCTTCTGATTGCCGATGCCACCGCCGTCCCTCTAATGCCTTTGCAAGCAAAACTAGAAGCAAGAAACGCCGAGGTTTTCACTTACCGACGTATGATCCTAAAAGCCCACCACTTGCTCTCCTAACCTTCAGACTTGGCACTAGAGTTACCATCGCTGCCACCTCAAAAGAGATGGGTTGCAAACCAGTTGTCGCCGATGACTTTCTTGCCAGCCTACCTAACGTTGCACCGTCCAGTCTTCTTCCTCTCCACAAATAGTTGAGAAGCCGAAGAAGGTGAAAAAGGCCAAGGCAAATGCCAAGGTTACTATCACCCCTTTTCTAGAGGAGAAGGATCTTGAGGACACAGTTTCCATCTCCAAGTTGGCAGAAGTCTAGAAGAGGCAAGCCATTATTAACTCCGCCGACGACCTACCACCAAAGCTGTCAAAGTCCTTTACGGCTGAAGACACCTTGAATGCCTTTATTCCTAACATCACCATCGACTGTCGCTCCATCAGACTGAGCGAAAGTGTTTCTCGCTAGCCCCAGATTGCTGCCGCTTTGTTAGCCACCATGCTCATTCCTACTAACATAGAGGCCATCAGCGACTATAATGAATATGAGCGCTTTGCATTCATGATAAGAAATACCATTGTGGTAAGCTTTTACCTTTTCTTTCAGTCTAATGTTTTATACTTAGTATTATTTTTACTCTTGTACTTAATGTATCTTCTTTCTATTACAGACCATGTAGTATGCCCATGCTTTCATCTATAAGGCCAAGTTGATAAAGAAAGACCTCATCAAGAAGACACAAGAAGCAATCAACAACCTCCAGCAACTTAACCAGGCCGAGATGACAAGCATAAGACTGCTGAACAAGCTCAATTCAAGTAGAAGAGGTAAACAGCAGGCCGAGGCTACGACTGAGGCTTTTGAAGAAAAGGCTGCCAAAGCCGAGAAGGAGCTAGTCGAGGCCTTGGCTATGAAAGATGCCAAGATCAAGGCTACTGACGAAAATGCCTATGCCGAAGGCCAAGAAGATGTCAAAGAGAAATACCAGTAGCTTGTAACCAAGGCTACTATCTCAGCTGGGTCGTAGCTTTGAAGAAACTTGTTGTCCCTGAGGACTCGCCTTTGAGAGATATGAGCCAACTTGATGTTCTATTCCCCTATTCCCCAGTCCAGTCCGATGAGAAAGGGGAAGAAGAAGAAAAAAAAGCTGACACTGCTGTTACTGGGGCTAAGTCTCCAACTGTAAATGATCAAGTCCTGGACCTGACTGAAGAGGATGAGGAAAAGGTCTCCAAGAGCACCTCTCCAAAAAGGCCGACACTTTTGAGGCCGAGGTCGCTGTTGCAAGTAAAAGCCTTGAGGAGAGTCTAAGAGACATCAATGAGGAAACAACAGCTGATACCAAAGCTAAGAAGGCTGCTGCACTGTCCACCTAGGCCAACATACCGGCAACTGCTGAAGTGGAACAAATCGAGAACACTCCTTTAACATCTAGTACTTAGGATTTTTTCTTTCCTTCAGCTGTACTTTTCCTTTCTGTTCTAAACACTTTCTCTGTTTTTGCCAGGCCGAAATGCCTTTTGATATACTAAAACAACTTGACTTTCATGAATGCCAGTTTACTTTTGTCGAAGTGTTAGACTTTTCTTCTTTATGCTATCTTCATATGCCTTGTGTACTTTGTCTCTATGCTTTGCTTCATACAAAACCTTCTAAGTAAAACACCTTGGATAACACCTCATCTCGGATAATGTAGCCACTTCACAGTATAACATCTCAGATAAAACCTTCTATCCTCTCGAATATAACCATCTCAGATGATGACATCTCGGATAATTCCATGGCAGCAATGAAAATTTTCTTGAAATTTTTACAAGTATCACATTTATTTAACTCATCCATGCTCCCTGCCCCTAATGTAAATGTAAGTACCACTTAGGTTCACATTAAGGATACAACATCTAAACCTTGCCCAAGTCTGACTTAGGTATCCATGACCAGGGTCATCGTGTTTAGTTTTCTTAAACAAAACCCTTAAGGCTCAACCTTAGTGCACTGAGATAACAACCTATCTCGGCTTTTAGTACAAACTAGCCAATCCCTGGCTGGTTTTGCCTAATTTCTTTTTGAAACATCTCTTTAACTGACTTGAGGCATTCTATCTTATCTAATAATTATTAAATAATACATGAATTTCAACAACATTTTGTAAGGAACAAAATCTGACTGGTATTTTATTAAATAATACTCTGACTAAATAATCGTCTAAATTACATAGAAAATAAGAAAAATTAATGATAGAAGAACTTCAGATTGCTAGTATTTTAAGGTCTTGGCAATTCCTTGCCATCACCGTCTTCTAGGTGGTATGCACCATTGCCGGCTACTAAAATAATTCTATATGGTCCTTCTTAGTTTGGGCCAAGCTTACCCTCCCTATAATCCTTCTTGTTGCTAACAACCTTTCTTAAGACGAGGTCTCCAATTCAGAACTCCTTGGGATTCACATTCTTGTTGTATAATCTGGCAAGTCTCTGCTGGTATGCCCCCGACCGAATTGATGCTTTCTTCCTCCTTTCTTTAATCAAGTCCAGATCCTGAGCTAGGAATGCCTCATTTGTCCCATTCTCTACTGCCTAAGATCTAACTTCAGGGATGTTGATCTCTAGTGGTATAACAGCCTCTGTGCCATAAGCATAGGCGAAAGGTGATTCTCCAATTGATCTCCTCGACGTTGTACAATATACCCATAAAACATTAGACAGTTCTTCTACCCATTTGTCCCTAGCAGCTTCTGGTCTCTTGTTTATTCCATCCAAGATGGTCTTGTTAGGCTTGGCCATTGCTTTGTGGGAAGCTGGAAGTTGAGTAGTAGTTCTTGATCTTGTACTTTGCGCAAAAATTCTTTATCAACTTGTTGTCAAACTGGCTACTATTGTCTGCCACAATGGCTCTTGGTATCCCAAATCTGGTAATAATATTCTTCCAGATGAAAGTCCTTATGTCCACATCTCAGATTTTTCCCAATGGTTCAGCATCCACCCACTTTGTGAAGTAATTCGTAGCTACTAGCAAGTACTTTCTTTGTTCTGTTGCCTTGGTCAATTGCTTAATTAGATCCATGCCCAGTTGGGAAAATGGCTAAGGAATAGATACTAGGTTCAGGTCTCCAACTGGTTGATGTATCAAAGGAGCAAACTTTCAACACTTCTCACACTTTCTTGACATAACCTTCTACATCATTTTGCAAGTAGGGCCTCCAATATCCCTGTGAGATGGCTCTATGGGCAAGAGATTTTCCCCTTGCATGGCTTCCACAAACTCCTTCATGGATCTTATATAAGAAGTCTTCTGCTTGGAAAGAGTGCACACATCGCAATAAGGGTCTAGTAAAGGACCTTCTATGTAGGTGGCCTTCTGCTGACAAGTAAAATCTTGAAGACTTTAATCTAATCTTGTGTGCCTCATTTTTATCTTCTAGCAATTTGCCATCTGTGATAAACTTGACCAGGGCATCAATCCAGCTTGGGCCCAACTCTATGCCTATTGCTTTGTATTATGTTATTAGAGGTTCCATGCTTAGGCCAAACAGGTAGTCGACCATGATTGTTCTCGGCGTGTCTGACTTTATGGTACTGGCAAGGTTGGTCAGTAAACTTTGGAACTTTGCTAACAGCCTAATGACCTCTTTGACGTAGGTTACCATCCTCTCATCTTGGGTCATGTACTCCCCGATCGCTTGGTTCACAATGCTTTGGGAGTCACAGTAGACTACCACCTTATCTGCTTCGACTACTACTACTACTAGTTTTAATCCAACAATCAGTGCCTTGTACTTTGGTTCGTTGTTTGAGGCCTTGAACCCTAGTTAGATTAATTTTTTTATTATTTATCCATCTGTTAAGACTAGCACCACTCTTGCTCCCTGTAGACACCCCATTTTTGACCGTCCTCAAGACTTGGACGTCACCATTTGAACACTCAGTGATTATCCATGTTTGTGTTCGTTTGGAGTTCCCGGAGGTCTCGGCTACACGCCCTACCTCAAGATCCCTGAACTCGACCGTTTTGTGTCTGGTTTTGCACCGAACACCTGTGTTTTTGTCTTGAAGGGCAGGGAATGGCTTGTTGGCCATCCCCACACACCACCGGCCCTTCCCTACCATCACCGGCCGCATATGTGTACCGTTGGCACTGTTTTGTTAAAATCTTTGGCCGGTCGGCATTATATGTTGCCGACCGGCACTTTTTTGTGCCGATGATCTTTTTGGTGGCCGGCGTGCACCCTTTGAACCTCTGAGGCATGGTGCATGCCAGCTGTGCCAGCTGGAATGCACTATCACTCATCCCCGTGCACAGGAATGACCACTTTGCACCTTTGAACCCCTAAAGCTTCTAGAAGCTTGAACCTTTGGCCAAGCTTCTTGGAGAAGCTTGGCCAGCTGTCTTAAGCTTCCCCAAGAAGCCTAGACCCTTTTGGCCCCCTTGAACCTTTCTCTTTGCTTAACCATTAAGTCATTTGGCTTGGTCTTGGCCTATATAAGCACCATCTCTCTCCCTTTGAGAGGGGTTGGCCATTTTTGATGAAAAACCAGAGCTTCTATATCTATATATCTGCCATATATATATCTCTCTCTCTACATTTTCCCTCTCTCTCCTCTTGTGTGTGTGTTTTTAGGCCTAAAAGTGTGGTTTTATCTTACTTTTGCACCAATACACACACCATTACACCTTAGCTCGAGATTGAGGGACTTGGAGGGTTGTTTGTTGAGTTTTTGGACTGGTTTTGATCAATAGAGGAGGGCTGTACCACCTGTTCGTCAAGTGTTCTTCAAGGGTGAGCACTTTACTTTAGATTCCCCATTTTTGCAACAAGTTTTTACCTATCTTGCTTTGTGTTTTGAGCTTTGTGTATAACTGAAAAAAGTCTTAGATTTTCTTACTTTTGAACTTTCATTAAGGTCATTTTGTGGTTTGAGTGCAAACTCACCCTTTTAGGCCTTATTTTGGCCTATTTGGTGTCTTTACTTTGAGCCTTATTTGCCTTGTTGTTTTGGGTCCTTTCACCACTGAAAACCAGTGGGTTTTTAGTGGTAAAGAAGGTGGTTTGAAGTCTTGTATAAGGGAGGGACACCCCTCTCCCCTTTGTCCCACTTTTGCCTTTGTCTTTGGCTTAAAAGGGAACATGCATGCTTGCTTATTTTTGGCCCCATTTTAGAGCTTTTTTGGGTGTTTTGGATCATATTTCATCTCTGTCCAAAAGTGTCTTTGTGGTCCTTAGCATGCTTTTTACACTTGCTTTGTAATCCTCCATTTTGCCTAGAGATGTGTCATATGTTTAGCCTTGCATATCTTCATGTTTTGGCTTAGCTTATTGAAGTCTTTGGTCATGATTTGTCATGTTTAAGGGCTGTGAGCCACTGATTTTTCCATGTTTGGTGTGCTTGATGTGGTTGCTTTGTGTTTTGGCTTGTAGGCCTTAAGCATATTAGCCTCTAATATGCTTAGCTAGGACCATCCTCATGATTTGGCATCATTTAGGATCATATTTCAGTCCATAAATCATGTTTATATGTTTGCATACGTGACCTATTTCATGCTTTAAGGATGTGCTCCTTTATGCCTAGGAATATGCCTTATGCATGCTTGTATGTTTAGGGTATTTTGGGGCTGCCATATCAAGGTGTGTGTATTTTTGCATGCTAAGGATCTGTTTTTGGTGGCCTAATACATGCTATGAATGGTCATGTTGGTGGTAGTGAAAAGCCCCTTGTTTATGCCTTGGTTTTAGGCCCATTCGTTTGCATGCTTGCATGAGTATTGGTCTACCATTTTGGGCACATTTTGCCACTGTTTTGGGGGGATTTGAGGTCTACCCCATTGTGGTTAAGTCCACCATTGCACATTTATTTAATGCTTGTTGCATGTTTGGTCAATATGGTCTTGACACATGCTAAAACTATTGCCTTAAGTGTCCATGGTTGTGTTACATTTCCCTCTCACATGATTACCATTATAGACTTAACATAATGTTGCATAGCACTTGGTATGCCTTGCATTTTAGCATCATGTTGTATTGTTGAGCCATGTTTGCATGATATGCATTGCATTACTTGGTTTGGGGTGTCAAACCAAGTGTGAGAAATGAGGGGTGTTTGTACTTCAAGTGACAAAACACATCTTACTTCTCATGTCACTAAGGCCTTTGATCTTGACATGATAGGGTCTTAGTTCCCATTTTGTGTGTTGCATGCATTTCCATTAAAATGCAAACTTGGCCTTTTAGGCCATCATGCACCAAGATGCATCATTGGTGGCCCGACTAACACATGATAAGGGGCATAGCCATGCTTACATATTGCTCAAAACTCCACGTCATGCACTGTCTGTCTGCTGTTGCTGTTAAAACTGTCCTCTGCAGGAATTTTATGCCAACCGGCAGTTTAGAGTGCCGACCGGCACTATATGGATGGCCGATAATCTTCCCAGCAATCGATGGAAATTTTAGATGGCCGGTGGCCATTTCATCCAGCCGATGATGACCCTCAGTGTGCAGGGAACATTTTTTGAGGCTTTGGAAATTTTTGGAGAGACAGGGCAGTAAAAACAGAAGCAGCAGTGGCATGACACGGGTTTTCCGGGCAAGATGGATCGAGCATGCATCATTCGCGCATCCCGAGGCAGCGCTGAGGCCCCTTTCTTTTTACATTGAATTTAATTTAAATTAGAATTTTTTGTAATAATTTATTCTGTATTCGGACTGTACTATTCGGGACTGTATATTCTTTTAGTCCCTCCGGGTGAGGGCAATTTTGTAATAAGTGTGCGTGGGTGTGTGTATGTCTTCCAACCCCATGTTTTTCTTCCCTTTTATTTACCTGCTTATGATGGTATATTAGGGCACGTTTAATTTAGCATACCGTATGATAGCATGCGTGCATCATTCATCAGTATTTGCATGCACCGGGCTCGGTACATCACGCTAACTGCATTGTATTTCAATTCCAAATTGAATACGTGTTATCTGTCGCATTCCACATGCCATGAGTAGGATAATCGAGCCTGTCTAGATTGCACTCTGTATGCGTTGCATTAGCCATTTAACATGAACTAGGACATGCATGTTTGCTAACCGGTTTGTTGTTTTGGCACGGAGTACGATGTAAATATTTACGCTTTAGCATCTCGCATGCGTGTGAATGTTAACCATGTGGCTAAATGCTTATATGAGATAAACTGTTTGAATGCCTGTGGGTGGAGGTTGGATTGCTTGAGTTGGAAAAACTCGTCGAAATCCGTGTTTTAGCCTACTTGCGAGTAGCAAATTCGGAAACTGTTTTCAAAACAAACGGATATGCAATGTTTGTTTCCAAATTAGGCAATCTAGTCTATACTTATTTGCTGCGCGCATAACATTGTAATTCTAGGCTAATAATTGGAACAAGAACACATAATGTTTTCCAAATCGGATATCACGGTTAGTAGAGGCCGGTCTTCGGATCGGGCGAAAGGGGGTGCTCATAGCTGACCTTCCCCGATCGTACCCAAGCTCCCGAGCCAAGACAACTTTGGTGATGACGGACACGTGGCCTACGGCACTGAGTCAGGGTTTCCTAAATTTCCCATTTTAAAAATATTTAGGTGGCGACTCTGTATCTGGCAAAGCAGTCCATGTTTGGCACTTCTTTTCAAAATCTGTTTTTCTCAAAACGATTTGCCGGATTTGGACTCTTTGGTTCAAGATTAAGAACCGTGACATTTGAGTCCTTGAATTGTAGTAGACCCGATATCGAACCAGAACGGGGGGGACTCGCACTCCTGTTCCGGGATGCGTTCGGGGACGTCTACACTCCCGCTCATTATCAATTTGAACTGCCATTGACAAAGAAGCGGAAAGACTCGCTGATGTAAATATCACAGGGCTTCGGCTTCTCTTGCTCTTTCTTTTGTCCTACTGGCTTAGGGTTCTATGCTACCAGCTGTGTTTCTTCTAGTTCTTTTGCGCATCCTGGGCCGAGGTTCACAAGCCTTGGCTTAGGTCTTGCGCTTGGTGTAAACTCAGCAACAAAGTAGGCCAAAATCTGACCTTTGATTGCTGTCCCTGGTCTATATTATATGTCGTATAGACCTAGAACTACTGCCCATCGTGCTATTCTTCTTGATGTGTCCCCGTGTTCTAACAAAGACTTTATTGGGTGCTCTGTGAGTACCACAATCTTATAACCTTTAAAGTAATGGTTTAGTTTCTTTGATGCCATTACCAGAGCAAGTGTTAGTTTTTCCAGAGATAGCTACCTCATCTTCGCGCTTGGCGATGTTTTGCTTACATTATACATTGCCTTCAGCTCTTCTTCTTCTTTTCGGACAAACATGGCGCTGACTATGTGATCTGAGACTACCAAATACAAAAATAGCTCCTCTCCTAGAACTAGCTTTGATAATACATGTAGGGTTGTCAAATACCTTTTCAAGTCGGCCAAGGCGACTTCACGTGTATCTGTCCATAGAAAATTTGCGGCTTTCTTCCGCAGCTGGAAAAATGGCTTGCACTTGTCTAAATGGTTGGTGAATTTGTTTAACGCAGCTGCTTTGCCGATCAAAACTTGGGCTTCTTTTGTTATTATCGGGCTCTTTAAAACAAAGATGGCCTTGATTTGATTGGGGCTTGCTTCAATTCTTCTAGATATCCCAAGAACTTGCAAGACCCTACTCCAAAGCACACTTGGAGGTATTCAGACGAAGCTGATATGCCTTCAAGATATCAAAAACCTCCCTTAGATCGACTAGATGATCTGAAGGTTCCTTACACTTCACAACCATGTCATTGATATAGACTTCCACGGTTTCACCAATCAGATGCTTAAACATTTTGGTCACTAACCTTTGGTATGTAGCCCTTGCATTCTTCAACCGGAAGGGCATCACTCCATAGCAATAGAGTCCCTTTGGGGTGATGAATGCCGTCCTGTGTTCATCTGGTGCATACATATCTATCTGATGATAACCTTTGTATATATCAAGGAAACTCAACCTTTCATGTCCCGAGGTGGCATCCATGAGATGGTCTATCTTCGACAAAGGGAAGTAGTCCTTTGGGCAAGCCTTATTTAGGCTAGTGAAGTCCACACAAACCCTCAACTTGCCATTTTTCTTCTTCACTACCACCTTGTTGGACCGCCATGTGGGGGTAGTTCACTTATTGGATTGCTTGTGCCTCCAACAATTTCTCTACTTATTTTTCAACTACTTCTACATGTACCAAGGTTGGTCACCTAGCTCTCTAGATCACGGGCTTGGCTAATCTATCCACGTTAAGCTTATGGTAGGTAACCTCGGGGCAGATCCCTAGCATCTCGTACGGCATCCAGACGAACACCTCTATGTTCTCTCTTAAAAACGCTTCCAATTTTCTTTCTTCCTCCTCGGCTAAACTGAGTCGATGAGAAAGAATCACTCTTCGTCTCCTTCCTATACCAAGACCTTTTTCAATAGCTCTTGGCTTTTGTCGGTGGGCTCTTTACTGAGATTGTCCAAGACTTCTTGGTCTTCGTCTTCCACTTCAACCATCTCTGCTTCTTTAACATTACAAGTATACTTCATTGCTACAATATAGCAATTTTTGTCCTGCACTTAGTCTCCTCTTACCTCCTCAATCCCAAATTCGGTTGGAAATCGCAGTAGTTAGTGCAAAGTTGAGGGGACAACCCTCATGGCGTGCAATTAAGGCCTTCCCAAGATGATGTTATATGAGAAAGAGATGTCGATCACGGTGAACTCCGTGGTTACAGTCTTTGTTCTTACCTGAATCTCCAAGTTCGTGGTACCTAGTGGTCACGTCAGTGTCCCATTAAATCTAACTATAGGGCTATCGGACCATTCCAAGTCGTCCTTGTGGAGACTGAGCTCCTTGTAACATTTGACATACATGATGTCATAAAAGCTGCCTTGGTCAATTAGTATATACCTTACCTGGCACTTTCTGGTCATCAAAGTCACTACCAGAGCATCCTTGTGTGGATACTACACCATATCTAGGTCTTCATCTTAGAACAAGATCATCGTCTCCCAGTGTCCCTCCATCCGAAACTTTTTCTGTTGGACTTGAAAGACATGCTACAGATGCCTTACCCTCTGCGTTTCTCCTTGGATCTCGTTCTCGTTGACCTTTGAGTGGATCACGATGATAACCCATGGTCCATTTACCTGTGGCACTGGGGGTGGTGATCCTCCTGCTGCCGGCACCTAGGCCAACTTTGCCTGTTCCTCTCTTATTTTTTCCTCATCTATCAAATCTCTCAGGTGTCCCTGTCTAACAAGGTCCTCCAGATGTTGCTTCAGAGCCCAACAACCTTGAGTCATGTGCCCATTCTCATCATGGTAGACACAATTTTTCCTAGGGAATGTGCCTATGTATTCCCCTGGGGTCTTCTGCGGTGCCCTGAAGTAAGGCTTATGATCAGGATCTTGAAAACCGGCTTGCAGGGCCTTCAACCTCGACTCCAGCATGTCATTGTTGGCATTTCATCGGCTATGCTTTGGCGAGCCGTTTCTTTTCTCCTACTTCACTGCACTCCCTTTCTTTGTCTTCTTATCTTCCTCTGCCCTTGTATACTTCTTGATCCTTGCCATGAGGTCCTCTATATTTTTCATGAGGGTTTTTGCAAGGAATTGTCAAAGTGGGCAATCATTCTCCAAGCCATTCTTAAAAGATTCAAGGGTAAGTTCCATGTTACAAGCCCAAATCCGGTTGTAAACCTCGTAGTAGCTCTTGGCGTATGCTCTAAGGCTTTTTCCATCGTCAATCTTTAAGGCCAATAAGGAATCAACCCTTAATGGCTGTAATCTGTTTGTAACAAACTTGGCCTCAAACATCTTGACCAGGCCTTCCCAGCTCTTCACACATCCCTTTGGCAATTTGTGAAACTAGTCCAGCGTTATTTCCCCAAATGTCGACAGGAACATCTTGCACAATAACTGCTTGTTCCCACTACATAATGACATTGCATTCAGGTATAAACCAACATGAAAGTTTGTGTTAGACTTACCATCATAGATCTGGAACCTCCGTCTGGTGAATCTCTAGGGTGCCTTGACGTGTCCAACTCCACCGAGAACGGTGATCTCGGCAACGTGGTGGACATCATATTGGTGCCATTCCTCTTTATTTGGAGGTAGTCCAGCAAGTCCTTTTTTGTCTGTCCAGGAGCGTAGCTATTAGTTGATTTTAGTCTCTTTAGTGCGTTGCTTCTAGTGTTGGGATGCGTCCTTTTGGACCTTTCCGCATCTATTACGTCATCAAGGCATAGGCCTTACCATTAATCTGCTGAGATCCCCTAATCTGAGTTCCCCTGGTCCTCAGGGTTCTTTGAGACTCTTCCTGTCGTGATTCTATTCTCTTGGTGCTTTGTGATTGTTGATGCGAGTTCCCTAGTCTCTTGTCATGCTGTGAGATGGTCAGCACCGTTGTCTTTCGTTCATTCCACCGACATTTGCTGTTTGTGTCGGTGTTACTGGTAGTGGCAATGCAGGATGCATTGCCTTATTCTGCATCATAAAATTCACCACGGTTTGCACGTTTGTCAACTTGTTTGCCAAGTCTTTCACCTCATCAACTCTTCTCAAGCATCAATCCTTCCAAACATGAAAGTTGCTCTCGTTATAGTATTCGTCTCGATTGCCTTTCTTTTGACCATTATGGCCCTTGACAGCGTTGTTTGCTTCTAGATTTACTTCTTGTACTCTGTCTTCATTATTTCCTCCTCCAACATTTGGATCTACATACTCTTCTTCCTCATTGTGTATGTTGTCCCCGACACTCACCTCTTGCCTGACTTTGGCCATCTATCCTTTACTATTTTCCCATAGATGGTGCCAAATTGTGCGTGTTGATTTTTGACTTCACAACCAAATAGGGAACTTAGATGGAGAGTACGCGAAAGAATATATTAAACCAAGCACTTGCACACCATAAAATGAGAATATAACGGTGGCTCGTCTACTTAGGGGTACTCTAATGCTCAAGTCAATCAACTTATCTCTCAAAGATATCAACTCAAATAACAGTGCACAAGTAAAAGCATACCTTGAATCCGTAGGGGTGCCTTACTCTTATACTTAGTAGTGCCTCGTCCCCTAGAAGTCTCACTTCATAGGACTCAAGCACAACACTAATCTCGGACTCTTAGTTAAATATGGATGAACTCTTCAAGAGTCTTATCCCTATACGAACTAGGCGCCTCAACTTATTTAGGACTCTTGTCCTCTGTCTAAATATCTCGAATTTCGGTATTACCGCACCATATATCGGCAACTTGAATAGTCCACGTGACATCTCGGCCAGCCACCTCGGCCATGTGGGCAACCCTAAAAATATGTCCCCACAATACTTTATGTATCAAGTGTATATAAATATGTACATATTTTTGGGTGCATGTGGGAACCTTTTCCGTTGTGCTTGCAAATTTCATGAATAATATATTATTCACCTTTCTAATTGTTTAAGAATATCTCAAACAATCACACTATAAATTCAGAAATTTTTTTTTTAAAAAAAATCTAGGATTTAAATTCAGTCAGGCAATAACCCCAAGAAAACTTCAAATGTGAATGATAGATCTACAATTCTTGACAAATTTTTTGTTGTAGACTTTTCCCATATCAAATGTTAAACTTGTTTGTTACTCCTTAAAATGTTTGTTACCTGTGACCAGTACATTTTTAAAAGGGATTAGATTGTCTATGGTCATGTACTGGATCATCTAGTTCGTTTATTTACAGCATCTTATATGTAAATTGTCTATACATAAAAACAAAAAATAAGAAAAAAAAGGAGAAAGAAAAATTATTAGTCAGTTGTATTAGTTGGGGTTTTTTTTATTAGCAAAAGAAAACTTTATTGGTGAAATAAGGCATACAAAGTATTAGTTGGGGCTATTAACCAACAAATTGTGAGTGAAGTTTTTATAAACATATTAATTAAGAAAATTGCACTTTTTTTAATGTTGAAAATCATTGAAAAAACGGTAAATTTGTTTTTGACAATGAGTGTGAATTGAGAATTGTGAGTTAAATGGTTGGATTGTGGGAGTGAAACTAAAAATATGGATCTATTAATTTGGAGTAAGACTTGTTGGGTATTAAGGCCTATTTTGAGAACTAGGTTAAAAGTTAATTTTTTAATTTTTTTAAGACTTTTTTTGGAAAACGTGCAAAAAAATAGAGTTGATATAATCTAGAAAAGTCAAAAAGCTAATAAGTTGATTTTTGACTTGCCAAAAGAGGCCTAAGTCCGATCCTTAGGACTAATCTGTAAGTTCTCCTAAAAAAATTAGATTAATCTAATTATTATAATATTTTTATTTTATCATGTTTATCTATAAAGAAATAAATGTCATATACAATTTTGAAAATGCATCCTCCATTGTTTTGAAAAAAAAAAAAAAAATGAAATCACATAATTATAATTATTACATTATTCTAATTTTTTTTAATGAATAATTTATATACACAAAAAAATAAAAATAAAAATAAAATTAAACGAATTAAACCATGTGTGAACCCTGTGGTGGACAGACAAGGATCGACTGAATTGGTCCAATTTTTTCACACAAATATAAGGAATTGTAAGCAAAAAAAGCATGACCTCGATACCTTTTCGAAAAAATATTGAAAAAAAAAAAAAACAGTTATATAACAATATTTTACTTGAATTTTTCACTTCTTGTTTCTCATGTGGTATGATGGGTCTCATTAAATGCGATGAGTATTACATATACTCATGGTATTTATTATATAAATAAATATAAGTTATAAAATAAAGGGCACTAGGTCTACAAATTCAATTTTAGATTTTTTTTTTTTTTGGTCCAAAGTCTACACTCTAAAATACTTTATTCATAGGACAAGTTCCTGTAAAATGACCAAACTACCCCTCCATTTCCTCTACCCCTCTCACATGTTTCATGTCTTGATTTTCTCTTAGGTCTCTCTCTCACTCTCCTCAGATCTCGGATCTCTCGCTCCTCTCCTCATATCTCTCTCTCTCTCTCTCTCTCTCTCTCTCTCTCTCTCTCAGATCTCACCGTTCAAAGCCATGACTGGAAGCAACAGTTCACAACTATCATCGTTGTCCTCCACTCTTCCGTCGACGAGTCTCGAAGCCTCTTGAGTGAACTTCTCAAAGAAGTTGTTGATGAAGCTATTCATGATCCCCATATCCTTGCTAGAGATCCCAATATCTAGATGAACCTGCTTCAAAACCTTGAAGACGTAAATCTTATAAGCACCGCAGTGTTCATTCATGTCGTATTGTTATTTCCCATGTACTAGTGTAGCCACTATGCCTTCCATTGAAGCCCCTAATCCAATGAAACTCACTGCACCATCGATAAATTCAAACTCTTATGATTAGGCAGTTGTGTTCAATAGAAAGCGAAAAACACTAGAGATTAAGAAACAAGCAACGATTGAAGGTGTTCAGTTTTGAAGGTGTTCGAGCCTTTGCTTCCATATTAGAGTAGGTGGATCTAGGGTTAAAGTGGTTGTTGTTGTTGATTTTAACAGATAGTGGCTTTCGATTTTTTTTTTTTTTTTTTTTATCTACCTTCTTCTTGTTGTTGATAATCTGATTATCTTTTTTTTTTTTCCTTTGTTGTAGTTGCTATTGTTGAACAGACAAATTTGTTTGTGCCTTTACACATATTTGTTTATGTCTCCATATCTATTCAAAAAGTTAAACAAATAGATTAAAGATAAGTTCAAAAAAAATTTTTGTTGTTAAATATGTCTATTCAAAATTTGAAAAATTATGGCTTTGGTGTATTTCAATAACAAAGATTTGAACAGATAATAAAATTTGGACAATAGATTTAAATAGATAATGAAATTTGAATAGAAAGGGAAAAAATTGAACAGATAGTCAAAAAATTAAACAAACAACAAATTTTTTGAACAAGTAAAAAAAATTTAAATAGATAATCAAAAAAATTCAATAGATAAATAAGGGGTAAAATGGGGAAAAAAATGTCCTCCAAAACAATCAAAGGAGATTGCCGTTATTAGCACCAATCTTAATTCTTTGGACCTCTCATTTCTTTGAACCCATACCCTAAACCCTAAATTTTAATAAGATTTATTTGAACACCTTACTTAGGCTTCATTTGGGAACAAGCTATTTTAGTATTTTTTTTGATATTTTACGAAAAGATATGCAGAAAAGTAGAGAGAGTGATGTAATAATTTATAGTGACTTTTTGATTTTTTTTTTTACTAAAATGTTAGTCCCCAAACGAGGTCTTTGAACCCAATTTTACCCTTATTTATAATATCATCACACCCAAGTGCATACCCACCTAATTTTGCACACATACACGCTCGCGCCTGCACACGCGCACGCATACACCCTCACACACACACACACACACACACACACACACACACACACACAAACACTCTTCTTATTCTTCTTATTCTTCCTCTAGATCTGGTGTTTCTCCTTTTGTCTCTTACTTTGCTAGCGACCAAGGCCCAACTTTACAACGCTAGTTGCCCAGTCTATTTTTCTCACCCTCCGCCACCACTGCAGACGACAGAGCTATTGTTGCGTTTGCTGCCTCCAGACTACTCTCATCGTCTTCTCTTTAACTTATTAAAAATCTCTCTGTTGAGATTAGTGGCTGATGAAAATCTCTTCGTCTCGTCAGTAATTATGTTTGGTTGAACAGTGTAAAAAATAATGATTTTGTCTAGAACCCATATATCGAACTAAATGTTTTTGTTCAACACTGTTTACCGAACAAAACCTTGACAGTTGATACACCAGTACCGAACAAGCTCAAAAAAACAACAACCATCGAAAATGACCAAGAATCATTAATGCAAGATAGATAAACTTGCCAATGCAATGCCAATCTCATCAGAGTTGTTGTCATCATCCTCCATTGGTCCATAAATATCAATAAATGGTGAAAACGACCGTAGATGTAGATGGAAATTTGATTAGAGAAACTCAGAGTCTGTAATAAGATTGTTTGAAACGTTAACTAATTTGGATCAGATTATGATGGTGATAAAAATGAATACGTTTAGCGTTTAAGATGGTGATGAAGGGGAATACGTTTAGGGTTTAGGTTGGTGAGGAATACGTTTATATAGGCATGGAAAAGGAATATGTTTAGGGTTTAGGTTGGTAAGGAATACGTTTAGATAGGAATGGATGTGGGTGTACAATATCGTAGAGTGCTAGTTTAATTGTCTTTATTTGGTGGGTGAGTGTTTCATTAAAGAGGGAACTACATACAGGCGAGAGAACGGTAAAAAAATTATCAACACATGGGGGGGTGCAAGTGACTCTTGCACCCCCATAGCCTTTCATTTGCACCCCATCACAGGCATATTTGCACCCCCTTGTGTTTGTAATTTTTTTTCCCCTTCTCCCACTTGCATATAGTTTTTTCCCTTTTGTCTCACTTGCATATAGTTCCCCCTTCATTAAAAGTTATCTTTTAATGTAATTTTACTTCAGAGTATAATTGTAATAGAAAAAAGTGGAAATTGTGGGGTCCAAAGATATTAGGTAGGTGCTAATAGCAGCACTCATAAAAGGACTTCTCACCAAATTAGTTCACAAAGGGTGTACCTCTCACCAGCAAAAAATATCCACTAGACCTAATGCCTTAAACAATTGTTAGATTGGACTTGTTAACAATTTTCTCTAACATAAAATAGTGAAATAAATTTGGAGCAAATATCACTTCTCTTTACACAAATAAAAATTAAAATAAATAAATAACACAAGTTAAGTTAGTGAGTTGTTTTTAACCCTAATTGGAGTTACCAAATTTATTTTAATCTAATTCGTAAGAGACAATTGTATAAATTCAACTTTTGATATACGTAACAATGGAAAAAAATGTTCATATTTGAAGGAAAATATGCGGGTAGTCATATTATTTGATGCGTAAATGGTCTGGATCGGATGCTTGAATTATGAGCCTCATTTGGAAAATCCTTTGTCAATTAAGAAGCTACCAGAATTTCTTAATATTATATCCACACTCCAAATCCCTAGGTTCTACAATGGTGACCTAGGAGGGAAGAATAGAGATAAATATTTTGCAGAGATTTTTTGAGTAAACTTCCACAATAATAATACATATATTATTTTCTCTATATTAGATATATAGAGAATCTCTACTGATAGAGGTGGAATTGTATTCTCCCAGAACAACTTAAACACCTCTTTAGATAATTCTCTTAATTATCTTATATTATAAATCATGTGAATTATCTACAACCCATGTTGACGCTCCATGGATTATGGTCGGGTCAAATCCGACCCAATTTCCAATATCTCCTAGTTGTCCACATTATTGGTTACATTCACAACTTCATTTCTCAATCTCTCATTCAGTCCACTCCGCATACGAAAAAATGGAGCGTGCGACTTGATGAGAAAGTATAAAGGTAGGAGTGTTATATTAAGCCACCATAAACTAACACAGCACATCACTCGAAATATGTTGTCTACAACCTAAATTCATTGGATCACACCAAATCAAACATTTTAAAACCCCTCGCGAGTCATAGCTCATAAACATGCTTGAACTCAACACTGTATTTGTACTCATGATTACATCGTGATTTAAAATCTGACACAATCGCCCAGACAGTAAACTACAATACAAGGGTATGATTTTCAACTATTTTCCCTAGCCACTCATGTCAATTCACTCAAACTTGACCGCTTTCCTAGACATGGTCATCTAAATCGTATTCATTATGATCCTTGGATGACATGCTAAAGTAGCGACATCAAGTCATCACTTCATGACATAGTTCCAGGCTCAAGGGCATAGTGTAGACCTATTATTAGCCTAATAGGGCTTAGACAGTACTAGAGCAGGAATCCATCTAGCCACACTTTTAAGTGGTCGACAGTTGCACATACAGTATGATATGTATGCTATGGCGGAGCTACCACTAAATTGGGTCTGTCACTCTCTAACGCCATATGAATCTTAGTCTAGTTGGTATATAAGTGCCTAACCTGAGTTGCTTAGCATACTCGCTCATCAAGCGCCTATCTAAGATCTCATATTCGACTATATTCAAGCTTCATGAAGCTATGAATAACTTCATGTTTGACCTTTTAAAGTCTCATTTTAGCCAATGCTAAGGCAACATCTAATAATAAATCAGTTTTGTTTACTTCTCAAGTTACAAATCATATTCCTCGCTCACTCTTTAAGCGTCAAGATAATTAATGTCTTATCATGCTCGCTCTACAAGTACCAAGGTGATTGCTAGTGTGAGAAGGCTAATCTAAGCCTGGTGACATCATATACAATATGTGCTAATAGTATCAATTATGCCATAAAACCACATGAATAAATAATTATGCATAAGATACCCAAAAAATATCCAACAACGTGAATGAGGTATCCAAGATATATCAAATCCTACGAAGTCCCAAACTCTTAATATGAGTCTGGAAAGTATCTTTAGCAGTGGATCAACCACTATTCTGCTAGTAGAGATATGCTGTAGGACTACCTCCCGTCGTGCAATCACACCTCGAATAAAGTGAAACGAATATCGATGTGTTTGGTCCTACCAAGACACTTAAGATCCCTAGAATATGTCAAAGCTGTCATACTATCAATATAGGTCACAACGGCTTCATCTGCAAGAGCCATGATCCCAAGGCGCTATACAAATCTCCTCAACCAAACAACCTCTAGTACTATTGCTGAACAAGCAACGTACTCTAACTCCATCATCGACAAAGATGGCAAAAAATCATTTTCACTGCTTGTTAGTGAACAAGTCATGAGTTACTCTAGTAACGGCTAACCACACTTACTACAAAAATATATGTTCAGTCGAGTACACATCATAGGGTACATCAGACTACCAATTGCACTCACATAGGAAACCTTTGCCATTTGTTTCTTTTCCTCATACGTTCTTAAGGGAAGAGTTAATGCTCAGATTACGTTCTTTCTCAATCGGAGTGTTGATGGGTTCAGAATAGTGCATCCGAAACCGCTATAAGATCCTGTTAATGTAAGTCTCTTAAGAAAAACATAGAAGTCTCTTAGAACGATCTTTTAGGATCTTAACTACGAGCACATAATTTTCCTCTCCCATGTCCTTTATTTAAAAAATAGAGGACATCTACTTCTGAGTGGTGACAATTATCTCCTTTTCATTTCCAGCTAACAATATATCGTCAACATACAACGGTACAATGGTCTTCCTCCATCATCTCAAACCCAATCGAAACAATGTTTTTTATAGAATCTAAATACCATTCTCTAGACAATTGATTTAGGCTATAAATGGAACATTTGAGATGACATGCTTTGCGCTTTTTTTCATTGAGCCTACTAGTTCATCCTTATAGATCTCCTTGTTTAGTTCTCTATTCATAAATGTAGTCATAACATGCATTTGGAAAAGTTCCAAATCTAAATGAGCAATAATAGATAGAATTAGGCGAATAAGGGCAAATCTCACCACCAAGGAGACTGTCTCATCATAATCTATACCCTCTCTTTGGGTGTAGCCCTTCATATTGAGCTTGACTTTTGACCCGTCAACCTTGCGCTTAGCTTTTAAGACCCACTTGTTGCCATTGGTCTTGCACCTAAGTGAAAAGTCAACCAACTCCCAAACTTGGTTCCGAGCCATAGAACTCATTTTATCCTTCATAGCAGCCATCCACTCACTAGCATTCCGTGAAACTAACGCTTCCTCATAGGAAGCATTCCCATGAAGATCCAATAGAGCACACATGAAAGATTTTCCATAAATCTCGTAACAACAATGAGGAATGATTCCACGCTTACCTCTACGTAGCTGGGATCCTTATTGAGTCATTTTCTAGTGAAACACTCCCACTAAAAGGTAAATCACTCCCACTATCTTTGACGATTTCAGGATGAGTCTCTAATTCTCTACCTTCACCAAAAGATGGCATGATTTCCTCAGAATCCTGCCACTTGAATAGTGCAAGATCTTTCTTTACTTCACCGATACTAGGAAATTCACTCTCAATGAAATTGACAACTCGCAACTAACTTTCAGTCATTCCACTATTATTGTGTTCACCATATATTACATAACCCTTTAAGCATTCTGAGTATCTAAAAAAACACTTGTCTATTTGCTCTAGGGCCTAACTTCCCATGCTTATGAGAAGTACTATGAACAAAACCCACACAACTCCAAGGCCATAAATGCTCCAAATCAGGTTTGCACTTTTCCATAATTTATAAGAAGTCGTTGGAACCAACTTTGAAGGCACATTGTTAAGGATGTAGGTAGCAGTCATATGAGCACCCCCCCCCCCCCCCCCCCCCCCCCGTCGCAAAAAAAAAAAAAAAGAAAAAAAAAAAAGAAAGATATAGAGAAGTTGACTTGTGCCATCATCGATCTAACAATTTCAAGCAAAGTACGATTCTATCTCTCTGCTACACTATTTTGTTGCGAAGTGCCTAGAATAGTTAACTACCTGTATATCCTTTTTTCTATACACAGTGCCTGGAACTGATGTAATAAATATTCATGCCCTCGATCTATTTGAAGGATGCTCAATTTCTTGTTTGTTTGATTCTCAACCAGTACCGTAAAGAGCTTAAAGCAATCTAATGCCTCAAAGCGATGTGAGATCAAATAGACATAACTAAATCGTGAATAGTCATCAATAAATGTAAGGAAATAAGAAGCGTTATGGCGTGACTTTATATTTATAGGTTTACAAATGTCATGGTAAACTAACTCTGAAGGATATAAGGCCCTAGGTACCTTTCCAAAAGGCTTCCTACATACCTTGTTTGCCAAACAAGGCTCACACACAGGAAGAATTACATTAGCAAGATTCCCCGATAGGCCTTCTTTAGCTAGTATAATCACTCTATCTTTTCCTATGTGACCAAGTCTAGCATGCCAATTAACAGAATTTAATGAATCATCAGAAGACACATAAGAATATGAGAAAAAATTCAAATCTAGCGTAAAGAATCCATTGGAAAGAAAACCATGTCCATACGAGACTTATTCAAATAGGAATCCAACTAACTACCACTAAACCCAAAACCTAGCAAAGTAATAAATGATAAAAAAAAAATTACATTATACACCAGGTGCATAAAGCACATCATGGTGGAGTAAAGTGCGCCCCAAACGCATCTTGAGCTAATAAGAACCAACTCTAAGGATATCCACTAGAGTTCCATTACCCAAAGTAACGTACTGCTTGCCCACAAGTATCTTCCTATAATCCACAAACTCAACTCTTTCTTTGACTATGTGGCAGGTTGCTTTTGAGTTCTACAATCCAACAACAGAGGGAATTAGCAACACATACATGTGAACAAAAACAAGTATTTAAAGAGTTAAGTAGAAGGTCTACCTTCTTCGCATCAAGGCATTCCTGAGTAAAGTGATCTCACTTTCCACAGTTATAGCACTTGACCTTGGTCTTCTTTTTACTTCCAGCATACCATGATTCTGGTTTAGACCCTACCCGTTCGTTGTTTTGGATCTGAAATTCCTTGTCTTGAATGGTTGTTCATGTCTTTCTTCATCTTAATTCTAGTTGAGTTTGGTTGTTTGAGTGTCGTTGCATTTGGAACAGGTTGGGAGTTAATTTTTCAAAAGAGTTGTTGCCCAGATTTTGGCCTGTTCGCTTGAGCGGTCTTTGAGATCTCCCTGTATTTTTGTAAGTCTGCAAAACTTATGGGAGTTTGGTGTTCTTCTCTCAAGGGCATTTTTTGCGCTGTAGCGGTCTGTTTATGTCTGCAAAACTTCTGGGAGGGTGTCATTGTGCGCTTGAGCGGTGACTTTAGTCACTCGAGTGGTGTCACTTATTGTGTCCATTCGCTTGGGCGGTGTTTTGGTCATTTGAGCGGTTTGCGCGTATATCAGTTCAGAAAAGTGACTTTTTGGATCACTTTTTCATCTATCTCTCTCTCTCTCTCTAAACATTTGAAAACCCTAAATCTAAACATTCTCTCTTTAGTTCCTGATTTTAAGCCTCAAATACTATCAATCCATTGATCTCTCTACCCTTGTCCTTTGGCGAAAAAGGTAGAGTACGTCAAGGGCTTCGTTCTAATTGGAGCAAAGTTTATTTTCTTCTTTGTTTGACTTCGAGGTTTAGATTTCTTCAACCTTTGGTATGCTTTTTAACTTATTTATTTGTCTATTTAAAGAATCTCGGGGTTTGGGGATTTTAAATAGAACCTAGGATTTGATTTTGAAATTAAAAAGAGAGGTTTTCAAATGAGCTATTAGAAATGATTGTGGGAATGCATTTATAGTCGATCTATGTTAAAATGACTTATTTTTATACTTGTAATCAATTTTGGAAAGAAAGGGTTTTGTTCTAAAACCATGACTATATGGCTTGAGAACGAAAATGGAAAATGGATGTTGGATTTGAAAGATTGGAACAAATGTGGATGTTGATGAGAATGGTGGAGCTGGATATGTAATATCACTCCCATTTGAAAATGATGGAATTATGTTTTTATTTTAAAATTATCTATTTGAATAGAGATAACTATTTTGGGCTATCGGTGGACGATAACTTTGATTGTTGTAGAAATTACATGAGGAGTAGGTGAATTGAAACTAATTTCTCATACATATTGCATTAAGCATTGTTGTATACTTGAACATTGAAAATGTTTTATTTTGAGAAAAAAGAGTGAATACCTTGGTGAATCTAGGTAAGAGGTGTGGTTGTGGCTATTATGTTTGCTTGTGTGTCCTTAGTGAAAGTCCAGAAACCCACGTGGTTAGGTTTCGATCCTTCCGGTTAGCACCTGTAAAATCGCTTTGGTAGTGCTTGTATAGCCTACTGGCTGACAGATACCTAGAGATTCCTAATGTTTTGTATCCACTGCTCTATTTTCTGATGTTAAAAGTTATTTTCATGAATTGAATTATAATCTGGCATTGCATCATTTTGAAAAGGAAATGTGGAACGTTTGACAAATGGCATTGCATGTGCATGCACCTTATGATTTTGTTAAGATTCATACACTGTGTTATCTCTACTGGGCTTTGGTTCACCCTATGTGAAAAACAACTTTTAAGTGCTGATGATATGCTTTCACGAAGGACATAGCTTAGGAGGACTTGGAGCTGAGAGCTTCCTTTTGTTATGTTTTGTAATTATTTTTGTACAAGCCATGGGCTTAAACTGTATTGAGTTAAACTCACTTTTGTTGTACCTAAGCATTGTCTTAGAAATATGTAGCCATTAAGGCATTAATTTATCAGTTTAACTTTTATTCCATTTTTTTTCGCATGTGGCATATGCTATAGATTCAGAATTAGGGCACATATGTCGCCTTTTGTACAATTAACTGATATCAATGGAAGGTTATCATTCAGAATGTATTGTTATGTATTAAATATCGTGGGATGGTTTATTGTTATCATTGTCGGAGCGTTTCAACTTGGTATCAGAGTTTACCGGGTTTGAATACTTTGGGTTTGTGAGATGTGATTTTTACTACAATGGGTTATCTCGTTAGATGGTATTAGAAATAGACCTGGCATGCTATGTGATAACATGTTTGTGTGGCTAAGTGAGTATGAAATTTAATTTCTAAGGTATTGATTGGGTCTACGAGTTTTTAGAAATCCATTTAGAAGAGCACCTGATCACTGTTATTTCAAACTGGAACTTTAGCGATGTCGCGGGACGATCATTATCTAGAAATGAAGTTTGTATGTGTTTATGTGACTACGTGCTTATGTGGAGTGAATTATTTGTTTTTCACCGTATTAGGACGTGAGTGAATTAGTTTCGGCACATTTATAAATGTGCTAATCTCTTGTGTTACCTTCATTAGGATGTTAGGATGTGGACGTGGTGGTGGTAGGCGTGGTAGGCCTAGGCGGCAGGAGGTGTCGTTACCGAATGATATTTCGGCGTAGGAGGAGAGAGTTGGTCAGGCCAATGTGGCCCAGCCAACAGGTCAGTAGCCCATGGACGCTTTGGCCCGTGAAATGGATGGAGCTTTGTGGGAATCTATGGACATTCTAGGGTTGAGAATCAAGTCCAGGACCATGTTGTTGAGATAGGGCCATCCTTTTCAAAGAGGGAGTTCTTCCGGTCGAATACAGATGAGTTTTTTTGGGGATCTTAAGGAGCCACGGAAGGCGGATGAGTGGCTCAAGCAAATGGTGATGACGTTCGAGATGCTTGGCATTGAGGATAACCGGCTGAGAGTGACCTTGTGTAACAACCCCGACCTGTGATTAGCTAATAAACCTTACTTAAAAATGCTTAATCAGTAATTAAGATGAAATTCTGAGTTAATTGCATGTGTATCGTGTTATTTGTGCTTATATCTATATGACGTAGTAATATATGTTTCAATTTCTGTTCTAATATGAGAATTGAAGGCCTTAATGACATACGAATATGAAATTGACTATGTTCCTGTGTAATTTAGAATTTTAAGAGCCTTATGGTAAAGTTAATTAGAATTCGATTCAAAATCAAATAATTAGAATAAATTAAATTTAATCAAGCAAGATTAATTATAGCTAAGCACACTTAATTAGCAGAAGCTAATTGGACCTATATAAGGCCAATATTACTTCTAGAACTCATGCTTCATCATCAATTTGAGCTCAAAGACTTGAGGGAGAAGAGAGAGTGAAGAGAAGTTGAACTCAAGAGAGGTAAGAAAGCATTTGGAAAAGACTTTGGAAATTTGGCCTCCAAGCTTAAAGAATTGTGCATCTAGAGCCCAATTGAAGACTTAAAGATAAGAATTCAACCCTTTAATTATGTAATTAAATTGTTTAATACATGAATTTAAGGGAATTAAGCTCATGAATGTAAGAATTAAACTAGGGAAGTAGAAAAGAAGATCATACATACATGCATGCATATCTCATTCCATTTTGAAGTTATTTTCAAAGAATTCTCACATGCATGTTCTTATCATGACCTTGTTTTGAGAATTCAACATGTTTTTGTGCTAAACATCTCATTTGATCATGATTTGGAAGGTTTGAGTTCAAAAGATTACATGTATGTTGTATATATACACGTTTTAAGATTTGTTTTGAATAATTCACTTGCTTTTGGGCCTTGATTTTGTGAAAAGGCTTTCAATTCATGATGTTATACAAGTTTAGAATGTTTTCTCAAGTTTTGGGCCCAAAGGATGTGTTTTGAAGCTTCGAGTTTGAGTTTTGAAGCTTAGAGAGAAATCTAGAAATTTCAGAATTCGCATTCTTCGCTCGAGCGGTGAAATCTACGCTCGAGCGAAGAATGCAAGCTCCCAATACTTTTGCAGAGTTTGGGGGTTGGCTCAAGCGACAGAATCTATGCTCAAGTAACCACCCTTTGTTTTGCACCTTGGCTCGAGCGACCAAAAATTGCGCTCAAGCATAAAATTCAAGCTCTCGGTACTTTTGCAGAAATGAGCCGTCGCTCGAGCGGTAGAACCTACGCTTGAGAGACTAGAAGTTGAGCTCAAGCTTAAAATGAGAGCTCTCAAAAGTTTTGCAGACCATGGGGTCCACTCGAGCGAAGCTGCGATCGAGCGAACTGCCCTATTTTTGAAAATTGAATAAAGTGTTTCAAAGCACATTTTTACATCCTCATTACATTTTAGGCATTCCTAAGCCTTAATTAAGATATAATAATGAGGATAAGGATTAGAAACACACCAAGATAGAAAAGAAATGAGTTATGTGTTTTCCGAGTGTGTGTTTCAATATGTATCCACTATGTGTTTGTGTAGGTCATGCGCCATATGCTGTCTGATCCATCTATTCTGACTATTCTACTACTGAAGCTATCTGTGAGTAATAACTCTGTAAAGCTATGTTTGACTTTAATTATTTTCTGGTGATATGAAATGATTTATTTTTTTGAAATGTTATTTTCCATATGGATGAATGATTGTCCAGATTTTTGAAATATATTTGTGGCATCCTTAACATCATGTGATATCTATTATCTGCTTTGTATACGTCTTATGTAATCATGAGTCAATTGTACGTCCCATGTGATCATGGGTCAACTGTTATGGATCCTTATGAACGTGTCTGTGCACATGAGTCAACTGTTTACGTCCCATATAAATGGGTCAACTGTTTTGTTAGCAATAATGGATGTACCACATATGATTATCTGTGAACTTTGAGTATGAATATGAATATGAATCTATTTCTGCCTCTAAACACTGATTTCTGCATCTGCTACGAACATCATTCATTAAAACCTTTACCTTGTTATTATTTACTGGGCTCCAGCTCATTGTATTATTTATGTATGTAGTTGTTCAGGCGCGTGACCAGGCTCAATGATGATTGCCTGGAGATTTGTTTTGTTAGCCAACCACAGCGCCTCCCGAGGAGGTTCCTAAGTTAAAGTGTGGTCATGTTTCTACGCGTGACCAGGCTCAATGAAATACTTATGCATGCATGGATTTCCAACCGAAAAGCCCACTATTTTGTTGCCAGAATGCCTCTATTGCACAGGAGAACATCTTTTCACCCTAGCCTCTACTCTGTTCTGTTCCAAAAAGGTTGCTACTCAATTTGATACAAGTGGTCGGTAGGCCAGAAGTAGTGGCCGGCCGCTTCCAAATCGTAGCCTGCCGTCTAAAATTAGTGGCCTGCCGGCCACAAAAGTCTGGTTCCTCTTGCTGCAACAGAAAGCATACAGAGCAAGAACAGGGTATTCTCAAGGTATGTTTGTATACCTTACCCTCCTTATCATCAAACAACTCAAAGGAGTGACAAGCTTAATTCACAAACCATCAATCGATGCAATCTCATTGCATGACCTATGAACCAAGGTGTACAATTTCAATAAATGCACAATAAAAGACTCTCAAACCTCCTCCCTATCATGGATTGATCAACGGAAATGGTTGACCTTGGAAACTTGAACCATTTCATCACTAGCAAGTATGAAATGCCTCAAGCTTCCATGTGTTCAATTAACGTCCGATTGAACACCAAATTGCTTACTATCTTGCATCATTTTAGTTCCAATTTTATTACTTCATTTTAATTACCAAACATGCCTTAATCAATTAAGTCCAATGGTGAGCTTTAAGTCCTCTAATGGAAAGGAGTACCAAACCAAGAGTTGGTTTAGGCTTGAAAGATGTGTCATGCCATTGGTAATGAATCCCCAAAGGGATTAAACCATTAAGGACAAGACCTCAATCTCATGCTTAAACAAGCAACTAGGTTTGAAACAACTTTCAAAGCAAATAAAAAACCAAGAAAGGAGGGAGGTTGCAGAAGTGATTAGGGGTGAAAACAAGTATGGAAAGCAAGAAATAAACACTATCAACTCAAATAGGTTGGTGGCTAAGGCCTAAACTACCAAACCTATGAGGACTATGCAATACAAGGCATAAATGTAATGAACAACAAAAAAAAAGTCTTAAAACAGTGCTAAAACAGTCCAAAAAAGTGCTAGAATTAAGCCAACAATAGCTAAAACAATAAGTTAAAACATGGAGCAAGTTAAGCTAGTAAACAAGCACAAGGAGGGAAGGCTACCCCCTCCATTTTTGGGACTTCAAAACATTGTTTTAGCCTCTGAAAAACCTCCGAAATTTAGTATTAAAAGCTCAAAAAATAGCTGACAAAAGGGTGGGAAACACAATGGCAAAGGTTTGAGAAGTGAGGTACAAAGAAGGGTGATCCACCCCTCCACCTCTAATGGCTTTAAACCACAAGTTTCAGCCCAAAAATACAGAGTTCAAATAGCCAAAAAATAGTAGGGAAAATGGAAAATAAAGCAAAGAAACAAGCCAAGAATTATACCTCTTGAAGAGGAGAACCTTTTCTAGGTAACAAACCAACACTTACACACCCTCAAGAGCTCAAAGTAATCTTAAAAGTGCCTCAGCTCCAATACCACACGGTTTGGTTTAGAGTGTATAGGCAAAGGCTTAAGAATTTGCAAGAGAGAAAGGAAATGTGGAGAGAGAGAATTATTTTTGCTCCAAAATGTTCAACCCTAAAAAATGGAATATATAGAAAAAAATAAAATTCCATCAGAAATATCCATGCATACACATATAGGCAGGTGCATGCATCTATGGAAACATCTGGCACAGCTGGCCAAAATATCTGCAAAAACACACAAGTGGCTGGCAGCCCACAGGGGTGGGCGGCAGCCCACAGGGTTTTTAGGCTTGAAAAACTATAGTTTTGGTCCAAAATAAGACAAAAGTTTTGTAGGGTATGAAGGCTCAAAGCTGTGGCATTCTGCTGAGGACTTTGAGCACTTGACAAGCATACACATATTCATCATTGGGTGCACAAGCGGTGGCATCCAAGTCGTAAGGGCGGTTAAAAATGAGGTGTCTACAGTTATCCCTCTTTGACAGAACTTGAAGTCATGAAATGACATGAGTGAATGTCAAAGCCTGAAGACGACCCATTTTGACAAGGCTGTAAGACTTAAGCAAACAATCAAGATATAAATTAAATGATTGCGCTCGTAAGCTGCCTACTTATCCCCTTGTAAGGAATCAAACCAGTGTAGTTCTGCTGCAAGATGCAAATGCTATGCATGAAGATACTTTGAAGTTGGACTCACATGCTTCGCGAAGTCGACTATTTTGAAAACTTATGATCATGTAAGATGATGCAATAAACAATAACAGATGTAATGAGCAATAACAAGATAACAACATATGAATGAGCAGATTCAAGCATAAGACCAACACAGCTTCCACGCGGGAAAAACTAAATGCACACTCTAACCATGACGAAACCATGAAAAGAGGAGAGAAAAACCGCTCAAGTTACGTTTCACGCATTTTGAGAAACTGAGAAACGAAAATCGCTCGGGGATGCGTTTCATGCGTCCCGAGATAAAAACAAAACCGCTTGGGGTTGTGTTTCACGCATCCCAAGATAAAACCCATCCAGGGCCGCGTTACACATGTCTTGAGATACTCTAGTCACTTTAAAATCATGAGAAGAAGAGAAAAACCACTTGGGGTAGTGCTTTATGCGTCCCGAGATAAAACCTGCCCAGAGCCACGTTACACACGTCCTGAGATACTCTAATCATGCTAAAGTCGTGAGAAGAGGAGAAAAACCGCTTGGGGTCATGCTTCACGTGTCCCAAGGTAAAACCCACCCAGGGTTGTGTTTCACGCATCCTGAGATACTCTAATCACACTGAAATGTAAGACGAGGAAAGAAAACACTGCTCAAGGTCGTGTGGAAGAAACTGAGAAAGGAAAACCACTCGGGGTCGCGTTTCACACATCTCGAGAAAAAGTCAAAACCGCTCAAGGTCGCATTTCACGCGTCCTAAGATAAAAGCAATAGGTACAAGAATATTCCACAAATACACAAGATAGTGAAAGTGTGCGATAGATGCACAAAGTGAACAGGTGCGATAAATGCACAAAGTGAACAAGTGCGATAGATGCACAAAGTGAAAAAATGTGATAGATGTACAAAATGAACAAGATTACAAATCAATACAGTGACAAATGCATGGTCCATCTAATAGAAAGCACGTTCTATGTAAGAAACAAGAGCATATTCTATGCAAAATTGAGAGCATATTCCATGCATGAATCATGAATGATGCAGGGCACGCGTGTAACACAAGTATATGAAAACACATATGCCATGCAACAGAAGACAACAAATATGCAATTCGATAGAACGAGCAAAAGTGATGTTCAGCGACAACTTCTGACTTACCTCTCGGAGACATTACAACATGCTCAAAAAGGATACACCTCATTCATATTGACAAGTGGGGCAGGCTCACGCACCGAAACGCAGTTTCGAGCTCCCTAAGAATCAATGTAGACCCAAAAGAGAACTTCCTTTACATTGCTCAGAGAACAGAGGCACAAAATAAAACTAGGCCATAGATAAGGACCGTCGGCCACCTGCCGGCCACAAGGGAGGACCGCCGACCACCATTAGTGGCCTGCCAGCGACTCGTGCATTTTCGGGGGCAAAATTGCCATTTTGCCTTGGGCCTTTATAAATACACATCCACACCTCACTTTTCACACACCCATACATCCAAAATATTCCTCCCTCTCTCTCTAGGTGCTTCCTTTCTCTAGATCCATTTATACGCACTTTCCAACGCCCCTCGCAAACTTTATTTGCTAAACACCCTTGATTCTCTACACTTTGAACTGATTATATTTTGATTTCGTCACTTTTCTTGAGTTTTCACCACTTTAGGCTTATTCTCCTCGAGTTTCTCTCAAGTTCTATGAACTTTCCCAAATTTTGACTTTTTCTTCCATTTTCTCTCCTAGGGTTGACTTTTTCCAAGTTTCCACTTTGCTCCATTTTTCTTCATTTTGCATCCCTTTTTCACCCACTTTCCTGATCGCGGATGATATTCCACACGACGATGCTCCTTCTGAGGTTCAACCTCCATTATAACCCCATATCGAGATTGAGGAGTAGTGATTGCCGAGGTCGGTGGGACGGCTGAGGGCATTACAGCTGACCTGGAGGCGAAGGTCACGCTAGAGCTCGATCCTAAGCCACTGCCACTAGGGGTACGACCCTTTGATCTCCTAACTTATCATCCTCGTACACACAAACTACCACCTAGAGGCATCAAACGCTTCAACGATTTTGTTGGTGGCTTGCCAGAGGACGTTCTACTGAGGGAGCCGGACTCCCATCATTCCTATAGCACTACCAAGGTATGAACTCTATTTTCATGCTTTCCTACCTTTCATTTGACTGTATTTCTTACATTATCTTTCATCTGAATGCTCTCTCATCATTGTCTTTCATCGCTTCACTTTTTCTCTGTCACAGGGGAACTCCTGTGCTTACAGGGGGTATGGGGTGGCGATAGCGACAGACTAGTACTATGAGCTCCCTCCAGAGGTCCATGACCATGTTGACGAGGTCGGCTTCGGTATATTCTACTCTGAACTTTAACAACACATAGCCAACCGGGCTCTTCTCGCAGCATTAGTGGAGAGGTGGTGGGACATCACCAACTCTTTCCACCTCTCTTCCACTAGGGAGATGACGATGACTCTTTACGACTTCGCCATGCTCACAGTCTTGGGAGTAGGGGGTGATTCGATCCCCTTCGACATAGACATGGGCGAGTAGGAGGCAGCATGGATCCACCTGCTTGGAGTGTGCCCACCTCTATCTATACCAACGATAGTGAGGTACATTTGGTTTTCTGAGCACTTTTGTAGGAGCGAGCCCGAGACACCAGAGGAGGTAGAGCAGTAAGCCCAGGGTTCTTAATGTTTCTCCTCGGTACCACCTTGTTTGCAAATAGGTGGAACACCGTAGGATTGTACATGCTGAGTGCCCGTGACATTGTCCTGTGTCCGATTCTACGATTGGGGTGGAGTTGGCCTCTCCATACTCTATGGCTACATGAGTTCCACTTCACACGTGAGGGGAGAGCGGATTGGAGGCTACTGGAGAGCTTAGGAGGTATGTACCACACCTTTCTACTTTTATACTTTCCGTTCAATATCTGTTCATAACTTGTGCTTTTTATTTTGCACTTTCTGTATCTGTTCACACCTTATGATTTCTGCCTTGCACTTTTTATATCTGTTCATGCATTGTGCTTTCTTCTTTGCACTTTCTGTATCTGTTCATTCACAATTTGATAACATCACTGCCCTTTCCTTGCAATTATGGATTTATGCCTATTTCCCAGCTCTGGCTCTGGAGCCAGTGGATGAGATTTCCCCCATAGTCCCGCACTTATGTCGATATAATGGCCGGTGTCGGCGTCAGAGTCGTGATGATACGACCTTTACCTTCTACCGTCGATACTTCGACATGGTGGTTGCCGATGAGGTAACCTGAAATTCACAATCATTTTTGATTTACTTCTACCCTGATTCATATTTCAGCATTTGATGGCAAGTAACAATCTATACATTCTCTATTTTCAGATTACATGGCAGCCTTGGGTGATGATGCCGGCTGGTGTGAGGGACCAGTACGCCGGGGCGTGGGCCACATCCCGATTCCGGATTTTGCTTGAGGGCCCAGTTTGCCGAGCCTGGTTTTTGAGTGAGCGGTTTGTACGCCAGACCGTAGGCTCTTCCGATCCGGTTGTTCCCATGCCACCCCCAGCGTCCATGAGGACAGCAAATAGCCTCCCAATTGAGAAATTATCCTGTTCATGGTGGGCCTAGATGCTGACTTCTTCAGAGTGGATGGCGACTACGTGATGTTCATCTAGACTCATTTCATGCCCTCCTTGACAGGTATTCACGCGGACGAGGCAACAGGTGCTCCTGTGGTGGGTAAGGCGACTCAAGCGACCGGGGTTCGATACTAGAGGGGCCCCACCTGTTTAGTAGATTACTGGTTGGCTGAAGATTACCACTTTGCTTACATGCTGGCAGCCGACAGGGACAGCCTACCAGATTCCGATCGAGCCTGCAGAGGCAGGGCACGAGTATGTGAGAGCTTGAGGCGCACCTTAGGTATAGAACACACTTTACCATTTTCACCCCACATTTTCCATTTCAGATATTGATTATTCAAGATATTAATCATTCAAATGCACTTGCAGACACCCACAGAGTATACAGAGAACCTCCTCGAGCTAGTTGCTTCTTTGATTGGCATGGTGTAGAGGAGAGAGACGTTGCTTGGTCTCCACGGTATTCAGGTAATTTTCTTTATTTCAGCATGCATTTCACTACTAACTCTGTTATGCACCACACTATCAAATTCCTATTGATACATTGACACTTCCACTATAGTCTTTCCCAAACTGAAATGATACACTGCATATTGGCGCATTGTACTCGTATTGTATCTTGTTTCTACATAGCGCTTATTCTACATACTATACCTGTAGCTAATATGTTGACGATTGTTTTTCCAGATTCCATCTATACCACAGGCACCAGTGCTAGCAGTAGCACTAACACCGGCTTCACCTCCTTCAACAGTAGGAAGGAGAGAGAGAGAGAAAGAGGCCCCAGTATGTAGCCAAGCTATGCGCCGTGGTTGATGTAGGATAGGGGTACTCGAGACCGGAGCAATTCCTCAGAGCTCGTTTTGAGTGATGATGATGCCGAGACTAGCAACTCCAAGAAGGCAGCGAGTTGACATTCTGAGTCGTCTGAGAGTAGGGGGTAATGATGCTGGCTCGGGGTTCAGGAATGGAGACAATGCTGACACTGGCTATGAGGTAGGGAGCGGAGATAATAAGACCAGTTTTGGCTCAGAGTTTGATTCTGATAGCGGTGTTGATGGAGACAGTGCCTTTGAGTCCCCTTCGAGGAAGAGGACAAAGAGGGCCTCTCGAGCTTGAGATGACTGGCAGCGATTTTTATACTTTTTGCTTAGTTTCTTTTTTTTTTTTGGTAGCTTAGCACATGTATAGCTTCAGTTAGGTTTTACTTTTGCTTTTGAAACTTGTACTCCCATTTTTTTAAAAACCATGATCGGATTAAAACCTTGCAGTTTTTATGAAACATGTTTTTGTTTTTGCATCACGAGCACCATATTTGTATAAAATGAAAAAGGAATTGAGTTTGCAACAAGAACGCTTGATTGAAACAATGTTGTTAATCAGGTAATGAGTCAACCAACAACTAAAATACAAAATACAACTCAATAAAGAAAGCGAAAACAATTCAAAAACAAATATGCACACTTGGTAAAACCAAAAGACTCAAAACAAGACCTCAAAACACAAAGATTAAGACAACACCAGGCTGCTAAAACTGCCCAACCCACAAGTGGATGGCCTGCCACCACTGGTGGATGGCAGGCCAAAAAAAGTGGACGGCCGGCCACTAAGGTGAAAAACCACCAGAAAGCTGACAACTGGCCTTCACTACAACCTTATCTTCTACAAAAGGCCTTCCTTCATGATTTCTTCTCTAGAACCTCATTTTAGTTGTTGTTTCTTACATATATGGAGATATTTCTTGCTGAGAAGCTCAGTGATTGGATAGCCACTTTAGACAACATGGAAAAGGTGAATTTATGAGGTTTCGGCATAAACGCACTTTTTCCGTTGAGCCACACTGCACTTTGCTTTTCGTTCCTCCATGCCGCGGCCCGATGCTGGGACCCAATTACATATTTTGCTTCGGAACATAGGAAATGTGCCAGACTCTTCAAGAATTCTGGGGATTGATGGAAACCCTGCGCGATGAGGAAATCATACCTCAACCCCGTTTTGGCCATGCCTAAGCTTTGGGATGGATGTGTGGGCTTAGTTTGCATGAAGCTCAATCTTTGGCCTATGACGGAGAGCTAGACATGCCCAGCTTGATTCACTAATTTTCTGATATCAGAGACAGAGGAAACCCTCTCTGGTGAGGTTTTTGGCAGCATGCCCTCTGTTTATGTATACTTGCACATTTCCTTCTTGCCCCTAATTATGATGGAACCAGCATCCGATTGATTAAACTGGCCCAATGTCTAAAGAAAGGTAGGAGCTGTATCGGTTTGGAACTGGCCGAAACCCTGATGGGCTTAGATGCTTTTCATCGATGAGAGACCACCAGGTTTACAGGGAGTCCACTACTTCTTCAGGTATTGTTTCCCATTCTTTCTGATACATGCCTCACATATAACTCAGCAGTCATGCTCTATTTTCTCTCAAAGCCTTTCTTTACTTTTCTCCCCACGCACATCTCTCTATTCTTTAATCTCTCTTATTTTTCATCCCTTCCCTAGTATGGCTCATTGATAAGCTAAAGGTGGTGGACTCTTGCCCTGAGTATTTAGTTCGAGCTTATTTCTTCCGCCAGTGGCTAGTGGATTTTCCCAACAAGGGATGGTGGTGCAGCTGGATGTCTGGCAAGCCTACAGCTGACATAGCTTGGTGTTGCCCTTGGCTTAATCTGATCGAGATGAGTTATAGCATGACTCGGCAGCCTGGCATACAGTTGAGTGGACTTACGCACTGCGTGTTCTACTTTCCTTTCTGATTCAGATGTCAGTTTGGGCATGATTAGACTTGCCCAAAAAATGGGGTAGAATACCCGGCTTCACATCTGGCTAGGTATCTTACTGCCTAGAGGACAAGAGAGCTTCTAGCCCCTACCCCTAGTTTCAGTCATGCCATTTTTGGCGAGTGCTTGACTTGGCTCGAGGATGAGGCATAAGCCAGGCCCACTTTGGCTATAGAAGCTTCTGCAAGCATGAGCAGAGGACGTAGGAGCACCTGACTTGCCTATGCCCCTAGTTTATTGTCTTGACCTTTTGGAGAGTTGGAGAACATTATGTTTGAAATCAATGGAATTAAAGTTGTAAGCACTAAAAATTTTCCTTTTGGTCTAAAAATGGTCGAAGGTTTAAAAGGTAAATTTTGAAAAAAATCAACTCGCATTAAAACTTTCCAAAACCATTTTCAAAAATGATCACCACCTAACACGCATAGAATCGATCTTCCAGATGTACAACCCCAAATCAAAAGATCATAACTGCCCCTGCTTGAATACCACTACTGCTCTGCATTGTAACTAGTTTTTCTTTCCAGATGAAGTTCACAACCGAACTAATAGATGATGAACAGAGATGACATGATCAGAAAAATGGGCAGGACAGCTGAGTTGCAGATGGTTACGGCCGACCTTCAGGATGAAGTTGCCTACGTATCCCAAAGATGGGAATTAGGCCTTACGTAGTTCGGTTCAGGTTCACTCAAGTATTAACTCTCTTCTTTTGCGCTCTAACTTTTGACAAAGTCGCCCTGTAGCTTTTTCAACCTTGCGAGCTTAGTTTTTCTTTGTTTCTAATTTTTCATGTTCTAACTTTTGCCTAGGTCGCCCTTTTGGGTTTTCAGCCTAGCGAGCCTTTCAGGGGTAGTATTTCTTCAACTTGTCTATATTGATCGGCTGTGAAAATTCCAGGCCATCTGAGTCCATGAGAATAGCTATCCCTCATGACCAGATAGTTTTGATGATGTAAGGACCAGTCTAATTGGGTCTAAACTTGCCCCTAGGGTCATGGATGGGAGCTCGGTTGTCTTTCAGCATCATGTCTCCCCCCTTCAGATTTCGAGACTTAACTTTCTTGTTAAACTCCCTAGCAATTCTACGCTGGTAGCCCCGAACATGATATAATGCCTTTAGCCTTCTCTCATCAAACAACATCAACTCCTCAAATCCGCTCTGTTGTTAGTCTGCCTCCGATATCTGATACTCAACCATAACTCGCAGCGACAGGACTTTAATTTCAATTAGAAAAACAACTTCCATCACATGGACGAGAGAATAAGAAGTTGCCCCTGTGATGTCCGGATCGAAGTTCTGTAGTCCTAGAGTGTGAATGGCGATTTATCTGGCTAGTCCCTGTAGGCCTCAACCATTTTCTGTAAGATGTTCTTGATATTCTTGTTGGTGGCTTCAACAACTCCATTGGTTTGTGGCCTGTATGTAGATGACTTATGAAAAGCCACATTGTATTTTTCCAACAAGTCTATCACCTCTTTCTTGAAGTGAGAGCTGTTATCTGATATGATCTCATTCGGAACTCCGTAACGGCAGATGATATTTTTTCTAATAAATTTGACTACATGCGATGCCTTCAACACTGCATAGGATTGAGCGTCCACCCACTTTGTAAAGTAATCAATCGCCACTAAGATATATTCATGCCCATTCGACCCTTTTGGCATGACTACACCAATGACATCAAATCCCCAGACTGAAAACGACCATGGCGAAGTCATGCTGTAGAGTTTTGACAACGGAATATTCATGCGATTGGCATGAATTTGACATTTATGACATCGCCGCACAAAACCAATACAATCTTCCTCCATGGTGGACCAGTATTAACTTTGCTTGAGAATCTTCCAGGCTAGCATCACACCATTTATATGCGTTCCGCATTCTCTGCCGTGGATAGCCTCCATAAGGTGCTTTGATTCCCCTTCATTCACACACAACTTATGCATTCCCAGATGACCTCTTTTATATAGCTTACCCCCACAAATGATAAATTAGACAACTATTCACCGTATTCCCCGTTTGTCCTTGGAATTCGCCCCTGGTGGATACATCTCTTTTTCCAGGAAGTTCGAAATATCATAATACTAGGGTTTTTTGTCTTGCACTTCATCTATCGCGGCAATAGTTTCATAAGCTGGCATATATTTCTGTTCGATGATAATCGGATGCATCCAGACTCCAAGCGAGATGTCCACTATAGAAGATAGAGGAGCATCAACGAACCTATTGTTCTCTCTCAGTAGATGCGTGAAAGTCAATTTTCTGAACCTAGGAATCAGAACATCCAGGGTCTGATGGTAAACCTTCATTTTCTCTTCTTTGACTTTCTAGTCTCCATTCACTTAAGAAACAACTAAGTTCGAGTCCCTGAAGACATGCAATCTTATTGCCCCTAGTTCCAGGGTGACTTCTAACCCAGCAATACATGCTTCATATTCTGCTTCCTTGTTGGACACCTTGAACTGGAGTTTGAAGGCTAAAGGTATATGGGAGTCGTCAGGTGCTATCAACAACACACCTATCCCATAACCGTACTAATTGGACGCTCCGTCAAAGTACATCGTCCAAGTTACCTCTTCAACTTGCAGAATGGCTTTATCTGGGAACAAGTATTCCACTGCCTCATCTCCTTCTACTAGGTGGTCTGCCAAGAACTCCACTACAGCTCTTCTCTTGACCGACTTGCAGGTGACATATTTAAGATCAAATTGGGAGAGAAGGAGTAACCAACTAGCCAGGCTACCCGTAAGCGCTAGTTTTGCAAAGTGACATTTGATGGGATCTAATCTCGAAACTAGGATTACAGAATGAGCTAACAAGTAGTGCCTCAACTTCTTAGTAGCCCATACCAAGGCTAGGCAAGCTTTCTCCAAAGGAGTGTACCGGGTCTTATAATCCAGTATTTTCTTGCTCAAGTAGTAGATGGCTTTTTCCACCATATCTTCAGATTCCTAAGCGAGCATGCACCCTATGGTCATGTCTGTTACTAATAGGTACAGGATTAGAGGTTTTCCCGGTTCCGGTGGCGACAACACAGGCAGATTCTGGAGGTATTACTTAACCTGTTCAAAGGCAAGCTGACAACAATCATTCCATCGGAATTTCTTTCCTTTTTTCAGGAGACCAAATAGCGGTTCACAAGTCAAGGTTAATTTGGAAATAAACCGTCTTATGAATTGCACTATACCTAGAAAGCCTTGCACCTCATTTTCAGTCCTCGGTGGTGGCATTTCTAAGATGGCGTTGATTTTGGAAAGATCTACTTCAATGCCCCTCTATGTGATCAGAAAGCCTAGCATTTTTCCTGCCGTTATGCTGAAGGTGCATTTCTATGGGTTTAACCTCAATCTGTATTCCCTGATCTGTTGAAAGAATTTCTTCAAGGCAGTGTAGCGGCGTTCTTTGGACTTGACAATCATGTCGTCCACGTACACCTCGACCTCTTTGTGGCTCATGTCATGTAGAATGGTGGTCACGGCCCTTTGATAGGTAGCTCTAGCATTTTTCAACCTAAACGGCAGAACCCGGTGGCAGTAGGTATCCCACAGCATAGTGAATGCGGTCTTCTCTCTGTCCTCGGGCACCATCAGAATCTTGTTATACCCGAAAAACCCATACATAAATGATAACAATGCATGGCCTACAGTGAAGTCCACTAACTTATCAATGTGTAGCAGAGGAAAATCATCCTTCGGACCGGCCCTATTCAAGTCCCGAAAGTCTACACACACCCGGATTCTACCATCTTTCTTTGGCACTGGGACAATATTGGTCAACCATGCCAAGTACTCAGATACTAACAAGAAACCTGCCTCGATCTGCTTGGTGACCTCTTCCTTGATTTTTAGTGCCCAATTCAGACAAATTCTACATAGCTTCTACTTAACTGCTCTGGCCTCAAGGTCAAGAGGGATCCGATGCTGTACAATCTCAGGATCGATTCAAGGCATGTCTTCGTACGACCACGCGAAAACATCTTTGAAATCTTTTAACAAAGTGATTAAATGCTAGCGCTCCTCCAAAGACAACGTGGACCTGATCTGGACCAGGCGCGGATCCTTTTCAGTACCCACATTAATGGCAATGATTTCATCAGCACAGGGTTTAGCAAATCTTTCCTCCTCTCAATTAATCAAGTTTTTCAAACCCAGGGGAATTTCTTCCTCTTTGCTTTCATTAAAATTTTGAAAATCCTAGTCAATACAATAAACCAACGGCATAGAAAAGTACACAGAATCTGCAGAGTTCTCATTCATAAGGGCCAGATCTTCAGTTACAAACTCAAAAGAAAAGCTGAATGAAGACCTAGACAGGACTTTGGTATCTGGGTTACCATCCCCAAAAAATACCAGACTCAGACTCAGAAGAACTTGAATCTGATCACGATCCCACAGACTCCGTGGAATCAGATTCTAGCTCATCACCCAATTTAGAATTGGAAAGATAGCCTTCCTCTAGCTGCCAGACAATAGATGGTGGCCCTGATGCATCCAAAATGCTGCTGGTTAGGTTCACACCCGGTTCTTCCCCAATCACAGGGACATTAAGGTTATCCCCCACGTTCTTTGGGTTGGCCGCAGGATCTGTCAAGAGACTGACCAGTGCTGCCCCCACTCCAAGTTCGCTGCCATCTGAGTCATCTTACGTGCCCTGTTCAGCTTTGGTGCTTGGTTTAGCCCTTTCCTTATCATTACCGCCCTGCAGTTGCAGATCAAAAAAGATCTCAAACTCAGGGACACGTTGCTTTGAGGAATTTACCCAAGGCTCGAAAAAGCCATAAAAAGGGAAATCCTCTACTTTCTAAACAAAACGACCATTCAGTGTCCCCTGGATTGGCTTGTGGATGAGTTCATAACGTTTCCTGGCTTGCATGGCCTTGGCTCTACCTTTCATTTCTTCCCTCTTTTTGATCCAATCCTCTTTGGTAGGCACATAGCCCAGTCCAAAGGCATGTGGGTTGTGCGGCACATCTGTTAGTGTTGCAACACCTTTCTGACCACTCCTTTCGACCTCTATTCTTGGAACGTGTTGCAGTTTGTTCATGAAGTAGATAGATTGGGCGCTGACGTATATGCCTTCGTCTGCGGCCAGAATGGTCTGCACTATCCGAGCTTCAGCCAGAGTAAATCCCAAGAGGAATACATCCTCCTCCCCATGGTTGATCTCGAGCATTGGTGTAGTTACCTCTGGCAGCGGATGGATAGATGAATTCCCAAAAACAATCGCCACTTCTCCCCCATAAGGGTACTTCAATATTTGATGGAAAGTGGAGGAGACGGCCTTCACATGATGTAACTAGGGCCTCCCTAGCAATAAATTAAAGGTAGCCGGCACATCCAAGACATAAAACTTGACCTCTTGCTGAGCTGGGCCAACCTGGACTCTGACTTGTACTGTGCCCATGAGCTCTCCACTCGTGTTATCACCCGTATTACTTGGGCTGTGGGAACAAAGTCCATTGGTTTGTGGCCAATTGCATAGGTGATGTGAGAAGGACAGACATTGATGGCTGAACTAGTATCTACCAACACCACCAGTACCTATTTCTCTCTGCATTCCACAAATATGTACAACAGTTTATTATGAGTCGAGCCCTCCGACAGTAGCTCTTTATCAGAGAAGGTAAGAGTTGGCCTGACACCACTTGGGAAGACCAAAGCCACAAGCTGTTTGGGTGTGGTGTCAATGGACAATTTAGCTTTGTCCATTGCCGACACCACTACTTGTCGGTGTACCTGAGAGGCCATGAGAAGACCTCATATGGAGATGTCAGCTTGGATTTTCTTGATTTGTTTCAACACTGCCTCTTCTTCTAGTTGTTTCTTTTTCTGTTTCTCGGCCTCTTTGTCTTTTCCAGACGTCTCTGCTTGATCTAGATGCGGCAGCTTAAAATACCGCCCACTTCTTGTTAGATGGTCTACTTCCTCGGCATACCACGTATTGTCTAGAAGGCACTCACCTCAGTCTTCATCGGTGTGGGCTAGATGCAAATCATTATCATCTCACCATTCGCTCTCAGCAGCCAACAAATAGTTGTCAAGCTCTGCTTGTATTACCTTGACATCACAGGTATCCCCCACAAGGTGTTATGAATTTACAGCTTTCTAGCCGTATTCAATCCTTTCTCGTTCAAACTGCCTTAGCGTAACTTCCTGCTCAGTGTCCATAGTATTCACAGCACCCACTTTCGGGGCTGGGTTTTCCATACTAGCATTCTCTAATAGCTTCCTTTCTCATCAGCCCTTTCAGCTACCACAGCGATCTTTGCTTTTTTTCCCTCTGGTTTCATTCCAATTGCTTCTTCTTTGTTTGGCTCATCACTTAGCCATCCAGAGTTGTCAGTCGATCCGTTCAGGTCGAACCACCATATCTGTACATCTCCTTGATCATGTTCATGAAAGAACTGCAGGTTGGCTAAATCCTCATCGAGTTTTGCTAGATCATTCAACCTTTAGCTCAGGCCATCTTTCCTGACCACATTGATGTCTACCAAGGCTGGTAGCACCAATTCAGGCTCAATTTGACAAGTTGACATAATGTAGTAACTAAGATCATACGCCCTATCAGATAAGTCCTCAGGGCACTCTGGCAATGGACTAGTACCTTCCTCCAAGGTCGACTCCCCTTCCACTGTAAGTCTTATCGCGATAGGTTTGGGTTGAGGGTTAGACGTGTCCATCATGGACATATCTGCGCTTTTCGGAATAAAGAACTTCAGTTTTGGGTAGGTGAGAATGAGTAATATATACATTAGGGTCATAAAAGGTGGCCAGTATATGGATTAGGTTGAGATTTCGAGGTAGGGGGACCTGATTATAGGCTGGGAGTGGATTTGTGGTCACGCTTGGCTTCTGAGGTGAAGCAATCACTTTGTTGTCAATGAGATCCTGAATCTCATGACGCAATCAAAGGCACTGGTTGGTGTCATGACCACGCTGTTGGTGAAACGCACAGTACTTTGCGAGGTTGTGTTTGGACGGGAGAGGATCAGGAAGTGGAGGGGGTTCTAAGGGTTTGAGGTGTCCTTTCTTGACTAGCACATTCATGGCTTGAGAGAGAGTCATGTAGAACTGGTTGAAAGTCCTTTGGGATCTGGTAAGGTTAGGTAGTGTTTGTGAGCTTATGTTGGCAAAGGGGTCAGTAGTCTTAGTTGTGGTGGCAACACTTCATGGAGTTCTATAGATGTGAAAAAAGGTAGGACAATCATTTTTTGCAGCAACTTGCTGTGCAGATTCCAGACAACCATCCTAATTTGATCCTTCTCGGAAGGCCTCATGATCATCATTGAGGCTTTAGCTCTCCACCTTGTCACAAATTTAGAGAAGCCCTCCTTCGGCTCTTGGCGCTTTGCCTCGAGATCACGAGTTGTACCCTCGATTTGAGTATTATATGAATACTGCGTAATGAAGGCCTTGACCATCTCCTCCCAATTCTATTTGACAGAGTCTTCCAACTTAGCATACCATATGGCCGCCATACCTGACATGGTACGGCCAAAGAGAGACAACTTCTGTAGTCTAGTCAGGCCCATTGGCTACAAGATGTCCAAAAAGTGCCGTAAGTGGACCATCAAATATCTGGAACTGTCAAAACAGTCAATGTGCAGCACTTTAAACCGCTCTAGCAATGTCACTGCAGAATCAGTGTACTTGTCCTCTATGTCCGGGATGGACTTAACCCCTTGTGCTCTCTTGAACAACTTTTCCAGTTTATTGATCTTGAGTACAGTTGGGTCAACCTCAAACTCGAAAAGAGCCTCAGTCTAGTAAATAGGGGTTTTGGAGGCTTGTGTTGGGATTGGCTCTGCCGGATTGCCTTGATTTTCTTGGACATTGGGAGTATGAGCGGTGGCTCTGGGTGATAGGATACCCGTGGGAGGTGCATGGGATGCAGAGGCCACAGCCGGCTATGGTTGCTATTGTTGTAGCCTGGTTATAACCTCGGCTTGACGGGCTGTTACCTCGGCTTGACAGACCGGATCCTATTGTAGGGCCTCAACTAATTGCTACAGATGATGTATCAAGTCTTCCACACTGGCTGGGGGATACTATGCCATTGGAATAGGCGATTGATCTTGTACTGGGCTGAAGCAGATGACCGTCCCTGAACTGTACTAGACACAAATGAGTTGATGGGTGATTGCTGTAAAAACTGATTTGGTGAATTCTACCTGATTCTCCTCCATCTTGTAATTGGTGAGAGTAAGGTAAACATGGGTTGTCCCCGAACATGATCCCTGGCTTTACAAAGTCTTCTAACTCGGGTCCAAAGTACTTGGGGGATATTCAAACTTTCTGAAGCTATGGTTTTGAACTACTTAGCAAAAGAAATAAAGCAAAAATAGTAGTAATTAGAAACCGCACAGCACCTCAGCTACGATGTTATCAACACAGACATGATCAAAATAGTAGGACTGTACTCTACACTGAATTTTGCCCCCAAAATAGATAGCCAATTTGCAACTGATACGTACATTCCTGTACAGTCTCACTGTAAAGCACATACCAGTTAAAAGAGAGCCAAAACACCCCTATGATGGGGTAGGGTTACCCTATCCTAGTTTCATCAGGAACTAAGGTTTCACTAATCAATCAAGCAGTTTCAAGCAATCATGCATCTCGGGTGAGCATCCTGTCCTAGTTTGGATTAGTCACTAAGGCTATACTATATACAATTAGACCGAATAGTCAAAAAGGGTACCTCAACAAGACTACCTAATATATGTCTTACTGTAGACATCCCATTTTTGACCGACCTTAAGACTCAGACGTCATCGTCTGAGCGCTCGATGATTGTGCATGTTTGTGCTCGTTTTGGGTTTTCGGAGCCTTCGGCTGAGCGCCTTGTCTCGGGACCTTTTAACTTTCTCCTTTTGGCATAGTTTTTGGACTATGCCTTGTTGCTTTTTCCTAGAGGGAGGCAGAGGCCTGTAGGCCACTTTTTGTGGCCGTAGGCTGCCTCTCCCTCTCGTAGGCCACCTTTTGTACTCGTAGACTAGTTTTCTGGACTTCCAGCTGAGTGCCTCGCCTTGCAAACTCTTGTCTTGCTTCCTTTTTGTTTTTTTTTTTTTGAACCAAACCTTGTTATCCATTGCCTAGAGAGTGGAACAAGGGGTGTAGACTAGTTTCTCCCCCTGTAGACCACTTTTTGTCCCTGTAGACCACTTTAGGTGGTCGCCCAGCTAGGGTTGGTGGTCTGTGGACCACCTAAGGTGGTCGGCAACCTGCCACCACCCTCTACTCTATGTACTGACCACCTCAATTGGTCGGCAACTTTCCTACTTTTTCTGCAGATATTTTTCTTGCCAACTGTGCCAGCTGTTGGGTGTAGAAAGCATCCTCCATACACGGAGGGATTGCACCAAGCTTCTAGCTTGTTCAACAAGCTTGAAGCTTGGAATTCTATGTAAGGGAGCCTCCTCCCTCTTGTGTCAGGTTCTAAAATTGCTTAGGGCTATACATATGGCTCTATCTCTATATTTCTATATATATATATTTCTGCTTAAAAGTGTAGTTTCTTCACACTTTTGCACACAAAGTGCCTGTTTGGTGCAGCTTAAAAGCTGCTTATTTCAGTTTTTAGCTTAATTTAAGCTATTTTGATGTGTTTGGTTTAGCTTATAGCTTATAGCTTATAGCTTTTTGGAAGTCAAAAATCAGCTTATTCTTTGAGTGGGGCAGGAGATGCTTAATTTATAAGTCAGAAATCAGTTTATGTTCATAGTTATAAGCTACAAGCTGTTTAGGCATAAGCTATAAGCACTTTCCCACAGCTCTACCAAACAGGGCCAAACACCTACTCAAACACCACACTCTTGTTGCTGAGGTACCTGAGGGTCTTGCTTGGACTCGAAGGCTGGTTTTAGCTCAGAAAAGTTGTTGGAGTTGTTGCCTTGTTCCTGTTCTTCAAGGGTAAGAAACTGGACCCTTTAAAGCTTTGTTTTGATTAAGTCTTTAGGCCACCTTTGCATGCTTATTTTGGCCTAGCTTTCAACTGTAAAGCTCTGTTTTAGCTCAGAAAAGCTCTGTTTTGGCTTGATTGAGTCACCTCATGCATGTGTTTTACACTTGTAGTGTAATCTTGCTATTTAGCCTTGTGTGTTCAATGCTTTGATCCATCATGCTAGCCTATTTTGGTTCTATCTCAACATGTTTTTGGTGTTATTTTGGCATGTTATATCTCTGTTTTGGGTTGGTTTGATTGCCTCTTGCATGCTTTATACCCTTGTAGTGCAATCCTCCCCATAGCCTTAACAGGCATCATGCTTTGGACCACCATTTTAGCATGTTTCTGGCTCCACTCCAGCAAGTTTTTACTCATGTTTTGCCATGCTTAAGCTCTGTTTTAAGTTTTTTTGGTCATGCATGCCTTGCTTTGTATAGCCATAGTGCAATCTTGCTCACTAGCTTTGAGTTTCATAGTCTTTAGCATGGCTTACTTGAGTTGTTTGCAAGCTTTGGCCTCATCTCTAACATGATTTCAGTGTGTGTAGTGTAGTCATACTCTCCCATGCTTCACTCTTTCAATGCTTTTGGAGGGTTATGCTTTATGCCTTAATCATGGCCTAACTTGTATGCATGCATGCCTAAGCTTTTGGGCTACTGTTTCAGTGTATTTTTGGTCTTATTTTGCCATGATACAACATTTGTTTTTGATTGGTTAGAGCATCCCTCATTTGCTTCTTACACATGTAGTGTAATCATGCTCATTTGCCTTGCATGCGTCATGCTTTATGCCTCCCGTTCTAGCATGTGTTAACTCTACTCCATGCATGTTTCTGCTACTATTTTGACCTGCCTTAGATTTGTTTTGAATGGTTGAGGTCATTTGAGCATTACTTACTATGCTTGTAGTGCAATAGCCTTGACTAGCTTTGAGTTTTGAGGTATCTTCCATGCTTGACTTGGGGTATTTACATGTTTTGGCATCATTTGGAATGATATTTCAGAGCATATAGTGTTGTCACACTTCCATGTTTTTCACTCTTTAAGTTCTCTTGAGAGTTGTACCTCTATGCCTTATTCATAGGCCAATGCATGAGCATGCATTTTCTTGCTTTCAATACTATCATTTTGGAGTGTTTTGGCCCCTATTTTGGCATGCATGAGGTCAATTTGGGGTTGGTCTGGTCTGGTCCATTGAGCATTTCATTACCTAGCCCTTATGCTGTGCCCTTCACTAGTTTCAATGCTTAAGGACTCTAACTTGCCATGCTCATGTTGTTTGCATATTGTTGCATTGCATTGTGTTTGGATCGGGTGTTGATCCAAACACGAGAAACGAGGGGCATTTCATACTTGAAGTGATGAAACACGCCACATTTCTCGGTTGCCGACCCTCTTGATCATACATGATAGAGGCAGAGGCTCTTATGTGTTATTTCTGCATTCACGGACATTGAATTGTGCAAACTTGGCTTCTCGGCCATCGTGCATTGCGATGCTCGGTTGGTAGCCCGAGAGTCGAGTACCGCACTCCCTTGAGCTTGAAAAATGATAGGGAGAGTGGTTGTGAACACATATCTTGCAAATACACTCCTATGCCCCTTTTTGTTCTCTGTTGCAGCAAAACCGGAGTCTGGCAGAATTTTTGGTCGGCAGACCAGTAAAAGTAGCTGGCCGACCACGTTTTCTGGTCTACAGAAAGTTTTTCTGGTCTATAGCTGGTCTACAGCCTCCTTTTCTAGTCGGCAGCCCACTAGGAGGTCCCCATGTTGGAGTAGAAGCAATCTGGAGGTTTGTGCAACTTTCAGAGAACAAATCAAATGCAAACAGAGGCAATTAGGGACATGGTAATGGATTTCCGAGCGAAGCCGACCGAGCATGCATCATTCATTATTCCGAGGCAGAGCTGTGGCAACCTAATTTAGTTTCTTTTTTGTTACTTAGTTGGTTTTGTAACTTAGTTAATTTGTTAATTAATTAAAGTATTGTAATAATTAGTTGTAGCTAGTTATTCGATTTGTGTTGTGCAATAATTAGTCTAATTAGATTATTAGATTAGTTAAGTAGCTTAGCTTAGCATAGCTAGCTTGTATTATTTATTCGGATCCTCCGTTGAGAGGGCAAATGTTATAATAAGCGTACGTGTGTGTGATGCATGTCTTCTAACCTCATTTCTTTCTCCCTTTTACTTATCAGCTTTCGATGGTTAGTTTAGGGCATATTTCAATTAGCATACTTATGCTTTGCATGCGTACATCATTCATTCATATTGCATGCACCGGGCTCAGCGCATCATTCAAACTGCATTGTATTTCAATACGCTTTCTTGAATACGTGTTTCAAAGCATGTTATCAAGTGTTGCATTCATATGCCATTATAGATAGTCGAGCCTATTTTAGTTGCATTTTTGCATGTGTTGCATTAGGCATCTCAACATAGCTAGGATCATGCATTGATTTCTAACATAGCTTCTGTTTTGGCTCGGAGTACACTGTGAGTGTTTATGCTTTAGCATCCTTGCATGTGTATAAGTGACTGCCATGTTTAGCATGCTTGCCATGATGCTATTTTCTTAATTACTATAACTGCATGAATGCTTGTGGATGAAGGTTTGATTGCTTGAATTGGAACAATTCATCAAAATATGTGTTTTAAGCCCACTTGGAGTGGCAAATCATCATGTTTTCTTAAGCCCACTTAAGGGTGGCAAATCCACGCTTTAGCCTACTTGTGAGTAGCAACTTCAAACCATTTTCGAAAAATAAACATGAGATGTTTTGTTCCGACTTGAGTGATTTAGTCTATACTTGTGTGCTATGCGCATCACATAGTAAGTTAGCTAGTAAAAAAGAATAAGAACACATGTGTTTTCAAAAACAACATATCATGCTTAGTAAAGGCCGATCTTTGATCAGGCGAGCGGGGGTGCTCATTTCGTGACTTTTCCCCCTCGTACCCAAGTTCCCAAGCCGAGGCAACATTGGTGATGATGGACACGTAGCCTTAGGCATGAGTCAAGGTTTCCTAAATTTTCCAAAAATAAAATATTTAGGTAGCGACTCTGAAATCTGGCAAAGCAGTCCATGTTTGGTGCTTTTTGATTAAAAGCGATTTTCCAAAACGATTTGCCGGATTTGGACTCCTTGGTGATTTATCAGTCTTACATTACACTTTATGAGATTAGATTCAGAACCGTGACAGGAGTTCGAACTGTAGTAGCTAGAACTACAATTTGAGGCCTGGCGCGCGGAGCGAGTTCGGGCGGTCTACAGTTTCTTGCGACTCTGATCGGGATTTAGAGAACTTGACTCGAACATCATGATATGTTGTTTTATCTACACTTATGTGTTTCTTTGCATTGCATTTGCATTGGTGCGCCTAGGACACTGTGTTTGCCATCTGCTATTCCTGAACGGTTTGCCGGAGGCTGTGTGCCATAAGGCTGATTGGTTACGGGCTTTGCCACGATGGGAACACAAACCTTGATTTTCACTGAGGCACCCTTTTTGACCATTCGACCTAGTTGCATATCGGAAGCCATAATGACCATTCCAAACTAGAATAGGTTGCTTACCCGATTGTAGGTTGTTTGAAACCGCTGCATGCGTAGTGAAACCCTAGCTCCTAACAAGATAGGACAGGGAAACCCTACCCTTCCATAGGGGTGTTTTGGCTCTCACTTGCTTGCTATGTGCTTTTAGAGTGTGTCTCTACAGGAATGCATGTATCAGTTTGCAAGTCTGGGTATCAGGCCTGCGGGCATCAGTATTTGGGGGAATCAGTTTTACCTGAGGGTATCAGATTTGAGGCAGTGATTTGGAGACAACGATCTGTGTTGAGAACAGTGTATTCAGCTCACAAATGTCAACTATGTGTTGTGTTTATTTTAAGCTGAAATGCTGTCTGTTTTTCTGGTTGTTTATTTCCTTATTTTGCTTTATTTATCTTTTTACAAGGTAGTATAGCATCATTGCTTCCCACCAGGCAGATATTCCCCAAGCACTGTGGATTAGAGGTCGAAGGCTTCATCGATCCGAGGATCTAGTTGACGGACAAGCAGTGTTCTATTCATTACCCCCAGTTACTAGACGGAGGTCAGTTAGGCAAAGTTCATCAGTACAGCGGCTACCAAATCAGCAGTCATTATCCACCCCTCTAGTGTGTAGTCGAGTTGAGGCTTCCGTTTCTACTGCAGAGAGAGATATACCTGTTGTTTAGTCAGATTAGCACCTTATGGCAAGTATGGAGGACATGATGTGTCAGCTCTAAGAAACCATGCAGGCTATGCAGCGGGATGCTGCCCACTAGGCAGAGTTTGCCGCGCGCCAGGCAGTGGTTGTGGCTCAACAGACAGAGCTGATTGCCAGACTTCAGCAACAGCAGCAACCACAACAAGCCGGAGCATCTGCTTCGCATCCACCCACACCCCTACCTAGTGTTCCAACACTCAAGGATACTACAAACGTCCAAGAAAATACAGATGTCCCAACGGGCCCAGCTCCACCCCCAATCCTACCTCAGCTGTCCAAAGCACTGGCTAATCCAGTGGATACATCGTTTGAATTTGAGGTGGATCGAACAGCGCTGAAAGTGAGCAAGTTAGAAAAACTGTTCAAAAAAGCTCAAGGTGTTAACTCCATCCCGGACATAAAGAATGGATACACCGATTCGGCGGTGACTTTGCCGGACCGGTTCAAGATGCTGTATATAAACCGTTTTGATGTTTCTGGGGACCCCATGGTACATCTGCGATTGTTCTCGGATATCCTAAGGCCAATGGGCCTCTCCAGACTGCAAAAGCTTTCCCTCTTCAGCCGGACCCTGTTCGGTGTCACGGCCATCTAGTATACGAAGTTGGAAGATACTATCAAGAGAAGTTGGGAAGAAATGGCCGTGGCCTTCATTGCCCAGTACTCATACAACACACAGATCGAGATCACAACTCGTGATCTCGACACAACCAGGCAGGAGCCGAGAGAGGGCTTCTCTAACTTTGGAACCCATTGGAGGGCCAAAGCTTCTATGATGACCACCAGGCCGGTCGAGAAAGATCAGATACGGATGATTGTGCGCAACCTCCAACCCAAGCTGATGCAAAAGATGATCGTCTTACCCCTCCCCACCTTTGCTGATTTACACGAGATTGGGGTACATATTGAGGACGGCATAAAGTAGGGTTTGATTGACCATGAGAGAGAGCAATCCAAAAAGGCATTTACCTGCAGTTCGAATGCAGGCACGAGTAGTGCTGCAGCTGCCAAAACTTCCGATGTGGGCATGGTCACCACCACCACTCCAAAAACACCTACAGCTACACCCTTCATCGGTGCGTTCGGAACCAGTTCACAAGCAGCCAAATACCCACGTCGGGGCCAGAGGACTTATACCCCGTTGTATATGCCTTTGTCTAAAGCCCTGGGGGTTTTAATCAGGAAGGGGCATCTAAAGCCCTTGGAACCACGACCATTACCAGACAAACTTCTTTCCTCCCATAACCCAGCTAAATACTGTGCCTTTCACCAACAGCATGGTTATGACACCGACCAGTGCTATAGATTGCGTCAGGAGATCCAGGATCTTATTGACACTGAGGTAATTGCACCCCCACAAAAGCTGAATGTCACCACCAACACACTCCCACCACATAACCAAGCTCCACCACCCAAACACATCAACCTGATCCAAACCGCGGCCATTCCATATAACCCAAGCATATACATCACACCCTTCCACCTACCCAAGCCCGAGGTGTTCATCCCAGATAGCACAAACTTGTGCATGTTGTGCACCTCCCTAACCCAACCTGAACCGGTGGTGGTGACTGTTGAACACAGAATCGGGATGACTTTGGAGGCAGATAGGAATGTTGATTCAGAGCCTGAGGGGTCTAAGAGCTTTGTGTACAACCCAAGTGGTTATATCACATTAACAGATCAGGCTAAACCGAGGGTAGAGTTCCTAGTTGGGACAGAAATCAGTGTGGTCCGGGTAGATGGACCCAGTCAGGGGTTAGATGACTTAGCAGAGCTGGAAGAGGATATTGCCAATCTGCAGTTCTTCAACGAGCAGGACCCGGTGGACGTGACTGTCAATTGGTTCGACTTAGATGGATCAAAAGAAAATACTGGGTGGCTCAGCGATGAGCCAGATGTTATTGAGGTACCTCAGCTAGAACAGGGGCAATCAGAAGCTGGGTTATCAACGGTGGCCGGAATGGCCGAGAATCAGGAAGCATCGCTGGAGAGCACTGGTGCAAAGAATTTTGCTTGGGATTCGGGTAGTTTGAGTACAGTAGATACTGAACAGGAGGCTGCATTGAAGCATCTTGAGGAAGAAAAGGTCGAAGATCTTGAGAGGGCTATGAAGGCCAAAGCCCCTACGGGGACGGAATGTGCTGTGAGCACAGAAACAGTTGCAACAGAACTGGACAACTGTCTGTCGGTTGCCAACGGGATGTGGTGGGAAGACAATAACTTATGTCTTGCCCATACTAATGAAGATTGGGGGCAGAACCAACCGGATGGCACCTAGTATGTTGAGGAGGTCGACCATATGACCAGGAGTGGGCAGTATTTCAAGGCCCCACACTTAGATCAGCCGGAGGCATCCAGGAAGGACAAAGAAGCCGAGAGGCAGAAAGAAAAACTACTGGAGGAGGAGGCTATATTGAAACAGCTTAAGAAAATCCAAGCAGGCATCTCCATCTGGGGACTGTTAATGGCCTCAAGAGTTCATAGACAAGTCGTCCTTACAGCCATGGACCGGGCTAAACTGTCAATCGATACGACTCCTGAGCAGTTGGTAGGGTTGGTTTTCCCGGAAGGAGCTTCTCCGACCTTGACCGTCACTAACAAGGAACTGTCGCTTGAGGGTTCAGATCATAATAAACCGCTCTATATCTCTGTCGAGTGTAGAGAAAAAAATGGATACTGGTGGTCCTTGTTGACGCAGGATCTGCTATCAATGTGTGTCCATCGAGAACGACATATGCTATCGGGTTAAAGCTCGCGGATTTTGTGCCTACTGCCCAGATGATACGGGCCTATGATAATACCAGCCGAGAGGTGATGGGGACCATACGGATTAAGACTCAGGTTGGTCCGGGGCAACAAGACGTTGAGTTTCATTTCTTGGATGTTCCCGTAACCTTCAATTTACTCCTTGGGCGGCCGTGGCTGCACCAGGTGAAAGCCGTCTCTTCCACCTTACACAAAATACTGAAGTACCCCCACGGGAAGGAAGTGGCAATCGTTTTTGGGAATTCTTTGATACATCCACCGCCAGAGGTTTCTACACCAATTCTGGAGATTGAGCATGGCGCGAAGGATGTATTTTTGTCAGGATTCACCCTAGTTGAGGCCCGAGTTGTACAAGATATGCTAGCTTTTGATGAGGGGTTATACGTCAGTGCACAGTCTGTCTACCTTATGAACAAGCTTTAGCAAATGCCCGGGATGGGATTAGGCCATAGTGGCCAGAAGGGCGTTGCAACATCGGCCGAAGTGCCGCACAACCCATATACCTTTGGCTTAGGTTATCTGCCTACCAAAGAGGATTGGGCGAGGAAAGGAAGAGCAATGGCTGGAAGAGCCAAGGCAAAACAAGCTGGGAAGCATTATGAGTTGGTGCACCGACCTATCCAGGGGACCCCGAACAGACGCTTTGTTCGGGAGGGGGAAGATTTCCCGTTTTGTGGCTTTCCGAAGCCATGGCTAAATGCAGAGAGGCGGCACTTGCTAGGATTTGAGATTTTCTTTGACTTGCAATTGTCCGAGGATGAAGTTGCCAAAGAGCAGACAGAACCACCAGCTGAGGCTGAGCAGTGTAAGGAGGAGGATTCTGAGAGCACAGAAATTAAGATGGGGGTAACACTGGCTTGTCTCCTCGCAAATCCTTAGATTGTACCAGAGTGCTTCGGAGATAACTTCTCAGTTTCAATGATTGGGGATGAAACGGCTGTGGGACCATCTTCAGGCATTCTTGATGCATCCATCGCACCCTCCCTTGTCTGGCAATACAAGGAGGGCTTTTTATCGAGCAACACCGGGTCAGGTAGTGAGCCGAAATCTAATTCCACTGAGTCTGTGGAGTCGGAATCAGATTCTAGCTCTTCTGAATCTGAGTCCGGTATTCTTGGGGGTGATAACTCGGATGCCACTGTCCTGTCCAGGTCGTCTTTTTCTTTTTCCTTTGAGTTTGTTGTAACAGAGGAATCAGGCAGACTGGATGTTATTAATGAGAATGATACAACTGTGGCTTCGGAGTACTTTTCTATGCCTTTAATTTATTGCATTAATCAGGATTTTCAAAATTTTGATGAAAACGACGAGGAAGAAATTCCTCCAGTTTTACAACGTTTGATTGATCAAGAACAAGAGAAGTTTGTAAAACCTTTGGTGGATGAAATCACCACAATTAATGTTGGTAATGAGAAGAACCCGTGGCTGGTCCAAATAGGGTCCACGTTGTCTTCGGAGGAGCGCGAGCACTTAGTCGCTTTGTTAAAAGAGTTCAAAGATGTTTTCGCATGGTCCTACGAAGACATGCTTGAAATCGATCCTGAGATTGTACAGCACCGTATCCCTCTTGACCCAGAGGCCCGACCTGTTAAACAGAAGCTTCAAAGGATCTGCCCGGACTTGGCTCTAAAAATCAAAGAAGAGGTCACCAAGCAGATTAACGCAGGGTTCCTATTGGTATCTGAATACCCTACTTGGTTGGCCAATATAGTTCCAGTGCCAAAGAAGGACAGCAGAATTTGGATATGTGTGGACTTCAAGGATTTGAACAAAGCCAGTCCGAAGGACGACTTTCCTTTGCTGCATATCGACGAATTAGTGGATTTCACTGCTGGGCATGCGCTGGTCTCGTTCATGGATTGGTTTTCAAGCTACAATCAGATTTTGATGACACCCGAAGACAGGGAGAAGACTGTTTTCACGACCCTGTGGGGAACCTATTGTTATAGGGTGATGCCGTTCGACTTGAAGAATGCTGGAGTTATGTATCAACGGGCTGCGACCACGATTTTGGACGATATAATCCATAAAGAAGTTGAAGTGTATGTGGATGACATGATTGTCAAGTCCAAGGAAAGAGAGGGCCACTACACCGCCTTGCAGAAAATTCCTCCAACGAATCAACGAGTATCGGTTGCGGCTGAATCCTCAGAAATGTACATTTGGTGTTACAGCAGGGAAAATGCTGGGGTTCTTGATCACACAAAGGGGTATCAAGGTCAATCCTTCCAAAATCAAGGCCATCTTAGAAATGCCACGACCGAGGACTAAAAAGGAGGTGCGAGGCTTTCAAGGTAAAGTGCAATTCATAAGACAGTTTATTGCAAAATTAACCTAGACTTGTCACTATTTGGTCTCCTGAAGAAAGATAAGAAGTTCCAATGGGACGACTGATGCCAAGTTGCTTTCGAGCAGATCAAGCAATATTTATAGAACCCACCTGTGTTGTCACCGCCAGAGCCGGGGAGACCGTTGATTCTATACCTATCAGTGACCGAAACAACAATGGGCTGCATGCTTGCACAGGAGTCTGAGGACAAAGTGGAGAAGACTATCTACTACCTGAGCAAGAAAATGCTGGATTACGAGACCCGCTACAATCCGCTGGAGAAGGCTTGTCTGGCCTTGGTATGGGCTACCAGGAAGTTGAGGGACTACTTGTTAGCTCACTCTATAATACTGGTTTTGAGATTAGATCCCATCAAATATCTCTTCGAGAAACCAGCACTTACGGGTAGGCTAGCCCATTGCTTGCTTCTACTTTTCGAATTTGATCTGAAGTACAAGACACGCAAGTCAGTGAAAGGGAGAGCGGTAGCGGAGTTCCTAGCCGACCACCCAGTTGAAGGGAATGAAAGAGTTGAGTATCTGTTCCCAGACAAGGCCATTCTGCATGTCGAAGAAGAGACTTGGATGATGTACTTTGATAGAGCGTCAAACCAGTACGGGTATGGGATAGGGGTGTTGCTAATAGCGCTCGACAATTCCCGCATACCTCTAGCATTCAAACTCCGGTTCAAAGTGTCGAACAATGAGGCAGAGTATGAGGCATGTATTGCTAGATTAGAAGCCGCCCTAGAACTAGGGGCAAAACGGTTGGATGTCATCGGGGACTTGAACTTAGTTGTATCTCAAGCTAAAGGAGATTGGAAAGTTAAAGAAGAAAAGATGAGAATCTATCACCAGACCTTGGACGTTTTGATTCCTCAGTTTGAAAAACTGAATTTCGCCCATCTCTTAAAAGAGAACAACAGGTTCACTGATTTATTAGTAACTCTATCTTTTATGATAGACATCCCTTTCGGAGTCTGGATGCGTCCGACCATCATTGAACAAAAATTCATGCCAACCTACGAGCTGATTGCTGCCATAGATGAGGTACAAGATCAAAACCCCTAGTATTACGACATCTGGAACTTCTTGGAAAAGGAAACGTATCCACCAGGGGCAAATGCCAAAGATAAGAGGGCAATTTGAAGAATGGCTGCTCAGTTCATCGTCTGCGAGGGTAAAATGTACAAGAGGGGTCATCTCGGGTTGCATAAGCTATGCGTTGATGCTGAATAATCCAAGCGCTTGATGGAGGCCATCTATGGAGGAGAGTGCGAAGCACACATGAGCAGGGTGATGCTAGCCCGGAAGATCCTTGGACAGGGTTATTACAGGTCAACCATGGAGGAGGATTGTATTGCCTTTGTTTGGCGATGCTACAAATGTCAGATCCATGCAAACCGCATGAACATTCCGCCGTCGAAGTTGTACAACATGACTTCGCCATGGCCGTTTTCAGTCTAGAGGATTGATGTGATTGGGGCTGTCACTCAGAAGGGGTCCAACGGGCATGAGTACATTATGGTAGCAATAAATTACTTCACGAAGTGGGTTGAGGCCCAATCTTACGCGGTGTTGAAGCCATCGCATGTCGCTAAGTTCATCAGAGACAACCTTATTTGTCGCTATGGGGTCCCGAATGAGATTATTTCGGATAATGGTTCCCACTTCAAGAAGGAGGTGATCGACTTGTTGGAAAAATACAACGTGGCTTTTCATAAGTCATCTACATATCGGCCGCAAACCAATGGAGTAGTTGAGGCCGCCAACAAGAACAACAAGCACATTCTGTAGAAGATGGTGGAAACCTACAGGGACTGGCCACATAAGCTGCTATTTGCTCTTTGGGGCTACCGGACTTCAATTCGAACTTCTACTGAGGCAACTCCGTATTCCTTGGTTTATGGGATGGAGGCTATTCTGCCTATCAAAGTTAAGGTTCCGTCATTATGGGTATTGGCTGAGTGTCAGATAGCTGAGGCAGATTGGCAGCAAAGCAGGTTCGAAGAACTCATGCTCTTTGATGAAAGAAGGCTGAAAGCACTGTATTACGTCTAGGGTTATCAACGAAGAATTGCCAAGGCTTTCAACAAGAAGGTTAAGTCCAGGAATTTGAAAGAGGGGGATCTAGTGCTCAAAGACAACCGAGCTCCCATCTACGACCCTAGGGGCAAGTTCAGACCCAATTGGACTGGCCCTTACATCATCAAGTCTATCTGGTCGGGTGGAGCTGTTGTTTTGATGGATTTAGATGGCCTTGAGTTCTCCCAGCCGATCAACATGGACAAGTTGAAGAAATACTATCCCTGAGTGGCTCACTAGGCCGAAAACCCGAAAAGGGCGACCTAGGCAAAAGTTAGAGCACGAAAAATTTGAAATAATAAAAACTGAGCTCGCAAGGTTGAAAACCCAGAAAGGGCGGCCTTGGCAAAAGTTAGACTGCAAAAGGAGAGTGTTAATACATGAGTGAACCCGAACCGAACTACGTAAGGCTTGATTCCCATCTTCGGGATACGTAGACAACTTCATTCTAAAGTCCAGCCATAAACACTTCCAAATCAACTCTGTCCATGTGATCATGTTGGTCATCTCTGTCTATTCTGCATTCAAGAGCTCTGTTGTGATCTCCAGTACAGTGTTGTTCAGACTAGGGACAACTTTCCAGTTGCTAGATCCGGGGTTGTACATCTCAGTGATAGATCTCGGGCGTGTCCAATTTTGATCCATATCGAAAATGGTATTGAAAAGTTTTAATAAAAGTTGATTTTGCTCAAATTAATCTTTTTACAACTTAGACCATTTTTGGACCAAACGGAAAATTTTCAGTACCCACAACCTTCAATTACATTGATTTCAGCACAGAGTTCTCCTACTCTTAAATACAAATTGAAGTTGCTTTTTATTATATTTATAAAGAAAAATTGAAAGTACTGATAAAGCAATAAACTCAGGGCATAGTCAAGTCAGATGTTCCTGCGCCCCCTCCCAGAGCTAGTCGAAGCCTCTGATGCCAAAGTAGGCCCAACCTGTGCCTCTTCATCGAGCCAAGCTATGCACTCATTAAAGAGGGTGCAATTGAAAGTGGGAGCGGGGGCCAGAAGCTCTATCGTCCTTCATGCTATGGCATACCAAGCTAGCTGTGCACCTCGGATTGGAAATGCGGCAGGGTACTCTACCCCATCTTTCGGGCAAATCTGATCATGTCTAAATTGGCGCCAGATTCGAAATGGTAAGTAAAAGACACAGTGTGCCAGGCCGATCAACTGAATCCTGGGCTGGCGAGACATGCTGTAACTCATCGCCGGTAAATTAAGCCAAGGGCAACGCCAAGCAATGTTGACAGGGGACAGACTGCATATCCATTCGCACCACCATCCCTCATAAGGGGCATCGACTAGACGTCGCCAGAAGAAATAGCCGTGATCTGAATATGCTGGGCATGAGTCCACAACCCTCAACTTATCCATCAACTATATCTGGGGAGGGATGAAAATGAGAGATTAAAGAATAGAGAGGTGTACGTGGAGAGAAAAGTGAGAAAAGGGTTTTGAGAGAAAAACCGAGCTTGAAGGCCGAGTGATGTGAGAAATATATATAAGATAGGGTGGGAAACATTACCTGCAGTAGTAGTGGACTCCCCACGAATCTAGTCGTCTCTCGGTGATGGAAAGTATCCAAACCCATCAATGTCTCAGCTAGTGTCATGGCAATGCAGCTCTTGCTCTCTTTTAAGCCCTGGGCAACCTCAATTAAATGGACGCTAGACCCTCCGGAGCCTGGGGCAAGCAAGAAATGAGATAACATGCACAAGCAAAGCACATGTCGCCAAAAACCCTGCTAGTGATGATCGCCACGGTCACCGACATCAGAAAATCGATGAATCAAGCTCGGAATGTCCAATTCTCCATCACGAATCAAAGACCGAGCGTAATGTAAAGTGTGCCCGCACATCCGTCCTAAGGCTTGGATGTGACCGAAGCGGAATTGGGGCAAGATTTCTTCATCGCGCTGAGATTCCATCAAAGCTTGGAAGTCTTCGAAAGTAGAACACATCTATTGTCCGCCAAAGCTAAAAGCACGAGTTACCGGATTCCAACACCTTGCCGCGGCATGAAGGAACGGAAAATGCAGTGGGGTGTGGCTTAGCGTGAATAGTGCATTTATTCCGAAGCCCCGAAAATTTAGCTTTTTCGAGCCATCCAAGTTAGCAATCCAATTTATGAGATTTTGGACAAGAAATGCCTCCATTTGGTGCAAAAACTGAGTTAGAATGAGGGAACCACTAAGCTGGAACCTTTATAGAGGATAAGGCACTGTTTAGAGGACAAGTGGCAAAAATCTGTAGACCCCCTGAGTAACTGGTCGACCGACCACTTTTTCTGGTCTACAGACCACAAAGGTGGTCGACAATCTATTTTGTTGGTCGACAGTGAGCAAAAAGTGGTCTGCAGCTACCTCTTGTCTCCAGCAGAGAGTCCCTGGCCTTCCTATGTGCTGAGAATGCTGAAGGTCTAAGTTTATTTCTGCTTCGGATGCGTCCTGTTGCTTTGTTCATCCAGTATGCATTTGCTTATCGAGTTGTTGCTCATTTGCTTATCGATTTGTTGCTCTTTGATTATCGAGTTGTTGCGATTTGTTTATCGAGTTGTTGCTCCTTGCTTATCGAGTTGTTATAATTTGTTTATCGAATGTTCTTTAAGTTGTTTTGTTTGTTACGTTGGTTCACTACCTGACTTGGCAATACATGAATGTTCAATTTCCATCAATCTCATTTTCTTGCTGTGTGATGCGATGCGATGCTCGGAATATAAAATGCAACACTTTTTGAACAAAAAGTCGTTTTCATTTCATCATGTTTTCTTTTTACAACAGGGTACAAGTTTTAAGGAAAATAAAACTGCCTAACGCTGTACATTGTGCTATAACTACTAGCAAAAAGAAAACAAAGCAAAAACATCTTAGTCGGTGCTATCTAGCTCAAGATCGAGAGGCCCTCTTCATTCTCTTCGGCTAAGCAGCCACTACACCACCACCATCGGCACCCTTATTTGAACCAGAGTTGCCATCCTCGGAATCCTCCTCGGCGTCGTCTTCGTCCTCAGAACCTGAACCGGTGTCACCACCTCCGCCTGCGGAGGTCTCTGACTGAGGATGTGCTGACTCTTCTTCCTCACTAGTCTCGTCATCGTATCTGGCAGGCGTTCGGCGTCTCCCTCGGCCGCGTGTCGGGATCCCTCTCCCTGCTACTCGAGAAGGCCCGAGTGGCCTGGGCTGTAGAGGTGTGACCTGAAAAAGGTAGTTTGAATACATCAGCCAGGGCATGTATATCCGATGCAGATACAAGTATGGTGCATAGAGTGAGTGCATGCAGATATAGTATGTGAATGTGATGTGTCGAATGTGCTCTATACATGTAGTGAATCAGTGCAGTGAAATGTTCACTTTCGATATGTCATCAGAAGTATGATAAATGCAAGGAAACTGGAAAGTACGGGGATGCCGTAGTAGTGCCGTATCATCTCTCTCCTCAAAACCATAAACTCAAGTGAGGCCATCGCCTCGAGCAATCCCTCAACATATCCTGCAGAAGGCTGCAGATGCAAGTTCAAGTCATCAGTGAATGTCTAAATATCTGAATGATAGATGAAAGCTGTGAAGCATACTAATGCTGAGTCAGGGGCTCTGACATGTCGATGATCTGGCAATGGAGACTCAAACAGAATCTGATAAGGTGTCCCACACCGCCAACATGTGTGCTCTATCGAGGGATCTGGCCATCCAATACATTGCCTAGTGGAGGGCATCCTCCTAGTCCCACCTCTCGATCTACTGGCCCTACTAGTCGAGGGGATGTCTGTAGCTCGGGCACGCCTCGATGAAGGAATGCCATCAGCTCTCCTCATGGGGGCACGAACACCTGTCAGCGGGGACATCAAGTTTGTGTGAAGGTATGTCATGTACTCTCCCTCCTCCAAGAAAAGGACTGCGTCAGCACCCTGTATAAGGTCGCTAACCTCCCGGGGAGTGAGACTCTCTGTGGTCTGCATGTTTGATGGAGGCAGTGAAGGGATCTCCTGAGCAGGATTACCCAGTGTTTGGCGCATAAAGCGCTCCCCGAGAAACCAGGCTCTGCCAACTGGTCCCTCAAACAGAATCCGGTATCGGGAGGCGCCCCATGCCCTAGCAAATTGGAACTGAGAAAACCCTGGCATCGCTATCCAAGGCTGCCAGGTGATCTGCAGATTGCAAGTGCATGAATTGATTAATTGTCATAGATATGCAAGATGAATCAAAGCTGAAAGCATGAAGAACTGAGAGTTCTGAATTACCTCAGTCGCCCGTACTGTGTCAAAATAATGCCTGAGATATGGCAAGGTCTCTCGGGGTCTGGGTCAGCATCGACCCTCAAATTTAAGCGAGTACGGCACCTCAAGTGGTGCCTCAACCTCCAGATCAGGAGCAAGCGTCGGGAAATAGGCGCATACCCATAGCTGTGAAAGGCAAGGCAGTGGCAATGAGAATACAGAATACACAGAGAATGCAGAATGCAGAATGCGAGGTACAGAACGCAGAGTATGAGACGTAATGCAGAATGCGAGAAACCTCATATGTTCTTATTCCAATTATTAGCTAACTTTACTATGTGACGCACACAAGCAAGTATAGACTAAAATCGTAAGAATTGGAACAAATTCAATTCATGTTTGTTTTTGAAAATGGTTTGAATTTGCCACCCTTAAGTGGACTTAAAAGTGTGGATTTACCACCTCAAGTGGGGTTAAAACATGATTTGCCACTTCGCAAAGTCGGCTTAAAACATACGTTTGTCGAATTGTTCCAATTCAAATAACAAAGCCTTCATCCACAAGCATTCATGCAGTTTATCATTTATGCACATAGCCTCATGGCAAGCATGCGAAACATGGTAACATGGCAATCACACTCATGCAAGCATGCTAAAGCATAAAAGCTCACCGAGTACTCCAAGGCAAAACAAAGCTAGTTAGAAAAATGGATGATCGTAACTATACAAGATGCCTAATGCAATGCATGCAATAATGCAATTAATAGGCTCGGCTACTAATACGACATATGACACAATTTGAACAACATGTAATTAAACATGTATCCAAAGAAGTATTGAATTTGACAGTGCAGTTTGAATGATGTGCCAAGCCTCGGTGCATGTAAGACAAATGAATGGATGCAAGCATGCAAGCATAAGGTATGCTAATCAAAATATGTCCCTAATCTAACCATTGAAAGCGAATAAATAAAAGGGAGAAAGACATGAGGTTGAAAGACATGCACACACACACGTACACTAATTACAACAATACGCCCTCGCAAAGGAGGGTTCAAATAAATAAGCTAATCTAAACTAAACTAATTAAACTAATTAGACTAATTATTACAAATCAATCGAATAACTAGCAAACTAATTACTAATTATTACAATACTTAACTAATTAGCAAACTAGTTAATTAAAGCAAATGTACACCAACTAATCATGCAAAGCATTGAAATACACTACCTCAGCTTTGTTTCGGGAAATGGAGGACGCATGCACTAGGTCTTCGCCCCGAAAAGCCCTCCATTTTGCTCCCGAGAGGCTCTGTTTGCAGGGTTGACCATACTCCAGAATCTTTCTGCTCCACCTTACCAAAAACTTGCTGAGGATTTCACCAATGGCCTATCGGCCATAGGAGGTTACTGTCGGCCCCAATGCCGGCCAAGAGTGAGCCACGACTGACCACCAATGAGCCACTGTTGGCCATTGATGCTCTGAGTCACCACACTGCAACAGAGCACAAACAAAGGAAAATGAAGGGTTTTCCAGGGGTTTTTTTGTACTGTGCCTCTCCTTATCATCTCAAAACCTCAAAGGAATGGCACTCTCGAATCCAAAACCACCAATCAAGCAATTTCATTTCATGATGGCCAAAGATCCAAGTTGCACAATTTCAATAAATGCACAAATATGACTCAAATGACCACCACCCTATCATGCATGATCAAGGGTGATGGAGACCAAGGAGATTGTCTCATTTTATCACTTTGAGTATAAAATGCTCCAATCTTCCTTGTGTTCAATATAACGTCCGATTGAACACATGCAATGCAACACTACATACTTATCTTGCTCAAGTTTTACTTATCGCTTTTGTTTACTCATTTTAGTTACCGATCCATTCTTTAATCGATTAAGTCCAAGGTGAGTGTCCTCTAATGGAAAAAGGGTTTAAACGACAAGTACCTTGAGCATGAAAGAGGCCTCATGCTGCTGGTAATGAACTCCCGAAGGAATTAAACCATTAGGTATGAGGGTCTCAATTCCGCACTCAAGCCAACTAGAGGCTCAAAGCCACTTTCAAAAAAAATGGAAGAGTGACGAATAGAGGGAGATTGCAGAGATTTCAGTGCTAAAATGGCATGCAAAATGACACTACAACATGCAAGCAACTCATGCAAATGAAGATCAATACACTATAGGTGTGCAATGCAAAGCTCCAAAGATACAAACACTTCAAAACAGTCTTAAAAAAGCCTAAGAGGAGTCCTAAAACATGTTTAAAGTGAGCTAAAAACAGCTAGAATAAAAGGCCAAAACATAGTACAAGCTAAACTATTAAGCACAATTGCACTACAAGCATACAAAACAAGCCTCAAGGGACCAAACCAACTCAAAGCAGAGCTTAAACATGCCAAAATAATAGCAAAAACATGCTGAGATTAAGGTACAAAATGCTAGAAAATCATGCTCACATATTAGGCTATCTAGGCTTGCAAACAAGACACAAGGAGGGGAGGCTAACCCCTCCCACTTTGGACCTCAAAACATGGTTTTTACCACTGAAAATTCTCTGAGATTCAGTGGTTAAAAAGGCCAAAGAAATTTGATTTAAAAGCTTTGAAAGATGGCACAACAACTTAATAATCAAGCAACAAGAAAGGTGGACTACCCCTAACTCCAATCAAACCTCAAACCACCATTTTAGACCATGAAAACAGAGATTTTCAGAGGTCAAAACCAGCCTCAAAATAGTATGTAAAGATAGCAAAACAAGTATTTAAATTAAGCTTAAAACACAAGTATTCTACCTCTTGAAGACAAGATGCAATTTAGGCAACAAAAGCAAGCCAAACCAGGCTAATGTCCTCCTCTAAACCTCAAAGAGGGCCTCAAGTAGCCTCAACTCAATGGTGATCAAGTTTGATCAAAGGTTTATATGCAAGAGTGTAGAGAATTTAGGCTATAAGGCACAAAATATCAAAAAAGAGACAATTCTAGAGAAAGAGAGAATTTTTTTGTCTTCAAAATTTTCTAACCCCTCCATATGCAAGAGAGGGCTTCTATATATAGAGAATGAAAAATCCCCTCATAAAGATCCAGCCACACACGTGTTGGAAGATGCCTCAATCTGTGCAAACAACTGGCACAAAATATCAGAAAATATCTACTGATACACTGGTGGCCGGTCGGCCATTAGTGATGGCCGGCAGGGGCTCATTGATGGCCGGCAGGGCACATCAATGGCCAGCAAGCCAAAATCCATAGCCGACAGTGCCCAAATATGGCCGGTAGGCCATCAACAACATCATGTTGAAAGGACCTAAACATGGTCCAAAAATGAGATAGAATTGATGCAGGGTTTGGAAAACTCAAACCTGTGGCGCTCCACCGCGGACTTTGAGTGCTCGACAAGCAATCAAACTCATCACTGGATATACCTGCAAGAACATCCAAGTCTTGAGGAAAGTAAAATATGGGGTGTCTACACCTAGGACCAATACGGAGAACTTAGGGGATACCTTTACTATCTCTATGATCGTAGAGCAATCGGTTGTGAATTCCACCAGTTGCATTCTGAACGCATCAAGGGCACCACACCTCAATTGGCAATTGGAGAAGGGCTTTATTATCAGTATTGAATCGGATGATGAGCTTGAATCTGATTCCACCAAGTCTGTTAAGTCGAAATCAGATTCAAGTCAGTCTGAGGAGTCTGAGTCTGGCATTTTCGAGGTGGTAACCTAGATGCCAAGGTCCTGTCTAGGTTTTCTTTTGAATTTTATTTTGAGTCTATTGTAATCGAGGAGCTAGAACTTCTGAATGGAAATGCTGTAGATTCTATTTACTTCTTTGTGCCTTTAATTTATTGCATTGACCAAGATTTTCAAATTTTTAATGAAAACGAGGATGAAGAAATTCCTCAGGCTTTTAAAAACTTGATTGACCGAGAGGAGGAGAGACGTGCTAAGCCCTGCATAGATGAAATCATTGCAATTAATGTGGGCACTAAGAAGGATCCCCGCTTTGTCTAGATCTGGTACATCTTGTCTTCAAAGGAACGCGAGCGTTTAATCACTTTATTAAAAGATTTCAAAGATGTTTTCGCGTGGTCCAATGAAGACATGACTACAATCGATCCTGAGATTGTACAGCACCAGATCCCTCTTAATGTCGAGGCCCAACCTGCCAAGAAGAAACTCCACAGGAATCATCCGGATTAGGCAATGAAGATTAACGAGGAAGTCACCAAGCAAATCGATGCGGGATTCTTAATGGTGTCCGAATACCCAACTTGGTTGGCCAATATTGTTCCGGTTTCGAAGAAGGACTGCAGAATTAGAGTTTGCATCGACTTCAGGGATCTGAATAAGGCTAGTTTGAAGGATGACTTTCCACTGCCACACATTGACAAATTAGTAGATTTCACTGTCGACCATGCGTTGCTATCATCCATGGATGGATTTTCAGGGTATAATTAGATTTTGATGGTGCTTAAGAACAAAGAGAAGACTACATTCACCACGCCATGGGGTACCTACTACTACAGAGTTATGCCTTTTAGGTTGAAGAACGTTTGGGCTACATATCAGAAGGCTGTAACTACTATCTTACGCGACATGATCCATAAGGAAGTTGAGGTGTATGTGGACGACATGATTATAAAATTAAAAGAGCAAGAGGGCCACTACACCGCGTTAGAAAAATTCTTCGAACGGATCAAGGAGTACAAACTGAGGTAGAACCCACAAAAGTGAACTTTTGGGGTTAATACAAGGAAAATTTTGGGATTTCTGATTACATAGAGGAGAATTGAAGTAGATCTGTCCAAGATCAAGGCCATCTTAGAAATGCCACCACCAAGGACTGAAAAGGAGATGCGCAGCTTTCTAGGCAAAGTGAACTTCATAAAATGATTTATCTCAAAATTAACGTTAACTTATGAACCACTATTTGGTCTATTGAAAAAGGGAAATAAGTTCCGATAGGATGATTGATGTCAGTTCGATGTTGAACAGGTCAAGCAGTACCTTCAGAGTCCACCAGTATTGTCGCCGCTAGAACCGGAGAAGCTGTTGATCATGTATCTGTTGGTAACAGATTCAACCATGGGGTGCATGCTAGCTCAAGAATCGGAAGCTAAAGTGGAGAAGGCCATCTATTATTTAAGCAAGAAGATGCTAGATTACGAGACCCGCTATACTCCTCTAAAGAAAACTTGCTTAGCTTTGGTTTGGGTAACTAGGAAGTTGAGACTTGTTAGCTTACTCCGTAATTCTGGTTTCAAGATTAGCTCCCATCAAGTACCTTTTTGAGAAATCAGCGCTTACGAGTAGGCTAGCTCATTGGTTGCTTCTTCTCTCCGAGTTTAACCTCAAGTACGTCACTCGCAAGTTCGTCAAAGGGAGAGCAGTATCAGAATTTTTGGCAAAACACCCCATTGAAGGAGATGAAGCAATAGAGTACCTATTCCCAGATGAGGAGATTCTGAAGGTAAAAGAGCAGACATGGACAATGTACTTTGACGGAGCAACTAATCAATACGGTTATAGGATAGACGTGTTGCTTATAGCACCCGATGATTCCCATAGGCCGCTAGCTTTCAAACTCTGATTCAAAGTATCCAACAATGAAACAGAATATGAGACGTGTATCGCTAGATTGGAAGCTGCCCTAGAACTAGAGGCAATAAGGTTGGACGTCATCGGAGACTCAAACCTGGTTATTTCTCGAGCCAATGAAGACTAGAAGGTGAATGAAGAGAAAATGAAGGTTTATCGTCAAACCCTGGACATTCTGATTCCAAGGTTTGAAAAATTGACATTTACACATCTGCTGAAAGAGAAAAACTGATTTACTGATGCGTTGGCAACTCTATTATCCATGGTAGACATACCACTTGGGGTTAAGATGCGTCTGATCATCATTCAACAGAAGTAAATGCCTGCTTATGAGATGATAGCTACAATAGATGAGGTTCAAGACAAGAACCCCTGGTATTACGACATTTGGAACTTTTTAGAGAAGGATATGTATCCCCCAGGGGCAAATGGCAAAGATAAATGGGGAATACAGTTTCTGGCCATTCAGTTCATCATCTGTGGGAATAAGTTATACAAGAGAGGCCATCTGGGAGTGCACAAGCTCTACATTGAAGAAGAGGAGTCGAAGCGTCTCATAGAGGCCATTCATGGGGGAGAGTGTGCAGCACACATGAACGGTGTGATGCTGGCTAGGAAGATCCTCAGGCAAGGCTATTATTGGTTAACTATGGAAGAGGATTGTATTAACTTTGTTCAGTGATGCCACAAATATCAAATTCGATGGTAATTCGATCTCAATCGCATGAATATCTCGCAGTCAAAGCCTTAGTTTGGGGAATTGACGTCATTAGGGCAGTCTCGCCCAAGGGCTCAAATAGACATGAGTTCATCTTGGTGGCAATTGACTATTTTACCAAGTGGGTGGAAGTGCTGTCTTACTTAGTGTTAAAAGTGTCACATGTGACCAAGTTCATCAAAAACAACACCATCTGTACGTATAGGGTACCAAATGAGATCATCTCGGACAATGGATTGTACTTCAGGAAAGAGGTGGTGGGTCTACTTAAGAAATACAACGTGACTTTTCACAAGTCATCAACATACAGACCACAGACCAACGGACCCGTTTAGCCTACCAACAAGAATGTCAAGAACATCCTGCGAAAGATGGTGGAAAATTACAAAAATTGGCCAGATAAATTACCTTTTGCACTCTGGGATTATAGAGCATCAATTCGAACATCTACAGGGGCCACCACATACTCTCTAGTATGTGGGATGGAAGTCATTTTGCTGATTGAGATCGAAGTACCATCGCTGAGAATCATGGCCGAGTGTCAGATAGCGAAGGTGAATTGGCAGCAGAGCAAGTTCGAAGAATTGGTGTTGTTTGACGAAAGGAGGTTAAAGGCATTATATCACATCCAAGGGTATCAGTGCAGAATTGCTAAGGCCTTTAACAAGAGAGTCAAATCCAGAAACCTCAAAGAAGGAGATATGGTGCTTAAAGACAACCGAGCTCTGTAGACACCCCATTTTTGACCGTCCTCAAGACTTGGACGTCACCGTTTGAACACTCGGTGATCATCCATGTTCGTGTTCGTCTTGAGTTCTCGGAGGTTTCGGTCGTGCGCCTTGCCACAAGACCTCTCGACTTGTTTGCTTTGTGCTTGGTTATGCACCAAACACTTGTGTTTTTGCTTCTGAGGGTAGGGAATGGCTTGTTGGCCATCCCCACACCTCACCGGCCTTGGCTTGAGGCCACCGGCCTTGTTTTATTGCTACCGGCCAAAGGTTTTAGTTGATTGGCATTCTTTTTGGTCGGCCGGCCATTTTTGCCGATCAATCAACCACATTTTCTAGCCGACCCCTTTCCATCTACTTTTGGCAGATATTTTATGCCAGCTGTCACAGCTGGCATCCACATTACACCCCCTCCATACACGTGTATGGAGGGATTTGCTCCCTTGTGTTAGCTTCTCCAAGAAGCTTAGGAATTGGATTTCTATAAAAGGGGAGGCCTTCCTCCCTTCTCAGAGGTTCTGAAAATTAGGGTTAGAGAGTTGTATCTATCTATCTCTATATCTCCCTCTCTTCACTCATTTGTGTGTGTATTTGTGGCCTAAAGTGACTTTTGTTCACACTATTACAGACAAACACCTAGTGTTACACCATCCTTGGTTGCTGAGGCTCTAAGGAGTTGTTTTCAGAGTTCTTGGGCTGCTTTTAATCCAAGGAAGGTGCTAGAGTGGTGTTCTTGAAAAGGTTCTTCAAGGGTAAGAAACTACCCTCTTTATTCCCCATTTTTGCACAAGCTTTTAGCCTATCTTGCATCTGTTTTTAAGCTTAACTTATAACTGATAAAAATTCTTTTTTTAAGTGCTTAAAATAGTTGTTTCAGATCTCTTTAGTGTTTGGGGTTGTTTACCCCCTCTTAGGCCTTGTTTGGCCTCTTTTTGTGCCCTTCTTTTTGAGCTCCGGGACCACCTTGTATTGGCCTTCTCACCACTGAAATACAGAGGGATTTCAGTGGTGGGGATGGTGTTTTGAGATCCTAAGAAGGAGAGGGCCATCCCCTCTCCTTGTTGTATTCAATACTTGTCATATTTGGCTCATATGTGAGCACCTTTTTTTAAGTTGATATTGGCCATGTCTTAGCTGGTATTTGTGGTTGTTTTTCCATGGTATACCTTTGTTTTAATTTGGTTTAGATATGCCATGTATGCTTCATACACTTGCCTTGTAATCCCATGATTTGGCCTTAACACGCATCATGTTGTAACATGTGTTTTTAGCATGAATTTGGCTCAACTCCATGAAGCTTCTAGCTTTTTTTTAGCATGCTATAGGTCTCTTTTTGGTTGTTTTGGTCGTCCATGACCTGCTTTGTATAGCTACCATGCAAACTAGCTTATAGGCCTCGGGTGTTGGATCCTCTAGCATGCTTAATTTGGATCATTTCAGTGGTTTGCAATCACTTAGAATGTCATTTTAGTCCATATAGTATGCTTGAATACTTGCATTTATCACCTACTCCATGCCTTGGATAGTTTGTGTTTTATACCTCATGAATGTGTCATTGCGTATGCCATCATGCTTAGGAATTTGGGATGACATCTAAGTGGGTTTTTGGGCTCATTTTCATATGCCATAACTCTATTTTGGGTCGCTTAAATCATGCCATGTTTGGTTGTATTAGGTGTAGTGTAACACCTCTTTGATAGCCTTGCATGCTTCATGTTTTTGCCCCTTTGTTTTGGCCTGTTCTAGCTTTGGTCATTGCATGTTTTGGGCTTACTTTGCCATGATTTAGAACTGTTTTGGGTTATACTTGCCATATGCTCTTTGTTTTGTGTAGCATTGGTTCAATTCACTTGCCTAGTTTTAAGCCTTAAGCCTTAATCATGCATGCTTGGCTTGTTTATGTGATTTGGCATCACTCTTAGCACCATTTCAGAGCGTGTAATGTTGTCACATTTGCATGCTTTCCATTCCTTTTAAGTGTTCTTAAAAGTTGTCCTTTTATGCTTAAGTGTTAGGCCAATTGGCATGCATGTTTGTATGTACTTTTGTCCTCATTTCCATAGCATTTTGGCCACTGATTTTGGCATGCTTGAGAGCTACCCATGTTAGTGTAATTTCATTTTGCATGTTGTTGCATGCTATACATGTTCACATGTTTAGGTTGTATGCCTATTGCCTATTGCCTATTGCATGCTTGTGTTGCTTTGTTAAGTTCATCATGCATGTATTACATTGGTCTAAGTATACTTTCCTTTGCATGTTATTAAATGTTAGCCTATTGACATGTTGTTGCATGTTCATCTATCTTGCATACTTGTTAAGTTACATGCTTGTTTGCATGCTTGTCTTTGCATATTGTTATACGCTAGTTGCCTTGTATAGCATTGTTGCTTGCATGCTCATGTTGCATTAGTTTGCTTGCATGCTTAGGTTGCATAGCATTGTGTGTGCATCCCTTGCCTCTTGAATCAATCATGATAGAGGTTGGGGGCCTTATGTGTTTTTGTGCATTTCATTTGATATCAAATTGCACACTTGGCGCCTTTGGCCATCATGCTTTGAAATGCGTGATTGGTGGCTCGAGAGTCGAGAACCAAACCCCCTTGAGTTCATAGCATGATAGCGAGGGTGGTCGTGCATACATTGTCTTGTAAATTCCTTGCCATGCATTGTCTGTCCTCTGCTGCAGCAAAAACAGAGTTCTGCAGGAATAGATGGCCGGTCGGCCCTCTTCAATGCCAGCCGGCTACCAAAGTCCAGCCGATGGCCCCACTTTTGGTCGGTCACCACTTCCTAATGGCCGGTGGTCCTATCTTTTGGCCGGTGACATTCCATAATGCTCAGGGAGTAATTTAGAGGCATCTCAAAGATTTTCACAGTTCTCAGAGGTGCAGAACAGTGCAAATAGAGGCAACATGTGGCATGGCAACGGGTTTCCGAGCGAGGCGAATTGAGCATGCATGCATTTGACCCTCTTCCCGAGGCAGCTTTACTGCTTTAATAGCTTAATTAATTTGTTAATTAATTAAGGTTTTGTAATATTTAATTAGCTAGAGTAATTAATTATTTATTTGGTTTGTATTATTCTTTTGGCCCCTTCGAGAGAGGGCGAATTTTGTAATAAGCGTGCGTGTGTGTGATGCATGTCTTCCAACCCCGCGTCTTTCTCCCTTTTACTTACCTGCTTTCAATGGTTAGTCTTAGGGCACGTTTCAATCAGCATACTTATGATAGCATGTTTGCATACATTCATTCGTATTGCACGCACCGGGCTCGGCGTATCATACTAATTACATAGTATTTCAATTCCAACTTGAATACGTGTATCGAGTTGTTGCATTTCATATGCCATTCTTAGGTTAGCCGAGCCTAATCTAGTTGCATCTTGCTTGCGATGCATTAGCCATTTTAACATGAACTAGGATCATGCATGATTACTAACTAGTTTCTTGTTTTGGCTCGGAGTACATTATGAGTGTTTATGCTTTAGCATCTTGCATGTATGTGAATGTTAACATGACAGCATACTTGCCATGAGGCTAATTGCTTATGTGATATAACTGCCTGAATGCCTGTGGGTGAAGGTCGAATTGCTTGAATTGGAATAATTCATCGAAATCCATGTTTTAGCCTACCTGCGAGTAGCAAAATTCAAAACCATTTCCAAACAAATGGATATGCGATGCTTTGTTCCAAGTTAGGCGATCTAGTCTATACTTGTGTGTTGTGCGCATCACATAGTAATTCTAGGCTAATAACTAGAATAAGAGTACATAATGTTTTCAAAACTAGATATCATGGTTAGTAGAGGCCGATCTTTGATCGGGCAAGCGAGGGTGCTCATAGATGACCTTCCCCAATCGTACCCAAGTTCCCGCGCCGAGGCAACTTTGGTGATGACAGACACATGGCCTTAGGCAACGAGTCAGGGTTTCTTAAATTTCTCCAAAATAAAATATTTAGGTGGCGACTCTGTATCTGGCAAAGCAGTCCATGTTTGGCACTTCTTTCTAAAAATCTATTTTCCAAAACGATTTGCTGGATTTGGAATCTTTGATGATCCATCGATCTTGCATTGCACTCTGCGAGATTAGATACAGGACCGTGACATTGAGTCCTGAACTGTAGTGAACCCCAAATGAACAAAATGGGATTTTCCCTCCCGAGACGTTCGGGGACGTCTACAAGCTCCCATCTATAACCCTAGGGCAAAGTTCAAACCCAATTGGACTGGTCCTTACATTATCAAATCTATTTGGTTAGGAGGAGTGATCATCCTTATGGATTTAGATGGCTTGGAGTTTTCACAGCTCGATCAATATGGACAAGTTGAAGAAATGCTATCCTTGATAGGCTTGCTAGGCCGAAAACCCGAAAGGGCGACCTAGGCAAAAGTTAGAGCATGAAAAATTGGAAATAAAGAAAAATAGAGCTTGCAAGGTTAAAAACCCGAAAGGGCGAGTTTGGCAAAAGTTAGAGCGACAAAAGAGAAAGTTAATACATGAGCAAACCTTAACCGAACTGCGTAAGGCCTGATTCCCATCTTTGGGATACGTAGGCAACTTCATCCCGAAGTTTGGCCATAACCGTCTCCAACTCAATTGTCTTGTCCATGTGTTCAATCGGTCCATCTTTTTCCATCATTTGTTAACTTGGTTGTGTTACCTCCATTTGGCAGAAGAGTCAGTTGCAACACAGAGCAGTGATGGTGAATGCAGTTGTGGGCAGTTATAATCTTTTGATTCGAGGTTGTATGTCTTGAGGATTCATTCCAAGTGTGTCGGGTAGTTGTAGCTTTCTTTCGTGCTCCACGGAGGGGTTTAGTCTGCTCGGATACGATAGCCCTACAGTTCGGACTCTCATAGTTCTGAATCTGGTTTCACAAGTGCAATGTGAAATAGATTAAACAAAGGAGAGTCTAAATTTGGAAATTCTTAAAAAATCCATTTATCGTCCGAGATGTCAAAAATGGGTGCATTGCCAGATTTCAGAGTTCCCACCTAAATATTTCTAGGAAATTTAGGAAACCCGTAACTCGTGCCAAAGGCCACTTGTCCATCATAACCAAAGTGTCTTGGCTCGAGAACTTAGGTATGAGATGGGAAGGTCATAAATTGAGCACCCCACTCACCCAATCAAAGATTGGCCTCTACTAATTATGATGTGATTTTTATTTACAATATATGCTCTTGTTCTGATTATTAACGCTAACTTACTATGTGAGACATACAAGTATAAATTAAGTCTCCCACTTTGGAATGCTTTGATTTTATGCTTTGTTTGAAAAGAGTTTTGAGTATGTGCTACTTGAAAAAGTGAGCTTATACGTACATTAATCAAATGTATTCCAATTTAAGCGAATTAGCCACCATCCACCTGACATTCAAGAGGTATATCAAATAAGCACTTAGCCTCATAGTAATGTGCTTGATATGGCAACACTAACATACACTGCAATATGCTAAAGCAAAAATGCTCCCCTAGTACTAAACCAAGGCAAGCCAAAATAAAAGAAAGTAGTTAGAAAAATGCATGCTCTAATATGCAAATGACTAATGCAATACATACAAAATGCAACTATTTAGGTTTGGTTTATTAACGTGATATATGGCACAACTCAAAGTATGCGATAGCGCACGTATTCAAGTAAGTAAAAAATGACGATAATGTTAGAATGATGAACCGAACCCGATGTATGCTAAAATGGATACAAATCATGGTAATGGAGTGAAACCAAAATATGATACTATATGCAACCATCATAAGCAAGTAAATAAAAGGGAAAAAGAATGGGGGGTCGGAAGACATACACAATATTACAAGTGTGCCCTCATACAAGAGAGTCCAAATGAGTATCTTATTTGCTAAATATTACAACACCAAATAAATGAATAGGCCGAATTAACCAATTATTACAAATTTGAATTAAGCTAACTAATTAATTACACATATTAATTAATTAATAAATTAAAGGACTAGAACAAGGGGGGAGGAGCCACGTGCACATAATCGAGAACATCCTCCCGAAAACCTCTATATTCGTTACCAAATTCTGTTTTGTTCGCAGTCATAAATTAATTTTGTTTTTGCTTTAGCTTCTGCTCTGTTCTGCAAGAAAAATATCACTGCCTATACAACAAAAGGTGGCTGGCTGGCCTTGAGAAGTGGTCGGCCAGACAGAAAGGTGGCCAACCCGCCGCTGTTTTTGGGTTCTGCCCTGCTGCCGCAGAATCAAAACAGAGCAAAAACAGAGTGTTTTCAGGAGATTTTTTTCCTTTCTGCCTCTCTCTATCATGAAACTGACCAAGGAAAGAGTAGAATCGATTCACAAATCATCAATTGTCGCAAAGTTGTTGCATGATGATCTATGAACCGATAGGACAAAAAATCAATAAATGGGAATAAAAGGCCAACAAAACCATCCCTTATCATGGAGTTACCTCAAGGGAAGTGGTAGACATTACTTCTTGAAGCATTAACATCACCCAAGACTATGTAATGATTCGAGAATCAATGGGTTCAATATAACATCCGATTGAACCCAATTTTATTTTATTACCCTTTTTACCATTTTTATTCCTATTTTAACCTCTTTTACATTACCTTGCCATTCTTTATTCATTTCTTTCCAAAATTGATCATTATGTCCACTAAGTGCAAAAAGCGATAAAGAGAAGTGTCAAACAAGAAGTTGTGCTTAACATAAGAGAGAAGTAATGCCTTGGTTATGAACGTCTAAAGAGATTAAACCATTAAGCATTGAAAGTCTCTTTCTCATGCCTTGAGCAACAAACTAGTGTTTAAGATAACTCTTAGTCAAAGAAAGCAAAGATAACTCTTAGTCAAAGAAAGCAAAGAAAGGAGGGAGGTTGCAGAGATGATTATGCAAAGATGATCATGACACAAATGAATATTTACATGGAATTTATGTAAAGAAAGCTATCAACTCAAATAAATTGGTGTCCATGGCCTAAACCACCAAATCTGTGAGGACTTACAACACGGCAAGCATAGTATTCAAAGCATAAACTAAATAAACAATTAAAACAACCCAAAAGCTAATAAAAATAGTGCTAAAATTATTTTGGAAAGCTAGAAAAAGTAAACCAAAAATAAAAGAGAATAAAGCTAGTAAGAAAGCCTATGGAAGGGTGGCCAACCTCTTCACTTTTTAGACCTTAAAATCACATGTTTTAGCCTTGGAAACTTGGAAAATTAGTAGCTAAAAGCAAAGAAACAAGTGGGGGAAAATAAGGATTTAAGCTATGGGATAAGGTTTAAGAATGGGTGGTTAACCCCTCCACCTTTGGTAGCATTTTAATCACAAGTTTCAGCACTTGAAAATAGTCTAAAATTGTGTGAAAATAGAAGAAAGAGTAGTGCAAATAAGAGAGAAGATGGCAAAAGCTATACCTCTTGGAGAGAGGATGTTCGTTGGTTTACAAACCACAAAGTGATCACCCTCAATAGCTGAAATTTTGGCTTAATAATCTTAGCAAAGAGCCTCAAAATTTTGGTTTAAGAAGTGTATGTATAGTATATTTATATTGCAAGATAGAGAGGGAGAGTGTTTGCAAGTTTTTTGGCTCTTGACAAAATTTTATAACTTAAAACCATGAGGGATGATCATCTATTTATAGAAAAATAGGTTCCTCTATTAGAAATATCTGTATGGAGCTAGCTGGTGCAAGGCATGCACAAGGGGGGACAGCTAGCAGCAAAATATCCGTTAGTTGCTGGACATGGCCGCCCAACCATGAAGAAGGATGACCGGCCAATAAAAATTAGCCTGCCGGCCACTTCTTGGCCAGCAGGCCTCTGAGTGGTCAAGCTAGAAAAGAATAAATAAAAAATAAAAAAAAAAGGTTTTGGTCTAAAGGAGGTTCAAGGTTTTAGGCTCTGAAACTCAAAATCGAAGCTCTTTATTGAAGAAATTTAACGATTTGTACAGCGCATTATTTCATCATCATGTGTTCACTGTGAGGCGCCTAAGTCTTAAGGGCGGTCAAAAATGGGGGTGTCTATAGTTGCCCCTCTTTGACAGAGCTCGAAGTCATAAAATGACGTGAGTGGATGTCAAAGCCTGAAAACGACCCATTTTGATATGGCCATAAGACTTGGGCAAGCAATCAAAATGTAAATGTAATTGGTTGAACTCGAAAGTTGCCTACGTATCCCTTTGCAAGGAATCAAACCTAGCGTAGTTCAAGGGTTAGATGCAAATGATATGCACAATGCAATGCATTTGGGAACTTGGACTTACACACTTCACGAAGCCGGTTACTTTTCAAAATCCATGATTATGCAAGACAATGACAATGAGCAAATAACAAGATGACAGCATATGAATGAAAAATTAATCAAAAAAAATCTAATCGTGCCTCACACAGAAAGGAAGTAAGCAAATAACAATTTCAAACACTGTTTCGCATGAAAGGATGGAAAACGGTACAACAAACAGGCATGTCTTACCGTATTTGAAATGGAGAGAGGAAGGTTTTAACCAAGGGAAAGAGCAACCAAACTGCGTTTCACACTGAAAGGGTAAAAGCTCCATACCAAACTACTGCCTCGTGCAGAAAAGGTGGAGGGTGCAAGCCAAACTATGCTTTCGCGCAAGAAAGGGGAAAGGCTCTTTGCCAAACTATGCTTTGCGTAGAAAGGGTGGAGGGTGCAAGCCAAATCACACTCACGTGATAAGGGAAAGGGGTACTAATCAAACTACGGTTCACGCAGAAAGGGAAAAAAGCACCATGCCAAACTAGGCTCCACGCAAAAAGGGTGGAGGGTGCAAGCAAAATCACACTCATTTGATAAGGAAAGGGTTACTAGCCAAACTACGCTTCACGCAGAAATAGAAAATGCTCCATGCCAAACTACGCTTCGCGCACAAAGGATGGAGGGTGCAAGCCAAATCACACTCACGTGATAAGGGGAAAGGTACAAACCAAACTACGCTTCACACAAAAAGATGAAAAGCTTCATGACAAACTACGCTTCATGCAGGAAGGGTGGAGGGTGCAAGCCAAATCACATTCACGTGATAAGGGGAAGGGGTACTAGCCAAACCATGCTTCGCATAGAAAGTGAAAAAGCCCCTTACTAAACTACGCTTTGCACAAAAAGGGTGGAGGGTGCAAGCCAAATCGTACTCACGCGATATGGGTGAACACAAAGAATATGATGTGTGTGGACTCAACATGATTGTTGTAATTGATATGAAATATGATGCGATGTTTGTTCCATGCAATATAATAAAAAGATGCATAAAAGCAGTGTTATCAAAAGCACCTCCACAAGGGAGGTAATAGGGAACACTCTACCGTGCACATGGATATGCCAGCACATACCCTAAGATAGAAATTTCCCGAGATTACATTTCACATATCTCAAGGAGAGAAAATTGCTCGGGAATGTGTTTCGCATGTCCTGAGAACAGAACACTACTCGAGAACATGGTTCACACGTCCCGAGAAAGGAACGAGGGACAATGATCCTAAACGTGCCTCAGCTTGAAATGATAGATGGTACAAAACAACACATGATGCAAAAGGATACAATATGTGCGATAAACCAGACAAAAACAATGCCTTAGGAAAAAAAAAGGTAAAGTAAAGAGGTGTGGTTCTAGAAAACACCTCACTGAGATCTCCATTTCACTCTCTGACTTATAGTTTGGAGATCCTCAAACGCTTATAAAAGGATACAACTTGCTCTGCCTTATGATCGGGGCATATTCATGCATCAGAGAAATAGCGAGATTTAGAATGGTGCAACTGGAGCACAATCTCGGGATCTTCAAAATCTGAAACCAACTCAAATTCTCTACTTTTCTTTCTGAGGATGAATACAGGACCACTCATACACAGATTGTGCAAGACCACAACAAAAATCAACTCTGGACTAGAAGAGGGGTTGACCGGCCACAAACATGGGAAGGTCGGCCATTTAATTGGCCGACCAGCCACCCAACCAAATTCAAGGGCAGTTTTGACAATTTGGCCCATAGCTTCTTTAAAACACAACTTAAGCCCCATTTTCTCATTCCTACACATCCAAAAACACCTTCTCTCTCTCTCTCTCTCTTGGTGCTCTTTCTCTCTCTCTCTCTCTCTCTCTCTCTCTCTCTCTCTCCCTCTAGTTTTGTGCTTTACACGCATTACACAACGAACCACACGACTTTTTTTTTCGTAAAACCCTCTTAGCCCTCTTCACTTTGAACTGATTGGATTTTGTTTTGGTTGATTTTTTGAGCTTTTTGTTGTTTTGGGCTCATTTTTCAGAGGTTTTTCTTGGTTTCTACACTTTCTCCCAGGTTTTGACTTTTTCTCTCTTTTCCTCTCTCATAGGGTTTGACTTTTTGGGTTTTTCACCTATTTTTCTCATTTTACCCATCCACTATATTGCTCATGGAAGATGACATTCAATATGATGGGCCCCACATGAGGTACTAGTGGCATACAAGGCTGGCGGAGCTGTGAAGGATATCACTATCGACCTTGCAGTGGAGGAGATATACCCTTCCAAGCACGAGCCTGAGCTACCACTTACTATCCACAGACACATGCGATGGCCCCTCGTAGCATGTTACGGTTTGAGGACTTCGTCATGGGCATGCCTCTCACCTCTCCCACGATGCCGCTGAGGTAAGAAACTTTGCTTCTTTTGTACATTTAGCTTGCTTTGATATCTCATTACACTCTTTCACTCTGTTATGCATTTGACACATTCTTCTCTTTCAACACAATGATGATGCTCTCACCTGGAGAGGCTATGGGGCTGTGACGACGAGGGACTTGTATCAGGAGCTCTCTATTCGGGTCTGAGAGCTAGTTGATGAAATGGGCTTCTGCTTGTTTTGCTCAGGGCTTGCGTGACTCCAGGCTAGCTGGGCCTTACTCGAGGCTTTGGTGGAGAGGTGGTGGGACACCACCGAACTCCTTCCACTTCTCTTCACCAGGGAGATGACTGATGACGCCTTACTAATTTTTCCATGATCACTGGGCTATGGGTAGGGGTGCAATTTGATCCCTTTTGACCGTAGATATGGGCTAGTGGGAGGTAGGCTTGGATTCATTTGCTTGGGACATGCCCTCCTCTTGAAAGACCGGCTATGGTGGGATATAGCTAGTTCTACAACCGTTTCCATGAGAGGCATCCAGAGACTCAGGAGGAGATTCATCAGTACACCCAGGGCTTTTCGACATATCTTCTCGGTACCACCTTGTTTGTGAACAGGTGGAATACCATGGGTTTATACATACTGAACGCTCTTGTGGTGTTTCCTCAGGTGCGGTTCTATGATTGGAGCGGCATTGGCCTCGTCACCTTATACGAATACATGAACCCCGGTTCCCACAAGAAGGGGAACAAGGTTGGGGGTTACTGGAGAGCCTGGGAGGTACACACTGCACTCTCACTTTCAAATTCTATTTGTTCATTATGCTTTGTCCTTTGTACTTTCTGCATTTATTTCTGTTTGCACATTATGCTTGCTGCTTTGTACTATTTGTCTTTATTTCTATTTCTACCTATTAACTCACAAACTGATCTTTTCATATAGCTTTCGGTGTATGCATATTTCCCTTCCCTTGCACCGATTCCACAAGACGAGGTAGAGGCCATTGTGCCCTACTCCCGACGATATAATGGCAGGTGTCAACTTGGCATCGCAATGATACCGTCTTTGCTTACTACTACTAATTCTTCGTTACAGTGGTGGCTCGCGAGGTAATCTGAAACCCATACTCATTTCTGCTTCATTTCTATTACTACTGCTTTGATCCATACTCTGACAACTGCGACAACTAACAACTGTGATGATCCATACTCTGGCAACTAAGATAATTGACAACTGTGAATTCTCTATTTGCAGATAACGTTACAACCGTGGGTGGTGATGACTGTTGGGACATGGGAAGAGTATACAGGGTCCTAAGATACCTCTCGGCTACAAATCCTGCTAGAAGGCCCCGTTTGCCAGACCTAGTACCTAGGGGAACATTTTGTGCACCAAACTCTGGGTTTACCTACCCATGTTGTTCCTGTTCCACCTCCACCATCTATAAGGACATTCGATGGTCTACCTGTCGAGGCCACTGTGCAATATATGGTGGGGCAAGATGCTAACTTATTCCGCAAGGTTGGGGACTACACTGCCTTTATCTGGACTCATCTAATGCCACCCCTGACTGGAGCTCGCGTAGGAGACACTATAGGTGCACTTGCTGCTGGAGGTGCTGCCCATGCTGTCGAGCTTGGTGCTGGAGGGGTTTCCCCTGCTATACATGTTACGGGTCTACCAGTGATCTTGACTTTGATCCCATGTTGGCGACCAAGTGGGACAACATACCAGATTCCAAACAAGCCACTGGAGGAGGAGCATGGATACGTCAAGGACCCTGACGTGCAACAAGTATGCACTTTGCCTCACAGTTTGCATTACATACTTCCTTTTTCTGGATATTGATGTTCCGAACTCATTTTGCAAGTGCTAGTGGATTATGTAGACAGTCTTTCTCAGTTGGTCACCTCTTTGGTGCAAATGGTCCAGATAAGGGAGACGTTGCTTACTCTTTATGGTTATTAGGTATTCCACCTTTCTCATTCATTTGACTACTCTGATTTTCTCTTGCCATATTCATATTCTTTTACACCATATTGTATTGATTTGTCCATCCTCATACTAAATATGTATTGATGCTGCTCTAATACTCTATTTCTTGCTTTCAGGCTCCACTTGTACCTGCGACACCGACAGTACCAGTGGCACCTCCTCCGACTGCGGGGAGGAGAGGTAAACAAGCTTCTGCATGCGATAAGCATGAGAGCAGATGTCGGGATAAAGGCAGGAGTGCTCGGGGTCAGAGCAAAGAGTCTCAGGTAGAGGAGACTTCCTTCTCCTCAGAGCCAATTTTGAGTAGGGATGATGATGAGACTAGCAACACCGAGGAGTCGGTAAGGGGACGTGCTGAGTCTAGGAGCAAGGATGATGATACTGGCTATAGATCAGAGAGTGGAGACAATGCCGAGACTGGCTCTATGTCAGGGAGTGGAGAGGATGACGATGACTCAGAATCTCATTCTTCTAGCGATAGCGGCATTGATGGCGATAGTGCCCCTGAATCCCCTCCGCGGAAGAGGGTGAAGAAGGCCTCTCGAGCTTGACTCTAATTGTTGTATTCTTTTTGCTCTTTTCTTTTTTCTTTGGTAGTTTAGAACTTCGTATAGCTTCAGATAGATCTTTACTTTTTGTTTTAAACACTTGTATTTTCTCTTCTGTAAAAAAAGCTATGATTGGCGTAAAACCGTACAGTTTTATAAAATGAGTTTTATTTTGTATCTCAAGAACGGCACCACACTTGTTCATAACCGGATATTGAGCCTTCAACTGACCAAAATGCGAAATACAACTCGACAAAGGAAAAACAAAGTAAAAATAACCTACACAGCTATTCACTTACCAAAACCAAAAGACTCAAAAACAAAGAGGGCCAATCATAATACTGCTGCTCAGCTGCCTAGCTAGCATACTTGGTCAGCCAACCACTAAAATGGACAGCCGGCCAGGAAAGATGGCAAGTTGGCCAAGTTCTATAGATAGACAGTTGGCAACAATTGTCAGCCACTCACATAACCATATCCACTATAAAGGTTTTCTCTTGCCATTCTTTCGACAGAATACCATCTTTCATGTAATTTTCTTTGAAAGTGGAGATATTTCTGGTCGAGAGGCTCAAGAATTGGATGGCCACTTTGAACGGCACAGAAAAAGTAAATATTTGTGGTTTCAACATAAATAAGCTTTTTTCATTAAGCTGTACTTCACTTTGTTTTTCGTTCCTTCATGCGGTTGCTCGATGTTAGAACTTGGTTACATATGTGTTTCATTTCAGAACACAAGAAATGTGTCACGCTCAAAGAGTTTCAAGCATTAATGGAGTCCCAGTGCAATTACGAGATTATGCCTCAACCCTGCTTTGGCCATGCACAGGATCTTGAACGAATGTGTGGGCTTACTTACACGAGGCTTGGTCCTTGGCTTATGATGGGGAGTTAGATATACCTGGCTTGATTCATCAGTTTTTCGGCATTAGAGACAGAGGTGACCTTCTCTGGTGAAGTTATCGTCAACATGCCTTCTGCTTATATTTACTTGCACACTTCCTACTTGCCCCTAGTTGCAGCGAAGCTAGCATTAGGGTGATTGAAGTGGCCCAATGCCTCAAGGAGGGTAAGTGCTCAATAGGTTTAGCATTTGAAACTTTGATAGGTTTGGATGCCTTCTATTGGCGAGAGACTTCTTGGTTTGCAGGGAGTCCACTACTTCTTCATGTATTGTTTCCTACTGTCTCTTATTTATGATTTCTCACATCACTTTGGCACTCTATGGACACCCCATTTTTGTCCACCTACAAGGCTCGAGCGATTGTCCGGCACACTCGATGACGAAAGTGGTGTTGTGCGTATTTTGAGGTCTCAACAAAGGGGTCGTGTTTTAAGCTCCAAAACAATACCAAACCTCCTGCATCCCCACTGATTTTATCCAAGAAATCCATTTTTACACATTGTGCCACCCTATACTGAGTCTAAAATAGAAAAACACGGAAAAACATTGAGGCCCGCAGTGGCTATTGAGGGTCGACCGTGCCGTAGTAGCGAGAAACACTGTTCTGGGCGGGAGGCCGCCAGCTGTCCATTTTTGAAGATATTTATAGCCCCTCTTTCTTAAATTCTATAAAAACGACCATGTATCTCTATTTTGAGGGTTGGAGAATTTATAAAAAGCTTCTACACCACCTTGAGAGCTTCTTCTTCTCCTTCTTCTTATGTAGGCAACACTTTGAGCAAACCTATCTCCTTCAACCTATATCCATACACCATATACACCTTCATACCTTAGCCTAGGAACCTTAGTAGAGCCTTGAATACCATAATTCAAGCTTGAGGATGTGGTGAGACTTAGTTTAATTCATAAGCAAAAGCTTACTTCTTTGAGAGGTATAGGCTTGTCATCCTCTCTTTTACTTCTTGTTATTTCATTTGCTATCTAGTTCTTATTGTTTTATGTTGTTTTGATTCTATTCCAAGTGTTTGAGTTTGGGTTTCGGAGAGCTACCAAAAAGGTAGAGAGAGTTTACACTGTTTCTACACCTTTACTTATAGCTCAAACCCTACTTTTACACTCCTTTTCTTTGTTCCCTAAACTAATTTTCAGAGTTAAAAAATGGCTAAAAATCATGCTTTGAGGTTTCAAAAGTGGAGGGGTTAGCCACCCCTCCTTGTCCTTGCTTACTAGTCTTGTTTTCTTTCTTTCAAGATTAGCTTTTTAGGCTCTTTTCATGCATTCTAAGCCACTGTTTTTCATCTCTTGAGGGCATTTTTAGGGTTGTTCTAGGTTGTTTAAATAATTCATGCTTTGATTAGCTTGGTTGTTGTCTCATAAGTTTGCTTGTATAGCTTGTTGTATAATTGTTCTTAGGTTTTCCTTAACTAATTTCCATGTTTAAGAACTTCATTTTAATAATGAACTTGCCATTCATTTCTTTCATTTGAGAGTTGTTTCAATCGGTTGACGATTATTCAAAATGTGAACTAGCAATTTACGCTTAATGGCTAAGTCTCTACAGAGATTCATTGCCAATGGCGTAGTCTCTTTTTCATGTTGAGAATCACTTCCCGTTTGACATATTTCTCACTTAGTGGACGTAATCTCTAGTGGACGTAACAATCATCTTGGACTTAAATGGCTTAAAGGATGGCAAAGAGTAATGAATTTGGATTAAAATAAACCAACCCATATAAAGAAAATGAATTATCTTGCTTGGCGTTTGGCCAGGCGTTATGATGAATCTGTTGTGTCAAGAGTTATCTTGCATCAATTCATGATGTTTTGATGAATCATGAAGTGTCTCTACCTCTCTCTTTGAGTACACTCTATGATAGGAAAGAGGGGTGGTTGTTGTTCCTTTCATTTATTGATTTTTTGTCCAAATTGTACCCAAAATCATCAAGTAATCAACTTGCTCATTGATGGTTTTAAAAATAATTCCAACCTTCTCTCGAGGCTTTTCTACGACAGAGGAGTGTGAGAAGGACAAACAGAGTCCAGAACACTCTGTCTGCACTGTTTTCACTTCAGAGTACAAAATAGAATTTTCCATGAAATTGAGGCATGGCCAGCCTTCTTTAGGCCCGGCTGGGCTTCATTGAGGGCCGGCCAGTCACCAATGTTTGGTTAACAGTGTATTTTGCAGAAAACAGATAGCAGTGACTGAAGGTGAAACAAAGCAAACCTGGGCAGATAGAGATGTTCTTGGACATTGTGCATGTGCATGCAACCCTTACACATCCTTGTTTACACTGCGATTATTGTTGTAATTAATTAATTTATTATTGTTGTTATAATTAGTCTTGTTAATTATTAGTGTTGTAATTATTATTATTGCTTATTTGTAATTGTTATAGCTAGTTAGCTTAAACAATTAGTCTACTTATCATGGTTATCCTTGTTGTAATAGCATAGTTAGCTGGTTAATTCTTTGCTTATTTATTCATTCGGTTTTATAATAATTAGTTTAATTTGGACTTTCAGACTTTGATTCATACCCTCTTGCACGATAGCAACTATGTAATAAGTTGTATGTCTTCCAACTCCATGTCTTTCTCCTTTTTACTTACTTGCTTACGATGGTTAGTATAGAACATCGTTTTTCAAATTAGCATTCTTATGCCTTTCATCGATTGTTTTGTCATGCATCCAAGGCTCGACTCATCATACTAATCCAATATCAATGTTCAAATTCATTACTTAAATACGTGCCTTATCGCATGTCTTGAATGAAATCATATGCTATACTCATAGCCGAGTCTATCAAATACATAATGTGTGTGTTGCATTAGTCATATTGCATTAGTTTGGAACATGCATATTTTTCTAATTATTTTGCTTTGTTTTGGCTCGGAGTACTAGGTGAGCAATTTTGAGCCTTAGCATCTTGCATCGGATGTTTGTAGTTACCATGTCAAAGCATACTTCCATGAGGCTAATTGCTTAATTGATACAAAGTGTTTGAATGCCTGTGGATGAAGGCTAGTTGCTTGAATTGGGATAGTTTGATTAATGTGTATTTTGAGCCCACTTTTTCAAGTGACATATTCATAAACTCTTTTCAAAAAACAAACATGAAATCAAATATTCTAACTCTTGCAAATTAGTCTATATTTATGTGTTCGTCACATAGTAAAATAGCTAATAATCAGAACAAGAGCACATAATGTAAATAAAAATCACATCATGATTAGTAGAGGCCAATCTTTGATCGGGCGAGTGGGGTGCTAAATTCATGACCTTCCTCTCTTGTGCCTAATTCCCAAGCCGAGACAGTTTGATGATGACGGACTAATAGCCTTTGGCATGAGTCTTGGGTTTCCTAAATTTCCCAAAAATATTTAGGTGGCAACTCCGAAATCTGGCAAAGTAATCCATTTTTGGCATTTGATTCAAACATTGATTTTCCAAAAGATTTGTGGGATTTTGACTCTTTGGTGTTTATCTATTTCACATTGCACTTGTGAGATCATATTCGGAACTGCGGGAGTCTGAACTGTAGGACTATTTGTCTTCCGAAAGGAGCACGAAAAGTAGAGCTATAGTTTCTAACAATTCTGCTGGGAAGTTAGAGAACTTGACTTGAAACTCATGATGTGAAATTTTATCTACACTTATATGTTTTTTTGCATTGCACTTGCATTAGTGCACCTAAGTCACTGTGTTTGCCATCTGCTATTCGTGGACGGTTTACTGAAGGGTTGCCCAAAAGGCTAACCGGTCATGGGCTTTTCCATGTTGGAAACATTATCCTTGGATCTGGATTACTGTTGTACCGCTTGATCCACCAGTGTTAGATGTGAGAAGTATATTAGGTAATCTTGTTGAGGTACCCTTTTGACCATTTGACCTAGTTACATATTGTAAAGCTATAGTGACTATTCCAACGTAGGACAGGATGCCACCCTTTGCAGGATGTTGTGAAACTTGTTGTTTGAAATAGTGCAGCCTAGATCATGCCAAAAATCTAAGATAGGGTAACCCTACCCCCTCATAGGGTTGTTTTGGTTCCTTTTACTTGATATGTGCTTTTACAGTGAGACTGTACAGGATGGTTCATATCAGTATTAGTTTGAGAACAGAGTTTAGTGGGAATTACAGTTCAGCTATGTGTTATGATTGTTGTGAATTAAGGCCGAAGTGTTGTCCGATTTTGATTTTGTTTTTCTTTCTTTCTTTTTGCTAGGTAGTTTACCATCATAGCTTCAAACAAACTCGATATTCCCCAAGTTGCGTGGACTCATTTTGGTAAGGTTTGTAAAGCTCAAGACCTTGTTGGTGGTCAACTCATATTAGTCTCACTTCCACCAATCACCCAATGAAGAAGGAATAGACAGTTAGTAGCATCAATACAGAGCACTCCACAAATGCCTATCCATTCTCACTCAATCAGTTCACCAGCATCTAGTTCAACCAGACCAGCAATGGCACAGAATACAACACAGAACGCGGAGAAATTTGCTACTATGATGGTAGCTTTCCAAAGAACCATGGACACTATAAACCAGAGGATGGTTGCACAAGATGTGATTATTGCCGATCTACGACGTACATCTGGGGCATCCGCGTCAACCGTGCACCTAATCCCGGCTGCTCAGCTAAATCCTAATCCACTCCCACCGGTTGAAAATCTTCTAGTATCGGATCCTCAGGACATTTTTTCCCCGACTCCAACTTATCAGCCTCTGGTTCAACCTCCCACAAGAATCTTTCCTTTTGATATCAATGAAATTGATTCGGCCTTAGTCAAGATTGCCAGACTAGAGAAAGCATTGAAGAAATCCCAGGGCTTCAACTCCATTATGGATATCGAAGATGGGTACACTGAGGCTTCGATTAGATTACCAGAGAAATGTAAAATGCCCCACATCGATAGATTTGATGGGAGTGGGGATCCGATTGTGCATGTCCGTTTATTTTTAGACATATTGAGGCCTAAGGTTTGTCTAGGATGCAGAAGCTCTCATTGTTTGGGAGAACCTTGTCTGATGTGGCAGCCATCTAGTACGCTAACTTGGAAGACTCAACCAAGTGGAATTGGGAGGAGCCATTTGAGGCATTTGTCAACCAGTGTTCATATAACATCCAGATACAAGTAACCATCAGTGAGCTAGAGGTTACTACCTAGAACCCTAAACAATCATTCATAGATTTTGTCGCCCAACGGAGAGCCAAGGCAGCCCGAATGGCAAATAGGCCTGCCAAAAGAGAACAAGTCCGACTAGTGGTCCATAACCTTGAGCTAGACATGTTGCAGAGAACGATAGTAGCGCCATTGTCCACATTTGCTTCCTTACATGAGCTAGGGGTCCAGATTGAGAGTGCATTGAAAAAGGGTATCATCCACAAAACAAGTGAACCCGTAAGAAGGCCATTCTCTTGAAATACCAATGCTAGCAATAGCACTATTCTACAGCATGCGAATGTTAGTACTGTTGTTTCAATGACCAAGATAACTGATCCCTTTGCTACTGCCATAACCTCACAGCCTTCACAAAGTACCGGTCCACCCTAGAATCGAAGAGTTTTTACTCCCCTCCATATGAGCCCAATCCACGCCCTCAAGCTATTAATGCAAAAGGGGCATCTTAAGCCTCGTGATCCTCGTCCACTTTCAAACCCATTGCCATCCAAACGTGGCCCTACCCAGTATTGTATCTTTCACCAACAACATGGCCATCCCATGGACATGTGCTACCATCTACATCATGAGATCTCCGATCTCATGGACAACTAAGTCATCGCCCCACCTTTCAAACCAAACATAACAACCAACCCACTTCCTGCATACAACCAAGTCCCCCGTTCAGAAACATTAACCACATCCATAGACTATAGCCCACCTTCAACCATAGCACATACATTACCTTATCCCACCTACCAAAATTGGAGGTGGCCATTCCAGAAAGCACAAACATCTGCATGATGGATTTAACACCACAAACCCAATCTAGGCTCATGGCAGTGGAAACAGAGAAAGAGAAGAATGCACCAAAGACAGGGTTGCCTAATACCCGTGTCATAGAGAGGGGGTCTCGATCGTAGAGGAGTACGATCCCAGTTTATACATTGTGGCCATCGATCAGCCGAGGCCAGTAGTCATACTACCAAACTTTCTCAGCATTTATGCCATCGGGGAAGGCTAGTTAGGGCAACATCAGAATGATTAGCCCGAATAAGGCCTAAATGACTTGGCTAACTTGGAAGAGGATTTGGCTGATTTGGAGAAGGATCTAGAGGATTTGTACTTTTTGAAAGAGGAAGATACAAGCAGTGTTCAGTTGGGATGGTAGGACCCGAGCCAGCCAGAAACAAGCAATGGATGGTTAAGTGAAGAAGAGTCCAGTGTGGAGGAACAGATATGAGAGAATGAGAAAGAAAAGGAAATCACTGCTAGTGGCAAGGTTGAGGCTGCACCCCTGACCAAGAAAGAATATGCACTAGAACAATTTCAAAGGGAAAGAATAGATGAGATCCAAGCAAAGATAGCTCTGGAGTAGGGCAAAGGAAAAAGGAAAGAAGACCCTGAGACAACGGAGGGTGATGCCCAAATTACCAAAAAGGTCGAATAGAAACCCAGCAATCGGAAAAGGATGTTACGAAGACTTCGAAAACATCGGGATTCAGAAACCAAGAATGTGGTAGAGGAACAATGGTATGATGATGGGGCGCATGATGTTAACATGCTCTAGATAAAACTTAATGCTAGCTCGGCCATGATTGTGGAAGAGTGGTGGGAAGACAGCAACTTGAGTCATGCATACACTTACAAAGGTTAGAAAACTGATACCCCAAATGACACTTGGTATACTGACGAGATCAATCATATGACCCAAAGCGGTCGGTACTTCAAACCCGCAACATTAGACCAGCCAGAGACCTCTGGAAAGGTGGCCGAGAGATCAAAAGAGAAGGGTGTTAAAGAAAACCTGGTCTTGAAACAGCTCAAGAAGATTCAGACTGACATATTAATCTAGGGGTAGATAATGGCATCTCGGGAGCATAGACAGGCACTATTAGAGGCAATGAACCGGACTAAACTGCCTATTGATACCACTGCAGACCAATTGGTATCGTTGGTAACATCTGGGGACGTTATGCCGGTGATATCTTTAACAGATAAGGAGTTACCACCCGAGGGCACCAACCACAACTGTCCCTTATATGTAACCCTGGAAAGTCAGAAAAAGTGGATTCCAGTGGTGTTAGTAGATACTAGATTGGCGATCAATGCATTTCCAGTGAGAACTGCATATTCCATCGGTTTGAGGCCGGTTGACTTTACACCCATGACCCAAGCTATCCAGGCTTATGACAATATAAGCCGGGATGTCATGGGAACGTTCAAGAGCCATATCCTAATCTACCCGTCTGAGCATGAGGTGGAATTCCATGTAATGGATGCATCGGCCACTTTCAATCTACTACTGGGAAGGCCCTGGCTACATCAGATGAGGGTTATGTCATCAACGGTCCACCAGTTAGTAAAGTACCCCTTCAAAGGCAGGATTGACATTGTGTATGGTAACTCTGCGATCCATCCTCTCCAGGAAACCACTACACCATTATTGGAAATCATACATGGGAAAGAAGTCATGTTCCTTTCTGGCTTCTCTCTGGCAGAAGCCCAGTTGGTCCAAACCATCATGGCAGAGGGCAATGGAGACTACGTGAGTACGCAATCCATTTACATAATGAACAAATAGGGGCATATGCCCAGATTGGGACTAGGCAAAAGTGGAAGACACGGAGGTACTGTTCCTAAGGAGATCAGTCACAACCCCCACGCCTTCAAGCTGGGATACAAACCTACCGCTGCAAATTAGTAAATGAAAGAGCAGGAATTGAGAGAAAGACTAAAAGCAAAGAGGAATAGGAGGCAATACGAGTTAGTCCACAAACCAATACAAGGGACCTTGAACGGACGTTTTGTCTGCCAAGGGGAGGGCTTCCCTTTTTGTCGATTCCCAAAGCCCTGGTATGATTGGGAAACAAAAACAAGGTATCCGGGGTTCGAGATCTTCTTCGAACACCAGTTACCAAAAGAGGAGGATGACCAAGCAGACCTACGCCCTAGCACAGATCAAGGTGGGACTACAAGCCTGGACATCAAAGAGAAGGAGTTGTTGGGAAAAGCGCTGGCTGACTTACTGACAAGTTCTATTGCTGAAGCTGAGACCAACAACTTGGGAGATAGTTTAACTATCTCAATGATCGGGGATAACCCAGCAACAGATTTCTCCAATCTTATCATGGATACGTTTGAGGCTCCACGCCTGGTCTGGAAGTTTGAGCACGGCGTCATCGACAGTTTTGAATCGGATAATGAGTCCGAATCTGATTCCACTGAGTCTGTAGAGTTGGAGTTAGATTCAAGTTCCTCTAAGTCTGGTACTTCTGAGACTGGTAACCCAGATACCAAAGTCTTGTCCAAGTCGTCTTTTAGCTTTCCTTTTTTGTCCACTGTAACCGAAGATCCAGACTTTTTGAATGGAAATGCTATGGCCTTTGCCTACTTCTCTGTGCCTTTGGTTTGTTTTATTGATCTTAATTTTCAAAATTTTGACATAAACAAAGAGGAAGAAATTCCTTGGGTTTTGAAAAAGTTGGTTAACCATGAGGAGGAGAGACGTGTTAAGCCCTGTACAGATGAAATCGTATCAATTAACATGGGTACTGAAGAAGATCCTAGCTTGGTCCAGATCAGGTCCACGCTGTCTTCGGAGGAACGCGAGCGTTTAATCACTTTATCAAAAAATTTCAAAGATGTTTTCGCATGGTCCTACAAAGACATGCCTAGAATTGATCCTGAAATTGTACAGTACCGGATCCCTATTAACCCTGAGGCCCAGCCAGTTAAGCAAAAGCTGCATAGAGTTCACCTAGATTAGGCTTTGAAGATGAAGAAAGAAGTTACCAAATAGATCGAGGCAAGGCTCTTGCTTGTATTTGAGTATTCGACACGGTTGGCCAATATTGTTCCAGTCCCAAAGAAGGATAGCAGAATTAGAGTCTGTGTCAACTTCAGGGATCTGAATAAGGCTAGTCCGAAAGATGATTTTCCACTGCCGCATACTGATAAGTTGGTAGACTTCACCGCAGACCATGTATTGTTTTCGTTCATAGATAGGTTTTCCGGATATAACCAGATCCTGATGGCGCCCGAGGATAGGGAAAAGACCGCTTTCACTACTCCGTGGGGCACCTATTGCTACCGAGTCATGCCATTTGGGTTGAAAAATGCTAGGGCCACTTATTAAAGGGCTATAACTACCATTCTGCATGACATGATCCATAAAGAGGTTGAGGTGTATGTTGATGATATGATTGTCAAGTCCAAAGATCGAGAGGGCCATTACACCGCCTTAGAGAAATTCTTTCAGTGGAATAGAGAGTAAATTGAGGTTGAACCCACAAAAATGCACCTTCGGCATAACAACAAGAAAAATATTGGGGCTCCTAATCACATGGAGAGGAATTAAGGTAGATCCTTCCCAAATCAAGGCCATCTTAGAAATGACACCACCTAGGACTGAAAAGGAGCTGCGCGGCTTTCTAGGTAAAGTGTAATTCATAAGATGGTTTATTTCAAAACTAACATTGACTTGTGAACCAGTATTCGGTCTCCTAAAGAAAGGAAAGAAGTTCTAATGGGACGATCGTTGTCAATTCGCTTTTGAACAGGTCAAGCAGTACCTACAGAATCTACCTGTGTTATCGCCGCTAGAACTGGGAAAACTGTTGATTTTGTACCTATCAGTAACAAACTCAACCATGGGGTGTATGTTAACTTAGGAGTCGGAGGCCAAGGTGGAGAAAGCCATTTACTACTTGTGTAAGAAAATGCTGGATTACGAGACCTGTTACCCTTCCCTCGAGAAATCTTATCTAGCCTTGGTATGGGCTACTGGAAGTTGAGGCACTACTTGTTAGCTTACTCAGTAATTCTGGTTTCGAGATTAGATCCCATCAAATATCTCTTTGAGAAACCAGTGCTTACGGGTAGGCTAACCCCGTTGGTTCCTTTTTCTCTTCGAATTTGATCTTATATATGTTACATGCAAGTCAGTTAAAGGGAAAGCTGTAGCAGAATTCCTTGAAAATCACCTAATAAAGGAGGATGAAGTAGTGGAGTACTTATTCCCATATGAAGATATTCTACAAATAAAGGAGAAAATGTGGACGATGTACTTTGACGGAGCAGACAATCAATACGGTTATGGGATTAGTGTGTTGTTGATAGCACCCAATAACTCACATATACCCCTAGCCTTCAAACACTGGCTCAAAGTATCCAACAATGAAGGAAAGTATGAGGCGTGTATGCTGGTTTAGAAGCTACCCTAGAACTAGGGGCAAAAAGGTTGGACGTCATCCGGGATTTGAACTTCGTTGTGTCACAAGCCAATGGAGATTGGTGAGTTAAAGAGGAGAAAATGATGGTTTACCATCAAGTCTTGGATATGCTAATTCTAAGGTTCGAAAAGTTAACATTTACCCATCTGCTAAGGGAGAACAACCAATTCGCTAATACACTAGCAACTCTATCTTTTATGGTAGACATTCCATTGGGAGTCAGGATGCATCCGATCATTATTGAACAAAAGTACACACCGGCCTATGAAACCATTGCCGCGATAGATGAGGCTTCAGACAAGAACCCCTGGTACTAAGATATCTAGAATTTCCTGGAAAAGGAGGCATATCCATTAGGAGCAAATGCCAAGGATAAAAGGGGAATACGGTGTCTGGCCGTCCAATTTATCATTTGCGGGGGCAAGTTGTACAAAAGAGGCCATTTGGGAATGCACAAGCTATGTGTTGAGAAAGAGGAATCAAAGCGCCTTATGGAGGCCATCCACAGAGGAGAGTGTAGAGCCCACATGAACGACGTGATGCTCGCCCAAAAAATCCTTAAACAAGGCTACTACTGGTCAACCATGGAAGAGGATTGTATTGGCTTTGTTCGGTGCTGTCACAAATGCCAGATTCACGCCAATCGCATGAACATTCCGCCATCAAAGCTTTGCAACATGACTTCACTATGGCCATTCTTTCTTTGGGGAATAGATGTTATCGGTGCAGTTACGCCAAATGGGGCAAACGGGCATGAATTCATTCTGGTACCAATCGACTACTTCACGAAATGGGTAGAGGCTCAGTCTTACTCTATATTAAAAGCATCGCATGTGGCTAAGTTCATCAAATATAACATCATATGCCGGTATAGAGTTCCGAATGAGATTATCTCCGATAATGGGTCGCACTTTAAGAAAGAGGTGATAGACTTGCTTGAGAAATATAACGTGGCTTTCCATAAGTCATCAACCTATAGGCTACAAACCAATGGAGCTGTCGAAGCTGCAAACAAAAACATCAAAAGAATTGTGCATAAGATTGTGGAAACCTACAGGGATTGGCCAAATAAATTGCCATTTGCTCTCTGGGGCTACAGAACCTCAATCTGAACATCTACAGGGTAACCCCCTATTCTCTCATTTATGGGATGGAGGTTGTTTTGGCAATTTAAATTGAAGTGTCGTCTCTGCAGGTCATGGCTGAGTGTCAGATAGCAGAGGCAAATTAGCAGCAAAGTAGGTTTGAGGAGTTAATGTTGTTTGATGAGAGAAGGCTAAGAGCATTATACCACGTCCAGGGCTATCAATGTTGAATTGCCAGGGCATTTAACAAGAAAGATGAGTCTAGAAATCTTCAAGAAGGGGACATGGTACTGAAAGAAAATCGAGCTCCCATCCATGACCCTAGGGGCAAGTTCAAACCAAATTGGACTGGTCCTTACATCATCAAGTCAATCTGGTCAGGAGGGGTAGTTATTCTTATGGACTTGGATGGCCTGGAGTTCTCGCAACTGATCAATATGGACAAGTTGAAGAAATACTACTCCTGAGAGGCTCGCTAGGCCAAAAACCCGAAAGGGCGACCTAAGCAAAAGTTCAAGCATGAAAAATTAGAAATAAAGAAAAACTGAGCTCGCAAGATTGAAAACCCTAAAAGGCAACTTTGGCAAAAGTTAAAGTGCAAAAGGAGAGAGTTAATACGCGAGAGAACCTGAACCAAACTATGTAAGGCCTGATCCCCATCTTTAGGATATGTAGGCAACTTCACCATGAAGTTCTGTCGTAACTATCTCCGACTAAACTGTCCTATCCATTTTCTTGATCAAGTCATCTTTGTTCATCATCTATTAGTTCGATTTGTGGTTTTTTTTTTTTTTCGGAAGAAAAGCTTATTACAGTGCAGAGCAGCGGTGATACGCAATCAGGGGTAGTTATGATTTCTTTTGATTCGGGACTATACATCTTGAGAATCAACTCTTTGCGTGTCAGGTGCTGATCGTTTCTAAAAATTGTTTTGAAAAGTTTTCAAAAAAGTTGATTTTGATCAAAATTTTACCCTTTTACAACTTGGACCATTTTTAGGATCGAAAGGAAAATTCTTAGTACTTGCAAGTTTAATTTTATTGATTTCAACACAAGTACATTCTCCAACTTTTTGATTTAGATCAAAGTTGCTTTTGTATCTCAAAACTTGAAAAGAAAAGATCAAAGCAGTAAAACTAGGGGTACAACTAAATCTGTGGCTCTATGCCAAAGACAGTCCAACCTCTGCCTGCTCTTCAAGCCAAGCCGAACACTCCTTAGACACAGTGTAACTGAAACTAGGGGCAGGGGCCAGAAGCTCTCTTATCCTCCAAGCAGTGAGGTACCTAGCCAAGTGTAAAGCACGAATTGAGAATGAAGCCAAGTATTCTACCCTCTCCTCTGGATGTATCTGATCATGCCCAAACTGGTGTTTCAATTGGAGAGGAAAATAGAATACGCAATGTGTGAGGCCAATCAACTCTACACCCGAATGTTAGGACATGCTATAGCTCATCTCAACCAAATTAAGCCAAGGGCAACGTCTAGTTATTTCAGCTGCGGACCGGCTACACATCCAATCACACCATAAACCCTCTGAGGAGAAATCCACCAACCATTGGCGAAAGAAGCAAGCTATAGACATGTACTCAAGACAAGGGTCCAGTACTTGCAGTTTATCCATAAGCTATACCTGAGGAGGGATGAAAAATAAGGAGGATTAAAGAATAGAGAGGTGTACGATGAGAGAACAGTGAGAAAGGCTATGAGAGAAAAATAGAGAATGAGTGTTGAGTGATGTAAGAGTCATAGATTATAAGGGTGGAAAATAGTACCTGAAGAAGTAGCGAACTCCTTGCCAACTAGGTGATCTCTCCTCGACGAAAAGCATCTAAACCCATCAAGGTTTCAACCAGTGCCAAACCCATGCAGCTCTTGCCCTCTTTTAGACGTTGGGCCACTTCGATCAATCGGATGCTAGCTCCACTGAAACTAGGGGCAAGGAGGAATTGTGTAAGAAGGCATAAATAGAAAGCATGTTGCCAGTGGCCTCAGCAAAGAAGATCACTCCTATATCCAATGGAGGAAAATCGATAAACTAAATCGAGAATGTCTAGCTCTCCATCATATGCCAAAGACCAAGCCTCATGTAATGTTAACCCACACATCCATCCTAAAGCTTGGGCATGGCCAACATGGGGCTACGGTACGATTTCTTCATCACGCCGGGACTCCATCAAAGCTCGAAATTCCTCGAGTGTTGGACACACCTCTTGTGATCCAAATTGAAATACATAAGTGATCGGGTTCTAACATCGAACAGCGGCATGGAGGAATGGATAACAAAGAGAAGTGCAACTCAGAGGAAAAAGGGCATTTAGGCCAAAACTGCGAAAATTCACCTTTTCTGAGCCGGCCAAAGTGTTTATCCAATCTCAGAGCCTATTGTTGCACAATATCTCCATTTTGAGAGTAAGATATCAAAGACTTGTTATTCTATAAGAAAAACATCATGGGAACACCATTTATAGAGGATGAGAAGGAGCAGCGCATGACATCTGGACAGCACTGACCAACTTCGCACTTAGGCCAGGCCGAGTCTAAATGATGTTTCAGATCAGTGCAGTTGCAAGAAAATCTAGTCTTCGTCTTGACATACCACAATTGCGTGTTAAGTCTTGTTTTGTTTGTACCAAGTGTTTTCTAGTGTTTTTGAGTTGTTTCCATTTTGTTTTCCTGTTATCGACTTGTATTTTACATTTTATCTAGTTGTTGGTTGTTATCCGATTCAAGAATGAATGCAGGAGTAGATATTCATGGTTTTAAGTCTTATGTGAAGTTATTATGCAAAGGTTACGCCATTCACTACATTGTGCAAGGAGATCTTTCAAAAAATTGTCTTTTATAAACTAGTGAGTCCAACCCCGATCATTGTTTTACAAAGCAACAAAACAAAAGAAAATCCTTCACAAAAAAAAAAAAAAACAAAAACAAAAAAACAAAAGCATCTATCTGAAGCTAGTCTTTAACTACAAAGCAAAAACAAAAACAAAAACGAAAACAAAAAAAAAACCAAAAAAAAAAAAAAAAAAAAACAAACAAACAAACAAACAAACAAGCAAACAAACAAACAAACAAAATCGTCATCCTCATTAGTAACCTATCCTCGCCCTTTTCCTCCTCAGCTGTAGAGGAGGGGCATCACTGTCATCTGTGGGGCTACTAGACTGCAAGTCAACCTCCTCTGCCCCGTCCTCGAGGGTCGCAGACCCATCAAAAGGCTCCTAAGAAGATGAGCGTTGTCTCGCTTGGCCTCTCCCTTGATCAACTTCCCCACGGCCCCTCACTGGACCTCATCTCCGTCTACTAGTTGGGAGAGGTCCTACGGGTACTACTGGCACCGGCTCAAGCTAAAAAGAGTACAGGTATCAATATAGACTAACAAGAATATAAACAGTATAGCAACAACAGTGAACTATAGATAGAATGTACCACAATCCCATCAGTGACTAAGGCGCTGTGCCTCCTCCGTACCGTAAGGAGCAGTCAGTCGATCGTCCGAAGGAGGTCATTAGCATATACCCGGGGTATCTGTGAAAGGAATAGAATTTAAGAAAGGTGGACAGAAGTAATAGAGAACAATAAAAAGAAACGGTAAAAAATAAAACAAGATAAAGTGCAGTGAGTAGAAGCGTAAAAAAATGTGTACCTGCTCGATGCCAGGAGCAAACGCTAGCCTGCGGTCCTTCTCCTCGTTACGCTCATGTGGGATCTGCTCGATCACTCCATCTGGACGCTTGTACATGATCTTAGTGGGAATCACGGGAAACCTAGGAATAGGAGCAATGGCAAGGGCACCTCCAGCAAGGGCGTCGCCAACCACAGCAGCAACCTCCAGAACAGCGCGAACCATGCCCATGGTAAGAGGCTTTATCACCCGAGTATGTAACAAGGTGGTGAAGTCGCCGGGCTTGTGATGTCGAGCGACATCCTCTCCCAACATCAAGAGGTCGATCTGAGGACCATCCTGAAGATCATCAACTACCCTTATAACTGGAGGAGGAAAATGTGGAATGTCGGGGGCAACGATGCCTCGCGTCCGGTGGATGAACCTCTCCCCCAAGTAGTAAGCCCAACCAAAGGGTCCCTCAAACAAAATCCACATGGTGGAGGCATGCCATGCAGTGACATAGGTTGTCCTCGACGCCTGGAAAATGCCAGCCGAAGAATGCCAGTCTACCTGTGGAAGCAGACATCAGATGTCAGAAATCAGTACAGTATGAGAATGACAGTTGTAGCACGCGCCCGTGGGGCTTCACTCTACAGTTCGGACTCAATTTGTGTCGCGGTTCTAAATCTGAACCAAAGAGTCCAAATCCGGCAAATCGTTTGAGAAAACAGATTTTTTGAAAAAGTAGTGCCAAACATGGACTGCTTTGCCAGATTACAGAGTCGCCACCTAAATATTTTAAAATGGGAAATTTAGGAAACCCTGACTCGGTGCCGAAGGCCACATGTCCGTCATCACCAAAGTGGTCTTGGCTCGGGAGCTTGGGTACGATCGGGGAAGGTCAGCTATGAGCACCCCCTTTCGCCCGGTCCGAAGACCGGCCTCTACTAACCATGATATCCATTTTTGAAAACATTACATGTTCTTATTCCAATTATTTAGCCTAGAATTACTATGTGATGCGCACAACACAAAAGTATAGACTAGATTGCCTAACTTGGAAATAAACATTGCATATCCGCCTTGTTTGGAAAACAGTTTGAAATTGCTACTCGCGAGTAGGCTAAAACACGGATTTCAATGAGTATTCCCAACTCAAGTAATCCAACCTCCACCCACAGGCATTCAAGCAGTTTATCACATAAGCACTTAGCCGCATGGCAGGCATACTGTCATGTTAACATTCATACGCATGCGACATGCTAAAGCATAAAACTTACATCGTACTCCGTGCCAAAACAGTAAACTAGTTAGCAAACATGCATGACCTAGTTCATGTTAAGTGGCTAATGCATCACACACAGAGATGTAATCTAGAGTAGGCTCGGCTAACCCTAAACATGGCATGTGAGATGCAACAACTATCACGTATTCAATTTGGAATTGAAAGTACGATGCGGTTTGCATGATGTGCCAAGCCCGAATGCATGTAAACAAATGCATGAATGCACACATGCATTGCATAAGGTATGCTGATTTAAATGTGCCCTAATCTACCAACATAAGCGGGTAAATAAAAGGGAGAAAGAAATGGGGATTGGAAGACATACACCCACTCACACACACTTATTACATTTTTGCCCTCGCTCGGAGGGACCAAAATAATAATACAGTCCAACGAATAAATGAATAATTTAATTATTACAAATTTATTAAAATTAAAGCGAATAAATAGATAAATGTAATAGGGCCTCAGGGCGCGCGAATGATGCATGCTCGATCCGTTTTGCCCGAAAAATCCGTGTCATGGCATTGCTGCTTCTGTTTTTGCTGCCTTGTCTTTCTAAAAATTCCCAAAATTTCAAGAAACCTCCCAAATGATCTGACATGCCTCACCGGCTGGGGGAAGAGTTCATCGGCCTCTGAGATTTACCATCGGCTGCATGTGGAGTTTATCGGCACAAAAACAGTGCCGATCGGCACAATAAACTGCCGGCCGGCAGAAAGTCCCTGCAGCAGACAGGTTGACAGCAACAGCAAGACAGCAATGCATGGCATGGGTTTTGGGGGACATGTAAGCATGGTCATTGCCTCCTATCATGCTTGGGGACTCAAGGAGGTAAGACTCTTGACCCTCGGGCCATCAATGATGCATCTTGGTGCATGATGGCCTAAAAGGCCAAGTTTGCAACTTTGATTTCAAATGAAATGCACATCAAACAAACAAGTGAAACCCAACCTCTATCACTTGATCAAGAGGCAAGGCATGCATGCCAATGCCATGCAACCTAGGCATGTTAGCTAATATGCAACATGGCATAAAAGGGAGCATACAAGCATGCAATGCGCATTAAGTACACAACCTAAGCAACAAAGCAAACAAACATGCCACACTAGAGCATGCAAGGTGTAATCTAAATCATGCATCATGCTAGCAACTTGGCCAAGGGAATGCAAGACGAACGCAAGTGATTTCAAGCATGCAACACATGCAACCAAAGCATACAAACATGGGATAATGCAACAACACTTGAATGGCATGCAAGGGATGGACTTACACTAATTGGACAGCTCTAATTTAGGTCCAAAACAGTGGCCAAATTACTAAAATGTGAGGGCCAAACACACATGCACACATACACATGTTAAGGCACCAACACTTAGGCATAACAAACAACATCCAAGCACACTTGAAATAAGTTAAGCATGGATTACTAGCATGCATAAGAAACTCTGAAAATCACATGAAACATGGTGCCGAATCATGCGACAAAACAAACCAAATATGCAACAAATGGCCCTAGTCTTGAAACAAGCCATGAAGGCTTAAATCAAGGCCAAGTCCACCAAGCCTTACAAGGCTAGGGGGACTCAAAACAGGTCCCAAGCAGACCTAAACCAAGCCTAAGGAGCACCTAGACGGCATCTAAGAGGCTCAAGTACAAAGGCATGCAACATGACCAAAACATGGAGTGTTCAACACATGCTTTTAAAACATTAAAGAAGCAACTAAAGCATGCATACAAGCACACCAAAAAGTCTGAAATAACATTTAAGAGGGCTCCAAACCCTTGAAATCATGGAGACAATGCATCCTACACATGCACCTACTTGAAGCATACAAGCTACAATGCAAAGGGGGTATACAAAGCATGTCAAGATTGACTCAAACGACCATGGACAGAGCTAAACCATGGCAAAATAAGCATACAAGCTTCACAAACTCAAGTCTAAAACATGCTAGAAATAGAGGCACACTTCCTAGACATGTTAAGGCAATAAGAGGCATTGTAAGGCAACTATACTAAGCATGCATAGGAGGCCAAAACCAACTTGAAGACATATTATATCATGGCAATATAAGCATGGAAAACAACTCAAACATACTCAACACACACTCAAGCATGGTGCTCTCTCAAGAGGCAAAACTTGCCCTTTTCAAGGACATCAAGGAGAGGGGGGTGGCCCTCCCCTTTTGGAGACTTCAAGGCATGCTCTTCATCACTGAAATCCCTCAAGATTTCAGTGGTGAAGAGATCCTATCACCAAAATCTCGGATCTCTCACAAAATAGCACAAAAAGTGTCCTTTTCAAGGTCTAAGAGTGATCAAACTTGCTCAAACCACAAAACACTCTTAATGAACAATAAAGAGGGCCTAAAAACAGAACTTTTATGTGTTATAGACTAAGCACAAAAACTGTTTTAAACTAGATAAAAATGGGATGCAAGGATGGGGTAAATAAAGTTAGTTTCTTACCCTTGATGATCCTCTTTAATAATGGTGGTATTATTGCTTCCTCAAGCTTCAAACCAGCCAAGAACACCAAGAACAAGCCCTTAGCACCTCAGTTCCAAGAGGAAGGTAAAACACTAGGTGTTGGTGAGCAATAGTAAGTCACAAACACCTAGTGTACAAAATAAGAGAGAAAGAGAGAGATAGGATAGATATAGAGTTTCTAACCTAAAACCAGAGCTCAACCCTCTCCTAAAATGTCTAACTCTCTGATTTTTCTAACCCTTGAGCCAAGAGAAGAGAGCTTCTCCTTATAGGCAACCAAGACTTACAAACTAAGTCATCCAAGGGTTCATCCCTCCATACACGTGTATGGAGGGGAAACAAGAGGCAAACAACTGTCTAAAAATATCTCAGAAAGCAGCTGTAAAGTGGTCGGCTAGGCAAAATGGTCATTTTGCCAAAAAGAGTGCCGACCGGCACAAAATAGTGCCGACCGGCACAATATAGTGCCGGTGGCAACACCAGCCAGCCGGTGGCCTCTAGCCACAGCCGGTGGTATGTGGGGATACCTCAGAAGGCATTCCCTGCCCCTCAAAGGCAAAACACAAGCGTTTGGTGCAAAACCAAACACAAACGGTCGAGTTCGGAGGTCCTGAGGCAGGGCGCGCGCAGCCGAGAACTCCGGGAACTCCAAACGAACACAAACATAGATAATCACCGAGTGTTCCAACGGTGACGTCCAAGTCTTGAGGATGGTCAAAAATTTTGTGTCTACAGTTGCCCCTCTTTGACAGAACTCGGAAGTCATAAGAATGATGGGAGTGAATGTCAAAGCCCAGAGACGACCCATTTTTGACAAGGCCGAAGACTTAGACAATCATGCAAAACAAGTAAGATATGCGCCCGAAGGCAGGGGCAAAATGCAACTGACAATGCAATAAGCCGAGCATAACTTATGATCATGCAACGGAAGCTGTAATGAAGCACACATACAATAGTTATAAGCTAGCATACGCCAATCTACACTACAATGCAGAAAGGATGTAGGAGAATTATGCAATTCCCAAAACGTCTCACGCGGAGGATACAATACCTGTGCGGCTCGTCCGGTTGCACCGGCCTCAAATGAGCCGTACATACAATATCGTGCCTGCAAAGAAAGTAAACTTTAGCAGGTGCAATATTGTTAGCAAAATGCATGACGTGCAAAATGAATGCAAGATGATATGCAATATATACAAAATGATGTATGAATAATGCAAATGACAGTGCAATGCAATCGAAACTATATGCAAGGCAAACTACATGCAGGGCAATTGAATCATGATTCAAACCGGAGCGGTTCGAAACCACACATATGTCAAATAGATTGATGGAGGTGACAAGTCCGTCTCCCATAGAACGATGTCTGATCTATGAGTACTTCGCACGGACACAAGAACAAGTATTGGGTGGAGTGACATAAGTGGGGGAACGACCCGCTGGGGTGAGAATAATGATCCTAATGCCGGATGCAATGACTACACTACAATGTAATGGAAATGGATACAATGGATATGGCATGCGGGCCAAACCGTATTTTGCCTAGGAAGGGCATGCACACGTACAAGCCATGTCTAACACAGAAAAGGTGTCGCAACCTCAAACCAAGTTCATCAAGGAATAGGCGCGATGCACATGAACCATGCTTCAACGTGAAAAGTAAGGGCACATACCAGACCAAGCTCAACAAGGAAAGGCGCAAGCCATAGGTGGAAGATGATGCAGTGAATGCATGCAACTACAATACAATGGAAATGGATATTTACAGAAATGCATGACATATGCACTATACTATAATGATGATGCACGACATATGCATGTTTTGTTTTGTTCGTTTTTTGAAATGCATGACATATGCAATATTATTAATGATGCATGAAATGCATGTTTTGCAATGGTTTTGAATTTTTGAAAATGCATGACATATGCAATATTATTAATGATGCATGACAATGCAAGTTTTTGTTTGGTTTTGAATTTTTGAAAATGCATGACATATGCAATATTATTAATGATGCATGACAATGCAGTATGATGCAATGGCCGCGATTGCCGTTTTCCCTATTCTACCAACGGGGCGATATACTAGGTTGGTTCAGTATCCAGAATTGAGGCGTAAACACGCCGCCTCAACCTATGGGGCTTCCATACAGATTTCGAGCCGAGGGTACACCCCCTGGGTATTTAAACCAGACTTTAGTCTCGGAAATTCCGAACCTTTGCGTTCTAGGCATAAGCCGTTTAAACTCTAGTTTTCACCGTCCCCATTGGTCTCCTAGGAACTCACCGCAAACACAGACGGGTGGCTTTACCAGACCACCGAAAGTCGTTCGGGCACGACAAACACCGGGGGAGATGCACCTTCAGAGGAAAAAATGCAGGGCAATGCATGTTTTCTGTTTGAGATATGCGGCAACACGCGGCTTTACGAATGCATGACAATGCAAGAATTGAGATGCGGTGCACAAGTCAGTGTGATATGATGCATGCTGAATGCGATGAAGTGCATATCTTAACGCACCGAAGGTTTTGCACCTCCCGAGGATTTAAGGTCTCCTAGACCGTGCGTGTTTAAGGTCTCGCCAGACCCGGGGGCAACTGATGAGGTGCGCAAAACAACGCTATCGAATGCATGCATGCAATGAGGTGCACCTTAATGTACCGAAGGTCTTGCACCTCCCGAGGATTTAAGGTCTCCTAGACCGTGCGTGTTTAAGGTCTCGCCAGACCCGGGGGGCGACTGTTACACAACACTTTAAGTCCATACGATGCAAATGAGACACGCACACGGATGCAAATGAGGCGAATGAGACGTGCGTGTCTCAAAAGATGGAAAATGGAGTGCAATGAGGTACACGTGCCTCAAAGGATGGAAAATGAAATGCAATGAGGTACACGTGCCTCAAAGGATGGAAAATGAAGTGCAATGGGGGAACGCCGAACGGCGCGGTACGCAAAATCGCACGATGCGTTAGACAACGCGAATGCACAAGACAGTGCGAGACGAATGCATGCCGAATGCGATGAGATGCGCAAGATAGCGTGATGCGTTTAAACAACGCAAGTGCACAGGGAAGTGTGATACAATGCATGCCAAATGCGATGAGGTGCATACCTTAATGCACCGAAGGTTTTGCACCTCCCGAGGATTTAAGGTCTCCTAGACCGTGCGTGTTTAAGGTCTCGCCAGACCATGGGTGGAACGAAAAACAATGAGGCGCGCAGGACAGCGCAAAGAAGCGCAAAATGAGATACAAGACGAGGCATGCATACCTCATAAATGCAAGAATGCAAAACAAAATACAGGATGAAACATGCGAGGTAGTACACCTCACATGAATCAAAATGAAATGCAAAATGAAGCACGTGAGGTAGTACACCTTACGTGGATCAAAATGAAATGCAAGATGAAGCACGTGAGGTAGTACACCTCACGTGGATCAAAATGAAATGCAAAATGAAGCACGTGAGGTAGTACACCTCACGTGGATCAAAATGAAATGCAAGATGAAGCACGTGAGGTAGTACACCTCATGTGGATCAAAATGAAATGCAAAATGAAGCACGTGAGGTAGTACACCTCACGTGGATCAAAATGAGATACAAAATGAAGCACGCATACCTCATTTGAATGGAAAATGAAATGCAAAACGAGGCACACATACCTCGAGATGCAATGAAATGCAAAATGAGAAAGTATAACACGCATGCCACACGACAATGCAAAACGGTGCAAGTCGCAAGGGACGTGCAAGATGGCGCGCTACAATGCGCCGAACAATATGATGGATGCGCGTGACGCACACGGGGCAACTTTTAAATCTCTGTAAACGACAAAAGGATACAAAAGGATACAATCTTCGCTTGAAATTGAGCGTCACGCACAGTAGAGACGGTCCGAAGTCAAAACGGAGGCCGGTTGAGCATCGGGGATGCATTTTCTTGTACTTTATTGATCTAGGGAGACCCAAGACCCCTCATATTGCCTAAAAACATCCTTGGGAACACCACCGGCTGGGTGGGGTGGTCACCGGCTACCACCGGCTGCACAAACTGATCATTCGGCACAAAAAAGTGCCGACCGGCACAAAAAGGTGCCGACCGGCAGAAAATGCCTGATCGGGGGCAGAACTGCCATTTCACTCCGGGCTTTATAAAATAGGGTTTTAAACCCTATTTTCCACACTTCAAGCCGCCGAAAACTCCTCCTCTCTCTCTCTCTAGAGTGTTTTTCCTTTGATTTTTCGCCGACTTCTTCGCGTTTTACACCCGTTTTTTCGTCGGATTCGCGATATTCTTCGCGTTTCGGACATTTTCGACCGAACAAAATTTCGTTTCGGTGTACTTTTCGTCGTTTCCGCCTTTTCGGGACTTGTTCCCCTTGATATTCTCTACATTTTCGTGTCTTTTCACATTCTGACCCTTCCGGCCATTTCCGACCCTCTCGGGGTTGACCTCCCAGCTTGACTTTTCGTATTCCGGCCCATTTTTCTTCTTCCGGCTGTTTTTCTCATCTCCATTGCTATGGCCGATGATATTCCACACGTCGGGACTCCCCCGGACCACGAGATGGATCCCGGGGTCGAGCTCCTCCCGTTGAGCGAGCGCCCGTTCGATCCGGCGACCTATCGCCCGGCCATCCACGTGCTACCACCCGATGGACTTCGCCATTTCCGCGGCTTCGACAGGGCTTTGGACCCAGAGCTTTTGCTGCGCGAGCCGGCCTCCCACTTGTCTTCTGGCGCCGCCGAGGTAACATTCTCGTCTCTTATTTTCTGCAATGTAGGATTTTCTGTCAATTGCCGTAGCTAACTGAAACCATTAACTGCTTAGTTCTGATGTACTGTACTGTAGTTGATTGTAGACAAACTCACTACTGACACCTGTTTAGGATTGACGCACATGCACACACACTGCACTAGCCTCAAGCACTCAAACACACGGCACACATTGCACTGCAAATTTACCGACACCCGATGTTTATTTGAATCTGAAAACTCGCACGCATGCTAGTTTTGCACAAAACTACACAAACACACGGACACATCACCCGTTGTAGTTTACTGAAACCTACCGAGACCTGGCTTCTATTTGAATTTTGAAAAACACGCACACACGCTGTTTATACTGATTCTCCTAGGAGCACTGACATATCACAGACCGTAGCCCACCCACTGGTACGCTGAAACCCGATGTTTGCTTGAATCTGAAAAATGTGCACACATGCACCATATTTACACTGCACCACTCAAAAATACACTGACGCATCATATATTGTAGTTCACTGTAAGCACACCGGCACCCGGTTTTTGTTTGAATTTTAAAAATCTGCACGCACACGCATACCAGATTTGTACCGACTGCATATCTTCATATGGCTTTGTGATTTCTTGACTACAGGGAGACTCCCATACTCTCCGCGGGTATGGGAACGTTACTGCTCGCGATTGGTACGCCGAGCTGCCTGACGCCGTTAGCCGCATTGTGGATCGGGCCGGCTTCGGTACCTTCTGCAGGGGACTCTCCAGGCTCTCTGCCTGCAGACCTCTTCTTGCCGCTCTGGCAGAGAGGTGGTGGGACACCACCGATTCTTTTCATTTATCAGCGACCGGGGACATGACGATGACCCCTTACGACTTCTCGATGCTCACCGGCATCGGGGTGGGGGGTGATCCGATCCCCTTCGACACAGACATGGACGAGTGGATTGCCGCTCAGGTTCATTTGCTCGACGAGGCACCGCCACTTGTTCGTCCAGGGTTCATCCGCTACTCCTGGTTCGAGGTACAGTTTCGAGTGCGGACCATGCTGGTGGACGCAGCTCCGATGACCCAGGAGGCCGCTGAGAGATATGCACGCGGCTTCCTCATGTTCTTGCTGGGGACTACCCTGTTTGCCGACCGGGCGAACACAGTGCCCCTCTGCCTGCTCAGTGCTTTAGTGGATGTCGAGAGGATTGTGCAGTATGACTGGGGGGGCGCGGCTTTGGCCACCCTTTACGGTTATATGAGCTCAGTCGCTCGTGGCAGTGGGCAGCTGCTAGGAGGCTACTGGCGAGCCTGGGAGGTATGTCTTCTCCTCTGCTTTACATTTCTGCTCTGTACTTTCTGTATTCTGTACACTGCATAAACTGTTGTCTGCTTTATAATCACTGTACACTGTACACACGGCACACACACATACTCCTACTTTATACTGACTGTACACTGTTCACACTGTACACTCTGCTCAATACACTGCACAACACACGGCTCCGCTATTTCTGTTTTATTCTGTATTCTGCCTTTCTGATAAATGTTCTGATATCTGTCTTGCAGTTGTGGGTCTATGCCTACTTTCCCAGGCTAGAGCCAGTACCGGAGACGGAGACTCCTCTGGTCGTCCCCTTTTCACGCCGCTACGACGGGAGGTGTACCCGGAGGCCGCGGGACACTTTCAGCTTCTTCCGCCGTTTCTTCGACACCATCACCCCCACCGAGGTATGTTTTACTTATAGTCCGTTTAAGCTTCGCTTTCAAGCGTACATTTCTATATCAGTAGATAATCAACTGTATTTCATTTCAGGTCACCTGGCAGCCATGGGCTCCACTACCAGCGGTGATACGAGAGCGGTATGCCGGCGCCATCGAGACCTCGCGCTACCGGATTCTCCTGGAGGGCCCAATCTGTCGGGCCTGGTACCTGGGTGAGCGTTTCATACGCCAGACCCTAGGGTTGCCGGAGCAGATAGTCCCGATCCATCCTCCCGAGCGTATGAGAGAGACCGAGGGATACAGCTTCCAGCAGATGGAGGATTACACCCTTGGCTGGGCGGTGGACGTGGATGCCGACAGGGGTGAGGGCGATTACTCAGAGTACGTCTGGACCTTCTTGATGCGACCTTTGAGCAGGGGCTCCCGAGGTGATCCAGCGAGGCCTGCGGCGCCAGCAGCCCGGGCAGAGGCAGGAGCAGGAGTGGGGTCGTCACAGAAGGCTCGAGCCCACGGCAGGAGGGGAGTGCAGAGGGGACGGGGGACGGGCTGGCCTGCTCTACCTACCATGTTGACTTACAGGGGACAGAGTGGGGAGACCTACCAGATCCCGTTTGCTCCTCCTCCGGCTGGTCACGAGTTGGCCGGTTTTCCTGACTTGCCTCCGGTATGTATTACTTTATTTCTGCGTCTTGCATTGTTATTTCAGTTCATTCAGATATCCGACAGAATACTGATGTATTTAATACTTTTGCAGGCTTCCTCCGAGTATACCCGTCAGTCTGTGGAGCTGAACGCCTCCCTAATGGGGATGCTGCAGCGGACTCTCGACGCTTTGGCTGTCTACGGCTTGCCGGTATGTTCTACTGACCACAGTCTCAAATCATACTCTGTTTCGCACAATCGGCTACACTGCACAAAAATCTGATAAACTGCTCACAGCTTTCATACACTGTACTTATGTACTGTATCTCGCACTGATTCACTGTTCACAGCATTCACACACTGTACTCATACACTGCATTCTATACTGATAAACTGCTCACGGCATTCACATACTGTACTCATACACTGCATTCTGTACTAATGAACTGCTCGCGGCATTCACACACTGTACTGATACACTGCATTCTATACTGATAAACTGCTCACAGCTTTCTGATGTGTTTGCTCTTTATACTTTCAGCCTCCTTTCCCGATCCCTCCAGTGGGCGGCGCTGCTCCAGCTGGGCCTCCCCTCTCTACTCGGGATGGCAGGATCTTCCCTCGTACTAGAGGGGGACGTGGTCACGTGGGGAGCAGCTCACGAGCTCCAGTTCCAGGAGACGGTGAGTCGGAGGCGGGGACTGAGTCATTTGCGGAGGAGGCCGGGGATAGCTCGGGCTCGGGCTCTAACAGTGACGGCTCTGACGATGCTTTTGTGCTTCTGCCCCGGAAGAGGGCGAGGACTGACCCTTAGGCATGGGGCCTACTGCTGATGATGATGATTTTACTACTTCTTTTCTTTATTTCTTTTCTTGTACTTTTCTCTTTTTGATAGATAGAGTACTATGTACTGCCGCAGGCAGGTTTTTGCTTTTCTCAAATTATGTACTTGACAAAGATGATATGAAATGGAACAAACTTTTTATCTGAAAAAAAAGTGTTACATTAGTCTGTATCTGCATATTTCATATCCTGCACTGCATTGCATCATATTACACCTCACATGTAAATGATATTGATTTGTTGTATGATAATTGAGCACTTGCACTGTGATAATCAAATAACCAACCAACTAAGCAGCAAAACAGCTCATACAAACCATTGCTCAATCCGAACACACAGCCCATACTCTGCTGAGGACTAATCTGCTGGGGATTGATCTGCATTCAGCCCATAACTCAGTATTCGGTTCATTCTGCACACAGCAAACTCTGAACAAATACCCCCAATCTGACAAGACGGATCACGAAGCTGACACAGTTGCAGTTGAAACACACTCAGATGTCCCAAATTTTTCCTTCCCTTCTCTTGCTTTGCACGGATGTTAGAGAATGGCACAACATTCTGAGCACAAGCGATTACTTTTTGAAAGAGGATGGGTTTTCAACCAGGGTATCTAGCCTAATCACAGAACACGGCGAGGCAGACTCAAACAAAGAAACAAAAAGGCACACGACCTATCACAACGAGACATACTCGGAAAAGACTTCAAGGCCAAAATAATTGAGACCGACAAAATCGAAAGACACGACATACGAATATGTTCACAACAGGAGAGACCTCAACTTTCGAGGAGTCAGTTCCTCCGGGTATACCTCCCACCCTTTCTGATTTGTGATACTCGCATCGCTCGGCCCTCGGGCTCGTTTTTTTTTTCTCAAAAACCCTTTTCTCACTTTTCTCTCAACTTACTCCTCTCTATTCTTTATTCTCTCATTTTGCATCCCTCTCCCAGGGTGAATGACAGATGAATAGGAAGTCGCGGGTTCACACCCAACGCTGTCAGCTCACGGCCGTTCCTTCTGGCGGATAAAGTGCCCTGTTGGAAAGCATATTAACGGGGGGAAGACAGAGGACCCGACTCAATCGTGCCCTTAGTTTGTCATTTCGACCATTTTTGTTTTCTTCCTAAAACAGTTTTGACCAAAATGAGAGTTGGATTATTAACACACTTATTCGATTTTTGATTTGAAAATCGTGCAAATCAGGCTATGAGCACTGAAAATTCTCCTTTTTGGGTCCAAACATGGTCCAATTTTGAAAATGAAACAGTTTTCGAGAAAATAAGTCAACCTCAGTGAAAATGTTCAAAAACTATTTTTGCAAACAGCCAATGCTCGAACGAGCGCGGAACTTACCCTCGAGATATGCAACCTCGGATCGGAGGCAATGGAAAATTACCCCTGGCTTAGGGGGGGTAAGGCAACGGAAAGTTACCCCTGGTTTGGACAGTAACTCAGGGCGACTTATGGCGATGCGTGGCAACGGAAAGTTGCCCCTTGTTTGGATGATGCCGCGGCATTTTTTTGTGAGTCAGTCCTTGTTGATGACAATCAGACCCTCGGACGCGGAGGAGTCGAAGACGGTTTGAATCAATATGTGGACACAGTCACCTGGAAGGTGTTGGTGGTTTGGCTTCAAGAGGAAGTTAATCACGTAGTTCCGGGTTGCTGCAATCGGGACATTGGATTCAGAGAGGGCAAAAGTGATCAAAACCATGACATGGACTGAGACGCTATGGAAGCGTTGGGGGCTGGACTTCAGGATGAAGTTGCCTACGTATCCCAAACATGGGAATCAAGCCTTACGTAGTTCCGGTAAGGTACACTCGGGTATTTTTAACCTTCACTATTTTTAGGCTCTAACTTTTGCCAAGGTGCCCAATGCGGGTTTTCGACCTTGCGAGCTATGTTTTTCGTTTTCATTCTTTTTCTTTTCTTTTGCATTTATTCTTCTTCTTCTTTTTTGAATTTTCTCTTTTTTGCTTTATTTCTTTTTTGCATTTTTGTATCTTTGAACTTTTTCTCTCTTTTTTTTTTCAATCTTTCCTTTGCCCTAACTTTTGCCTGGGTCGCCCTTCCGGGTTTTCGGCCCAGCGAGCCTCTCAAAAGGTAAAAAGTGTAGCAAGTCCATGCCAAATGGTTTCGAGATTGAAGCCTCTCTGTATTCAGGAGAACGGCCATTGTGCTGATTTACAGGAAGGTCCATCACAGCTACTTCTCGAGCTTTGTTTAGTGGGATCTGATCTTCCTGATCGGGCTTTGATGTCTTTTGCTCGAGGGCTGCTTTGAATTGGGCCACACAGGCGCCGCATTCATAGCTATCTTTTGAACATTCTGGACGCTGGTCCAAGGCTTGAAAATGGGGGGTCGAGCCTCGAGGCTGAAAGCGATCCTAAGCTGCGTAATCTCGAGAACGATTCCACACAGGTCTTCGCAAGACTGCACAAAATATCTTGTTTTTTGAAATTTTTTAAGAAGGCGACGATTTGCTCGTGCCGAAGACAGTGTGGAACCAATCTGGATCAAGCCAGGGTCCTTCTCAGTACTCACGCTAACAAGCATGATTTCATTCATTAAGGGCTTAGCATGCCTCTCTTTCTCTCAACCTGATCAAAGTTTTGCAAATCCCGAGGAATTCCTCCCTCTTTGTTTTTTTTTTTTTTATCACCGCAGTGTTCAAAAAGGTTTTGAAAAACTTAGGTCATTGTGACAATGTTTAAAGCACAAGAAAGTAGGCGAAAAGTACTATCATTCCATTCACATCTCTGGCGTGGTTGGTTTGAATAGTAACAGATACGGGACGTGATAGCCACAGCTGTTTTATTCAAATTTGTTGGCATAACTGGCTCCTCGGCGGAAATAAACTCAGACAACAAAAGCAACTAATTGAAAAAAAAAAACGGTATTTGAGGCAACAACCCCGAAATTACCTGGTATTCTATACAACAAAGGGACTGACTCATTACAATTAGACAGACCCTTAAGCAAAAGGACTGACTCAAGACAATGAGACAGACTCAGAACAAAACAAAAGACTGGCTCGACACCCAAGTCAGAATGTACAAAACTAGCATTGGCAGGTACTCAAAAATGCGTGCCAAACGCTACATCCAAAAATGTACCAGACATTGCCCGCAGGCGGTTGAATCCCAATTACATACTCGCAGTATCGGTGTCCTCGGTATCTGTGTCCTCGCAATCCAAGAACTCTGTAGTGACTGATTTGGCCGAGGTAGGCGGGAGGATGACCTTGTTATCAATCAAATCCTGTACCTCATGACGGAGGCGGAAGCAATTATCAGTGGCATGGCCGGTCTGTTGATGGCACGCACAGTACTGAGTAGCGTCATGGCCTGCCGGGAGATTCTTGGGTAGAGGTCGCGGCTCCAGAGGCGTAAGATGCCCCTTCTTGGCCAAAATGAGAAGCGCCCTAGACAGTGGCATGTAAAGAGCATGAAAGGCCCTATGTCCCTGAGGTTGGTATTTGGAATTCTGAATGTTCTTGCTTGACGCGTTGGCGAACGGATCGGCAGGCGCGGGCTTGGATTTCTGATCCTTTCCTGGTGCAGGATTGGAAGTGAGAGGAGGTCCCCTGGCATGACGGTGCCTGTCCCGATTTTCTGACCGACTTGGGCTACCTTCGGGTTGAGTGGGGAAAACATCATCCACAATTTTGGCTACAAACGCGGATACCTGTTGTTTGCTCATTCCCCCGGCTTTCAAAGCCTGGACTGCCCACAGCAGTTGTTCAATAGGGTCGGCCTCGGCCTTTACTTTGTCTTTGCCTCTGGCCTCAGCCTGATGAGAGGTTTGGGTCGGTACTGGTACATCACTGTTGTGGGTGGGGGTCATCTCCGACTGATTGAGCTCGATCACAATCCGTCCTAGTAGCGGGGGCTCCTGGGGTTCGAAATTTCCGGCATATGGTGCAACCGGTGGCGAGGTTGACATTCCGTAAGCGAGATCCGCCACGGACCTCTGGAGATCACCTATCATCCCCATTAACTCGAATGTAGTGGGCTCGCGAGCCTGATAGAACTGAGGGGTCCAGATTGGGTGTGCAGCGGGCGACCTAGGCGGGTGCGGCATATCAATAGTAGTATCATTCCGTGAAGTGGTTTCTTGACTTAGTGCGGCCATCACGACCACAATTTCTTCCGAGTTCTGCATCATGTTCGGTTTTGCCTCAGCAAGAAGAAGACACTAGCTGTTCTGACTTAACTCTCTGAATCTCTGAACCTTGAAACGGAAAACAAGCAGTATTTCAGCCCCAAACAGATCAAACACGGGTGTAGTCGAACAACTGCACTCTACTACTGAACACTGTTCCCCAAAATCACTGTCCCAAATCTGAATCTGATATCCGCAGATATAACTGATTTTCAACAATACTGACACTGATGCCCTCGGGCCTGATGCTTAAACTTGCAAACTGATCTGTACGTTCCCAGCAGAGTCACACTCTAAAGCACATAGCAGATAAATGAGAACCAAAACACCCCTATATTGGGGTAGGGTTTCCCTGTCCTATTTTGTCAGGAGCTAGGGTTTCACTACGCACGCAGCGGTTTCAAACAACCTATATCGGGTAAGCAACCTGTCCTAGTTTGGAATGGTCACTAGGGATTCCGAATATGCACTAGGTCGAATGGTCCAAAAAGGGTGCCCCGGTAAAACCGGGGTTTGTGTTCCCATACTGGCAGAGCCCGCAACCGGTCAGCCTTATGGACATGCCTTGACAAGGCAAGCCTCCGGCAAACCGCTCAAGAATAGCAGATGGCCAACACGGTGTCCTAGGCGCACCAATGCACATGCAATGCAAAGAGACACATAAATGAAATCAAAACAGGATATCACGAGTTCGAGTCAAGCTCTCTAAAATCCCCAGCAGAGTCGCCAGAAACTGTAGCACGTCCGCGGGGGGGGGGGGACCTCGCGCTACAGTTCGGACTCAATTTGTGTCGCGGTTCTAAATCTGAACCAAAGAGTCCAAATCCGGCAAATCGTTTGAGAAAACAGATTTTTTGAAAAAGTAGTGCCAAACATGGACTGCTTTGCCAGATTACAGAGTCGCCACCTAAATATTTTAAAATGGGAAATTTAGGAAACCCTGACTCGGTGCCGAAGGCCACATGTCCGTCATCACCAAAGTGGTCTTGGCTCGGGAGCTTGGGTACGATCGGGGAAGGTCAGCTATGAGCACCCCCTTTCGCCCGGTCCGAAGACCGGCCTCTACTAACCATGATATCCATCTTTGAAAACATTACATGTTCTTATTCCAATTATTTAGCCTAGAATTACTATGTGATGCGCACAACACAAAAGTATAGACTAGATTGCCTAACTTGGAAATAAACATTGCATATCCGCCTTGTTTGGAAAACAGTTTGAAATTGCTACTCGCGAGTAGGCTAAAACACGGATTTCAATGAGTATTCCCAACTCAAGTAATCCAACCTCCACCCACAGGCATTCAAGCAGTTTATCACATAAGCACTTAGCCGCATGGCAGGCATACTGTCATGTTAACATTCACACGCATGCGACATGCTAAAGCATAAAACTTACATCGTACTCCGTGCCAAAACAGTAAACTAGTTAGCAAACATGCATGACCTAGTTCATGTTAAGTGGCTAATGCATCACACACAGAGATGTAATCTAGAGTAGGCTCGGCTAACCCTAAACATGGCATGTGAGATGCAACAACTATCACGTATTCAATTTGGAATTGAAAGTACGATGCGGTTTGCATGATGTGCCGAGCCCGAATGCATGTAAACAAATGCATGAATGCACACATGCATTGCATAAGGTATGCTGATTTAAATGTGCCCTAATCTACCAACATGAGCGAGTAAATAAAAGGGAGAAAGAAATGGGGATTGGAAGACATACACCCACTCACACACACTTATTACATTTTTGCCCTCGCTCGGAGGGACCAAAATAATAATACAGTCCAACGAATAAATGAATAATTTAATTATTACAAATTTATTAAAATTAAAGCGAATAAATAGATAAATGTAATAGGGCCTCGGGGCGCGCGAATGATGCATGCTCGATCCGTTTTGCCCGAAAAATCCGTGTCATGGCATTGCTGCTTCTGTTTTTGCTGCCTTGTCTTTCTAAAAATTCCCAAAATTTCAAGAAACCTCCCAAATGATCTGACATGCCTCACCGGCTGGGGGAAGAGTTCATCGGCCTCTGAGATTTACCATCGGCTGCATGTGGAGTTTATCGGCACAAAAACAGTGCCGATCGGCACAATAAACTGCCGGCCGGCAGAAAGTCCCTGCAGCAGACAGGTTGACAGCAACAGCAAGACAGCAATGCATGGCATGGGTTTTGGGGGACATGTAAGCATGGTCATTGCCTCCTATCATGCTTGGGGACTCAAGGAGGTAAGACTCTTGACCCTCGGGCCATCAATGATGCATCTTGGTGCATGATGGCCTAAAAGGCCAAGTTTGCAACTTTGATTTCAAATGAAATGCACATCAAACAAACAAGTGAAACCCAACCTCTATCACTTGATCAAGAGGCAAGGCATGCATGCCAATGCCATGCAACCTAGGCATGTTAGCTAATATGCAACATGGCATAAAAGGGAGCATACAAGCATGCAATGCGCATTAAGTACACAACCTAAGCAACAAAGCAAACAAACATGCCACACTAGAGCATGCAAGGTGTAATCTAAATCATGCATCATGCTAGCAACTTGGCCAAGGGAATGCAAGACGAACGCAAGTGATTTCAAGCATGCAACACATGCAACCAAAGCATACAAACATGGGATAATGCAACAACACTTGAATGGCATGCAAGGGATGGACTTACACTAATTGGACAGCTCTAATTTAGGTCCAAAACAGTGGCCAAATTACTAAAATGTGAGGGCCAAACACACATGCACACATACACATGTTAAGGCACCAACACTTAGGCATAACAAACAACATCCAAGCACACTTGAAATAAGTTAAGCATGGATTACTAGCATGCATAAGAAACTCTGAAAATCACATGAAACATGGTACCGAATCATGCGACAAAACAAACCAAATATGCAACAAATGGCCCTAGTCTTGAAACAAGCCATGAAGGCTTAAATCAAGGCCAAGTCCACCAAGCCTTACAAGGCTAGGGGGACTCAAAACAGGTCCCAAGCAGACCTAAACCAAGCCTAAGGAGCACCTAGACGGCATCTAAGAGGCTCAAGTACAAAGGCATGCAACATGACCAAAACATGGAGTGTTCAACACATGCTTTTAAAGCATTAAAGAAGCAACTAAAGCATGCATACAAGCACACCAAAAAGTCTGAAATAACATTTAAGAGGGTTCCAAACCCTTGAAATCATGGAGACAATGCATCCTACACATGCACCTACTTGAAGCATACAAGCTACAATGCAAAGGGGGTATACAAAGCATGTCAAGATTGACTCAAACGACCATGGACAGAGCTAAACCATGGCAAAATAAGCATACAAGCTTCACAAACTCAAGTCTAAAACATGCTAGAAATAGAGGCACACTTCCTAGACATGTTAAGGCAATAAGAGGCATTGTAAGGCAACTATACTAAGCATGCATAGGAGACCAAAACCAACTTGAAGACATATTATATCATGGCAATATAAGCATGGAAAACAACTCAAACATACTCAACACACACTCAAGCATGGTGCTCTCTCAAGAGGCAAAACTTGCCCTTTTCAAGGACATCAAGGAGAGGGGGGTGGCCCTCCCCTTTTGGAGACTTCAAGGCATGCTCTTCATCACTGAAATCCCTCAAGATTTCAGTGGTGAAGAGATCCTATCACCAAAATCTCGGATCTCTCACAAAATAGCACAAAAAGTGTCCTTTTCAAGGTCTAAGAGTGATCAAACTTGCTCAAACCACAAAACACTCTTAATGAACAATAAAGAGGGCCTAAAAACAGAACTTTTATGTGTTATAGACTAAGCACAAAAACTGTTTTAAACTAGATAAAAATGGGATGCAAGGATGGGGTAAATAAAGTTAGTTTCTTACCCTTGATGATCCTCTTTAATAATGGTGGTATTATTGCTTCCTCAAGCTTCAAACCAGCCAAGAACACCAAGAACAAGCCCTTAGCACCTCAGTTCCAAGAGGAAGGTGAAACACTAGGTGTTGGTGAGCAATAGTAAGTCACAAACACCTAGTGTACAAAATAAGAGAGAAAGAGAGAGATAGGATAGATATAGAGTTTCTAACCTAAAACCAGAGCTCAACCCTCTCCTAAAATGTCTAACTCTCTGATTTTTCTAACCCTTGAGCCAAGAGAAGAGAGCTTCTCCTTATAGGCAACCAAGACTTACAAACTAAGTCATCCAAGGGTTCATCCCTCCATACACGTGTATGGAGGGGAAACAAGAGGCAAACAGCTGTCTAAAAATATCTCAGAAAGCAGCTGTAAAGTGGTCGGCTGGGCAAAATGGTCATTTTTCCAAAAAGAGTGCCGACCGGCACAATATAGTGCCGGTGGCAACACCAGCCAGCCGGTGGCCTCTAGCCACAGCCGGTGGTATGTGGGGATACCTCAGAAGGCATTCCCTGCCCCTCAAAGGCAAAACACAAGCGTTTGGTGCAAAACCAAACACAAACGATCGAGTTCGAAGGTCCTGAGGCAGGGCGCCCGCAGCCGAGAACTCCGGGAACTCCAAACGAACACAAACATAGATAATCACCGAGTGTTCCAACGGTGACGTCCAAGTCTTGAGGACGGTCAAAAATGGGGTGTCTACAACAGTGTAGTATAGAAACAACAATATGAGAATGACCTCGTAGTAGGAAACAGTGTAGTATGCTTACAGTATATAATAGGTAATGGTTGATATTTTATTACCTGATCCGTAGTGATCGTGTCAAAGAAGTGATGGAAGTAAGGGAAGTCTCGGTGTACACGGCGACGACGCTCAAATCAGAAGTTGTAGTATCGGGAGTGGGGTACTGACAACTCAATCAGCCTTACCGGGACTGGAGCCAAAGAGGTGAAGTATGTGTAAACCCAGAGCTACAAATAGAAAAAGCTTGACGAAGTAAATGAGCAGAAAATGAAATGCAAAGCCAAGATGAGCAAAAATGAAAAAATGAACAGAATGCACAGAAAAGATAAGTGTGAGGCATACCTCCCAAATCCTCAAGTAGCTGCTGAGTGAATCCACCTTGCGGCGAGTGACAGAGCTCATATAGCAGTATAAGGCGACCAGGCCATCACCACCCTAGTTGTACTCTGTCACCTATGGCAGGTGCACCAGTGCCCCCAGAAGATATAACCCCACGATATTTTCCCTGTTTGCAAACAGGGTAGTACCGAGGAGATACATAAGGAAACCACGAGTGTACTGGGTGACCTCATCTGGAGTAGCGAGCTAGGGCTCAGAGAAGTAATCATAAAACCAACTATACATTATCATCCCGTGACTAGTGATGTCCGAGATCGCAACAAGAATCTGACACTGTGCGGCTCTCTACTACGTCATGTCAGGATCACATGGGATCGGGCCACCAACTCCAACCCGCAAGCTAGTGAGCATCGAAAAATCGTACGGGGTCAGAGTCATCTCCCCGATCAATGAGAAGTGGAATGAGTCTGTGTTGTCCCACCACCTCTCCTTCTATCACGTATGACGTGTTAGGATTGTACCCTTGGTTAAAAACATCGGTGCACCAGGTGTTCACACCACCTCTCCTTTTATCGCATATGACGCATTAGTATTGTACCCTCGGCTAGAAACATCGCCTGGTGTTCACACCACCTCTCCTCCTATCGCGTGTGACGTGTTAGGATTATACCCTTGGTTAAAAACATCAAGTGCGCTCGGTGTTCACACCACCTCTCCTCCTATCGCGTCTGACGCGTTAGGATTGTACCCTCGGTTAAAAACATCGGGTGCGCCTGATATTCACACCACCTCTCCTCCTATCGCGTGTGACGCGTAAGGATTGTACCCTTAACTAAAAACATCGAGTGCGCCCAGTGTTTACACCACCTCTCCTCCTATCGCATGTGACACGTTAGGATTGTACCCTCGGTTAAAAACATTGGGTATGCTCGATGTTCACACCACCTCTCCTCTTATGGCATGTGACGCATTAGGATTGTACCCTCGGTTAAAAACATAGGGTGTGCCTGGTGGTCACACCATCTCTCCTCTTATCACGTGTGACGTGTTAGGATTGTACCATCGATTAAAAATAGCAGGTATGCTTGTTCATTCACACCACCTTTCCTCCTCTCACGGGTGACGCATTAGGAATGTTTGGTTAAAAATAACAAGTTCGCCAGTTCGTTCACACCACCTTTCCTCCTATCGCTTGTGTTTTAGATCGTACCCTCGGTTAAAAATGGTAGGTGCACCTGTTCATTCACACCACCTTTCCTTCTCTCACGAGTAACGCGTTTGGAATGTTCGGTTAAAAATGGCAGGTGCGCCTGTTTATTCACGCCACCTTTTCTCCTCTCACGGGTAACGCGTTAGGAATGTTCGGTTAAAAATGGCAGGTGTGCCTGTTCGTTCACACCACCTTTCCTCCTCTCGCAGGTGACACATAAGGATTGTTTACCTCGATTCAAAATATCAGGTGCACCTGTTTGTTCACACCACCCATCCTCCTATCACGTGAGACGCGTTAGGATCTTGATTGAGACCTCGGGTATGCTCGATGGTTACGTCGCCCTTCGCCCTTCCTATAGGAGGCGTAGTTGGGTCTGCATTTCATACATCCTTTCTACATAAGATGTAGGTTGGTTTGTGCTTTCTTTTTCCTTTTCACGTGAGACATGCTTGTCTATTCCCTTCATTCCATGTGAAACACAGCGAGGTTTATTTTGCTTTGATTTGTGTTTTCATTCGAACGTTGCATTCTTGTTAGATTGTAGCGTTGTTTCATTGCATGATCATAAGTTATTTGCTGCATTTCATGTTACATTTTTCCCCTAAGCTCATATTTACATTTATGCTTTGGTTTTTTGCTCGAGTCGTGCTGCCTTGTCAAATTGGTAGTCTCTGAGCTTTGACATTCACTCACGTCACTTTATGACTTTGAGCTCTATCAAAGAGGGGAAACTATAGACACTCCATTTTTGACTGCCCACAAGGCTCGAGCGCTTTATCCAGTACACTTAATGATGAAAGTGGTATTTTGCGTGGTTCGAGGTCACAACGAAAGGGTTGTGCTTTAAGCTCTGAAACAATACCAAACTTCCTGTATCCCCATTGATTATACCCAAGTAATCCATTTTTACACATTGTGCCACCCTATACTGAGTCTGAAGTAGAAAAACAAGAGAACACATTGAGGCCCGGCCATACCTCAGTGTGGGCCGGCCGTGGCTATTGAGGGCCGATCGGCCATGGCTATTGAGGGCCGGCCAGCCGTGCCTTAGTAGTGAGAAACACTATTCTAGGCAAGAGGCCACCAGCTGTCCATTTTTTAAGATATTTATGACCTCTCTTGCTCCAATTCTATAAAAACGACCATATATCTCTGTTTTGAGGGTTGGAGAATTTCTACAAAGCCTCTACACCCTCTTAAGAGCTCCTTCTTCTTCTTCTTCTCCTTCTTCTTGTGCAGACAACACTTTGAACCTACATCCATACACCATATACACCTTCATACCTTAGCCTAAGAACCTTGGTTGAGCCTTGAACACCATAATTCAAGCTTGAGGGTGTGGTGAGACTTAGTTTGATTCATAAGCAAAAGCTTACTTCTTTGAGAGGTATAAGCCTGTAATCCTCTCTTTTACTTTTTGTTATTTCATTTGCTATCTAGTTCTTGTTGTTTTATGCTGTTTTGATTCTATTCCAAGTGTTTGAGTTTGGGTTCTGAGAGCAACCAAAAGAGTAAAGAGAGTTTACACTCTTTCTACACCTTTACTTCTAACTCAAACCCTTACTTTTACACTCCTTTTCTTTGTTCCCTGAACTTATTTTTAGAGATAAAAAAGGGCTAAAAATCATGCTTTGAGGTTTCAAAAGTGAAGGGGTTAGCCACCCCTCCTTGTTTTTGCTTACTAGTCTTGTTTTCTCTCTTTCATGATTAGCTTTTTAGGCTCTTTTCATCCATTCTAAGCCAATGTTTTCCAACTCTTGAGGGCATTTTTAAGGCTATTCTAGGTTGTTTAAATAATTCATGCTTTGATTAGCCTAGTTGTTGTCTCATAAGTTTGCTTGTATAATTATTCTTAGCTTTTCTTTAACTAATTTCCATGTTGAAGAACTTTATTTTAATAATCAACTTGCCATTCATTCTTTCATTTGAGAGTTATTTCAATTGGTTAACGGTTATTCAAAACGTGAACTAGTGATTTACGCTTAATGACTTAATCTCTATGGAGATTCATTGCCAACAGCGTAATCTCTTTTTCATGTTAAGAATCACTTCCCGTTTGACATATTTCTCACTTAGTGGACGTAATCTCTAGTGGACATAACAATCATTTTCGACTTAATGGGTTAAAGGATGGCAAAGATTAATGAATTTGGATTAAAATGAACCAACCCACATAAAGAAAATGAATTATCTTGTTTGGGGTTCAGCCGGACGTTATGCCGAATCTATTGTGTCAAGGGTTATCTTGCATCAATTCATGATATTTTGATGAATCTTGAAGCATCTCTACCTCCCTCTTTGAGTTCACTCTATGATAGGAGGGAGGGGTGGTTGTTGTTCCTTTCATTGATTGATTTTTTGTCCAAATTGTACCTGAAATCATCAAGAAATCAACTTGCTCATTGATGGTTTTGGAAATAATTTCAACCTTCTCTCGAGGCTTTCCTATGATAGGGAGGTGTGAAAAGGACAAACAGAGTCCAGAACACTCTGTCTACACTATTTTCACTTCAGAGCAAAAAATAGAATTTTGCATGAAATTGAGGCATGGCCGGCCTTCTTTAGGCCTGGTCGGGCTTCATTGAGCGCCGGCCGGTCATAAATCTTTGGTAAGCAGTGTATTTTACAAAAAACAGAGGGCAGTGGCTGATGGTGAAACAGAGCAAACCTTGGCAAATAGAGCTGTTTTTGGACATTGTGCATGTGCATGCAATCCTTGCGCATCCTTGCTTACATCGCGGTCATTGTTGTAATTAATTAATTTATTATTGTTCTTATAATTAGTCTTACTAATTATTAGTGTTGTAATTATTATTATTACTTGTTTGTAATTGTTATGGCTAGTTAGCTTAAATAATAGTCTACTTATCATCATTATCCTTGTTGTAATAGCAAAGTTAGCTAGTTAATTCTTTGCTTATTTATTCATTCGGTTTTGTAATAATTAGTTTAATTTGGACTTTCGGACTTTGATCCGCACCCTCTTGCACGAGGGCAACTATGTAATAAGTTGTATGTCTTCCAAGCCTATATCTTTCTCCTTTTTGCTGACTTGCTTACGATGGTTAGTATAGAACATTATTTTTCAAATTAGCTTTCTTATGCCTTGCATCCATTGTTTTGCATGCATCCAAGGTTTGGCTCATCATACTAATCCAATATCAATGTTCAAATTCATTACTTGAATACATGCCATATCGCATGTCTTCAATGAAATCATATGCCATACTCATAGCTGAGTCTATAAAATACATAATGTGTGCGTTGCATTAGTCATATTGCATTAGTTCGGAACATGCATATTTTTCTAATTATTTTGCTTTGTTTTGGCTTGGAGTACTAGGTGAGCAATTTTGAGCTTTAGCATTTTGACATCAGATGTTTGTGTTACCATGTCAAAGCATACTTCCATGAGGATAATTGCTTAATTGATACCAAATGTTTGAATGTCTGTGGATGAAGGACTAGTTGCTTGAATTGAGATAGTTTGATTAATGTCTATTTTACGCCCACTTTTTCAAATGGCATATTCATAAACTCTTTTCAAAAAAAAAAACAAACACGAAATCAAATATTCAACTCTTGCAAATTAGTCTATATTTATGTGTTCGTCACATAGTAAAATAGCTAATAATCAGACCAAAAGCATATAATGTAAATAAAAATTACATCATGATTAGTAGAGGCTGATCTTTGATCGGGCGAGTGGGGTGCTCAATTCATAAACTTCTCCTCTCGTAACTAAGTTCCCGAGTCGAGTCACTTTGGTGATGACAGACTAATGGCCTTTGGCATGAGTCTTGGGTTTTCTAAATTTTCGAAAAATATTTAGGTGGCGACTCTAAAATTTTGTGAAGCAATCCATTTTTGGCATTTGATTCAAACATCGATTTTCCAAAAGATTTGTCGGATTTGGACTCGTTGGTGTTTATCTATTTCACATTGCACTTGTGAGATCAGATTCAGAACTGCAGGAAACCAAACTATAGGGCTATTCGTCTTCCGAAAGGAGCACAAAAAGACGAGCTACACACTCAATCTCTATTTTTCTCTCAAAAATCCTTTCCTTACTTTTTTCTCTCAACGTACATCTCTCTATTCTGTAATCTCTCTTATTTTTCATCTCTTCCCAGGTGTGGTTGATGGATAAACTGAAGGTGGTGGACCCTTGCCCCTCGTATTCCACTAGAGCCTACTTCTTTTGCCCGCGGCTAGTGGATTTTCCCTCAGAGGGATTGTGGTGCGACTAGATGTACAGTAGATCTGCAGCTGACATCGCTTAGCGTTGCCCCTGGCATAACCTGACTAAGATGAGCTACAACATATCTCGACAGCTGGGTATACTGTTGATTGGCCTAACACCCTGTGTATTCTATTTCTCATTTCGGTTCATACGCCAGTTTGGACATGATCAGACCCGCCCAGATGAGGGGGTAGAATACCCTGCTCCATTTCCAGTTTGTACTTCGCACTTGCCTCGATATCTCATTGCGTAGAGGACAAGAGAGCTTTTGCCTCAAAGATGAGGCACAGGTTAGGCCATCCTTGGCTCGATGATGGGAGAGTAATTGCTTATGCCTCTTGGTAACTTCGACCACATGAGAAGAACTATCTGACCCATGACCTTGAACTTGTAGCTGTAGTTTTTTCTTTGAAAATTTAGTGTCATTATGTGTATGGTACAACTTGTGAGATGTATACTGACCACAAAAGCCTCAAATACTTCTTTACTCAAAAAGAGTTAAACATGAGACAGAGATGATGGCTTGAACTGATAAAGGATTATGACTTGCAAATTCTGTATCATCCAAGGAAGGCAAATACCGCTGCAGATTCTTTGAGCCAAAAATCCATTGGCAATTTATCATGTTTACTTATCGGTCAAAGAGAGTTATTACATGATTTGGAAAGAAATGAGATTGAAATTGTGTTGCGTGACCAGGGTGGAATCCTAACTGCCATTTATGCTCAACCTGCAATCATTAAAGAAATTAAGGCGAAACAACTTCAAGATGAGTTCATGAAAAGAGTTATTGATGAAACTAACTCAAAACCGAGATCGGGATTTGTGATTGAAAATGGTGTGCTGAAATTTCAGACTAGACTTTGTGTACCGGATTGTTCTTATTTGAGGACACATGTTATGACTAAAGCCCACAATTCAAAATTTGCTATGCATCCAGGAAATACAAAGATGTACCATGATTTGAAACAGAATTTCTAGTGGCCTGGAATGAAGAAAAGCATTGCTGATTGTAGACACCCCATTTTTAACCGCCATTAAGACTTGGGTGCCTCAGGTTGATCACTCGGTGATGAAGGCTATGCTATGCAAAGGATCGATTTCTTCGGCAAGGAGAGCGTCAAATCCCAACCTTACAGCCCATTTTGGACCAAAACTATTTTGACTAAAATTATTTTAGACCTTAAAAGCCTCTCTTTCAAAATATTTTTGAAAATGTTTCTATAAGTTCTGAGACTCGCATTTCGTTAAATGTTTAACTTTTTCGTAAACCGAGCAAGCACAAAGTGGCAATAAATGAAAGAGAGGTGAACTCTTTGAAAAATATTTCAAAAAACCTTATTTAGAGGTTTGAAGTTGAAGAAAATAGAAGGGGAGGGAAGAAAACTAGCTGAGGAGAAGTTATGCATGAATCTGGTTAGGACTGAAACTAAGCAGTCTTCACTAAAATAAGCATATCTTTTTTCACATTTGGAATTTTGATGTGAGGCTCCCACCATTGGAAATAGGACTTCCGAGGCTTCAATTTAGACTCAAGATTGACCTGCAAAGGAGTCCGGCTAAAGGAGATATGCCCATTTGAAGTTGGACCAGAAGAGCAAATATTTCTGGCCGGCCACTAGTGGAGTTTGTTGGCCATGGATGGGATTTGATGGCCATGTGTCTGCCATGAATGGGATTTTTCAGCCATGTGTCATCCAGGGGTGACTTTTTGCGACCATCTGTGGTGGTCGTCGGCCACCACTGGTGGCTGGTCGGGCACTAGTGTCAAAAGGCAGTTTTTGGCAGATATTTTCCCTCCAGCTATTCTACACTGCTCAAGCTGTCGTATGTTGATATTTTCGACCTAAGTTCACATTTTTCAATATGTGGAGGACCTTCTCTATTGTTTTCAAGGTTGGAAAAATTTCAAGAGCCTCTCTCTCTATAATCCTCTCTCTCTAGATTTTTCTCTCTTTCTTGAACTTTTGTGCCTACAAGGGTAGCTACACTTCAAGTTTGCCTAACAACCCTTAACCAAAGTTGCTTATCTTTGGGCTGAAGTTACTTGGGACCCTTTTTAAGCTCTAGAAGGTGGTCTTGGCTTGATTTATTGCATCAATTGTGTCTTCACTTCAAGAGGTATAGCACTCTCCTTTTAAGCTTGTTTTGCACAATTGTTCGCCTATCTCTTTCCACTATTTTTGGACTATTTTTGGCTTGTCTTTGAACAGTAAAAACTCTATTTTTGTGGCCTAAAAGTGGTGGATTGAGGCCATTTTTAGTTGAGGGGTGGTTCACCCTTTTTGCTTCTTTGCTTGTAAAGTTTTTTGTGCCCTTGTTCATCACTTTCAAACCAACTTTTTTGGGCCTTTTAACCACTGATTTTCAAAGGCTAAAAAATGTTTTTTTGAGGTCCCAAGAATAGAGGGGTTAGCCACCTCTCTTTATCCTTGTTTACTAGCTCAAAAGCTCCAGGTTTTAGCTTATTGTTTTAGCTAGTTTTTTCTTCATTCCAGCATGTTTTCCAACTGATTTTAGGCTATAAAAACTCTATGTTTTTGGGCTGAAGCTTGGGTCCTAAGGCCATTAGAGGTTGAGGTGTTGATAGCCCTTCTTTGTACCTTGTTTTGGAGGCCTTTTCCCTTGTGTTTCCCACCCTTGCATCATCCTTTTTTTTGGTCTTTTTACCATTAATTTTCAGAGGTTTTCAGTGGCAAAAAACTAATTTTGAAGTCCAAAATTGGAGGGGTTGGCCTCCCCTCCTTGTGTCTTGTTTGCATGCTTAGTTAGCTTCATATGTTAGCATGTTTTTCTAGCTTAGCTTAGCTTAAGTCCATCATGTTTTAGCCTTTGAAATAGCTTGCTTTAGCTCTGTTTTGGGCTTTTTGGTTCAGTTGAACTTTGTTTTGTGTAGTTGTAGTGTAAGTCCTTGCACTAGCTTGTTGTTTTAAGGCTTTAAACATCATTGGTGAGACTTGCCTGCATGTTTTTAGTGCTTTTATCACTCAATTTCAGCACCTAAATCTCTGTAACCTCCCTCTTTGCTTCACTCTTTCATTTGCTTTTGAGGGTTGTTTCAAACTTGGGATCTTTTAAGCTTGAGATTGAGGTCATGCTCAATGGTTTAATCCTCTTTGTGGGTGCATTGACAAAGACATGCTCTCTCTCTCTTGCCTTACACTATCCCTTGGTTGACACTTCCTTCATCTTAGAGGACACTCACAAATGAACAAATTAATTAAATAATGATTTGGTAATTAAAACGTGTACGTAAAATTGACAAGTAAAAGTGACAAGATAAGCATGTCTTTCTATTGCATTGCATGTGTTCAAATCAGACGTTAATTTGAACATAAGGCAAATGGGACATTTTATACTCAATAGTGATGAAATATGCCATTTTCCTTGGTCACCGTTGTCCTTGATCATGCATGATAGGGTGGTGGTCATTTTGGTCTTGTTTGTGCATTTATTGAACTTGTACAAACTTGGTCCCTTAGCCATCATGCATGGAAATTCCTTGATTGGTGGTTTGAGGGCCAAGAGTTTCTCTCCTCTGAGCTTGTGTGACGATTACGAGAGTAGACAGCACAAACAACCTTTGAGAATACACTATTTTGCTCTATTTTGCTATTTATTGCAGCAATGAAGTTCAGTTCATCAGTGGCCGACAGCCACCATCAATGGCCGACCGGCCACCAATGGTAGCTGACCGGCCACCATTGGTAGGCGACCGGCCCCTTGTCCCTCTTGTCGGCCATCAGTGATTTTTGCACAATGTGATGGTACGATGAAGCATAGGCGTTCTGGAAGTTGGCAGAATTTTCAGTGATCATATGTGCAAACAGAGGTTGCAACAGTAAAACGATGGCTTTTCGAGTGAAGGATCAAGCATGCATGCATTCCTCACTTCCCGGGGCTAGCTAGTTAGTTTAATTAGCATTGGATCAAGCATGTGTTGTAATTAATTAGTTGTAGCTAATTAAAGTGTTGTAAATAATTAGAGTTTAACTAGTTATTTGATTTCAGTTTGTAATAATTAGTTAACTAGAATAGTTAATTAGTTTTCAGCTTGTAATAATTAGTTTGCTTAATTAGCTTAGCTAGTTGGTTAGCTTATTCATTTGGACCCTCCTTCGCAGGGGCGTAATGTTGTAATAAGTGTGCGTGCTTGTGTGTATGTCTTCCAACCCCACGTCTTTCTCCCTTTTACTTAACCGCTTTTGATGGTTAGATTAGGGGCATGTTTCGATTAGCATATCTCATGCTTGCATCCATTCATTTTGTATTGCATGCACCGAGGCTCGGCGCATCATTCAAACTGCATTGCAATTTCAAATATCTTCTTTGAATACGTTTTTATCGCATGTTGTTCAAATCGATCTGTATGTCATATTAGTAGCCGAGCCTATTAATTGCATATTGCACGTGTTGCATTAGATACTTAACATAGTTAGGATCATGCATCTTTCTAACTAGTTTTCTGTTTTGGCTTGGAGTACTCGGTGAGTTTTTACGCTTTAGCATACTTGCATAAGTGTGAATGATGCCATGATTAGCATGCTTGCCATGTGGCTATGTGCTTAAATGCTAAACTGCTTGAATGCCTATGGATGAGGACTTGTTGTTTGAATTGGAATGATTCAACAAATGTATGTTTTAAGCCCACTTTGTTAAAGTGGCAAATCATGTTTTAAGCCGACTATGTTTGATGCCAAAATCCGCAAACTTTAAGCCTACTTGAGGTGGCAAATTCAAACCATTTTCGCAAACAAACATGAGTTGAATTGTTCCAAGTCTTGCAAACTAGTATATATTTACTTGTGGGCATCACATAGTAAAGTTAGCTAATAACTAGAATAAGAACACATAATGTTTATAAAAATTATATCATGATTAGTAGAGGCCGATCTTTGATCGAGCGAGCAGAGGGTGCTCAATTCATGATATTCCCCTCTTGTACCTAAGTTCCCGAGCTAAGGCAACTTTGGTGATGACGGACACATTGCCTTCGGCATGAGTCAGGGTTTCCTAATATTCCCTAAAAATAAAATATTTAGGTGGCGACTCTGTATTTGGCAAAGCAGTCCAATTTTGGCGTTATTTGATTTAAAATTGATTTTCCAAAAAGGTTTGCCGGATTTGGACTCTTTGGTGTTTATCAGTTTCACATTGCATTTGTGAGACTAGTTTCAGAACTGCTGGAGTCCGAACTATGAGGCCTTCTTTTCAACCCTTTCCGAAAGGCAGGGCGCGAGAAAAGGTGAGTCCACGGTTTTTGGTGACTCTGCTGGGGATTTAGAGAACTTGACTCGAACTCATGATATGTTGTTTTATTTACACTTATGTGTTTCTTTGCATTTGCATTTGCATCAGTGCGCCTAAGTCACAGTATTTGCCATCTACTATTCCTGAGCGGTTTGCCGAAGGCTTGCTTGGAAAAGCTTGCCAAAAGGCTGACTCGTTGCGGGCTCTGCCACAATAGGAACACAACCCTTAGATTTGGACTACCGCTGTACCATTTGATCCTCCTTTCACTTCTCGATGTCAGGTGTGAGAGGTATATTAGGTAGTCTTGCTGAATTAACCTTTTTGACCAATCGACCTAGTTGCATATTGGAAACCATAGAGACTGTTCCAAACTAGGACATGTTGCTTACCCGAATGCAGGAATTGCATGAAACCACTTGTTTTGTGTAGTGAAACCTTAGCTCCTAACGAAACTAGGACAAGGTAACCCTACCCATCATAGGGGTGTTTTGGCTCCCAATTAACTAGTGTGTGCTTTGAGAGTGAAACTCTATAGGAACGTGCATATCAATTGGAAAGTTGGTATCCATTTTGGGACAAAATTCAGTATGTAGTACAGTCATTCAGCCGTGATCATCCATTCCAGTGAAATCAGGCTGAGGTGTTGTCTGTTTTCTCTTTTGCTAGGTAGTCCTGGAACCATAGCTTTAGAAGGCTTTGATATCCCCTGGATACTCCAGACTCATGTTGATAGACTTTGTCAAGTCAAAGATTTAGTTCAAGGGCAACTAGTGCTTCCTTCACTGGTGGCAAGGCAAAAAAGGACCAAACAGGGCTCACTGGTTCAACTGATCCAACATTCACCAGTTAGATCACCTTTGTTCAAACTTAGTAGACTCGTGATGGCATAGAGACTGGAAGAAGTTATGGCCATGATAGCTGCATTAAACTAGGGAATCGCCATGCAGGATGAGACCAATGCTAAAATGCAATGCCCATCTAGGGCACCTACCACACATCTAGTCTCAAGACCCCAGCCGAACTTTGAGCCACTTCCGCCAGCTGAAGATTCGCATGGTCCGGATCCCCAAGAAAGGTTGGTTCAAGCTCGAGTTTAGACCCCTAGTGCAACTTAATGAGAGGCTTTATTCCCTTGATATTAATGATCTCGATCCAACCTCAGTGAAAATTGCGAACCTTGAAAAGCAATTCAAAGAGGCACAAGGCCTTAACTCTATTCCCGACATTGAGGATGGGTACACTGAGGCTGCCCTAAGGCTTCCAGATAGATTCATAATGCCATACATTGACCGTTTCGATGGGTTTGGAGATCCTATGGTACATATCCGGCTTTTCTTGGATATCCTGAAACCGATGGGTCTGACTAAACCTCAGAAGCTCTCTTTGTATGGAAGAACCCTGTCGAGTATAACAGCCACTTTGTACACCAAGTTGGAGGATAAAGTGAAGCAGAACTGGGAAGAGTTGGCTGAGGCCTTTGTCAATCAGTACTCTTACAATACCCAACTTGAAATGACCATTCAAGATCTTGAAGCAATCCACCAGAATCCTAGAGAACCATTTGTGGAATTTGTTGCAAGGTAGAGCGCAAAGGCAGCACAGATGACAGATTGACCTTCTGAAAGGGACCAAGTGTGGATAGTGGTGTAAAACCTTGAGCCTGATATGCTGCAAAAGTTAATAGTTGCTCCACTATTCATTTTCAAAAATTTGCATGAATTGGGGGTTCAAATTCAGAGTGCATTCAACAAGGGGATTATTCCCAGAACAAACGAACCAACAAAGAGGGTGTTTTAAGGGAGTACCAATGCTGGCAATAGCACTATTCCCAAACCCACTGAAATCAATGTTGTCACCATCGCCACTCCTAAAATTGCAAACCCACTTGCCAAATCCAACTCACAAACGGCCGGCCCAACTCGAACTCCAGGCAGAACTTTCACCCCCTCTATATGAGCCTAACTAGCGCACTAAAAATACAGATAGAAAAAGGGTATCTCAAAGCCCTTGATCCCCAACCTCTTCCTGACCCACTCCCTGCCAGACATAACCCCACCAAATATTGTGTGTACCATCAACAATGTGGTCATGGCACCGATCGTTGCTACCGCCTTTGTCATGAGGTCCAGAACCTTATCGACAATCAGATGATAGCTCCACCTCAAGACCCCAATGACCAAGTACCTCATCCACACCTTAGCCTCATCCATACACTACTTCTTACCTACAACCCTAGCATATACATCACCCCAGCTCATTTACCTAAGCCTGAGGTGTTCATTCCAGAAAGCACAGACTATGCATGATGGATGTACTCGAACCCCAATCATCTCAAACCCATGAATCCACTACTTCTAAGCTGATGAACATGATTAAAGATCTTCAGAGAACAGTGGCAGATTTAGCCTTTGGGGTTTTGGCTCCATCATCGACCACATCACGTGCCAGAAATTTCATGCCAAAAGGCTCTCCAATCTTGGGGTGAGCTGCAATTGAAAATGGCTAACCTAAAGCTATCTCGGGTTTGGGGAATGACATGTCGACAACAACTGGGCTCTGCTTTGATATAGTGACCCAATCCCTTGGCAAAGTGAGGGCAAGTGGTAAGAACAAGGTCAAGGCAAGTATTGGTCCCTATGAACATCTTCAGTGGGCTGTTGTGGCTTTAAAAGCTGAAGGACTGAACAAACAGCAAGTGCTCGTAATTATTGCAAAGACTGTGGATGACACTTTTGCCACTCAGGATGAAAGCATTCTGAATCAAGGGGCAAGCTGGGAAAAGGGATGTCGTACCAAAAACCCTCCTTTTAGCTCCAATCCTACACTTGGAAGACATCATCAAACCCAGTCAGCACCTGCCAACCCTTTTGCCAGTACATCCAACACAACTTCACAAACCTCAAGCCATCAGGCCCAAGGCTAGAGGGTCTTCACCCCGCTTTACATAGCCTTATCCAAAGCTCTCCAAATCCTCGTAGGACAAATCCATCTCAAACCCCTTGACCCTCGGCCTCTCCCAGATCCCCTTCCAGCCAGGCATAATGCTGCCAAGTACTGTGCCTTTCATCAACAAACCGGTCATGACACTGACAGTTGTTTTCATCTTCGCCATGAAATACAAGATCTGATTGACAACGAGGCCATCGTCGCACCAGGTCTTGCATAGTCTATCAACACTGGATCAATGAACTGGGGCGATAATGTGACTATGTGATCGGGTGATGAACCACCTACTGATGACGCTCATTTTACTTCAAATATGGCGGATGTCACGCACTGTTTTAAGCAATTTGCGAATGTTGTTTATTTTACTTTCTGACTTGGGTATTGGGTTAGTTCTATTTTGTTGTTTTGAGTTAGTCTTGTCGTATCGAGTCAGTCCTGTTGTGTTAGAGTTTGGTGATTTCGGGGGTGTTACCTTAGACATCACTATCTTGTTTTGTGTTTGTCTTTTGCACTCTTTCTTTTGCATCTGTTTCTACCATTGAACTAGTTGCGCTAGAAGATCTGAATGAAATGATAGAGATTTTCACCTACTTTTCTGTGCCTTGAAATCATTACATTGACCTAAGTTTTTCAAAACTTTTCCAAAATTGTGTTGAAAACAAAGAGGAAGGAATTCCTCGGGATTTGCAAAATTTGATCAATTGAGAGAAAGAGAGGCATGCTAAGCCTCTAATAACTAAGATCATATTTGTTAATGTGAGTACTGAGAAGGATCCTGGCTTGATCCAAATTGGTTCTCCATTGTCTTCAGAGGAGCCTGAGTGACTAGTCGCTTTATTAAAAGATTTCAAAAAAAGTTTTCCATGGTCCTACGAAGACATGTGTGGAATTGATCTTGAGAATGTGCAGCATAGAATCGCTCTCATGCCTCAAGATTCGACCCCTTTGTTTTCAAACTTTGAACCTTGACTCAGAATGTTCAAACGATCAATCACAATATAAGGCTTGTATGGCTGGATCGGAAGCAGCTCTTGAACTAGGAGCAATAAGGTCAGATGTGATCACAGGAAGCTTGCAAAGCTAGATGAGAAGTAGCCCTTGAACTAGGGGCAAAAATGTCAGATGTGCTCAAAGATTCAAAAGATGGGTCATTCCGCAAACCAAGATTGGAAAGAAAGTCAAATCCCAAAATCTGAGAGAAAAAAAGTTTTGCTGAAGGACAATCAAGTTCCTATCCATAACACTAGGGGCAAATTCAGACCCAATTGGATGGGCCCTTATATCATCAAGACTATTTAGTCAGCAACAGCAGCCACTCTCATGGATTTAGATGGCTTAGAGATTCTACGGCCAATTAACATGGACAACTTAACTTTTCTATCCTTGAAAGGCTCATTGGGCCAAAAACCCGGAAGGGCGACCCAGGCAAAAGTTAGAGCAAGGAAAAGAAAAGAAAAAGAAAAGAAAAAAAAAAGACAACAAAAATGAAAAAATGAAAAAATAAAAAAATAAAAGGAAAAGAGAAAAGAGAAAAATAGCTCGCAAGGTTGAAAACCCAGAAGGGCGACCTTGGCAAAAGTTAGAGCAAAAAAGGAGAGTGTCAACACCCGAGTGAACCTCAACCCCGAAACTACGTATGGCCTGATTCCCGTCTTTGGGATACATAGGCAACTTCATCCTAAAGTTCGGCCCCAACCATTTTTAGCCTGTTTGGCTCATCCATGTTGATTGGCTTATCCTTGTTCAAACTTGACTATCTTATCCATGTGCAAATTGGCTCGTCTTCGTTCAAATTTGGTTGTCCTATTCTGTTACAAGATTCAGCTGCAAGACAAATCAAGTTCAGATCTGAGATTGTGCATCTCGAGAGTAAATTCCGCGTTGGTTGAGCAATGGCCATTTGCAAAAACAGTTTTGAAGATTTTTAGTGAGGTTGACTAGTTTTCTCAAAAATTATTCTTTTTTTCCAAAACTGGACCTTTTCTTGGACCCAAAAAAGGAAAATTTTCAGTGCTTACAACTTGACTTACATGATTTCAAATCAGAAAGTCGAACAAGCATGTTAATCCAACTCTCCCGTTGGTTAAAATTGTTTTAGTGGAAAGCTAAAAAACAAAAAATGGCCAAAGTGATGAACTAGGGGCACAGTTGAGCCAGGTTTTCTGTCTTTTCCCCATTATCAATGTACTCGCTAGAAAGCGCACAATTGAAGCTAACAGCAGAGGGCCGAAAGCTTTCTCATCCTGTAAACAGTAACGTATCAAGCCAAGTGCGAAGTAAGAATTGAAAATGGAGCTGGATATTCGGTTCCCCCATCTGGATGATCATGCTCAAATTGGCATCTAACACGAAATGGGAAAGTAGAAAACGCAATGTGTGAGACCAATCAATTGTATACCTGGCCGGTGAGATGTATTGTAGCTCATCTCAATCAAGTTAAGCCAAGCGCATCGTTAACCGATGTCAGTTGCAAATCTACTGCACATCCAGTTGCATCACAACCCCTCTATGGGCAAGCTCATTAGTTGTGAGCGAAAGAAGGAGAATCTAGTAGAATACTAGGGGCAAGAGCCCACAACTTCTTGTTTATCCATCAACCACCCAAGGAAGGGATAAAAAATAAGAGAGAGTAAAGAATAGAGATATGTGCGCTGAGAGAAAAAGTGAGGAAGGGCTTTTCAGAGAAAAAGAGATTGAGTGCCAAAGTGATGTGAGAATCACAAATGAGAAAGGGTAGGAAACAATACCCGAAGAAATAGGCTCCCCGTGAACCGAGAGGTCTCTCGCCATTGGAACATATTCTAGTGTTGTGCTTGTTGTTTTTGTTTGTCTCGATTCTTGTTTTGAGTCGTTTTGATTTCAGTAAGTGTCAACAGTTGTGTTGTTTTTACCTTGTCTTTTCCTTTGTTGAGTCATTTTGAATTTGGCCAGTTGTAGGCTCAATACCCAATTAAGAACTCATTTCTCAATTTCAATTTCAAAAATAAATCATTTTGTGCTCAGAGTGCTGTGCCATTCTCCATATTTGTACAAAACAGAATTCTTTCTTTCAAAAACTGCAGGGTTCAACCCAGGTCATGTGAGAACAATCGAACCGGGACCTATCTGAAGCTATATGGGTTCTAGACTATAAGGCAAAAGAAAAGAGGGAAAATTAGAGCATCTGAGTGTGTTTCAACTTCAGCAAATTCCAAGTCTGCGTTCCAGATGCACCTTCGCCAGGCCTTGCCATTGCTCTAGAATGTGAGTGTACCTCGACCCCGAGTTCAAGCCCGCTTCAAGTCAGAATGGCAATTAAAGTAGCATGCAAATATTACCCATCGCCAATATGAATAGGGTGTATTTTTTTTGAGTTGAGCATGTCGTAAAGTCCTCCAAGAGGTAAATCGAAGGCACCAAAGCACATATTCGATTCACTTCTATTGCGTATAATGTGCATTTTTACATATACTTATGTTGCACACGTGCCTTACATTGTTTATGATTCATGCATGGAATATGCTTTCAATGTTGCATAGAACATGCCTCTAATCATGCATAGAATATGCTTTCTATTTTGCATAGAACATGCTTTCATTGTTGCATAGAATATGCTCTTGTTTCCTGCATAGAACATGCTTTCAATTAACATCATGCATCAGTTGTTTATCTTGCATGGAACATGTGTTGTCACTGTATTGATTTGTAAACCTTGCTCATTTGTTCATTCTGTGCATCTACCGCACAATAATCTCATTATATGCATCTATCGCACAATAATCTCACTCAGTGCATCTATTGCACAATTTCATCTCACATCACACTATCTTGTGCATTTCATCGCACTTTTTTGTTCATTTTTCTTGCACTGTTTGTGCATTTCATCATACTATTTTGTGCATCTTACTTGCACTATGTTTGTGGATTTCAACACACTATTTTGTGCATCTTACTTGCACTATGTTTGTGCATTTCATTGCACTATTTGTGCATTCTACTTGCATTGTTTGTGCATTTCATTGCACTATTTTGTGCATCTTACTTGCATTATTTGGTGCATTTCATTACACTATTTTGTGCACTTTCACTCGCACTATTTTGTGCACTTACACTCGCACTATCTTGTGCACCTACATCACACTCGCTTGTGCATTTCACTTTACAGAGCACTGTCTTGTGCATTTCATCGCACTATTTTGTGCATTGCATTTTGTATAGCACTATTTTGTGCATTCATTCACCCTCACTCGCATTGTCTTGTGCACCTTGTATTTTTGTATCACTCGTACTCTCTTCTACACTCCTCCGGTCTAGGAGACCTTAAATCCTGCATCTTCACTCACACTCTCTTGTGCATCGTACTCTCTTGTGCACTTTCGATCTAGGAGACCTTAAATCCTGCATCTTTACTCGCACTCTCTTGTGCACTCCCGGTCTAAGAGACCTTAAATCCTATATCTTGATTCGCATTCTCTTGTGCATCAAACTCACCAATCTAGGAGACCTTAAATCCTCTAAAAGTGCAATTCCTTTGGTTTTTGTCGTGCTTGAACAACTTCCGTTGGATTGGTATAGCCACCTGCCTGTGTTTGCAATGAGTTCCTAGGAGATCAACTGACATGGTGGAAACTAGAGTTTGAATGGCCGAGGCCTAGAATGCAAAGGTTCGGAATTTTCGAGACTAAAATCTAGTTTAAATACCCTAGGGTGTATCCTCGGCTTGAAATCCGTATGGCAACCCCATAGGTTAAGGTAGCTTGTATGCGCCTCAATTCTGGATACTGATCCACCCTAGTCTGTCACCCTATTGGAGAATATAGAAAGTGGCAAACATAGCCAAGAAGAAAAGTAGTACCTGTGGTTCAACCAAGAAGAAGCGGAAGATGCCCAACAGCATAAGGTGAGTCATCACCAATTGCCTCTATGAGGTACTTTTACTTCCTAGCTGCTACATTGCATTTATTATTTATTACATCACATCTATCACTTCTGTTGCATACATCTATTGCATCATACCATTTTATTGTCTGCATCTTTTTCATGTTAAGCTTGGTTTGGCATGTGCCCATACCTTTCCACGTTAAAACATAGCTCTGCATGTATACGCACCTATTCTGCAAGAATTGTGGTCTAACGGTTTCGGCACCTTTTCTGTGTTAGACGTGGTTTGTTTTGTATCCATACCTTTTCTAGGTAAAATGTGGTTCAGCTTGCGTTCCTTTATTTACCGCATCCATTACATCCATTGCATTGTATTTCGTCTTGTTGCATTCAACATTTAGGATCATCATCTTTCCTTAGCAGATCATTCCTCACTTATATCATACCACCCAATTACTTGTACTCTTTCTACGAAACACATAGTTCTGCATGTGCACACGCCTATTCCGCAGGAATTGTGGTTTGAGGGTTCCGGCACCTTTTCTGTGTTAAACGTAGTTTGTTTTGCATCCCCATCCCTTTATGGTATTTGTGTGGAAGGCACTGCTCGTGGTTTGATTATTTCATTATATACATGCATTGTATATCATTTGCATGATTTCATTACAATTGTGTATCATTTTGCATTCTGCCCTTGAACTACGCTGGTTTGATTCCTTGCAAAGGGATACATAGGCAACCCTCAGGTTCAACCAACTGCATCTACATTTTGTTTGTTTGCCCAAGTCTTATGGCCTTGTCAAAATGGGTTGTCTCTGGGCTTTGACATTCACTCACGTCATTTCATGACTTCGAGCTCTGTCAAAGAGGGGCAACTGTAGACACCCCATTTTTTATTGAAATTAAGACTTAGGCGCCTCAAGTTAATCACTCTGTGATGAAGGCTATGCTATGCAAAGGTTCAATTTCTTCAGCAAGGAGAGCGTCAAATCCCAACCTTACACCCCATTTTGGACCAAAACTATTTTGACCAAAACAATTTTAGACCTTAAAACCCTCTCTTTCAAAATATTTTTGAAAATATTTCTACGATGTTCCGACGCTCGCATTTCATTAAATGTTGCACTTTTTGATAAACCGAGCAAGGATAAAGTGGAAATAAATGAAAAAGAGGTGAAATCTTTGAAAAATATTTCAAAACACCTTATTTAGAGGTTTGAAATTGGAGAAAATAGAAGGGGAGGGAAGAAAACTAGCTGAGGAGAAGTTAGGCATGAATTTGGTTAGGACCAAAACTGAACAGTCCTCACTTAAATAAGCATATCTTTTTTCACACTTGGAATTTTGATGTGAGGCTACCACCATTGGAAATATGACTTCTGGGGCTTCAATTTAGACTCAAGAATGACCTACAAAGGACTCTGGCTAAAGGAGATATGCCCAGTGGTGGCCGGTCGGCCACTGGTGTCAAAAAGTAGTTTTTGTGCAGATATTTTCCCCCTAGCTGTTCTACACTACTCCAGCTGTCCTATATTGATATTTTTGACTTGAGCTCACATTTTTCTATATATAGAGGACCTTCTCTATTGTTTTCAAGGTTGGAAAAAATTCAGGAGCCTCTCTCTCTCTACAATCCTCTCTCTCTAGATTTCTCTCTCTCTCTCTTGAACTTTTGTGCCTACAAGTGTAAATACACTTCAAGTTTGCCTATCAACCCTTAACAAAAGTTCCTTATCTTTGGGCTGAGGTTACTTGGGACCCTTTTTGAGCCCTAGAAGGTGGTCTTGGCTTCAAGAGGTATAGCACTCTCCTTTTAAGCTTGTTTTGCACAATTGTTTTCCTATCTCTTTCCACTATTTTTTGACTATTTTTAGCCTGTCTTTGAACTATAAAAACTTTGTTTTTGTGGCCTAAAAGTGGTGGTTTGAGGCCATTTTTAGTTGGGGGGTGGTTCACCCTTCTTGCTTCTTTTCTTGTAAAGCTTTTTGTGCCTTTGTTCATCACTTTCAAACCAACTTTTTTTGGGCCTTTTAACCACTGACTTTTAGAGGCTAAAATTGTTGTTTTGCGGTCCCAAGAATAGAGGGGTTAGCCACCCCTCTTCATGCTTGTTTACTAGCTCAAAAGCTCCATGTTTTAGTTTATTGTTTTAGCTACTTTTGTCTTCATTCCAGCATGTTTTCCAACTGATTTTGGGCTATAAAAACTCTATGTTTTTGGCTGAAGCTTGGGTCTTAAGGCCATTAAAGGTTGAGGTGTTGATAGCCCTTCTTTGTACCTTGTTTTAGAGGCCTTTGCCCTTGTGTTTCCCACCCTTGCATCGTCCTTTTTTTAGGCCTTTTTACCATTGATTTTTAGAGGTTTTTCAGTGGCAAAAAACTCATTTTGAAGTCCAAAATTGGAGGGATTAGCCTCCCCTCCTTATGTCTTGTTTGCATGCTTAGTTAGCTTCATATGTTAGCATGTTTTTCTAGCTTAACTTAGCTTAAGTCCAGCATGTTTTAGCCTCTGAAATAGCCTGCTTTAGCTCTATTTTGGGATGTTTGGTTCAGTTGAACTTGGTTTTGTGTAGTTGTAGGGCAAGTCCTTGCACTAGCTTGTTGTTTTAAGGCTTTAAACATCATTGGTGTGACTTAGCTGCATGTTTTTAGTTCTTTTATCACTCAATTTCAACACCTAAATCTCTGTAACCTCCCTCTTTGCTTCACTCTTTCACTTGCTTTTGAGGGTTGTTTCAAACTTGGGATCTTTTAAGCTTGAGATTGAGGTCATGCTCAATAGTTTAATCCTCTTTGAGGGTTCATTATCAAAGGCATGCTCTCTCTCTTGCCTTACACTATCCCTTGGTTGACACTTCCTTCACCTTAGAGGGCACTCACCAATAGACAAATTAATTAAAGAATGATTTGGAAATTAAAATGTATAAACAAAACTGACACGTAAAAGTGACAAGATAAGCATGTCTTTGTGTTGCATTGCATGTGTTCAAATCAGACGTTAATTTGAACATAAGGCAAATAGGACATTTCATACTCAATAGTGATGAAATGTGCCATTTTCCTTGGTCACCATTGCCCTTGATCATGCATGATAGGGTGGTGGTCATTTTGGTCTTGTTTGTGCATTTATTAAACTTGTACAAACTTGTTCCCTTAGCCATCATGCATGAAAATTCCTTGATTGGTGGTTTGAAGGCCAAGAGTTTCTCTCCTTTGAGCTTGTGTGATGATAAGGAGGGTAGACAATACAAACAACCTCTGAGAATACACTGTTTTGCTCTGTTTTGCTCTCTGTTGCAGCAATGAAGTTCAGCTCATCAGTGGCCAACAGCCACCATCAGTGGCCGACCGACCACCATTGGTAGCCGACTGGCCCCTTGTCCCTCTTGTCGACCATCAGTGATTTTTGCACAATGTGATGGTAAGATGAAGCAGAGGTGTTCTGGAAGTTCGCAGAATTTTCAGTGATCATATGTGCAAACAGAGGCTGCAGCAGCAAAACGGTGGCTTTTCGGGTGAAGGATCAAGCAAGCATGCATTCCTTGCTTCCCAGGACTAGCTAGTTAGTTTAATTAGCATCAAATCAAGCATGTGTTGTAATTAATTAGTTGTAGCTAATTAAAGTGTTGTAAATAATTAGTTAGTTTAACTAGTTATTTGATTTCAGTTTGTAATAATTAGTTAACTAGAATAGTTAATTAGTTTTTGATTTGTAATAATTAGTTTGCTTAATTAGCGTAGCTAGTTAGTTAGCTTATTTATTCGGACCCTCCTTCGCGGGGACGTAATGTTGTAATAAGCGTGCATGCATGTGTGTATGTCTTCCAACCCCACGTCTTTCTCCTTTTTACTTAACCGCTTTTGATGGTTAGATTATGGGCATGTTTCGATTAGCATATCTCATGCTTGCATTCATTCATTTTGTATTGCATGCACCGAGGCTCGGCGCATCATTCAACTGCATTACAATTTCAAATATCTTCTTTGAATACGCTTTTATCGCGTGTTGTTCAAATCGATCCGTATGTCATATTAGTAGCCGAGCCTATTAATTGCATATTGCACGTGTTGCCTTAGACACTTAACATAGTTAGGATCATGCATCTTTCTAACTAGTTTTCTGTTTTGGCTTGGAGTACTTGGTGAGTTTTTACGCTTTAGCATACTTGCATAAGTGTGAATGATGCCATGATTAGCATGCTTGCCATGCAGCTATGTGCTTAAATGCTAAACTGCTTGAATGCCTATGGATGAGGGCTTGTTGTTTGAATTGGAATGATTCAACAAATGTATGTTTTAAGCCCACTTTGTTAAAGTGGCAAATCATGTTTTAAGCCCACTATGTTTGGTGGCAAAATTTGTAAACGTTAAGCCCACTTGAGGTGGCAAATTCAAACCATTTTTACAAACAAACATGAGTTGAATTGTTCCAAGTCTTGCAAACTAGTCTATATTTACTTGTGCGCATCACATAGTATAGTTAGCTAATAACTTGAATAAGAACACATAATGTTTCTAAAAATCATATCATGATTAATAGAGGCCAATCTTTGATCGGGCAAGCAGGGGGTGCTTAATTCATGACCTTCCCCTCTCGTACCTAAGTTCTCGAGTCAAGGTAACTTTGGTGATGACGAATACATGGCTGTGGATGCGCCCTAGGGCTTCATGCTACTACAGTTCGGACTCAATGTCACGGTTCTTAATCTGATCTCACAATGTGCGATGTGAGATGGATAAATCACCAAAGAGTCCAAATCTGGCAAATCGTTATGGAAAACTGATTTTTGTAAAGAAAGTGCCAAACATGGAGTGTTTTGCCAGATACAGAGTCGCCACCTAAATATTTTATTTTTGGGGAATTTAGGAAACCCTGACTCGTGCCTAAGGTCACATGTCCGTCATCACCAAAGTTGCCTCGGCTCGGGAACTTAGGTACGATTGGGGAAAGTCATGCAATGAGCACCCCTGCTCGCCCGATCAAAGATTGGCCTGTACTAAGCATGATATCTTGTTTTTGAAAACATATGCATTCTTATTCCGGTTATTATCTAGAATTTACTATGTGATGCGCACAACACACAAGTATAGACTAAATCGCCTAATTTGGAACAAAGCATTGCATTTTCATTTGTTTGAAAATGGTTTGAAGTTTGCTACTCGTGAGTAGGCTAAAATGCGGATTTCAATGAATTGTCCCAATTCAAGTAATCCAACCTTCACCCACAGGCATTCAGACAGTTATATCATATAAGCGATTAGCCTCATGGCAAGCATGCTGTCATGTTAACACTCACACACATGCAAGATGCTAAAGAATAAACACTCACAGTGTACTCCGAGCCAAAATAAAAAACTAGTTAGTAATTAATGCATGATCCTAGTTCATGTTAAGATGGCTAATGCAACACATGCAAAATGCAACTAGAAATAGGCTCGGCTATTCTAAAATGGCATGTGAGATGCAATACTTGATAATCATGTATTCAAGTAGGAATTGAAATACGATGCAGTTAGTATGATGCGCCGAGCCTGGTGCATGCAATACTGATAAATGAATGCAAACATGTGAGCATAAACATGTTAATCGAAACATGCCCTAGAACTAACCATCGTAAGCGGTTAAGTAAAAATGAGAAAGAAGTGGGGGTTGAAAGACATGCATCACACACACGCACGCTTATTACAACAATTGGCCCTCTCGACGGAGGGTCCGAAAGAATAATACAAATCAACTAATTAACTAACTAACAAGCTAATTAATTATTACACAATCAAATGAATAACTAGCTACAACTAATTATTACAACACTTAAATAATTAACAAATTAATTAAGCTATGAAGACAGTAAAACAGCCTCGAGAAGAGGGACGAATGCATGCTCGGTCGACTTCGCTCGGAAATCCGTTGCCATGCTTCATGTTGTCTCTGTTTGCACTGCTATGTACCTCTGAAAACTGTGCCAACTTCTGTGACACTTCTAAAACAGCTTGTGGGCATGCTGAGAGGCCATCGACCAAAAGATAGGGCCATCGGCCATGGGAGATTGGCCATCGACCAAAAATAAGGCTCTCGGCCAAATACTTATTGCCGATAGGCATTGAATATGGTCGATCGACCATCTCTTCCTATGACAAGCTCCTGTTGCTACAGCAGAGGAGAAACAGAGCATGGCAATACATTTACAAGACAATGTCTGCACAACTACACCCCTTTATCATGTTTAAGACTCAAAGGTGTGTAGTTCTCGACCCTCGGACCACCAATCACGTACTTCAATGCATGATGGCCAAAGGAGCCAAGTGTGCATTAATATCAAATGAAATGCACAAAAACACATAAGGGGCCCCAACCTCTATCATGCTTGATCAAGAGGCAAGGGAATGCACACACAATGCAATGCAACCTAAGCATGCAAGCAAGCTAATGCAACATGAGCATACAAGCAAGCGATATGCAACCTAAGCATGGAAACATGCATGCATTCAATGTAATAGGCATGCAACAACAATACCAATAACAAACATGCAACAACATGTAATCTAACAAATATGCAAGATGGATGAGCATGCAACAACATGTCAATTAGCAAGCACGCAACAAGCATATAAGCATGATGTAAAGTAATAACTTTGAACAACATGGTAAGATGCAACATGAACATGCAAACATGCAAGGCATGTAAACGTGGACAAGTATACAACAACATACAAAATAAGACAAGCATGCGACAACATGGTAAAATGGACTTAAACTAAAGATGGATAGACCTCAGCCATGCCCAAAATCAGTGGCCAAAATGCTATGGAAATGAAGACAAAGGTACATACAAACATGCATGTCAATTGCCCATCACCTAAGCATAGGAGAGCAACTTTCAAGAACACTTAAAAGAGGACAAAGCATGCAAGTATGACAATACTACAATCTCTGAAATGATGCTAGGCATGATGCCAAATCATGCAAACAAGCCAAACAAGGCATACAAGAAAGCCTAAAACTTAAGGCTAGCCAAGGAGCTTAAATCATGGCTATGCAAAACATGAAGCAAATGTTAAGTATAATCCAAAACAGTCCTAGATCATGTCAAAATGAGCCTAAAATATGCAAGGACCAAAGCCAAAATAAGTTAGAATAAAGGGCCAAAAGCATGAGGCATGCAAGGCTATAAAAGGGGTGTTACACTACACCTATCAAAACCAAACATGGCATGACTTAAACCAATAAAATTAGAGTTATGGCATGTCAAAGTAAGCCCAAAAACCCACCTAGATGGCATCCCAAAGACCTAAACGTGATGGCACACACAATGACCCATTCATGAGGCATAAAACATCAACTCTTTAAAGCATTAAATGAGTGATAAGTGCAAGTATATGAGCATACTATATGGACTGAAATAACATAACAAGTGATGCCAAATCATTGAAATGGCCCAAGTAAAGCATGCTAGTGACTTGGATACTTAAGGCTAACAAGCTAAAATGCCTTATGGCTATACAAAGCATGGCATATATGGTCAAAACAACTCAAATCAGAGCTTAAGCATGTTACAACAAGGCTAAAAGATTCATGGAGTCAAGCCAAAATCATGATAGAATGACATGTTGCAACATGATGCATATTAAGGCAAATGAGGGGATTGCAAGACAAGTATATGGAGCATGTAAGAGGTCATTAAACCAACTTGAAATGGAGGTATATCATAGAAAAATAACAACAAATACTTGCTGAAATGGAGCTAAAACAAGCTAAGCAAACATGCTACCAATATAAGCCATTTATACTAGCATACAAGACAACAAGGTGAGGGGATGACCCTCTCCTATTTAGGACTCCAAAACCACCTTTCCACCACTGAAAATCCTTTGGATTTCAGTGGTAGAAAGGTCATGCAAAGTTAAGAACAAGGGCCAAAAGGGATGGCTAAAACAAGGCCTAACAAGGCCTAAGAGGGGGTAAACAACCCCAAACCAAAAAGTGACCTTAAACAAAGGTCTAAAGAAAGTAAAAATAGAACTTTTATCAGTTAAGAGCTAAGCTTGAAACAATAAGAAAGAAGGGCTAAAAGCTTAAGCAAGAATGGGATATTAAAAGCAAGTATGCTCACCCTTGAAGAACACTCTCAAGAACAAGGCTCCAGCAACTTTTCCAAGCTTAAACCAACCCAAGAACTCTGAAATCAACCTCAAGGGACCTCAGCTCTAAGAGGATGGTGTTCTAGTGTGTGTTTGTGTACAATAGTAAGATAATACTACACTTTTGAGTACAAAACAAGGCTAAACAAAGAAAAATAGATACAAAAGTATATCTATCCCTCAAGACTCAATTTTCTGAACCCTTGAGGAGGAAGGAGATGGTCTCTCTTATAGAGAACCAAAAGCAAAGCTTCTTGAGGAAGCTAAGCAAAAGGGCAAACTTGTATGGAGGGGGTGAATTGTGCATGCCAGCTGTGATAGCTGGCATAAAATATTTGCATAAAACAGATGAATAGGGTTCGGCCAGAAAACATGGCCGATCGACCAACACCAGTGCCGGCCGACCAAATAATGTGCCGATCGACCAACACTTTTGGCCGATGGCAAGAAAATAAGGCCGGTGGCCTCAAGCCTTGGCCGATGGGTTGAGGGGATGGCAAACAAGCCACCCTCTTCCCTCAAAAGCAAAAACACAAGGGCTTGATTCACAACCAAGCACAAGACAGACAAGTTGAGAGATCTTGAGGCAAGGCGCGCAACCAAGACCTCCGGGAACTCAAAACGAACACAGGCATGGATGATCATCGAGTGTTCAAACGATGACGTCCAAGTCTTGAGGATGGTCAAAAATGGGGTGTCTACAGTGGCCTTCAGCACGAGTCAGGGTTTCCTAAATTTCCCCAAAAATAAAATATTTATGTGGCGACTTTGTATCTAGCAAAGCGGTCCAATTTTGGCATTATTTGATTTAAAATCGATTTTTCAAAAAAGTTTGCCGGATTTAGACTCTTTGGTGTTTATGAGTTTCACATTGCATTTGTGAGACTAAATTCAGAACCGCGGGAGTTCGAACTATGAGGCCTTCTTTTTAACTCTTTCCGAAATGTGAGGCGCGGAAAAGGGCGAGTCCACATTGATTTTCTGGCTAGATGTTTGCATTGCCAAGAAGTTAAGGCTGAGCATCAACGATCCGTTGGGTTACTTCAACCGCTCCCAATACCAGAGTGGAAATGGGAGCATATTACTATGGACTTCATTGATGGACTGCCTCACTCCTCTCAAGGTATGGACTTGATCTGGGTTATTGTTGACCGTTTAACTAAGTCTGCCCATTTTCTACATGTTAAAACTATTTAGAATGCGAACAAGTTGGTTAACATTTATATGAATGAGATTGTGAGGTTACATTGTGTGCCAGTATCCATAGTATCTGACAGAGATCCCAAGTTTACTTTGAGATTCTGGCAAAGTTTACAACAGGTTCTATGAACTGAATTGAGACGCAATGCTTATCATCCATAGATAGATGGCCAATCTGAACGTATTATTCAAACACCGGAAGACACGTTATAGATGTGTGCCCTAGATTTTCAAGGAAACTGGGAGACTTACCTTTCCCTGGCCTAGTTTGTATACAACAATAGCTATCATTCAAGACTTGGAATGGCTCCTTATGAAGATTTGTATGGTAGGAAGTGTCAATCTCTGATTTGCAGGGCTAAGGTAGGTGATAGGCCGTTGTTGGGACCAGAACTTGTACATGAAACAACTGAAAAGTAGAAGTTGGTACAACAACGTCTAAAAACTACACAAAGCCGTCAAAAGAGTTATGCAGACGTCCAGAGAAGAGACAGAGAATTTGAAGTCGATGACCATGTATTTATAAAGATGACTCCAATGAAAGGTCAGACATCATTTGGAGTGAAACGAAAGTTGGCACCAAGATACATTGGCCCGTACGAGATTTTAGAGAAAATCAACTCAGTAATATACCGAGTGGCCTTACCTCCGGTTATAGAGAATATGCACAATGTTTTTTCATGTCTCAATGCTTTAAGATTATTTGCGAGATCCATTACATGTTATTGAGCTGAAGCACGTACTTTTGAAGGAAGACTATACGTATGAAGGGCAGCCAATTCAAATTGTTAACCGACGAATCGAAAGCTTGAGAAACAAGAAAAATATGTTGGAGAAAGTTGATTGGCAAAATCATGGAGGAACCTATGCTACATGGGAAACAGAAGAAGATATGATGAAGAGATATCCGTATTTATTTCCATTGGACCCTATGTTCTTCCAAAATAAAGGTAATTCGAGTATAGAGGACCAAACTCTATAAGGTGGGAAGATTGTAACAACACTGACCCATGATTAACGAATAATCCATGATTAAGAATGCCTAATAAGTATTTAAGATGAAATCATGTGATTGATTATGTCTTATGTGTGTGATATGCATTGTATCTTTCCCTGGTAGAAATATCTATTTGTATTTCTGATTTATTTTGCGAATTGAAGGCCTTATCGGCATCTGATCTCAGAATTGGTTCAGTATATGTGGCATTTAGGATTTTTAGAATTTTATGGTAGGTTTAATTGAAATTTGATTTGAAATCAAATATTTAGAATAAAATAAGTATAATTTGTTGAATTTATGCAAGGTTTAATTAATCTCACTAATGGTCTCTATATAAGCCATATGTAGTCTTGTACCACCACTAGACACACGCACTTCATCATCTCTTGCCATCAAAAACGTGAGAGAGGGAGAGAGAGAGACTAGCAGGAATTGAGATCAAGCTTTTAGCTAGAATTTGGAGAAACTAGCTTGGATACTCCAAAATTTGATCATCTAGAGCCTAATTGAACACTTAAGGTAAGAATTCAACCCTTGAAGTTTGTCCTTGAGTTGAGTAATACATGAATTTAAGAGGATGGAACTAAAAGATGCAAGAATTGGGTTAGAATGAAGGAATTGAAGTCATACCATATTACCATGCATACATGCATAATTCTCATGATTTTGAAGTTGAATTCAAAGAATTCCCTCTTGCATGTCCTCATTTTGGCTTTGTTTTAAGAATTCAACATGTTTTTCAGTTAAACACCTCATTTGATCATGTTTTGAAAGTTTTGAACTTCCATCTTTACATCCATGATATGTAATGATATATTTTCACAATTTCAAGTTTAAGATTGTACAATTGGCATACATTTGGGCTTTGATTTTGTGAAATAATTTTGAATTCACAATGTTTTATGAGTTAACACATGTTTCCTTAAGCTTTTGGTCCAAGAAGATGTGTTTAAAAGCTTTGAATTAGAATTTTGCCTCACCACTCGAGCGACAAATCATGTTCTCGAGTGACCACACTTATGTTTGAACCTCCGCTCGATTTTACACTCTCGCTCGAGCGACCAAAAGTTAGCTCGAGCGTAAAATGCATGCTCCCAGAAGTTTACAAGTTTTGCAGACCGCTCGAGTGACCAGAGTTGCGCTCGAGTGATGACCTCAGTCTCACGCTTGAGTGACCGTCAAGCATGCATCGAGCGAAAAAATCAAGCAACCAGTACTTTTGTAGAGTTTATAAACCGTTCAAGCGACGGAAGTTGCGCTCGAGTGACCACATTTATGTTTGAACCTCCGCTTGAGCGAAGGAAGCGACACTCGAGCAAAGACCCTATTTTCAACAAATCTGACCAAGTAGTTTCAAGTGCATTAATGTAAACACCCCATTTTTTACCGCCCTTAAGATTTGGGCGCTTCAGGTTGATCACTCGATGATGAAAGTTACGCTGTACAAATGTTCGATTTCTTCAGCAAAAAAAGCTTGTAAATCCCAACCCTACACCCTATTTTAGACCAAAACTATTTTAGACCTTAAAGCCCTCTCTTTCAAAATGTTTCTACGATATTTCGAGGCTCGCATTTCATTAAAAATTGTACTTTTTGGTAAATCGAGTAAGGACAAAGTGGAAATAAATGAAAGGGAGGTAAATTATTTGAAAAATATTTAAAACATCTTATTTAGAGGTTTGCAGTTGAATAAAATAGGAGGGGATGGACGTAAACTAGTTGGGGAAATGGTTGAGCATTAAACCGTTAGGAGAGAACTGAGCAAGCTTCACTAAATCAGACCTATCTCTTTGTACACTTAGACTTTAGATGTGAGGCCACCACCATTGGAAATTGGACTTCCAGGGCTTCAATTTAGACTCAAGAATCTCCTAAAGCCAAGTCTGGATGAGGGAGATATAGCCGTTTGAAGTTAGGCATTAATCCGATTAAGACAGAAATGAGCAACCTTCACTTAAATAGGCATATCTCTTTGCACACTTATAATTTAGATATAAGGCCACCAACATTGGAAATTAGACTTCTAGGGTTTCAATTTAGGCTCAAGAATGACCTAAAACCGAGTCCAGATGAGGGAGATATGCCCGTTTGAAGTCAGACGTGGAAGCAGATTTTTGTAGCCGACAACCCACTATTTGTGGATGGCCGCCCACTATTAGTGGCCGGCCGCCCACTACTTTTGGCCTGCCGGCCACTTGTGTAAATTCTAGATATTTGTTTCCGGCTGTCCCCCAAAAGCTCCAGTTGTTCCTATACAGATATTTCTAACCTGAGAGCCTGTTTTTCTATATATACCAGGCCAACCCTCTTGGTTTTAGGTTACAAAAACTTCCTGAAGACCAAATTCTTGAAATTCTCTCTCTATCTCTATCTTGAAATACACACATCTTACCCAAACACTTCCTAAACCAATATTGGAGCCCTCATTGCTGAGATTATTGAGTCCAAATTCCAGCCCTTGAGAGTGAGAACTTTTAGGTTTGTTAACAAAAGAGTTTCCTGCTTCAAGAGGTATAATTTTAAGCATCTTTGCACTACTTCTCTCCCATCTTTTCTTGTTGTTTTTAAACTATTTTTGGACTATTTTTATAGGCTGAAGCATGTGGTTTAAGGCTATTAAAGATAGAGGGGTTAATCACCCTTCTTTGAACCTTGTCTCCTAAGCCTTTACACTTGTGTTTCCCATCTCTTCCTCAACTTTTTTCCAACTTTTTACCACTGAATTTCAAAGTTTTTTAGAGGCTAAAAATCATGTTTTGAGGTTCCAAAAATGGAGGGGTTAGCCATCCTTCCCTTGGCTTGCTTACTAGCTTACATTCTCCATTATTTTAGCTTTTTTAGCTTTTTTTTACATTAATTCCAGCACTATTTTAGTTAATTTAAGAATGTTTTGAGGAGTTTATTTCATTAAAGCTTTGTATAGTATACTTGTAGTGTAATGGTCCTCATAGGTTTGGTGTTTTAGGCATTATAGCATTTATTTCAAGCTTTCCATACTTGTATTCATCATCTCTAATCATCTCTACAACCTCCCTTATTTCTTGGCTTTTCCTTTGCTTTGAGAGTTATTTTAAAACCAATTGCTTGTTTAAATTTGAGATAGAGGTATTGTGCTTGATGGTTTAATCCCTTTGGGGGTTCATTACCAATGGCATGGTGTCTCTCTCATGCCTAAAACAACACTTGGATTGACACTTCCCTCCTTTAGTGGACTTAATGGTCATTTTGGACTAAAATGATTAATGAATGCAAAGGTAATGAAATTGAGTAATAAACTTGGAGTAAAATGAAGAAAGATAATAAATTGGTTTGGGGTTCAATCGGACGTTAATTGAACCCGTTGAGTCTTGAAGCATTTCATACTATCTAGTGATGAAAATGGTTCAAGTTACAACGTAAACCGCTTCCCTTGATCAATATCATGATAGGGAGGAGGTTTATAAGTCTTTCATTATGCATTTATTGAATTGTGTTCCTTGATTCATAAGTCATCACGCAATGAAATTGCATGGATTGATTATTTGTGAATCAAAACCTATCCCTCATTTGACTTGTTTGCTAATAAGGAGAAGCAGGATAGACAAACATCCCCTGAGAATACTCCGGTTCGTGCTCTGTTTGCCCTCTATTGCTGCAAGAGAGAATTAGCACCAATGGCCGACAGGCCACTTCTTCTGGACGGCAACCCACTATTAGTGGCCTGCCAACCACTACTTCTGGGTTGCCGGCCACTTTTTCCAGGCAAGCAGTCCCTTTTTTCCAATAGAGCAGAGCAAAAGCTGAGGTGAAAAACATCGCAATTTTCCAAACTGTGCAACAGAGGCATTCCGGTAACAAAACTGAGAGCATTATAGGATGGAAATCCGCATCCATGCATGAGTCATCCCTCGATCCTCGGAATCCGTGAAGTGTTGTTGGAATATTAGCATGCTGTAAAAGTAGTGAATTTGTAATTAATTAGTTAGAATAGGTATGTGTTATACTTATTTAATTAGCTGGAATAGTTAATTAATTTGTTGTTGTAATAATTAGTTAAGTAGCTTAGCTAATCTATTTCATTTTTTTGTAATAGTTAGTTAATTAGGTAATTAATTAGCTAGTCCATTCATTCGGACCCTCTTGCGCAAGGGCAAGCAATGTAATAATGTGTATGTCTTCAAATCCCACTTCTTTCTCCTTTTATTTACTTGCTTACGATGGGTAGAATAAAGCATCATGTTTCATTTAGCATATTCCATGATTTGCATCCACTTGTCTTGCATGTACCGAGGCTCGGTTCATCATTCTAACAAAAGCATTGTAGTTTAAATACTTCGTTGAATTCATGTTTAAAACACATGCTATCAAATTGATTCACATGCCATATTAGTAGCCAAGCCTATTAATTACATCTTGCATGTGTTGCATTAGTCATTTTGCATCCGTAGGATCATGCATTTTTCTAACTAGTTTCTATTTTGGCTTGTCCTTGAAGTACTAGATGAGCATTTATTGCTTTAGCATATCACATATATGTAATTGTTGCCATGTCAAAGCACTGTTCATCATGAGACCAAGTGCTTAAGTGATAAACTAGTTTGAATGCCTGTGGATAAAGGCTATTGCTTTGAATTGGAATAATTTGAGTAATGTTCATATGAGATCACTTTTTTAAGTGGTACATATTCAAAACACTTTTCAAATAAACATGAATCAAAATGTTCCAATTTTTACAAATTAGTCTGTACTTGTGTGCGCATCACATAGTAATGTTAGCCTAATAAAATCGAAAGAAGAGCATATAATATAAATAAGAATCACATCATGATTAGTAGAGGCCGATCTTTGATCGGGCGAGCAGTGGTGCTCAATTCATGACCTTCCCCTCTCATACCTAAGTTCCCGAGGCAAGACAATCTTGGTGATGACGAACACGTGGCCTTTGGCACGAGTCATGGGTTTCCTAAATTTTTCAAAAATATTTAGGTGTCGACTCTGTATTTGGCAAAGTAATCCATTTTTGACATTTTGATTCAAAATTGATTTTCCAAAAGATTTGTCGGATTTGGACTCTTTGGTGTTTATCTATTTCACATTACACTTGTGAGATCAGATTCAGAACCATGGGAGTCCGAACTGTAGGGCTAGTTGTATCTGAAAGGAGCACAAAAATTCGAGCTACACCTAGGAATTCCTAGTCCATAATTAAGACATAGTAATGAGGACAAAGACTAGAAACACGCTACGAACAAAACAAAATAAGTTAAGTACTATCTGATTGTGTGTTTCAATATGTGAATCTGTTATGATGTGTAGGTCATGCGCCATAAGCTATTTGATTTGTCTGCTCTGACTGCCTGCCTTTGGAGCCAACTGTGAGTAATAACTTTGTAAAGATATGTTCAATTTATAAGTATTTTCTTAATGATATAAGATGATCTGTTTTCTGAAATATTATTTTCTGTATAGATGAATGTTTGTCCAATGTTTCTAAAATGTACTCATGGCATCATTAGCTTCAGATGGCATTGTTATTTGTTCTATTATGTCCCAATTATGCGCCAACTGTACGTCTCATGAGCCAACTGTTATGGATCCTTCTATATACGTCCTATTTATGGGCCAACTATACGTCTCATGAGCTAACTGTACCGCCTCTATGCATGTGAGTCAATTGTATGCCTTTTATGGTTGTCCTTTATGGGTTAACTGTTTCTACTAGGGCTAATGGATGTACCACGTATGATTAACTACCAATTCTGAATATGATTTTGAATCTGTTTACATTACGAGTTCTGATTTTTGAACATGATTATGAACCTAAGTTCTGTTTTCTGAATCCGTTGTAGATATCATTCATTAAACCCCTTTACTCTGTTATTATTCACTAGGCTTCCGCTCACTGTATTATTTATGCATGTACGTGATCAGGCGCATGGCCAGGCTCAATGATGATTGCCTAGAATTTCGTTTTGTTGGCTACCCTTTGTGCCTCCCGAGGAGGTTCCGGATTAAGTCAAGTCAAGTGGTCATGTTTTGGGATCGATGTTTAAACTCTCGTTTTGTTTTCTTTTGGTGAATCTCGAACAAGTTCTGACTACCTATATTTTGGGCTAAGTCCCACCTCTGTTGTATTTGTATTTTGTGAGTGACGTACGACTATTGTAATTATGATGTCATTTATGTCTGTAAAAAGTTTTAAATTATCTGTCCCATGTTTGTCTGCACAGCTCAACGGATGTTGTATTTTCTATAATGGCTTCCGCTAGCCCCTTAATTATATGATATGATGTACAAAGGCCTTTTGTAGTCAAAAGATTACTGGCCGGTTATGACACTAAACCTATAGGGGCAGGTTTGGGTCGTGACAGAGTGATATCAGAGCACTATAGTATTTATGACGTCACTTGTATATATATAAAGTTTTTTGAATTTTTGTCTTATATATGTTTACACAGCTCAATGGACTATGTATGTTTCTATATTTGCTTCCACTAGCCCTTTATAATTTGCTAATCAGGTTGGAGGCCTTCGGTAATCCGAGGATTACTGGCCGGTTACGACGCCAAATCTGTAGGGACGGGTTTGGGTCGTGACAGTTGGAGAATGTACTTGTGTTGAAATATTCTAACTGCAAACAAAACAAATTCTAGCAGCAAAACAGAGAGGTTTCTGGAATGATGTTCTCGATTGTGCTCTTGTGGCTCCTCACCTCCCATCCCATTAATTTAGTGCTTTAATATTCTTGTGTTGTAATTAATTAGTTAGCTTAATTTAGAATTGTAATAATTAGTTAAATTTAGCTTACTCATTTGTTTGGAGTTGTAATATTTAGCAAAATAGGATATTCATTTGAACCCTCTTCTATAAGGGAACACTTGTAATATTGTATATGTCTTCCAACCCCCATTATTTCTTCCTCTTATTTACTTGCTTATGATGGTTGCATGTAGTATCATCTTTTGGTTTCATATCATTACCATGTAAAAATATCCATTTTTGCACGCATTGGATACGGTTCATCATTCTAATATTGTTGTCATTTCTTACTTACTTGAATACGTCCGCTATCGCATGCTTTGAGTTGAGCCATATGTCATGTTAATAAACCGAACCTAGTAATTACATTTTGTATGTGTTGCATTAGTCACTTGCATATTAGAGCATGCATTTTTCTAACTATTTCTTCTATTTTGGCTTGCCTCGGTTGAGTACTAGGTGAGCATTTTTTGCTTTAGCATATTGTATATGTGTTTGTGTTGCTATATCAAAGCGTATTACCATGAGGCTAAGTGCTTAATTGATATACCTCTTGAATGCCTGTGGATGAAGGCTATGCCACTTAAATTGGGATGATTTGATTAATGTACATATGCGCTCGCTTTTGTAAGTAACACATATTCAAAACCCTTTTCAAACAAACATGAAATCGAAGTGTTCCAAAGTGGGTGAAATAGTCTATAGTTGTGTGCCTCACATAGTAAGCTAGCATAATAATCGAAACAAGAGCATATACTGTACATAAAAATCACATCATGATTAGTAGAGGCCGATCTTTGATCGGGTGAGTGGGGTGCTTAATTCATGACCTTCCCCTCTCATACCTAAGTTCCTGAGCCAAGACACTCTGGTTATGACGAACAAGTGGCCTTTGGCACCAGTCACGGGTTTTCTAAATTTCCCAAAAATATTTAGGTGACGACTCTGAAATCTGGCAATACAGTCCATTTTCGACATTTCTAATTGTAAGTCGATTTTCTAAAGATTTGTCAGATTTGGACTCTCATTTGTTTAATCTATTTCACATTAAACTTGTGAAACCAGATTCAGAACCATAAGAGTCCAAACTGTAGGGCTAGCGTGTCCGAGGTGACTAAACCCTCCGAGGAGCGTGAAAAGCGAGCTACAATATCACAATGGATTTTGTTATGGGTCTTCCGAGGACTTAACAAGGTAATGATGCCATGTGGGTGATAGTCGATCGGTTAACTAAACCAGTACACTTTATATCTATGTGCATGAGTGACTAAGTAGATTACCTTGCTGACCTTTATGTTAGGGACATAGTTCGACTTCATAGTGTCCTTGTGACTATCGTTTCGAATAGAGATCTATGTTTCACGACTCAGTTGTGGCAGAGCCTACACAATGCCTTAGGCACTAGATTGACGTTTAGCACTGCCTATCATCCTCAGACTAACTGTAGACGTCCCCGAACACATCCCGGGGGAAAGGGAGTGCGAACCCCCTCCCCCCCTCCGTTCTGGTTCGATACTGGGTCACTACAGTTCGAAGGACTCAAATGTCACGATTCTCAATCTTGAACCGAAGAGTCCAAATCCGGCAAATCATTTTGAAAACAGATTTTTTTTTTAAAGAAGTGCCAAACATGGACTGCTTCGCCAGATACAGAGTCGCCACCTAAATATTTTTAAATGGGAAATTTAGGAAACCCTGACTCGGTGCCAAAGGCCACGTGCCCGTCATCACCAAAGTTGCCTCGGCTCGGGAACTTGGGTACGATTGGGGAAGGTCACTTCGTGAGCACCCCCGCTCGCCCGGTCAAAGACCGGCCTCTACTAACCATGATATCTGATTTTGAAAACATTGTGAGTTCTTATTCCGGTTATTAGCCTAGGTTACTATGTGATGCTCGCAGCATACAAGTATAGCCTGAATCGCCTGAATTGGAACAAAACAATTCATGCTTGTTTGTTTGAAAATGGTTTGATGGTGCTACCCGCAGGTAGGCTAAGACGTAGATTTGCCACCCTCAGGTGGGCTTAGAAAAACATGATTTTGCCACTATCTAGTGGGCTTAAAACAAGCATTTGATGAATTGTCCCAATTCAGATAACTCAACCTCCACCCACAGGCATTCAAGGCAATTATATCACATAAGCACATAGCCTCATGGTAAGCATACTATTCATGGTAACACTCACACGCATGCAAGGATGCTAAAGCATAAAACTCACCGAGTACTCCGAGCCAAAACAGAAAAACCGATTAGAAATCATGCATGATCCTAAGTATGTTGAAATGCCTAATGCAACACATGCAAAATGCAACTATAGCAGGCTCGGCTATTCTAAACATGGTATATGAGATGCTACAGTTAGCATGTATTCAATTTGGAATTGAAATACAGATGCAGTTTGTATGATGCGCCGAGCCCGGTGCGTGCAAAAACAGATGAATGATGCAAACATGCTGTCATACTGTATGCTAATTGAAATATGCCCTATATCTAACCATCGTAAGCAGGTAAATAAAAGGGAGAAAGAAATGGGGGTTGGAAGATATACATCACACTCACACACCCTTATTACAACATTGCCCTCGCGCAGAGGGTCCGAATAAATAATACAGACCCGAATAAAAGAATAGTACAGTCCGAATATTACAGTCCGAATAATATGAAAAAATCCTAATTAATTTACAAATTAAATAAGGAAAGACTGTAAACTGGCATGCAAGCCAGGGGGTGCCTTGCTTCTGATGAATAGTGTATGCTGGGCTGCCTTCGCGCGGAAATCCACTGAGATGCCCCAATTAGCCTCTGTTTGCAATTTTCTCGAAATGCGTGTCAGACTCCAAAAAGTTGCTGATCCTTGATTTTGCTGCAACAGAGAGCAGGAAAAGGGCATAGCAATGTATTTCACAAATATATGCATGCCTCGATCCTCATGCCATCAATCACGCATATCGATGCATGATGGCCGAGGAGTCGGATTGCACAACTTAATATAGGATGAATGCATATGAATGCTACAATAAAACCTAACTCCATCATGGATAATCCGGAGTGTCGGTGACTTGGGAATTGAGACCCGTTCCGTCACTCGGAGTACGAAACGCGCCTCGTTTCCCGTGCCCGGGTTAACGCCTATCCCGAACACGATGCGATATGCATGGTATGCATGAAATGTAGCTAATATGCAATCCTAACATACACAATGTTATGGGAATGAGATGCCTCGAAATGCGTGCCCACGGGCACGCAAACTGAGAAAATGACATGAAATATGATATACAATGAGACTAAAATGAAATGCCTCGAAATGCGTGCCCACGGGCACACAAACCGAGGAAATGGCATACGGAATGCAATGATGGGCTTACGCCAACGTGAGAGGGCCTCAGCCACACTCACATAGGTTGCCGTCGGATAAAAAAGAAGTGCCTCGGAATGCATGCCTGCGGGCACGTAAACCGAGGCGGTGACATACAGGCATGAAATAACAAATTGGGCTTACACTAACATGAGAGGACCTCAGCCGCACTCACATAAGCTGCCGAGAGATGAGAATGAGCTGCCTCGAAATGCGTGCACACGGGCACGCAAACCAAGGCAGTGGCATACGCAATGCAAATGACATGGAAAATGCAAATTGGGCTTACACTAACATGAGAGAGCCTCAGCCACACTCACATAAGCTGTCGAAAGATGAAAACAAGCTGCCTCGAAATGTGCGCACACGGCACGCAAACCGAGGCAGCGACATACAGGCATGAAATGACATGCAAATAAAACGTGGCATATGGCATATGAAAAAAAATGCAAATTTCAGTAGCTAAAATGATGCACAAATAGCCCCCGAATTATGACAAAATTACACCCGATGCCCGAAATGCAATGTTATGCACCTGAAACGGCCTACAGCCCTACTAAACTTGCACAATATGGACATAACATGTAAAACAGTAGCAAGGCAGCCCCTAAACTAGCATTTTTTCAGTACAAAGTATGGCCAAACAATGATCACAAGTATGGCAAAAATAGCTTGCAAAAATGGGGGAAAAGAGGAGAATTACAAAGCAAGTGGTATATACAATGCTCAAACTGAAAAACACAGTTCTACAAAATTAAAGAGGGGCCAGAAATATGCACATTTACAAGAGATGACATCCCCCAATTCAGTATGTAGATAGGCTAAACATAGCATGCAAAATAATGAGCCAACAAAGGCTATAACATGAGGTACCAAAAGAATGCATCAAACAACCTTGGACCCTTAACAAAACATGAAGAATGGGTCATTTTAAGACACTTTATAAGCCTGATGAAGGCTGAAAACAGAAGCCAAGAAAGCCTAACAAAGCATGCAATTTTACGGAATCAAAGATGGTATTACATGAAGTACCAAAAGCATGCACCAAATGGCCTAAGACCCTTAACAAAACATTATGATAAGGCCAAAACAAGGCTCTTTCCAGGCCTGATGAAGACTCAAAACAGAAGCCAAATAAGCTCAAAGGGGCATGCCAAATAGGAGTAGAACATGAATTCAAAGAAAGTGGCATGTAGAGCATGAAAACCAGGTTGAGCCCTTCTTCAATGTTGAAGAGGGGCTCAAAATAAGCACAATATTAGTTCATGAGATGCTCCAAATCAGATCAAAAATAGGCCAAATAAATCATGCAATTTTACGGAAAAATATGGAGGATTACAAAGAAAGTGCATGATAGAGAGGCCAAACATGATTGAGCCCTTCTTCAAAGTTGAAGAAGGGTTCAAAATAGGCCCACTCACAGTATATATCAGGCTCGAAAATGGATCACTCAAAAGCCAAACAAAGCATGCAATTTATTGGCCGAAAGAGTGGTATTGAAAGAGGTGCATCATGGAGACACCAAACAGAGCTGAGCCCTTCTACAAAGTTGTAGAGGGGCTCAAAATAATCCTAAAACCAGTTGGGGTCGGAGCCCAAAACAAAAAGAAAATAGGGTAAAGAATTGACTCAAAATTGTGCTCAAAAAAAGGAAATAGAGTCTTACCCTTGAAGATCTAACTTTGGTGGCTTCTTGGCTTCAATTTGTTGATCCTTAGCCTTTGAAAATCACTCCTTTGCTTCTGAAATGGAGGTGGTGATGGTGGTGCTTAGGGTTGATGAAGAGAGGAGCTAGAAACTTGAAGCTTTTTAGGGTTTTTGGCTATGGAAATGGAGGTTTTGGAAGAGAGGCTCTTGAGATGAAATTTTGTAACCTCAACAAAGGAGCTGTCCAGCCCCTTAAGAGGACCAAAAAGGGTGTAAAAGGGGAGGGAAATGCATCCAAGCTTTCCCTCCCAAAATATCCCCCGGAGGACAGGGATATTTTGAAAAGCAGCTGGACAGCTGTAAAGGGTTCAAAAGCAGAAAGCTGGCCGGCCAGGTGGATTTCTTGAAGGTGGCCGGCCAGCCACCCCAACTGGTCGGCCAGCCACTCCCCCTGGCCGGCCGGCCATGGCCAAAAAAAGAAGTGAAGAATTGCTGGCCGACCACCATGTTTTGGTGTCCTCCCAGGTGTGTAGAACAAGGTTCCAAGGTTAGAATTTGGCAACTCTGAAACAGGAGTCACAACATTGAACTTGAAGGAGAGGCTCAAAAATGAAAGTAACAATTACTGGCCGACCAGTACTTTTTAGGGTCCTCCCATGTCCCCTCATCACAAATATGTAGTCTCGGCTCGAAGAAAATATCCCTAGGGTGTTCAACATTAGCCCGGAAGTGAGCAAAACGGACACCGGAGGAGCGAAACTGGTTTTCTGAGACAATTGCTAGCCCCCCACCCTCCAGTGATCTTCCTGGTGCTAAAACAGAGGTACCTGCCAAAATTGAACAAAAACCGATGCAAAATGAATGCTCGGGGCCCAAATCACGCAGTTCGGGGTCTCGAAAATGGGCTGTAAGCACCGAAAGTGGTGTTCAGCCACGAAGTGGGTATCTGAGACCCCAGTGTCCCTCGGTATGATAAAACAGAGGTACTCACTGAAAATGAACAAAAACCGATGCAAAGTGAATGCTCGGGGCCCAAATCACGCAGTTCGGGGTCCCGAAAATTGGCTGTAAGCACCGAAAGTGGCGTTCGGCCACGAAGTGGGTATCTGAGACCCCAGTGTCCCTCGGTATGGAGTAAATGAGATGCATGCCAAAAACCGGAGAAATCGGAGATGGTTGGGCGGTCCCGAACCGAGGCACACAGCCTGACGGCTCCGAAAACCGGGAACCGGGCTCCGAAATGGGCAGAATGGCCTACGGGCACGAAATGTAGCCCACGGCCACTGAGAGATGGTCTACGGGACCTCTCCCTCCCCTCATGAAAGAAAACAGAGAAAACCGAGTCTGGTTCGCAAACCGAGGCAAGGCACAGAAGAGGGTTCGGAAGTCCGGAGGCAGGGCGCACGGCCGCGACTCTGAGACTTCTGAACGAGCACAATATGCAACATCACCGAGCACTCAATCGGTGATGTCTGAATCTTAAGGTCAGTCAAAAATGGGGTGTCTACACTAACGGGCAGTCTGAGCACATCATTCAGATTTTAGATGATATGCTTCGGGGTTATGTTCTCAGCTTTAAGGGGTCATGGGAGAGGTACTTACCTTTAGTAGAGTTTGCCTATAATAACAGCTTTCAAGCGAGTATTGGCATGACACCTTTTGAGGCCTTGTATGGCCAACTGTGTAGATTTCTAGTGTGTTGGACCGAGGTGGGTGACGCACCTATGTTAGGTCCTGAGTTAGTTTGGGAAACAACGGAGAAGGTCGTGCTTATCTGTAATAGGTTGGTTTTTGGTTCAAAGTCGCCAGAAAAGTTATGCCGATAGTAGGAAGAAACTATTATCATTTGAGGTAGGAGATCACATCTTCTTGAAAATATCACCGAAATGGAGTTTGATAAGGTTTGGGAATAGCGGAAAGTTGTCTCCTAGATTTATTGAGCCTTTTGAGATTCTAGAACGAACTGGGGAGGTAGCTTATCGTTTGGCGTAGTTGCCCCAACTTTCCGGGGTTCATGACGTGTTTCATATTTGTATGCTCCGAAAGTATGAACCTAATCCTTCATATGTGCTACGAAGTTAGAAGTAGATGAAAATGCCTTAGATGAGAAGAGACTAGTTAGAGTCTTAGATACTCAGTATCAAGTCTTGAAAGGCAAAACAATCCCATTGGTGAAGGTGTTATGGAGACACCATGGAGTTGAGGAGGCAACTTGGGAGCATAAGGCGAAAGTCCGTGAGAAGTATCCGGGTCTTTTTGTTAATGTTTGAAACTTGTAATGAAAATCTTGTCCATGTTGTAATATATAAACATTGTATATGTTTTGGAAAGTGAATTGTGATATTGAAAAACTTTGTTTATCATTTTTATGAGAATGGATGATGTGGTAGCCGAATATTCAGTAAAGGTAGAGGAGTAGTATCTCGGCCTCTAGGCGCCAAACGGGCAAAAATCTCGAAGGGGTGATCGGCCGAATACGATGACTAGGCCGAATAGGATAAAGCCCCTGCAGCCGAGTGTAAGGAAAGGTAATGATTGAAAAAGTAGGCCCGGGTCCCGAGGATCAGAAGAGACGAGTATAAATACAATGGTAGTGGATCAGAAAAGGTATGTAAGAAAACACTTCTATAAACTTAGTAAGCAAGCTTTCTGGAGGAGAACTGACTTGTCCGTCGGAGTGCTAATTCCGACACCCCCGACCGGAGTTTGTATTTTTGCAGGTGACTAGCAGAGGATCGTTGACGTCTTCCAGGATCTGAAGAGTATTTCCAAACCACATTCACCACAATTGGCGCCGTCTGTGGGAATACTCAAATATATCCATGGAAGGCGTGACCGAAGATCCTCCGATAGCCACCGACGCGATCGCGCAGGGAGACGACCTCACCCCAGCGAACATGCTCGGAAAAGAAACCATTGCGGCACGACGCACCTTGCGCTTCGACTCGCCAACGACTTCAGCACAAGAAACAATGCAGGCTGTCATCGAATAGGCACAGTAGAACGAACAAAGGCTCGAGAACATGATCGCTGAGAACGAACGACTCCGTCAAGACTTGGCCCTGGAGGTAGCAAAATCTAAGGAAGCCATGCGCCAGAAACCGGAGCCACTTCCAAGGACGGGCGGACAGAGGCCACGGGCCCGACCAAAGGGTACCAACAGCAACTCCAACTCATTATCCACGGAGCTCGACGCGAGGGGACGATCCGAAACCTCCAGCTCCTCCGACAAAGATCCGCGAACAAGGAACAAGCGAAGAAGAAGCAGCTCGAATGAGGAAGACCGTCACGACCCTTTTGTTCGGAGAATCGCAAGGGCGTCCTTGCCCAAGAAATTCAAAGCTCCGTCATTCACTCTTTATGACGGAAAATCAGACCCCACTGATCATATCCGTCACTACAAACAGGCCATGACGTTACACGCAGACAATGAAGCCCTCATGTGCCGAATATTCCCCAGCAGCCTAGGACCGCTAGCCGTGAGGTGGTATTACAAGTTGGAGCCAGCGTCGATCAAGAACTTCCACCAACTGCAAAAGTCTTTCAGGGCCAGGTTCATCACCAACGAGGTACAACCAAAACAGGCCGACTCCCTCTGGGCAATGCAGATCCAGTCAGGAGAGACGCTCAGAGCGTATTCAGCTCGATATTGGGAGTGCTTCAACCTGGTTGACGACGCTTGCAACGACTCCATGGCCATAACTGCCTTCAAAATGGGCTTACACCCTGACAGTGCTCTGCGCAGTTCCTTGACCAGGAGGCCCCCCAAAACAGTCTGGGCCTTGATGAAGAAAGTCGAAGAATATTGTAAAGTCGAAGATGATGCCCTGAGAACAAAGGCCGGACAAAGCTCCAGAAAAACGGAACTCCCCGAAATTGCTCGACCGATAAACTCCGTGCCACCGAGCCCTGAACCCCGGCAACGAACCAAGCGAGACAAAAGGCGTGATTCCCGCCGAACAAACAATCAATGCCCCTACCGAGCAAACGAACAGTTACAAGTCGACAGCAGACGCTCAAGACGAAACGACAAGAAATATACGGAGCTGACAGAACCGATCGCGGCAATAATGACCAAGGTCCAGCACCTCCCATTTTTCAAGTGGCCGTCAAAGATGATAGGGCCTCCCGACACACGGAGGTGGGACAGACGATGCGAATACCACAAAGATCACGGCCACGAAACCGAGAGCTGCTATGCACTGAAGGATCATCTGGAAGAATTGGTGCAGGATGGTCGGCTACAGCAATATGTTAGCAAGGGAAGGCCGACTAAAGCATTAGCCCTGAGACAGGATTCACCTCCGCTTGGCGTGATCCATATGATCTACGGTCTGCCGACCACCCCGATCGTCCATACGATCCAATCGCACCCGGCTCCCCAAAAACATAACAAGCCAACCGGCAGCCCCAGTGAAGCCCCGACGATTGGGTTCGACGACTCCGACCTCCTCGGAATGAAGGCCAGCCACGTCGACCCTTTGGTCGTCAAATTACGCGTACGTCAATTCAGCGTTGAACGCATCCTCATAGACCCAGGGAGCGCTGCTGAAATCCTGTACTACAAAGCTTTTGTAGAACTCGGCCTTAACGAGTCGGATCTGTCACCATCGTCCCAGCCGCTGTTCGGCTTCAACGCGAATCCAGAGTATCCGCTGGGGAAGGTCGTGCTGCCGGTTCGGGCGGGCTCAAAAACGGTCGACACAGAATTCTTGGTTGTAAAGCTTCCATCGCAGTATAATGCCATCATAGGCCGCCCCTGGTTGCACGTCATGAAGGCCGTCCCAGGCACCTACCATCAGCTTATGCGCTTCCCAACAGACCGCGGCATTGAAGAGATCCGTGGCTCGCAGCAATCCACACGAATGTAGATTTTATGCAAATTCATCTACAGACCCAACTTGTGGGACCTGATGCTTGTACTGGAACTTCATTTTAATGAAAACGGATTTTGTTTGCCTGACCTTCAACCCAATTGGGGCCGAATAAGTCTCCGAATTCGGAGCGCCCTTTCGATGCACGTCATCTGGGGCCGAATAAGCCTCCGAATTCGGAGCGCCCTTCGTGGATATCACGATTGGCCAAATCAAGTCTCCGGATTCGGAGCGCCCTTTCGATGCACGTCATCTGGGGCCGAATAAGCCTCCGAATTCGGAGCGCCCTTCGTGGATATCACGATTGGCCAAAACAAGTCTCCGGATTCGGAGCGCCCTTTCGATGCACGTCATCTGGGGCCGAATAAGCCTCCGAATTCGGAGCGCCTTTCGTGGATATCACGATTGGCCAAAACAAGTCTCCGGATTCGGAGCGCCCTTTCGATGCACGTCATCTGGGGCCGAATAATCCTCCGAATTCGGAGCGCCCTTTCGTGGATATCACGATTGGCCAAAACAAGCCTCCGAATTCGGAGCGCCCTTCGTGGATATCACGATTGGCCAAAACAAGTCTCCGGATTCGGAGCGCCCTTTCGATGCACGTCATCTGGGGCCGAATAAGCCTCCGAATTCGGAGCGCCCTTCGTGGATATCACGATTGGCCAAAACAAGTCTCCGGATTCGGAGCGCCCTTTCGATGCACGTCATCTGAGGCCGAATAAGCCTCCGAATTCGGAGCGCCCTTCGTGGATATCACGATTGGCCAAAACAAGTCTCCGGATTCGGAGCGCCCTTTCGATGCACGTCATCTGGGGCCGAATAAGCCTCCGAATTCGGAGCGCCCTTCGTGGATATCACGATTGGCCAAAACAAGTCTCCGGATTCGGAGCGCCCTTTCGATGCACGTCATCTGGGGCCGAATAAGCCTCCGAATTCGGAGCGCCCTTCGTGGATATCACGATTGGCCAAAACAAGTCTCCGGATTCGGAGCGCCCTTTCGATGCACGTCATCTGGGGCCGAATAAGCCTCCGAATTCGGAGCGTCCTTCGCGGATATCACGATTGGCCAAAATAAGTCTCCGAATTCGGAGCGCCCTTTCGGTGCAGGTCACCTTGGACCGAATAAGTCTCCGAATTCGGAACTTCTTTTGGTACACGACACCTTCCGGCCTAATGAGGGTCGAATGCTCCTCCCGACCGGCCAAAACAAGTCTCCTGATACGGAGCCCGTTTTAATCAACCAAGCCAGAATCACTAACGTGACTTCCCGGACAACATGCCTTAGCCGGCCCGGGAATACAACGATTGTCAAACTCCCAATCCGCCTAAGGCAGGGGCCGACCCCTGCATACAGGAAAAATGTTTAAGCCACAACAGTTCTGATGGCAAGCTAACAGCAAACTATTAAAGCATATGAAGTAAAACACATGAAATAACACTCTTTATTTAATGACACTTTTTATTCGATTAAAAAGTTGTTACATCGACGCAACTGCGTTCGAACATTACAATATCTATTTCTAACTTCTAAGACAAACGAATCCATCGATCCAAGGTCGCATCCGCGCCCGAATCGCAATCCCCCCGGGCCTCTGACACCATCGACAATGTCAAGGCCAAGATCCAAGACAAGGAAGGTTTTGGGGAGCGGTCGCTGTATCTCCTTTCGGGACGATCTGCTTCAGTAACTTGGAGACTGACGAGTTTCCAGTTCCTCCTTTCACCGGTCCACCTCCCACACCGGAGAATCCTCCGCCGCAAACCAACGGAACGCCAAGTTCGGCCGGAAGCTGAGCCCCTGCAACTATCATCACGTTCTGATGACGAGAACTATCGATCTGCATTATCCCATACAATAGCCGCTGGGGAACTAAATAGGTTTGATCGCATAAGGGCCTTGTCGTTTTTATTCTCAGTAATGGCCCCGATCTCGAGGCCCAAATCTCGAAGTAATTCTTATCAGCGTTAAACCCCACGAGACAGGCGTCGATCAACATTCTCCATGACTTAGTTAAACCAACAGTTGACTAAAACGCGCAAGGGCTAGAACCATCTATCCCAATCGGCTAGACATGCGGCATTTGTGCCGTCTTGCAAACAAAAACAAGAATGCCGATACCCCTCCGTTCCCTGGCTCATGGCTTACCCAAATTTTAAACATGCAATGGTTTAATTCTAAATCAAACGGCCATTACATGGAGGCCGATCAATCCAACCAATCGGCGCATCGAATTGAAACGCCGAGTCCGATTGGTGTATTTACGTCTAGCCAAACATTTATGCAATAAAATTAAACACGCGTACGCCGAATGCGGGAGAGAATTTGATATTTCCCATAAAGCATCTCTTATTAAACATCAAGAAATTACATAATTACGAACGCGACCAGCGTCCGAACCATACAACGAATACATATTATACGGCATCACCCTCATCCTCACTCTTTTCAACCTCAAAAGCAGAAAACGGAAAGTCCTTCTTGCGGAAGCGAGGCGACGCCGCATCAATTCCTGCCAGGCGAAGAGATTCGGCAACTTGAGTTGCCCTGATCCAACCGTGCCTAAACCCACGATTTTCACATCGGCAAACCTCTTCGGCGAGCTTTTCCTTGGTCTTTTGAATTCCAACCAGCCGCCCTTCGTGAAAACCTTTTTCATAGGACCTCCCCTTTGCGGACTCCAAGGCGAACATACTCGCCGTATCCCGATCGGCAATGGCAGCGCTTATAAGCCGACTGGTAACCCTCTCTTCAACGATTGGGTTCACCTGCCCTGCTGGCTGTGCCTGAGCTGCCTTGATCGCCCCTAACTCACGTTCAGCCGCCTCTGCTCGAGCCTCCAAACTCCGGATACGCTCTTCCTTTTTCGCCATTTCTCGGCGGGCGGCGCGCAATCGCATGCCGACTTCGTAAGCCGTATAGAGTCCTTTCACCGCCCCATGTATACCCTCGCGAAACACTTCGTAGTCCTGACGACCAATCATCGACTGCTGAACTTCAGGAGGAAATATTTGTCGAGCGAACTCGACCGCCACATCTGGATCTCGCACGATCGAATCCGCTTCGGTCATGGGCTTATTCTTCACAAACACTGCAAAACTCAACGGGCACGGAGTCGCGTCTGATTTCCTTTCGACACGAGCGTGTGGCAACCTCCCTTGAGACTGCCTGTCTCGTCTGGGCGACCTGCTTCGACGTCGAGGAGATCGACGCCCCTCTCTACTCATAGAGCTCTTGCTCCCCGCGCACAGGGGCGCGCCTCAATGTTCACTCCGACTCATATCGCCACCCAGCTCAGCCAATGTCTTCGCTTCCCCTTTGCTGTTAAAAAAACGTTTGTTCGACATTCGCACAATCGACTTCCCTTCAGGAGTTCGAACACAGCACCTACCAGACTCTTTAAAGCTGTCCCTTCGAACACAGTACCTACCAGACTCTTTAAACACTCGCAAAGGCAACGCGATCGAGGCAGGTTCATTAATTACAAACCCAATCGCCCGACGCCGAATGGGATGACGGCAGGGCAGGTGGTTGGTTCAACCTGCTCACAGGTTGCCTGGAGCTAGGGCAGATTCATCAATCTATTCGGCTCGAGTGCCCCAGTCGGCCCAAGATCAGTAGGCAGTGAAATTGCAAATGCCGATTTTGATAGGATACGTATTGAATCCTATCAAAATTGTTCGGCCAAGGTATCCAGCCGGCTTGCGAATTGAATCCAAAGCGCCCTTATCATGAGCCCACTGGGGCAAGGGCAGATTCATCAATCTATTCGGCTCGAGATGCCCCAGTCGGCCCAAGATCAGTAGGCAGTGAAATTGCAAATGCCGATTTTGATAGGATACGTATTGAATCCTATCAAAATTGTTCGGCCAGGGTATCCAGCCGGCTTGCGAATTGAATCCAAAGCGCCCTTACCATGAGCCCACTGGGGCAAGGACAGATTCATCAATCTATTCGGCTCGAGTGCCCCAGTCGGCCCAAGATCAGTAGGCAGTGAAATTGCAAATGCTGATTTTGATAGGATATTTATTGAAACTGCAAGAACCCGGTTCTTGCGGATATATATTAAACAAACGATATTGCATGTACGGCTTGTTCAGAAGAGTTCTAGATAAAAATCACCAATGCCACAGTAAAATTTATCCATTCAGACCCACTACCCCAACCGGCACACAAAAGGCAATTCTTTTCACGAACCCCCTGGGGTACGGGCAGGCTCACCGATTAGGGTTTCCCCACAATACATGCAATTCCATTTTACCAAATGCATTGACAAAACATAGAACTCTTTCATTAAAATTAAGCATAGAACCGTCTTATACAAAGTGTGTGGTGGCAGCAAAAATTAATACGTATTGAAATTACAAGGAAATTTTCATTAATAAATTGCGCGCAGATGCTAACCAATTTATACATGAAAACTACCAACGTACTATCCAAAAGAAGAAAAACAACAAAGACAAAAAAGAAAACGACGCCCGCTCGGTAAACGGCTCCCAGATCACTCGTCGGTATCGGATCCAAGCGGCTCAACATCCACCTGCTCATAAGGAATTGGCAAATCCAATGTAACCTCAGCGGCAGCAAGGGCTTTGAGCCACCCATGCTTGAACCCGCGATTCTCAAATTTGGCCACTTCTTCAACATACTCCGACAAAGCGGCACCCCTCCCTGCCTCAAAGGCCTCCGATTCGGCTTTCTCGCGGGTCGCCTTAAGCTCGTCTAATTGAGCCTCCGCTTCAGCAAGTGCTTTCTGAGAAAGCTTGAGCGATTCCTCGCTCGTATTTGCCCTGCCTTCAGCATCAACACGAAGCTGTTCGGCGACTCGAACCCTCTCTTTCTCCGCTTCGGCTCGCGCGCTCTCCATTTCAGCCCTCATAATTTCGAATTCCGCCCTACTTCTCTGACCCTGCAGCTCTGTTTGCAAATGGTCAATTCTCCCGAGAGCATCACGCAGGCGGCGGCCCAAGTCGGCGACCCTTCCGATCGTCTGCAAAACAATTCGGTGTAATTAGACGCCCTTAAACAAACAACAAGGAAACGAGGCTGACCTACCAGAAGTGCCGATTGAGCAGTTAAGGCAACGGCCATGACATCAGGCACGGCACCGAAGGCTTTGCTGTCAGCTGGCAGGGAAATTGAAGCCGCCAGGCTAAGAGCGACGGCCGGATCCTCGCTGGCCGAAGCATCGGATAAAATCGGCGTGCCCCTGATCTTCGGCTGAATAACGAACGGAGCCACCACGACCGGTTCTTCAAGTCGAGGCCGTTTACTACCAGGGCCGGCTTCTGAAGTCGCTTCTCCTTCGGCATCGCGTTTTTGGCCTTGCTCCGAAATTAGCTGCCCCTGATCGGCCTGTTCTCCACCCTCCTTTTCCTTGACGGACACGGCAACCTCAACCGTGCCCTCAAAAACGGCTACGAATGGCTTGATCAAGCTAGGATTAGATTCGGCACATTCAGCCTTCTGTCGGGCGGCCAAGCGCTCAGCATTTCTTTTGCGCGCCATCTGCGTTAAGCTCTCCTTCGCCATATCCTCAGAAAAATCGCCGGGTAGATCCCCCAAGTTCGCAAAAGTATCCCCAGAGAAATCTGCTCGTCCTGAGGTGAATGGTTGAGGGGCCTCGGATGCCGAGCGTACGGCCTCGCCGCCCTCGACCCCTTCAGTAGATCCTCCAGCCGGATCGGCACTCACCTCTACGGTCTGCTCGACGTCTTCCCCCGAATCAGAATCTGCGAGACCGATCTGCCGAAGATTTCTGAAGCTGGGAAAGATAAGGGCCGAGAGCTGTTGGTCGCCCAATGGAATCGGAATGTTATCTGCAGCCGAAAAAGTGGTGTAAGTGGGTTCGTACCGAAGGAGGATATGGGCGGCCCTCCCCTGTTTTTGTACGTTTGGGCGGCCAAAATACGTCAATGCAGTCTCAATTTCCCTAAGAACTGCGTCGTCAACCGAATTCAAAATTTTCTTCAACCTATTACCTGCAGAAGATAAAAAGCGATCTAAGAAAAAGAAGCCGAATAAGGAATAGGCCAACAAACATAAGACATTGCGTGTCAACCTGGTTCACCCTTACGCCTGGGAATAGGGTCCAGGCGATCCTCCCCCTCGGCGAACTCCCAATTACCTCGGACGTTGACCATCACGTCGTCAACTCGCTTACCAGAGCTGGCAAGCATAGTCACTAAATGATGGTCAGTATCTTTGGCCCTGAGAAAATATCGCCCCAGCCGACCAGAGGATTTGGCTAAGGCGTAACAATGCCGAATGGCCGGAATCCCGAGGTTAATTCTAAGGCGTTGATTCAACTCCACAACCCCCATGATGATTCGAAAGAAATTTACATTGGGTTGAGAAGGGATCAAGTCCCAATAGCGGAGAACGGCCCTGAGAAGTGGGTGTAAGGGGAAGCGAACTCCGCCCTCCGCAATGGACAAAAGAGGGAATACAACCGTGTTTTGATCTTCCCTCTCCATGTCGAGAGCGTTGTCCGTGACGAGGGACAGATGAACGTCGTCAGGAATAGAAAAATGCTTCCGGAAACCAGAGATACGATCCTCGGAGAGGAGGTCTTTTAAGTGTTTTGCCATTCTAGCGTAATCAAGTATTCGCCGAGGCTAAAAACAGCAAAAAGAAAATAGGGTTACAATGAAGGGAGAAGAAGACTTACGAAAAACGGATGAGACAAAGGAAGGCAGGGAGAGGTTGCAGAAAACGCGAGCCACAGAGGGATATGCACTGGCGATCCAAAAAGCTCAGGAGACCGACGAAATATGAATTCGAAAGGACTAAAGTTTCAAATCACAATAAATGCTGAGATATACGAATAGAGCGGGAAAGTGTAATGATGAGCAAAAAAGGCGTGCGCCTCCTGACGTATTGGGACACGCAAGGCCGCCCGATGATAAACTTTTTCGAATTCCGAGCCAAACACACCGATTTAACTGCCGGTTAAATAGGGGGTTCGGGGGGCAATTGTGGTAGCCGAATATTCAGTAAAGGTAGAGGAGTAGTATCTCGGCCTCTAGGCGCCAAACGGGCAAAAATCTCGAAGGGGTGATCGGCCGAATACGATGACTAGGCCGAATAGGATAAAGCCCCTGCAGCCGAGTGTAAGGAAAGGTAATGATTGAAAAAGTAGGCCCAGGTCCCGAGGATCAGAAGAGACGAGTATAAATACAATGGTAGTGGATCAGAAAAGGTATGTAAGAAAACACTTCTATAAACTTAGTAAGCAAGCTTTCTGAAGGAGAACTGACTTGTCCGTCGGAGTGCTAATTCCGGCACCCCCGACCGGAGTTTGTATTTTTGCAGGTGACTAGCAGAGGATCGTTGACGTCTTCCAGGATCTGAAGAGTATTTCCAAACCACATTCACCACAGATGACTACATGATGGATCATGGTTATAAGTTGAATTAGTTATCATTGTAGTAGTTGATTTAATACATTAGTTATTGGATTGATTTAAATTTTTGGGGATGAAATTCTTTAAGGGATGGATGTTATAATGATTCTGGTTTAGACCCAACCCGTTCATTGTTTTGGAATCGAGATTCCTTGTCTTGAACGGTTGTTCATGTCTTTATTCATCTTAATTCTACTTGAGTTTGGTTGTTTGGGTGTTGTTGTTGCATTTGGAACAGGTTGGGAGTTAGTTTTTCAAAAGAGTCATTGCCCAAATTTTGGTCTGTTCGCTCGAGCGGTCTTTCTTGCGCTTAAGCAGTCTTTGAGATCTCCCAATATTTTTGCAGGTCTGCAAAACTTCTGAGAGTGTGGTGTTCTTCGCTCGAGCAATATTTTTTGCATTTGAGCGGTCATAGCTCAAGTGGTCTGCTTTTGTCTACAAAACTTCTGGGAGGGTGTCATTGTGCGCTCGAACAGTATCACTTATCCTGTCTGTTCACTCAAGAGATGTTTTGGTAACTCGAGTAGTCTGCTCGTGTATCAGTTTGGAAAAGTGACTTTTTGGATCACTTTTTCATCTCTCTCTCTCTCTCTCTCTCTAAACATTTCAAAACCCTAAATCTAGACGTTCTTTCTCTAGTTATTGATTTCAAGCCTCAAATACACCCAATCCATTGATCTCTCCACCCCTGTTCTTTGTAGAAAAAGGTAGAGTACACCGAAGGCTTCGTTCTAATCGGGGCAAAGTTCAATTTCGGCTCCATCCAACTTCAACCTTTGCTCTCTCTTGTCTTCTAACTTTGAGATAGGGATTTCTTCAACCTTTGGTATGGTTTTTAACTTAGTTATTTGTCTATTTAAAGAATCTCAAGATTTCGGGGGATTTTAAATAAAACCTAGGGTTTGATTTTGAAATTAAAAGAGGGGTTTTCAAGTGAAGTATTGGAAATGATTGTGGGAATGTGTTTATAGTTGAGCTATGTTAAAATGACGTATTTTTGTACTTGAAATTGATTTTGGAAAGAAAATGGTTTTGTTCTAAAACCATGACTATTTGGCTTGAGAAGGAAAATGGAAAATGGAGAAATGGAAAATGAATGTTGGATTTGTAAGATTGGAACAAATGTGGATGTTGATGAGAATGGTGGAGTTGGCACTACAACAAAATTAGGTTTTTACGACATCACATCAATGACATACAATAAATGCAACCTATAGTTTCTCACAGTTACTTTCTTTTTTTGCATGGCGTAAATAATATTCTTACCACAGCATGTCTATTGTGTAAGTTGTTAATGCTAATAATGGTAATTTTTTTACAGCTTGCAATGTTAGCCGTAAATAAAACTTTCTATGACATGTAAATGGCATGCCATTAATACATCAACTATATACAACACACGTATGTTAGCCGTTAAACATATTTCATTTTTCACGACGCACAATTTATGTCGTGAATGGTATGACCAAAAATAAAAAGTGCCAAAATGAATTACGATGTGGTGCCAATGATCAAAAATATATTAGAATTTTTTTTTTTTATCAAAATATATACAAAGTGTTTGGCTTCTAATTTGGCTCAAAAGGAAGATAGAAAGCTGTAAATCAGATAACTTAGAAGAGAGTGAGAAGAGAGAGGGTTCGAAGGGAAGACTGGTTCAGTGGCGCGAGATTTCGAAGGGGAACGATCGATGGCAGCAAAGATCGACGATTCGGTGAGACTGGTTCAGCAGAAGCAATGCTTGACGGTTTGAGACTAGTTCGATGACTCGACGATTCCACAACGAGACTGGTTCTTCTCTTATTTTCCATCTGGGAAAAATCTCAGGTATATTCGGATCTCTCTCTCTCTCTCTCTCTCTCTCTCTCTCTCTCTCTCTCTCTGCATTCACTCTATTTATGATTAGGACTGTTATGTGGTTAAATATCACTATCTGAGTTGTGCATATTAGGTTCATGATTTGCTCAGTTAATATTCATCTTCTTAGCCATCCTGATCTGTATGGATGCTTGGCTTGCTTGCTAGCTCTATTTGCTCTACCAGTATTCTAAGCACACTCCTTAGTGCAGTAGGGGTGTTGTTGTTTTCAGCTTGGTAGATCAGATTCGTATCTTGGTGTTTTAGTGTTAAGGGGTTAAGCTTTGTTATGTAGCTGGGGCTTTAGGTTGTTATCAGTGTCTGTTGTCTTGTTTGCTTAGGGTGGTATATGTTATTGTTATTTTGTTGTCGTGTTTTGTTGTTGTGTTGTTTGTTGGAATCTCTCCAACTTAGGCCTAAGTATGGCTGTGTTCTTCCTAGAATTTTTATCCTTAGGATTTTTTTATTATTATTATCAAAAATTAGCATAAATTCGGTGATTAAAATCATGTTTTTCTTTTTTCTTTTTAACTGAAATTAGCAGAAATTTTGGTTAGCTTCTTTTGGTTTTCTTTTGTTTTTACAATATTGAGTTGGTTGATAGTCATATGGGAATCGATCAGTTGATCAAAGATGATAAACATTATGTGATTAAATGTAGTTACTGGAGTTAAATGTAGTTACTAGACTTCCTTTTATTTCAAAAGTTGTTTTCACTGGTCTGAGCTAGTGGTGTTCCTATATTTATTGTTGTTGCTACCTGTCATTGCTATGTTGTTTACATACATTGCTATCCTATGTTTTGTGCATTGTGAATATGACGCACAAAATGTAATTACTAGAGTCAAATATTTCACCAAAAACACAATATTTATTGTTGTTGCTACCTGTCATTCCTATATTTTGTGCGTCGTGAATATGAGAGGTGTTTGAGCCTTCTTCAGATAAGTAAAATATTTCACCAAAAGCACAAGGGTGCATTCAAGTCCACATGAAGGTTTCATGGATAAGAAGAAAGCTATAAGAACCCTATCTAAACAGCTCCATTGGGGAGGGGGTATTGTGTGTGTGTGAGTGTATGTATATATATCCAAGAATTGATTCTTTCTTCTTCTTCTTCTTTTTTTATAATTTTTTTTGTGGTATTTTCAAGTTTACATAATTGGTTACTAGTTTTGACATATCAATTGTCATATGAAAAACTACTTTGTTTGTCATCTTGAGGAGATTGTTAACCTATCTATGTTGCTGTAGAATTCTTTGATGTTATTTGTTTTTAGGAGCCTTATTTACTGGGATTTGCTTTTCTTTCTTTTTAACTTTGTGTTAGTAGAACATTCACAATTTGTTTTCTATGTTTTCTACACTTTTTTATCCCATCCTTCCTAAGTGTTATCAACGTTAATAAATATTTTTTTGATGATCAAAAAAAAAAAAAAACGCTTTGACATTATTACTTCACTAGTTTTCATTTGTGGCCTTGCTATGAGCCTATAAGAGTATAAATGAGTGATGTAAATATTTTTTTTAGGAGCTATTTCATTTCATATATGTTCTTGAATGATAATCCTTGATTATCATAACTTAGTTTTTTGGTTGTATTGATCAACATTATATCTTGTCCATTTTGGCTTTTATTTGTACCTAGTTATTTTGGACAAATTGGTTTTATGAATGATTTGATTCATGAGGCAAGCTGGTGCTGGAATCAATTTTTCGAAGAGTGTCAGAATAGGGTAAGTTTTCTGTTATATCAATTTGAGTAGTTTGATGGAACATTGAGCTTTTACTAGAGTTTATCATTTGTGAACTAATCATTTCTTTTTTTGGTAATGAGGTTATCCAAGGTATCTCCCTACCCTAGCACTCTTAACACACTACACCAGACCTTAGCAACACATGATCTATAGACTAACCAGAGCAGTTTACAGAAGCAACATATATCAACAATTCTAGGTGACACTATCTTCCGCCATACTAATAGATCGCAAGTAGTGATTATTATTTTTTTTACATTGTGAACCAACAGAAAACTTGGAACTCATAACCAAATGATATAATCTACTCATGGAAACTACAAAAAATAATCATCATTTGCATAACTCTGCGACATTCTATCATGAGTTTGATTGTGCCCTTAAAGACATCCAATGATCTTATAATTTCTCCTCTTCTTTTTCCCAAGGATAAAGTTCTCTATTATTACTTAACTTCTATCCAATGCTCTCTTTCCTTTAATGGCCATGACATTAGATATAACTTTTCTTTTTCTTTTTTTTTTCTTCCCTTTTTCTTCTTCTTCTTCTTCTTCTTCTTTTTTTTTTTTTTTTTGTAATTACTAGACTAAGCTGCTCGTAATGACAAATCACCTACCCATTTTAGAATTTGTCCCAGCACTAACTATTAATTTAAACCTCTATTTTATCATATTACTAAATATTCTCTCCTCCCTAACAATTATATAATGTCATACCAATCCTTGATACCTTCTTTGAATTAAATGTCTTAGGTAGCCATGAATTTTGCTCCACGTTGTAATTTTCATACATAACTTTTCTTTACAGCACTAGCATAATTTGTAATTTTTAAGTGATCCAATACCCATCTCACCAAAATCTCTCGATCTAGTCACATTGTCCCATTCAATCAGCCTAAGCTTTCTTTAATCCTCCTTGTCTCTCATATGTAAGAAGCTACACTGAAATTTCTCCAACTCATTAGCCACACATAAGGAATCTCAAATAGAGACAAAAAGTAAACTGGTAAATTACCAAGTGCAAATAGGATTAATGTCATCCTATTTAACCTTATGATGTAAGTTTAAATTTTTGTTATTGATAATATTAATAATAAGAACTTGATTTTCTTTTGCCTTCTTAAATGTAGGTTGTTGAAGATGGATATTATGATCTTGCATGAGTGCTGATTAGATATGAGCAGAAGGCTTATTCACTTTCATATTCAACTGCATTAATCTTAGAATTACAGATTGTCATTGGTTATGCAACTAGTCACATCAACATCTCTAGGATATTGTTCAATTTGGGATTGACTTAGTTTTGTTTTTTTTTTTTTTACTTAGTTTCACCTTTAAGTATGAAAAATGCTAGAGGCCCCAAATGTTTTACCAAATATTCTACCAAATGTCTCACATGGGTGTGGGACCCACACCATGTGGGTCCCACACCTATTTAAGACATTTGATAGAACATTTGGTTAAACATTTGGAGTCCCTAGCATTACTCATATATATAAATTTTAAAGAATTGATGTATGTGAATTGTTGAATTGATGTGTGTGAATATTATTTATTGCTTAAGCAATAAATAATTTATTATTGAAAAATAATTTGTTATTTGTGATGGTAGTTTTTGCCATCCCAAATACCAAATTATTATTATTTTTTAAACAATTAGATCTTTTACCTACACAACTATTTGTCACTGAAAGTCTACTTTCGCCAATGGATATTGCGTCGCCAAAAGTAATACTTTTGCCGATGCAATTTGGGTTGGCAAAAGTGCCACATAATCATCTTATTTGAGTCATTTTTGTCGACGCAAGTTAAAATAGTGACGATTGATGAAGGCTTTTTCCAACTAAGATGCTTGTTACTAAAGGCATCACTTTTATCGACATAATCATATTTCGTTGGCAAACATTTTTCCCGAGCACGCCTTTGCCGACGGGTTGCCAACACAACTTTATGGGTCGGTAAAAATTTTGCCAGCGATATTTTCCTTTTGCCAACACATTTTGTTGTGTGGGCAAAACTGCTTTTTGTTATAGTGATGGTAAGGAAATTGCAAGACACTTAATCAAGCATATGATTACATAATATTTTAAACTCATGTAATAGTTTTCTTAAAACATGACTGGGATTGGGATGATGATGAGCTTGTTTCTTTAATTTCCAAAGAGAAAGAGACCCATTTGGATCAGAGTGTTTTGAACTCAGACGAGTCTTTAATGGTGACAATGAGAGAATCTATTAAGTGGATTTTAAGGGTCATTGCTCACTATGGTTTCACTGTTTTTGACCACTATTTTAGTTGTTAACTACTTTGATAGATTCATTTCAAGACTTTTATTTCAGAGAGAGAAGCCATGGATGAGTCAACTTGTTGTTGTTGCTTGTCTCTCCTTAGTTGCCAAAGTTGAGGTGACCCAAGTGCCCCTTCTTTTACCTCCAAGTATGTGATATTGTATTGCTAAATATGCAATGTGGGTGTTTTTGAAAATGTCTCACTGAATGATTTTTGGGCATTTTATTGTCATTGATTTATTTCTTTGTGTTGTGATTAGGTGAAAGAATCAAAGTTTGTGCTTAAAGCCAGGACAATCTAGAGAATGGAGCTTCTTTTGCTATATACTCTTCAATGGAAGATGAATCCTATGACCCCACTTTCATTTGTTGATCAAATTGTGAGGAGGTTTGGATTTAAGACAGATTTGCATTTGGAGTTTCTGTGAAAGTATGAGCGCTTTCTTCTCTCTGCCATCACTGGTAAGAAAATCAAACATCTCTCAGTTCACCATTGCTATAAATAAGGTAGAGAAATGTTAAAAATTTGGTATTGTTTACAGATTCAAGGTTTGGGTGTTATCTTCCTTCTATATTGGCTGTTGCAACAATGTTACATGTTATCATGGAGTTTGAGCCTTCTAATGTATTGGACTGTCAAAATGAGCTTATGGATGTAATCAAAATGAGCAAGGTTTGTACATTACTCATATGGGTAAATTTTCTATAGCATTATTAATTACCTTAATTTTTTCTTCAATTCATTAGGCTATTTTATGTTTGCTTTCATGATAGTTGCATGGTTAGAATCAAACTAGGAATGGTAGATCTAACTTGGACAATGCCAAATGCAAATTGTTGAATTGGGATGGGACAAAGGTGGTGGTTGCAGGAAGGCACAATTGCATTAACAAATTCTAAACAATTGATACATCATGTGCCTCTTGGCCCTCGTTGTTGCAAAGTATGGGTTAATCATGTCAAAGTCAATGTACCTTTTGTTTAGAAACTTATATATGATATAGTTTTTGGACGGTTTAGAACTTTTTGGACAATTAGAACTTAAGGATAGTTCTTTTTGGATGATTTTGAATTAAGGTTAGTTTTTGGATATTTGGAATGTATAGACAATTGTTGAATGTTCATAACTTATGGATATAGTTTCTTTTTTATGCTTGAAACAATATTTTGGTGGTTGATTGATGTTTTGTGAAGCTTGTTTGTTATGTTTGTTAGATTATACAGAACAGGTCAAATAAAACCTACCGAATTAAAATATAAAAAAAAAAAAAATACTACATATTCTAAGACAGGCATAATAGGTCATTGTATTACATATTTTACGACAAGTAATAAGAGCTGTGAATTGTCCCAGGAATTAATGGGGTGCAAAAATAGTTGTAGAAAAATCAAACACACACAAGATCCGCTGTTAAAGGGTTTTTAACGGGGTACAAAAGTAGTTGTAGAAAAATTAAACACAACGCACAAATTCTCTATTAAAGGTTTTTCAACGACATACAACGACATGCTATTGAAGTGAATGACTTTCCCTAACTGATCATAATATTGCTTTACCTTGGGCGTCATAGAATCATATCCACGACATGTATTTGGGATGGTAAACACCCAAATTTGATGTAGTGTGGATATGTAATATCACTCCTATTTGAAAATGATGGAATTATGTTTTTATTTGGAAATTATCTGTTTCAATAGAGATAACTGTTTTGGGCTATCGGTGGAGGATATCTTTAATTGTTATAGAATTTTCATGAAGATTAGGTAAATTGAAACTAATTTCTCATACATATTGCATTGAGCATTGTTGGATACTTAAACATTGAAAATGTTTTATTTTGAGAAAAATGGGTGAATACCTTAGTGAATCTGGGTAGGGGATGTGGTTGTGGTTATTATGTTGGCTTGTATGTCCCTTGTGAAAGTCCAGAAACCCCGCGCGGTTAGGTGCTGATCCTTCCAGTTAGTATCGGTAAAATGGCTTTGGTAGTGCTTGTATAACCTACTGGCAGACATGTACCTACAGATTCCTAGTGTCTTGTATCCATTGCCCTATTTTCTGATGTTAAGAGTTAATTTCATGAATTGAATTATAATCTGGTATTGCATCGTTTTGAAAAGGAAATGTGGAATGTTTGACAAATGGCATTGCATGTACATGCACCTTATGATTTTGTTAAGATTCATACACTGTATTAGAGTATCTTTACTGAGTTTTTTCTCACTCTATGTGGAAAACAACTTTCAGGTGCTAATGATATGCCTCCGCCAAGGACATATCTTGAGAGGACTTGGAGCTGAGAGCTTCATTTTGTTAATTATTGTAGTTATTTTTGTATAAGTCTTGGGCTTAAACTATATTCAGTTAAACTCACTTTTGTTGCACCTAAGTATTGTCTTGGAAAGGTGTAGCCATTAAGGCATTAATTTATATGTTTAACTTTTATTCCATTTTGTTCGCATGTAGCATATGCTATAGATTCAGGGTTAGGGCTTATGAATGTATATTCGCATATGTCGCCTTTTGTACAATTAACTGATATCAATGGAAGGTTATCATTCAGGATGTATTGTTATTTATTAAATAACATGGGATGGTTTATTGTTATTATTGTCGAGGCGTTACATAGCACGCTTGCCTCGACAATGCTTTCCCATATTACGTCTTTTTGGACCAAGGTTACCAACGACACCGCCACGTTTTCCTTGTCTGTTGCACTTAGGCCTGAAGTTCTGACGCCGCCCTACTTGGGCAACAAGGACAGTGCTGTGGTGCGACCCCAGGTGCTCCACCTCAAGCCCAAATTGCTAAAATTTCAAAATAAGAGCATGCAGCTCGATTGCAGGTGTGGTCTTATAGGTAATATTCAGTTGATTCCATATGTCATGAGCAATAAGGTTTGTCTCAAACTCCCCCGTGAGATCATTGTGCATGCTGCTAAGCATAGTGTAATGCTCGCATCAATCTCTCTTGACCTAATTCTGATGGGTCTCTGTGTCATGACAATATTAGGCAATGGTCTTTTCTTCAAATCATATCTTAAGGGTGGTCAATTTTTCTATGACTTCTTGTTCATTAAGAAAATGTTGAATTTCATCTTTGGTGAGGTCAGTGACAATATTCTTAGATGCCATTTCACTACATTAATTGCACAGAGTTTGACATTACTTTCAAAATTTTATTCCCAAAAACACAATTGATATGCAATATTTCTACTTACATAGAGAGATCAAAAATTTCGCTAAGCTCATAATCATCTCCCTCTATATGAGCTAAAATATGGTGCCCAATTAATTTTGAATAAAATTATGTAAGACACAAAACCATCTCTTATTTTCAGAACATCAAATCATGCATAATTTATTATGAGTCCAAAAATGCGCCATACAATTTTGTGCATGGGCTCCACTTGAAGCCCTGCTGGTAATTTGCTACAACATGTTAAGGCAACCTTGAAATATATTGGTGACAGTGAAACACATCCCCTTACATAGCTATGGAAAAATACATCCAAAAAATAAATAATTACAACCCAAAAGTATCCTGATACATTGATTCTAATATAAAAAAATAATAATAACTTGGGAATGCCACTTCACCAATACATTTGTGGGGTCTACCTCTAACAATACAAAAATAAATAAATAAACATGTGCACAAAAACTTACCAACATTACCTCCATCCATCCAAACATACATCAACAATAAATAAATGGCCAAAGAATGGAGGTCAAATTACAATTCCTACTAAGGAAAAGAGTATAGTAATCAATATTTAGGACTCAAAAATATATATTAGTTCTCAACTAATATGTATTAAACAATTAATAAATTAATTCTACAATTTAATAGCACAAAAATAAATACTAAAATAACCAAAAAGAATTAATAAATTTATGCATGATAATCAATAAAACAAAAAAAAACAAAAAAAATTCTAGAAATTTTCTTAATTTTTCTGCAATTTTTAGAATTATACTTTTTATTTTTTGTAATTTTTAAGATTAAGTTATATAGAAACATATGAGAATATCCAAAGAAAATTCAAAATAAATTAATTCTTAAAAACAGTGGTCAAACAGATTACACAGAAACATAGTACGAGTTGCTAGGACCACACATGCACAACGTGTGTCAAACAAGGGAACTGGGGTCACTGCTGTGCCAAAGGCACAGCAGTCACTGTTGTGGCTCATTTTGTTGTATATTATGAATTTAATTTTATAATCTGAACCGTCAATGTTGTAGGGTTTGTTGAGTACTTCATGTCTATCAAAAATCATATTAATCGGATATCAATAACTATATGATTGATAACCAAAAAAATAAATAAGAAGTTTTTCTTTTGAAAAATAGTATAAAAATATGCAATTCGATCATATAGTTATTGATATCCGATTAATATGATTTTTGGTAGACATGAAATACTCAACAAACCCTATAACATGAACGGTTCAGATTATAAAAATAAATTCATAATGTACAACAAAATAAGCCACAACAGTGACTGCTGTGCCAAAGGCACAGCAGTGACCCCCATTCCGTCAAACAAGTGTTTCGAGAAATGGCACGCACACCTTTACATGCTGACATCATCCGCTGATTGAATCCATGCTGCTATTGCTGACGTCACGATGACGTCGTGCCGCGTTGAGTTAACTTCCGCATGTTGTTGACATCATGCTGACATCAACCTCTGAATTCCTAGATTCTCTATTTTTTCCAGAATTTCTTTAAAATAGCGATTCTAACCCAAAAATCTTTGAAAAGCCATAACTTTTTCAATATAACTCCGATTAAAGCCCATTTTATATGGATGATGCTCATGAAGGGTACTTTCAAAATATGTAAATTTCAGTTATTGAAAATAAAATTTTTAACACTGATTTTTTAGTTAAAAAATCTACTATAATGGAATTTTATAAAAGCTAGGGTTTTCCAAAATACATTTTCAACACACCATAATATTTAACAATATTAAAATAGATAATATTAATTAAACACAAACAAAATAATCTATGACATGTAAATAACATGAGGAGAAAACAAGCAATATTATAGCTCTAATACCGATGAAGGAAAATATACGGGTAATCATATTACCTTATGGGAAAATGGTTTGGATTGGATGCTTGAATTACGAGCCTCGTTTGAAAAACTTTTCGGCAATTAAAAAGCTACCAGAGTTTCCTAATATTATATCCACACTCTGAATCCCTAGGTTCTATAATGGTGACCTAGGAGGGAAGAACAGAGAGAAATATTTTGCAGAGATTTTTCAGGTAAACTCTCATAACAATAATACGTATATTATTTTCTCTATATTAGATGTATAGAGAAACTTTGTTGATAAAGGTGGAACTATAGTCTCCCACAACAACTCAATCACCTCTTTAGATAATTCTCTTAATTATCTTATATTATAAATCATATGAATTATCTACGACCCATGTGGACACTCCATGGCTATGGGTCAGATCAAATCTGACCCAATTTCTAATAATAGTACTTTTATTTTATACAATGAGAGAGTGTTATGATGAACTTTTTTTAATGAGAGATTCATTTTTGTGATAATATAGAGGTTTGTCATTCGATTCGGGGTTATGCGAAGTAACTAATCTCTTAAACTCATTTTTGGTGCTTGGAATAGCTGTTGTAGGGCCTGATTTGTTTTCGTGCTTGGAAGGGCTGCTATAGTGACTGATCTGGTTTTGGTGCTTCCAAGGGCTGTTGTTTTAATCTTTCTGGTTTTTTTTGGTTTATTTTGCTCTGTTTTGCTTTGGTTGTTGGTCTCTCACCAACTAGGAGGTTGGAGCTTGTTATAACTCCACGCTCCTCTTTATTGATGTACTTATTCATATATTTCATCAATTAAGTCTTCTTTTTGCCGATTAAAGAAAACAAAAATCTCTTAAACTCATGTGGCCATATTTAAAAAATTGTTAGACAAGTAAAAAATTAGTTGGGCTCCATAGCCTCAACTAAGTAATCTATATAAATAAATAAAAGTTTGTAAGGGTATATTTTCATATATTTTTAAGACATTTTTTGTATATTTTTTAGCATTGAGTAATGCATGGGGATACTTGATAGCATTTGCTAATTTAAAATACATCCATGTTCATGTTTTTGTTAAAATTTTAAGATAATGAAACTTTTCTTGCTAGTTTAAGTCCTTAAGATTTGAAATTTTAAAAGTAACGGTGACATTAATGGTGAATCACCACCACCATCTACACCACGCCCTACTGCCTCTCACTCAAGATCATATTCACTACCACAATCTCTTAGCCTCCGTTACTCAACTTGATCTCATTCGCACTTAGACACCTTCGTTGACTTCAAGAAACTTGTTCTGTGATGACGATATGAAGCTAACTCCATTATTTCACCTAGTGACTTCAAAGTCTCTTTCAGCCTCCTTAACTCTCACTGCTTTTTCATATATTTCGATGACATGCTTAAGGTTGGTTAGAGCTGCTATGTAATCTCGTTTTGTCCAAAAAATCATATTTTTGTAAAATGACCATATTTCCTTAAACCCGTTTTATCGAAAATTAACTTTTTTTTGTCTCTGCCAAGGAGGTAGAAGTCTTATTGAGTTTGAATTGATGGATATTTTCAAAACCTTGACTTTTTTTTTGATTGGCAAAGAAAATCTTTATTGATGAAAGTATACAGAAGGATACAGGACATCAATAAAGAGGAGTTTGGAGCTAACTGAAGCTCCAAGCTCCAGTTGGTGAGAAACCAACAACAACACAAAAAGGAGCAGTAATGAAGCAAAACAAACTACAGATTAGCAAATTGCACTGAGCATAAGCACCAAAAACTGAGCAAAACACCTACAACAACTGGGCTTGAAACCATCCTGTTCAGAAAAGGAAATCAATCCTGTTTAAAAATAGAACCACCATCTGGGCTTGAAACACCAAACCACACCACTGATAAATCTGAACAACAAAAGAGGCTTAAGGAACAAAACCACTGTAGAGCAACTAGATCTATCTCCACACAGATTCAGAGCAAAATGGAACACACAGATTGAGACCAATCCACTAAACTGATAAATCTGGACAGCAAGGAAATAAATCTGGACACCCAAAACTGAACCACTGATGATTCTATGCCAGGAAGAAAATAGATTGAAACCCAGTACTACAACAGATAGAGTGCACAGATGCAAAGCTGGGTGAGGACATCTAAACCTAGAAATAACACATACTACACCTCTGGCCTTAGTTCAGAATTTCCACCCTTCAGAGTTTTCACACTGCAACACACATCAGATCTTCACACATATGCATAGCTTCATAGCGCAGGTGACAACACAACAAAACACAACAGCAAAGGCACACCCAACAACAAAGGCACACTACAGCAGTTCAGCCCATGCCACCTACCCCTCCCAAACACCTCCTAATTTGTCTCAGATTGGTTCCAAAATCCATTGCATCCCAAACACCACCAACGCAGCAGCCGAATCAGCCACATTCCTACTATCTGCACTACACTAGCAGCAGCGAAACGGCTTCAACCAAGCTGCATCACCAAAAAGCTGCACTGCATCCCAACAGAATACTACCATTGCAGTCCATACACTGCCAGCAGCCGAATCACCAAAAGCTGCACTGCAACCCAACAGAACACTACCATTGCAGCCCAAACACTACCAAAGCAACAGAACACCAAACCAGCAAAGCCAGAGCAAATCTGAGATGCAGGACTACACCCAGCAATCCAAACAGAACACCAAACCAGACTGCACCCTGCAACCTGCAGACCTGCGAAACTTAATCAGACTTTGATTCTGTCGAGATTGAATACAATGTCCTCCACAGAATGCTGCAAACCTCCAGAGCTCTGCTTGCACCACAACGCTATCCTCACTTTCACCAGCTCAGCCAACTCGAACCTATCAACACTCTTTTGATGAAAAAGACAATCATTCCTAGCTTTCCAAATTGACCACAACACAGCTACGGGAACAACTTTCCACAGTGGTTGTATCGCCTTTTTGAATTTATAACCAGCCCACCAATGCATGAGAGCCTCAACTGAACCTAAAATCACCCAGACCAGATCCCACCATTTCACCATGTCTGACCATAATTTCCAAACCACAGGACACGACAAAAACAAATGATTCATAGACTCCTCCTCTGACTTACACAGCAGGCACACTGTGTTAGCTTCAGAATTCAACACACCAAGCCTTTTCAAAAACACAGAAGTTTTAATTCTTTCTTTCCATGCTAACCAGCTGCAGAATTTTACCTTGGGTGGGGCAGAGTTCTTCCACAACATATCAGCAACACTTACGACTGGACCTTTTGATAGCATCCACCACTTCCAAGACACACCCACTGAGTAAGATCCTTAAGGATTTGCCATCCATAAACAAGAATCCTCTGCTTGGTCTGTGAGAACAAGTGTGCCCCTTAGTACCCCTTACAACCTAACGACCTCCTCTTCCTCCCAAGCAAACAGAGATCTACTAAATAGAAATTTCCACTCAAGTGCCGACCCTCTTTTATGATACATCTGCCAGAGTGTACAGCCCTTCTCCTCGGACAACCTGAACAGTCTGGGAAATTCTGCCTTCAAACATAGATTATTAAACCACTTATCCTCCCAAAAGAGAAGTCTTTGCCCATTTCCTACAAGAAGTTTGAAATTAGATAAATAGTACTCAGTCAAATCTGGACTAGATGCGCAAAGATGGACAACATCAGACCAAATCCTTGACACTGAACAAGACTCAAGAATGGAAGGTACCCAGCCACCAGCACCCAGACCATATTTGCACCTCAATATTTGTTTCCATAGAGCTCTATCCTCCACTCCCAACCTCCACCACCATTTCAACAAAAGGCAAGCATTGACTTCTCTTAAATTTCTAAGCCCCAAACCCCCTTGTGACTTATCCACTGTTAGATTTGCCCATTTCACCAAGTGGACTTTCCTCTTAAGTTCGGATTTGCCCCATAAGAATGCTGCCTGAATCTTCTCAATCTGTTTAGCTAATCCCACATGGATTCAAAACCTTGACTTATTTCATACAAAAAAGTCAATTAGAAATCAAACGAACCTACTTAGGAGAAAGGAGGGTCCAAAGGCCCAAAACCAAATACTTGTGCATGCATGCATGGCTTACATGTATTAAGGGCACGTGTGCTCACACCTGGAGGCCTAGCCATATGCCTGGCTGCACAAGATCTGTACGACTGCGCATGGGTCACACGACCACACATGCTACGTGAGCAGCTTGTCCAGAAACATGTATTATCCACGGTGCTGAGTGAGTTTTGGCTCTGATTTGATCAGGAGGTGCAACGAGAAAGTAATGGGAAACCTTAGAGAGACCTAAGTCGTTCTAGAACCTTCTTCCTCAATCTATAAATACCCTTCTTCCCTCCCTTTTTTTGGATAGGCCCAAATTTTGACCAACTTTTTGCTAAGTATTGAGAGTTTTAAGAGAGAAACACCACTTTCCTCACCAAAACCCTTAGCTCCATAGTTCAAAATCGCGATATCGGATAACGTAACGGTATCGATCACGGAGTATCGGTATCGGTAGTATCGGCCGGTATGAATCGGGAATCAGGTGTCGCGACCGTGAAATTTTAAAAATCATTAGCAATCCCTCTAAAACTAAATTTTATGCATGTTTTTTACTCTTTTAGCTTTAATTTGTTACATTTTAATCAAAATTTTGATATGTATAAACATTTTTGACTCATTTTCAACTAAATGATATGTATTTATTTTAGTCACAAACTTTTTTTTGACATATGTTAAACTTTTAATAAAAAAATTAATTTGATTATTTATTTTTCTTGTATTGAGCAAAAAAAATAAATATATATATTAATATAAATAGAGGTGTAGGTGTATAAACAAATAAATAGAAGAAAAAAAAAAAAAAACTAGACAATTACAATCTAAAATCCACCATAAACACAAGCAACTCCATGTAGCTAAGTACCTCTCCCTTCCTATCCATCTCAATCTCACTCCCAATGCACCTCCATGTACTTGATTATCTCTCTCTTCTTATCCATTCCAACCTCAAACACCCATACCATAATACAAGATTGCAAGACGCTGACCAGAAGCAAGACACCCACACCACCTATCCTCTCTCTCTCTCTCTCTCTCTCTCTCTCTCTCTCTCTCTCTCTGTGTAAAAACGCTGACCGGAAGCTACAGAATCCGGCCAACCCAGACAAACATTTCAGCTTTAGATCGACCAAAAAAAAAAAAAAAAACAGAGAGACCAGAAACAGAGCACAACAACAGCACAACAAATCTGTATCGGACTGTATCGTCGCATGTATCAGATTCAAGCCGCTACGTACCGGGACTCGGATGGTACGGCTGTGAATTTCATTCTCACCGGTATACCGGTCTGTAAATCATCAAGCACTATAACGCAGCGGAATAAAAATTAATAAGATCATACCTTTTTAGATATAATCTGAACTCTGATGGATCTCGTGGGTAAATCACGTGCTTCCTGAATCTAGTCAATCAACCCAGCAGTGGGGTGATATTACAATGGTGAATATCACCCACACAAATCACAGTGCAAATGGCTTATTGATCGTTGTTTATGGGAGAGAGTTAGTATATGGGAGAAACTGTATATGGGAAAAAGATCAAAACATACGTTCTTTTCTTTTGGAGAGAGTCTGTGTATCTCTTTATCTCCTATATCCATATATCAGATATATAATGTTATTATTATCTATCCATATCAGTTAATGGAGATAATATCTATACCTGAGTGGTTATCCTAAACAGGTTTGAATTCAAATTCAAAAAAACCATTTGGTTAAGGTTCAAATTCAAATGTTGAAATGGTCATGCCACATGGGCGCCCATTTCTAACATCTCCCACTCGCACATGAGTTGGCATGACACTGCCATATCTCTATCTCAATCTCCCCAAAAAGAACAATCTCATACTAGCCAATGCACCGTGCGACCGCTGAGAACACCTGCATGTGGGAGCTCTATACTAGAAACTCAAAATGAGCCAGCATAGAGACATCAACCCAAAAGGAACAAAAATAGTGTCTCATATACCCCAGACCCATCTAATTACACCGGTCCAAAAAACATCTCTAATCCCTCAAAAAGAGCATGTTTGACCCTCTCAATTCTTGCAATATATTCACACTCAATTCGCCTCTCATACAGAGCGATGTGAGTTGCCGGCAATGAATATACAACAGTGGTGGTGTAATACTAGATGATCTTCCCTTTGCACTCATGCCATTTAGTTTAGGATTGACCGCTTTCCCAGTGATGTCCCTTAAGGCCGAATCATACATGACCGCAGGCAACATACCAAAGTAGCAGAACATCAACCCCTTACCTTATGACATAGTCAAAAGTCACAAAAGGGTACATAAATGAAAGTCATATCAATAATGACACGTAAGACTCACACGGTGAAGAAACAGGGATCCATTCTCTCACCTCATTACTTGGTCGCCAAGCACATGTAGTATGAATACATGCTACGGTGGAGTAACTCTTCCAAAAGAGTGACGTCATACTCGATACACCGTACAGATATTAGTCTAGTCGCTTTCTAGCGCCTAACCCGAATTCTCTATTTGCTCGCCTTCTAGGCGCCAAATGAGATCTCGCATCTGGCTAATCATAACAGGCACAACATGGAAAGTGGGTACTAACATCCATGTTTGGTCCTTAACACGACCTCATCTTGGTTGTAACCAAGGCGACATGCATAGTGGATTATTTAAGCCTCTCTTGGCTCCAAATAAAAATAAACCACTAGTCTCAACCTTGTTCGCTCCCAAGCGCCAAGGGCGATTGCTCGTGTGAGTGAGCTAATCTTGCCTGCTGACATCGTCATCTGCTAATCATTATGACACAAACCATAATAGTGTCAACATCCCATCATCTCAAAATAAGTGATCGATTTTAAAAAAAATGACCACAGCTTGCGCAATTCTAGATTCCAAACATAAGCCTTATCAGCACCTCTTGCGATAAGTATATACAAAGGAATCCACCATGTGCGCCTCACATGAAGTGATTCAAAATCACAATCCTAGATTCCAAACATAAGCCTTATCAGCACCTCTTGCGATAAGTATATACAAAGGATTCCACCATGTGCGCCTCACATGAAGTGATTCAAAATCACAATCCTAGATTCCAAACATAAGCCTTATCAGCACCTCTTGCGATAAGCATATACAATGGAATCCTCCATGTGCGCCTCACATGAAGTGATTTAAGATCACTATCTCTTGTGCAATATCCTCTCCAAAGATATTTTGGTGACCAATTTGCGTTCATTCTTGATGCGCCCAACTAGCGCAGATGCGCCCAACTAGCGCATTGAATCTTACAAAGAGCAAATTAATATACTACTAGTAAAGTATTCTATCCACAGTCTAATGAGCAAGGTCAATGTCTAAACAACTCAGTTGACCATTTACCAAAGATAACACTTATCATGCCGAATACACCCACATAGCGTACTTTAGGCTTCCACAACAAAGAAAAGATCAAGGAATATAGGTCACCTGTTTTTCCCAAAGACAATCCGAGGATTCACTCAATAGCTAAGGCTCTGGCTTTTACCGATAGGTAAGTCAATGGGTTTGCAATTTTGCATCTAGAATCGTTCTAGGATATTCCTAATGTAAGTCATCGAAGACAAAATAGGAATTCTCCCAAAACAATCCCTAAGGATCACACATCCGAGCATATAAATTACATCACCCATGTCCATCATATCTAAAATAGAGGACTGCCCACCCTAGGTGGCGATAACCTTATAAATTCTTGGCTCATAATGACTAAGTAAGGAAACAGCTCTTTTTGGACCATTGATCATACCTCAGTGGTCTTTATCGATCATCGTCGGCCTATCATGGCTTCACGAAATCTAAGAACCACTATTTGGATAATTGTTTTAGGCTGTAAAAGATTTATTGGAACTAGCAACCTTTTTGCGCTCCTAACTTTTCACCATAAAAACAGAAGATAAATCCCTACGGATCTACTTATCCAATTCTCCAACGAGAAGTTGGGTCACAATGTCCACAAATCAATGTTCCGAACTTATGTCAATCATAGCCTAAGTCAAAATAACCTCACTCCCCAGGAGGAAGTCAAAATAACTTCACTCCCCAGAAGGAAGTCTTCTCATGGTCTACACCTTCCTCAATGGTGCGACTTTTCGGTGTCTAGCGAGCCTTATGCCTCAACAATGACTATCCAAATTACACATAACTTTAGAACAGTTTCGCGTCATAATGGAAAGTCAACCAAATTATAGAAATGGTTAATCCTCAAAGACTTTGTCTTAAACTGCGCAACATTAATCCACTTTCTAAAAACAGGAGACTAGAGCCTTTGGCATTATCCTAGGCTCTTTATCATCTTGCGGAGCAATTATGAATGTTTCCTTCTCAATCACCCAGTGATGACGTGAAAAAACTTCACATTCGCTACCACGCAACTAAGAATGTAGAGTATTTTTCTCTAATGGAGTAATCCATTAGTAGGCATATCGCTCCCACTGTCCCTAGGATATTGGAAATTTCTTTCCATTCTCAACTAGGCTACATAAAAGCACTATGCTTAGAATTCTCTATCTTATAGAGTTCCAAAACTCTATACACGTCACCTTTACTAAGAAAACTTTATGTGACTTAGTTACACTACCACAAAGCTGCTTACCTATATGCATATAACCCGGAGGATTTACATGACAACATACAATAATGCGCCACATAACCCTATGTGTTTACAAGACAGCATACAATAATGCGCTATAGAACCTTAGGTCTTAACTTCGCAATCTTATGAGAAGTAGAATAAAGATAAGCTGCTTAATGGTTACAGATTGCCCATAGATGGCTCTCTGCTAACCCATTACTCAAAATGGAGTGTAAAATCTGATATGGAGGGCACTGAGTTAGGGATATAGGCAGCAAACTAGTGCAATTCCTAATTGGGAAACATTTTGCGCCATTATCCACCTAACATTAACAATATTTAATTCCTTATCTCTACTACACCATTGTGTTGTTGAGTATTAGGAATAATCAATTTTCTAAGCATCCATTTCTCTTCACAGAGTTCTCTAAAATAACTCAAATAGATACTCGCCACCTTGGTCAAAACTAAAAGCACAAAAGCTATTATCTAATTGATCTCAACCTCATATGTGCAATGTCAAAAAAATCATCTCAAAACTTTTGACTTATGGGAGATCAAATAGTCTTGACTCAGATGCGTATCGTAATCTATAAATGTGTCGAGATTGAGGCTTAGCTATCATACCCTTACACATATCTAGTCACAAAAATCATAGTTGACTAAATGCGCTAATACAAATGACCTTCTATGGTTTTCCTACTTACTTGTGCGCAACCATTGCGAACAAAGTTACACATTCACATGAGAACATGATGTCATAAGCGAGTGGGCCCGGGAAGGCCTACTCAAACCATCGTGTCATCATCTCATTAATGTGATTAAGCATAATAAGCCACCGGTTCATGACCAATGTCATAAACTAATTCCAATCATCTTTATGTGTGAGTTCTCGAAGACAAGTTTTAAAGGTTTAGGCCCAACTAGGTAATGACTCACAACTAACTCATATTTACTAGATCATAAAAGGATGTCATGGAGATTTCAAGTGCGCCTAAATCGCAAATTTAACTAGTAAGTGCTAATCCCCTGCACCTTCAAGTCAATTTTATTCTCCATACACTTTAATGCATCTAGTTGAAAAATGACGATACTCCTCTTGCCATATCTATTTCTCGCTTCATAGTTACTTGCAATTAATTCTACTATCCACAAGAAGGAGAGAATAAGCTATCAATCTTTGACAGCTCTTGAAGTAACTTAAGCGGAATTAGGCTAAAGAGTCTAATTCAACACAATGCTCTCACAAGCGATGCGTCAAATTCATAGAGTCATAACAACCTTGTCGGCCTTGACCTTTTCATTACTATGTTGCAACGTTTGCGCTTAGTGGTAAATGTTATTCAAAAACGTTAGCCTAGCTAAGGAATCATACAAAGAAGCCCCTCCTCATGTCTCACACCTAAGTGTGGAAACAGTAAGTGTCCTGACTTAGACAAGTTGGCAATGCTCATAGATTTTGCAGCCACTAAGCGCTAATCTTTTCACTTAGTGTTAATAAATTTTGCAGCTTCTAAGCGCTAATCTTTTAACTTCATGTGATATTTCAATGCACACCATAATAGTGCATGAAATTTTGCTCCATCCACTCTCAATAATTGGGTAGAGAGCAAAACACTGCTCATACTGGCTACTCGTCTTACACTTAATGACTAATTTATTTAAGCTCGCATTTCTTGAATGACGTGACTCTTGAATGTTACTTCATCCAATGATGTAACATTATTAACAAGTCAAATTACAAAGTCAATCCGCGCAGCTCAATAGTCAAGATCATATACAGATCTATTGAGGGCTTACTAATTTCATAACTCCAAAACTCGCCAACCAAAACTACGTAGCATGCCGCTAACCATAGCGCACACATTAGTTTTATTGTGCCAAACAAGGCAACAAAAACACGGCGACTTTGAGTCATGTTTCCTTACTTTGGCCAATTAAGGTTTGACCTAAAGTCTCCAAGACTTTTGCTCATCTAAAGAATGGGATTAGTTTGTTCACATTTGAACATCTCTACTAAGTCTAGGTCAACCAAATTAACTTCCATAAGTTAAGTCAATTTAGAGAGAAATTCACATTGGGATTAATTTGATTAGCAGAATATAATTTTGCCGCAAAAAATCTAAATTAAGTAGTGATAATATTACACAAGTCGCAAGATCGAAAATCCGCTAAGCTCGTAATCATCTCTTGCGCCACAAGTGACAATTATCCAAAATTTAATTTAATTTATGCGCAAAATATTGGTTTTCGGGAGCTAATCTAAAAAAAATTTCTCTCAACCGAATAACCTCCCACTGACTATGGCATATACAAAGCATGATAAATTCCATACAATAGCATCTTAATGTAAATTTACAAATAACTCATGCTATATTCATTTAATAATGGAATTCTAATAAATAAATAAATAAATAATCATGCTCCTCTAATTTCAACATATTAAAAATCCAAAAAATATGTTGTATTCAATATTCAAATTATGCCATAATTAAAGTCTACATCATTTTGAAATTTTCTGAAATTTTCTGGAATTTTAAATAACTAATAAACAAATAAAATTAGAAACAAAAAAATCCAGAAATTGATAAACTGAGACAATATTCAGATTATGTCATAATTAAAAAAATGTACATCATTCTGAAATTTTCTGAAATTTTTTCTGAAACATTCTGGAATTTTAAATAACTAATAAATACACATAAAATTAGAAATAAAAAATCCAGAAGCTGATAAACAGAAAAATATTCCCAGTAAATAGTAAACCATTTCAGAAGTCCACAATAAAAATTTCAACCCCAGAAAATTATTTATGCAATACCAGAATCATTTTAAAGCATAAAAAATGAATTATTAACACAGAAAAAATATTTTTTTTTTCGTAAAATTTTCAAGATTTTACAAAAGATACAAAATTTAATTCTGAGTCTAACGGTACCAACCATGCTTAAAACAAAGCTATAACGAATAAATTATGGCCATTTAACGCAATACAGAATTAAAAAAAAACAAACAGAGCCTTAGAGCCAAGCCAGCGCGGAAAACGGCTCGGCTCGGCTCACCGCTCATCGCAAGCGAGCTCAGCGCGAAACGGCTCAACGCGGCGCGGCGCGGCGCATGGCGCGCGCGTGGCTGCGCACGTGGCGCGGCTCGAAACGGCGCGGCTAACGCGCGCGCACGGAAGGGAGGAGACGGCTCCCGCGTGGAAGCGCGTGGGAAACGCGCCTAGCGCGTGACAACGCGTGAGGGCGCGTGACAGCGCGTGACAGCGCGTGGTGGCGCGTGGTAGCCGCTGCCGGCGTCAGATTGCGCGTGTAGCTCACGCGCCGCCTTCCACGGTGTTTTCTGCTCCGATTTTTTTACTGTCGGACTCCATTTTTCACAATAAAAACATTTATGGCATTAAAAATGGCATTTAAACAACATAAAAATGAGATGTATCACATTCTCAATCTAATTTTCATGCAAATAATGTGTATGTATATCTGTATAAAATTATATACATATTTTATCGCATACAAATAAGCACGAAAATACCCATATTCAGCTCTGATACCAATGTAAATCATCAAGCACTATAACGCAGCGGAATAAAAATTAATAAGATCATACCTTTTTAGATATAATCTGAACTCTGATGGATCTCGTGGGTAAATCACGTGCTTCCTGAATCTAGTCAATCAACCCAGCAGTGGGGTGATATTACAATGGTGAATATCACCCACACAAATCACAGTGCAAATGGCTTATTGATCGTTGTTTATGGGAGAGAGTTAGTATATGGGAGAAACTGTATATGGGAAAAAGATCAAAACATACGTTCTTTTCTTTTGGAGAGAGTCTGTGTATCTCTTTATCTCCTATATCCATATATCAGATATATAATGTTATTATTATCTATCCATATCAGTTAATGGAGATAATATCTATACCTGAGTGGTTATCCTAAACAGGTTTGAATTCAAATTCAAAAAAACCATTTGGTTAAGGTTCAAATTCAAATGTTGAAATGGTCATGCCACATGGGCGCCCATTTCTAACACGGTCGATATCCGAATCGGTGATATGATTTTCCGGTACGAATCGGCCGGTACGGTGCTGGTACGTACCGTACCGGCCGATATTTAGAACTATGCTTCGCTCTAAAATTTCTAACCCTAGTAACAACTTTTGATAATCCTAGAGTGCATCTAAGGTTAAAACAAAGCAATCAAACTTGAACCGAAGCCTGAGGGAAGCTTCAAGCAATGAAACTAATGCATTCTTAGCTCTCTTTTTCATTTTTCTTGCTTTTTTTGCAAAACAGCAGGTCAACCCACTGATTTTTATTTATTTTAGTAACTTTTGGCCTCTCTTTTCAGTATCTAATCATGTTAAGATGTTAGCTTTGCATGGTCATCATGTAACTTCTTGGTTTTTAATGATTTTTGACCAGGTTTTATTTAAGTCATGATAGTTAGTTTAGGTTTTATATTTGCATGCATCATGTCCAGTTTGTTCATTTTAATATTCTGCATGTTTTATTTATTTATTTGTTAGTTTCTTTTTGTGCATTAAATTATGTTGGATCCCTTAAACCAGGCTTATGATGCATATTATGTGTTTAGATAACATGTTTAGGATGAATGTACTTTATTTTAATCATATCATGCATAGTTGGACTCGTGGTGATAGAATCTGATGAGTTTCGCTTCTTTTCATGGCATATTGTTTGTGTTTTTTGTAAAGCTGAAAATTAATCAATTGGTCATGTCCTGTTACACTGTCATTTTGCTTACAGGGTTTGGGCTACAATGCTAAATTGGTGGAAGGTGTAACGGTTCTACCAAGTTCTGTTGAATACTACTATGGTGGGAATGAAAAAGGCTCAACAAAAAAGAAAAGATGATATGGAGAGTCATACCTATGGGTGTCTTATGGTCCTTATGGAAGCTTAGAAATGAATGTGTTTTTCAAGTAGCTATTCCTAAATCTAATGAACTGTGTGAACTGATTAAGATAAGAATTGCTTTGTGGTTGAATCCAAGCTATAAGGAGTTTCACTTCATAGTTCAACACTTCTTGAGCAATTTGAGGCAAATCAGATGTTGTTTTGGGAGAAGAGGTGTCCACAGCAGATATATTTTTATTGCTGTTATTGATGCTGGGTACATTTTATTTGTATTTTTTTGTCTTGTTTGATCTGATGGATCTTTTGGTGTTGGTTTGGGTTCTTGGGTTGGTGTCTACCAACTATGTGTGGTGCTAGCAAATGAATGGGCAGGCTTCTTGGTGCCAACATAGTTGAGATCAGGTTGTTTTGCTATGATACTTTTTGCATTGTCTTATTGCTTGATCATTATCAATAAAGTAATTTTTTGGCTATTTCAAAAAATACTTGCTTTTTGTGCATTATTTTCAATGATCCAAGTCTATGTGTTTTTTTTTTTTCATGAAAATTTGTATATTTCGGGATGTTTTTATGAGTCTTGCTTAGTTAGATCTTGTTTATGGCCATTTAATAACTTTTTGATGGAAACTATTATGAGTTTTTTTATGGAAATATAATTGTATTCATTAGATCTAAATTAAGTGATATTCATTTATTCAATCATCTAGTTTTAGGTTTAGTAATTGTTTTAGGGTTAACAATGAAGTTTGTGAAACATTTAATCATTAAAATCACAAAATAGAGAGTTAATAGAGGCCAATTTTCGGATTAGGCAAAAAGGAGTCCTTTTATTCAATGACCTTTCTATTTTGTACCTTAATTCTCGAGCCTTGATTATATTTGATTGTGAAGGATCAGGTCTTGTACTTAATTATCATCGTGTAAAGTTTCTTAATTTCCCTTAAAATAAGTAGCGACTCTCGAACGCAAGTTGGTATGACATTGGGTGGAAACGTGCCTCATACCCACAAAAGCATGGCATCCACAAGTGGGGGTTCATTATTTTGATGGAAGCACATCATAAAAAAATGACAATTAATTCAATCAATTCCACACAAATTCGAGACATAAGAGAGAGAGAGAGAGAGAGAGAGAGAGAGAGAGAGAGAGTTTTATTTCTTTAATTAATATTCATAATACTAAATAAAGAGATGATGACATTTTGTGTAATGGATACACTATGGTGATGTACATCAGCCCATATGAATTTGAGACAAAAAGTGAGATCACCTTGACAAACCCATTACAGAAAATAGTTTCTTACCTAACATACAAACCTCATACATTAGTCTATCGGAGCAATAGTCTCTAACTTCCCAATAAAACACATATTCATGTATTAAACTTCTATTTTATGTCCTTGGTTGAGCAAAGCTTCAACTAACAAGTAATCCATCATTTGTCACCCTCTTGCATTTAGAGCTTCACAGTTCTGTTGAAAATCCAGCTGAAAGGAATAACTGGTGCTTGCTTGGCCTTTAGTTGAGCTCTCTCCTCTAGCCTTCTAATTCTTTGACCTAACTCACAAACATAATCTTGAGCCTTTCTTCCCTCACCAGAAAGTCCAGTAAGCTTCTCTACATTCCATTTGTCCACTAAAAAATCCAAAATATCAGCATAGTCTTTGGCGGTGTACACACCGAGCCGCTGGGCAACAGTTGAGAAGTGCAGAAAAAGATTGTCATCTTCACCATCGTACATCCAGTGAGCTGGCATTGATATTTTCTTCTGCATCATGTTGGCAAATGATGTGATAGTTGTGTCGGGATCAATCTCGAATAGCTTTCCAATTATTTTGGTGTAAGCAGTTTCATGTCGCTTCTCATCAGAGGCTATTGTGCCACATATCTGAGCTAGGTTGTTGTCGCCATAGTGTTTGGCAAGCCTGGCTGTGTTACCATGGGAAATAAAGGTTGCTCTTTCCTGGAATGATGTGTAAATGAACCCTAGGTAGGGATTGTTTTCTGTTTTGACGTCCTATCCAAACCAACATAGGGTTAAAAATGGTATTACAAAAAAAAAAAAAAAAAAAAAAAAAAAAAAAAAAAAAAAAAAGAAGTGCATCAAATGGGGTGCCAAAGAAACGACAATGGATACAAGGTATAAGTGCACAATATTGGTGTTTCAACAATGCTACAGACCTCTAAAAGTAGAGCTCTAAAAAAGCTCTAATGAGTTGGCATGTCCAAAAAAAAAAAAATTTCAAGCCAAAACATCACATCAGGCTGGACCCCACACACTTCCATGTCATTAGTGCATGGTTTAGAGTTCTTATTTTAGAGCTCTCAAGCATTTTTCATTGGTGTTTTTTGTTTTTATTTTTTTTTATGATTAGGTATTTAGGACAATTTACACGCACCTCAATTAATTCTAAAATTCATACAAAGCACCACCTCTTTGTGGATTTAGCAAATCTAAGACAGAGTCTATAAGCGTGGCTCTAAGGATTTGATAGCACCTAACAAGAGTTGAACCTGAGATTTGAAAAGAGCATACCCCAAGCCTTAAAGTCCAACCCCTTGAGATTTATTGGTGTTACCTACTCGTTTATATTTCTTCTACTTGTTCAATAAAAGAGGAATTTTTTTTATAATAAATTATTGTCAATTTTTTTCTCATTTTGGTTCATAAAAAAAAAAAAAACAAAACAAAACAAAATTAAAAAAATCTCTTACTTTAATCCTTAAAATATTAAATTATTTTTTCCTCGGTTGTTCATTGTACATTTATAACAAAAAAGATACCATGTGGCTCGGGATGACCTAGGCGCAGACCCGACCCTCTCTCTCAAGGCAATCTACATAAATGGATTAAATTACATTTTTACCCCTAATCTATTTGCATTTTTGTACTTCAGTTCTTAAAATAAATAAGTAAATAAATAAATAAATTTTGTGATACTTTGGTCTCTAAATCCAATATATACATAGTCTAACAAAAAAAAGAAACAAAATAGAGTAGTTTTTTCCCAATCACAACTTGTCACATTATTGACTAAAATATTGTTCAACAATACTTGAATCTTCGATCACCCTTCATTTTCTTCTTCTCTACCTTCTTCCAAGCACCTTTCTACACACTCCCAAAACTGACCATTTCTTCTCCCACACTGCACCTCCTATCTTCCAATCAATCACTTGATCTCTTCCCAACTTCCATACTTTGATTCACAACTTCTTTACTCCTCAATGACGCATAGCCACTGTAATTTCATCATTTTCATCTGATATAAAGTTGGTTTTTGAGATTGGATAGGTTTGGGAATAGGTTTTGGAGTATGGATTATGAGATTAGGTTGGGTTTGAATTTAGGAGTAAAAGTGAAAAACTTAGGTTGTGGTTGGTAGAGTTTTAGAATTATGATTTGAGAATAGAGTTGTATTTTGAGTTTGTGAGTTTTAGAAATATGATTTGAGTGTGAAAAATTTGTTTGGTTATGAGTTTTGAAAAGAGTTTGAATTGAGTAATGTGACATATAATATTAAAAAGTGAGTGTTTTGAAAAATGTTTTGAAAAGTAAGTGTAGAATTAATTTTCTAAAACTGTAACCAAATAACACACTCAAACTAAGTGGTAGAATTAAACTTTAAAAGCTCTACCAAACAAAGCCTTAATTTTTGAATTCCAAAATTTCCCCTTAACCATAACGAGAGTTGGTAATTGGACCAAAGTAGGAAATGACAGATAATTTAGGGATCAAAATAGGATAATTTTTTCTTTAAGGATCAAAGCAAGAAATGACCTATATTGTAGGGGTAAAAATATAATTTATCCTATTCCTAGTGCTCACTCTATCTAAATTGACTAATGGGGCTAGGGAATTTTTTAAACTTTCTGAACAAATGCAACAAAATTAGGTGATTAGGAAAACAAAAAAACTACAAAACGCATAGTTTATGGATTAAATACAACAAAATATAAATTTTGAAAATCAAAATGTAACAAAGTGCATATTTTGGTGATCACAATAAAATAAAGGAAATATTTCGGTGACCATGTGTATATTTGATCCTTTTGATTTTGTTGTATCCCGAGCAGGAAAGTTTCGATTTTTATATATTTTTATAGTTATAAATAATATTTTGTATTGCTCCTAGATATTAATAGTATTTTTCTTCTACGATCTTTTTAAAAAAAATAAAAAAATATACAACAATAACAAACACAAAAACAAAAAACAAAATAGTGCTGCCATCATATCATTTTTATTGCTTATTATTATTATTATTATTATTATTTTTTGGGAGAACTAGAAATTGGAAGATTCTAAATTTTAAGAAAAGAAAAAAAGAGGTGGATTTCTTTTGGTCCATAATTTACAATGGAGGGCTCTGTTTGAGCTCATGGGGCTCATCACATGTCTCATTTTAATAATTCAAATCGTTCATTTTATTGTACGTTTTGTGTTTTTCATCAAAAAAAAAAAAAGAGAGAGAGATTAATCTGATAATCGTAATTTATTCAATTTATCATATTTGTCATAAAAAATAGACGACAATTGTGTTTTTAAAAATAAATCCTTCATTTTTTTTGGTGACAAATGCAAAAAATTGAATATATTACGATTATCATATCAACTTAATTTTTTTTTTATTGATGAAATACACAAATGCTTGACAAAATAAACTATTCGGATTATCGAAATAGGACCGTAATGAATAGCCCATCCATTCAAATTATGGACCACCTCCAAGAAAAATTACAAAGAAGAAGAAACACTTACCACTCCAGAGCCAATTAGATGGTGCAATGTCTTCTCAATTTGTTTCATGTTAACTCGACCAGATAAATAGAGGTATTTGTTGAGAAGATCACCATGGCGATTCTCTTCAGCAGTCCATCCCCTAATCCAAATAGCCCAAGGAGTAAGGCTTGAGCATGTTTCATCTCTAATTCCATCATTTGTATTAAGCCAAGAATGGTATGTTGGAAGGGCTTCTTCTGTGATCATGTCTCCTACCAATACAACTAAGTAATCATCTGGAAGCTCCTTTGCCCTTTCTCTCAATTCCTCCACTTGATCCATGAACCCATCTGATGTTGGATCTGGCAAAAACTGTTGTGGTTGCCAACTTTTCTCTACTGGTTTTAGGTGAACCAACACACTCTCTTTAGCCCAGTCTTCCAAGGATTTGAATATCTCTATCTTCTCTTGTGGCATAGAATGAGTTACTTGAACTCTTGCCTTCTGACCAAGATTTAGCTTCTTCATATTATCAAGCTCCATCCTAAAGTAAATGAGAGAGATTTTAGATCAGCAAAACTTGATATATATTAGATTGAGAAATACTAGGTTTCACGAAGAATTTTCATGAAAACCATCATGAAAATCATCTGCACCGTTAGATCATGAGACACATACCTGATCTAATGGTGCAGATAGTTTTCATGATGGTTTTCATAAAAATTTTCATGAAACCTAGTATGACCCTATTAGATTTATCGGATCAATTTTATCTTTTTAATGAATGGACTGGATCATCAAAGTATGCCGACAAGACTCGCTAAATTTTATGGTGATTAAATTTGGATAGCAAATTTTGTATAGGGGCCGTGAGGAATCCCCCGAATTGGGGACCCTGAATCCCCCGAAATTTCATATTAAGTATAAAAAAAAAAAACAAAACAAAAAAAAAAAAAAAAAAAAAAAAAAAACAGTTTCCAAAATTAGAAATTAGGGGGATTAGGGAGAATATTTTTAGGGAAATTTTTCATTTTCCTTTTGTACAGTTTTGTTAATGAATGTTTTTGTGCTTTTAGTTGGCAAAATTTAAAATGATTATACATAGTTTTATAAAGAGAATACACAAACTTTGCACCCAAAAAAAAAAAAAAATTAAGGCATTCATTAACAAAATTCAATGCATGTGGGTGTTTGGAAAGTTATTATTTTAATAGCTTTTTTTAGTTTTTAATTATTTTAGGAGGTTAAATTTTTTGTATTTGGAAAGATAGTTGGGTTTTTTTGTAGTTACATGTGATGTTTATAAGAGAAAAAATGAAATGATTATAGATTTGATATGACATTTTGTCTGGATTTGTTTTTTTGTTTTTTTTTTTTTTGATTTTTTAACCAATTTTATCTTTTAATGTTTTTTTAACAAAAAAATTATAAAAAAAAAAATACTTCCCAAACACCCCCTATGTTTGACTAATTTTTTACATTGGCCTTTAAAGTGTTTTTTTTTTTTTTTTTTTTTTTCACTTGGCTGTTTATGTTATAATTTTTCTCAATTTATTCTAAAAGTTAACTTATGCCTAAAATTAAATAAAAATGACACATTAACAGGTATGTGGCATACAAATATTTATTATATATAACTCACACTTTTGACATAAATTTAAATCTTAATATAATAATATATTTTTTATATCATGTGAAAGCTAACGTGATATTTTCTATCTAGTTTTGAACAGAAATTAGTTTTAAGAGTAAATTGGAAAATCCTTAGAACATGACAAATGAAAGTGAGGGAAAAAAATAAAATAAAATAAAAAAATAAAATAAAATTTAAAGGCCAAAATGAGAAAATGACTAAACATAAAAGAAATAAAGTTTAATTTACCTACTTTTAAGGGTTAAACTCATTTTACCCCTTATAGTTTAGGGCTGAAGCACTTTAACGCCTATGGTTCAAATATAACCAAAAAATCTCATGTAGCTTTGGACTAGATTTTTCATTCAAACTAACAAAAGGTTTATCGCAGACACTAATTTTTAAAGTGAATTTGATTTTTGAAAAAAATAGCATAAAATTAACACAACAAAAAGACAATTTTATCCTCATTTTTTCCAAATCTAAAATTAGATTAATATGTTAATTAAAATATTAGTAAGTATTAACCTAAAATATAAAACATAACTCAGAATTTATTTAAAATATAATTTAATAAAAATATGATATTAATAATAATTAATAATTGATTTAAAATTAAGATTAGATTAACATTTTAGAAATTGCAATAATAATTAAAATTTTAAAATTAATTGTTGTATGAGCACAAAATAATTCTTCTCGTATAATCTTGTTGATCAAGTTTGCACTCTTCCAAACGTCGTCACTTTACTGCCTGAAAATATACACATGAGCTAGTCGGCGGGTGTGTACCGGAAACTCCTCCGATACTCAAGTCAGCAAGTTGACCAAAGACACAAAAGCTTTGTGTATTCAAGAGTAAGAATTGCAATACTTGAAAATAGGTGCAATCATTAGCTTTTATAGATTCTGTATGGTACAATCTTAGTAGGACTCCAACTGTCCTTAGCAAAGTCCTTATAGACATTCACATTCCTAAGGATAATGCTCATCTTCAGAACACCCTCCTCACTGATATCCAAGTGAGATGGCAAACACATTATGCTTGACTATAAATGTTTGACTGAGCTACCTGGCCTCGGTCCACTGCCAATCAAACCGTGTAACCTCCAACCTTTGGACGGGTTCTGCCGAGCTAAGGGCAGCTTGGCCTCTTCCACTCAACCGATCATCTGCTAGCTAGGTCCAAACCCTCCATTCCGCTTAGGACAAGGCTGTATGAGCCCTTTCTTGGCCCAACCTTAGGAGGATGATGTAACCTAGCTCAGCCCAATTTGATCACACAAATTACCCTCTTAATTACCCCTTAATTCCTTCTGCAGAACATGATTGGGATTACTCAATTCGACCAAGCTAAACTACTTGATCTTGCCGAGCTAAGAAAATTGCTCGGCCGCAATAGATTGCTTGGTAGCTGCGGTCTTATCAACCGTACAATACGTTCACTCACTACTCTGGCACGATGTCCTTTTTAGGGACACGTGGCTCACTCTTACTGGTCCCGTACTGCTGCGACAGCCGTCAAACACAGCCCCAAAATTCGAACGATCCTTCTTTTTCGCCTTATGCATATATACAGCCTATACGCACGCCCCCTCGAATCCATTGTTCATCTTCTCCAGCAAAATCGCAAGCCGGAGCTCCTGTCCTTTGCATCTTCGTGCAGCCAAGCCTTGATTCAAGCATTTTCAAGAAGGAATCTACTCTGTTTCAGCTACTGGAGCTGGAGCATCATCCACTGATCGAAACTGAGCACTGCATCCTTTATCTGTAAGTTTCTAAATCTTTTTAATGTTGTTTCAATATTCAAGTTGTTCTTCGTGTCTTGGTGCTACTAATCCATCGTTTAGTCTTGAAAATAACATTTTTGAGTATTAATCCACTAAAATATATATAAAATGGATGTGGAACTACATTAGGGCCTTTGAATACCTTTCTAGTTTCACGCTTAGAGATGAACTTCCAAATGGATAGGATAAAAACCTATCAAAACCAGTGATTTTCATCTAAAATCACGCTCGAACCGAAATAAAACCTGTTTGCACCACCATATGCGAGTTTAACTGAACTAGAAGTATCATCATTCTCATAACCAGGTCAAAACCTTGCCCTCTTGGTCTAAGTCGGGCTAAAACCTTACCTATCTTCACAGCCAAGCTATGACCACATTGGCGATAGACCTAACTTGCTCAACGACCGAGCTAGACTTATTTTGCACACAATTCTCTGACCAAGCAAACAATTCCCTGACTTGGTTTACTCTTGTTTTAGCTCAACCATCACATGAGCATAACACACTTTTATTTTTTCACTTTGCAAACTTGACTAGGTTGCCTAGGCACACTGATGCACTTTGCCATTGGTGGCATTGCTCAACCCAGCCAACCATTGTCTACATCAGTGCTGCCCTAAGTCACCAAGCAAACCCTTGTAACATATTTAATTTTAAGGCTATGGGTAAATACTGATTCATGGTAAGCTCGTCAGGTGCCATAGCCAAGTTCTGAAGAGACTACAACATCTTAGACAATGTACAATTCATACTGGCCGAGCTAGATACCACGCCTTGGGGAAAATCCGGCTTCAGTCCTTTTTACAATGCTATCCGTCGTAGAGGGTGGGTTTCGATTCCCAATCCAACCCCTCATCTGCGAATTTCTTAGGCAAACCAAACTCTGTTCCACTCAACTCCAACTAACACCTATAGAATAGTAAACGGCATCGCCGAGCTCAACCACTGTCTTGGCTTCAACCTCGGATTGGCCAAGATATTCCACTAATACTCGCTTGGCCAAAGTGGCGATGGTTGGGTATATTACCTTAAGGTTAAAAGAGGCTGAGAGAAAATCATCAAAAGAACACCAGACAAAGACTTGCATAATGATGATTTTCTCTGGGTTTTTGGAAACTTTGAAGACCAAGAAGCCCCGATACCGGGCTACAACATCAATTAGAAAAAGGGCACTGCCGGTATCAGTAGCTCGATTGTTTTCTTTCTTGTCACTTAACTGCTTCTAGCTTTGCTAATCCTTGAATGCTTTTTGTAGATTTGAAATTGCTCAAGGAGAACTACGCTCACTCCGACCAGATCGCCCTCTGTGCCGCACTACGATATTGGCAAAGGGACTGGGCTGAGCTCTTGAATTTTGAACTAGCTTACCGATACAGTGGTAAGCGGAAGAGCCAGGTTACAGACTTTCTAGCTGGAGCCATCGCCTAAGCCAGACCCCAGTCTCCCCCAGATTAACTTCGTTCCCCTCACTGAGGAACAAGAGATGGCAAAAAAAAAGGCAGTGTGCACTTTAATCACTAAATAAGCCTCTTGCTTCCACTACCGAGGTCCAGGCCGAGCAGCCTTTGATTGGTCGATCACTTGAGACCGTTGTCGCCCTCTTAACCACGAAGGGCATCCTCATCTCGACCCAGCAAGCATGCTCGCACTTCGTCCTGCCGAACAATAACGGCTGGTAGAACAAGGAAGAGACCGCAGCTACCTAATGTCGAGCTACCCAAATCTCAATCAATCTAGGAGAGCTACTGTTCTAGCCATGCTAGCCCTTCTTTTCCCCGGTGTGGGTACCAGTCGTGACCTTCAAAGGCCACACTGTGACCACCACCGACTCCATGAGCGCCGAGAAGGACCACATATTGGCCTTCAATTTGTCCAAAAGCCTGTGCTTGCCAACCAACATTGAACGGCATGAACAGTTGGCCGAGCTAAAAGCAATTCAGGTCAGCTATCAAGTCTCTAGTTCTGGTAGGTTTTCACTTTGTATTTCTACTCCCTCAATCGTGCAACTTTTTGCTTGGTTTAGCTAATTATTGTTTAACCGAATTGCAAGTCAGTACAAAAGAGCCACGTTGCCCACCGATGTGTGCTTGAGCTAAGGAAAACAGCTTAGGGCTACTATTGTTGACGGTTAGACCAAAGACGCCGAGTTGAAGGCACTCAAGGCAACTTTGGCCGAACTGAGCGCAGAGAAGGAAAAGCTGGCTGAACAGGTCAGCGCAGCAGAGGATGACAAGCAAAAGGCCCTCGCAAAGAATAAAGATCGTTACCTGCACGAGCTGGCCAAACTTGAGAAGAAAAAGGACACCGAAATAAAAGCGCTTCATAAAAAGATGGAGGACGCTGAGGACCTGGGGTTTCAAGGAGTGAGAAGAGACCTATGTCCAGTAGTATGAAGCGGCCAAGGATATCTTTTTCAAGTGTGGCGCTGGAGAAAGCTTGGCCAAGCACAAGATTCTAAGATCTGTCTCAATTCACCTCCCTATTTCATCTCTAGTTACATGGCGGCTTACACTAGCGTTGTGTAACAAAAATTCCTGCCAGAGGATAAGGGGGATACCCCGGCTCTGGTTAATGCTCCTTCAACCGCTACTGATCTCGGCCGACAAAGTTCCTTGCTAGCTCGCGCGGAGTTACGCAGCCAAACCGAGGCAAGCTTGATCCCGAAATAATTTGACGTGAACTACCCACATTAATTAACATTCCCTAAACCATGGCAATAAACTTCCCATCTTTACATAGTTAATAAGAGAGTTTTATACTATATACATTTAATGATAAAAATACACATGAATCTATAACATGTGAAGCACCTAATCTCAAAACAATAAAATGCCCTTAAGGGCTTACATCTTCCAAGGCAATAGCCCGTTACACAAAATGGTCTCTCAGACCCATACACGTTTAGCCCTTGGCTCACAAAAATTTACAACAAAAATAAGTGAGCTATTTACTCTTCACAAAAATATCCACGCCCTCAATTTGGCGGGATCACCACATCTTTACCTGCACCAAAATCCCATAGGGGTGAGCATAAAGTCCAGTAGAGAATTCTCGCAAAGTATATACAGTTATGCAAATTCCTTCAACAATTAAAAATGCAAAGGTAATGCCATACAAATGCCAAAATAAAGGGGAATTTCATTTCAATGCACTATTTGAAAATCACCATGTTCTCAATAATATTTTTCAATCTCATCAATTTCAAAACTTCCAATATTTAAATCAATTGGGGCAGTAAATACGACACTAGTAATCCCTAGGCTGGTGTCTACAAGTAGACTCTACGAGTACTACCAAACTATCATTTTTACTAGGTATTAATCGGAAGGCTCGACACCTATCTGCGCGGGTTTCTGGTCTTTCACCATAGACACTTAGTCCAACTTATCAAATTCATCTACACCCCCTAACCAGACTTACCAACGTATCTACCTTATACACATTTCCATAGTTCTCATTACAATATAATCTTCCTCAATGTAAATACTTTCCAATTCATGACAAGATGTACAATAATGATATGAATTTAAACGCGAATATGATGCAACAATTAATATCTCATAACCTTTCTTCATTTTTTCTTCTTCCAAGTGCCATCTCACAAAATAACCACATGCTCAATAGATGCTATCAACACATGGCAAAAACTTCTCATCATGTACATTTTGTTAACATTCTAGCCATTCCAAGATTATATGAAATTTTCAAACATCATCCTCCAAGATTTCAATTTTCACAATCCATGGTGCTCAACAATTATCATCTCACCACATTACTAGTTCAAGTGTTAGCAATAATGTTAAAATAACATCTCATATCTCATATATCAAGCATATTGCTATTTTGCTAAACATTTGGTGAAACTTACTCTCATACATCCTCTTAATACAAGAAAATAAATAATTTCAAAGGCATTTTCATTATTTTTCAAAATCCCTAATTTCTAGGGTTTTCATTGAAAACAAACTTTTCTCATTTTCTAAGAGAAACTCCATCAAACCATTCTTCATGAGTTTAATAGAGGGAAACCCTCAAGAAGTAGTAAAAAGATTAAGATAAAAACCCACATTCCAAACTCTCTCTTCATTTTGAATCAAAATCTAAAATCAACACAAAACCTCAAGAACACTTTTAAATCAACATCAATATAGCAAAACTTGTATATATGACTTAAGAAATCCCTACCTTAAGGTCTTGATGAAGAAAAATGGAGATGAAACCCTAGATCAAAAAGATTGGAGAGCCTTGACTTCCACCACACCAAGTGAAGCTCTAGCCCGAGATCTTCAAGATTAAAGGTAGATGATGATGATCTTGACTCAAGATTTGCAAGAGTCAAAGTATTTTGGGTGTTTGAGAAGGTTTTCTAGAGAGAAGAGGGAGAAAATAGGGTTTAGAGTGAGAGAGAAATGTGTAAAATGAGTGATACATTCGGACCAAAAAGATTAAAAAAAAATTAAAAAAAAATAGAGTTTAGAATTGCCCAGTTGGCCACACGTGTGGCGCCCCACCTCGCACAGTACGGCAGCCCTAACCGTCTCTTGTGGCCACCTCCACCGCTCGAAGCGGCCCACCTCCACCGGTTCGTGTGGCCCACTTCCCCCGCTCGTGCGTTTTAAACAGTGTGAAAACTTTGTGTTTCCACCCTCACCGCTCGTGCAGCCCCTCCCGCCGTTCGTGCGGCCCAACCCCGCACGTGTGGCCCTAGCCCAACAGCCCAAATTTTTCGCTTTGCTCCCGGGCACTCCAGACACACCCGTGCACCCGCCGAAACAACCGAAATTCAACACCGAACGAAATAAGAACTAGAACTCTAATCTAGAGAACCATTTCTGGACGTTTCAAATCTAACAAAAATAAAAAGGGAACGAAGCGAAGAAAGAAAGAAAGAAAGAAAAAAGGGAGGAACGACCCAGTTGTCACAATTGACTTAACACGGGAAGATGATGCTGGAGCCAATGTGCCAAGTAGTGAAGTCGATGCTGACCTTAAAGTCGAATCGGATGACCTGTTTGTGTGATCCTATTACTACGCTTCATTTTTTTCTCTTGTTGTTCTTTTTCTTCTTTTGATTTTGTAATGTAACCAGGCTACATGCCCCTTCTCTTGTAATCATTTCTTCTACTAATGAAAAACTTGTAACTTTTCGCTCGTCAGTTGTGTTTCTTTTGTCCAACTCTGAATGCTTGCTTTGCCGAGCTAACCAGCTCAACCACACATGATTTTACCAACCTTTTTTGGCCTAGATAACCATCTCAGGTCAAAGATTTCAAAAACTTTGGTCAAACCTGCCAACCTTCTTTGGTCGAGATAACCATCTCAATCAAAGAGTTCAAAAAAGGAGTTGGTCAAACCTAACAACCCTCTTTGACTGAGATAATCATTCCAATCAAAGAGTTCAAAAAAGGTGCTAGTCAAACCTGCCAACCTTCTTTAGCCGAGATAACTATCTCGATCAAAGAGTTCAAAAAAGGTGTTAGGTCAAACCTGCCAACCCACTTTCCCCCAAGTCATGCAAAGATTTTTTACATATAGGGCGAAATAAATGCAAGTATTAAAAATTCTCTAAAAAATTGTCTACTTGTTTTATTAAATATCAACCAAAATGTAAGAAAAAATTACAAGTGCAAAGAGCTAAAAATAAAATATCTTGAGATTGGCGGTATTCGATGGCCTTGGGATAGCTCAGGCCGTTAACGTCTTCCAAGTGGCAAGCTCCCTTTCTTGCCAGCCCCACCACTTTGTACGACCCCTCCCAATTAGGTCCTAATTTGCCATTACCAAGCACCACAATATTTCTCATTACTTTACGCAGTACCCAATCTCTAATTTTGAACTATCTTGGGTGAACCGCCTTGTTATATTTCCTGGCCAGTTCTTGCTGATATGAGGCAATGTGGATTAATGCCCTCTCTCCTTCGTTCTTCGACCAAATCAAGTTCCAAGGCTATTGCCTCCCTATTCAAGTCTGGGTCAAAATTTTCACTCCTGATAGTGAGAAGGTCGACTTCCAAGGTATCACTACTTTCATGCCGTATGCGAGGGCAAAGGGCGTTTCTCTAGTTGACCGCCTAGGTGTAGTCCGATAGGCCCATAAGACATGGGGTAGTTCTTCAACCCACTTTTCTTTCACCTTTTCCAACCTCTTCTTCAATCCATCAAGAATCACTTTGTTCGATGCTTTGGCCTGGCCATTAGCTTGAGAGTAGGCTGGCATAGAATTGTAGAATTCTATTTTGTGCTCTTCACAAAAGCCTCTGAATAGTCATTTATCGAACTGAGTGTCGTTGTCTGATATGAGGACCTTAGGAATTTCAAATCAGGTTATGATGCTTTGCCAGGCAAACTTCTTAACGTCCTTCTCTTTGATGGACACCAATGCCTCTACCTCAACCCATTTTGTGAAGTAGTCTGTCGCTGTGATAAAGAACTTTCGATCGCCTGGCACAGTTAGGAGTGGTCCCACTATGTCTAAGCCCCACATTGCAAAAGGCCAAGGGCTAGTCAGAGGCAAGAGCTTTTTGGCTAGCTGATGGATTTGATGCGCAAACTTTTGGCATTTTTCACATTTCTTGATGTATTTCTCTGCGTCTGCTTGCATGTGTGGCCACTAATATCCATGTGAGATAGCACGGTAAGCCAGAGATCTTCCCCCTTGGTGGCTTCCACAAATGCCTTCAGTGTATCTCGAACGGAAAGGCTTCGACCTTGCTAGGGTGGACACAGTTTCAAGTATGGTCCAATGAATGACTTCTTGTACAAAGCTAGGGAGGGAGAAAGCCAAAACTATTGTGACTTTGCTCGAATCTTGTTTACCTCCTTCTTGTCCTCTAGCAAAATCCAATCTTTCAAGAAGGTCACAATGGGGTCATCTAGGAGGGACCTAGCTCAGCGTAGAATACCTCGATCGCTTCAAGTTCATCGATGCTCGGCTTAGGAAGGAAGTCAATTAGGAATGGGTTTGAGATAGAAATGTCCACCATCGACAGCCAAACTGGCCAGTTCGTCTGCCTTCCTATTTTTCTCTCGACCGATTTGTTCTATCCTTACAACTTTGAATTTTTTAATCTCAATTCTAACCAGTGCCTAATATTTGGTCATTCTGTCATCATTTACTTCATAATCGCCAGAGATTTGGTTAATGACCAATTGGGAGTCTCTGTACACCATTAGCTCAGTGGTCCTTCATCTGATAGGCTGACTTCAAACCGGCTAACAATGCCTCATACTCTACTTCATTATTGGATGGTTGAAATCCAAATGTGATTGTTTGTTTAATGGTCAAGTCATCTGGCGAGATGAGGACCATTCCAAGTCTGGCCCCATGTCTGTTTGACGCACTATCGACAAAGGGCTTCTACATCTCGTCTACAAACAACTTCCAGCAAGTGGATGCTGTCTGAAGATGTTTAAGGGTCTGACACATCATTGATTTCCTCTAAGTGTTCATCCATTGTTTGGTCAATAATTTCTTTTATCGGTTGCCCTTCTATTTCCCTGTCAGGTACATCATTACAAATTATGCTTAAGGTTGCCTCTTCGTCCTTTGGCAATGTGTTGTTGGCCTCATCGGACGGGGCATCCACTGTTAGGATTTCAACGCGTGGTTGATCAGTTTGCTACGGGGGCTGCACTATTCTCGAGACACTCCCTCCCTTTGCTCGGTTTTATCGGTCAAGTCGACTGGGCAAATATAATGACTTCCTGAAGAAAACTCTACCACAAAGTCTGCCATCTAGGTTGGAACTTGATGTTGAATTATCCCAATTCCACTACCCACTTCGATATTCACCCAGAGAAGTCCACCCTTTTGAACAAGGCCTTTACGGGAATGCTATTAATACAGTCGCAATATGTGCAGGGAAGTAATGCGGCAACTTTCTTAAGGCCATCATCAAAGCTAAGGCAAGCTTTTCTAACTGCAAGTATCTTGTTTTGGCGCCAGCAATGTCTTGCTCACATAAAAATGGACAACTGTTGTATTCCTTCGGCGCGTACCAATACCGCGCTAACTACGTGCTGGGAAACTGCTAAGTATAAGTAAAGTTCCTCTCTTGGTACTGGGGTTGCCAACAGTGGCAAAGAGGTCAAGTATTCCTTCAAGTTGTCCAGAGCTTGGTCGCATTCTTCATCCCACTCAAATTTGGCCTTCAATGCCTGGAAGAACGATCGACACCTGTCTGACGACCAACTTATAAATCGGTTTAGTACGACAGCTAGGCCCATTAGATATCGTAATTCCTTAACTGTGTTAGGCCTCTTTAGTTCTTGAATGGCCTTGATTTGAGAGGGATCAGCTTCTATACTGCGGTTGGTTACTATAAAGCCAAGAAATTTACCTGATCCCACACCAAATGCGAATTTGGAGGCATTCAGTCGTAGCTTGTGAGTCTTTAAAACTTGAAACATCTTAGCTAGGTTGTTGAGATGGTCTACTTCGTTCTTACTTTTGACCACAATGTCGTCAATGTAAGCCTCCATTGTTTTGCTTAACAATGGTTCGAACATTTTGGTGACCATTAGCTGAAATGTTGCCCCTGTATTTTTTAGGTCAAAGGGCATGACCTTGTAGCAATACAACTCCCTAGGAGTCGTGAAAGACGTGACTTCCTGGTCCGGTTCATACATAGCAATCTGATGGTATCCATGATACACAGTCAAGAAAGCTAAGTCAGTTGTGACCTGCAGTTAGGTCCACCAAGTTGGTCGGTCTATCCTTGGTAAAGGAAAGCTATCCTTTGGGCACGCTTTGTTGATTGTCTTGTAGTTCATACAAACGCGCCATTTGCCATTTTTCTTGGGCACTACCATTGTGTTGGAGATCCACTTGGGATAGTGAACCTCCCTAATTGCCCCTGCTTCCAGCAGGTTTCTTGCCTTCTCAGCCACTATCTCAGCGTGGTGTAGTGCCGATCTGCGAGTTCGTTGTATGATTGGTCTGGCGGATAGGATTGACGTTAAGTTGATGGCAGATGAAGTTTGGGTCAATGCCAAGGCATCCAGATGAACGCTTCGATATTAGAGATAAAGAATTCCATAATCTCCTTTCTCTCAGTGCTGGACAGAGATAAGCCGAGCAAGAAAAACTTTCTCTGGGTTATTCTCATCGATTCTCACTTCCACCAAGTCCTCCACCGCTTTCTGTTTGGCTACCTTGTTGATGTCTGTGAACATCTCATTGTTCTCCGATTCCTCTACCATCTGCACAAACCCTTTGGTAGCTCGGTTGTCATTCACAGTCATAAAGCATTGTTTGGACATAATTTGGTCTCCTAAAACCTTTTCAATTACTCCGACTTCATTAGGAAACCACATCACTTGGTGGTGAGTCGACGCTACGGCTTGCATGGCATGCAACCATGCTCTCCCCAAAATAATATTATAAGTTGAGGGTACTTCAACACCCAGAACTCCACTTCTTTTGTCATCGACCTAGATTTGACCGGTAAAATTATCTTGCCAACCAGCCACTCTGGTATAGAGTTAAAGCCAACCAACGGGGAAGTCGCTGGTGCCAAGTCTTTATCCTTCAATTTCAATTACTTGAAGGTCTCATAATACATTATTTCCCATGAGCTTCCCTGGTCTATCAAGATCCGCTTGATATCAAAGTTTTTGACGCGTAAAGTAACAACTAGCGCTATCCTTGTAAGGGTTCTGAATCCTCTATCAGAGAAAGTGATGATGTTCTTTTCTTCTCACTTCCCTTCTTTACAGTTGTTTCCTTCATGTGCTCCGCCTTTTTTATCATGCCCTTAAGCTCGCACAATGGCTCAGGCTCGATGATCACATGTATTACATTGATCACACCTTGAGGTGAACCATCAGGCTAGCATCCTGTCTAGCTCGTTGCGGTCCTGGGAGGCTGGCCGAGCTCCCCCTTCAATGTATTTGACCAAGTGGCCCACTAGCCACCAATTCTTCCAAATGTTGCCTTAAAGGCGTGTAGTCTTCAGTTCGGTGCCCTACTTCGTCGTGGAAGGTGCACCTATACCTCTCGTCGTAGCCTCTCCACGTTTCTCCCAACTTGGCAGGCCAACGAACAAAGGGTTCGTCACAATATTTCACTAAGAATTCGATAGATGGGTTTCTTGAACACTGTTGTGATAGAGGTGCGGACCCTCAACCTCCTTACCTTGGGGTCCTCACCGTTCGGCCATTCGCCACGATTGTTTTTGCTTGGTCGGTGGTCCTTGCCGACCGTATTAACCTTTCCTGCAAGTTTCTTGTCCGACATCACTGTTGTGTCAGACTTTACTTTGGCACAAACGCTATTTTCTTCTACCCTGATGTGCTGGTGCACTCTGCCCATCTGGGCTTCTATAGTGAGGGACGACGTCATTGTCATTGAATCCCTTAGCTTATGGCCCACTAGCAAGCCTCGCTTGTAATGTACGATAGCTAGATTGGTAGAGTAGTTGCGTATTTGGTTGAAGGTCTCCCAATATATGTTGTTGTATGACTTCAACATTTCTTTCTCGCTCATGTCAATGGCGAGTAATTGATCTATCTCTACTGGTATTTTGGTGTTTGTGTTAAACCTGGTGACAAACGCCTTCGCAAGTTGCGCCCATAAAGCAATGCTGCCTTCTGGCAACTTTTCAAACTAGGTCAAGTCTAGCTCGCCAAGGCTTGACAGAAACAAGATACACATAAGAGCTTCATTTCGTTGATGAATGGCCATTACTTGGTGAAAGTGGTGAAAGTGCATGTAAGGGTTTGTCTTTTCCTCGTAGATCGTGAACTTTGGCTGGTTAAAGCCTAAGGGCAGCAGTGCATTCTCTATCATTGGATCGAACGGCAAGCTCTGTAACCTTACCAATGCCTTATCGGTTGGTTCGTAGGCAAGGCACAGTACTGGTATTCCAACCTCAACGCTTCCGTGTGTCCTAAGTGCTAGCCGCTACAGAGCTTAGAGCTTTTAGGGGTCCTGGGCTTGGGTGTCTTCTTTTCTCCGCGCCCTTTGTTCTAGAATGGCTTGCAGGTCCATCGATCTAGGCAGCTCGGTGTGCCATGAAGTTGTTCGATGAGTATGTGAAGGTCGATAACTGTTTCCCTCTGTGTATGACCTTTTAGTCCTCATTCTCTCAGACCTGGAGTAACGAGTCAAAGAAGTTCTTGATTAGGTGTCGCCTATTCCTAAAGCTTATACTTTCAAAATGTAGTGGGAGTGGCTTACCTGTTGCGATCTCCGAAGCGATGAGAATGAATTCTGCCTTCACAGATTTCCACTCCTGCCACGTTTTTCCCTTCATTTGGTGTTTCAGGGCCTCCATGTCCATGGCTATTCTCCTGATCAATTCATCTTGCTCCCTCACGCGATCCTCTAAGACTTGGGTATTCGTTCTCCTCCTTTGTCCATCTGGGTTTTGATAGCAACGAGACTCAAGCCTTGTTTTTCCCTTGCGCCCTTCTGAGGGTTCCGTCGCTGAGGGTCCAAATTCGCTATGGGTAGAGCAAAAGGCAAATCGTCATGCCATCTTGTTCCCCTCTGGCATTTTTCTATCAATGACAGATTGGAAGTAAATCTTCGTTATGCACCACTAAAACAAGTTTAAAAAAAACTCAATCAAAAGGTATGTTCTCTGTGCTATTCCCACAGACAGCACCAATTGTAAGAGCACGAAATAATCATTCTCGTATAATCCTATTGATCAAGTTTAGCGCTCCTCCAAACGTCGTGGCTTTCTTACCTGAAAGTATACACGTGAGCTAGCCGACGTATGTTTGTCGGAAACGTCTCCAATGCTTAAGTCAGCAAGTTGACCAAAGACACAAAAGCTCTGTGTTTTTAAGAGTAAGAATTGCAATACCTAGATATAGGTGCAGTCATAAGCTTTTATAGATTCCACAGTCTTACAATTCCTAGTAGGACTCCAACTCTCCCTAGCAAAGTCCTCTTAGAAATCACATTCCTAAAGATAATGTTTATCCTCAGAACACCATCCTCACTACTAACCAAGTGAGAATGAAAACACATTATGCTCGGCTATAAATGTTTGACCAAGCTACCATGGCCTTGGTTAATCGCCGACCGAACCGTGCAACCTCCAACCTTTGGACAGGTTCTACCAAGCTGAGGGCAACTCGGCCTCTTCCACTCAACCGATCATCCGCTAGCTAGGTCCAAACCCTTCGTAGTGCTTAGGACTAGGCTATCTGAGCCATTTCTCGGTCCATTGCGTGGCCCAACCTTGGAGCATGATGTTACCCAACTCAGCTCAATTTGATCACACAAATTATCCTCTCAATTGTGATATAAAATATAATTAAATTAAAATTACATTAAAAATTAAGAATTACAATAAATAATTAAATATTTAAGATTAATTGTAATTTAAATATAATTAAATTAAAATTAGAATAAAATGTTAAGAATTAAAATTGTATAATTATTGTGATTTAACTGAATTAATATTTGACATTATAAATTATATGTATAAAAGAAGAGAGACCAAAAAAAAAAATTAACAAAAAAATATAGAATTTAAAAATATTACAATCATTTTACATTTATAATTAAACAGTATTGACAATTACACTTTTAGTCCTACTAAAGCCGAAAACCCCCACCCGTATTGGTAATGGTTAGTGGACATGAAGGATATGGTCAGTGGCGGATTCTACGAAAGTCAAGGAGCTACACATGACACTCCTCAATTTTTTTAAATTACATTTTATCTTTATAATTTTAAAAATACTTTTCAATTTGCCTCCTCTAAAATCATATATGTATACGCCTAAATTTGTTTGTCATCCATTTGTTTTATCTTTTTCAACAAAATCCTATAATTTGATCATTTAAATTTTATTTTGCTATACCATGAACTAGAAAATAGACATAAATTGACTTCTTACTTCTCAAAGAAATTTAAGAAAACATCTCTTTCTTATTATGTTTATTTTATTAAAATTTTCTATTTTTATTGTTGTATATGTACGAGACTGTAATCGTATTAGAGCAAAATTCACATTACTCTCTCGTGGTTTAGCATAGGAATAATTTGTCCTCTTATTTCAAGAATAGATAGAGAACTCTTTTATAATTTTGGATGTGCAAAACTAATTCTGAAAAAATTACCTAAAAACCCCTATATCATATTCTCTCACTTCTCTAATACATATAACTTTTTGTCTTATTCACATATTTAACAAATTGAATCATAAATTAACCTAAATAGCCTAATTTATTATCATAAAATTATATTTTTTAACAAAATTTCTCATTTAATAACATTTTAAATTAAACATACCATAAATTAACCTACACACCTTAAATTATTACCATAAAATTAAATAATCAATTTATTTTAATCTAATTTTAATTTTTAAATTTTAACTCAATAGTTATTTAATTACATTTTAAAATAAACACAAACATACATATATATAAAATAAATTAAAATAAACACCCTAATTTACCATAAAATTATCTTATTTAATAACATTTTAAATTAAACATATACATATACATATATATAACGAATTAAATCATAAATGTACCTTAATCTAATTAATTTTTAACCAAATTTATTATTTAATAACATTTTAAATTAAACATGTATATATATATTTAACAAATTAAATCATAAATTAATTTAATCACCCTAATTTATTACTATAAAATTACCTTAATTTAAATTTAAATTTTTAACCTAATTTCTCACTGCATAATAATTTAATATAAATTAAATTATATTGTTGATATAAAATGACATTTAGGGCTAGGGTTATGGTTTAGTTAGGAATAGATTTAATTTGGAGAAGAACAAGAAGATGAAGATGGGAGTATTTTTTCTTTGCCTTGAGATTTTTGTGTTACCCAATCTTAATTTGAGAGTGTGTGACACACCTTCCGCTACTTTTAATGAAAAAAATTTCAGTAACACTTTAGTTCAAAATCATAAGGAGTACTCTCTACATATATTTGAATCATAGAAAATAAAGTATTCCAAGGTGAAACTAAAGAGCATAAAGTAAATTTGGTCCTTATTTTTAACCAACTCAACTCCACCCAATAATTTGTCCTAATATTGCTCCCTTCACCCCCGATTTGGTGTTTTGGATGGAATGAGTTTAGACTATGTTTGGTGTGAAGAAATGAAATGAAGTGGGAAGGGAATGAAATACACGGTTTAATGGAATGCAATGTTCATTTCCATTCCAATTCCATTGTTTGGTCGCTAACATAGAATAACATAGGAATATGATAATAATTCTCATTCTCACATTTGATTATACCTATTAAACTCCATGAAATAAAAATAAGTTTTTTTATTATTTTTTTAATAAGCTTGTAACAAATAAATTAAAAAATTATATAGATCGTGATAATATTGATAGTTGTGAAAATGATGGTGTGAGTCGAAGTGGCGGCGGCGGCATCGGTGGTGGTGATAACAATGACAGTAGGATGGAGGTAGTAGATTGTTGTGGACTTAATGGTGGTGGTAAGGTGGTGTTTTGGTTGTGGTGGTGGCGGCGGCGGCGACGGTTGCAGTGACGGTGGTGGTGGTGGTAGTAATGGAAATGTTGATAGTACGGTGGTGGTAGTATGGTGGTGTGGTGGTTGTGACAGCGACCATAGTGGTAGTTGTGGTGGTGGTGGTTATGGTGACAATAGGGTGGTGGCGTTGGCGACAGTGATGGTGATAGGATGGCAGAATGAGTGGTAGGAAAATAGAATGGTGATAGTAGTGAAATAATAATATATTTTTTAAGTGCCAACAAAAAAAAATTATAGTAACTCTATGATTATCATAGAGCGGTCATTTCTTAAGTTGGAGGAAAGAATAAGCATGCTAAGACGTACCAAATAGAAGAAAGGAAATACAAAATTAGAAGGAAAATGTCTCGTAACTCGAATTTTGTAGGCTCAAAAGTGGCTCAAATGGCCAAAACGACGTCGTTTTGGCTATTTTTATGTTGTTCTGTACTCAAAACGACGTCGTTTTAGCCATTTGAAGCCACTTTTGAGTTACAAAATTTGAACTACGTAGCATTGTCGAAATTAGAATAAGAAAAGCCTTACTAAACGTACTTTTAGTGAATGGTCATTCCAGTTGATTCTATCGTACTAAATGTACTTTTAGTGTTTTGGTTGATAAGTTTGTGATGGGTTGGGTATAGCTATCGTGGTTCAGTGGCAATAATCCTAGGGTTACTCAATATTTTTTGGTTGAAATAATCAAAAAATTAAATTAAAAAAATCAAAAATTTATTTTAAAAAATGCAAGTATTGAGGTTAAACATGTGCAAATATTTTTAATTATTAAATAAGTGATATGAGATTTGGACACATAATTAATTGTCTGCTCTGATATCAAATTAAACTCTCAAAAACCAAAATCTAAAAACTAAGAGCAATTCCAAGGCTACTAGGCAAAATTCTTTCTAAAACTACACATCTTTGCCTAATTAGTTTAGCCAATGTGCACTCTAACCATATTCTTTATTTTAACTAATCAATCAAATTAACTTAACTAATTTTTAAAAGAAAAATACTATAAACATAAATAATAATAAAAAATATAAGCTTCTTCTTATATGTTGTTTATGCATCTAGTGTTGATGTGCATTTACAAATATTTATTTTTTTTAAATATATATTTAAATTTTTTTTTTAAATAATATTTTTACACGATCATATTTTTTTTAAAATAACAACAGGCTAGAATAAGGAGATATGCAACAAAGATTGAGGGAGTAAGCAGAGATATAGACCTTAAAACAGCGGGAAAACCCTTTTGTCTAGCGATGGAGGCTAGCTAGATATGTAGGAGCAAAAACGAAAATGAGCAAAATACCTTTTGTAATGCAGAGCCGATTAGAGAAAGAAAAAACTAACTTTACTAACAAAAATACCTCACTCAGATGACCTTTTTACCTCCTCCCTTGGAGATCCTCTAGCAGGTATAATATCAACATGTTGCTACATTACGTGGATGAGTAGACATACTAGGAAATGCATGTAGCAGAAACACATATCCAAAAAGACTTTGAGTAGATAGATCTATGAAAAGAATAACGAAGCAAAATGCAAAAGCTTCAATATATCAAATCAATGAAAGAATATTATTGGACTCACTTAGAGTTAGAGCTTGAGGGAAGGGTTGTGGCAGCCATGAAATGCTTGGGACATCCTAGACTGGCCTTCTCCAAGACTGCAAAACAGGGCGACTTTTGAGATTGAAAGGCAACAGAGTTGAATTTCACAGCCATTCTCTCTCTCTCACACTCTCTCTCTCAAAATTAATAATTGACCTTTTGCGTACGTGGGAAGGAGTGAGACTGAGAGGGAATGCAAATCACATATTTATAGTGCTAATCAGTGGTTCTTAATTATAGGAGAAATTTTATGGCATACACTCTTATGCATTTTGTTACGTGTTTTTGTGATATATATATTATGTATTTTTATGATAAATGTAATAATATCATAAAAATATATAATTTTATTTCTCGACAACAAATTGTCGTAACTCCTACTAGAAAAATACAAAACATTTGTCACAAAAATACGTAGCAGGTGCATATAGGGTGTGTATCATAGTGTTTCCCTTCTTATATTTTACTTTTTGTCATTTTAATATCTGTAATTTCAATTAGTTTGATTTTACCTTTAATTTTAAATTTTGTGTCAATTTATTTCAATTCATAACGCTAATTAGGATTTTGAAGAAAAACGGTCATTTAGTTGGTTGAGGTTAACCCACAAAACTAAACAAGTTTACAATTTTGCTTACAAAAATAATCATCTAGTATTTTTGCAGTGTCTGAAATTTTGGAAAGCAAGTTTTATCGCTCGAACAGTGAATATTGCGCTTAAGCAGTCAGCCTATATGTTTTGCACTGCTTTTACTCACACCTCTCGAGCAGTGAAGTGTGCGCTCGAGCGGTCTTCACAATCCAGTTTATTATAAAGTGTGGTGTTTGCTCGTTTTAGGATTTGAGCCGTCCAGATTTTCAAAGAGGAAGAAAAAAAAACAAAGTGTTTTATATTAGATGATGCTTTGTGAGTGTTTCTTTGATGATTTAAGAGTAACCAATGGATCCATGAACTTTATATCAACATCATCAAAAGGTTTGTTTGTTGTCTTTTATTTACAAAAGAGAGAGTTGTTCTTCGGTGGATTCTGAGGAACTTGGGCCTAAAGCTTTAGGAGTGGTTCATTGTCATAGATTCAACATCGGCGTTGTGGATTCAACTTAACGTTGAGCAAGAAATTTCGAGATGAAGACGGTGGGGGAAGAGGCATATCAGGATCAGTTCAATTCGGATGTGGATTCGCTAGATAATTGAGAGTACACGTGTGATTTCTTTTTGTGTACTTAGTGGATTATTTTGTGGCTTTGGCATGTAATTTTTTATTAAAATTAGGAGGCGCTCCAATTGTGATTTTTTTCACATTAAATTGGTGTGTTTGATTTGTCTTTAATTGTTTGATTGAGATTGTTTATTCATTGTTTAAAATTGAAATATAATCACAAATCAATATCTCGAAAATTTTAAATTTTTCAAAAATGATACAAAAATTAAAACATAAGGACTATCTATATAATTTGATCAAAAATAAATTGCATGTCCCATCATTGTCTTTAATTTTTTTTATTTCAAAATAGTATGGCCAAGTTGTATTTTGCATAGTGGAAAATAGTTACTGCAACTCTGTTGAAGGTTGCTTTGGTTGTATCAGTTCATCTAATTTAAAATTAATTGATAATGAGTAAAAGACTTTTAGAGTATATTAATGAAACTTCTTTTATTTTTATTTTTTTCCTAGTTCAAAAATGACATGTGAGACAAATCTAATTGCAATAACTCCATAGCCATTAATGATATCATCCGCCAATGATAAAACTAATGAAGGGCTTGTTTCCAGTCTATAGTTATTGAACTGGACAACACTGTTTGGGTTTGGAGGACTATCACTGGTCCATTTTTAATTATTCAAGGCGCATTATAAGAAAAAATACTTTTGGCGACCACTTATTTTCAGTTGGTGGCAAATATTTCACTTTCTGTGACTAAAATTTTTTTTGTCACTGATGAGTATGTTTTCGCAACCCACAATTCTTTGGTGGTTAATAGCTAATTTTTTGCGACCAAATACAAATCTGGTCGCAGAAGGTCGTCTTTTGGCGACTAAAAAATAAGTTGGTCGCGAATGATCACTTTTTGGCAACTAAAAAATAAGTTGGTCGCGAATGACTTAACTATTGGCAACCAACTACAAATTTTGGTCACGGAAGATCACCTTTTGGCGACCAAAAAATAAGTTGGTCGCAGAAAGTAATGGTGGGATAAATTTTAAAAAAAACCAATACTACTGTAAATACATTTTATTTTTTGTTTAGGGATTGAAGATTTTATGAAATAATAAATAACCCAATTTTTATGGGTTATATATTTTCCCTGCCATATATGAACAAGAAGCATATTATTAGCAGAGTGGATTGGACCCATGGAGAGTGACTCCTTAGTCAGGAATTCAACTCCCAACGCAAAAGAATATTTTTCTTTGGTTGAAGGCACTGACTTTTGGTGACTAACTACAACTTTGGTCACTAAAAGTTACCTTTTGGCTAATATGGATTGGATTTTTCGCGACCAATTATTTGGTCGTCAATGGTCCCTTTTAGTGACCAACTATAACTTTAGTCGCAGAAAACTATCTGTGACAAGACTTTAGTGACCAACTCGCGACCAACACATTTTTTGTCGCAAAAAGATTTTAGCGACCTAATATGGCACTTTTCACGACCAAAAACATTGGTCGTGGAAAATGTAATTTCTTGTAGTGACGTTAATTTTTTAGATCACTTTATGTAAATTACTCACAAAAAAAAAATTAGGTCAATCTGATACACGTAGATCCATAATTTTGTAATATTTGTCTTTGGCAAAATATACGATCTATTTTTATAATTATTCTCATTATTTATTTTTAAGAGACAAATATGTAAAATTATATATTTATGAATGTCGAATCGATCTGACTTTTTAATATATAGATGATCTACATAAAGTGACGTAAAGATAAACAACTTTGATGGTTGAAATGAGACACACAAATCCTAACAGTGTGGTCCAACCCAATTACTAGATTGGAGATAACCCCCTATCAAAACTACATATGATTAGTGAGCTCACTGTTTGTTTGTAAGTACTTGTTTAAAGCAATTTCCCAATATATGGTGAGATTTATTACATCTACATTATAAGTTGTTATTGGGTGATATCACGTATTGATAATGATCTTGATTTTATTTATTTTTATTTTGTGAGGAACACTTTTGGCCCATCCCTTTTCTAACTCCTAATTGAGAAATTTTTTGGGTAAATTATTAATAGGTTATATTTTTGGGACTTATTACCTATTAAATCCTATTGATAAATTTATCAAATGATATATTTATCAATTTTTTTTTATTTTTATGAATAAATTTACAGTAATAAATTTATCAATCAGGATCTGTAGTTAATCAGATTTGTTGGTAAGTGCCACAATTTTTAAGTATTTTTGGAGCAATACTTGGTACTAATTATCACAAAAATGATAAAACTTAGTATTTAAATCTAGGAGTGAGAATGGTCTGGATTGATCCGGATTAAGATAAAAGTAAGACCAATCCGTTATTTTCGGTTCCTGAAAAGTTGGAATCAATCTAATCCATTTAAATTGTGGAACCAATCCATTTAAACACGGATTGAATCGGTTTAAGACCACAGATTCACATAATTAAATAACAAAGAAAAATATAAAACATTTTAATTTCATAAAAATATAAACATAACATCATATTAGTTCCATAATAGCAACATATCTTTCCATAATAGCGACTTACTGTTCTAGAATTTAAACAACCATAAAGAAAACTGGTTTCACCATAAGTATTTAGACCATTACAAATTAAAACTAAAAACCAACAAACACAAGTAATAAAAAAAGATATTATGCGGGTTTAGTTTGGGTTTGAGTTTATGTTTTATATGAAATAAAAGAAGATACTATGCGGGAGGGGATATAATATGAACATATGTTATTTGTATATGCTCCGGATCGGTTTCAATTCGAAACCATGGGGTTTAATCTGGAACCGATCCGTAGACTATGGATTTTTAATTTTTTAATCTGGAACCAAATCACAGATTCAAAAAATCAATTCAAACTTACCAGATTGGACTGGACCAAATCAAATTACGAATTTCACGAATTCCTTAATCAGCCCTATTTAAATCAATAACTAACAAATTAAAATACTCCGTAGACATGTTCAATAATGTCTCCTTGATGAACTCCCTCCACCATACTGAGCATAACCTTACAATTGCCCAGAGCTAGTTCTCTTTTAGACCCAAAAATGTACACAATGCAACTACCATTCTGATAAACTTATTACTATTCCCTGGATCTAGAGTAGAGTTGATGCAAAAATCTCCACAATGCAACCACTCTCACTTATCAGAAATGAAGTCGACATGGTCCCATTTTTAGTCTTTTATTGGTTTTTTCCTTGATATTATTTTGAAGAAATCTATAGCAATTATGATTTTTAGTGATAAAAGATAAATGTTTGTTATTTGTTTTGTCAGTTTGTGATAAATTTTTGAATTTTAAATTTATTATGTACACCTTAAAAATTGACACATTGTAATTTTTGTTAAAATATTTTGTGATAGGAAAATTATGTCATTTTGTTAAAAAAAAAAAAAAAAAAAAAAATTATAAAGAGAACATTACATGCACAATTTTAAGAATGCACGGTAGCCTTTTTCTAATCTTCTTCCATATCACTCACATTTCCCATGAATTAAAAACATAGTCAAAAAAGTAAACTAATAATAGAAAAAAATAAATAAAATAAATAAATAAAAGAAAGAAAGAAAGAAGAATCGAAGGTTTAAAAAGTTGATTATAGTGAGACATAATCTATTTTAGCAAGTTAGGTAAAAGTTAATTTTTTTATTTTTTAAATTTTTTAAGTCATCATCTCTCTATTTTTTGTATTTTTTATAAAAAAAATAAATAAAATAATAAGAATTTTTAACTCACACTCCAAAATAAGCTAGAAGAAATAACGTTTGTGTATTAATGGGTTAATTTGGAAAGAATGTTAAAAGTTAAAAGTCAAAAGTCAACTTTTAATTCATTTTGAGTCTCATTACTTTTTAAAATTTTATATATTTTTTCAAAAAGAAATCAAAAAATTAAATTTTAACTATTTTTTCAAAATAATATAGTTGCTTGGGAAGTGTAAGACGGTGCAACCCTCTGAATCGACTTCACACTGTGCAACCAACCAACCAACCAACTACCACTTACACCACATTGATACGTTCACTGTTGCAAACACCTAACGTAGCCTATTTTGGTAATAAAAAAACTAGTACAATTATTTTTCAACCTCTTTTTAAAAAATGTAAAAAAAAAAATATTAAAAATCAATTCTCAAAATAATTCTTAGCTTAAGAGCCAATGATTGGCATGCCAGTGACAATTATGTAATTTTTTGAATAATGGTTAGTGTTCATACACATCTAAGACAGGGTGTATAAAATATTATGTAGAATAAGTGAGAACTCTAGTGTGTATGGTTTGAGTTTTTTGGATTAAATTTTTTGTAAATTAAATTTTTTTTGTTTTCGTGTTTTATTTTTTTTGTTTTAGTGAATATTTTTAAAATTTTAAATATTTTTTTTAAACTTTTTTAGATGCACCTTATTTAGATGTATCTAAAAAGTAAAAAAAATTTATGAAAAAAATATTTTAAAAAATTAATAAATACATAAAAATACAAAAAATGTATTAAATTCTCGTATTTTTTTATTTTTGGTATTTAGTAAATTTTTAAAAGGTTTTTTTCACAATTTTTTTTACTTTTTAGATACATTTATGTTAGATATGTCTAAAAAGTTTAAAAAAAAAAAATTTGTTTCAAATATTAAAAAAAAATCAGTAAAAACAAAAAAAAAAATACAAAAAAATAAGAAAATAGAATTTTTTGAAAAGTGTTTTTAGAAAAGAGGAACCAAGCAAAGTGATGATATTGTTATTTTCTCCCATCACAATGTACATATGTGCAAATATCAGCCGTAAATATACATATATATATGCAGTACTGCAGAGCTCTAATTAGAGCTGCTACAGTGCAGCTCTAATGAGCTGGTCACATATAAAAAATAAATAAAAATAAAAAACAGTGAGGTAAAAGACAAAAAATAGAAAAAAAAAAAAAAAAAAAAAGAAGACAAATTAATGCTACATTAGAGCTCTCTTTTTAGAGGTCTAAATCATTTTTCATATATATATATATGATTTAACTCTCCTTTAGTCTATCATTTGGATTGAGAGTACAATTCAATTAATTGTGGACTTGTTTCGAGTTTATTTTGTTGATCCAAATCAATTAGGTTTTTTTTTTTTTTTTTTTGTCTGCTACTTTAAATTATGTTAATCAAATATCAGTAATCATATAGGTAGAATATATTTGTCTTAAAAAAGTAGATGATTTACTTTTGAAAATGTATTTATTATCTATTTTTTTAAAATACAAATGCGGTCCAATATGTGATTACTAATTATCTAATTAATCTAATTTTTTGCATGAATGATATATCCGAAAGGTATTAAAAATTGAACAATTCAAACCGGTGAAATGAACTCAAAATGGGGCCATAATAGGTTGAACTAGACTCTCTAGTCCAAATGGTGAACTGGAGGGAAGTTATGCCCAAAAAATTATTAGGTACTTTCAGACTATCATGTATTATTTATCCAAAGTTTCTCCTAAAAGGAGGTCTTGGATTATACTTTTAGGAGTGGAATATGAGTGGAATATGATGCAATACTTAAGTACTTGCAAGGAGATGGTAGGAGTTCAACTCTCCTAAAGTGTTAATCTAACAATTAATTATTATTGATCAAAAAATAACTAACTACTAACTTTCACTAATTAAAAAAAAAATGTCTCAATTATTTAACAAAGTGAGGTAAAATGTTTCACTGACTGCTAAATAATTACTCAATTTATTACATCTTTGATTAAAATCCTTATTTACAAGAGGATGGTTATTCTTACTAGTTGGTAATCTTTCTCACTTGGAGAGTGTTGAGTGTTGTTGGGCCTGAATAATCAGAATTGTTTGGGCTTGTGGGATGTTGTTTACAAATTACAGCTAGCAAGCTGAAAGCTACAATAAAAAAGACAACAATGATTCATCCCCCTTTTTAGGACCCCCTTTGGACCCCCTCTCTCTCTCATTGGTCACCTTTTTTTTTTCTTTTTCTTTTTTTTTCCTGCTCCTCCAATCACCTCTTGCCACGTGGCAAAGGGGGGGGTAAAGGGGGTGACCCCCAAAGGGGGTCCCAACCTTTATTCTAAAAAAGATAAGTTAAAAGTAATTCTGTCTACTTTTTAATAATTAATTTTTTTTCTAATTTATTTAAATTATTTTTAAGGACACCTTTTTAATAATTAATTTTTTTCTAATTTATTTAAATTATTTTCAAGGACAACTCCACCTAGGTGATGATGGGTAATGACCCTATTAAGCTATTAATTTTTTTTTAATTTCTTTTATATTTATATTGTTAATATTTCATTTAATATAGTTTATTCACATTAAAAAACTAATGTACTCCATTAAATAGGGATCCACATCTATTAGAGACTACTATTTAAGAAATTTAAATCACTCTGTTTGATTAACAGTTTTTAAAATTATTTTTTGAGTCTTTTTCTTTTTGTATTTTTTTTTATCTTTAGTAAAAAATTTAAATATTTTACACAAATTATTTTAATTTTTAAATCCACTTAATCTAAATACACTTAAAAAGTAAAATCATTGTAAAAGCTATCTTAAAAATGGTACTTGAGTCAAAAGTCCAAAATTGAATTTACATTTTCCAAAGATCCCGAAGTTAATTTTGTTTGCCCATAAGGACATATTTAGATGAAATGATCAAAATACCGTTTCTATATATATATACACGTAAACACGGGTTGGCATTCAAACCTTATAACCTATGTTCACTGTACAAAGGAAAATGCTATAAGTCTCAAATTTTCTACCAAATGAATGACCAAATGTCTCACATTGGTGTGGGATTCACACTTTGGGTTATTCATTTGGTAGAAAATTTGGTATCCCTAGCATTACCCCTGTACAAAATACCAAACATCATCTTCTCTCTACTATCTCTCTCCACCACCACTACCGTCCCGTTGTTACCTCCCACTATGCCTTCTCTTTCCACCTTCTCCATCTCTCTCCTCTCTTTCTCTTTATATGCTCTCGCTCTCCATGTCGAGGATCACCCTCGATCTATCGAAAAGTCAAGATCTAGATTGGTTCACGTCGAGATCGCTTGATCTAGCCTCAATCTACTGCTCTCTACCGCCACAATCGCGGAGGAAGATGACGGAGCAGAGAAGGCGAGGTTGGCGTTGATTTGGAGGGTCTCACAGACGAGAAGGTGAACGTCATGAGAGAAGGTGGTAGTGGTGAGGGTCTGAGCGGTGGTGGTGGAGGATTGGCAACTACTTCTCATATATACACACACATATATATATACACTAGTAGTTGACACACGTAATGCATGTGCAAGTCAAATGAATAAATAAATATACAAAACATTTATTATATATTATATGCAACTCAAATGATAAAAACCTTATTTAAATTTGTGGTCTTAGGTCACACCCTCTTCTCTATTTATTTATTTATTTTTATTTTTTTGCCCTTTTTGTGAATAGAATTTTGTTTCTTTTTGTGAATAGAAAATTTGACTTGGCATAAAGAGAAAGAAAGTTTGAAGACACTAAAATAGGTGCTTACATATATAATAGTATAGATATAGCAACGATCTTTTCTTCTTTATTGTCCAAAAGCTAAAGACAAGATTGGTTTCCAATACTCTCTCTCTCTCTCTCTCTCTCTCTCTCTCTCTCTCTTTGAAGCTTGAATCATCTCTTTTCTGAATTAAGGTTTACATTTTTTTTTTTGTTATACATGTAAGTGTGTAATTTGGTGGAAGCTATGATCACAGTTGTAATTCTATTAGATTTCTTGTTTGCTTGGTAGTTTAATTGTTTAATTTGTTGTGTTAATTTTGTGTTAGGAACCCTAGCCTCTGCAAGGACTTGTTCTTCGGATCTCTCTGCACTTGCTCAATATCTGAAAATCCAAAGTCAGATCTGGACATTACCGATATGGACATTTCGAAAACGGATCTAGAGCTCTCTTTTCTCTTTTCTTCTTGAGGTTGTGGTGATGATGGTGATGGTGATGGTAATGATGGAGCTAGTTTTTATCTATGTAAAAATATGTTTTATGTTTTTTTTATCTGTTTTTCATTAAAAATATTTGAACACATAAAGTTTGGTTTAGTTTGGCATGGCTTGCAATAGCTAAAAACATATATAATTTGTTTTTCTGTTGAGATGATGATGATGATGATGATGATGATGATGATGATAACGATGATAACGATGATAACGATGACAAGGATGGGAGAGAAAGAGAGAGAGAGGGGATGGCAATAGGGGTTAATTGGGTGGATATTAATTCTCTATCCCCATTTCCCTATAATTATTTTTTTCCATTCCCCATTCCCCATTTTCCATGGGTACTACCCTCCCCATCTCCTAATGAGTTTGGATTTTCCCCAATCCAACTTGACCTTTTTCTTCTTCTTTTTTTAAGGTTCACAACCAATTCTTTTTTCTTTTCTTTTTTTTCACAACCAAGACTAAATATACATTCAATCTTAGTTTATTTTATTTGGCTCAACAACAAAATCAAATACACATTAAGTAACATTGTCACATTATTCTTGTCAAATTTTATGTATATTTAGAATTTTTTAAATTTATTTAGAAAAATTCTATTCCTACAAAAAAATTCCATCTTCGTTTTTAAATTTATGTATAATTAGAATTTTTTAATTTTATGTATCTCCTTCTTCTCTCTAGTAATTGATCTTTGATAATCAGAAGGTGAGTTGTTGCTTTCGTTTCCATCTTCTTCTTCTTCTTTTTACTTTTTATTTGCATTTATAGAATGAATTTTCTTGTTTCAATATCTCATGCAATTGTTTTATTGGATTTCTCTCTAATTTGATGGTAACCTTAGATTTAATTTCTCAATTTTCATCTTACCTAGTGATCACCTTAATTGAAATTTTGTACATTTTTGTCTTCAATTCCCATGTTTTGGTTATGATTAATTGCGTGTTTTTTATCGATAGTCACAATCTTGTCGCCACTAGATTGTCGCCATCTCAAATCGTTGTTGCTGTAGTGAGAGGATGTGAGAGAGTGAGAATTAGAACTCTAATTGTAAACAGAGTAGTAAAAACATATAGAGAAATTATTTTTTGATGTACCTAAAAAAAATAAAAAAAATAAAAAACATATAGGGAAATTAGTGGATACCCATTCCCGGTGGAGATTTAAAGAAGATTACTTGCCTTACCTGATAGACAAGAAAAAAGGAAAAAACCCATGTATTTCGGTTGGGTCTCCATGAATATCCATATAGTAGGTTATCCATTGCCATCCCTAGAGAGAGAGAGAGAGAGAGAGAGAGAGAGAGATTTGTTGGTGTGTTGTTGCGTTGGATAATTCCAACAGATTGAAAGAAAGCTTGTGAAATTTTAAACAAATAGATTAAAATTTTGTATTTTTTAAACAGATATAGAAAGAAACTCACATATTTTAAACAGATAGTCAAAAAAAAATTGAACAGATAAAAAAATAGTCAACAGGAAAATTAAAGTGGTAAAATTGGAAACAAAATGTCTGCCACAACTAATAAAAGGATTTTTCACCAAATTATTTCATAAAAGGTGGACCTCTCGCTAATAAAAAATATTCACTGGACCTAATGCTTTATACCCTCCTTAGATTGAATTTATCACTAATTTTCTCTTTTAAAAATTCACTAAATATGAAAGGAAAATGCAAAAATTTAGAGAAAAAAAAAATTCTCAGATTTTTTTATACAATTTTTAGATACATTTAGGCTAGGTGCATCTAAAAGAAGGTTTAAAAAAATGACTAAAATATTTGGGGGAGGGGGGGAATCTAAAGACAACATAACACAAAAAATAAAAAACTCAAAACCAAACAAAATATTATTTAGTTTACAAGATGTTTTTCTTTACAGAATTTGCAAAACTTAAACTTGTAGAAGTGACCCCATCTATAAAAATTTATAAAGTTGCTTGTTAATTTTTAACTCAGAAGCTTCTAACAAAATTTGCACTAAACACTTTGGCACAAGCTTGCAATATATATTATATATATGAGTAGCTCCATAAGTTGGACTACCATTTTAACTTCTAGGGTCCTTCAAGACTATTTATGGAAAAAAATCAATTTGATCAGATAATCATAGTATTATTGGGATTTTGAATCCCATCCATGCCAACAAAAACACATAGAAAAATAAGACACCAATATTTAGGTGGTTTGGCACCAATTTCCTACATCCACGGGTATGAGAAATCCACTAAAATATGAGTGATTATAAATATGAGATTAAAAAAAAAACCCAAACCCAAAACCCTTTGCTTGTTTGTAATTTTTCTCTCATCTCCTACCACTCTCTTGATTCTCACCGCCTAAATCCATTCCACCCCCTCCCCCCTCCACCAATTTAGTTATTTATAAACAATTCCAAAGAATCCTAATCCCATATAATTAGGAAACTAAATCTTACACATGTTGGATTCATAGTAAATTTCGAACTCTACTATCACACACCAAATACATGTATAAACCAAACAAATAACTAATGAACCCCACTTGGGTAGACTAATTCTAACAATCACTCCCACCACACATGTGGGGTGATCTACGTTCGCACCTCCAAACCTAGGTACCTTGTACCCTTTTGCCTAGGTTGCCCTACAAAGCTCACTTTGCAAATTGTAGTGACTTCTTATGCACATTTGGAGTGATCACCACCCGAATCGTCAAGATTAACTCACATCCATAGTTCAATTCTCATTATCCATATAATTCACATGTGAATGCAATAAGTATTCTTGACAAGTCATTGATCAACATTAATTCTAAAACTCCGTATTTCATTCATGAGTTTTAATTGAGATTTACAAAAGAGAATCACATGCAATTATATATTTACAATTCTTAAGACTTGAATCTATAGCATGTGATTACAAGGGACAAGATTGAAATAAGTACAAAGAAATGCCATACAAGCTACAAGTTCCAAGGGCTTTGCCTGGTTGAAACAAAAGTGGATTTTAAATCCAAAACAAATTAGCCCTCGGCTTTACAAAACATAAAGTAAAAGAGATGAGCTTCACGCTCCAAAATCCTCCCAAGTCATCACCTTAGCAAAGGCATACCGTCAGCACTTTTCATATAAGGATAAGTATAAAACCCAGCAGAGATAATCTTAATAAAGTGCATAAAGTTTAACAATATCGCAAGGTGAATGCAATGAGATGTCATGCCAAAAATATAAGTTTTCTTTCTGAAACTTCATGTTGTGCACTTTTCCAAAACTATAAACGAACAATTCTTTCATTTCAATAAAAACACGCGACAGCAAATACGACTCTAGCAATCTCTAGATACGTGTATGCAAGCAATCTCATAGAGGACTACCAAAACTACTTTACATGTTCGTAACTGAAAGGAAATTAGAGAGTGTTTTAATACTTTTACCATGGACCTCAACACAACTTAATTCTCAACAAACTACACCCCCTAATCGGATTCACCAAGGTATTTACCTCATTTCTCAATGCATTTCTCAAAATGTGATAAAAGTTGAAGTCTTGAAATCATGCGATGCTCAATGATATGTATGTCTTTGTAAGAGTTTCAATGTCCTTAATTCTCATGCAATTTCTACTACACGTCAATGCAATCCTCCACCGATTGTTAAAACAATTATCTCAAATTCAATATTCCAAAATAGGCAATCTATAAAGCATAATTCAATAATTCTCAACAATTTCAACATAGGAGTGATTTTCCAAAATCATAATCTTATCATTCACAATATACCTAATGCTTATAATTTCTCAAGAATTCGATAGATTTTGCAATACACAATTAATTTATGAATCTCAACATTCTAGGGTATAGGAAAATTGGAAATTTCTCATTTTGAATGTAATTTTCCCCAAATTCAAGTATTACACAACCACTATAAGCATTCCAATTGAAAACTTACAAAATGTTTATGAGTTTTCCCCCTTCTATGCATTAGACATCAAATCAATAAAGCCCTAATCTCCAAATATCTATAACTATCAAAATAGCAAATAATAGAGCTAAAATACACACACAACATTAAGAAAATTATACCTCAAAGCTTAGAAGAGAAAGGAGAGAGAAGCCCCAAATTCGATGTCGCCAAAAATTTGATTTGATCAGTCAAAATGTAGCCCTCAATGTGCTCGTCAATTTGGTCTCAAGAACTAAGGTCTAAAACTTGATAGATTTTGCTAGATGAAGGAATTTGTGAGTTTGGTAAGACTTTGCAGAGAGAAGAGGGAGAGAAATGGTTCTACAGAGAGAGAGAGAGAGAGAGAAAGAAAGAAAGAAACAAAAAGTGAGGGAAAAGAGAAGATGAAATCAAATTTTAGTGTTTGGGTCCAAAAATCGATGCAAAAACATGAAAGACCGCACATATGGAGCCTTTAGCTGCACGTGCGGAGGTCCCTTGCCTCACATGCAGGAGCCTCCCACCACACGTATGGTTTGTTGTAGCATGATCCAAACTATGTTGTACCCCTAACACGTGTCGCCCTAACCCCCGCACATATTGGCCCAAACCCAAAATTTCAATCTTGAGCCTACACCAAATCGCACATGTAAGCCCACCTGCCGCACGTGCAAGACTACTCCTTATGGTCAAAATTCTCCTAAGGCATTCCCACACTATTCCGTTTCGTTCTTATGTCCAAAACTCAAAAATTCAACTCGCCAAAACATTTGAAACCACGAGGTGCAACTCTATCTGTGATTACTCAACATAAAACAATGTATATGGGTTTCGAAAACAAAGATGATAAGTCTAAATAGACGTAAACAAGCTAGCAATCATTAACCCAAAAATACCTAATTTAAATTACAAGCAATTAGAGAAATAAACCCAACAGATTACCCAAACCACACATGGAAATGCAAGTATAGACCTAAACCAAATGTGGATAGAATCTGTATGAGCATGAAAGCATGAAATAATCTTTTTATATAATCCTGTGGATCAAGTTTGTACTCCTCCAAACGTCGTCGCTTTGTCACCTAAAAACACAAACGTGAACTAGCCGGTGGATGTGTATCGGAAACCTCTCTGATGCCTAAATCAGCAAATAGACAATAGACACAAAAGCTCTGTGTATTCTAGGATAAGAATTGTGATACCTATACAAAGGTCTGTCATGAGCTTTTGTAGATTCCGCCTGACACAATCCTAGTAGGATTCCAACTCTTCACATACGAGTCCTTCTAGGAATCACACTTCCAAGGATAATGCCTATCCTGACAACGCCCTACTCACTGCTGACCAAATGAGATGGTTTTACCTTGGCTTAGTTGGTGCGGTTTTAACCGAGCTAGTCTGTCTCCACCGTGCTCTCAATAAAGCAATGAGGTAGATGACGTTCGGCCGAGCTAAACTTAGCTCGGCCCTTACTACTGATGCATACCTTGGTTGGCTACAAGGCTTCCTTTTGGGCAGTTTAGTCGAAGCGTGGGCAGCGCAGCCAGCCAGCCAGATTGACGTATGTCCGCCCAAAATCGAGCTACCGAAGCCCCTACTATGGCCCATAACCCGGTCCTTAGTACAACCCAATTTACCTATATAAATTACCTTCTCAATTGCCTCTTAATTCCCTCTGCGAAACATGAGCGGGATTAGACTTCTCAATTCAAACCAACCAAACCAAAATAATCAACCCAACCGAGCTAAAAAACAATCCATTCCACCGAACTAAAGAAGCTCCTATTATTAAGAAGCTCAGTCTTCAAGGATCACGCCGATGGTACAGCCCGTCCTTCTGTGTAACGGACATCGTGTCCTTACTGGGACACATGGCATGCGCCCATTGCCTCTCCATACAATGACAGCCATCTCACACTAACCAAAAAATTTCTAAAAGTCGTGCCGTTTGTGCTTCTATGTCATACAAAACCTATTTTTTCTTCAAACAATAACCCTTACTGTTCATCTTCTAGCTTGCAAACCCCCGTCTTCTTGAGCTCCCATCCAAAAACTACTCATCTCAATTGCAAGTGCTACTTTTGACGACTGGACTCCAATTTACACCTTAAAACCGTAAGTTCCTCATGCCATTTTCTTTTTTCTACTGTTACACGTCTGTTTATTTCTTTAAGAATTGCATTTCTGCACCACATATACATTTAAGGATTGAACTAGTATTAAGAACTTTGAAACTCCATGCGTAACCTTGGGAACACATTTAACTGGGACTAAACTCAGTCTTAGAGACATGTTTTTGATCCAAAACCATGCTATGACTGGAATAAAATCCCGTTCGCGGCTTTAGGCTCAATTTTGACCGGACTAAAGAACACTTGCTGAACAAACCAAGCTAAGATGCTGCCCAAGTTCCTTAACCGAACTGATTATACCCCGATTCTCCTAACTTGCTTCTAGAACTGAAATATTTCAATTTTCCAACTGTTCCTTAGCTGAACACAAACCCATTATATGCCCACGTTCTGCCGAGCTTAGACTTTATTAGTCTTAACTTGTTATTTAGCCCGATTTAATGACTTGGGCATAACCCCTTTCTATTTCCACTTTGCAGACTTGACTAGGTTGGCCAGGCACACCCTTGCACTTTGCCCCTTAGCGATATTTCTCAACTGAGCCCACCTCCGTTTATCTCATTGCCGTGCTAGGCCACCGTATAGCCTCCTAGAACACTAAATTTGAACACATGAGCAAGTACCGATTTATGGTAAGCTCACCAGGCGCGATAGCCGAGTTTCGGAGGGAATATAATATCCCTGATAACGTCTAATTCACACTAGTCGAGCTAGAAACCACACCATGGGGCAAGCCCAATTTTGTCCCTTTCACCCTTTTATCCATTGTTGAACTTCAGTTCCCCATCCAACCTTTAATATGCGAGTTCCTAAGACAAACCCGGTTATGCGCCACCCAGTTATTCGCCAATAGCTACAGAATAATCAATGGCTTGGCCAAACTAAACCGCCGTCTAGGCCTCAACCTAGGATTGGCCGAGCTTTTCCACCAATATTCTCTCAATCAAAATGATGATGGTTGGGTCTCCTACCTACGAATCAGAAAAGGCCAAGAGAAAATTATCAAAGGCACACCAAATAAGGATTTGAACGATGATGATTTTCTCTGTGTCAGAGGTAACTTTGAGAACAACAAAGCCCTCATACTGGGCCAAAATATTAACTGGAACAAGAGGACCGCTGGTAAGAACAATTCAGTTTGGTTCCTTCCTTACTTCGCGTACTACTGCCGTACTAACACTTGGTTATTTTAATTTTTGCAGATTTGAACCACCTTCAGTCTACCTACGCTTACGTGAACCAAGACGCCTTTCACGTTGCGCTCCGTTTCCGCAACCAAGAATGGACCGAGCTCTTAAATTTTGAGCCGACCTACTGGTACAGTGGAAAAAGAAAAACCAAAGTTACTGATTTTCTCCTTGAACCATTACCTGAACCAGACGCAAATCTCCCCCAAATCAACCTTATTCCTCTTATTGAAGAGCAAGAAATGGCCAAGCAACGAGTCATTCGTGTCCTTATCTCCGAGCAAACCTCAACTTCCACTGTTGAGGTTCAAGCTGAGATACCACCAGTCGGTCAGTCACACAACACTGTGGTGGCCCTTCCAACTACCCGAGCTGCCTTATCTCGGCCAAACAAATGGCCCCGCACCAGCTCTACTGCGCCACAGCGCCTAACGGACAAAAATGACATCGAGTCGTTAGAAACCAAGCTGCCAGAAATCAATCTACCCCAAAGTTGCAACCGGCCAGGCCCTTCCAATCCTCTATCCTCTCTGGTGTGGGCACCAACCGTGTCCTTCAGGGGTCATGCCGTAACCGCCCAAGACTCTGCCAGTGCTGAAAAGGATCACCTTCTAGCTTTCAATTTAGCAAAAAACATCTGCTTGCCAGCCGACATGGAGCGGCACAAGGGTTTGATCGAGTTGAAGGCCATTCGTTCAGCGTCCAAATCTATGATATTGGTAAAATCTGATATCCCTGCAACTCAATAATTGATACTGACATTGACCCAATGCTCGATTTTTATGTAACCTCTCTGAATGTTGTGCAGGCCCTGCAAAAGAGCCAAGTGGCTCACAAACATGTTCTTAGTCTACGAAAAATGGCTCGGTTAGCCATCACTGATGCTGATGCCAAAGCGGCCGAGCTAAATGAGGCAAAAACGAAGCTAGCCGAGGTGAATGCTGAAAATGAACGACTAGCTGAGCTTGTCAACACGGCGGAGATTATTAAGAAAAAAGCTCTGGCCGATAAAAAAGAATGCTACCTATGAGAACTCGCCAAACTAGAAAAGAAATTGAAGGCCGAGGTGCAAGAGTGGAAGAAGAAGGCAGAAGATGCCGATGACCGAGGTTTCAAATAGGGTGAAGAGACATGTTTAACAGTGTGAAGCAGCCAAGGACATTTTCTTCAAATATGGCTAGAAGGTTGTGACTGCCAAGCTCAGTCAGGGATACGACTCTAGAATCTTTTTGAACCCTCCCCCTCTCTTCACTCTGAGTTGCATGACAGACTACACTAACGCGGTCCTTTAGAAGTTTCTCCAAGAGGGGGAAGAAGAAGAGGAGACCCCTGATCCAGTTGATGCCCCTCATGTTAACACTGATCTTGGTCTTCAGCCTTCCCCTTCTACTCGGGTGGATCAGCTCAACCAAACTTTACCCAACACGATTGATGGAGTGCTCGTCATCGATCTTACCCAGGAGGCTAAAGTTGAAGCCGACCTACCCAGCGTTGAAACCCGTGGTGACCTAGATGTAATGACTCAGATTCTAATTCACATCGGATTGGTGTAAAGTGGTGCCCTTCACCTTAAAACTTGTATAGTTGTCGGACTCTTGGTATTGATGGGTTGGCAAGTGAACTCTAAATATAATAATTGAGGACCCTTGGGTGATGTTTGGAACCCTAATTGAAGCCTTAACAAGGTATTTAGGCAAGATTAGATCAAAAGCCCCAAGTTTGAGTTTTCATTTTTGACCAACCTTCACTCTTTTGCCCTTTTCTCCTTCCAAATTTAAATATGAGGTTAAAACTATTGGAAAGCTTGTTTCTGGGGCTTCGATTTGGACACAAGAATGACCTAAAACGGAGTCCGAACGAGAGAGTTATACCTGTTTGAATTTTGAGTTTCTGTGCTGAAAGCATGCTCGCTCGAGCGAGCTTTTCTTCACTCGAGCGAATTGTGTGATTTTCAGAAATTCTGGGAGCTTGTTTTCTATGCTCGAGCCAAGCTTCCTTCGTTCGAGCGACCAGGTCACTAACAGACATTATAAAGTGACTTTTTGGCCCAAAAACCTTACTTTTTCATCCTTTCTTCTTCTCCCATCCTCCATGTCCGAAAACCTAGCCCTCAAAACTTTGATTTCATCCATTTTTACCAACAATCCATCATGGATCTTGCATAAAAGATGAAGAACAAGAGAAGATCAACATTTTCAACTGATTAGATTTTGGATTTTCGAAAGAATGCTCTTGATCTAGCTTCCTTGCTTCCAATCTTGAGGTAGGAATACTTTTACCCTAGTATTTCTTTATTTTGAAGAGATTTCATGGTATTGTTGTGACCTATAAGCTAATTTGAGGATATTTTTGGATTAAACCCATGTTTTACATAAATAAACGATTTTACTTGATATTGCTTGAAATTTCTTAAATCCAATGTTGTTGAAACCCATATCTATGATGAAGAAGAAAAACCCCCAAATTTGGTAAAACCCTAAATTTTCAATTTGAGTAAAAAACACTAAATTGAATGGAAATTCCTTTAATTCAAGGAATATTATGAATAATAAAGAGATGAAAAATGTGAATGTTGATATAGTAGAGGAATTGTGGTTTGGATGTTATTATTCTTTGAATATTATGTGTTGTTTCATCTATTGTGATAATGGATGCTTGTTGATGAAATTGAAATGTGATAAAATTGTTAATTGGGCATGAGTCTGGGTAAGAGTCGGTTTTGGAAAAATGTGGTGCTGTGTTGGTACCCGTACGGGGAGTTTAAAAAGGTGCCCAAATGCCCTGTCTAGGCTTATCGCTGGACAAATGTGGGAAAGATGTTTTTGGATGTCCACACAATCCTGCCCTATTGTAGTCGGTGAAAGTGGAAAAGCGAATGGTTTTCTTGAGGAGCCCACTTCAGGCCATATAATAGCCAACAAATGTGGGGATGGTTTTTGAAACTAAAGCAACTTGTGTTGGACTCTTTGTAGACTCGACTTTCTTCACGCGCCCCCTTTCGGAGAGGCGTGAATTGGTCTTACAGTTCGGACTTCTGTCATGGTTCTGAATCTAATCTCACAAAATGCAATGTAAGGCTGATAAACACCAAAGAGTCCAATCCGGAAAATCATTTTGGAAAATCAGATTTCGAATCAAATAATGCCAAAACTGGACTGCTTTGCCAGATTACAGAGTCGCCACCTAAATATTTTTTTTTTGGAAAATTTAGGAAACCCTGACTCGTGCCCAAGTCCACGTGTCCATCATCACCAAAGTTACCTCGGCTCGGGAACTTGGGTATGAGAGGGGACGGTCATGAAATGAGCACCCTTGCTCGCCCAATCGAAGGATCGGCCTCTACTAAGCATGATATGTTGTTTTATAAACACATGTGTTTTTGTTCTGATTATTAATCTAACTTTATTATGTGACGCACACATACAAGTATAAACTAAAATCGCAAGAATTGGAACAACTCAATTCATGTTTGTTTTCGAAAATGGTTTGAAAGTGCCACCCTCAAGTGGGCTAAAGCGCGGATTTGCCACCTTCAAGTGAGCTTAAAACATGATGATTTGCCACTTCGCAAAGTGGGCTTAAAACTCACATTTATCGAATTGTTTCAATTCAAGCAACAAAGACTTCATCCACAAGCATTCATGCAGTTAATCACTTTAGCAAATAGCCTCATGGCAAGCATGCTATCATGGCATCACTTACACTCATGCAAGTATGCTAAAGCGTAAAACTTACAATGTACTCCGAGCCAAAACAAAAGCTAGTTAGAAATATGCATGATCCTAACTATACAAGATGCCTAATGCAACACATACAATAGTGCAACTAATAGGCTCGGCTACCTAAGATGGCATATGAATGCAACAATTTGATACACGTATTCAAAGAAATATTGAAATACGATGCAGTTTGCATGATGTTCCGAACCCGGTGCATACAAGACAAATGAATGAATGCAACATGCAAGCATAAGGTATGCTAATCAAAACATGCCCTAATCTAACCATCGAAAGCAATTAAATAAAAGGGAGAAAGATGTGGGGTTGGAAGACATGCACACATGCACACACGCTTATTACAACATTGCGCCCTCGCGAAGGAGGGTCCAAATAAATAAGCTAAGCTAATCTAATCTAAGCTAAGCTAATTATTACAAAATCAACTAATTAACTATTCTAACTAATTAATTACAACATAACTAGCTATGCTAAGCTAATTAAAATATTACAGAACAGATTATGCTAATTAATTACAACACATGTATTAATTAACTACAACTAGCTAATAAAGCAATTAAAATGGCCTCGCGGGCAAGGGATGCATGCATGCTCGGTTGGTTTCCTTCCGAAAATCCACCGCCTTGTCTTTGGATGACTCTGTTTGCACTTTGCTTTGATCTCTGAACCTTAGTCTACCTTTGCTCCAAAACGGAAACACTTTGAACAACTTTTCAACTGGTAGCCGGTCGGCTACCATAGGTGGCTGTCAGCCACTACCACTGGCCGGTCGGCCACTATTTGTGGATGTTGGCCACCACTAGTGACCGGTCAGCCACCCTTTCCTTGGAATTCTCTTTTTGCTGCAATGGAAAGCAAACAGAGGCAAAGCAATGTATTCTTCAAGTAATGTGTGTACTGCCACCCTCCTTATCATGTCTCAAGCTCAAAAGAGTATGGCACTTGACTCTCAAGCCACCAGTCAAGTATTTTCATGCATGGTGGCCAAAGAGTCAAGCTTGTACAAGCTTAATGAATACGCACATAGGACTCAAACGGCCATCATCCTATCATGCATGATCAAGGATGACGGCGACCAAGAAATGTGACACGTTTCATCACTTCGAGTATGAAACGTCCCATATTTCTTGTGTTTGGATTAATGTCCGATCCAAATATATGCAATGCAACACAAATGCTTATCTTGTTCATGTTTTACTTTGCTGATTTTATTTACACATGTTAGCATTACCAAGCCATTCTTTAGTCAATTTGTCCAAAGTGATTGTCCTCTAATGAGAGAGGGGTCAACCAAAGGACGGTTTAAGACATGAGAGAGATCATGCCTTTGGCTAGGAGGAACCCTCAAAAGAGAGTTAAAGCCATTGAGCACAAGCTCTATCTCAAGCTTAAACACAATCATAAGGTCAACCAACCCTCAAAACAAATAAAAAAATGAAGAAATGAGGGAGGTTGCAGAATTTTTAGTGCTGAAATAGCATGAAAAATAATGCTAAAACATGGAAGCAACACATGCACAACATGTTAAAAGCCAAAGATATCAAAGCTAATGAAAAGCATTACACTAGAAGCATGCAATACTAAGCTTAAATGACCAAACCAGCTCTGGACAGAGCTAAAACATGCCAAAACAGTAGCCAAAACATGCTGAAATTTAGACACGAAAGGCAAGAAAAACATGCTCGCATGTTGGCTCACAAACAAGACACAAAGCACAACTCTCAAAAGCAATGAAAGAGTGGAATATGTGAGAGTGTGACAGAGCTACATGCACTGAAATTACATGTTAAATGATGCTATAGCATGCAAACAACACATGCAAAGCATGTTAGAGTCCTTGAAACACAAAGCTAGTGAAGCCCTTTACACTATAGCTATACAAAGCATGAGTCATACGACCAAGACCACCCAAAACAGAGTTAAAGCATGCTAAATCAGTGACTAAAACATGTTGATATCAAGTCATAAGGAGGTAGAAAAATATGCTCACATGCTAGGCCAACTACACATGCAAACAAGACACAAGGAGAGGAGGCCACCCCCTCCTCTTTTGGACCTCAAAACCAACTTTTTACCACTGAAATTCCCCTAGAATTCAGTGGTTTAAAGGCCAAGAAAAAGGTGTTTCAAAAGCTTTGAAAGATGGCTCAAAAGGCTTTACAAGCCAAAAAGCAAAATGAGGAAACCACCCCTTAATTAAACAAGGCTCAAACCACCATTTTAAAACCTTAAAAACAGAGTTTTTTTAGAAGTTAAAATTAGCCTAAAACTAGCATGCAAAGGTGGCCAAACAAGCTACTAAAACAAAGCTTTAAAGAGATAAGCTTAATACCCTTGAAGCACAGCAACAAAAAGCACAATTTCTAAGCCAAAACCAAGCGTAAGGCCTCAAACCGAGCCTTAAAGAATCTCAGCTCCAAGGTGAAGGTGTTTGGCTAAGGGTCTTAGAACAAAAGTGTAGAGAAAACTCACTTTCAAGCACAAAATAGGAAGAGAGAGAGGATTCTAGAGAGAGTGTGTGAGATTTTGCTCACAAATTTTCTGAACCCTCAAAATGGGGGAGCGACCCTCCATTATATAAAAAAACAAGCCAAAAGGTTGGCTTCATCCCTCCATACACGCGTATGAAGATGAGCATCAGTGATCAATAGCTAGCACAGCTAGCAAATAAATATCTGAAAAAGGAGAAAAATGGCTGTCGGCCACCACAAGTGGCCGACCGGCCAGAGATGTGGCCGATCGGCCATCAGTTTGGCCGACCGGCCACCACTGATGGCCGGCAGGCACAAGCCATGGCCGATGGACACTGGGGATGGCCGACAAGCCATCCTCTCCTCCAGATTCAAAGCAACAAGCTCTTAGTCCACAACCAAGCACAAAACAAGACAAGTTAAGAGGCCCCAAGGCAAGGCGCTCAACCGAGACCTTCAGAGACTCAAAACAAACACGAGCGAACACAATCATCGGGTGTTCAAACGATGATGTCCAAGTCTTGAGGACGGTCAATAATGGGGTGTCTACACTCTTACGTGAGACTCATGGTTTGATTTTCATTGATGTGATTGTTTAATTGTTGTGTTGTAACGGTACAAAATGTAATTGTCCATGCTTAATCATTATGTATTTACATAATTGGTGAAGATTACATGTGTTCATAACTCCTTATTATGTTTTGTCTCAAGGATGCCATAAATTTATTCGAATGATTAAATACTTGGTTAAATGTATTCCTACTGGGCATATAACTCACCCCTATTTTATTTTTCAGGAAATATTGTTGTACAACTACAATGGTGACTTGAAGTAAGCTATGTTGGGAAGGACAGTTAAGAATATTTTGCTGTAAAGACTTATAGTTTTGTACTAGGACTGTTAGATCTATTTTGTTGTTGTTTTGTATACCCAAAGGGTTCTTCTTTGTAAATGTCATTTTGTTTGTTGACCTTGGAGTTGGGTACAAGGTTTCATGGACATGTAAACGAGGAAATTGTAAACTTGAACCTTAGCTTAGTGAACAAGTTGGCTCTTGGAGTAAATTGTTATATTGGTTGTGATGGATTCATGCATGAAATCGTAAGGCGTTACATAGATGCTGAGCTTGATGACCTCTTCGCTTGACTCTTTCCGACCTCCCTATTTCAGTTTTTTTTTTTTTTCTTCTCTTTTTTGGTGAAAATGTAACTGGGCTAAAAGCCCCCCCCCCCCTCTTGTACTTAGTTTCTAATAATGAAACTTTTTGCATTTTTCTCATCTTTTTGTTCAGTTATTGCACTTTTATGTTTTAAATTGTGCCATCTTTACTGCAAGCCTAGTCGGCCTAGCTATCAGCCATACCTTAACCTACCCATCTTTTTGGGCCGAGATAATTATCTTGACTGAAGAACTCTTGTAATTGAGATTTTTGTTTTGATTTTTATTTCGGCTATAGAAAAACCTTCTTGAGCCTAGATCCTTATCTCGGCTAAAGAAAGAAAAGTGTTTGTCAAACTTGCCAACCTTCCTGAGCCGTGATCCTTATCTCGGCTAAAGGATAACCTTCTTGAGCCTAGATCCTTATCTCGGCTGAAGAATCAAAAAGTGTTGGTCAAACTTGTCAACCTTCCTGAGCCGTGATCCTTGTCTTGGCTGAAAGAAGAAAAGTGTTGGTTAAACCTGCCAACCTTCTTGAGCCTAGATCCTTATCTCGGCTGAAGAACGTACTAAGTGTTGGTCAAACCTGCTAACTTGCTTGAGCCTAGATCCTTATCTCGGCTGAAGAATCAAAAAGTGTTGGTCAAACATGCCAACCATCCTAAGCCGTGATCCTTATCTTAGCTGAAGGAAGAAAAGTGCTGGTCAAACCTGCTAACCTTCTTGAGCCTAGATCCTTATCTCGGCTGAAGAACGTACTAAGTGTTGGTCAAACCTACCAACTTGCTTGGTTGCCCCTAGCCAGGCTATCAACTTTTACAAACAGAGGAAAGAATTTTACCGGGAAAAAGTCTACTTGTTTTATTGAAAAAGAAAAAATTACAAGTGTTTAAAAAAAAAAAAAAAACAAAAACAAAAAAGCTAAAAATAAAATATTTTGAGATTTGCCGTATTCCATAGCCTTGGGATGGCTCTGCCATCCACATCTTCTAGGTGATATGCCCATTTCCTAGCCATACCGACCACTCTGTATGGTCATTCCAATTAGGTTTCCCATTACTTTCCACAGTACCCAATCTCCAATCTTGAATTGCCTTGGGTGCACTACTTTGTTGTATTTCCTAGACAATTCTTGTTGATATGAGGCAATATGCACCAATGCTCATTCTCTTCTTTCTTCTGCCAGGTCGAGTTCCAGGGATATGGCCTCTCCATTCAAGTCTGAATCAAAATTTTTGCTTTTGATAGTGAGGAGGCCAACTTTTAGTGGGATTACTGTCTACATGCCATAGGCCAATTAAAAAAGTGTTTCGCCAGTTGACCGTCGAGGTGTGGTACGATAGGCCCATAAAACATGGGGAAGCTCCTCAGCCCACTTGCCTTTTGCTCTTTCCAGTCTCTTCTTCAAACCGTCTAAGACTACTTTGTTAGAGGCCTCAGACTAGCCATTAGCTTGGGGGTACGCCGGTGTAGAGTTGTAGAATTCTATTTTGTATTCTTCGCAAAAGCCCCTAAAGATTTTGCTATCAAATTGAGTGTTGTTGTCGGATATTGGTGCCTTGGGTATGCCGAACAAAGTCATGATGTTCTGCCAGACGAATTTTTTGACGTCTTTTTCTTTTATGGTTACGAGTGCTTCTGCCTCTATCCACTTTGTGAACTAGTTTGTTGCCACGAGAAAGAACTTTCTATTGCCTAGTGCAGTTGGGAGTGGTCCCACTATATCCAGGCCCCACATTGCAATGGGCCACGGGCTGGTCAAATGTAGGAGCTCTCTAGCTGGATAATGTATTTGATGTGCGAATTTCTAACATTTCTCACACTTCTTGACATATTTCTCTGAATCTACTTGCATGTACGGCCACTAATACCCTTATGAAATTGCTCGGTAGGCCAGCAATCTTCCCCCTTGGTGGCTTCTGTGAACGCCTTCGTGTATTTCAAACAAAAATGCCTCGATCTTACTGAGATGGACACACTTCAAGTAAGGTCCTATGAAGGATTTTTGTACAATGCTAGTGATAGGGAGAACCAAAATCGCTGTGGCTTTGCTCTAATTTTGTTGGCTTCTTTCTTTTATTTAGGTAAGATGCCATCTTTTAAAAACACTATGATGAGATCCATCCAAAAAAGGCCTAGCTTGATATAACATGTTTCGGCTGCTTCAGGCTCTTCAATACTTGGTCTGGGTAGGAAGTCAATCAACAATGGGTGTGGGATAAATGTATCTGCCATCAACGCAAAACCGGCCAGCTCATCTGCTTTACTATTTTCCTCTCGAACCAATTTGCTCTATCCAAACTACTTGAAACTTCATGATCTCCTTTCTGACCAGTTCTTGGTACTTAGCCATTCTATCATTCTTTGCTTCGTCATCACCTGAAATTTGGTTGACTACCAGTTAGGAGTCACTGTATACTATCAGCTCGGTGGCCTTCATGCGAAATGCTGATTCAAACTTGCTAATAATGCTTATATTCCGCCTCGTTGTTGGATGCTGGGAAGCCGAGGTTGACTGCATGTTTAATTGTTAGGCCATCCTGTGAGATGAAGACCATGCCTAGTCCTATACCGTGCCTGTTGGATGCTCCCTCCATGAAGAGTTTCCACATCTCTCCGACAAATAGCTTCCAGCAAGTGAAGGGATCTGATGATGTCTTGGGCAAGTGTTGTATTCCTTCAGCTCGTACCAACACTGCACTAACTACATACTGGAAAACTGCTAAGTACAAAAAAAGCTCATCTCTTGATACTGGGGTCACTAACAACAGAGGAGAAGTCATGTAGTCTTTCAAGCTTTCCAGGGCGCAGTCACACTCATCATCCCACTCAAACTTGGCCTTCAGCGCCTGGAAGAACGGTTGACACCTGTTTGACAACCGACTTATGAATCGGTTTAGTGTGACTGCTAGGCCAGTGAGATGCTGCATCTCCATGACTGTGTTGGGCCTCTTAAGATCTTCGATGGCTTTGATCTGAGAGGGATCAGCTTTTATACCCCGGTTAGTCACTAGAAAGCCTAAGAATTTGCCTGACCCTACGCCGAATGCGCACTTAGATGCGTTCAGTTGCAACTTGTGGGACTTCAAAATTTGAAACATCTTATCTAGGTCCTTGAGATGGTCCCCCTCATCTCTGCTTTTGACCACCATATCATCTATGTAAGCCTCCATTGTTCTACCTAACAATGGTTCAAACATTTTAGTGATCATCCGTTGGAATGTAGCCCCTGCATTTTTTAGGCCACAGGGCATGACCTTGTAGCAATATAGTCCTCTGGGTGTTGTAAACGACATGACCTCCTAATCCAGTTCATACATAGCGATCTGAAGGTAACCGCAATACATGTCAAGAAAGCTAAGTCGGTTATGCCCTGCTGTTAGGTCCACCAGTTGGTCTATTCGTGGTAGAGGAAAGCTATCTTTCGGGCATGCTTTGTTAACTGTTTTGTAGTCCACGCAAACGCGCCATTTGCCGTTCTTTTTTGGCACTACTACAGTGTTGGAAATCCACCTGGGATAGTGTACTTCTCTGATTGCCCTTGCTTTCAGCAAGTTTCCCACTTCTTCCGCCACTATCTCTGCATAGTGGAGTACCGATCGGCGAGTTCGCTGTATAATTGGTCTGGTGGTTGGATGGACATTGAGTTGATGGCAGATAAAATTGGGGTCAATGCCAGGCATGTCATACGGCGTCCAAACGAACACTTCGATGTTAGAGGTCAAGAATTCCATGATCTCTATTCTCTTAGTGCTAGACAGAGACGAGCCGAGCCAAAAGAACTTTTCTGGGTTTTTTTCATGTATCCGTACCTCTACCAAGTCTTCCACTGCCTTTTGTTCGGCTGCTTTGCCGACATCTATGAACAACTCGTTGCTTTCTGGCTCTTCTACCATCTGTACAAACCTTTTTGCAGCACGGCTACCGTTTACTGTAACGAAGCACTGTTTCGACATGATTTGGTCCCCTAAGACTTCTTCAATCATTCCAGTTTTGTTGGGAAACCGTAACACCTGATGGTAGATCGATGCCACTGCTCGCATTGGCTTGCAACCATGCTTTTCCAAGATTATGTTATAAGTGGAAAGGACTTTCAATACCCAAAATTCCACCTGTTTCATCACCGTTCCTACCTTGACTGGCAAAATTATCTTGCCCACTAGCCATTCTGGCATTGAGTTGAAGCTGACTAAGAGAGATGTTGCGGGTGCCAAGTCTTTGTTCTCTAATTTTAGTTGCTTAAAGGTCTCATAGTACATTATCTCACAGGAGCTCCCTTGGCAGAGTAATGACCAGTGCATCATTGTGAGGGCTTTGTAACCTTGCTAAGTCTTTGTCAGAAAAGGAGATGATGTTTGTTGCCTCCGTTTTTCCCCTTTTGACGGTAGGTTATGCACTTAGCACCTCTATCAAGTGCTCAGCCTTTTTGATAATCCCTCTGAGTTCACATATCAATTCAGGTTTGATGATCTCATGTATTACGTTGATTATGCCTTGTAGTGGACCGTTGACCGGCATCCCATCCGGCCTGCTACGGTCTTGGGGCACCGATTGTGTTCTCCACTCAATATATTAGTCCAAGTGGCCTACGGCTACTAACTCCTCCAGATGCTGCCTTAATGGCATACAGTTTTCAGTTCAGTGCCCTTTTTCATCATGGAAGGTGCAATGATACCTATCATCATAGCCCCTCTATGCTTCTCCCAACTTGGTTGGCCGCCAAACAAAAGGTTCATCACGTATCTCGCTAAGAATTTGGTAGATAGGTTTATTGAATACCGTGGTGATGGCAGTGTGAAGTCTCAACTTCCTTGCTTGGGGGTCCTTTCTGTTGGCTCGGCTGCTTCGCCTATTTTTGTTCGATTGCTCTTCCCGTTCGACTGTGTTCACTTTTGCCGTAGTTTTTTTTTTAACATCACTATTGTGCCAGCTTTTGCTTTGGTGTGCATGACATATTCTTCTACCCGGATGTGCTAATGCACTCTTTCCATTAGGGCCTCCGTTGTGAGGAGTGGAGTCATCGTCATGGAATCCCTCAATTTATTGCCAGCTGGCAAATCTCGTTTGTATTATGCTATAGCTATACCTTAATGTTTCCTTCTTGCCCATGTCAATGGAGAGAAACTGATCAATCTCCACTGGCGTCTTGGTGTTCGTTCTGAATCTGGTCACAAATGCTTCTGCTAGTTGTGCCCATGAAGCTATACTACCTTTTGGCAACCTTTCAAACCATGTTAAACCCAGGTCACCAAGGCTGGAAAGAAACAGGATACACATTAGAGCCTCGTTTTGCCAATATACGGCCATAACCTAGCGAAAGTGGCTCAAGTGCATGTAGGGGTCCAACTTTCCCTCATAAGTAGTAAATTTGGGCTCGTGGAAGCCTGAGGGTAATGGTGCGTTCTCTATCGCCAGAATGAACGGTGAGCTTTGCAACCTGGCTAACGCTTTGTCTGTTGGTTCATAGGCAAGGCACGGCTCTAGCATTCCAACCTCGACACTCCCATGTGTTCTAGGAGCCAAGCGTTGTAGTGCGGAGACTCTGCGGGGGTTGCGAGCCTAAGTGTCTTCTCTCCTTCGAGCCCTTTCCTCAAGCACTGTCTGCAGGTCCACCGACCTAGGCAACTCCGTGTGCCTAGATGTGTTTGGTATGAATGCGAGGGCCGATAACTGCTTCCCTCCGTGTAAGACCTTTTAGTCCTCGTTCTCTCAGACCTGGAGTAACGAGTCCTAAAAGTCTTTGATTGTGTATCGTCTATCCTGAGGCTTCTACTTTCAGCTTGTGATGTGTGACTTGTCTGTCACGATCTTCTGAGTGGTAAGAGTGTGTGCTGCCTTTGTGCCCCTCTTCTGTTGCCACCTCTTTGCCTTTTATCTGGCGCTTCATTGTCTCCATGTCTGCCGCCATCCTCCGTATCAATTTGTCTTGCTTCCTTACGCGATCTTCTAGAACCTGAGGATCCAACCTCGGCCTCTGCCTTTCAGGGCTTTGGGAGTAACGAGGACTAGAGCCCTATCTTTCTCGTATGTCCCTCCGCAGGTTCCGTTACTAGGGATCTAACTCTGTCATGGGCGGGATAAAAGGTAAGCCTTCACGCCTCCCTCCCCTCTCCAAGGTTTTCCCATCAATAGCGAAGTGTGGCAAGTCTTTATTCTATGCCATAGAATTCAATTAAAGAGGAAACTCAATCAAAAGGTTTGTTCTTTGTGTGATTTCCCACAAATGGTGCCAATTGTACAAGCATAAAATAATCTTCTCGTATAATTCTATTGATCAAGTTTGTACTTCTCCAAACGTCGTCACTTTGTCACCTGAAATGTAACAACCCGACCCTCATATGTGCTTGTGATATATGTTAGTCCTTTATTCTGTGCTGTCAAATGCCTAATGTGTCACGTAACTATGTTTTAATGCTTTATGGAATGAATCGTATCTGTTAGGAAAGAAATGAATCTGTTACTAAGAGAACGAAAAAGCAGAAATTGAGGGCCTTCGGGGCTTAATAAGTTAAAATTGACTATATATTTGGACTCAACATAATTTTTAGGTAATATTAAGCACTTCTGTGAAATTTCAATTTTCGGGTGTGTAAACAATTGATTTTTGTCCTATTCTCTCCTTATGATATATATGTGTGTTCATAGTTCATTTGGTCAAAATGTTTCTAACTCAAACTAGCTCTTGAGAAAGGAGTGATGAAGAGGCAAATTGATGAGTAGAGGGAGTAGATCAAGAAGGTTGAAAATTGAGAAATCTTAGGATAAGGTATGTAGATATTATTGTAATTCACTCCTACAACTCCCTTTTTCTTCTTCAAGGAAAGCTAACCTCATAATCATAGCACCCAAGGGTTGGAATTGAGATACAATATGTGTGTGTAAGAGAGATTATGTTAACTTTGTATATCTTGACTCAATTTGAAGTATCTATGAACTCTATTCCTTCAATTGAGTTATTTGAATGCAAGTATGTAGTATAGCTTGTGTATGTGTGTTTATATGTGTGCAAAGGTAGGAATTGTGTAGAATAGAGTATATGCATGAGTTAAGAAGTCATGATCTAACTTGTAATTTAATGAAGTATATATATTTGATGCTTATGCACATGTATTTGAACCTTTATATGGCTAATTTATGGTTAAGTTTTGAGGTCTCAAACACATCTCCAAGAGGATAGAAAGAAGCAGAATTTTCGAACATTTTTTGGCAGAATCGCCGCACGTGCGAGGCCCAAGGCCGCACGTGCGGGAACCCCCAGCCGCACGTGCGGAAGTCATGGCCGCACGTGTGGAGAAATGGTGAATTTGGGCGATGGACACTGCAAAAAAGGCACGTGCGGGGCCTCAATGCCGCACGTGCGGGAGGTGTGCCGCACGTGCGGGAGATCCTAGCCGCACGTGCGGCTCAAGTCAGAAAAGTTGGGATGCTCCGTTTTGCGTGTTGGGTCCTCTAATGTTGTCAAAACCTGCAATTTATATTGTTTGAATGTTCGTTAATTCAATCAAAGTAAGTGAACCGAATGTTGATTAAATAAGGATAAAGGGACTAATATGATTTTTCATGTGTGTAGGGAACACCTCAAGAGGAAGTGCACCGACACAACACAGTGAGTAATAGTACTTCAATGTACCTCTACTCAGTATTTATTATTATTGACGTTGTGACCCTTGTTGAAAGTATTATCATATTATGCATTGACGTTATATCTTGACGTTACGAACTTCAATATCAAACTTGTGTTGGCATGAAATGATATAGTATTATACGTGAATCATTACGAAATTGTGGAAACATTGCAAAAGGTTGTGACATTGTACACACCTTATGTGACATCTTGTGACTAATGGAATGTATCAAGGCAAATGTGAACTTGTGAACCAATGTGGCTTAGAGCCATTTGTGAACCAATGTGGCCACAAGCCCTAATGTGAAACTATGTGACCAAGGGTCATTTGTGAATTATGAATCAATTTGGCCAAGGGCCATTTGTGAACAATGAAATTATGAGGCCACGGGCCGATGTGTGAATTATGAACTCATGCTATTGTGAGCTTGTGAATCAAAAAGAACCCAAGGTCTATGTGATGAATTGTAAATTGTGAACCCAAGGACTCTTTTCTGAATGTGTGAAGTTCTGAGGCCAGGGGCCACCTTATGGCGATTATGAACCGATCACATTGTCCCAACAGTACAGAGACAGACTGATTACATAATTTCAGCATTAATCATGTTTACAAGCATATCAGTACTATTGTTCACTGAGCTTGGCTCACCCTGTGTTATGCCTGTTTCTGTAGGTAACCAACCAGGAGATCGATCTTAACTCGGCATCGTCATACTTTTGTCAGCCTAGGCACAGCCAAGCTTGGGGTCGGAATCCTACTTTTGTGGAGTCTGTTAGATGATGGCTTACACTTTTGCTATCAGCTTACCTTCTTATGTATTTAATGTTTTTGTTGTACACCTCACCTCGGGGTTGGTTTTGTATACACATGTAAATAACTAACTCTCCAATGTATTTTGGCTTTTGATGTGCTTGACCTATGTGATGTTTTATGATCCTGGCGTAACTTAGTAGCTCAATGGATGGCATATTTTCTAGTTTTATTTCACTTATATTTACAGCTTCCGGTCAGGCCCCTATATGAAATCAGGTTAAGTGTCTGTTTCTGCGTAGGTCATGCCCAAACTTTTAGGGGCAGGTTTGGGGCGTGACATGAAAACACAAACGTGAACTAGCCGGCGAGTATGTGCCAAAAACCCCTCTGATGCCTAAGTTAGCAAATAGACAATAGACACAAAACCTCTGTGTATTCTAGGATGAGAATTGTGATACATGTACATAGGTCTGTCATGAGCTTTTGTAGATTCCGCCTGGCACAACCCTAGTAGGATTCCAACTCTTCACATACAAGTCCTCCTAAGAATCACACTTCCAAGGTAATGCCTATCTTGACAACACCCTACTCACTGCTGACCAAATGAGACGGTTTTTACCTAGACTTAGTTGGTGCAGTTTTAACCGAGCTAGCCTATCTCCGCCGTGCTCTTAATAAAGCAATGAGGCAGATGACGTTCTGTTGCGACCCAAACCTACTCCTATAGGTTTAGCGTCATGACCGGCCAGCAATCATAGATCACCTACAGCCTCCATACAAATAAACCTTTAATATAAAGTACGAGGCTTAGCAGAAGTCTAAAATGTTATAGAATTCATCCATTGAGCCATGCATATATGAGGAGAGCAAATATGTTAAGCAAAGTTTTGTTTCAAGTTACACCCAACATAAGTACAAATTCATGTCTTACAAAAATATAACCCCAACTATGTACAAATACAAAACCATTAAACCACACAAAAAGGGTTCGACAAGCATGGCTCCACCCAAGCCTGATTACTTCACTTAGAAGCTCCACAAAAGGCTGACCAGGGTAAACTCGAGGCTATCTAACTCTGATGTTCAGTTTTCCCACCTACAATTACATATATAAATAAATAGTGAGCTAGAGCCCAATAAGTAATAACAGAATAAAGAGGTTAAATGAATGAAGTTCAACAATAGTACAAAAACATGTCTTACAATTTTGAAATGAATCTTAAATCATTTTCAAGGGAGGCATTCGCCATAATAGATCAAATTCACCATAAAACATTTTGACTAGCAATAATAGCATCTCTTTGTAGAAACAAAAGCCATTCATAATATTATATGTGGTACATCCATAAAGTGACAAATATTATTCCAATGAAAACGAATCATACTAGCTATGGTATTGTTACCCCCAAGCAAGGGCCTAGCCATGGTATTATTACCCCCAGGCAAGGGCCTAGCCATGGTACTATTACCCCCAGGCAAGGGCCTATATTCAATGGATGCCACAATATCGTTTCAAAATAGAACTTCATCCATTAGAGGACATAACATTTCAATAAGCCATGCTATCAATTATCAAATCACTTTAAGAATTCATTCAATCAATCACATATCCGTTTTGATAGCAATAACATTTTCGAAAGTATATAAATTGAACATATCTTTATAAGGTTATTACTCACAGTAGTTTGCGGTGACACTAAGCCTCGGATGTCTACCTAAACGAAGCACATAGCAAAGTACAAATGAAATTCCATTTTATTTTAATTTAATTCTCTTTATGCGTCTCTAACTTATTGTATGATTATCAGAGTCCAAATGGTGCCTAAGAATGCTTGGAGTGGCATGAGGATGCAAATATGCACTTAAAAGAGTTGGTAAAATTTTGCTGAAAATAGGGTCTCCGCTCGAGCGCAACTTCCTACGCTCGAGCGGGGGTTCAAAAACAAAGGTGCTCGCTCGAGCGTAACTTCTGTCGCTCAAGCAGTCTATAAAAGTACTGGATACATGAAATTTCCACTTGATGGTCGCTCGAGCGAAAGATTGAGAAAAAGGGTCCTCGCTCGAGCGCTACTTTGGTCGGTCGAGCAGACTGTAAAATTTTAGAAACTTTTGGGAGCCCAAATTCCACGCTCGAGCATGGACTCCCTCGTTCGAGCGGACAGCACGAATTCTGGAATTTCCAGAACTGTGTTTGAAGTTCAAACATGGTACTCAAAGCTTCAAATCTTGTGTTTTTTGTATAAAAACATGGAGAGTCACTATATAACATGAAAACACTTCCAATTTGAACCCACTTATTCAAAATCATGGTAATTTCCCAACCAATGACTCCAACCTCAATTTATAAAATAAGTTTAACTCAATTTGAGTGTATATTTCTCCAAAACATGCTCAAAATATGATCAAGTGACACAAGAAGCATGAAAACATGAATGATTCTCCAAAACGAGGTATAATTGTGCCATGCATGTATGAATTTCATGGAGCTTAACTCAAAATATGCATGCATGTAAGCTCCATTCTTCCATTTTTATGATATTCATAGCTTCTTTTCTTCAATAACATGCCAATGAGTTCAAAAATGAGAGGAATTCAACTACTATATGCCATAACTACATGAATTAGTGATGAATGTCATCCCTAGTGTTGAATTCAAGTGTATTATGGCTCCAATCTTTGAATCTTCCACTAATTTTCTACAATTCTTCTCTTTCTCTCTCTAAATGTTGAACTCTCCTCTCCTCTCTCTAAATTCTCAGCTGAGTGTGCATATAAAATGAGCTCATAAGCTCAATTTGGGTCTTATATAGGATGTGATTAAGTTAGCCTAATCAAATATGGTTAGGATTAATTAATTAGGCTTAACTCTAACTAATTCAATCAGTTTATTCTAATTATTTTGATCCAAATCAAACATCAATTAAAGTTGTCATAAAATTCTAAATATTCTAATTAGCCCATTGGGCTAGTCAATTTCAGTTTCTGAAGCCGTTTAGGCTCCCAATTTCGGATTCTAAGTTATCGATTTAAACAGATATTCTATATATCAACAGATAATTGTAGAATCAAACATGTAATCACACAATCAAGCACACAATCATGCAATTAAACTTATTTAAATTATATAATGTACTAGTTTGGAGATCAGGGTCGTCACACGTTCGGCCAACTAAACTTAGCTTGGCCCTTACCACTGATGCGTACCTCAGTTGGCTACAAGACTTCTTTTTGGGCAGTTTAAGTCGAAGCGTGGGCAGCGCAGCCGACCGGATCGACGTCGGTCCACCCAAAACTAAGCTACTGAAGCCCCTACTATGGCCCACAACCCGGTTCTTAGCATGGCCCAATTTATCTATATAAATTACCCTCTCAGGATCTATACATAAAAGATAAGAGTGATTTATCAAATTTTCATGAAAAAAAAATGCTAGAGACCCCAAATATTTTACCAACATTTTTGCCAAATGTCTCACACATGTGAGACATTTGGTAAAAATGTTAATAAAATATTTGTGGTTCCTAACATTACTCTTTCATGAAAGCAAACTAACTGATACATAGGAAAAAGAGATGAGGTTTAAATATTTTATTCCAAATTTGCGATATTGACACAAAGTATTGGATTTTTTTATTTTTATTTATTTATTTATTTATTTATTTGATAAGTAAGTCATATTATAAAAAAAAAAAAAATAAAAAAAAAATAAAAAAGATATACAATGAAATTCAATACACATCTTTTGTAGACAGAACAAAAATTAAAAAAAACAAACAAACAAACAAACTATTCCATCAAAAGAAACAAAACTAAGCCTATAAAAGACAAACACACATCACAACAAAAAAGATTCACAATTTTCCTCTAACACACTTCAAGTTCTGAAGTTTCACTTTGAGTTTTCTTCTCTTATCTTCTTTTGTAGTCTTCCCATTACTAGGGTCACTTGGAGATGGGAGGACAGAGAAAAGAAAATGAATAAAAACATTAAAAGAGAATAGAGAAGGCGCTGACTACTAGTACAATGGTGGTAAGGGGCGGAGCTATTCATTGTTTAGTCTCATTGACCTTTCAAATTTTGTTTAAATATATATGGAATTTTGTCCAACAGTATTTTGGATTTTAGCAAAATGACCCCAGTGAATCTAGAAGCAAAATATTAAATTTTGAATTTTTACAAATTGACCCAATGAAGTTTATATATATATACATAATTTTAGTATTTTAGGAGGAAAATGTCATACAAATTTTTTATTAACCAATGCATTATGCAATGATGAAACTTTTAGAAATTAAACATAACTCACTTCAATGATATAATAAGTGTCATAACAACGGGTAAATTTTATTACTCTGTATAACATTATTCTTTATGAAACAACCTAAGTGTTTATTCATATTCATTCGCTCCATCAACACTTCATTCTCTAACAATCATTATTACATTGTCATTGATGCATTCCTTCATTTGTTCTCTCTCACAGAGTGAAATTAAATAATAATATATATAATTAATAATATAACAATACTATTTCTATTATACCTAGGAAAAGTTTTAAAAAAAAATAGTTGGAACAACTGCTATTGACATGTTTGATTTTCTATTCACTCATGATCTGGCCTAGTCGACCTGATCATGATATTGAGAGAAGAGACCCTTTCTCAAAAAAACTCCGAGCTGCGCCACTGATGGTAGTGGTCGTTGGTCTACAGCAGCATAAAATAATAATAATAAATAAATAATTGCAAATAAGTGGCATTTCTATAAAATATTTACAAATTCAGAAGAAAAAAAATTTTACAATTTTAATTATTAAAATTTATAAATTTTTCTACTGATTTGTAATTTTTTTTTTTTAGAAACTTGCACTAAAGTGCAATTTCTCAAAAAAAAAAAAAAAAAAAAAAAAAAAAAAAAAAAAAAGGAATGAAGGAGAATGAAGGAGATAGATGGGAAAAAAAATAATAGAATAAAAAAAGGAAAAGGAAATATGGGCACTTGATAAAAATTGAGAAGGAAAGTGTAGAGCGAGAGAGTGTATGTGCACACAGAAAATAGGAATAAGCTCATCTTTATATCTTGTCTTTTCATATTTTTTTCATACTTTTTTTATGAGTTTTAATTCGAATTTGCACTGATGATCCAAACTGTCTATTTCGTAAGCCCTGCAATGAAGATCATCCATGTAAAAAAATTAGTTTCATCGAACAATTATTTTAAAAAAAAAAATGGGAACAAATCGCATTTTGCAGGTATGACCTTTATTGTGAGGCCTATGAGATAGGCGGTTCAGGTCATCGATGTGAGTTTAGATTAAAATCTACAATAAGAGTATAGAGAGGTATAGAGAGATGAGATATGAAAGATAGCTTATCCATAGAAAATGAGATTTGAGAGACCACTTGCTACACAAGTAGAAGATGAAATAGGGGTTGTGATCCAGTGTGGTCACGCCCCGAGTGATATGATGCTATATATGGAATTTTAGTATTAGTTAAGGGTAAGATTGGTATTTTAACAACTAATTTGCTGATGTTGTTCACTACTGTCAAGCTTTTGAGCAATTACAAATGTAAGGGTTGGTTTAGTTGGTAAGGATCGTCCCCTTCGCCCATTTGGTTTAGGTTCGAGTTCCACTGCTGGCAGTCCTTTGTTAGTGGAGCGATATTGCGTAACGCTTTCCCCGACCTTGGAATGGAGTAGCCTCCCCTCCTCCTAAACTTTTTTATGAATCAAAAAAAAAAAATTACAAATGTAAGGGAGGTTAATATAATTATTGAAACTATAAAGGAGGTTAGTGTAATTTATCCAAGAAGTAAATAACTACCATTTGCTGATAAACAAGGAAAACCATGGGATGCTGAGAAAGCAAGCTTCCTGTTTCGACGTAAAGTATTTTTATACAAAATAATATCTTTGTGTAAAATACTTAGGCTCCATCTGTTTCGACGCAAAATATTTTACACAAAAAAATATTTTTCTTGTAAATTGATTTTACACAAAAATTTATTTTTGTTTTTGCTTTTTGACATTTGATTGACATTTAAAACAAAAATATTTTATTGTCTAAAAGAGAAATTTTGATTCAATAAAATGTCATTTATGATTTTTTAGTGAGATAAGATACTTATTTGAAAATGCTAAATATGTTTAAAAAATAGCGAGTGAGTCAACTTTGTAAAAATTGACTTGCGGAATCTTTAAATGTAAGTCATTTTTGAAAAATGATACAAAGATATTTTCCTTAAAAAATACATTTTACTTATTTTTTGTTAAACAAACAACAAAAAATTAGTAAAATACATCAAAACAAACGGACCCTATTTAAAAAGGCTAAATGTGTTGAGAATGTAGTGAGTGGAAGTTGACTTTGTAAAAATTGACTTTGTGAAATTTTTAAAAGTAAATCATTTTTAGAAAAATGACACTAAAATATTTTTTTTTAAAAAATATTTTACTTACTTTTTGATTAACCAAACAACGAAAAATGAATAAAATATTTATAAAAAAAAAACATTTTGCGTCAAAATAAACAGAACCTAAAACAAGAACAAGGAAAATAAAAATAAAAAATAGGACCATGCAATTTTTTGATATATTGGTACGATTGTTTCACTTTCAAAGAATAGTAGTAATTCAAACATCCACAAGAGTAGTAGTAATTCAAACAGAATAAATGTGCACACTACATTTTTCACTTTCACTTTCAAGCATCCATAAGAGTGGTAGTAATTCAAACAGAATAAATGTGCACACTACATTTTTCAAAAGCCCAAAATTCATCTTCCATTCAAACCATCATTTCCTACTCTTTGTTATTATTATACATCACTATTTTGTAACTGATTATATCACCACACTCAATATTAAAAATATGGAGAGAGAGAGAGAGAGAGAGAGGGAAAAAAAAAAAAAACCAATAGTCAAAACACAAGGTTAAAAAAATGTGAAATGAAAAGGAAAAAATATCCAATCACACAAATCGGTTAAATGGTTTCCTCCCAACAGCAGCAGGCATAGAAACAGTTGAATCAATGCTTAAATCCCCTACAGATTGCAAAGACTGGTCTTTTTCCGACACCCTTTGTGAAGTTGAATCCTTGGTAGAGCCTTTGTTCCACTTGAAAGAGCCAATGTTGGGTGTGAGAGGGAATGAAAACCTCCTCTTCGACTTGGAATCACCACTCAGAGTCCCTGGAAACCTGTTTGGGTTGCTATTTGTTCTCACTTTAGCTTTAGCTGAAACTGTCGGTGTCATGTAGTTTGGAACAGAAAATGGAGGGCAGCTCATGAGGCTGTCGTCGTCCCTTAGTGGCACATCAGAAGCAGAATCAGCAGCAACACTACTTCTTGGTTTCAAATATTTTTTCGCTGGAACTGCTGATCTTGTTGACGTTGGTGTGAGCAATTCCAGATGGTCCAACCCACTGGTAATATTATCTTGCTTGTAGTTGCTTGTGGCAGGTTGTGGGCTTGGTTTTGTCTCTGACATTAATGTTGGCCTAGGAGGTGTTGGAAGAAAGCTCTTCGTGGTTTGGGTATTACTAGGATTTGCAGGAGGTAGATGATGACGTTCCAACCAGTTCCACCACCACGGAAACCCACCAGATCGGATGTCCATTGCCCATGTTGGAGCTGATTTGGGATTGCCTTTCAGTAACTGATTATTGCACATAGATTTCAAAATGAGAATACATGGGAAAAAATAAAAATAATCAATGAAACTAGAATGTGTTACTTAGACCATTCAGTTATTTGGGATCGATGCAGTGGCGACAAGAAATTTGTATGTGTTTGCATAATTTTTCTTTGCCTGCACCTTATCCAAAAGAAAAAGAATTTCCTATAAAACTAGAACTACTGGGCTAGCATCTTTGTGTGTGGAAGCTTGTATCAGTGGATTTCATTCCATGCCAAATTAACTTGCCTATTTTTTATTTTCTTTTTGGATCTCATTTATTGTGGACTACAAATATATATAATGTTGTTGAGAATTAAATTTATTTACAAGGTGCATAAGCTTGTGAGACATGGGATGCTGTTACCTTTGAAGCAGAAGATGCAATAAATTGGATAAAACACTACTTCATACTAGACATTATTCAAAATTGATAGCAATTTTAGGATGAAATTTAAGATTTCTAATGCGACTTCAGTTATAGATCCTAAGGTAGTATTTGGTTCATTAGAATGATTATTCTGTTAGAATGTCTATTTATACATTTGGCTCACTAAAAAATGATGAAAATCACATTTCAAATTGAATCATCATTCACCATTCTAAGTGAATGGTCATTCCATAAGGAGACTAAGGAATGAGCATTTCATTTCTTTCCATTTTCATTCCAATGAGCCAAATATATCCTTAAACGAGTGGAAAAATAATGTGGAAAAGGGGAAGTGTAGGATAGAACAGTGGAAAATCGAATTGCGATCTGTTAGGGAAGCGGGAAAAAGAAAGAAAAGAGGCAAAAAAACCAATCAAAAAAATCAACTTGGGAATATGTGAAGCCAAAACAAGATGTTTGCATTGAATGAATCCAGTTCCATGACGAAAAAAATTGCCTAAAAATGGGCCAAACCAAACACCAAATGGGTTGCCACATGATCGAATCAAAGATGTTCTGGGCAAAAAAAATCCAAACTATGGTTACCTGGTGTGCATGTGCGTAAGCCATGACTCTTTCTCTCTTGATTATTGCTTCCATTTTTCTATGCATCCTTGCCTCTATTTCCTCTTTTGTCAGCAAGCTATCATCCCATTCCTCCTGGAGACCTGCCTCAGACTGTACCAACAACAACAACAACACTCCCATTTAATTAATAACTGCCGCACTTGATTAGCTTACTAGATCAAATTGACAGTAAATTCTAATAGCAGAAGTATTCTGATTTAGATTATTTCTGCTTGACACTCAAACATTTAAATGATCCTTTTGATTAGTTTGGAGTTTGTCTTTAGTGCCTTCCATCTAATAAAATAAACATAAGAGTCCAACAAACAACATGGTTACTTCAAGTTCCTAGTGTCGATTTTCAGTGGAGCCGAACAAAAAATATGCAATATGTGGAAGGGACGCACCATAATTTGCATAAGAATCTGTACATAATTATCATCAAATTAATATCAGGGGATGAAATCTAAGAAGCACAGACACTTCTAAAAAGGTAACGTGTCGTGTCCAACACCAACACGACACTCGTTGGACACTTCCTAACACTTAGACACACATAAAGCACATTACAAGTTTGTATAAAATAACTTGGAATCCAATAATAGAACACAAATAATGTAAATTAATACATATTCTCCTCCTTTTGACTATCAAAATTATTATATTTGACTTAAATATTCATATTTGCACGTGTCCTTCACGTGTCGTCCTACAAATTTTGAAAATTTATGTGTCGGTCCGTGACCATGCTTCTTAAGATGAGATTAATCTAATCCATGTACATGGCATATTCACAAGGTCATCGCCAATTGGGTCGGGTCGGGTCGGGTCGGGTCGGAGGCAAATTTTGGTAGCTTGGTGCTGGGTTTTGTTAGGTATACCTCTTTAGTAAAGTATGAGATCCAATTGGTTTATTAAAAATATTTAATTTGGTTTGGTGTTGGTTATAATATATTTTTAATATATTATATTTGACTTTTGGAGGCCCAATGGGTGTTTAATAATCTATTTGGTGGCAGCTAGGGTTTTCATAAAAAGCCCAAGAATCAACACCATATTTATATATATTGTTTTTGTTCTTCCAAATATGTTGCAGCAGCTATAAGATTGATGATCCATTCGGTGGGTGCTTGAAAAATTAATTTGGTGGGTTGAATTAATTTGGGTGTTGTGTTCATGCAGTGTTGTGGTTGATTATTTGGATTTAGCAATAGCGTGTGGATTGATTTTAGTTATTATTTTGGGTCTTCTACAACTCTATTTCGAAAACTTTTGTTCATCTATTTGGTGAGATGTTTCCTCTTGTTTATTTGTGATTATTTGGAATTCACTTAAAGGTGGTTTGTGAGACCATTCGTGTCTCATTTATAATCGTTCGGAAACTTTTGATTGATAGTAGAATCAGATTTCGATCCCGTGGATGGCATTGAGGGAACCACGTAAAAATTCTTGTGTCGTTGTTGATTTAATTTTTCTGCATTAGTTTTTATTTCCATTGATTGATTTACTTGTAGGAAATCATCTATTTTCCCTAACAATTAACAACTAGTATCAGAGCATACGGTTTATTTGGATTTATTTATTTGTGTAATCAATGGAGGGAAATGTGAGTCGTATGTCTAGCTTCAATGGAAGCAATTGGATAACTTGAAAAACTAAAATAGAGGACTTATTATTTTATAAAGATTTGTATGGGCCTATTGAAGGTGATAGTGGAAAATCCGATGGTATGAAAGATGATAAATGGAAAAGGCTTAATCGAAAAGTCATTAGTGTTATCTGTCAACGGATTGATAACAGTGTGTTTCATCATATTGCTACTGCAATTTCGGCACATGATTTATAAAAAATTAGGTTTTTATGACAGAAAATCAATCACAAATAAAGCCTTTCCGTTTTGAAAGTTGGTTAATTTAAAATATAAAAATGGTAGCCTTATTCTGAAACATTTGAATAAAATAAAGAATATTGTTAACTAACTTGCTTCTATGAAAATTATTTTTGATGATGAGTTGCAGGCTTTGATGCTACTTAGTTCTTTGCCCGAAGGTTGAGAGACTTTGGTTGTGATGGTTAGTAATTCGGCGCCCAATGTAGTTGTCACAATGAGCCAAGTCACTAGTAGTTTGTTGAATGAAGAAACTAGAAGAAAATCAGCAGGTTCTTCTCATTCGGAGGCATTTGTTGTGAGAGGCTGAAACAAAACAAGAGGGAGGAGTAAGACTCCTCATGGCCGTGATCAAAGCCGTGACAAATCAAGTGATGAATCTTTTTCAAAGAAAGACATTGAGTGCCATTATTGCCATGAGAAATGGCACATGAAGCGAGAACGCCGAAAGCTCAAGAACAAAGTGAAAAGGCGCGACAAAAGTGTGGATAAAAAGCAAGAAGACACAACGGCAGGTATTACCGATGGTGATCTCATGGTTGTTTGTGAAGATGATTGTGTTAATTTTGTGGGCCAAGAGAGCAATTGGGTGAGATTAATTCCGGTGCTTCTTTTAATATGACTTCTTAAGTTGATTTCTTCACTACCTACACCAAAAGAGATAATGGGTATGTTCGAATAGGTAATGAAGGTTTGTCCAAATTTGTTGGCATGGGTGATATTTGCGTGGAAACAAATTTGGGTTGCAAGTTGTTTCTTAAAAATGTAAGGCATGTTCTAGACATTTGCCTCAATTTGATCTTTACCGGGGAAGCTAAATGATGAAGGCTACAACAACAAATTTGGTGATGGAAAATGAAAGCTTACAAAGGGATCTTTGGTGGTGGCTAAACTCACACACTTTATTCGATGCAAGAAAAAATTTGTAAAGGTGTTATCAATGCATTTGAGGATTATACTTTTACCGAATTGTGACACAAGCGGCTTGGGCACATGAGTGAAAAAAGACTGCAAGTTTTGTTCAAGAAAGAGGTTCTATCCGGTTTGAAAGGCACGTCTTGTTGTAAAAGGCTTTGGACAAACAAAATGTGTTGACTTTGATGAAATTTTGTCGCTAGTTGTGAAGATGTCTTTTATTCGGGTTGTACTCTATGTTACATGGACTCGTGTGTGGGTGTCAAGTGTGAGTATGTATCTAAGGGTTGGACACTTCAAAATTAAAAATTGGGAATACGTAGATATGGATCCAAATTTGGATAATAATTATTTTTTAAAATATATTTATTATATGAAGATGAGTTAAAAAAAAGTTAAGGAATAACAAATTTTGTTAAAACAATAACAAATAAAATATAAATAAAAAAAATTTATTTTAGATATAAAATAAATTATGTTATATGATAAAATAAATTATTTTTATTTTAGACATAAAAATTATAATATTTATAATATATTATATTATACAATATTTTTTTGAGTGAATATTATATAATATGAATACTATTATATATTATTATATTAATATCATTTATAAATAGAAAGCAGAGAAATAGAAAGGAGAGAAAGAGAAGTCAGATTCAAAGAAGAAGAAGAGAGAGAGAGAGAGAGACCAAAAGGGAATCGAAACCCTAGGGTGGAATCGACTTTGAGATGTTGGTTTTCAGATCTCCTGCGATTCGGTCTAGTTCGCAACTAGGGTTCGCACTTTGATCTTGTTTTGCGACTCAACTTGCTTCGTAAAGGTGAGTTTTAACCCTCCTCTCTCTATCTCTCTCACTATGCCAAAACAGGGCATTAACGGCGGTTTTTTTATCGACGGTTTTCGTTACTGCCGTTAAAGATACTATTAACGGCGGTAACGAAACCGCCGTTAATACCGCCGTTAATGTATCTTTAACGGCGGTTTCATTGCCGCCGTTTAAAAAACCGCCGCTAAAATATCTTTAACGGCAGTAATGAAACCGTCGTTAAAAAAACTGCCACTAAAGCCCTCTTTTAACGGCGGTAACGAAACCGCCGTTAAAGCCCTCTCATTACCGCCGTTAATGATGGCGGTCTTTGCCGACGGAGCTCCGGCGGAACTCTGGCGTGTGGTGACCACGCACGGCCAGAGGTTGAACATGACCATCTACAATAAAACAAAAGTAATGTTTAAATATTTATTTAGGGAATATATTTCATATAGAGTGGCTGTGGTGTAGTGGTTGGTGTGCATGGATTAAAGGTCAAGGGTTCGAGGCCTGGGGGGGTGCAAGAAGAAAGAATTATTTTTTTTTAAATTTGAACCTATTTACGGCGGTAAAGAATCGCCATTTTTGGTCCTATATTACTGCCGTTTTTAGTCGACTTTTAACAACGGTAATTTATCCTTTTACGACGGTTGTATCTTTTCCGACACAAGTATAAATGGCGGTCTTAAATTACCGCCGTTAAAGGCTTTAACGGCGGTTTTACATCCTTTAACGGCGGTAAAAAACCGCCGCTAAAGCATAATTTTGGTGTAGTGTCCCTCTCTCTCTCTCTCAACAACCCTTCTTCTTTCTCCTCTCATGTCAGCTGTGTTCGAGAAAACCATGTCGAATCCAATACATATCTCACACCTGCACCCGTGTTGTGTAGTGTCGACATGGGTACTCTGCCCTAAACCGGCAAGTCCATGTAACTTAGGTTGTACTTGGCATAGCCACAAATATGAACCCTGAAGTTGAGCAACTTGATATGAAGACTGCATTTCTTCATGATGATCTTGAAGAAGAAATTTACATGGAGCAACCGGAGAGTTTTGTGGAAAAAAGGAAAGAGAAATTTGTTTGGAAATTGAAGAAAAATTTGTATGGTCTCAAGCAAGTCCCGCAGCAATGGTACAAAAAAATTTGACTCTTTCACGATGAATAATGATTTTACTAAAACCACTTTAGACCATTGTGTATTTGTGAAAAAATTTTCAGATGGCAAAATATTATTCTTTTGCTTTATGTTGATGACATGTTAATTGTGGGTCAAGATTATATCATGATTAACAAGTTGAAGTTAGAGTTGAGCAAGTCTTTTACTATGAAAAATTTGGGGCCGGTAAAGTAAATACTTTGTATGAAAATTGTTCATGATCGAAAGAAGGGACTGATCTGGTTGTCTCAAGAAAGCTATATTAAGAAGGTTCTTGAGAGGTTCAACATGGGTAAAGCAAAGCCGGTTGGTTGTCTACTTGCGGGTCACTTTAAGCTTAGTTCAAATCAATGCCCCACAAATGAGAAAGACAAGGAAGAGATGCTAAAAATTCCTTACGCTTTAACGGTTGGTTCCTTGATGTACGCTATGATTTGTACAAGGTTGGATATTGCTTACGTTGTTGGTGTGGTGAGTCAGTTTCTCTCGAATCCGGATAAAGAACATTCGGTAGCGATAAAATGGGTTCTAAAGTATATTCGAGAGACTTTGAAAGTATATTTGTGTTTTGGAAATGGTAAGCCGATTGCTTGATGTAGGTTCACCGATTCTGACATAGCCGGTGATGTTGATTCTAGGAAATATACTTTGGGATATTTGATGACATTTGTAAGGGAGCTGTGGCATGGCAATCTAAATTACAAAAATATGTTGCTTTCTCAACTACCGAAGCTAAATTTATTGCCATTATGATAGCTTGCAAAGAAGAGTTATGGTTGAAGAAATTTTTGCAAGAGTTAGGTTTGAAGCAAGAAAGGTAGGTGGTTTATTGTGATAGTTAAAGTGCTATTCATTTGAGTAAAAATTTCACTTTTCATTTAAGATCGAAACACATTGATGTGAGATACCATCGGATTCGTGATGTGTTAGATTCGAAATTGTTACAACTCGAAAAAGTTCACACGGATAATAATATTTCGGATATATTGACTATGACTTTGTCAAGGGACAAACATTTGAAGTGTCAAACTTTGGCGGGTATGGTTGATGTCTCCACCTAAGACGGTAGGAAAAGAATTGTTGAGTATGCCTCCTCAGTGGCGTATGGGACCCAATTGGTTTATTAAAAATATTTAATTTGGTTTGGTGTTGGTTATAATATATTTTCAATATATTATATCTGACTTTTGGAGGCCCAATGGGTGTTTAATAATCTGTTTGGTAGCAGCTAGGATTTTCATAAAAAGCCCAAGAATCAACACTATATTTATATATATTGTTTTTGTTCTTCCAAATATGTTGCACCAGCTATAAGATTGATGATCCATTTGGTGGGTTGAATTAATTTGGGTGTTGTGTTCATGCAGTGCTGTGGTTGATTATTTGGATTTAGCGATGGCATGTGGATTGATTTAAGTTATTATTTTGGATTTTCTACAACTCTATTTCGAAAACTTGTGTTTATCTATATGGGGAGATATTTCCTCTTGTTTATTTGTAATTATTTAGAATTCACCTAAATGTGGTTTGTGAGACCATTCGTGTCTCATTTGTAATCGTTTGGAAACTTTGGTTGATAGTGGAATTGGATTTCGATTCGTGGACGTACTTCACATTAAGAGAACTACGTAAAAATTCTTGTGTCTAGATTTAATTTTTCTACATTAGTTTTTATTTCCATTGATTGATTTACTCGTGGAAAATCATCTATTTTCCGCAACAGGTTTCAAGTCAAGTTTTAACAAATTAAATAATTATTAGAGTATTACTCAATATACGTCGTTAGCCTAATAAAAAATTATAAGAGTCTAATGTCAATTTAGAAACGTTACTTCTCATAAACTTATGTAATTATTTGAATATTAGCAATATTTTAGGCTTATAAAGCTTCAAAAATAGTTTAATTAAAAAATTATAGAAATCCACAAAAAACACCGATCTCTTTTCTCTAACAAAATTTAACATTTTTATATTGTGAAATTTAACTATTTTTAGGCAAAGTTTTTATTTATTTATTTAAATTTGATTTCACATTAATCAGGTAGACTAAGTTTTTTTTTTTTTAGAAAGTAAGTAGACTATACGTTTCAAAACAATAATAATAAAAAGGGTCCAGCTTGTCTCAAGTTGAGATCAAGACTGGACCCGTCCAGTTCGGCCCATGGGGCCCATTTTTTGGGCCCATTTGATAATCCAAACCGTTCAATGTGTAGAACTCGTCGAGTACTACATACTCATAAAAAATCACGTTAATCGGATATCAATAGCTATGTGATCAAATCAGTTTTGTATAAAAAAATGGACGGTGAAAAAATTAACGGTTGATAAAAAACTGTTTTGTTCACATAGCTATCGATATCCAATCAACGTGATTTTTTACAGGCATATAGTACTTGAAGAGTTCTACACATTGAACGGTTCGGATTATCAAAATGGAATCCATGGTGGGCCCCCACGGGCCCAACAACACGGTCTAGTTCGATCTTGGACTGGACCAAAGTCACTGCCTAATAAAAAACATACTCTATTTTTTGTTTATCAGAAGGCTTTTTTAAATATTAGGTGACCAATGGCTTTTTAACAAGAGGTTGGATTAATTTTTGGAAGCTGTAAATTTTGAAAGGCAACCCGAGTGAGCTTTCCAAAATATTTACGGATACCAGATTTAACTTGGGGGACCATTACAAAAGATGCAATAATTTTTAAAAGAGTGTACACATACACAAATGGAATTTTTGAAAACATTGGAGTGGTCACATTTTTTAGTCTAGCAAGAATCCATTCATCATATTAGACCAACTCGAACCCATAACCAGTAGGCCCACTAGATTTGTTGTAAATTTGATGCCAACACCCAACCAATGTTATACACATCAATCAAAAAAGCCCCATGAGGGGACAATATTGGAGGTCAATGAGTTGCATTTATGGGTTTTAATTCAAGATGACCACCTAAAATAAGTAGGAAAGCAATCACTACAAAATGAACCAGAGTGAAATTTTACTACCTGGGTTGCAGTCCATTTGCCCGAGCTACTGTCCAAGTCCTTGTCATTCTTGTAAGCTTGGCGGCGTTGGATAGCCTGCTTTTCTAGCATCTGGGTCCTTCGTGACTGAATTTGAGTTTGAACTCGCACTAAGAGTTGCATCATTTTCATGGCATTGATCGTCTGTCGCTCCACGTTCTGGCCTCTCACTGCTCCTTGAAGCCTCACTAGACCCCTCAAAGCTGTAAAGCTCCTCCTTGCCTGTATAATGGAAATCTCAAAATGTCAATTTCCATGAGTGTCCAATACAAGAGCCATAAAACACAAATAAAATAAACAGTAATCCACAATTAGGGCCTAAAGACAAAAATAATCTTGTGCCAGTCTCAGATGGCTCTCTCTTTACTTGGTCTTAAATTTCACATCTGGTCAAAAAATTCCTTGGAAAGGGTTAGGAACAGAATTTATGGCCTAATTTGGTTCATTCATTAGCCATCTTCGTTGTTTTGTTCTGTGTTACACGAACTCTTCAAAATAAATCAAATACACGTATTAGACACCCGACACTCGGACAAGGGTATGGGATATGTGTCGGATACTTTTCAACGGACACTTCTTATATAATTGTATATAACACTATTATTATATGTACATATTATTGTATAATTGCTAGGAATGTCTTTTTGACACTGTAAGTTACATAGAGCATCATTTTATCTCACATTTTTGATTAAAAATATAAAAATATGATATTTTTTACCGAGTCTGCGTACCCTTAAATTTATAATTTGGCGAGTCTGATCTCTTGATTCATACCCGCACCCGACACCCGTACCCGAGTCCATGTAATATAGGTTCTGTTTAACCATATCAGTTCAATCTTGACATTCATTTGAGACCCTTAAAACTGAATGAACAGTCACAGTACATAGATTGGATGGCTGAAGTCATTGTATCATTGCATTGGGCAATCACATAAACAAGGTAATTTTGCACTGATGTCTCCCAATGAATCCATGATATCACTTCATCAAATTGAGTCAAGTTGGATCTTTCTCGATTATTTTTCTCGTTACATCTTTCAATACTATCCATTTTAAATGCATTAAAATCCAATAAGATAAAATTTCCAACAAACAAAGGAAAATTAGAGTCTTACCATGTAACCTCGATAGGCTGTTTGGATCCTGATGGCTGAAAGATGCTGGTATTTGAGAGTTGGTTCTGGCCGGTAGGTAACTTCCTTACGATGATGAACAGCTCTTGAAGAAGCACTGGGAGAAGTGGCTTGTGGAGAAGCAGCAGTGGGAGAACAAGTGGCTGGTGCAGAAACAGCAGTGGGGGAAGAAGTGGCTCGTGCAGATACAGCAGTGGGGGAAGAAGTGGCTCGTGGAGAAGCAGCAGTGGGAGAAGAAGTGGCTTGTGCAGAAACAGCAGTGGGGGAAGAAGTGGCTCGTGCAGAAGTAGCAGCGGGAGAAGAAGACGTGGCTCGTAGAGAAGCAGCAGTGGAAGAAGTTGCTCGTGGAGAAGCAGCAGTGGGAGAAGTGGCTCGTGGAGAAGCAGCACTGTCGAGAACCAAAGGTGGTGTTTCTGGTTGGTCAGCAGCTGGAGTGGGGGCACTAGTGACATATATTTGTTGGTCTGCTTCACCCAATATTTTCTCGATACTGCTCGGCTCCCTGAAGAGGGGAATGAATGATTTGGTCTCTCCATCCCTCAATATTCCTTTCCCCTTCTTTTCCTTAGTACTACTCTTTTTATCCGATCCCTACAACAATAGGACCTGATTAAAAGGAACCCATGATATCAGCTGAAAATGTATTCAGGAAATTGTTTGTATGCTTTTCTGGCTGCAAAATCTGCTAATAGGGTTGTAAATGAGCCAATCCAAGTAGTGGCTTGTTTAAAAGCTTAGCTTCAAAACTTGATGAGCTTTGAAATTTGTTAAAACTTGGCTTGTTCATCTTTCGAGCCGATCTCAAAGGTGACCATCACAAGTCAAGCTCAAGTACCTTAGTTTTTTATACAATCCAAAAATGTATATAAGCTTATCGAGCAAAAACTTATGAAATTGACTAGTTACAAAAATTGTTTCATGTTTGGCTTGTTCACATAATGAGCCAATCTCGAATGATAATTTAGCAAGTCAAATTTAAGTTGAGATCAAGTAGTTTGATTTGTTTGCCATGAGTTTTGCTCTCCTGATCAATAGAAGTACATCCGAACTCCTAAATAATACTCGAGTTGTCATGCTGTCCAAATTTTGAACAAAGCAAGATTACAAAAGATGGGTTGCTATGCTATCTAACTTTCATCTGTTGGGCATGATGGTCACAAATTTGAATCCAACAAGCAATACAATTGTAACTAATTATCAGACACCTTGTTCTGATTGAATTATAAAAAATAAAAATAAAAAAGCATCACAATTGAGCTTGCTCAATGATGTTCTAGGCCAAAAGCCTCAAGCAAGTCCACCATTTTATCAGCTTTTCTGGAAAAGATAACATAAGCGATACTGGAAATTTGAAGTTCCCATTTCCATGGGTAACAAATAAATAAATAAGAAATAAACCATTAAGAAACATTTTTACGGCATTGTAATATGACTTTTAAGGTATCCACTTACATTCACCACCTTATCTTTGGAATTAGGTACGAAAACCCTCTTGATTGCTGCAAACCAACTCCCTTTCTTGCCCATGTTTCTAGCATCACTGTTCGTCCCTAAAACAAGATAAACAAATTAAAGAGCGAATCAGGGGTTTTAGGTACAAGTATGAATTCACTTCAAATGATCCAAAATAATACAGAATTTCGAGGGTTGCATTGTATCAGCAGATGAATTTTACCATTTTTTTTTTTTCCCACATCTATCATGGATCCACAGAGGAGGTGGAAAAACAGTGAAATTCATCTGATGACAAATATCATTTTTTTACAATCTTATATGAAAATCACAGTTAGTGCATATGGCCTAGCAGCAAAATCTATCTATGAGGTATCAGTCTAATCTAAACACAAAAATGGTTAAGTTATTTGCTTTCATCAAACCCCCTTCTTGCAATTCTTTGTTTTTTTCTCTATGTCGGTTAGAAATGAAATCACTTGCCTGTGTTTTCCTGTGTTGTATTAGTGATTTGTGCACGCAAAGGTTGAATACCTCAATAGTACAGTAAAAAACTGTCTCATTAATGTATGATCCATGAGTTGTATATATTCTTTAACACTTTTTCTATATTGCAGCAATGTATTTGTTGGCACTGTGAACAACAGATATATAAGACAGATAATGAGACAAACACTTTGAGAGAGAGAGAGAGAGAGAGAGAGAGAGAGAGAGAGTTTGGGCTGCAGATGACTTGGTTAATCAGGGACAAGAAAATTTCTGTCCAAATGAAAAAAAAAAAAAAAAAAAAAAATTCCTTGAATAGAGAAAATGAATTTGTTCATACATAAAACACATAATCTGATTGATTCAAAACTGAGGGCCTTTCATTTGGGATTGAAATTCCAATAAATAACCCACATACACTGTATTCTTTCCCATAACAGAATCAACTATAAAGTAGGAAAAGATTCAAATTTTGTTTACTCAGATTCAGAATATGGTATCAAAAACCTGATACATATATGTAAAGACAAACATATACAAATATATGTCAACATTTATATATATTATAGATATACAACACAGATGAACTACAAAAGGGAAAATTCAAGAACATCAACCACTGAAGAACAGAACAGATAAAGACAAAGTAACAAGGAATTTAATTGGAGAATTAACCCAACAAAAAGATCACTACCCACAAAAGGGAACCATTCTTAGAAAAGGCCTAACCTTGAAGTCAATTTCAATAAATAACACAATTAGAACACATGGCCCAAAAATTAAATGATGTGTAATTGACACTAATAATAATAATAAGAAAATAGTATATTAACTAAACAAGTTTTTCCAACCTTGCAATAACCTTTCAGAAAGCTGCACCAAGCAGCAGGAGAGAGATGAACAAAGCTCCCTCCCTCTTTCCCTCTCTCTCTCTCTCTAGAACTTTTTTTTTTTTTTTTTTTTTTTCTCTTTCTCTAACCTCTCTTTCCTTTCCCAACCCACAACATGCTAGTTCTTCCCTTCATAGAGCTTTTCAGAGTTTGTGTTTCACCCTTTGCTTTTGCCTTCTTTCTTTAGAACTTTGAATATGGTTCAAGGTTTTACTTTTCTTCCTACTTTTTCACCTTTTTGTAATTTTTATAAATAATTTTGGTTTAGGGGGCTGATGATGGAGGGAAGTTGGCTGCTTTTCTCAATCAAAGGATGGGTTTGGGCCAACAACCTCTTTTGTTTCAACTTTACTTGAATGGGAAGACTATTTTTGACAGCAATTCCCCACTTTAAACGGTTCGCTTGTTCTCTTTCTTATGATTATGATATCGTTATTACGTTTGTGTCTCTGTCACTGTGATAATTTATCATTTCTTCGTTTGAATCGAAAAAAAAAAGAAAATTATCATTTCTTCGTTTGAATAGAATTTTTTTTTTTCTTTTTTCTTTTTTTTTTTTTTTTTTTTTTTTTTTAAAGGGGCAGAAATTATACCTATGCTATGGAATTTTAGTTGCATTTGTTTGCTTTTAAGTGATCTGATTTTTTTAGGTGAACTTACCAATAAATTTCATATATAAAATTTAAAACTTATTTAATTCCAAAACAAAATACTTGCACAAATTATTTCAATATATTTTTAATTATTATCAAAAAATCTTCTTTTTTTAAAAAAAAATTTACAGACTCTGTCAAATCCCATTATCATCGAGCTTCCGTCAAACGTTCAGAGGAGACTCACCAAAATATTCAACATCACCGGAAAGTCGTCGGAGTATCAGAAGTTCACCGGAGTGTTATGAAGGTCAATGGAAGTCGCCAGAATATCCAGAACGTTCACTGGACGTTAAGGATATCATTGGAGATTCATCAAAATGTTCAGAATATTGTCACAAAAAAAAAAATAAAGGAGAAATTAGAGCGAAAAAACATAGCAAAATGTGCTAAATATTAATAAACTAAAAGAAAAAAAAAATGTAATGACAAAAAACAGCAACAGTGAGAAAAAAATATATATTATTTTTCAATTTTTGTAAGGTTTAAGTAAATAATCTCCAATATTGGTCAAATTCAAAAGCAAGCTTTCAAAGCAAAAATTTATTAGACATTTATCCTTATTAATCAAACTAAAAAACATGTTATAAAACTGCAAAATTATACAATTCTAAATAATGTTATGAAATTGTAAAATTTTATAGTTTTAAACCATGATTCATTCCAACATCAAAAAAAATTGAAATTGTAAAATTTTACAGTTTTCACCGCCTGTAACTAAAACTCGAAAACAATCTGCTCAGAATTTGAAAATTTTCTCCATTAAAACAGAAAAAGAAAAGTGTATAACAAAGAAAATGTAGAAAAATTAAGAGATCGAATGAGAGAGGCAAATATAGAGAGAGGATTGTACTCCAGTAATTATTTTTTTGTTTAGATCTAACTGGATCTAATATAGCTCTAAGTAGATCTACTCATCTTCATTGTTGAAAACATATCTTCTTCACCGTCATTGAGGGTGAAATAAGGAGTTAACGGTTGGTGGTTGTCAGTGAACCCCAATCGATGGTAGTTGTTGGTCGTCGGTAACTATATATTAGAAAGAGAAAGAGAAGAAGTAAGATATGGCTGCCCGTCGACGATCATCGGAAATCACAAAGAGAAAAAGAGGCAGAGAAGAAGAAAAATGTTATAGGACTTTTAAGTATAAACAAAAGGTTATGGGACTAAATAGGCTACACGTTTTTCAAAAAGGACTTCTTGGTAATTTGCCCACTTTTTTAAGGATGTAGTTTCTCTCTAGTTTGTTAGATTGATGAGTGTTGTTGGGCTGCAGTGAATTTTGATTCAGACCATCTCGATAATTTAAATTTTTTATTGTGTAGAGCACATCAAATGTATTATTTTTACAAAAAATTGCATTGATTGAATATCGATAGAAATTTCATGAAATCACATTCTTCCAATAACAAGTATGATTTTCAAAATAAATTATGATAGAAATGTGATATGATCAACGTCAATTTTCACAATGATGATATATTCGACAATTTCTACACATTAAGTTGCTTGAATTATCGAGATGGGCTCGAATCAGAGCCCACCATGGCCCAACAATACCTTCCAATCCGATAGTAGATAGGAGAATAGCCAAATCCTTTTTTTAAATTTATGAGTTTTTATATTTTTCTTATTTTTGTTAATTTTACAAATTTTGTAAAATATTTTTACATAATCAAAATGTATTTAAAAAGTAAAATATAAGAGTTTTTTTTTAAAAAAAAAAAAATTCAATAAATACAAAAATATATTCAATTTTTTTTTTGTTTTGTGAATTTTTTAAATATTTTTTCACAAATTTTATAGTTTTAAGCATATCTAAATTAAGTAGATCTAAAAAAATTATTAAAATATTTTTAAAAATTCACTAAAAACAAAAACATATGAATTAAATACTGGAAAATTATTTTTGAAAACTTCAAAATCAAACAAAGTTCATGGTTAAACTTCTCTTAAGTTTAAATTTGAACTTAAGAGAATTATCTATGCCTCACTAGTCTAATTTTGATAATTCAAACCATTCATTTTGTAAGGTCCTTAATATGTATTATCTACGAAAAAAATTAAGTCGACTCATAACCTTTTCATTTTATTGCATTTGTTTGGAATTTTTATTTTATTTTATCTATTTTCAAAAATACATATGTGATTCATTTTTTTGTGACAAGTGTGACAAAATAAAAGAAGTTATAATTATCAGATCGACTTAATTTTTTTTCATGAATGATACATAGAGAATTTATAAAATAAACTGTTCAAATTATCAAGTGGGACATATAGTGGGCTCATGGGCGCGAACAAACTTCAGAAAAGTCTAACTTTTAATTTTTCATGTTATTTAAATTTTATCTAAACTATAACATCTACCAACTTAAAATAGTATTGTCTTTATATATATATATATATATTTTGTCATATAACCTCTTTACTTTTTTACACATATTTTTATAAAAAGTAAAAAAAATTATTAAAATAATATATTCTCAAAAAAAAAAAAAAAAAAAAACTTTAAGTTGGACAAAATCAATAGCAAAATTATTCATTTAAAACCAAATAAATTATTTCAAATTGAACGTCAATTTTTCAATTATTTTACGAGTGTAAATGGTCTATTTTGCTCCTTAATTTTAGTTCAATTTTAAAAGAGAAATTATAAATGGTAAAAATTAAAGATTCAATAATAAAATCATTCAATTAAAATTAAATTGACAAAAATGATAAATTATAAAAATTAAAAATGTAATTTAAAATTATAAAAACCAACAAATACCCCACACCACTATATTTGGCGCATGATACACTACCATTTGATAATGGAGAACATATTATACAAAAAAAATTAAAATGGCATTCGAACCAACAATTTAAATTTAAAAGTTTTAGAGCAATTATCCTGACTTCTATTATTTTTTGTTCATAATAACAATAATAATTTGAAAAATTATGTTACTCCCACCTATATCTATCTTGCTACTTACTTGTCTATTTGTCCATGTGTGTCCACTTATCTGTCACTGCAGTAGCTGATTGCTGACAACTTTTCCGATGACTTCTTGCTAGTCACCGGTGGCAACGATAGGCGACAATCGATAGTAATGTATGACAATAGAGAAAAGTACAAGGGTAAAATATATATACTCTTTGAAAATAATAATTTGTACTTCTCACTAATATATTTCTTTAAATGTCTTTAAAATCAAAACATAGCAATATCTGGAACTAGACTCAGCATTTTTTTCCAAAAAAAAAAAATTGAGGGAAATTTACTTGAAAATTGCATCCCAGAAAAGTATGTTCTGGAAAGTCTCATAAATTTTCTTGTAGACAATTAAGTCCCATTGAATTTGAAATAATGCATCGCAAGATCATTTTATTATATTTTCTAGAGACTCTTAGGTGATATTACATTTTGTTTCCAAATGTGGGTATGTTTCATTTGAAATATTCTAAGAAAGCAACTATGTAATGCTTTTGATTTTATTTGTACTACAAAAGTTCATAGGCATATATATATACATATATATTTTTTGAGAACATGGAAAACATTTATATTAAAAACAACATACAGACCTCAAAGGGCCATACAAACCATACAACAAAATAAATAAATAAACAAAAAACAACAAATTCGCTAAAAAGACCAGCTACGATCTAGAAAAAATTACTGATATTCTAAAAATTGTGGTCTAGAAAGCAAAATCTGCTTGAAAGCCCATTGTCTCCATTGATGTCGTCCCCATCACCGTTACCTAACTCTACCACAGTAGCCGCTGTATTTCGGACATTGTTAGAAGCTAGAGTTGAGAAGGAGGTACACCCACAGTGGTATGAGAGAAGGCTTAAGAGAAGAGGGAACCATTGTGGGTGTAAAAAATTCAAATCTATGCCAAAAACGGGAAAGAAAACTCTCAAATCCCTATTTCAGACATAAAAAGTCCAAATCTATACTCTAAAACTGCATATATGTACTCTGGGAGTGTAGATTTACGCTTTAAAAATACAAAGGGAGTTGCCGAAATATCACCTAGACATTGCTAGAGTACCACTGAAAATCTTCTAGAGAGAAGCTCTGCTCTTTCTCTCTTTGGAACTTAACAATTCCTAGACATATTTTTGGTGTAACTAATTTTGTGTATCTTTAGTTTTTATTTATTCTTTCTTTATTTATTTATATATGTGTCTATGAGTGCTTTTATGCTTTCTCTTCTTTTTTATTTTATTTTTATTTTTATTTTTAGAAGGCAGATATAACTTTGGGCTTTGGTTGTAAGCCAATTCACGAGGATGTGTTTGAATCTTGTTGACATTGATCCACAAGGAGTTTAGCAAAGTCTTAAAATAGAAGAAGTTAATTTGAAGAAAGTTGAAGGTAAGAGACAAATAATTGGTTCGTTGTTTTGAATTTTATTCTTCACAACTCTTATGTTGGAAGCAAGATTTTGTCTAATTAGACCATGAATTACAAAAGTCTAGAAAAGCTCTATTGCTATTTCACATGACAATCCACATCAATATAATAAAAGTGAATGACCCATGACAATAAATCATTATTTATTCTTTCTTTAAATTTTGGATGAGTTCTTCAAGAACACTTCATGCTTCATGAATTTATGGAAATAGTAAGAATGACAATGAATCATTATGTATTCTTTCTTTAAATTTTGGATTAGTTCTTCAAGAACTCTTCATGCTTCATGAATTTATGGAAATAGTAAGAATCTCGATGAATATGGAGTTTTGAATTGTCCACGAACTTTTAATCCAATGTGATAAGAGATCAATCAAACTAGGCTAGTGAGAACTCACTTTTTCTTTTTTATTTGTACATAAGATTAAAGTTGCAAATGAATTAAGTTGTTCATAAATAATTTGAGTTCAATTCATTTAAAACTTATTTGAACTTGGCTTGTTTACTAAATGAATGAGTTCGAATTTGATTTTTATGCTCATTTATTGATCAAGCCCAGCTTGAGTAGTTCCAAGCTCAACTTCATAGGGCTTGTAAATATAAAAAATAAATAAATAAATAGTTACTTTGAATAATATACCAAATAAACTTTTATTAATTTATTTTATTTTTCTATTAATTTTTGGTGTTTGTGTAAATTTACATATTTGGTTGATGAGATTTATTATTAATATAAGCATTCTTGTATATTTTTATTTTTTATCTTAAAAAGTAAATTAATTGGGACAATTACAAATAAATAAATAAAAATTCCTAGAGTTTTCCTTGTAACAAAATAAATTCTGAATTTTTAATTTTTTTAATTTAAATCCTTTTTTTTTTACTTCCTTTCAATGTAAACCATTTGTTTATTTTTGTTAAGTAAAATTAACCAAATATATATATATATATATATATTTTAGTCATTAAACTTAATGTAGGGATACATTTTTTATTTAGTTTAATAACTAAAATACTCTTTTTTCTATCGATTTTACTTAACGAAAATAGACAAATAATTTAGATTGAAAATAAATCAAAAGATTAGGATTTAAATTGATAAACTTAAAAACTCAAAATTTATTTTGTTACAAAGGCTTAAATCATAATTTATTTTTTTTGGTAATTATCCCAAATTAATTTAAGTTAAATTTTTTTTTTTTTCCCAACTCAATCTCGAGTTTGAATTCAATTCGTTTATGTAATTTAGTTTACTCAAACCGAACTCAATTATTTAAGCTTGATTAATCCTTAATAAATAAGCTTGAATACTTAAAAATCTCGTCTTGTTTGCTGACCTAAAAAAGTCAAACAGTGTTATCTATTCTCCCTTGACCGCTATGTCTTTTTTGAAAACCACGGCCTCCCCTGTTGGCTTGAATCAGGACTCTTACGCGTTTTTGAAGTCTAGCCTAATTGGATCACTTCTCTTTACCTCATAATGCAAGAATTGCTTAATTTCTGTCATTAATTAATGTAATTGAGACTTGTCTAATCATTTAAACTCGGTAGTGCTATATATACTAATTAATGTACTAACTAGTGAACTAATACTAATTATAACATTATTATTGACCTCACTCATTATATAAATTACAAACACCAAAAACATCTTGAATTATGTCATTTCATTAATTAATACACTAATTAATGCATATAGCATTATTTATTTAAATTATACTTAAGACCCAATTGAGTGGTAATATTTATTTCCCTGTGGTGATATTATCAAATTGTTTGTATAATATAATTATATGTTTGGATATCGAAATCTGTGTATAGTTATACGAAAGGGAGAATTTTTGGAGTAAGATTTGAATTGGTAGACTCTCGTCTATCACCACTCTCACATTACTAAAAAAAATACCCTTTTTGCGTTTACAACCACCATGGTGCCAACGCAAAAACGTACTCTGGTATCGGCAAGTTTTCAACTAGAAAAGGTCTAAAATAATACAATTTTTATTTACGACCACCCTACCATCGATGCAAAGACAAACCGTATTTGGTTGGTAAATTTGGAAAGAAATTTGAAAAAGAAAAGAGAAAATATTTTATTCACATTTTGACATACTTTTTTTCTTTTCCTTTTCAAATCCCTTCCGAAATTCTTTAACCAAACACAGCATTAGCTTAGTGTTAGCAAGTTTCCAACTAGGGGATAAGGTAGAAGCGGATTTTCTTTGGTAGTAGGGTTTATTCATGCTGTGTCACACACGTCCATTGCATAAGAAAACCTCGTGATGTTGACAGATTGGTTGTCAGGATGTGAGTTGCAATATTTGAATATCTCTTTGTGCATTTAATTTCTTTGTACCTATAATTGTATGTTTTTAATGAATTTTTTACTTTACAGATCCAAAAAAAAAAAAAAAAAAAAAAATCCAACCACCTCTTATCTCCTTTTCTTGTATTCATAATTTAAATGTGTTTGTAACTTACTCACTCGTGTCTTGGAGTGAGAAAATGAATTAAGAAATAAGATCATATGTAACATTTTTCCTATTTTATTTTCAACAATTTGTAAAATTTTCAGCGCTCTAATAATGGTAATCTCAATCGTCAATTACGTTTTTTTTAAAAATACAATCTAATCATCATTAATAATTGGTACTTTATAAGCACAGTGAGTTAAAAATCAAATCACAAAAAACACAATGAGTTAAAAATCAAATAACAAATTAAGTCAATTGATAGTTAAAAAATACAATAATTTTTTTGTAAAAAATTTACAGTGAGTTAAAAAATCAAATTATAAATTTTTTTTTGCTAGACAAAATACAAATCACAATTTTTTTTTGGGGTGAAGATATGCTGAACACTTGGAAAGAATGGTTGAGTCTTTGAGTTTAAGTTTGATTGTTTTACACAGTTGTTATGCTATCTTGGTGACCGTTTATGTTTATCTAACTACAATAATATTTTTCTCATAAAAAAAAATGAAAAAAAAAAGAACTATTGAACTAACTACAATCAAATTAAAAAAAAAAAGAACCATTGAACAAACTACAATCACATCACATTTTTTTCATAATGAAAAAAAAAATGAAAAAGAAAAGAACCATTGAACTAACTACAATACAATCACATTAAAAAAAAAAAAAAAAAAAAGAGCAATTGCACTAACTACAATCACATTAAAAAAAAGAACCATTGAACAAACTACAATCAATCACATTTTTCTCATAATAAAAATAAATAAATGAAAAAAAAAAAATCATTGAACTAACTACAATACAATCACATTGAAAAAAAGAACCATTGAACTAACTAAAATCACATTAAAAAAAAAAAGAACCGTTGAACAAATTACAATTGCATCACATTTTTCTTATAATAAAAAAAATTAAATGAAAAAAAATAACCATTGAACTAACTACAATCACATTAAAAAAAAAAAACCATTGAAGTAATTACAATCACAATCACATTTAAAAAAAAGAACCATTGAACTAATTACAATCACATTTAAAAGTCACATTAAAAAAATGAATCATTGAACAAACTACAATCATATCACATTTTTCTCATAACAAAAAAAATTAAATAAAAAAAAGAACCATTGAACTAACTACAATACAATCACATTAAAAAAAAAAAAAAAAAAGCCATTGAAGTACTCACAATCATATTAAAAAAAAAAAAAAAAAAAAAAAAAGAACCATTGAAATAACTATAATCACATTTTTCTCTTTGTGAGTGTTTATGTTTATCTAACTTCAATCATATTAAAAAATCAAATTATAAACAAAAGGAAATAACTTCAATAAATAAATAAAAAATAATTGAAAAAAAAAACCATTAAAATAGTAAATAAAAAGATTATTTACAGGCTACACAAAAGGAGAAAACGTAAACTGTTTGCATACGTGGGAAAAGATGCTCTCTGTTTGCTCAATAATTCCTTTGAGCAAGGCTGAAGAAGTTCACTGTTTGCTCACGGTAGGGTGCTCACTGTTTGCTCAATGTTATTGCTCACTGACTGAGAAAGGCTGAAGAAGTGATGCCGTAGAAGTGAAGTGAAGAAGTTGAAAGGGTCCAATAGGTATGGTAGGTATGTGAAAAATTAAAAACAGTGTGTGTATGAGAGAAGTTAAAAAATTTTGAAAGAATTCAATAAATACTGATATTTTTTTTTTAAATCAAGAAATTAAGAAATTGAGGTTGAGATATTGAAACTCCCACAAGGCTTGTGGGTTAGAAATTCTCTTTTCCTTATATATTATCTGATTTTTTGGAGGAGAGAAAATGAATGCAAGTTTTAATTTAATTTTATTTTTTTTGAAAATTGGTGAGAGAGATTATGATGGAGAGATTATGAAATATTTTTGTTATCTTTCCATTATTATTTCTAAAATTATGAAATATATCAACCAATAGGTTTTTCTAATCTATTTTATAAATTGGAAAATCAATAATTTTAGAATGAGAGTTTAGAGTTCTTATGAGATTTCTCATTAGAAATTCTATTTCTCTTATATAATATATAGATGTAGATATAGATATTTCCTTATATAATATATAGATTTTTTTTTTATATATAATCCTATCACTAACCATAGTGTATGAGATAAATTGAAAAGGGTGCTACAATAATTATGAGAGAAGTCAAAAAGATTTGTAGGTTAGATAAGTCAATAAATGCTGAGGTTATTTATTTATTTTTAAATAAAAAAAATAGAAAATTAGGATTGAGATATTGGATTTCTTACAAAGCTTATGAGTTAGAAATCCATTTTTCCTTATATAATACTAGCCTATTACCCGTGCTATGCACGGGATAATTATAGATACTTATATTTGTTTTAGATTTTTTTTAATATATAAATTATGTTTTTTTAAATTTTTTTATAAAAATAATTTAACAATCTTATCTCCAACTATAGTATATGAGAGAAGTTGAAAAAGGTGCTGCAGTAACTATACACAGCTTGTATCTATAATTATTTGTATGAGGGGATTTTAAATGCTGATAAGAAGATTTTGACTAAATTAATAAATGCAGGCATGTGGAAAGACATGTGGATTGAAAAAAGTTAATAAATGTTGATCAGAGAATTTTGACCAAATCAATAAATGCTGAGTTTTTTTTTTAATAAAAAATTAAAAAAATTCAGATTGGGATATTGAAGCTCCCACAGGCCTTGGAGGTTAAAAACCTCATTTTACTTAATATATAGTATAGATATGTGAATTGTGATTTTTAAATATATATATTTTTTTAAACGTCTTCTTTTTTTTCCTTTTTTATATTATATCAAAGTTTAATATTTTGATAATAATGATATGTATTGGACTTTTTAAGAAATTAAATGTCTTTTTTTTAATTATTATATTATATTAAAGTTTAATATTTTGAGAATAATCATATGTGTTGGACTTTTCAAGAAATTTTTTTATGCTTGTTCTTAATGTATTAAAGTATTATTATGATGGATAATAATCATATGTGTTGGGACTTTTTAAGGAATTCATATGTGTTGGATTTCAAGGAATTTCTTTTATGCTTGTTCTTAATGCATTAAAGTGTTATTATAAGAGTAAGACTTGGGAGTTGGAAGAAGTTAATAAATGCTAATTTTTTTTAAAAAAATCAAAAATTCAAGAAATTTAGATTGAGAGATTAGAACTCTCACAAGACTTGGGGTTAAAAATCCCCTTTTGCTTAATATATAGTATAGACTTGCCTATCACCCGTGCTATGCACGGGATAATTATAAATATTTATATTTGTTTTAGATTTTTTTTAATATATAAATTATGTTTTTTAAGTTTTTTTTATAAAAATAATTTAACAATCTTATCACTAACTATAGTGTATGGGAGAAATTGAAAAAAATACTGCAGTAACTATACACGGATTATATCTATAATTATTTGTATGAGGGGATTTTAAATGCTGATTGGGGAATTTTGATCAAATCAATAAATGTAGGCATGTGGAAAGACATGTGGATTGAAAAAAGTTAATAAATGCTGATTAGGGGATTTTGACCAAATCAATAAATGTTGAGTTTTTTTTTTTTTAATAAGAAATTTAGAAAATTCAAATTGGGGTATTGAAGCTCCCATAGACCTTGTGTTTAAAAACCCCCTTTTGCTTAATATATAGTATATATATAGATATATATATATATATATAGATATAGATTAAAAAAAAAGGAGGGGTTTCTAACCCCCAAGCCTTGTGGGAACTCCAATATCTCAATCTAAATTTTTTGATTTTTTGATTTAAAAAAAAATCTCAGCATTTATTGATTTTGTCAAAATTTTCTGATCAACATTTACTAACTTTTTTTAATCTATATGTCTTTTTACATGCCTGCATTTATTGATTTGGTCAAAATCTTCTTATCAGCATTTAAAATCCCTTCATACAAATAATTATAGATACAAGCCATACATATTTACTGCAGTACCCTTTTCAACTTCTTCAATACACCATGATTAGTGATAAAATTGTTAAGTTATTTTTATAAAAAATCTTAAAAAACATAATTTATATATTAATAAAAATCTAAAACAAATAGGGTAAATTACATTTACCTCCCTTGAGATTTCTGACAAATATAGGGATCTCCTCTGTAGTTTTAATAATTACAAAAACCTCCCTTACTTTATCTGACAATATCAAGATTTCCCCAATTCGTCAATTTTGCACAAACGACGTTACTTACCTATACAAAATGACTATATTATCCTTTTATTTGAGGGTAAAAAGACAAAAACACCCTTTGATTTTGTCAGTTTTGTTAACGCTACAGTAAACAAAATGTTTTTTTTTTTTGGTTCTCTCTCTATTCTTGTATGCTTTATGTGCAAATATTGTCCCGAGTTACATCTTCTGGATTACTTCTGTGTATATCTTGTTTCAATATCTATATTCTTAACTTCCTCCACTACTACTACCTCTCTCGCCACCATCCACCACCGGTAAAAGCGGTGGCGACGAGTGGAACAAAGCTTGAGAGTCCGTCTGGCTTCCCGAAGACCTCTCCAGCAACAACTGACTCCTATGGGAGACCGACATCAACTTCTCTGACGACGACAACTCTTTTGCTGCCACTCCTCTCCTCCGACATCGACGCCGAAACGAAGGTCTTCGTCGAGGACACACCACCGCCTCCCTCTATTTCTCCCTCTACCAAGAAGTCTTCCTCCACTCCCTCTCCTTCGCCGTTCATCGCTTACTTTTCTTCTTCTCCTTCTCTTTTTCTTCTAAAACCCTAACCCTAGATCTATAGTTTTTAGAGAGATGGTAGGCAATGATGGCAGCAATGTTGGGTTGCAATCTAGGTTTATGGCGGTTGGTTGCAATCTAGGTCGCGATCAGGAGAAAAAGAAGGAGAGGAAGAGAAAGAAGATGACGAGAGAAGGAAGACGAATGGCTAGAGAAAGAAAGGGGGAAAAAGAGAGGAGGAGGCTGGAAGGAGTGGTGGATTCAAAGAGACCCAATTGTTGCACCATAATCCAGTACCTTATTTTCTTTGGCTGATAATGGCTATGGTTTGATTTTGATTCCTCTTGGGTTTGATTTTGCATTGATTTTTTTGGGGAGGTGGTGTTGATGATGGCTATCCAACTTCTCAACTAAGTAATTGTGGATTAAGGCTTTAGTTGAGTATGAATATTTACATCTTTCCCTATTCAGTTTTTTTGTTTTTGGGGGTTGCAGAGCTGGTAGAGCTTTGTAGTATTGGTGCTTTTTTTTTTTTTTTTTTTTTTTTTAATAATTGGGAGGTGTTTCAGTGGTGAGTTTGTGCAGTGGTAGTGGTGGTTTGGGGGTTGCAGAGCTGGTAGAGCTTGAGGTTTGGCTGGTGGCGTAGTTAAGCTAATAACAATAATGGTCATGTTATGGGTATTGTGTTGCTGCTTCTACAGCAGTGATAATTATGAGTTCTTTTTTTTTTTTTTTTGGCAGAGAAAGCAAAGGGAAGAGATAACACTTAAGGAGATTGGATTAGGTGTTGCAAGGTCTACTGTTTGGTATATATAGATGGGTTCAAGATATTTTAGGGCATTATGGACATTTTAGCATTTACTTTGATGACATCAACCGCTTCCGTTAGTTGTGTAAGCGGAAGTCAAAAAATGGGAGAATCTTGATATTGTCAGATAAAGTAAGGGAGGTTTCTATAATTATTAAAACTATAGGGGAGGTCCCTGTATTTGTCAGAAATCTCAGAGGAGGTAAATGTAATTTACCCAAACAAATATAAATATCTATAATTATTTTGTGCATAGCACAGGTGATAAGCTAGTAATATGTAGATATAAATTGCTTAATTTCAATCATTAATTAATGTAATTGAGACTTGTCTAATCATTTAAACTACACTTAAAGACCCAATTGAGTGGTAATATTTGTTTCCCTGTGGTGATATTATCAAATTGTTTGTATAATACAAGGAAAATGTTTCATACACCTACTGGGGGTCGACCCCTAGTGAGGTGGCACTCCATAATTGGACAAAAAAAAAAAACTGTTTTTTTTTTTTTTTTTGGATTTCAGCCAGTGGGGGCGCGACACCTCACTGGGGGTGCGACCCCCACTGGGAGTATGCAGCAGTGTTGATAATACAATTATGTGTTTGGATATAGAAATCTGTGCATAGTTATAAGAAAGGGGGAATTTTTGGAGTAAGATTTGAATTGGTAGACTCTCGCCTGTCACCACTCTCACATTACTAAAAAAAAATATCCTTTTTTGTGTTTGCAACCACCACGGTGCCAATGCAAAAATATACTCTGGTATCGGCAAGTTTTCAACTAGAAAAGGTTTAAAATAATACAATTTTTATTTATGAACACCCTACCATCGATGCAAAGACAAACCGTGTTTGGTTGGTAAATTTGGAAAGAAATTTGAAAAAAGAAAGAGAAAATAGAGGTGAAACTAGGTGAAATATAACCTTGCTTGTTTTCACTTTTCAAAAAACACTTCTCAGAAAATTTTACTTTCTTATTTTTCGTGTTTTATTTGTTTTTGCTGAATTTTTTTAATATTTTAAATAATTTTTTTACTTTTTAGACACACCTAACATAAATACATCTAAAAAGTAAAAAAAATTGTAAAAAAAAATCTTTTAAAAATTCACTGAATACCAAAAATATTAAAAAAAATACAAGAATTCAGTATATTTTTTATATTTTTATGTATTTATTAATTTTTTAAAATATTTTTTCACAAATTTTTTACTTTTTAGATACATCCAAGTAAAGTGAATCTAAAAAAATATAAAAAAATGTTTAAAATTTTAAAAATATTCACTAAAAAAAAAAAAAAAAAAAAACACGAAAACCAAAAAAATCAATTTTCAAAAAACTTAATCCAGAAAACTCAAAGCAAACACACTGAATATATTTTATTCACATTTCACATACCTTTTCCCTTTTCCCTTTTCCTTTTCAAATCCCTTCCCAAATTCTCTAACCAAACACAGCGTTAGCGTTAGTGTTAGCAAGTTTCCAACTAGGGGATAAGGCAAAGGTGGATTTTTTTTGGTGGTAGGGTTTATTCGTGCTGTGTCGCACGCGTCTACTGCATAAGAAAACCTCGTGATATTGAGAGATTGGTTGTTAGGATGTGAGCTCCACTAATAGGGGAGTTTGCAATATTTGAATCTCTCTGTGTGCATTTAATTTCTTTGTACCTATAATTGCATGTTTTTAATGAAATTTTTACTTTATAGATCCCAAAAAAAAAAAAAAAAAAATCTAACCACCTCTTATCTCCTTTTCTCACATTCATAAATTAAATGTGCATGTAACTTACTCACTTGTGTCTTGGAGTGAGAAAATGAAGTAAGAAATAAGATCATATGTAACATTTTTCCTACTTTATTTTCAACAATTTGTAAAATTTTCAGCGCTCTAATAATGGTAATCTCAATCGTCCACCAGATCAATTGGTTGAGCTGCAAAGATGGAGTGTCCCCTGAGCCAGGCTTTGTTAAGATTAATTTTGATGAGGGCAAGAACTCTTTAGGTGGGGGAGTGACTGTGGCGGGTTGTGGAGAGGGATAATCATGGAATGTTATTGGCTGTCCAAGCTTTACAGAAGCATGGGGGTCTGCAAATTCCTGGTGATATGGAAGCTTTTGCTGCTAGAGAAGGCTGTGAGTTTGAGCATTGATAAAGGCTTTACATCCATTGTGCATATGCTGGAAGGTGATTCTCAAAAGGCTGTGAGATGTGTTTTTGGGGAGGAAGTTCAATGTTTGGAGCCTATCCCCTCTTCTTGGTTAGTTGGTCCTCTGCTAGAGGATCATTTTGTTATGAAATCCTACCTTTGATTTAAATAATAATAATAATAAAAAGTTGTTAGAATTTTTATTATCATAATTTATGTTGTAAGTCTTATAGTTCTTTAGTTTTAACTTAATATTGATTAATAACGTTTTGTTGAGAGATTTCTTTTATTTTTTCGTATAATTCTAATAATATTTGGATTCAGCAGGTTGTAAAAGAGTTACAACTTTTTTTTATGCGATTTTACTATTCTTCACATTTGCTTCATCATTTTCTTAATTTGAATGTCTTGTTTGATGTTGCTATCATGTATTGAACTCTATTAAGTTCGTTTTTTAATTTATGGAAATTGAACTTTCTTGAATGTCAAGTTTAATATTATTATCGTAATATTTGTAAATAATTGTTATTTATTGTCAAATAAATAAATAATCCTTAACCGTCCAATACTTAACATTCACTTGAGATGCAAACTAAATAAGATTTGATTGGTAAAAAAATGACAAGGAAAATTATTAAAAGGAGAAAAAAATGATAAAGCTGATGAAGTTGGTAGCAGTGGAGAAACAGAAAAATTATTAGTTTCCCTTGATATAGATAGGATAACCACTACTAACCTTTCTCTTGAAGGTCTGGACATGTATTATTTTGAGCAGATATAAAAAAAGAAAAAGAAAAGTTATACGGTCCCAACTAGGTTGGCACCGCAAAGCATACTCAATCATTTGCTAGCACAAGTATCAAGGTTGGTGAGAAACCAGCAAGGAAACAAAGAAACAAACATGATTGAAATTAATGCACATAATTACATTGATCTCTCTTTTAGTAACACTAAAATAATTGAAATTAATGCGCAGACATTAAAATAAACAAAGCTAAATATACATTTTAATAGAAAAGAGATGACAACATCAATTTTTAATTCATATAACTAATGAATTATTAATGAAAAATGATTTATCTTAACCTTAAAGGAGGTCAGTGTAATTATGTGAAAAGTGTGAGGCTAATTATATTTTTTCAAAACCTCAAAAGAGGTGAATGTAATTTACCCAAAAGAGAAAAAGATGTAAATGAAATATAAGTTCAATTTTTTTCTCCATTTCTTTTTTCCTTTCTAAATCTCCATCTAATTCAGTGATTCAGACAAACCTTAAGTGGCATATAAACAAGGGGAAATTACCAAACAATGGTACTACCGGAAAATTATTATAGATTCATGGAAAAATTTATGAATTTAATTATTAATGTGTATAGAGTTTACCACTTACAACTAATTAGGCCTAGCCTAGTTGGCCACCATGACTCTCCTAAGCTATGAAGCATGGGTACTTTGAAAATCTTACCGTACTCGTACCAGGTACTTATTGGATATGGGTACTGGTACTCGTACTGATAGGACTGCATGCATATACTGGGTACTCAAAATATGTGTCGGGTACTTTTTATACATTCTTTGGTAGTTGGGTACTCCATGGGTACTTCGTGGGTACATCGAGAGTACACCAAACTATAGGATATTGGTGAGAATACATTTAATTTATTAGAAAGTTCTTATTTACTTGAAATTGCAAATCCTTTACTTGATGTGCTAGAGATGAAAGATATATTATTCAATGATAAAATTGATGGAAGTAAAAACTAAAGATTAAAGTTTTTAAATTTTGCTTAGCTTACTTTTGGAATGAAACTTTGTTTTGTAATTTCTCATATTTAATGGCATTAAAATAACTTGTAGAGTTTGCTTTGGTATTGGTATTGTTGAATTATGATTTCTCTTTTAGTTTTGTAACTTCTCATTTTAGTTTTAGTTTTGGTATTGAATTTTGATTTGTAGATTGAATCTCAAACTATAAATTATAAAAAAAAAATAAAAAAATAAAAAAATTATTAACGTACCCCAACGTACCTGTATCCTATTTGTTTTAGGTTTTGCCGTATCAATGTATCTATATTGTATCTGTACTAATATCCGTACCCGCACCCGTGCTTTATTACTCCTAAGGGTTTAATCTCGAGACAAAGGTCATGGGTTTAAGCACTTAGTGCTTTGCCTGGGTGAGGAGGTTAACTCCCACCATTTTTTTTTTTTTTAATTTTATTTTTTGAGCTGCAAGAAAAATCAAATTTTATTAAAAGAAAGATGTTACAAAAATAGCTTGGGAAAAATTGCATAATTGTCGAAGCAAAACATCCAACTATGTTGGTACCGAATGCCAGACTAATCATGTGCAACCCAAGCCCAGAAACTGAGTTAGAGAGATTCCAATGCAGTACAACTCAAAAATAGCCCCGTGAGCTAACAGACAAATTACAACCTACCATCTATACAAGCTCTAATCTGCAAAGTATTGAACAAAAAGTCATTGATAGAGTATTGCAGATCCTTGGATGTAGCTTTCAGCCAGATAGCTAATCTAATGATGATTGATTCCTGCAGCTCTCCCATCCTTGGTTGAATGCCATTAAACAGGAATTCATTTCTGTGCTTCCACATGGACCAGAGGGCAACTAAAAGTATATGTATAGCATTTCACATCTTCTTTTCTAATTTCTTGAATCTATTTCCAAGCCACCACTGCAACAGACTTTCAACTGATCCAGGTACTACCCATTGTGCTCCCCACCACTTCAACAAACTAGTCCAAATCTTCCAAACCATAGGGCAGATAGAAAGTACATGCTCAACTGACTCTTGTTTAGCTTTGCAGAAGACACACAGGATAGATGCACTCCCATCTAGAACTCCAATCCTCTGCAAGAAAGAAGAGGTTTTTACCTTTGTGTATCCAAGCAAGCCACCCAAAAAATTGCACTTTGGGTGGAAGATAATTCAGCCACACCAATCTACTAGGTCTTAGCTGCTAACCCATTGCCAAATCTGTATGTTTGTAAAGGGTTGAGAGAAAGGGCTTGCCTGTTTGGGCTACTAAACATGTTGGTTTATCCTTACCACTTATGTTGAGATTTGGAGCAGACCTTAATAAACCTGTAAGCCTTTGAAGTTCCTCAATCTCCCAATCAAATGAAGGTCTTCTAATAAAGTTGAATTCCTAATTCTCTGAGTTTCCTTTTTTATCAACAAAGACTTTCGCCAATTAAAAAAAAAATAAAAAGTTTACCACTGATTTGTAATTATTTTTTTAAACATAATTAATCAACAAGGTCGTGTAATCTGAATTCATGCAAACATTGCAAGAGTTTTCATTACCAGTACATTTTACAAATATTCTCTAACATCATTGAGAGCTCAAATGCAACAAAATCAACTTGATGACTGATGCATTCAACTCTCTGATTTACAAAACTTTTCCACATATTCTTGAAATAGACAAAGTTCTAGGTTGAAACCATATGTTGTTTGGTTGTGCTTTTGTTTTCTTTGTTCGTGTTTCCATAAACAAAAACAATGAAATGTTTAGAAACACTATCATTTCAATTCACTAAATTTCAAAAATTCAAAAAACTATTATTGATGCTTCCTATATGTGATTGTTTTTCAGAACTCTTCCCAATCCAATTTCTTGAATCAGTTCGCCAAACAATGCGTTTTCAAGAAAATGAAACCAAAAAGAAAAGAAACCGTAAAACACAACCAAACAAGTTTAATTTCATAGGAAAAGAGAATAGAAATTACCCATCAAAAGCCACATGCAAATAAGCCAGCTAAAAAGGAGAAGAAGAGAGAGAGAGAGAGAGAAAAAAAAAAAAAAAAATCAATTTCCTCTGAACAAATGAAAGCGTAGAGCTTTTCCTGGTTAATTCTCATTCCTCTTCAGCCAAAACCATTCTACGTAGAGGGCTTGGTCCAAGCATTTTCCTTCTCATGGAAGCTCTCTTTCTAATTATTTCCATTTGATTCCTCCTTCTAACTTGCATCATTGCTTCCTCTTCCACAACAAATCTCCTCATTAAAACATCATCGGTCAAGGATTTTCCCCGGAAAATTCTCCTCCCTTCTATACTAATTCTTGCACTTGGAGTTCTTTCTTGTTGGGTAGGAAATGGCTTTGATCTCGGATAACTATTGCTTCTTCTTGGTGGAACCTCTGCTTGGAAAACCTCGGTGTAGGAAGAGATTGGTGCACACAAACATACTCGTGTGAATGTGGTTGCAACCTTTAGAGAAGTGCATTTTCGTAGTTTCTGCCTGTTGGAATTTGTAGTTGAGACCTCGGTTGATCTAGAAATGGTTTTCCATAAAGTTGCATTCGTCGTGGGGATTTTCGTGGATTTCGGAAAGGTTTTCCATATGTTGGCCATTTCCATTGCTTTTTGATACCAAGGTTTCCTACTGCATATTACAGTAATATTAGAGAGGTAAAAAAAAAAAAATACACAAGATGTGCCATGCCATTTTTGCTTTTCTTCATGCACTATAGAACAATGGGTTAATATTTAATATTTAGGGTGTTTAGACATCTAGGAAACTTCGATCCAAAAAAATAAAAAAGACATCTAGGAAACTGACCTCATGAAACCACATTTATAACCAATCATATTTGAGAAATGGTAGGGATCATGAAATTTTTTTCATAAAAATGATCATGAAACATTTGTGACCCTTAGATTATCTTGATTAGTGTGTGGTGGTTTATTGTAAGTGTAATCCAAAGGTTACAAATCTTTCATGACCATTTTCATAAAAGACTTTTCATGATACCTAACATTGCTGATCATATTTTACTATTCAGCAATACTAGGTATCATGAAAAGTCTTTCATAAAAATAGTCATGAAAGATTTGTGACCTTTAGATTACACTTACAATAAAGCACCACACACCAATCAAGGTAATCTAAGGGTCACAAATTTTTCATGATCATTTTCATGAAATTTTTTTCATGATCCCTAACATTTCTCTTTACTATTTAGTCATATTTTCTCAACTTTCAATGTCAACCAAAGGAAAGAGAAGCAATATCCAATTGTGTGTTTGTGCATGTTTAGGTGATTAGGCTTTTTTTTTTTTTAAAGTGGTGAGGTTCAAGATGACCAAGGTTCAAGCCCAACCAAAGAAAACAGAAGATAACGTTATGAATTTCCAACCCAAGTCTGATTCTAGGCCTCATTCTCCAGCTAAGCCCACACATTGGTCTAAGTAGTATGCATCGCATCTCCGTTAACTAGCAAAATCTTTAATCAAATTTTGTATCTCACTAAGATTCGGAGATTTTTCCCCCCTTTTAAGAATTTCTCTGTATTAATTATTATGATTGTAATTCATATGATTTTAATATAATATCATATCATTTATCAACATTGTCCAAAATTTAATAAAGAGAGAACTATATGCAGGTGAGAGTTGAGGAAAAAAATTATTAACACATGGAGAGGTGCAAGTGACACTTGTAACTCCACAATCTTTTATTTGCACCTCACCACAGACAGACTTACACTCTCCATGTATTTGTAATTTTTTGTTTTCAATTTAAACCTGCATATAATTCTCCATTTAATAAAATGGATAGTACACTTTGCAGTTAATTCTTTGATCAGAGTTATTCTTAAGAAAGGCAAAGCCCAATTCTAGCCGTGAAACTAAAGCCAAGCCCAATTATTGATAGGTCGAGTTGTGTACATCCAGCTAATCACCATTCTGTCCAACAAAGATAGACTGTATACTGTAATACTATTTTTAAAACCCAAATGCCCCAGAGCAATTATTATGTAAAAACTAACTTTTTTTTTTTTTTTTTTTTTTCCTTTTTAATTCAGAAATCTAACCAATAGTAATAAAATTTGGCATTTGAAACCAAACTTATTAGAATAATATAATAGAGACGACAAAATTATCATATTCGTGATTAAAAAATTATTAATTTGTTTAAAATTATAATCTTTCCACAATTATTGATATATTATGTTTTGTGCATACATTAGGATAATATTATATAAATAAAATCTTTATAAATAAAAAGATTAATACCAAATAGTGTGTCTCATTCATATCTATTGATTGAAAGTCAAAATGTATATCACTATGATTCATAATCTTAAAAATGTAATTGTCACATCATATTTAATTTAATTTTTATATGAAAATTATGTACGCGTATCATTTCATAACAGTTTATTAACGGAAAAAAAAAAAAAAAAAACTTTCAATTTTTGTGAAATATCCTTGTTTTAAAACTTGAACCCAAAATAAGAGAGCCATTCTCTCATGGAAAAACAATACCTACCAACCTAAAATTGTCAATATTAATGAAGAGTAAGCTGTCTAAAGATTGTAGAAACCTCTGAAATTCTAGTGTGTATGCTGCTGAAGATGGGTTATGAAGAACACATATTGCATACAATACATGATAAGAAAATGAAGAGAGAGAGAGAGAGATAATGTGTCTTGGGCATACCTTGATTGTGAGTTCTTGGGATGTTGCATGAACAAAGCAAAGAAGTGGGAGTATGAGCATAAGGAGGAAGGTGGAGGTAGAGGTGGAGGAAGAAGAGAACATGAGATTGGGAGTTGTTCATCTGGGTAGGAGTAGTAAGAGGAGAGTGATGAGGATGAGGAGCCTTTTGCTTCAACTTGTGACTCAAAGATGCGTTGGCAATGCCCTCCTTTGTTTTCTTTTTCTTTCTTCTTTATTACACACCCTGCTTTTGCTTTGGCAGAAGGCATGACTGAATGAATCAATTATTCCAACTAAAGATTTAGAGAGAGAGAGAGAAAGAGAGAGAAAAAGATTGATTCAAATTTCAAAGCCAAGAGGAGAGAGATTCGAATTTCAAAGGCAAAGTAAAAAATGTTGCTTTTAGGGAAATTACAGAAGTGACCTTCACATCACACTCAAAAAGACACACCATCACCAACATCATCTTTGAAGGAATAGAAGGAATGAAAACTTATAACACTCCGTCTCATATTGAAAGTTGGTATAAGTGATTTTTGATATATAAAATATTATTACTTTATTATTAAATAATTTGAATTTAGCAATATGACTCAAAAATTTAAATCCAATTACTTAATAATAAAGTAGTGATACTTTATATATCTAAAATCACTTATATCAACTTTTAATATGAGATGTCGGACGAGCGAAGTGTTATAAAACTAGACTTCTAACAGAGTGCTCTTATAATCATGTTTTTGGTTCCCTTGTATCTATGATTGTTAGCATGTAAAGTTCACTTGGGACACCTTAACATAAGCTTGTCCTACCTGTCACTTGGGAAATCATCACAGACATAGTGGCAAAATTATTTACTATTATGGGACATGGTGTGATGTTTTAACTTAATTTTTATTCATTTAAATATTAAAAATCACTGCTTTATTGTTGTTTTCGGAGACAATATGACAAGTAATGGTATGAAATATTAGTCCAATACTACACAATAACCCTTTTATGAAATGTAGTGTAGTTTTGTGCAAGTAGAAGATTAATAATTGAAAAGTATAGATTAAAATTATTTTTTGCAATTTTTGTATTACAATCCTAAATGCAAGATGTCGCTAAGTCATATATCTGTGGGTCAGAGATTGACCTACGATGATCAATATATTCAATATAAAAACCAAACAATCAAAACAAATAAAGAAATATGATTTTTTTATTTTTATTTTTTTTATTTTAAAGTTGAACGGTTTTGGGAAAACAAATAATAATTTTCTAAAAAATAAATTCATGTAAAAATAATCAAAAGGTACTAAGATATTAAGATTCCTCCATTAGTGTTTCCATTGAAATATTTCAAATTTAATTTGTATGACTCAATTAAAATAAACAGAAAGGGTATTCATAGTCGAAAGACAAATATAATTATTTTATTATAAAAACTAATTCTAAAAGATTGATTATTTTGATTGATTAACTACACTATAAAAATCTACTTATCTGATTCATAAGAAATACCAAATTTCTACCGTACCTTGAGTTTACGATAAAATAAGGGATTATACAAAAATAAAACTTTTCACAAAAATAAATAAATCCATCAATTAAAATAATTTTGAAAAATCTAAAAACTCTCAAGATAATGATTCGTAATTATATTTCAATTTTAAATAGTGAATATCAATCTCAATAAAATAGTCAACAACAAATCAGCACAATGATTTAATGTGAAATAAACACAATTGGAGCATCTCCAATTGAGATAAAAAAAATCACAGGTGAAAGTCATAAAATAATTCACTAATAAGATAAAAATGAATTACACACGAGTACCCTCAATTACCTAGTGAATCCACGCTTGAATTGAACCAAACACGATGTGCCTCTTCAACCACTGTCTTCACCTTGGAATTGCTTTGCTCAACGTTGAATCCACAACGCCGGTATCGAATCCATGTCAATAAGCCATTCCGAAATCCACCAAAGTTTCAGGCCCAAGTTCCTCGGAATCTATCGAAGAACACCTCTCTCTTTTATGAATGAAATAATGAAAAAAAAAAAATCCTTGATGATGTCAATATAAAACTCATAGATCTATTGATCACTTCCAAATCATCGAGGAAACCAATATATAAACACCTTTCAATATAGAAAACCTTGATAACTCTTTTCTCTAAGAATTTAAATGGATTCAACCCTAAAAACAGCAAACAATGTACTTTATACTTAACAGAATCACGATTACCGATCAAGCATACACTTTATTGCTCAAGTGGTGTGACTAAAAGGCAGTACTCACATATAGGCCAACCGCTTGAGCGCAACATTCATTGCTCGGGCGGTGAAACATATTTTTCAAAAGTTTAGTATGTAGGCAGAGATACTAAAATACTTCAGATACAGAATGTCAGTACAAACTCTTCTATACAGACACAATTCGGATTGGATTCGCATCTAAACACTCATAGTCTTATTGAAACAAAAGAGTGAATAAAATTACAACTAAAAAGAGTTTTTGTCAAACGGTGTATTCCAAATAATTTCTCAATGAAATTCTTGTTTCCAAACAATAGGTTACATATGTAGGAATAGATATGAGTTCAATGATATGCAAAGCCACCCGAGCTTGCTTATGATTTATAGGGTTTAGAATTATAGTTTATATTTATAGCATCGGGTTAGACAAATTTTTAGGCCCAATTATAATATGGATCGGGTTTGGAAAATTGCTTCAAGTTGGTATCCTCTTGGCTCGTCCGTAAACTATATTATACAATATATTTTGATAAATATACTTATTTATATGTATGTGTTTGTACCAAAAATGACAGCCTAATAAGAGGCTGCCATGTGTCCAAGTGGTAACTCAAGGTTGGTCTAAGGATGGTAGTTGATTGTTTTTAGGGCTCACGTGATCAAGTCAATCATAGGTCAAATCCATGATTGATGCAAATCCCTTGGGAATAGGGAGTGATAAACCGTGCAATATATATATATTAATTATGATAATTATCTATATAAATGCATTTGTTTAATGGAGCATTTAATGAGACACATGGAAAGTATCCAAAGGCCAAAGAGCTTCACTAGTTAAGGTATCAATGGTCACAATTCAAATTTCCGAACGATTGCTACATTAATGCAACCACTTTGATCAATGGAAGACACTTGTTATTCATCCAAGGCCTAGTCCTTCCACTTAGCAACTCAGATTAGAAGGTAGTTACATTCAAGGCCTAGTCTTAGGGAATACACAACCAACATTCTAAAGAGGAGGAATCAAGTGGGACAGGTGCTAGTTTAGGAGGAGATCCAGCACCTCACTAACAGAAGTTATTGTAGATTTTCTAGAGATGATTCTAGATTTTTAGAAGGCTCCAACGATTATAAATACTCCATTTGAAGATGAAACAAACCCCACTCAATCAATCAATCAAAACAACATATTACAAAGTACCAGTGCTTTTTAGCCCTAGTTTAGACCTAGTTTAACTTAGGAGTAGTTTTGAAAGGCATATTTGCCATAATTTAGCCCTAGTTCTGGGCATCTGTTTCAATTAATTATTTTTTCCATCATTGGCATTGTTTTGAGGTCTAAGTTGTGTTTACATTCCATTTGTAACTCAATTTTATGTTCTTTAAATTGTTCTCGTGCTTTTGTATGTTCAATCTAGTTGAATATATAAAAGTTAGTGTTGCACATTTTATTTCCTTCTACCTATCATTCTTCTTGATTTTTCAAACTCTTTGGAAATTTTAAGTTCTCTTCATTGAAGCAATAAAAAGAACCAGGATGCAATCCCCTGTTTTTAGAAAGTCAGATATTTTCCATCCACATTTTCTGTAACGTCCCGAAAATAATTCAACATGAACAACCCACATTAGTTAATATCCACTAGACCATGACATTAAACCATCCATCTTTACATAATTAATGAGAGTGTTTATACAAAAGTTCACATGCGGATATACATTCAACGATAAAAGGATCACTTGAATCTATAGCATGTGAGGCGTCTAATCTCAAAACAAATAAATGCCCTTAAGGGCTTACATCTTCCAAGGCAATAGCCTGGTTACACAAAAGTGGTTTCTCGGACCCATACACATTAGCCCTTGGCTTTACAAAAATATCATAACAAAATAAGAGCTATGTACTCTTTGCAATTATCTGCGCCCTTAACTTGGCGGGATCACCATGTCTTTACCTACACAAAGTCCCATAGGGGTGAGCATAAACCTAGTAGAGAATTCTAACAAAGTATATACAGTTATGCTATTCTCAATAAAAATGCAAATATTCATGCTATACCATGCGTTCTTAAAGAAAACTTCCATTCCATGCTCTTTTAAAATTTACATTTCAATAAAAGTTAGTAATCTCAACACGTCAAACAATTTCTAATTTTTATCAATAGGGGCGGTAAATACGGCACTGGTAATCCCTAGGCTGGTGTCTGCAAGTAGATTCTACGAGTACTACTAAATTGTCATTTTTACTGGTATTAACCAAAAGGCTCGACACCTATCCGCGCGGTTTTCTGGTCTTTCACCATGGACACTCAGGCCAACTTATCAAATCATCTACACCCCCTATCTGGACTTACCACATATTTACCCCATTCACATTACCATAGTTCTCATTTCGATAAATATGTTCTTTCCTTGAAGTAAATGTTTCCATTCAAAACTTCACAATGCATAATAATAATAATAAAATGAATAGTATGCAAATGCCAAGGTTTTCCCACATCTCAAAACATTTCTCCATTTAAAGGTTTCTACAATAATGTCCACAATCACATTTTCCATTACCTCTTTACAATGCTCCTCCTCAAGATAACCATTTGTTATCTACACTTATCCGCATTTTCACTTTTCATGATTTTTAGCAATAGAGTCTCATCAAGACTTCATGTAATGTTTTCAAACATAAATTCTCAATGTTTATAATTCTCATAGTTTCAAAATGCACAATAATTACCATCTTTTGCACATAAACATTTCCATGCATTCAACAATAGTTTTAAGGTGAGGTCCTCAACTCTCTTATCAAGAAAAATTATCATTTCTTCATACCACATAAGGAAGTCCACACTTATTAACTCATTTAAACACAAGAAAAGAAGAATTTCATAGTTATTCTCATGTTTTCTAAAAACCCCAAATTTCTAGGGTTCTTTCTCAAGAACCAAAACACCTTCAATTACATGTGAGAGTTCATCAAAATCATCATTCTTATGCCATAGGAAAAAAAACCTCAAGATTTAGCTTAAAACATTTGAAGTTTAAACCTTCATTTGAGAAATTTCATCATCTTTGAGCCAAGAAACAAACTCTTAAAATAATTTCAAGAAAAGTAACAAAATCAACATATATCTTGCAAAACATGTATATATGACTCAAGAATATCCCTACCTCAAGCTTGATGAAGAAATGGAGTAGAAACCCTAGGATTCAAGTGTGAGAGCAAGCTTTGATCTCTACCACAATAAATGAAACTTTTGCTCTAGATCTTCAAGGTTGTGAGAGATGATGATGATCTAACCCAATGGAGCAAGAATCAAAAGTTCTTGGTGCTTTGCTTAGGGTTTTTAGAGAGAAGGAGGAGAGAAAATGTTTTTAGAGAGAGAGAGAGAGAGAGACTTTAGAATGAGATACAAACAGCCCCAAAGTGTAAAAAAAATAGAGTTTTTGGACTGGTCTTGCCCCGCATGTGCGGCACGTGCCCCCCACACATGTGGCTGCCCTCTCCCGCACGTGCAACATTGATCCCCGCACGTGCGGCTGGTCCTGCACCTCCCCTCCGCACCTGCAATTTAAGCAAAATGCAACACACACTGCCTCCCCTTTTTTCGTACGTGCGGCTTGGCCTCTCGCACATACGGCCCAACCTCGCACGTGCGGCCCTGGCCCAGCAGCCCAGAATTTCTTGATTTGGCTCCCGGACACTCCGGACTTGCTCTCGCGCTCTCTGGAACAAGTGAGATTCGATACCAAAACACAACAAGAACAAGGACTTTATTTTTTTGAGAACTAAATCCCAGACGTTTCAAGCTCAACGAGAATAAAAGAAAGGTGGAGTGAAGAAAGAAAGAAAAGAGAAGAAATGGAGGGAAAAAAAGGAGACCTAGTCGTCACATTTTCATTCAGATATGTAATACTTTGCTTGGCACATCTGTAATCCACCAAATCCTCTTGTGTTAGCCACAATTCACATTTTTATACAAGCATCTTTCGGCTTGCTAGGGGAGAACCCTAGGGAGTTACTAGGGGAAAATGTCAAGACGAGGTAGAGGAAAGAATCTAGTAGGCTAGCCCAGTAAAGAAGGCTTAGATAGTTCTGGTTCAGGGTTAGCAAAGTCCTTTTGGAGCACAACAAGCTTTTTCTCAGAAGTTGCAGAGCGTGATTGAGGAGCTTAGAACATGTGTAATGAGAGGAAATCATGAGGTTTCTCAGGACATCTCACGACCCTTTAATAAGTTGAATAAGGTGAATCAAGAGCTTTCTAGGGCCATTAACAAGATGGTGGCCATGTTTGGAGACAGAATGCAACTGTCTACTCAGTTAGTTACCCTATAGTTTGGAACCATTTGACAGCAACCAGAAGGCAACCTACCTAGAGGTCCAACAGTTGATCATCCACAACCTCTTGGAAATGGTCAAGGTTCATCAACTTCCACTATTGCATCAAGAGTTAGAGTCACAGACACAGGGGGCAATCTACCCAGAAGACCCTAGACTGACAAGTTAATCCTCCTATAGGTTAGCCAAAAGGTCAGAGGGCTCTTTTAGAAGACTTTGTTGCACTAGAATGGGAGGCACCAAACCCATTGTTCAATCCTCCTGTAGTAGGTCTCGGGGGACAAAATGCTTTTGGCCAACCTTCTGTACCTTATTTGTATTTTCCAGTGCCTCATATTCAGCAGCATAATCCTTTTCTAAACAGGATTCAAGAAAAATTTGGTTCGACATTCAAGCATATTGGGAGGCCTATTTACAGAAAGCCCTAACCAAAAGTGTTAGACTTAGTTGTGGAGTTTCCTAGAGGTTAAAAGTTCCTGAGTTCATACTATTCTCAAAAGAAGATACACGCTCTATAGTTGAACACATAGCCAGATTCACTGTTCAGTATGGAGAGGCAGGAGGCAATGACTTTTTGAATATAAGGTAGTTTGCCAATTCACTTACTAGCACTGTCTTCACTTCGTACATTAATCTTCCTCTTAATTCCATTCTATCTCAGCAACAAATGGATGAGGTAATCCACTAACATTTTTATCGTTTAGAACCAGAAATTACCACGGATTTATCAAGGATGGGCCAAGTTCTAGGAAAATCATTTGAAGACTACATTTCTAGATTCAAAGCACCTCGTTTCAAGTATAAGGTGGTTTTACCTGAAACAAAGACTTATTCAAATTGGCAACAAGGGTGACAAGGTATGACCAGATTCTAAAGTAAGAACGTGATAAAAAGGTAGCATAAAAAGAAACTTACTGTAAGGACCCAAATTACCCTGGAGCAAGTGCAGAGGCAGATTACAATCCAGAAGTAGTTATGGCATACATTGTAGAAATAAGTCATACGTCTGCAAGGCTTTTGTGAAAGTGAAGCAACCAAATTTCTCAAATGACAAATCGCCTTACAAGGTCATATACCGTCGACATCACCAAAGCAGAAGATATCTTTGATCACTACATGACTGAAAAGATGTTTAAATTCTCTATAGGACACATAATTCCATCTACAGAGGAGATCAAAGGCAAAGACTACTGTAAATGCCATAACTCTTAGAATCATTCTACTCGTAACTATATTACTTTTAGAAATGATGCTCATGACCGAATTCATCGTGGGGAGTTCAAATTCCCTGACCAAGAAAAAGGAAACATAGGAGTTGATAGTGACCCTTTCCTAACTAGCCTAGGTACCAATGTGGCAACTGTGAGTTTCAAAGAAGCCCTATCATCAATTCTTAAGAGGAAGCTAAGTTTGGGGGCCCCTTCAAGACATCATCAAAGAAGACATCTGAATCCAAAAGGCTTTTATAATGAGTCTTACGTCAGAGGAAAGAGGCCTATTGTAGAAACACTTACCTTTTCCAAGTAGCCAACAGAGGTCACGAAGGAAGTCCATCTGCCAGGAGTATGTGAGCATTGTGGCTAGAGTTTTGAGAAGGGTAAGTCCATTGCTAAAAGTTTTATGATCAAATATGAGTCTAAACCACAACAAGACAAGGAAGACAATGACTTCGGCTTGCTACAACTGAGGTCCAGGAAGGGTTAGAGAACTTGAGAGTTACGTCTCCAAGCTACATAGTGCCTAGAATAGTGAAACCTCCTATTTTTGTTCTAAGTGGGTGGGTTCATATAGAGCAGTCTAAATTTCCCCAATAGCTGCCTACATTATCTAAGTTTTAGAAAAGGCATTTTAAACGTAAAAGACCGGCATAAAGGAGAGCCAAAGAGGAAAGAGCAGAGAACCTAAAGCCCAATTCCGACACTTTGTAAGTAGCAAGAAAGAAGGTCAGGCAAGAATATAAGCCCAAGGAGTATGAGACTTCTTAGAACAAGCTGTTGCTTCCTAGGCAAATTACCATTATGGAGTATCAACCTGGACTAGGAGATCATACTGACAAGAGGGTAATGAAAAGTAGGTTGATGAAAATTTAGCTAAGTCTTCTAGTTCTTTACCTTTCTTCTTCCTCAGTCTTCTTCTACTTGCAGTGTGGTATTTGTTCCTCCCCTAGCATTTATTGCTAAGGATAGGCATTCCTCTTTTATTCCTAGGGACATTAAGAAGAAACGGCAAACACCTAAAATTCTACTAAGTAGTGATAAAGCATCAGAAGTTACTTCTACTATCATAATCCTGAAGAATGAGACATACTTTAAAAAAACCTTCTTCACCAAGTGTGATCTTTAAAATACCTCTTATAAGAGTTGTGAAGCACATTAGACCACTCTACATCACGGGCCATCTTGATGGTGTGCCTATTAATAGGTTATTGGTGGACAACGGCTCTACAACCAATTGGATTCCCAAGGTCATGCTAAACAAGCTTGGGAAGACAGAGAAAGATCTACTACCATCTAATGCCAACATAACAAATTTTGTAGAAGGAGTTACTTTTTCTTAGGGAATCCTTGTTATGAACCTTACTGTTGGGACAAAGACTATGACAACTCCATTCTTTGTAGTTGAGTCTAGTTCCTTCTATAATGTTCTCTTAGGAGGGGGTTAGATCCATACATGTTTTGGGATACCTAAAAAATCAGGAACATTAGGGAATATATTAACGAATAAATACAGGGTTCTTCTAAGGTTACAAGTCTAGGCAACGTCACTAATGAGTCTTTTGGTTAATAACCAAGTAAGATCCAAGGAAAGATACGAGGAGTCAATATAGCCTTCTTTCAAAGTCCAATCTCCTTAAATAGCAAAGTTACTTTTTTGAAAGATCTTTACAAGGTATTAACACAAGGTCTATATAAATTGACAGAAGGATAAGGATAAGTTCACAAAAGATATATGTAGATAAGTAAAATAATAGTTACAATATCATATCTTAATTATGATAAAAGTTTAACAACTTACAATCCCAAAACATAATTACTAATTCCTAATTCTTCTATGATAGCTATATGTCTTCAAATGTTTCTATTGTGTCGTCGTCTCCATAAATTTCGTCAATACTTGGCATGAAATGCCATGAGCTTAGAATACCCAGTAAATGTGCACAGACCTTGTTCGTTTTTGCCAATCCAACACACAACCACATTTACAATAAGCAAGAAGTATAATAATCAAGTAAACAAGCAAAGGATTACAAGTTAGGTCTTAGTAATCTAGAAATCCCCCAAAGAGATTTATCCTCCCAAACACAAGAATTGGACTCGGATTATTTGGTATGCCCCTCTTTTGCTGCTTTGTAGACCTTACCTTGGATGCCTACAATGATTACATACCATGTTGCGTCAATCAAGGACCCCAAAAGAGACGGTAAAAGTATATAACATCCTCTAACCTTATTTGTCATAAGTACGTAGGGTCCAAATACAACTAATCCATTCAAGGGTTCCGAAACAATCACCTGCGCAAGACTTCCCTTTCAGTTAGGAAACACGTCCTATCAATCCATGATCATCTCATCATTATTCAAGTAATAGAAAATCCAATACCACCCCAATTTAGTTTCCCCTTGAGTTAGATGTTTTAAGTTAAGGTTAGAGAAAACTATTGAAACAATAATTTTCATACAAGTACGAGCATCATCAAAGCATAAATAATGTAAATATCATACTAAGGCCTAAACATGTGATAATAAGCACATTCATGAAATTAAAAGCATGAAATCATCAGCAAAAACAAAATTTCAAATTAGATGCACTCTAAAGATCATCTTTCAAAAATGAGATAGCTTTCTCAGATTTTTAGTTATTAAAAAAAAAAAAAAATACTCCATCGCTATCCAAATTCGTCGACTATTATGAAAATCAGATTTTTTCTTAAACCACTCACTCTTTTTCAATAAAACCATTTTTACTTGAAATATAACACCTTAAGGAAAGTTTTGATATAAAAATGTGGTCAATGGGATTTTTCTTCAATTTTCTAGAATATTTTTAAAAGTGGACTGAAAATACCGGTCTTTCTTGCACAAAACTTGAAATAAGACGAGTAATAGAAAAAAAGGGAAACCATGAGTGATTTTTCATTTATGTTATGAAAACAATATGCTAAATAATATACAAATAGCTCTGATTTTTAGATTGAAGGTGTGCATTTGGAAATATTGTAAGATGTGAATAGAAAAAGATAGTTTTGCTTCCATTAAGAGAAAATACAAGTAAGGAAGTAAACAAGGCTCACATTATTTTATTCAAACACAAGAACACCATGAATACATATCTGGAAATGATATTTAAAACCTCTAAGATGATGTATTCGAATAAAAAAATAAAAGAGAGTGTTGTGTTGTGGTTTACTTGAATGCTTAGTGAAGTGTTTGCTCAAGAATTCCTTTCTTTTTCCTCCTTCACCACCAAAGCTCTCCCTTTCTCTCCTCTCTCCCTCTCTATGTTGAAATGCGTGTGAATGTGTGTGTGTGTTGGATGTGCAAAAGTGTTAGGAGAGGTGGTGTATTTATAGAAAATTTGGTGTGAAAAGTCCAAAAGGCCCTTGGTTCCATTGGAATAAGAAAGTTTTGGATTTAGTTTGAATGTAATGGAATAAGGGTTGATTAGGGTGCATAATTAAGTGTTAAACAAAATCTAGTTATGATTAAATTAAATAGAACTAGATTAATTTTCTAGGACAAACAAAATCTCTAGATTTTTAGTACTTTAGTCAAATTCTTTCAATGATTTATGCAATGTGTTTCAAAAGGACACTACAAATGCATACCTAGGGGTGGTCGGCCATGTGATGGTGGTTTAGGGAAGATTTTTCTTTTATTTTGTGTACAAATTGATATATGTATATATATAGATTTTGTGTTCAAAATGATTTGATGAGAAAAGGTATAAGTATATACATATACATATGTATATATATATATAAAGGTACTTTATTTTGAGATCAATATATAAATCTAATAAAATATGAGGACTAAGGCTTAATTTCTGAATTATAATATCTATTTTAGTATAGAATTAAATTAAATTAGGGTCAGGAAAGGCAATTCGGTTTAAGTTTATTCACTTCAAATTAAAAAATGATAATCTAGGTTTTGAGTGATCAATCTATAATTAGGGAGCAAATTAATTAGTATTAGGGTATTAGAAGTGATTTCTAAGTTATCAGGATCGATTAAGGTATGCATGGTTTTGATCAGGACGCGTCTTTTTTATTCTAGGGTTAAAATTACAAATAAACGAGGAATTGAGAGTTTTCATTGAAATAACCCAAAAGTATGGGCCTTATAGGAATTTAAAAAAGTTAGGGATCTCAACCTATCCCCCTTAAAAAAATTCATCCTCGAAATTTCAGTCATTCCCCATATCTCGAAATATTAAGGGCAATTTGTTTGCATTGTATTCTCGCGCTTCCAAGTAAGCCTTGCCAACATACATTTATAATTTGAATCATCTTCTTTTCTTAAGTTCTTCTCCCTTCTGTCGAGAGCCACCAGTTGTCTCATTCTGATAATAGCGTTGTGAATCAAATTTCTCTCCCATTAATGACATAAGAGTGCACTAATCTTTTGTGGTTCTCAAAAATTTTGAACTGCTCATCGTATGATGTCACTACTATAGCATGAAGGCCTATGTTGCCAATTTTCTGACATGAAGGTCTACATACTTGTTAAGGATTAATCTCATTGGCCCTTTGGTAGGTTGCTGATGTCATTGTGTTTATCGATTTATTGAATCATAGAAACTAGTCTATTTCTCTTAAACAATAAAAGCATCCCATTGGATAGGTAAGTTGTTTACTTCTTCTGGTAGTTGTTGATCATAGCTTGATATTCCAATAATGAATCTATTTCTAAGATGAGGTCATAGTCGAGTATCTTCATGTCCCGGGAATCAAGAATTAAATGCACAAACATTTCCCAAGGTTCGCATACAAGTTCTAATGACCTAACCTACTACAGATACGAAGGTATATGATGAATAAAGCACTTACTCAAGTGTTAAGATGCTGGGATAAAAGAGAATTTACACCACCTATGCTTGTATTACAAAAGGCCATTCCAAAAGGGTTTTAACTACCATCCTAGTTACATTTTCCCTACTTTAATCATTAATCATTCTTTCCTATGCCTTTGTTGTCCCTGTGTTCCTTTCATATAAGGTTTTAACATGACTTGGTTTCTAGTGTTCTTCGATCATTCTTCCCTTAAATAGTCATCCTCGACTTCTTTTCGTATCATTCTTTTCATTTTCCACAGTCAACATCATGGAGTATGGTATTATATTTCTCCGGTTGCTCATTTCTAGTCCCTTATGAAGTTGGCTCCCTTTCCTCAAGCTCTAAATCCTCTTGGATTCTTCTTCCTCTCATTCTGAATCAAATGTTGGGTCAACTACATCCACAGAAGTGGGAAGTCTTAATGGCAGAACTCTTTCTCTAATTATACGGTCTAAACTCCACTCAACTTTTGCTCCTTGTCCTCGTCATCTGCCACATATTGGGTCACTGTCATCATGTCTTGTTCTAGTTTCTAGAATTCTCAAATCTTTTTCTTTTTCTAACTGTCATCATGATGTAAAGATAGAAGTTTAGGACCCCATGTAGGAAGTAAATCTGGGAATAAAAGAAGTCAAGGTGGATGTAGACACCCTATTTTTGACTAGTCCTAAGACTTAGGTGCTCTTTTTTTAACACCCAATGATGAAATCGAGATGTGCCAATCATATGAGTTCCCCAGCAGGAAGCCTGAGAGTTAAGCTTTAAATCCCAGCCAAATACCTGTTTTGGCCAAAATACTTTTTCGGCCAATTGAAAATCTTTCTCAAAGTGTGTTTTGTTGCATGATTCCAGACATTCCAACAATGTCCTGAGGCTCATCTTTTCAAAATAAAAACTATTGTCTTCTTTCAAATAGACCAAGCAAAGAATATAGTATGAATGAATGGAATAGGTGGAATCCTCTGAAATACCTATTTCTCCTTTCAAATCATGCTAGCTTTACCTTATTTATCCAACGATTTATGTTCCAGCTGGCTAGACAACAATTCATGGCTGGATGAGAATATACTTAGCTAGATATATAATGGTACGGCTAGCTGAATTGTCTGGGAACAGAGCATTTTCTGAAATTTCAGCATTTTCTACAAGATTTTCATAAATATCTTAGATGTTTATGTCCAAAACTCTATAAGCATAGGTCGAAAATCCATTTCAAAAGGTTAACAAATTTTTCCCAAGGCTTAGAGAGAAAGTTGAGAGCTTCCTTCCTACACTTTATCTCCAACCTTCATTTTCTCAACTTCCACTATCAAAAACACCATTAAAGCTTGAGTCTAAGTTTCTTTCTGAGGATCTTGAACATCTTAAGCTACATCTAAAGGACCTTGAAGGTGCCAAGAAAGAGTTAGAGAACCAAGAAGATTATCCTCTTTAAAGAGGTGAACTTTTGAACTTTGTACCGCTTTCTCCCTCTTGTTCTTCATTTCTAAGTTCTGAATTTCATTACATACTTGTTGTAATCTTGTAATAAGTCCTCATGGATGTGTTCTCCTTACTTTTCCATAGCTTTAATCTTTTTTCTTGTTTTCTAGAGTTATAATCTCTCGTTGTTATATATTGGAACCTTGTGGGTAGATATTAACCATCCATCCACAATTTTGGTTGTGTAAAGTAAATTCTTTAATATTTCCATACTTTTTCATCACATATCTCATCATTCCATCATGATTGGTCCATATCTCTCGACCCATGCTAAGCCAAATGAGTCAAAGTGGTTGTTTCTTAGGGCTAAAGGGATGATCTTTGAGATTTGATGTTGAGGAAGTGGTTGTTCTTCATATTCATTGATTTTTCTTGGAAGTGAAGTAAGAAATTTAAGGATAAAGATGTTGAAAACTCTTTTCTCCATCATTTGTGAACATGGAAAAGGGTGGAAACACCATTGTTCCATGAATAGAAGAGGAGTCTTTAATAGCTTTTGATGGATTTCTTACTTTAAAGGAAAAGCTTCCACTAAGAAATAATGGGCATTAACCTACTCTCTCTAATCGATAGCATGAATTTCGGTACTAACCTGCCCTCATTCACAAAGCGATGATTGTAGGTTCTTATTTATTTCCTAGGCTTAAATTTTGCTTGTTTAATTCATTTAATTTGAGGAATTATGGTAGAATATCTATTGTGCATAGTCATTCGTGTGATTGCTAAGGATTGGGGCTTATCTACCTTATTCTTAAGTGTTCTTTGCGAGAGGGAGAGGTAGAAATGATGAGCACCATTTGGAAGTTGTGCTTTGTTTTTGTTCTGTTCTTTTTGTATAAAAAGAGTGTTCATCTTGGAGGATTGGACTTGCCGGACATCCATTTAGTCAGCCAGATGATTTTGTAGCCTACCCAGTGAGGCTTATTCCCAAGCAAAGTAGAGCAAATATGGTAGTTTCTAGGGGGTGTTCTCCTGGGCACTTCGGGGTTGCTATGTACACTTCCTGATTTGTTTAGTATGATTTGTTTAATCCAGCAGTAATTTGGATGGATTAATTTATTTGTTGTAATAATTCTTCCACCCCATATCTTATTCATTAATTTGTTGTAATAATCTCTTCCCTCAACCTCCTTTTCTTATTCATTCAAATTGTTATAATAACTGCCAACCCCACGTCTTTCTATCTCTTTTATTTATATGTTTTCCGTGTATGTTGTATATAGCATCATGTTTTATTTATCATACCCATGTTGTGCATCCATTTTTCCATGTATATGGATTCGGTTAATTTGCATATGCATATATTTCTAGCACATTCTTCTTACTTATCATGGAGTATTAGGTGAGCATTTTTTTTGGTTTAGCATTTTGTATGTACATGTTATTTATTATACCTGGAATTATGCCATGCGACTATGTGCTTAAGTGAAATATCTGTGTGAATGCTAGTAGATAGAGGTCATGTTGCTTGCGCTGGAATGTTGTTGAGTCTTATGTTGCTAAGTTGTTTTTTTCTGTTGAGTTGTACAAAATGCTTTTCAAAATGCATGGAATCACAGCATAACCAGAGCAAGTGATGCAAACTATATTTGTATACCTTAGATAGTAATGGTAGCATTATTAAAATCGGAATATGAATATATAGAGACTATAAAAATCACACCATGACTTTGTAGAGGCCGATCTTTTTGATCGGGTGAGTGTGGTGCTCAATTTATGACCTTCCTCTCTCATACCTAAGTTCCCGAGCTGAAACACTTTGGTTATGACGAACAATGGCCTTTAGCATGAGTCAAGGATTTCCTAGTTTTTCCAAAAGATTAGGGGGCTACTCTAAGATTTGGTGATATAGTCCATTTTCTGGCAAATGTTTTGCAATAAAATAGATTTTCTATACAAAATTGTTGGATTTGGACTTTCATTCATGTTTCACATTGCATTTGTGAAACTAGATCAAGAGATTGGGAGTTCAAACTATTGGACCTACTCGGTAGCCCTAAAAAGGCATACCACAGTGGAATTAACTTAACTCCTACGAAAGTTCAAGAAATGCTTTGCATGGGAGTATAAAGAAATGTCTAGCCTTTCCAAGAGGCTTGTGGAACACCAATTACCTATCAAAGAAGGTTTCACCCCATACAAGCAACCTCCAAAAAGGATCTTAAGAAAAGTCATACTAATGGTAAATAAGGAGCTTGAGCGCCTCCTGAAAGCAGGTTTCATCAAAACCACTAAATATGTGGAATGACTTTCCAACATAGTTCTTGTCATAAAAAAGAATAAAAGATTAGTGTGCATTGATTTCAGAAGCTCAAACTTGGCAACTCCTAAAGACGAATATCTAATGCCAGTTGCAGACTTTCTGGTAGATAGAGGAACAAAGCATAAGGTACTCTCATTTATGGATGGTCACTCTTGTTGTAACCAAATTTTTATTTCTGAAGAAGACATTCCCAAAATGGCCTTTGGCTTGAAAAAGGCTGAGGTACATGGTCAAAAAATAAAATGTTAGAAGATCCAAAAAGGAAAGCAATAGTATCATAGAAGGTTCTCAATCTTGGCCTCCAAATCCTGTCAAGTCTTCTTGATGGTGTTCTACTCTCCTTTACACTAGGTCTTCTTGAGTTCCAATTTTGACAATTCAGCATCAAGGTTTTCCAGTTCCTCCATCATTGGAACGGTCGAGTTAAAGAGTTGCTCAACCTTCTCATGGAAACTCTTGGACTTGGCTTTGGCAATGATCAACCGAGCTTGAAGTTCTACAATGCTTTCGGTGATTTCTGTCTCCTTTTGGTCACTCTCAGTGGCCTCATTCTTTAGTTGCTGAAAGGAGGCAAAGACTTCAGTCAGACGCTGCTCAAGGGTTTGGGACTTCTCAAATTTTTCATTAATTGCTACTATCTCCTTAGAGGAATTTTTATGGATGTATCGAATGCTAGGAAGGTTAGTCTAAAAGCCTTACAGAGTTTGACGAAGGTCATCACCAAGTGTTAAAGCTTCATACAAAATCCCTAAGGCATCAGTTAGGCTAGGAAGGCGCCTAGGGTGGAGCACATCAAAAAAGTTCATAGCAAGGAGCTATTTTAGTTAGGACTTTGCCTTGACAACTTCTTTTGAATAAAAGGTAATAGCATAAACTGAAGACATTGTCATACTGCTAGAAGTCTTAGACATAGAAAAAGTGCTCCTCTTGGTCAAAGATTAGAAAGAGTCCATGTCAAATAACTTTTTGGTAGTAGGAGATGGTGGTGTCTTAAACTCTGTGGCTTTAGAAGGTTCAGTTTTGCTACTAGATGCAATAAACTTTTGCTGAAAGGGTACAAAAGATTATTCTAAGTTGAAGAAGACAATTTTACAAAGGCAAAAGTAAATCAAAAAAGACATTCTCTTAATAGAATTGTTTTGCTTGAAGTCTTGTTTGTAAAAGTAGTGGAAACAAGAGAAGTAGGGAGAGTTGTCTTTTTTCCTTTCTTTGGAGAAAAAGGAGGATCATCATCCAAAATCACATGGGTGGAGTGAGTCCACTTTTTGGATTGAACATATTCCTAAGAAAAAGAAATAAGTAGAAGTTAGCAAACAAAAGTCAAGATTCTAGAAAGAAATCAAAAAGAATATACCTTTTCAACTTTGTTCTTGCTTTTCTTAGTAGGAGGAGGTGGAGCAGGGACATTGTCAAACTCTCCCTCACCTTCTTCATCATTGTTAGAGTCATTTGATAAGATTTTAGGAGTTTACGTGCTGATTGGGATAACATCTACAAGCAAGGAGAAGATTCCAAGTTAGTTCCATGAAAAGAAGACATCAAAAAGGGAATATAAGGTCATCTAACCTTGGCTCAGTAATCTTTCTGCTATAACAACTCCACAATTCAAAGCATTTCTATCCCCCACAAAGAAGGATCAACCTTTGCTACAATAACTTTCTAGGCTTTCAGCACAAAAAAGTTCATTCAATTCCAATGAAAGGTATCGGCAAGAGCATAGGAGGTTTAAGAAAGAGAAGGTAAGGATCTCCCATATGGTTTGTAAAAACTTTTTACTGGACAAGTGTTTGGACCTAACTCTGAAAAAACTTTGAAAAAGGAAATATTTACTATATCCTTTCTTTCCTCCTCAATCGTTATGAGACGATCATCTTTCACGTGAGCCATACCCTCCAGATTACAGGGTTTCCATTTACAATGGTAGAAGTTCTCAAAATGTAGAATGGAATTGCAAGTTGCAAAAGAGGAAAGAAGATTACCTTTTTTGCCTTTGGAGGTCGAAGGAGGAATAGAGGTTTTCTATTTCTATTTCTGAGCACTCTCAAGAGAAATCTTTGACAAAATCTCCTCAACATAAGATGAGAAGTTCTTGGCCACACAAAGGTTACACCAAATGTGAAATTCATTTAGTGCATCAAGAGCTTTATCAAACGGGAGAAGCTTGGAAACTTTGCTTCAGTGTTAAGAAGGATTGGACAACTGTTTCAACCTCATGCATATTGAGCACAAGCCTACCAACAAAGGAATCATTTTGAGAAGGATAAGAAAGGCAAGGAAGTAGCTGGGTCAAGCCAAACTACCTGGAAAACTGAGCGTCATTACAATACTCAATCCCACACTTATTGTCATTAAGGGAATAAGACATGCCATAAAGAAGACCTCTGGAAATGAGAAAGATTACCCAAAGCTCCTTACACTTAGAGTTTAATGAAGAGATTTGCCAATGAGGTGTTTACAGCCAAGAAGAAGCCTTAAACCGCTAGAAAGGGAGCCATATCTTGCTCTTCTTAGTGATTATATCCTGGTAGAAGAAAGTAAAATACTTGTTAAAGTTGAAGTTTTTGAGCTTAACATTAACAAAAGAGGCACTAAAGCTACTGGAAGTAATCAGAGGTTTTTTTGGGCAAAACTCAGGGAAGTAGGCCCATAGCCAGATTTGAAGAAGCCAAAAAGGTCCAGTGCCTCCTGTGTATCTGGAATCAACCATTTCCTTCATATCTCCTAAAAAAAAGGCCAAAATGATTGGGGCTAGGACTAACTTCCTTCCGGAAGAAAGAGTTTTGATTGAATTAGTAAAATCTTTAGTTACCTTGTGAGAAAAAACACAAAAGATGAACTTATTCAGCCAATAGGCTAAGAATGATGTGTACTCTTCCTTTGAGACATCTCTTTTAGTTTTCTTCCTCTCTAATAGAAAAAATCCATAAGTCAGATCCTTCTTCTTAGGATAGGCAAAAAAAAAAAAATGCTTTTACAGGAGATCAGAGCATTTTTCTCCTCGCTATAGGGGCAACTTCCAGTAAAAAACGCAGATCTTGGAGAGTAAGAGCCATCATACCAAAGCGAAAGTGAAAATAATTGGTTGATACAAACCAAAATTGAAGTGTCGCTAGCAAGAAACCTTTGTCAAGTTTCTATGTTGAACGACTGAGCATTATGAGATCGTAAATGCCAATCTACTTCTAGTGAGGAGCCTTATCAACTGCCACTTTATCCAACAACTCAACATATGAACTCGAAGCAATGGGCTAAAGACAGATTGGGGTATTTGTCGAATATTTATCCCATTCTGGGACAATTTCTGATGCGAAGTGAAAATGGCCTTCCAAAGATGGGTATAATAAGACTCGAAGAAAGGAGGATACTATAGACACCCTATTTTGACTAATCCTAAGACTTGGGCGTTTTCTTTTGATTACCCGATGATGAAACAAGAACGTATTTCTCACAAAATTCTCAGTAAGAAAGATGAAATTTGTGCTTCATTTCCAAACATAAGCCTGTTTTGGCCAAGTGTTCAAATCCCGTTCGAAACTCTTTTTCGAAACTTTCTTTCTGCGCTTTGTTTCAAATATTTTCGTAATGTTCAAAGGCTCACTTTTAAACTTCAAAATGAAACATTTTCTCAGGAAATTGAGCAAAGAACAGTGTCAAAATAGTAGGAAATGATGAGAATTTTGTCAAAAAAGCCTATTTCATGCAAAATAGTCAACCACGGCCAACTTTTTGGTCTAGCCAAATGGCCAACCCAAGTTTTTGGCCTGCCAGTTAATTTTTCTAGGAGCAGGGCAGTTTTGGTAGAATTGTTGATGAAAGCATGTGGGTCATGCCATTTCAGATCTTTTGATGATACATTCATGCACAAGATGTATCTAGGTCCCCTCCATTATCCTCCTTTGGCTTCTATTGTCAAAAAGGGGATTATCTTCTACCCCAAAAGGAGCATCCAATGCAACCACCCTTATCATTCCATCATCCTTGTCTCTTACTTTGTCTCCCACCTCCCTGATTTTGCATTCCATTTATTATATATGTGGAGGATCAAAGCGAGGGGAGAAGAGAATGGAATTGAATTGAGAGAGTGAATTGAGAGTTAGAGAGAAAAGAGAAAAGCCTTGAACATTGAGCTATAAGCTTAGAGATACACTAATATACCATCTTTGAATATACCAAACCAAACCCATAAATTCTGTTATAGCCATATACTTGAGCCTTGATCAAAAGAGAATGAGTGTTGTTGAAATTGAGAGAAAAACAGAGAGTTGGAACAACTCCCCCATCCCCCACACACTGTTAAATAGCCTAAAAACATCATTCTAGCTAGAACCTCAAATTTCCAAACTGAGGATTTAGAACACACTTCCTAAGCTTGAGGGTGATCAAAAGAAAGTTTAGAAATCAAATCCTTCTTTGGAAGGTGAATTTTGTACATTTTTCATTTTCTAGTATTTCTTACATTTTCTTTCTTGTGTTGATTTTCTTGCTTCAATTTCATGTTATAAACCTGTTGTAAGCTACCTGGAAGTGGTTAGTTGAGCCACTTGCATTTTTTTTTTTCTGGTGTTTGATCAAAACAAAGTTTTTGACTTGGCCTTATTGATCGGCCAACCACCTTTTTGGTCGGCCAGCTCATCTTTTGGCCGACTAGCCACTTTTTCCTAAACAGAACCCAACAGCCTCTTGGCAATGAGCAGAACAGTCTCCATGCTTTCTGAGGCCTCCCTACAGCTTTTGTTTTTGTTTATTTATTTAAGATTTAGAGAGTGGTTTTGAGGATTTAATTTTGTTGTAATATTTTCCTTTTCTCCCTTATTCGGATGTGTAATATTTCAAAGCGATGTAATAATTCCCCATCTCCATTTCTTCCTATCTCGTTCTTTCATTTGCTTTCCATAATCTGTAAATATGTAGTATATATGCTTGTCATCATATCCATACTTTACATCTATGTTTCATGCCTTAAGATCCAGCTAAAGTTGCATCAGTGAGTTTAATCAATTATTATGTGATTTTATGCGCTACCTCATGTTTTTGAGATGATTCACATGTTATATATTCTAGAAGCCGAATATTTAGTTTGCATTTCATGAGTGAATTGCATTAGGATCTTGCATATAGGATCATGCATGTTTACCAATTTTGTTGTTACGCCTATTTGCTGGACATCAGTAAATATGTAAGTTTTTGTGCTTTAGCATCCCGTTTATGTATTTTTCTTACTATATTTAGCATCCTACCATACGGCTATTTGCTTATTTGATATAACTCTGTACATGCTAGTGGGTGAAGGTTGTGGTGTTTAATTTGGAATAAAATTGATTTTCATGATTGTATTATTCAAAACATTTTCGAAATATATCTGAACAATTGATTCCAAAACAAATGACACAGTTTATATTTGTTTGCTTCACATAATAAATTTTAAGATTTATTAATAAATCAGAATATGAATATATAAAGTCAATAAAATTCATATCATGACTTACTAGAGGCCAACATTTTGATCAGGTGAGCGGGCTTCATACCTAAAGTTCCGAGCCAAGCATCCTTCGTTACGACAAACAGTGTCCTTAGCGCGAGTCACGTGTTTCCTAATTTTTCGAAAATATTAGGTGGTGACTCTAAGATCTGATGACGCAGTCTATTTTTGGAAAATATTTTTGCAATAAAAATGGATTTTCTATAGAAGTTGTCAAATCTGGATTCTCATATGTGTTTCACATTGTACTAGTGAGACTAGATTGAAGGTAATCGACGGTTGGAACTGTGAATGTGGTGAGTTTAACTTGAACTCCATAATATGACTTTTATTTTCAATTATATGTTAATTGCATTGCATGTATGGTGCATTTAAGTCCCGCACACGTTACTTGTTACCTTGGACGACTATTCAGGTTTGAGCAGATAGATGGACCCATGCTCTAATATGGTGGGGGCATAAGCCTTGGAATCGAGATCTTCACGTACCGCTTGATTCGACGGATTGGGCAGGTATATCAGTGTCTTGCTGAGGTATCCCTTTTGACCAAACAAACCTAGTGCATGTAGTAAGCTCTAACAACTTCCAAAATTAGGGCAAGATGCTATCCTATGATAGGATATATGATGCCACTTTTGTGAATAGTGAAATCCTAGATCATTTCAAAGCTAAGACAAGATAACCCTACCCTTCATAGGAGTGTTTGTTCTCTTTCCTGCTATGTGCAATGTATGAGATCTAGGGTTCTTAAATCTAATTAATGGGTTAGGCATATCATTGAGGGGTTGAGTTCATGTTGTATAGTGATTAGTTGAGCCGGAATGCTGCCGAAATTCTGATTAGGAGTTCCGTTTTGTTTTTGCTAGGTCATTGTAGCACCATAGTTTTAGAATGGTTTGATATCCCCCAAGTTTTGTGGACTCGGGCTAGAAGACTTAGTAGAATTGCAAATTTAGTTCAAGGACAACTAGTGTTAATTTCTCTACTGCCAGTCACAAGAAGGAAGGTTGAAACCTCATTGTCAGAACCTCGCCAGCCAGAATTTCCAGGATCTATGATAGATCCACTTTCAGTGGTGATGGACCAACCTTCAGTAGTGACGGACCCACTTCTAGTACTGATGGATCCACATCCAGTGGTGTTGAACCCACCTCCAGTAGTGACGAACCCAACTCCAGAAGTGACCGATTAATCTCCAACAATAATGGACCAACCATCGGTAGATATAGCAAATATGCTTTTGGCCCTTCGACGAAGCATGAATGGTATTACCAACGAGGTCGTCTCTAACAAGGAGGCTTTTGCTAAATTGTAACGCCCATCTGGGGTGTTTACATTTCATCCACCTCTAGTGGTTCATCTGGTTCTTATAACGATTCTAATTTAGATCCAACCCATTTTCTTACTTTTGAGTCCGAGAACTCGTGTACTGAACTGTTGTTCACCTCTTTTCCATCTTAAAGCTTGTTGAGTCTAGCTCTTGGGAGTTTTGGTTGTGTTTGAAATAGGTTGGGAAGTCAGTTTTTCAATAAGTTGTTGCCCAGATTTTTGCCTGTTTGCTTGAGTGATACTTTTTGCGCTCGAGCGATCTTTTACAATCTGTAAAACCATTGAGAGTATGATATCTACACTCAAACGACACTACTTGCACTTGAGCGGTCTTTTGTAGTTTGCAAAACTACTGACTGTGAGAGGTCATTGTGCACTTGAGCGGTGGTTTTTGGTCGCTCGAGCAATGTCACTTATCATGTTTGTTCGCTCTAGTGGTGTTTTCATTGCTTAAGCGGTCAGCGTGTATATCAGTCCGAGAAGAAGACTTTTTGGATCACTTTTTCATTTCTCTTTCTCTAAACATTTCAAAACCCTAAAATCTTTACCTTCTCTCTCTAGTCCTTGTACTCTAGCTCCAAATACTCCAAATCTATTGGTTTCCTCACCTTAGTCCGTTGGAGTAAAAGATTGAGCACGTCGAGGGCTTTATCTAAATCGGGAAAGTTTGTGTTTTTGACTCCGTCAAGTTCTACCCGTGGTTTCTTTGTGTCTTCTACTTTAAGTTAGGGATTTCTTTGGCTCTTTTATAATTTTTAGCTTAGTTATTTGCACTTTGAAAATGGGTGTTGATTTGGGAAATTTTGGGAAAAAAACTTAGGATTTGTATTTGAAATCAGAAGAGGGGTTCTCCAAATGGATTCTTAAGAATGGTTGTGGGGATGTATTTATGAGTAAGACATGTTAACATGGTGGATATTTCTTCTTGAAATTGATTTTGTAAAACAAAAGAGGTTTTGCCCTAAATTTTTGGGTATTTGGAATTGTGAAGGGAAATGGAAAATGATGTTGAGTATTGTGAAATCGGAACAATGTTTATGTTGATAATGATGGTAGAGTTGGATATGTAGTATCACTTCCATTGTAATTGATGGAATTGTATATTATGATTGGAAGCTATCTTTATATAGAAATATCTGTTTAGGGCTATCGGTGGAGAATAGTCTTGATTGTTGTAGACATTGCACGAGGATTAGGTTAAATTGAAACTAACTTCTCATACATTATGCATTAAGCATCATTTCATATTGAACATTGTAAATGTACTGATTTTGAGAACAAAGGGTCAATATCGTGGTGAATCTAGTTAGGGGATATAGTTGTGGGCTTTATTATGTTGGCCTGTGTGTCCTTGCCAATCCTTCTAGTTAGTACCGGTAAAATGGCTTTGGTAGTACTTGTATAGCCTACTGGCAAACACGTACTTAGAGATTCCTCGTGTGTTGTATCCACTAACCTGTTTTCTATTGTAAAAGGATTATTTTCATGAATTGATTTATAATCTAGCGTTACATTGTTTTAAGATGGAAAACGAGAAATGTTTGACAAAAGGCATGCGTGTGTATTCATCTTATAATTTTGCTAAGATTCATATATTTTGTTAGAGTATCTCTATTGGACTGTGGCTTACCCTATGTGGAAAACAACTTTCAGGTGCTAATGATATGCCTCCACCAAGGATGTAGCTTAGGACAACTTGGAGCTTAAGGCTTCACTTTTGGTTTCTTGATGTAATTATTTTTGTTTCAGCCCAAGGCTTTATTTGTATTGAGTTCAAACTTATTTTGTTGTAACCAAGCATTCTCTTGGAAAGTTGTAGCTATTAAGGCATTTCCTTGCTTGGTTTTATTTCTTTTTTTTTTTTTTTACATTTGTCTCCATGCCATATGCTATAGATTCAGAATCTAGGATTGGTGAATATATATTGCATATATCATCTTTTGTAATGATCAAAGATATAATGAATAGAAGTTATGAGATTATTGATCAATGGCAGCACTAATATGTGATGGGTTAATGTTAATTATTTTGGGGCATTACAGTTCTAGAACCACCTCCCCAACTGAGGAACTTTCTAAGCCCAATTTGCAAGAAGACTTAATGGTTCTCACACAACCAATGAGAGGACTGTTCCCTACGGATATCGATGGAGTTGACCCGACTACGCTAAAATTAGCCAAGTTAGAGAAAATGTTCGAAAAATCACAAAGGATCAACTCCATTCCAGACATCGAGGATGGGCATACAGAAACAATTATGAGGCTGGCTAAGCAGTTCAAAATGCCGTACATAGATAGATTTAATGGGACTGGTGGCCCTATGGTTCACATTTGCCTCCTCTTAGACATTCTGAAGCCGATGGGCCTATCTCTAGCTCAAAAGCTTTCCTTGTTTAGGAGAACTTTATTTGGTGTAGTTGCCAACTGATATGCTAAGCTAGAGGACTTAGTAAAACAAAGTTGAGAGAAGTTAGCTGAGGTTTTTGTCACCTAATATTCTTCCAACACCTAGATTAAGGTAACCATCCGGGAACTTGAGACAACTCAATAAGAGCCCAACGAGAGTTTCATGGAATTTCTCACTAGGTGGAAGGCAAAGGCAGCCATGATGATAAGCCGACCCTTGGAAAAAGATCAAGTTTGCATGCTTGTCAAAAATCTGCATAGAGGACTACTGCAGAAAATGATACTCCCTCCGTCCCAAAATAATGGTCCCTTTTGGGGAATCCAACTTTTTTTGGTAGTACAATTATTGCACTTTAAAAAAAAATTTGATTTTTCAAAATTACCCTTTGATAGTACATTTTTAAAGGAATATCAATGTCATAATCATACTTTTTAAGTTGTTAATGAATTTAAAAGAAAGGCAAAATAGGTAACTTATATTATTTTTGTACTTGATTTTTGAAAAGGGACTAATATTTTGGGGCAATGAAAAATGGAATAAGGGACTAATATTTTGGGACGGAGGGAGTAGTTATCCCACTCTTCAACTTCAAGGACCTCTATGAGATTGGGGTTCAAATTGAGGATGCAATCAAACAAGGGATTATTATAGAAGGAAATGAACCTGTAAGAAAGATGTTTAATCGTAGTTCCAATGCTACTGTCAATAGTAGCACAACTGCCAATTCCATACCCTCAAAGATCAAGACTATCACCACTTTTACCAAAATGGCCAACCTTTTTGCTGATATTGACCCACAACTAACCACTTCAACCTAACCTTAAAACCGAAAGTTTCATCCTCTCTACATGTCTCCAACCCGTGCCATGAAAATTGTGGGGAAAAAAGGGCACCTCAAGCTCCATGATCCCTAACCCCTTCGTAATCCACTTCCACATAGCCATGATCCCACCAAGTATTGTGCTTTCTACCAATCACACGGTCATGATACTGACTGTTGTTTTCAAGTTCATCATGGGATTTAAGATCTTATTGATAATAAGATCATAGCTCCACCCCAAAAAGCCAAGACTACTGTAGACTCGACTTTTTCACGCTCCCCTTTCAGAGAGCTCAAATTGGTCCTACAGTTCGAACTCCTGTCACAGTTCTGAATCTAATTTCACAAAGTGCAATATGAAACTAGTAAACACCAAAGAGTTCAATCCAGCAAATCATTTTGGAAAATCAGATTTTGAATCAAATAATGCCAAAACTGGACTGCTTTGCCAGATTAGAGAGTCGCCACCTAAATATTTTATTTTTGGAAAATTTAGGAAACCCTGACTTGTGCCAAAGGCCACGTGTCCGTCATCACCAAAGTTGCCTCGGCTCGGGAACTTGGGTACGACAGGGGAAGGTCCTGAAATGAGCACCCCCGCTCGCCCAATCAAAGATCAGCCTCTACTAAGTATGATATGTTGTTTGATAAACACATGTGTTCTTATTCTGATTATTAGCTAACTTTACAATGTGATGCACACATACAAGTATAGACTAAAATTGTAAGAATTGGAACATTTCGACTCATGTTTGTTTTCGAAAATAGTTTGAAGGTGCCACCTTCAAGTGGGCTAAAACACGGATTTGCCACCTTAAGTGGGCTTAAAACATGATTTGCCAATTCACAAAGTGGGCTTAAAACATACATTTATCGAATTGTTCCAATTCAAGCAATCAAGCCTTCATCCGCAGGCATTCATGCAGTTTAGCATTTAAGCAAATAGCCTCATGGCAAGCATGCGAAACATGGCAACACTCACACTCATGCAAGTATGCTAAAGCGTAAAACTTACAGTGTACTCCAAGCCAAAACAAAAGCTAGTTAGAAACAATGCATGATCTTAACTATGCTAGATGCCTAATGCAACACATGCAATAATGCAATTAATAGGATCGGCTACTAATATGGCATATGATACAATTTGAACGACATGTGATAAACATATATTCAAAGAAGTATATTGAAATACAATGCAGTTTGAATGATGTGGCGAGCCTCGGTGCATGCAAGACAAATGAATGATGCAAACATGCAAGCATAAGGTATGCTAATTGAAACATGTTCCTAATCTAACCATCGAAAGCGGGTAAATAAAAGGGAGAAAGACGTGGGGTTGGAAGACATTCACACGCGCATGCACACTTATTACAACATTATGCCCTCGCGAAGGAGGGTCTGAATAAATAAGCTAAGCTGCAAGCTAATTATTACAAAACGAACTAAATAACTATTCTAGCTAATTAATTATTACAACACAATTGAATAACTAGCTATGCTAAGCTAATTAAAATATTACAAAACGAATTGAAGCATTAGCTACGCTAACTAACTAGTAAAGCAATTTAAGCGGCCTCGAGGGACGAGGGATGCATGCATGCTCGGTTGCTTCCTCTCAAAAATCCATCGCCTTGCCATCGGTTGTCTCTATTTGCACTTGTTGTGATCTTTGAACATCGTATCAACTTCTAGATTGCCTCTGCTCCAACACAGGAACACATTTGCACAAAAATTGACTGGTGGCCGGTCGGCTAGTTTAAGTGGCCGGTCGGCCACCCCTTTTTCCAGACTTCTGTTTTTGTTGCAACAAAGAGTAACAGAGGCAAAGCAATGCATTTTTCAAGGGATGTGTGTACTGTCACCCTCCTTATCATTTCTTAAGCTCAAAGAAGTATAGCCTTTGGCTCTCAAGCCATCAACCAAGCATTTTCAATGCATGATGGCTAGAAAACCAAGCTTGTACAAGCTTAATGAATGCACAAATAAGACTCGAAGGACCTCCACCTTATCATGCATGATCAAGGGTGTCGGTGACCAAGAAAAGTGGCATGTTTCATCACTTTGAGTATGAAACGTCCCACATTTTTTGTGTTTGGATTAACGTCCGATCCAAACACATGCAATGCAACACAACATGCTTAACTTGCTCAAGTTTTACTTGTCATGTTTTGTTTACACATTTTATATTACTAATTAGTCCTTTAACTGATTAAGTTCAAAGTGAAAGTCCTCTAATGAGAGAGGTCAACCAAAGGATGACTTAAGACATGAGAGATCATGCCATTGGTTAGTAGAAACCCTCAAAAGAGGATTAAAACCATTGAGCACAAGCTATATCTCAAGCTTAAATACAACTTTAAGGTTAACCAACCCTCAAAACAAATGGAAAAATGAAGAAATGAGGGAGGTTGCAGATATTTCAGTGTTGAAATGGCATGAAAAAAAAGGTACTATAATATGCAAGCAACTCATGCACAACCTGTTCAAAAGCCAAAAACACTAAACTAGTGAAGAGCACTACACTAGAGGCATGCAATACCAAGCTCAACTGATCAAACCAACTTTGGATAGAGTTAAAACATGCCAAAACAGTGGCTAAAACATGTTGAGATCAAAGCACAAAAGACTAGAAAAATATGCTCACATGTTAGCTTGCAAACAAGACTCAAAACACAACTGTCAAAAGCAATGAAAGAGTAAAATAAGTGAGAGTGTGACTGAGCTACATACACTAAAATCATATGTAAAATGATGCTATAACATGCAAGCCACTCAAACACTTCATGCTTAAAGTCTCAAAACAATGAGCTAGTGAAGACCATTACACTATAGCCATGCAATACAAGTCTCGAAGGACTTAACCAGCTCAAAACAGAGTTAAAGTAGGCCAAAATATTAGCTAAAACAACCTGAAGTTAAGCTAACACAAGCTACAAAAATAGGCTAAACCATTAGGCATGCTAGACTAATAAGCAAAATTGCACTACAAGTACAAAAAGCAAGCAACAAATGCTCCAACTAACCCAAAACAAAGTTGAAACATGTAAAAAAAGAGCCTAAAACATGCTTGAACTAAGCTAACACAAGCTACAAAATCAAGCTAATATGCGAAGCTAACTAGGCATACAAGAGAGACATAAGGAAGGGAGGCTAACCCCTCCATTTTTTGGACTTCAAAACATATTTTTTACCACTGAAATAACTCTGAATTTCAGTGGTTTAAAGGCCCAAAAAGTTTGATGTAAAGGTAGTAAGAAATGCCACAAAAGGCTTCACAAGCCAAAGAGTAAAAAGAGAAGACAACCCCCTAATTCACCAAGACTTAAACCACCATTTTGAAACCTTAAAAACAAAGTTTTTTTATGGTTGAAAAACTAGGTCAAAACAGTGTAAAAAGATAGCCAAGAAAGCAGCTAAAACAAAGTTTAAATGAGGTAAGTCTTATACCTTTGAAGCATAACACTAAACAGCCACAATTCTGAGCTAAAACTAGCCTTAGGAACCTCAGCTCCAAGATGAAGATGTTTGGCTAAGGGTCTTAGTACAAAAGTGTAGAGAATTCTCACTTTCAAGCATAAAACAAGAAGAGAGAGAGGGAGAATTCTAGAGAAAGAGAGGGAAAAATTTGCTCCAAATTGTGTAACCTCTCAAAATGGGGGAGAGACCTCCCCTAATATAGAAAATCAAGCTGAAGGCTTGCATTCATCCCTCCATACATGTGCATGGAGATGAGCATCAGTGAACAACAGTTGGCACAGCTGGCAAATAAATATCTGAAAAGGGAGAAAAATGGCCGTCAGCCATCATTAGTGGCCGACCGGCCATCAATGTAGCCGACCGACCACCACTGGTGTCCAACAGGCACAAGTCATGGCCGACAGGCTAGGGGGATGGCCGACAGGTCACCCTCTCCTCCAGAAGTAAAGCAACAAGCTCTTGGCCCACAACCAAGCACAAAACAGACAAGATTAGAGGCTCTAGGGCAAGGCGCTCAGCTGAGACCTTCAGGGACTCAAAGCGAACATGAGTGAGCACAATTATCCGGTGTTCAAACGATGACGTGCAAGTCTTGAGGATGGTAAAAAATGAGGTGTCTATAACTACCACCAACCCGTTGCCACCCCATAACCAAGTCCCACCGCCTTCCTATCTCAACCTTATCCATACGCTACTGCCCACATTTAACCCCAACATATATATCACACCTTCCCATCTACCCAAACCCGAGGTGATTATTCTAAAGAGCGCTGATTTATTCATGATATACGCATATCGATTCCAGCTAAAAGCCCCAACACCCTGTGGTGACAGATGATTTGGAGCCAGAATTAGACATTGTGGTAGATAATCTCACGGGCATGCACTTCCCTCTTTATGGGTTTCTTGAGCCATGAATTAATTAAGAAGCAAAAAAGCACTGGAGAAGTTTTGGGTTTGACACTGGCTGGATATGTGATAATTTTTTGAACTAGCGTGGGACTAGTAAACTCGGGGGATATTGTGACCATTTCTATGATCGGGGATGTACCACCTACTGATTTCATTCCAGACGTAGTGGATGGCGTGCACTGATATTAGCAATTTGGGAATGCTTTCTTTTACTTTCTGAATTGGGTGTTGAGTCTAAACCTAATTTCGCCAAGTCTATGGGGTTGGAATCAAGATCGAGTCAATCTTATGAATTAGAGTCCAGTGATTTTCAGGGGATGATAACTTAGACATCATTGTTCTTTCTGTGTCTATACTTTTTTCCCTCTTGAGTCTGTTTCAACCATTGAGTTAGAAGTTCTGAATGAAAATGCAGTAAGTTTCACCTACTTCTCTGTGCCTGTTAATCATTGCATTGACCAAAATTTTCAAAAACTTCTTTCCAAAATTTTGATAAGAATGAAAATGAAGGAATTCCTCGGGTTTTGAAAATTTTGATTAACTGAGAGGAAGAGAGGTGTACTAAGCCCTTAATGGATGAGATCATTTTTGTTAATATGGATATTGAGAAGGATCCTGAATTGGTCTAGATTGGTTTGATATTGTCTTCAAAAGAGCACGAGTGATTAGTTGCTTTATTAAAAGATTTCAAAAAATATTTTTTGCATGGTCCTATGAAGACATGCCTGGAATGGATCTTGAGATTATACAGCATAGGATCACTCTCGACCTTGAGACTCGACCTATTAGCTTTCAAACCTTGATTCAAAATGTTCAATAATCAACCAGAGCATGAGGCTTGCATAGTCGTATTGGAAGCAACCCTTGAACTAGGGGCAAAAAGGTCGGATGTGATCGAAGATTCAAACCGGGTCGTTTCTCAAGCCAATGAATACCGGAAACAAAGTCAAATCCTGGAATTTAAGAGAAGAAGATTTAATCGAAAACCTATCCACGACCCTAGGGGAAAATTCAGACCCAATTAGCCGGGTCCCTACATCATCAAGACTATCTAGTCAAATGGGGCAACCATTCTCATGGATTTAGATGGCCTAGAGATCTCACAACCAATCTACATGGACAAGCTAAAAAATACTATATTTGAGAGGCTTGCTGGGCTAAAATCTCGAAAGGGTGACCCAGGCAAAAGTTAGAGCGGAAAAAAAAATAGAAAATGAAAAATTAAAAAAGAAAAATGAAAAACCTAAAAAATGAAGCTTGCAAGGTCGAAAACCCAAAAGGACGACTTTGGCAAAAGTTAAAGCACAAACGGAGAGTGTTAATACCCGAGTGAGCCTTACTCTCATAACTATGTAAGGCCTGATTCCTATATTTGGGATACATAGGCAGCTTCATCTTGAAGTTCGGTCCCAGCCATGTTCAATTCACTCATCTCGTCCATGTTTGATTGGTATATTTTTACTTGACTCAGTTGTCTTGTCCATGTCTTGATTCCATGTTAATGGGGTAATGGCCATTTCTGAAAACAGTTTTTGAGGACCTTTAATGAAGCCGACTAATTTTGTTAAAAATTATTCTATTTTTGCAAAACCTAACCATTTCTTGGACCCAAAAAGAAAATTTTCTAGTGCTGACAACCTGACTTACGTGATTTCAAAACGAAGAGTAGAACAAGCATGTTAATTTAACTCTTATGTTGATCAAAATCTTTTTACTAGAAAGAGAAAAAAAAAAAAAAAAAAGTCAAAGCAATGAACTAGGGGCATAGTTGAGTTAGGAATTATGTCATATTCCTACACTCTTGAGTTTCATGCATGTTTCAGCCGGCCGGCTAACAATTTAGTTGGCCGTCCAATTTTGTAGTTGACTCTAGGTGTGCTTCTTGATTGTTTCAGCCGCCGACCATTTGTTTAGCCGCTTGGCCAATTTTCTAGCTAGTTCATCAGTTCATTCAGCTGGCCGGTTAATGAATTAGCTAGCCCATCAATTTTTCAGCTGGTTGGACAACAAATCAGCCGACCAGCCTAATCAATTAGCCGACTGACCAATTTTTGAATCCAAAATGGAAAATTGTAGATGTTGCGTATGCTCAATGGTGTGTCCTTTCGAGTCATGTTTTGAGTGTCTTTCGTTCTAGTATAAATAGGTGTGTTTGGATTGCTTTTGCTTTGTTTTTCTATCATTGAGTCATTCGTTGATTCTTGGTCAGTTGAAGGCTTGAGGTCTAATTCAAAACTCAATAAAATTCAATCATGGTCGGATTCAAGTTTAACAAAAATGGTTTCACGCTCAAGTGTTATGCCATTCACCCCATGATATGCCAAAAAAAAAAAAAACATGAAGCTTCTTTTGTTGAACTTTAGGGTGAGATCTCTCAATTACAGCATTGCATCAAAAAGAAATTTCAAAAACAAAAGAAGAGAAATCATTTGAAGCATTGGTGCTTCTTTCTAAGCAAAAACAAAAAAAAAAACAAAAAAAAACAAAAAAAAGAAGAGAACCAAAAAAAAAAAAAAAAGAACAAAAAAGAACAAAATTGAAAATACAAAAAAACAGGGAGAGACTTTTTTTTTCTCGGTTTCCGCCAGCAGCACCGTGGCAAAGATAACTGACTTTATTTGCAGACAACTTCGTTGTTCGATTTTACCGTCATTTGCCTCGCCACATATTCACTCTCAGGAGGCCTTTGAAGACTCTGCCTCGGCATTGACAGAGCTTCTGAAAGAAATTACTCCTTGCCGACCATCAAATGTGGGGTACGAAGGAACTCCAAAATTGGGCTACAGAGGTGGCCTGTCGTTTCAACTCTTTGTTTGGCTTTTTTAGTGTGCTAATCTCTACTAAAGCATCCTTGTACATACTCTAGAGCAGAGAGAGTTGGGCGTTTAATCGGTCTACCTCACTTTTCCTATTTTGCAACCGGTGGGACAAATTGGAGACCATAGTCACCATCTCTACATAGGACTTCAATGTGAAGTGGTTGACATCGATATCAGACTGCACTACCATTGTTTGCTCAACTAATAGTGCAGGAAAGTCGAGAACAGGGGCAGGGGCATTTTGTCAAGGCTTAGAGGAGCTGGGCCTTAGCATTCTCGATTAGGGAATCGTTAAGGTCGGTAATGAGAGGACGACGAGATGAGGCCATGTCAGGGAGAGTATAGTGCTAAAGTGAGAATTGGTAGAGTAATGGCAGGGGAAATTTGCAGCCTTTTGCTCTACTCTCTTGTAGGTCTCGATTTAAGAATAAGCTGGAGAAAAAAAAGAGGCCAAAAGAAGAGAGATTGCTGACGCAATCTTTGACAAATGAGGCCAGTCCAACTGCTGTCGGTTAGGTGTGCTGTGATTGTTGAAATCACGTGCCAGACATGGCACTTAACGAAGACGAATGAGGTAGCGAGAGAGACAAAACATGGGAAGAGTGTATATATGTATATATGTTTGTATATATTTTGCATATATGTATATGTATGTGTGTATCCGTATGTATATGTATATATTTTGTATATATATATGTATGTAATATGTATTTTGTCTTTTTGTATCTGTATGTGTATATATGGTATGTACAGAAAATGTTCAAAACGAAAAAAACAAAAAAAAAAATTAAAAAGAAATTTTTAAAAAAAAATCAGGAAGAGAAATTTTTAGAAAATCGAAAAGCATTTCAAGGGAAAAAAAAAATAACAAAAAGAGAAAATTTTGAGAAAAGACAATTTTTTTTGTTTGTTTTTTTGTTTTCATCTGTTGTGCATCCACCATATCATATCACTGCATGTTGTATGTCTCACATTGCCCTTTCGTGGTTTTTGCATTCACCATCACACTTACACTATCTGTTATATTTATCATGCATGGTTACAATCCATCCACATCAACATTTGATACAACCTTTTTCATCAGTTACTGCTGGCCCCTTTTTAGGTTGTAGGTTCAAACCACTCGATTAATACTGGCCCTTTTTTCGGGATGATGATACTATCCCTTTCTCGAGTTGTTGACAGTTCAAACCACCATTAGTTAATACATCCGTTTTCTTGGGTTGTTAGTTGGGACTATTCATTGGTTAATACCTCCCATGTTTTGGGTTGTAGGTTCAAACTATTCATCGGTTACATTTTCTTCTATCATGTGGGTGTGTTTGGTTTGTACCCCTTTGTTTTGCTTTATTTGCATGAGGCTTGCCTCACCACCTATCATATATTACATATTGCATTACATACATCATGCATTTTCAAAAAGGAAAAGAAAATAAAAAAATTCAACTTTCAATTGCATCAACATATCATTAGCATGGTTACATTGTTGCATCAGTTGGCTACAATCTGTACACATCAACATTTGATTACGAACTTTTTTCATCTGTTACTGCTAGCCCCCTTTTTGGGTTATAGGTTCAAACCACTCGGTTTATGCTGGCCCATTTTCAAGATAACGATACTTTCCCTTTCTTAGGTTGTTGATAGTTCAACCCACTATTAGTTACCTTCATTTTCTTGGATTGTTAGTTGAGACTATCCATCAGTTAATACCTCCCTTGTTTTGGGTTTAGGTTAAAACTATTCATTGGTTACATTTCGTTCTTTTATATGAATGTGTTTGGATTGTATCTCTTGTTATTATGGGTGTAAAAATGGCCCACGGCCTGAGATGGGCCTGGCCCGTTTAGGCCCGAGCCCCTGGGCTAGGGCTTGGGCCATTGTTTTGAAGCCCGTTTGGCCCAGCCCATTGGCCCACTTAAGGCCCACTTATGGCTTGGCCCGAAACCCAGTCCAGTTGGCCGGCCCAAGGCCCAGTGTATTTTTTAATGGAAAATAATAAAATTTTGGTAGAAATTTAAAAAAAAAAAAATGGTTAGGCCCGCCCAGGCTTAGCCCAAGCCCAAGGCCAGGCCCAAGGCTTGAATACCCCTAGGCTTGGGCCTGGGCTTGGGATTAATTTTTTGGCCTGTGGCCCGGCCCGAATTTTGGCCGGAGCCGAGAGGCCCAACATGGGTCGGGCCCGGGTGTAACGCCGCAAATTTCTAGCCCAAATAATAAGACAACAATCATGGCTCTTTCAAGGAAAACCGAATATAAATCTCCAAACTTACATTACATGATACAATAGTTCTTCATGCAACAATACATTAATCCAACAACAAGTAAATAAACAAATAAATACCCCCAAGGGTTTACAAGTTTCCAAGGCTTCAGCCTGGTTACACAAAATAGTTTTTCAAATCCATACAAACACAGCCCTTGGCTTACACATAGAGTCACAGCAAATTAGAGCATTGTACTCCTAACACACATACTTCCACGCCCCTAGTTAGATGGGATCACCATATCTTTTCCTGCACAAAAATCCCGTAGGGTGAGCATAAAGCCCAGTAGGAAATTCTTAACAAAGTATGTACATTTTATACAAGTCTCAAGAGATGAAATGCACATGCCATGCTATGCCCTTTTTGAAGATAAATCACATTTTCATCTTTTGAAAACCATCATACTCAATGATATCATGCAATTTCAATTGTTCAAAACTTAACAATTTATTTCAAGGGCGGTAAATACGACTCTGGTAATCCCTAGGTTGATGTCTACAAGTAGACTATACAAGTACTACCAATTTGTCATTTTTACCAGCATTGATTGGAAGGCTCGACACCTATAATTTGTCATTTTTACTAGTATTAACTGGAAGGCTCGACACCTATTAAATTTCATGTACACCACCTGTCAAGACTTACCATCGTATTTACCCCAAAACCAATTCATGAAAATTTGTTTCTCAACATTCTTTTCTCAATGCAAGTTTTTAAATCAACTTTCAAAGTTTAATGCAATCAAATGAATTGATATTCCAATAATACAAGATAAATATAAATACTTTTATTCCAATTCATCATCCAAGGAATAACATAATTCCCTCTTCTCAAGTATCATCAACAATTAGTCATTTCAAGACTATTTCAACATTTTGAACAATAATTTTCAAAATGAACAACAATTCTCATATTCTCTGGAATTCATCATTTATATAAATATAAATAAGAATTTTTCCAAACATCCATTTATTTTGACACACAAAATAAATATAACAATATCATTCATGGATTTTTAGTCTCTTTTAAAAAAAAAATCCCCAAATTCTAGGTTTTCTCACCAAAACTATACAACTTAAATCTTTTGAAAGAAAACTTTCCAAAATCATATTTTCTTCAATCAACGAAGATCAAAACCCATAAGATCATTTTAAAATAACAAGAGACAAACCCACTTTCAAAATCGCTCAACTTCTTAAATCAACAATCAATTTTCAAAGCTATCGAAGGATGATTTCGAAAATCATCTAGATCTTGTAAAAATATATATATAACTCAAAAAAATTCCTACCTTAAGTTTTGAAAAAGAAATGAGATGAAACCCCCAAAATCAACGGTGTCGAAACTCGATCTTCATCACACACAACGAAGCCCTCGAGATGATAACCAACTTTGGTGAAAAACTTAGGTCTAAATCCTAGTGGATTTGGAGAAATGAAAGAGAGAAGATGACTTCTAGAGAGAGAAGCTCCCGATCTGGAATTCTGGAGAGTTTTAGAGAGAGAGAGGATTGAAAAAGTGATCTGAAATATCAGATTAATGAACTAATATAACAAGGTCCGCTCGAGCGTGGAATGCCCCGCTCGAGCATCAAATACACTAATCCAGTACTTTTGCAGATATGTCAAACTTTTGAAACCAAACATTCTTCGTTTGAGCACATAAATAGCCGCTCAAGTGGACAAGAAACTTCGAATGCATTTCGCATTTTAGCTTCGGGGGTGCTGCCCCTCAACCCTGCTAGGGCACTGCCCTCAGACCCGCCAAGGGGTGCTGCCCCCTGGACCCCAGCGAGCTGACCGGGCAGCTCAATCCTCAACCGGCCCAGTCGAATTGACAAAATATGAAAGAAGGATCGAAATCGGGATCGCTACACCAGGGGGGTCGGGGCGGGCCAAATTTACACCCCTACTTGTTATGCTTCATATTACCTATTGCATTGCATTATAGATTCATGAATTTTCAAAAAAAAAAAAAAAGCTTCATGAAGCGTGTAAATCCAACTTTCAGTTATATTTAAAGCATATTATTTGCATTCTATCCCTAAATTACGCTAGTTTGATTCTTCGCAAAAGGATATGCAGGCAACCCTCAGGTTCAACCACTTGCATTCACATCTTGTTTGTTTGCCCGGGTCTTATGACCTTGTCAAAAAGGGTCGTTTTCGGGTTTGGATATTCACTCATGTCATGAAATGACTTTGAGTTCTGTCAAATAAGGGCAACTGTAGACACCCCATTTTGATTGGTCCTAAGACTTGGGCACTTTCTTTTCATTACCTGATGATGAAAATAACAATGTGTTTCTCATGGAATTCTTAGTAAGAAAGATGGAATTTGTGCTTCACTTCCAAACCTAAGCCTATTGTGGCCAAGTGTTCAAATCCTGTTCAAAACTTTCTTTTCGTGCTTTGTTCTGAATATTTTCGTAGTGTTCCGAGGCTCACTTTTAAACTTCAAAATGAAACTTTTTCTTAGGAATTTGAGAAAAGAATAGTGTGCAAACAAGAGGAAAGGATGAGAATTTTGTCGAAAAATCTTGTTTCATGCAAAACAATCGGCCACGGCAAATATTTTGACCGGCCGGCCAAGAAATTGGCCACTAGCTAAGATTTTGGCTGGCTAAGCCAAGTTTTTTGTCAGCCAGCAAGTAAATTAGCTGACCGGCTAACTTGCCCAGGAGTAGGGCAGTTTCGGCAGAATTCTTGATAAAAGTGTTTGGGTTATGCCATTTCAGATCTTTTGATGATACATTCATGCACGAGCTATATCTAGGCCCCTTCCATTATCCTCCTTTGGCCTCCATTGTCAAAAGGGGGATTGTCTTCTACCCCAAAATGAGCATCCAAGGTAACCACCCTTATCATTCGATCATCCTTGTCTCCTACCTCCTTGACTTTGCATTCTATTCATTATTTATATAGAGGATCAAAGTGAGGGGAGAAGAGAATAGAATTGAATTGAGAGAGTGAATTGAGAGTTAGAGAGAGAAAGAGAAAAGTCTTGAACATTGAGCTATATGCTTATAGATACACTGATATACCATCTTCGAATATATCAAACCAAGCCCATTAATTCTGTGATAGCAATATTCTTGAGCCTTGATCAAAAGAAAGTGAGGTAATAATTCCCATCCCCGTTTCTTTCTATCTCGCTCTTTCATTTGCTTTCCATAACCTATAAATATGTAGTATATATGCTTGTCATCATATCTATACTTTGCATCCATGTTTCATGTCTTAAGATCCGGCTAAAATTGTATCAGTGAGTTTAATCGATTATTATGTTATTTTGTGCGCTACCTGATATTCTTGAGATGGTTCAAATGCCATATATTTTAGAAGTCGGATCTTTAGTTTGCATTTCATGAGTGAATTGTATTAGGATCTTGTATATAGGATCAAATGCCATATATTATTATGTTTACTAATTTTGTTTTTGTGTCTATTTGCAAGACATCAGTAAATATGTAAGTTTTTGTGCTTTAGCATCTTGCTTGTGTATTTTTCTTACTATGTTTGGCACCCTACTATGCGACTATTTGCTTATTTGATATAACTCTATGTATACTAGTGGGTGAAGGTAGTGTTGTTTAATTTGGAATAAAATTAATTTTTATGATTGCACTATTCAAAATATTTTCAAAATATATGAAATCAACTGGTTCCAAAATAAATGACACAGTCTATATTTGTTTGCTTCACATAGTAAATTTTAGGATTTATTAATAAATCGTAATATGAACATATAAAGTCAATAAAATTTATATCATGGCTTAGTAAAGACTGATCTTTTGATCGAGTGAACGAGAGTGCTCAATTAATGGCCTTTCTCATTCATACCTAAGGTTCCGAGTTATGGGTTTCCTAATTTTTTCAGAATATTAGGTGGCGACTTTGAGATCTGATGATGCAGTCCATTTTTAACAAATGTTTTTGTAATAAAAATGGATTTTCTATAAAAGTTTCCAAATCTGTACTCTCATCTACGTTGCACATTGCATTTATAAGTCTAGATTGAAGATAATTGAGGGTTTGAACTATTAACAAGCGCGGTTACACCCCGGGCATGCCACTAGTACTAATTCTAGAATACAGGTCCAAGGCCGTATCAACACTGAGAGGAGAATGCAAGCAAGGAAGGCACTGAAATTAAGTGGTCCAAAAAAGAATGAGGTTTATGCTCAAAGATCAGTTTGTTAACAATGTTCCCCACACTCTTGGATTGTTTAGGACAATAGTGAAACGTTTGGTTGTCGTGAGAGCTAAGTTGTTAAAATTTCAAGAAGTAGATAGAGAAGTGAGAGAATGCAAAGTGGATAAATGAATCTGAGGCTTGGATTTTATAAGGTCTACCTTGGGTTGGTTTTTAAGGGATATGAATTTCAAAAAAAGGAAGATTCCCTCATCATTAAGGAGTCCTAATTGAAGAAGATAGCTTGGCCAGGAGGAAGAAGAAAAACAACTGAGAAGATAATGATGGTGCCTAGATTCAAGCCAAACTCTTTGTTCAAGAAAAGGCTTGAAGGGGACTATGTTTTTACCAAACATGACAACCCAATGAGGGATTGCCACGTATCCAAGTGGTGACTCAAAGTTGGTGGCTTTTGCAAGTCCAAGGATGACAGTTGATGGTTCTTGGGGGCCACATGATCAAGAAAATCATAGGTCAAATCCATGATTGATGCAAATCCCTTGGGAATAAAGAGTGATAAACCATGCAATATATATATACTAGTTAAAAAAGGCCCGTGCAAGGCACGGGCTATTATTACAGTATGTTTAAGTTTTGTATTTTGATCATTTTTTTAAAATTAGAATATTATTTTATAAAATTGAATATAATAAATCATTAGATATATGATAAAATTATGTGGTATGATATGTATCATTTTTTAATTTGTTAAGTACCTAATGATGTAGACTCCAATTCTATTACCATAGAATTTTGGGTGAATTTATGAGCCTTTAATATTTCTTCCGAATTTATAAAATAAAACAAAATTTATGGTGTGTAACTTTTCTCAATAGATAAATATAGATATATATATATATATAAAAAAATACTAACATAATTCTCCTATCTAAAAAAAACTACTAAGATAATTCATTAAACTAATAAAAAGTAGAAGAAAATATATATATATATGACTAATTTTATGAATACATAAATCATACTCGCATAACAAATGACTAATAATTTTAGTAATAAATAAATCATTAAGTAAATTAATAATTTTAAATGATATTAAAAATATTTTTCAGTTAACCATTTTGTTAATAAATAAATTATTAAGTCAATTAACAGTTTTTAATAATATGAGATTTTTTTTTTCAATAAATAATTTTGATAATTTATTGTTGTATATGAGAATAGTTTTTTTTCCCCCCTGATTATTGTGTTAAATTAATATTTATAACAAATGATAGTTTTAATTTCTAATATTATAGGACCAATTCATATTTTAAATAAACTTTATGGGTGTATTTTTAATTTGTTAAAAAATGAAAAATTTATATTTCATAATTGACTAAGAATGTTTGCGTAATTATGAAAAAACCTATTTCATAATTGACTAAGAATGTTTGCGTAATTATGAAAAAATCTGTTACATAATTGACCAAGAATGTTTGTGTAATTACGAAAAAACCTTCACTCAACATATAGACTACTATTAGTAAATTATTCAAAACGAAAGGGCAAAATTGAAAGAAAATACGAACCTCAAACAACTAAGCAGTTCTTATATATATAGATATATTAGTTATAATAATTACATAAACAAATGCATTTTTTTAATGGAGCAGTTAGTGGGACATGTGGCAAGTATCCAAAGGTTAAGGAGCTCTACTAGTTACGGCATCAACAATCACAATTCAAATTTTAAAACCACTGCTACATAAATGCAACCACTTTGACCAATGGTGGACACTTGTCATTCATCCAAGGCCTAGCCTTTCTACACAATCGCTCAGATCAGAAGGCAATTACTTTCAAGACCTAGTCTTGGGGATACATAACCAACATCCTAAAGAGGAGGAACCAAGTGGGACAAAAATTAAGAACATGTGCTGGGTAGAAAGATTCAAAACAAATTAATAATAGAAAAATTTTAATCTTATACAATTGTTGAATCAATAATAAAAAATTCAAACAAAATATAGAGTTTCATCCAAACCCTAGGAGGAGAGCTCTTTAGTCGCACATGTCTTCGTAGCCTCCGCCTTCTCTCTCTAAAATCATGAACAACCCTAATAACGAATAAGGTTTGATATTTGTAGACATTAGAATCATTCTAAGTAATAACCAAGAGGTTAGAATTTTCTAAAATGAAAGGATATATTGGTTGTGATTATTTCCAAATTTTTAGGCTCATCTTGTTGGTATGTTTTGACCTATTAAAAGTTAGAATTTAATTTCTACTTTACACAAAATTGTATCCATTTTAGTTATTTTTGTTGGACAACCTTCACTATATTTAAATAAATAAATTCTCTTTGTGTACTAAACAACAAACATAATACAAAAGAAATATAGGAAATGAGAGTGATTGTTTGATTATAAAAATCAAACCAATAAATAAAAACAAATTTTTATTTTGTTACAAAAACAAAATCAAAATCTGATTAAAATAATAATAATAAAATAGAAAATAAATTAACAACTTACTTGATTAATTTCTTGAAAAAGTTTTTGATCAAGTCCAGTGTTTAACACTGTGTTCTTAAGATAGATTCGTCATCTCCACAGTGCTTTCAGAATGTGGACGTCTATCTCCCAGGATAAAATGATCAATCAACAAAAAATTGTAGCACTACAATTTTTTCGTACAACGAACACAGTTAGTGTATACATTTTTTCTCATAGAAAAATAATGGAATTAATGCAGCAAGATGCAGAGATGAATTGCAGCAGACAAGAACGAAAATTAAAGTGAAAACATCAAATGAGGGCTGTCTATTTATAGATGGAGTGATGGCTGTACAGATTTGAATGAACAGATATGATACATGTTCGAACAGATCTGGTTTGAATTTCAAACAGATAAACTGTTTTGGATTTGAACAGATTTGAACCCATTGGACAGATATGAGACTGTACATTGGACAGATTTGTATTTAAACTGTATAGAATATGAACTAGACAGATTTAAATTAAACTGTACAGAATTTGAAGAGGTGCAAATAGATTTGAATTTAAACAGATTTTATTTTACCAAAAATAAAATTAAATTCAAATACTTTTGGCCCAAAAGATAGGTATTGGACCGAACAAGCCCAACCCAACCTCACATCATGCACTCGTACCCAAGCCCAGGCCAACTCGCCGGACTGGACGGATAGTGGTGGTGACGCGAGCGCGTGTGGTTATTTTTGGGTCTAATGGGTCTAGCCCAATTTGCCCATAACCTCTCTCTTCTACAAACTTGGAGTGCCTCTTGGGGCCCTCCCCAAGTTACAATCCCATGCCTCATAAACTCACAAAATTCTTTCCACCAAACCAATTTTGGACAAGCCTTAAACCATACCTTTAAGAAATTTCCACCAAAACTCCATTTCTATGGAGCTCACTTTGGTTTTAATTTTCCATTCACCCGATAATGGTTTTGAGAAACCAAATATACCACGTGAATCACAACACGACATAGAATACGTTACCACTTAGACCCGCCAAATTTGGTGCACGAGTCCCACATAAAGATTAGACCAAAGTTTAGAAAAAATTCTATTTTTCCAGATTTTTCCAAAAACCATTCTAACAATCCCCCACATGAATGGAATTTGATGACAACGGAAATGCAACAATATGTAGAATTTATCGAAAGAGTATAAATCGAAAATTTATTGCATCAGGATAGGTAGCTTTCGGTTTTGAACCTTCCCCAGTGATAACCTATTGGACTTACTAGCTAACCAATGGACGCGATACCTTGAATTGTTTAGCCGTTTGTGTAAGCCATGACAATAGATTTCACGCAAAATATTTTCTGACACATCGTGGTTCTCACGGTTGTGTTTATTTTGGCCTTGAACGCAACTGATTTTCATGAGTGCTTTTAGAGAATTTAGCCTCTTTATTCTCATAGAACCGGCCCAAGTTCGACACTCATAATGGTGATTCTTATTGCGAGTATCTCTTATACTCGTCTTGATTTTATGCCTAAATCAAGATATAAGTAATCATTAAAAGTTAAGCTTATCCTTAGACCCCTGCAAACAACATATGTTGCAGATATCACTCTCACCATAGGAATGCGTAGGGAATTTTAAAATCCTTAGTGATTTCTGGTGAGCCACACATAACTTAGTTGTCCCTTTGAATTTAGTTCTTGGGATCTCTAGTCATATAAGTAGGGTTACCATTATGATGACTCTTATGTAATGGGCTTTAATCCCATCCTCTTCGATGAACTATACACTTACTCTTTAGTCAAACATTTTGTTAACAGATCCGCAATATTCTTTTTAGATTTTATATAATCTATTGAGATTATTCCATTTGAAAGCAATTGCCTTACGGTATTATGTCGACGACGAATATGTCGTGACTTACCATTATATATATGATTTTGTGCCCTGCCTATTGCAGATTGACTATCAAAATGAATGCAAATACCCGGCACAGGTTTAGGCCACATTGGAATGTCTTTTAAGAAGTGACGAAGCCATTCTATTTCTTCTCTTGCTTTGTCTAAAGAAATGAACTCTGATTCTATTGTGGATCGTGCGATGCATGTCTGTTTCGTGGATTTCCAGGAAACAGCAACGCCTTGCAGAGTAAAGACATATCCCCTAGTGGATTTTGAATCTTTAGTATCCGATATCCAATTGGCACCACAATAACCTTCGAGTACTGCTAGATATCGAGTAAAGTTCAAACCATGATCACAGGTAAATCTTAGATATCTAAGAACCTGAATGATCGCTTTCCAATGGTCTTCTCTGGGGTTACTAGTGTACCTACTCAATTTATTGACTGCATAAGCTATGTCAGGATGAGTACAATTCATTAGATACATTAGGCTTCGAATGATTTGGGAGTATTTTAACTGAGACACCGCATCACCTTTATTTTTTGATAAATAAAGACTCATGTCTATAGATGTTCTAGTTATATTCATATCATCTTTGATAAATTTATCAAGAATTTTCTCAATATAATGTGATTGAGATAATGCATATCTGTAAGATGTTTTAGTAATTTTCATTCCTAATATAACATCTGCGACCCCCCATATCTTTCATATCAAATCTTTTGTTCAGCATTTGCTTAGTTGATTTGATCATGTTTTGATTGCTTCCAATGATAAGCATATCATCCATATAAAGACAAACTATGACATATCCTTGGCTAGTGTTTTTAACATAGACACACTTGTCACATTCATTTTTCTTAAACCCATTAGTAAGCATAGCATGATCAAATTTTTCATGCCATTGCTTAGGTGCTTGTTTTAATCCATAAAGAGATTTTACAAGCCGACAAACTTTTTTTTCTTGCCCCGGCTTTTCTTGCCCCGGCACTACAAACCCTTCGGGTTGCTCCATATAGATCTCTTCATTTAGATCACTGTTTAAGAAAGCTGTCTTAACATCCATTTGATGTATCTCTAAATTATACAACGCTGCAATGGAAATAGGCATGAAGATGGATGCTATTCTTGTCACAGGAGAATATGTGTCAAAATAGTCTAGACCTTCCTTTTGTCTGTAACATTTTACTACAAGTCTTACTTTATACTTGTCTATTGAACCATCTTCTTTCATTTTTCTCTTGAATATCCTCTTATATCCAAGAGGTTTAGAACCAGGTGGAAGATCCACCAATTACCAAGTATGATTTTGCATAATGGATTCAATTTCATTATTAATAGCCTCTTTCCACAAAGGTGCTTCAGGACCTATCATTACTTCCTTAAAGTTTTGAGGTTCATTTTCTAACATGTATGTCAGAAAATCTAGACCAAAGGATTTTGATGTTCTCACTCTCTTACTTCTTCTTGGTTCATCATCAGTTAAATCCTGTTGGTCGAGACCATTACTAGTCTCTTGTGTTTGATTGTCATTAGTCTCTTGACTTTTTATACAATCAAAAGTTACTTTTTGTGAACTTAATTCCTGTCTTTTCTTGTAAGGAAAGACGTGTTCAAAAAACACAGTATTCCTTGAATCTATAATAGTGTTCACATTTATATCAAGTATTTCTGATTTATAAGTCAGAAATCGATATGCACTACTATTCTGAGCATAATCCATAAACACACAATCTACTGTTTTTGGTCCTATCTTTGTTTTTTTTCAAAATAGGAACTTCTACTTTTGCCAAACACCTCCACACTTTTAAGTATTTATAGGAAGGTGGTCGAGTTTTCCATAATTCATAAGAAGTGCTGTTAGTTTTCTTGTGGGGTATTCTGTTAAGTACATAATTAGCAGACAATATTGCTTCCCCCCACAAGTTTTGTGGTAAGCCTGAACTTAGTAACATGGCATTCATTATTTCTTTTAGGATTCTATTCTTCCTTTCAGCAATTCCATTTTGTTGTGGAGAATAAGGTGCTGTAGTTTGGTGAATAATGCCATGTTGTGCACAAAATTCATTTAAAGGTGCATCATATTCACCACCCCTATCACTTCTAACCATTTTAATGGTTTTACTAAGTTGATTTTCAACTTCAGTTTTGTAGAGTTTAAACATTTCTAAAGCTTCATCTTTACTTCTAAGTAAGTATCCATAACAATATTTTGTGCAATCATCGATAAATGTTATGAAATACTTCTTACCTCCTCTAGTTTGAACAAATTTAAGATCACATACATCAGTATGAATTAATTCTAGAGGTTCGATTTTTCTTTCAACTGATTTAAATGGAGCCTTAGTTAGTTTCGCTTCTACACAAATCTCACATTTGTGATTATGATCAATTTCAAACTTTGGTATATAATCAATACTAATTAATCTACGCAAAGCATCAAAATTCATATGTCCTAATCTACTATGCCATAAATTTGACTCAAGAATATAAGTAAAAGATGTGTTATTCTTATTAATAACTTAAGACACCCCATTTTTGACCGCCCTTAAGACTTGGACGCGACTGATGGTTTTGGAAGTTGTGTAGTGCAAAGGTTTAATTTCTTCAGCAAGAAGAGAGCCAAATCTCAACTTCATACCCCTTTTTGGACCAAAACAATCTTGATGAAAAGATTTTAGACCTTAAAAACCCTCTCTTTCAAAACGTTTTTGAAATAAAGTTTTTACAATGTTCCGAGGCTCGCATTTTGTCAAATGTTGCGCTTTTTGGTAAACCGAGCAAGGACAAAGTGGAAATGAATGAAAGAGAGATGAAATCTTTGAAAAATATTTCAAAACACCTTGTCTAGGGGTTTGGAGTTGAAGAAAAGAGGAGAAGAGAGACGAAAAACTAGTTTGGGAGAGATTCGGCATGAATCCGGGTAGGACCGAAACTGCTCGACTCCACCGAAACGGGCATAACTCTTTACACAGGAGGAATTTTGATGCGAGGTTGGCGCCATTGGAAAGCTAACTTCTGGGGCTTCAATGTGGCCACATGTCAAACTAGAAAATTAGATGGCCAACCAGCTTTTTTGGTCAAAAGTGGTTTAGCATGAATCTAGGAAGGAGAGAAAACATCTGCGTGGCTTCACCGAAACGGGCATAACTCTTTGCACAGGAGGAATTAAGATATGAGGCCACCACCGTTGGAAAGCTTACTTCCGGGGCTTCATTTTGCACTCAAGAATCTCCTAAAGCCAAGTCCGGTTGGGGGAGATATGGTTGGTTGAAGTCCGGTTGGACCGAATCTGCGCGGCTTCACCAAAACCGGCATAACTTTTTGTACAAGATGAATTTTAATGCAAGGTTTGCGGCATTGGAAAGCTAACTTCAAGGGCTTCATGGACGACCAGCTTTGGGGCTTGAACCTTTTGACCCCTGGTCGGCCGACCATGCCAAGTGGTCGGCCGACCACCTTGGACCTTTTTAACTGGTCGGCCAGCTTTGTCTCAGTAAGTGTATTCTAGCTGTGCCAGCTGTTTGCCATTTGTTGCATTCTCCATACACGTGTATGGAGGATGTTTAACCTAGATTTAAAGCTTCTTTGAGAAGATTTAGCCCCTCTCTTCTATAAATGGAGGCCTCTTCTTCCATTACAAGGGTTCAACATTTTTGGTTAAGAGATATACATACATCCTTCTCTATCTCTCTCTTTTGTGCTCAAAAGTCCATTTTTCTTGCATATTTACACTACATCTCTTAGCCTAACCCCTCCAATACCAACCTAAGCTTCTTGGAAGGTCTTGAGAGGTCCTAAGATTTGAGTTTTTGGCCTCAAAAGCTACTAGAGTCATTGGCTACAAGGGTAACACTCATATTTCCTCTTTTTGGTCATTATTTTGCTTCATCTATTAGCTATACTTGAAAGCATTTTCGAGTCTTGGTGTAAACTGAAAATAGTCTTATTTTGGGCTCCTCTTCATGTTTTTTTAAGAGCATTTTTCTGTTGGGGGTCATCTACCCCCTTGTATGCTTTATCTCTCTTTTAGGGCTTATTTTGCTTCATTCTTTAGCCCTATTTGCAAGCATTTTTGGGCTTCGACATAAACTGTGAAGTGTCTTATTTTGAGCTTCTCTTGAACTTTGTTTAAGGACACTTTTCTGTTTGAGGTCATATACCTCCTTGTATGCTCCATTCTCTCTTTTAAGGCTTATTTTGCATCATATCTTAGCCTTATTTTAAAGCATTTTTGGACTTTGACATAAACTAGAAAAAGTCTTGTTTTGATCTTATAAACATGTTTGTTTGAGGACTCTTTTCTTTTTGGGGTCATCTTCCCCCTTGCACGTTTCATTTCCTCATGTTTTGAGCTATGCATTAGAGCATTTGCATTGACCTTGGTTTGACCTCTTAGACACTGAAATCTAGTGGATTTTCAATGGCTTAGATGTGTCTTTGAGCATCAAAATCAGAGAGGGGTGACCCTCTCACCCCTTGTTCTCTTTACTAGCATTGTTGGCCTTCCAAAGGGACTCTTTTTTGCATGCATTGAAGTCATATTTCAAGCCTCATTTTGTGAGTTTTAAGGTCTGTCTAAGCTCTATCAAGTGCCCATTTTGCCGTATTTTATGTCTATGATGCATGTGTAGAGCAATCTCATTCAAGGCCTTTCAAAAGGACCTTTCTTTGCATGTTTCCTAGACTGATTTTAGGGCCTATTTGGTGGGTTTTAGGGCTGTCATAACTCATTTCCAGAGGTGGTTTTTCCCTTTTGTTTGTCTATCATATAGGTGTAGAATACCCCCTTGCATGGCCTTCCAAAGGAGCCCCTCATTTTTGCATGCATTGAGTGAGTTTTAGTGGGTATTTGAGCATATTTTGGCATGAAATGCTTCTATTTTTGGTTGGTTGGGTGAGCCTTCATATGCTTCATATAGTTGTAGAACAACTAATGGTTCACTAGCTTTCTTTGCATGCTTTGTGGACCCTTGATGTTAGCACTTTTTGGCCATACCTTAAACTGATAATGTGCTTATTTTGGACTACCATAGCTTTTTTTTTTTAGGCCTTATGGTTGAATGATGTTTGTTTTGCATGCTTGTAGTTCAATACCCATGCTTAACTTTGAGTTTTGAGGTCCATTGCATGCATGTGCTGAGGTGTGTTCATATTTTGAGGTCATTTTTCATCATATTTCAGAGCTGGTTTGAATTCCATATTGCCATGTTTTCATCTCTTTAAGTGTGCTTGAGAGTTGTGCGTGAATGCCTTGTTTACCGACCAATGAATGAGCTTCATTTTCATGCATGTTGAGCTATCATTTTAGGCCAATTTCCCACTGTTTTAAACCTGCCTAGGGTCTGTTTGGGGTTGGTTTTGCCTTTGGTGCATTGCTTTGGGTACCTCTAGTGTAACGCACTTCACTAGTTTCGGTACTCGGGCCCCCTAGCTTGCATAGTGTGCCATGTTTGCATGATTCGAGACCATTGTTTATCATGTTTCAGAGCTGTATCATATGTGTTTGTATGCCATATTGCATCCCTTGCCATGCTTTGGTAGAGTGGCATGTTATGCCTTAGGATCGGTCATTGGCATTCGTACGCATTTGCATGCATTTCGGTTGTCTCATTTTCATCTAATGGCCACTGATGTGAGTATGGCTGAGGTCCACTCATGTTGGTGTAAGTCCATCGTGCATTGTGTATGCCATTTCGGTCCATAGCACTACGTATGCTAGGTTGCATGTTAGAGCATTGTGCATGCCATGTTACATCGAGCATTGTGTATGCCATTTCATAGCATTACGTATGCTAGGTTACGTGTTAGTCGCATTGTGTATGCCATCTCATTTGTATTGTGTTTGGGATAGGAGTTAGCCCAAGCACGGGAAACGAGGGACGTTTCGTACTCTGAGTGACAGAACGTGTCTCAATTCTCGGTCGCCGACACTCCGGATTACCCATGATAGAGTTTAGGTCTTGTTGTGTTTTCATGTGCATTCATTTCACATCGAGTCGTGCAATTCGACTCCTCGACCATCACGCATCAAGATGCGCGATTGGTGGCACGAGGATCGAGGCGTGCATACATATGTGAAAATACTTTGCCATGCCCCTTTCTTGCTCTCAGTTACAGTAAATAAGAAATCAGCAGCTTTCTAAAGCCATGTACAGCATTCCGGCATTAATTGCAAACAGAGGCAAATCAGGGCATCGCGATGGATTTTCGTGCCAAGCAACTTAAGCGTGCATCTTTCATCATTCGGAACAGAGCTGAGGCAGTTCATGGATTTGCGTGCAAATTTACTTGCTTTCCTAGATTAATTTGTTAATTAATTAGGGTTTTGTATTTATTCGGACTGTATTATTCATTCGGACCCTCCGAGCGAGGGCAATTGTGTAATAAGTGTGCGTGTGTGTGATGTATGTCTTCCAACCCCACGTCTTTCTCCCTTTTATTTATCAGCTTATGACGGTTAGATTAGGGCATGTTTCAATTAGCATACTTATGCTCGCATGTTTGCGTTCATTCATCTGTATTGCATGCACCGGGCTCGGCGCATCATACTAACTGCAATGTATTTCAATTCCAAGATTGAATACTTGTTAGTTGTAGTATTTCACATGCCATCTTTAGGATAGCCGAGCCTATTGTAGTTGCATTCCTGCATGTGTTGCATTAGGCATTTTTGTATAGTTAGGATCATGCAGTGATTACTAACTAGTTTCTGTTTTGGCTTGGAATACTCGGTGAGTGTTTATGCTTTAGCATCCTTGCATGCGTGTGAGTGACTGCCATGATAGCATGCTTACCATGAGGCTATGTGCTTATGCTATATACCTGCCTGAATGCCTGTGAGTGAAGGTTGGGTTATTTGGATTGGAACAATTCATCGACTGCGAGTTTTAAGCCCACTTGATAGTGGCAAATCACCATGTTTTTCTAAGCCCATCTGAGGGTGGCAAATCCACATTTTAGCCTACTTGCGAGTAGCAAATTGTTTTCAAAACAAACATGAAACGTGTTGTTCCAATTCAGGCAATCCAGTCTATACTTGTATGCTGTGCGTATCACATAGTAATCTAGGCTAATAACCAGAATAAGAACGCATAATGTTTTCAAAACTAGATATCATGGTTAGTAGAGGCCGATCTTTGATCGGGCGAGCGGGGGTGCTCACGAAGTGACCTTCCCCAATCGTACCTAAGTTCCCGAGCCGAGGCAACTTTGGTGATGACGAACACATGGCCTTAGGCAACGAGTCAGGGTTTCCTAAATTTCCCCAAAAATAAATATTTAGGTGGCGACTCTGTATTTGGCAAAGCAGTTCATGTTTGGCACTTCTTTCAAAAAAAAAATTTTCAAAACGATTTCTCGGATTTGAACTATTTGATGATTCGTCGGTCTTACATTGCACTCTGCGAGATTAGATATAGGACCGTGACATTGAGTCCTGAACTGTAGTGAGCCCAATTGAACAAAATGGGGGGATTTCCCTCTCGGGACGTTCGGGGACGTCTACAGCAACTTTTGGTACAACTGTCATTACATTCAATTTGAAGAGACCATCACTCATGTATCCCTTATCAACATACATACCACTCTTTGTTAATACAAATTTATTAGACTAAAAAACAAGCCTAAAACCATTTTTACTTAACAAAGAACTAGAAACCAAATTCTTCCGGATGTCAGGTACACGCAGTACGTTGTTGAGAGTAAGTTCTTTCTCTGATGTCATCTTCAAGATCACTTTTCCTTGTCCAGCCACAGTAGAAGTAGAATAATTTCCCATAAAAAGTTGTTCACCATTTGCAGCCTCATTGTAGGTAGTGAACATCTTCTTGTCTACACAAATATGACGAGTTGCCCCAGTGTCAACCCACCATTCTTTGGGATTTCCAACCAAATTAGTCTCAGACACCACAGCAGAGAGGTTGATGTCATTCACCCCGTCAGAGATATAATCTAATTATGTCACATTGGCTTGATTGGTGGTCTTCTTGCTTGTACTTCTATGATCCTTCTTAGGGTAGCAGCAATCAGAAACTCGATGTCCGGCCTTGCCACAGTTATAGCATTTACCTTTGAACTTTTTATTGCCATTGTTGTCGCCTTGTTTAGGACCATCTCCAATAAACTTCCTCTTTTTGTTATGTGGTTTGTGTACTTGTTCAACCACATTAGCCTTAGACTTAATGGGATTTTTGCCATTTCTCTTTTCAGCCTTTCGGTTATCTTCCTCAATTTTCAATCCTACAATCAATTCATTTATGGTCATCTTCTTGCGTTTATGTTTTAAATAATTTTTGAAATATTTCCAAGCTGGTGGTAACTGTTCCACTAAAGCAACGACTTGGAAAGATTCGTTTAAAGACATATCTTTAGAATGAATATCATGCAAAATTAACTAAAAATTTTGAACTTGAGAAATTACCGTTTGGGAGTCTATCATAACAAAGTTTAGAAATTTACTGACAACAAATTTCTTTGTGCTGACATCCTCTGCCTTGTACTTTTTCTCCAAAGAATCCCATAATTCTTTTGCTGTTTTCAGAGGGCTGTAAACATTATACAGCATGTTGTCAAGGCCATTGAGGATGTAATTTCTGCACAGAAAATCTGAATGTTTCCGAGCATCTACAGCGGCAGTAACTTGCTAATCCCTTTTACCCTCTTTAAGTGTTGGAGGCTCTTCACGGAGAAATCGGGCCAAGTTTAGAGTTGTAAGATAGAACAACATTTTCTGCTGCTATCTCTTAAACTCAATGCCATTAAATTTTTTCGATTTTTCTCCTTGATTTATCGGAACTTGAACATGGTTCTGGATAGGGACCAGAGTCGTTGTAACGATCGGATTTTGAGTACTACTTTCAGTAGCCATAATATCTGATTACAAAAATCAGAAAAAACCAAAACACAAATTAATTTTCTAGTTACTAAAACTAGAAAATAAATTATAACACAAAATAATTTTACTTTTTTTGTTACTAAAACTAGAAAAATAAAGCACCACAATAATTTTCTGTAACACAAATTAATATTCTACAATTGTTAATGACACCAGTATATTACTACTAGTTGTCAAAATAAATAAATAGTATATTACTACTATTTATATTTTCCAACCAGAATATCACTTTGTGACAGCACAGAAAAATAAATACAGTAAAGACACCAAAAATTAGTCTATCTTAAAATTGTTGGACAATCTTCACTGTATTTAAATAAATAAATTCTATTTGTGTACTAAACAACAAACAGAATGCAAAAGAAATATAGGAAATGAGAGCTATTGTTTGATTACAAAAATCAAACCAATAAATAAAAATAAATAAATGAAAACAAAATTTTATTTTGTTACAAAAAAAAAATCAAAATTTGATTTAAATAAATAATAATAAAACAGAAAATAAATTAACAACTTATTTGATTAATTTCTTCAACAAACTTTTAATCAAGTCCAATGTTTAACACTGTGTCCTTAAGATAGATTCATCATCTCTACGGTACTTTCAAAATGTGGACGTCTATCTCCTAGGATAAAATGATCAATCAACGAAAAATTACAACACTACAAATTTTTCGTACAATAAACACACTTAGTGTATATGCTCTTTCTCACAAAAAAATAGTAGAATTAATGCAGCAAAATCCAAAGATAAATTGCAATAGACAAAAATGAAAATTGGAGTGAAAACATCAAATGAGGGCTGCCTATTTATAGATGGAGTGGTGGCTGTATAGATTTGAATGAACCAGTATGATACCTGTTCAGACATATCTGGTTTGAATTTCAAACAGATAAACTATTTTGGGTTTGAATAGATTTGAACCTGTTGGACAGATATGAGACTATACACTGGACAGATTTGTATTTAAACTGTACAGAATTTAAAGAGGTGCAAACAGATTTGAATTCAAACAGAGTTTATTTTACCAAAAGTAAAATTAAATTCAAATGTTTTTGGCCCAAAATATAGGTATTGGGCCGAACAAGCCCAACCCAACCTCACACCACGCACCCACACCCAAGCCCAGGCCAACCTGCCGGACCGGACGGATAGTGGCGGTGATGCGCGCACGCGTGTGGTTATTTTTGGGTCTAATGGGTCTATCCTAATTTGCCCATAACCTCTCCCTTCTACAAACTTAGGGTGCCCCTTGTGGCCATCGTCAAGTTCCGATCCCATACCTTATAAACCTACAAAATTCTTCACACCAAACCAATATAGGACAAGCCTTAAACCATACATTTAAGAAATTTTCACAAAAACTCCATTTCCATAGAGCTCACTTTGGCTTCAATTTTCCATTCACCCAATAATGGTTTTGAGTAACCAAATATACCACGTGAATCACAAAGCGGTATAGAACGCGTTACCACTTAGACCCGCCAAATTTGGCACAGGGGTCCTATCTAAAGATTAGACCAAAGTTTAGAAAAAATTCTATTTTTCCAGATTTTTCCAAAAACCATTTCTAAATTTTTTTCCAATTCCTCTTGAATCACTTCAATCCAGTATTAGATGAGAGAGATATATCCAAAATACTGAAGGTCGTGCAGAGTGACTTCTATAGTGGGATTGCAACAATTCTAGCTCTTATTTTTTCAAATCTCATGTGTTGGGAACTTGGGTTGAACCTTGTCTCTCGAGTTTTAAATACTTCAAATTAAGGCCAATTTCATCTTGTATGAATGACCTAGACATATACTGTCATGACTCGAACCCGCCCCTATAGGTTAAGGACATAACCGGCCAGTAATCATGAGATTACCTACGGCCTCAAACTAGATTGGATATATTTTAACAGAGTTAAGGGGCCAATACAGAAGCAAACTTAAAACTTTTATCCATAGAACTGTGCTTACATGACACATCATAACATTTCACATATATTCATTATTAACTCACACCAAAGGAAGTTAACATATAAGCTTTACACATCAGGATCATTCAAGTTATGGTCAGCTAAACTAAAAGCTTATATACAAAGGTGATCCAAAGTTTTCGCTAACATAGCAAAAATATAACAAAAGAACAAAAGGCGAAAACAAGTCTCATATGCAAAACGTATGGGCTGACTCCTCAAACTTTGACTGTTTCTCTTATACTTTACTGGGCTGGGTTTGGACATCTCTTGGCTCACTTACAGAGACATGAATAAGAGTGAGCGAAAGCCCAGTGAATAATATCAAATAAAGAAGATACATGAACGAAATTTGAAATAATTGCATCAGACGGCCTTAGGCCCAGTTCATGTTTCTATCTAGTGTATCAACGACTACAAATCTAGACATATCAAACAGCCTTGGACCCAATTCGTTCGTATCAAACAGCCTTGGGCCCAATTCGTTCGTATCAAACGGCCTTTGGCCCATTCATTCATATCCAACGGCCTTTGGCCCAATCATTTATGTCCAACGGCCTTTGGCCCAATCATTCATGTCAAACAGCCCTTGGCCCAATCATTTGGCATAACGAATATTTGTTCATCGTTCAAATTAATAGACTTATGAAACTCAAATAGGAGTGATCAATTGAACAAATAGCATACTTTAGAATATCTTTATTAAGATATTACTCACAGTGATCCGCTGGATGATTTGCCCTTGTGTTTGACCCTACACATTTCATAGACATAATGGGTCACAAGCAATTCAATCCGTTCTAAATTTATATATTCTTCTTAGGCCTCTTTCATATCTTCTCAATCCATTCACAAAGCTCAATGCATGCCTAAGGCCCCGTTTGTTTTGGGGTTAAATAGATGGAAGGGGATTAGAATAGAGGTGGGGTTATTTAGTGTTGTGTTTATTTGTAGAGTTGAGAGGGAATTAGGATGGATGAGGTGATATAGATGGAGGTTGGAAGGGGGATTGAGATAGAGGAGGTGGAGATGGTATTAGAAAAATAGTGAAGGGATTACAAATTTTTTTATTTATTTTTACTTTTTATATATTGGGAATTTTTTTTTAAAATATTAATGTTTAATTTTTTATATTTTTTTATTATTTTATATAAAAAATAATTTAATAATTTCTACACTAACAACTATCATCAAAACAAACACAATTTTACTTAATTCCCTCACGATCAATCCCCTCACTAACAATCCCTTCACTATTAATCCCCTCCATTCTACCTCTGAAAACAAACAGGGCCTCAGAGTGCTGAGAAATGAATGAGAACGGAAAATGAAACACAAAACAATCTTTTCAAAATTTCTGAAGCAGGGATCCGCGCTCGAACGCAGCTTCTACCGCTCGAACGGACCCTCTTGGTTTGCAAAAGTACTGGTCACCTCATATTTACACTCGAGCGTGACCTCGGATGCTCGAGCTGAGAGTCGAAACATGTGATTGACGCTCGAGCATGACTCTCTCCACTCAAGCGGACATCAATGTCTGCAAAAGTTCTAGGAACTAACATTTCACGCTCGAGCGGAACCTTTCCCGCTCAAGCGGACATGCCAAATTCTGGAATTTCCAGAATTGTTTTTGAAGTTCAAACTCGACATTCAAAGGCCCAAAACTCATGTTCTTTGTTAAAAAATGTGGAAACACATTATATATCATAAGTATTCAAGCAATATGAGGCCAATTGTTCAAAATCATGATCTAATTCTCAATTCATCTCCACAAAACACGTAGCTTCATCATTAAACTTCAATATACATATAACCAAACTCCATGAATTATACATGCATGTGTACTATAGACTTCAATACCATTTCAAATGGCACAAGTGATGTTTATACTCATGAAGCTCAACAAAACCATACTTGCATGTATGATTTAACACTCTATTTTTCATAATTAAACATGCTACATGTTAGATTATGCAAATTCATGGCAATTCTAAACATGCATATGTACATAGGCTTCAATCTCATTATGATCAATTCAATTCATGCTCTTGAGTACCATTTACTTTTGAACTCACAAAATTATAAACTCAAACTCATAAATTTCATGCTCAATTACTCACCTAGGGGCTCAAATCTTTCAATTCCTAGCTAGTTCTTGAGTTTAGCTTCCAAACCTTGAATCCCCTTGCAAAATCTACAAGGATGCCTTGTCTCCTTCTCTAAACCGGCCTCTCTCTCTCTCTCTAGAGTGTAATCTCAGCCAATTTGGGAGAAATGAGCTCATAAGAAATAACATGAGGCTATATAAGCCTTTATATAAGGTTGCCCAATCAAATTTGATTAAGGCTAAGCAATGGTGCTTAATTAATCGTTCTGAATCTAATTATTTTGATCCGAATAAATTTTCAATTAAATTTCACCATAGGCTCTAAAAATTACGCCAATTACCATGGCGTAGTCAATTTCGGTTTCTGCGACCGATAAGGCCTTCAATTTCCAATTCATAATAGTAAGTGGAACAGATTTTTTTACGGTGAACAGATAGAAATTCAACACCACATATAATCATATAAATGGCACCCAAAATCATATTAAACACATAATCACAATCATAATTAAGATTAATTAGCATAATACAGAATAGGGTTATCTCATATACAAACTCATTAAAACCGTCAAGTAACAATAATTCAAAGACTGTATTTTAAAGGGCCTAAATGTATACATTTAGGCACTTATCAAAGCCCATTAGTTGTTCAACAGTACTATCACACTGGATTTTGTCACTGGGAAGCTCCCGAGATGTCCAAGTCTTATGGTCAGTCAAAATTGAGTTTCTATAGTATTAAAATCCCAATTTACATGAAATAGTTAACCATCAAAGTATTGAAGAAGTGAAAAACCAAGGCATCCATAATAGAGGTTCCCGAGCTGGTTAAAGAATTCCATTTATAAAACAAATCTGGAATGATAAGGATTTAACCAACAATTGCCTTGGCACATACCTCCAACAGATGTGAACATCAAGTTGCCCTATAAATAAAGCGATGCTATTCCAAGCTTGGGACTGAAAAGAAAAACCCTCCGTCATTTGGACTCTTTGCACTCGAGTCCTTTTTTTTTAACTTACCTATACTCAACAAGCCCAGAGTTCTAGCAACTAGTAGATTCACCCAAAGTGTTGCCTACCTCGAAACCTGTGATGGGTGTAAACTCTTGTTTGTGTGTATCACACAAACAATTACATTTCTAATGCAGTGATGCTCATGGACCTTTGACTCTCTAGATTAACCTTTTCAACTAAACCTTGAGTTTTCGAAACATTTTTATGCCTTAACCAAATGTTTTAAAAAATAATTTCAAAAAGGATATGTGAGATGGGTATTCATGCACCCGACCAATCCGAAATTACCAGTTTTCAATAAAAGTTATAGGTATTTATACGAAAATCTCCTAAACTGTTGTCTAATATCGCTTTAACCTTCTGAACTAATAAACAATTAGGCCTCCTTAACTATATATCAAAATATATCATATATACCCCCTTTGTCTTTCATCCATGAAGAAATCATGAGATTGAAGGTCACACACTAGGATTTTTGTTATTTTATGATGAAAGTACCCTTTAGTAGTGGATTAATTACGCGGAGATCCTTTGGTCATAAAGTATCATTTTATGACCTAAACTATCATGGAGTATCATTCTACCTCTTTAACTATAAAAGCGTACAATTTGACCTATCAACTATCAAAATGTTACGTTTTGCCTTTGAAGTCCATCAAAAACCAATACAAAATTTAAAAAGAAAAAATTTCATATTTTATGGCTTTTTTTTTTTTTTTTTTTTTTTTTTTTTTTTTTTTTAAATGGGGTGGATATGTGAAAGGATAGGACTAGAGTTTCTTGTGGGTTTTATTTTTATTTTTATTTTTTAACAAAAATTAAAAAAAAATTGTAATGATTTTTGATGAAACATGATGCATAAGATAGTGTTTTATCTATAGCAAACCAACCTTTGTCTTCCTCTCTAAATATATATGCTACCCAATATTTCGAAAATTAAAATAAAAAGGTTATACTAAAGACCTAAGATGTGCAATTATATTGATGTGACATTGCCACTTATAAGACCATTTAATCAAAAGTTTTGTTTGTCAAAATATAGGATGTGAAAAAGAAAAATTCAACATGAATGTGCTTTTGGTCATCATAATTTATATGCTTTCCTCCCATATTTGTAAACCATGGAAATCATTGTGTCTACTTAGTTGGCAGTTGAGGAGTTTCCAGGTTTCCACATTGGAAAAAGGGGTAATAAAGTGGCCAACAATATCATGAATATGGATTGGATTCTCTCCAGTTGAGATATGTAACTGGACGGCCCAATTCGGCTCACTATGAGCCCATTTTGGACTTATTTTGATAATTCAACTATTTATTTTGTAGGGCCCTCTAAGGATATCGTGCATAACAAAAATTAGTTCGATCGAACATGGGGTACAACTCGATTAGAGCATATTTGTTTGAAAAATAATTAACAGACAATATAATTTTGAAAGTAGTCAATTAGGTATTTTTTAGACAAATGTGATCCAATTAAGTAGTTTCAATGCCTGATTGACTTGATTTTTAGTATGCATAACCTTCTTAGAATGCCCTACAAAATGAACAGTTTGGATTATTAAGACGGATTCTAAATGGGCCTACAGTGAGTAAGATTGGACCGTCCAGTTAGATATCCTAACTAGAGAGGATCCAATCCAGAATGAATTTTCATGATTTTATATGGGAAATGAGCTATTGCACAGTTTGAGAATTAAAAGTCTATAGAATTTGACTTGTTAGACAAATATAAAATTTTTAGTGTTCACAAACTTTAAATTTTTTTTAAATTATTTTTTTCTAGATATATATTAAGATTAATATTCAAATTTCATATAAAAAAAACTCTAGTTGCTCCATTTCAGGGGGAAGTGCAACTTGATACGCCGCCGGATTGATTTTCTCAATAATCTGGTACGGTCCGACATATCTCGGTGCTAACTTGCCTTTGACTCCAAAGCGAGTCTGGCCTTTCATTGGTGTCACTTTCACAAAGACGTGATCACCCACTTCATACTCTCTATCCCGTCTTCTGACATCGGCATAACTTTTCTGTCTACTCTGTGCAGTTTTCAGTCTTTGCTGTATCAGTTTTACATTTTCGGTTGTTTCATACACAATTTCGGGCCCAAGCAATGACCCATCTCCAACTTCTGCCCAGCAGATTGGAGATCTACACTTTCTGCCATACAATGCCTCAAAAGGCGCCATTCCAATACTCGAATGGTAGCTGTTGTTGTAGGCGAATTCAGCCAACGGCAGATGACTTTCCCAATTTCCCTGTAAGTCAAGAACACACATTCTCAGTAGGTCCTCTAGAGTCTGGATGGTCCTTTCTGACTGGCCATCTGTCTGAGGATGATAGGCACTACTCAGCCTCAATTCAGTACCCAATGCAGTCTGTAGGCTCTGCCAGAACCTCGATGTAAACTTCGAATCCCTGTCAGAAACAATAGACACAGGCACTCCGTGCAGTCTAACAATTTCATCAATATAAATAACAGCCAATCTATCTGCATTATGGATTGTCTTGACAGGTAGGAAGTGTGCAGATTTAGTCAGTCTATCAACAATAACCCAAATTGAATCCATACCTTTCCTGGAGCGAGGTAATCCAACGATAAAATCCATCGTGATATGCTCCCATTTCCACTCTGGTATGGGTAAGGGTTGCAGTAATCCAGCAGGTCGTTGATGTTCAGCTTTAACTTGTTGGCAATGAAGACATTTAGACACAAAGTCGGCAATTTCCTTCTTCATTCCTGGCCACCAAAAATTTTGTTTCAAATCTTGGTACATTTTCGTATTCCCCGGGTGAATAGAAAACTTCGAACTGTGGCCTTCTTGGAGAACTCTCCTTTTCAATTCAATGTCATTTGGTACACACAGTCTATCTTGAAATTTCAGTACATTGTTGTCAAATTTGAATCCCGGTTTCGGTTTTGAATCTCTTTCTTCGATGATTTTCTTCAAGTAATCATCCAGTTGTTGTTTCTCCTTAATCTCTTCAATTAATGCTGGTTGAGCAGTAATGGCAGCTATTGTTCCACCTTGTTCCTTCAAAACAATTTCAATTTCAGACTTTTCTAGATCAAGAAGCAACTCTTTCTGTCCAGTCAGCAAACAGGCTAAGTTGGCAATCGATTTTCGGCTCAAGGCATCGGCAACGGTGTTGGCTTTTCCCGGATGGTACAAAATCTGTAGGTCATAATCTTTGATCAATTCAAGCCATCTCCGCTGTCTCATATTCAGTTCTTTCTGTGTGAAAAAGTACTTTAGGCTCTTGTGGTCGGTGTAGACTTCACATGTTACTCCATACAAATAGTGTCGCCAGATTTTCAATGCAAAAACTACTGCGGCAAGTTCAAGATCATGGGTTGGGTAATTCTTTTCATGCGGTCTCAACTGTCGGGAAGCATAAGCAATAACTCTCCCATTCTGCATTAAAACACATCCCAAACCCTTATGAGAGGCATCACTAAAAACAATGTAACCATCAGTACCTGTAGGTAGAGTCAGAATTGGTGCAGTTACAAGTCTAGTTTTCAATTCCTGAAATGCTGATTCCCTCTGGTCAGTCCAGTCAAATGATGTCCCTTTCTGAGTCAGTTGAGTCAGTGGTAAGGCAATTTTGGAGAAATCTTTGACAAATCTTCTGTAGTATCCAGCCAGTCCCAAAAAGCTTCGGACTTCAGTCACATTTGTTGGTCTAGGCCAGTTCACTACAGCTTCAATTTTCTGCGGGTCAACAGAAATCCCATCTTTGCTAACAACATGCCCCAAAAACATCACATGATCAAGCCAAAATTCACATTTAGACAGTTTAGCATACAGTTTCTGTTCTCTTAAGGTTTGCAGGGCAAGTCTCAGATGGTGTTCATGTTCTTCTACAGTCTTAGAATAGATCAATATGTCATCAATAAATACTACAATGAAATCATCAAGTTATGGTTTGAAAATTCTGTTCATAAGGTCCATAAATGCAGCTGGGGCATTCGTGACTCCGAATGGCATAACTAAAAATTCGTAATGGCCATACCTCGTTCTGAAAGCAGTTTTATCGATGTCCTCTGGTTTAACTTTCAGTTGATGATACCCCGATCTGAGATCAATTTTGGAAAACACTTGTGCACCCTGTAACTGATCAAACAGGTCATCAATACGCGGTAAAGGATATTTATTCTTTACAGTTACCTTGTTCAGTTCACGGTAATCAATGCACAGTCTCAATGAGCCATCTTTCTTCTTCACAAATAAAACAGGCGCACCCCACGGTGAAGTACTAGGCCTGATAAACTTCTTATCCAGCAGTTCCTGCAATTGTACCTTCAGTTCTTTCAGTTCGGTTGGAGCCATTCTGTAGGGAGCTTTAGATAACGGCTGTGTACCCGGTACTACATCAACAATAAACTCAATCTCCCTGTCAATCAAATCCCCTGGTAGATCATCTGGAAATACATCTGGGAATTCTCTAACTATAGGAATGCAATTCACATCAGTTTTAACATTATCAGTAGCAGATACAGTCAATATGGAACACAGATACCCTTTACATCCCTTTTTAATCAGTTTGACAGCCTTTACAGAAGAAATCAGATATGGAGGAGGTACTACTCCAACTCCACTAAATACAAATTCGGGTAAACCCGGCGGACGGAAAACAACTTGCTTGGTCACACAATCGATAGTAGCATGATATTTTTGTAACCAGTCCATCCCCAATATCACATCAAAATGATCTATATTCAACGGTAGCAAATCAATAAACAGATGCATGTCCCCAACAATAATCTCACAAGCAGGATACATATATGCACATGTCATGGATCCCCCAACAGGTGATGATACAGCTAGCAAATAATTCATGGGTTCTAAGGGTCTATTCAGTTCACGCGAAAAAGCATGCGACACATAAGAATGTGTAGACCCCGAATCAATCAATACATAAGCATTCTGAGCACAGATAGAGAGGATACCTGACACAACGGTCTCGGTGTTTTGCACGTCTCCCGGTACTAGGGCAAACACTCGGCCCTGCCTCATAGGCTCTTTCCCGGTAGCTTTGGGGTTCGGTTTTGGTGCTACATTTGATGCTGCTGCGCTTGGTGCAGCTTTACTACTGGCTTGCGGAGTAGAGGGACAATCTTTAATTCTGTGGCCCATCTTGCCACACCTGAAACAAGCTCCAGAAACCTGGTAGCAAACCCCTTTGTGCTTATTGCCACATGTGGAGCAGGGTGGAGTAAATCCACTCCCTTGGCTGGGGCTAGTAGTTGACCCCGTATTCTGTTTCTTGTTTGCTGGGTTGTGCTTGCCTTTCTTAAATTTAAAACTTTGCCTTTTTCCTTGCCATTCAGTGGTCGGTGTCTCAGATTGTTTCACTGCTGCAATATTTGTCTCGGCCATCAAGGCTCGGTCGAGAACACCCACAAAAGTTGGCATTTTCAGAACATTTATTCGATCCTGGATAGCAGCACTAAGGCCGCCTTCAAATCTTCTGGCTTTCTTATATTCGGTATCCACCATATGTGGTGCATACCTAGCAAACTCGGTAAATTGCTTCTCATACTCGGCAACAGATGTTTTGCCTTGCCTCAGTTGTTCAAATTCAGTCACCTTTCTATCCCTGATGCACTGGGGAAAATATTTTTCAAAGAAGGACTCCTTGAACTGAGCCCAAGTCACTACAGTGTTTGCATCACGGGTCAACATCCACCACCTTCTAGCTTCTTCCTGCAGTGTAAAGGTGGCTAACAGTACTTTGTGTGCTTCTGAGCACGGAAACACCTCAAATAACTTTTCTGTTTCAAGGACCCATGCTTCAGCCTTTAATGGTTCTAAGCCTCCCTGAAAGGACGGCGGTTTCATCTTGCTGAATTTCTGAGTCAGTGCAATAATATCCACCTCATTAACATTTTGTACATTCGGTGCATTCTGTTCCGGTTGAACCGGAGGAGGAGGAGGTGGCTGTTGGTTCTGTTGTTGGTCCAGTCTTTCAATTACTAATCCCATCATTTGTTCAAGTCTGGCCATTCTGGCCTCAGAGGATGATGATTCAGTTTCATTTGCATTATCCATTTCACTATAAAGCAGTTATGACAGTTATCATTATGAACAGTTGTATCATTAAACAGTTTAACAGTTTAACATATAATCAGTCAGCCAAAGCACACACTTTTCAAATTCATGCGATGCCCTACTCGCTTTTCTAGGACACCCTATAGCTCCTTTGGACACGTGTGTGCGGTATAACTCGTGGTTAAGTATCGCTCTGATACCACTTTGTCACGACCCAAACCCAGCCCTATGGGTTTAGCACCGTAACTGGCCAGTAATCCGAGATTACCAAAGGCCTGCCAATCAGCAATACAGTAAATACAGAGTTCAGGGCCTGGCGGAAGCCAAAACAGTAAAAACTAGTGTCCATAGAGCTGTGTTAATCTGTATGCCAAAAACATTTTTCATACATATATGCATTCACTACCAGTACAGTATACACAATTATTACAGACATTCAGTACGGGGATTCAATCCCTCGATAACAGTACATTCAAACAGTCTATACCAAAAGTACAATACAGTACAAAGCAGTGGGAGACTAGTGGGGACACAAAAACACCCCAAGCCATGGCATGGCGTCTCGGAACCTCACAGTGAGGCACAAAAGGCTGGCTGACAAAACTGGGGACCAATCCCACGCTCCTAGCTTCGGTCGGGCGGCTGAGCACCTACATATATATAAACAGTGAGCTAAAGCCCAGTGAATAACATAACGTATAAAGAGGTTATGAATGAATGTCCTTATAGTAATGAAATCAATTCATTATACAGTATTTCAATCTTTCAGTGTTTCAGTCAATTAGTATTTTAATCAATCAGTCATATGTGGTACATCCATTAGCCTATAAACAGTAGGTCCAAAAGGACCGGGCCTTTGCAGACCCAACAATAATGATGGCCAATCATTCAGCAAACAGTATGGTTCCACAAGGAAACCGACAGAGCTCTGTAACAGTCAATGACAGTAGATGCTAAGGATGCCACAATACAGTTCAGGAAATAGGACATACATTCATTCAATAAATAATATCAGTTCAATAAACAGTTCAGTAACAGTATTCAAAAGATAACCATTTTGAACATATCTTTACAAATCTGTTACTCACAGTGATTGGGCTATCAGTAGCTAGAGCGCGTCCCCGAGAGTCAACCCTAAACAGTCAATCAACAGAACACACACTAAGTTTTACAGTTGGAAAGGATGGTAATTGAATCCCTAAATTCCCTCGGTGTGATTCTATGTCTAAATCCTCATTAAGATGCTTTAAACTAGGCCTAAGAATGCCTAGGATGCGATGAGGATGCAAAAATACAGTTGGAAGGCACTTTTCAAAAGTTGCTGAAAACAGGAGTCTCGCTCGAGCGAGCCTTCCTTCGCTCGAGCGAGGTTGCAAAATCAAAGGCTTCGCTCGAGCGAACAATCCTTCGCTCGAGCGCTCTGATGAAACAGTAAAAATACTGGATGCTCAATTTTTACGCGCGATACCACGCTCGATGCTCGCTCGAGCGGAGCCCTGAATAAAGGTGCTCGCTCGAGCGAGGAATCCTTCGCTCGAGCGAGGAAGCAAAATCTGGAATTTCCAGATTTGTCTCCCAAGTTCGAACCAAGTATTCAACCATCCAAAACTCAACCTCTTGGCCCCAAATTCTGGAAAAACACTTCAAACTCAAAGTGTAACAAGTTTCAAAAGCTATTTTGCACATGCAAGGGCCAAGGGTTGGTCAATCAAAGTCATTTCAAACCCATTTTCAAGCATGTTTTCCAAACATGAAAAGTATGAACTTCAAACCAATTTTCAGCTTTAAATCTTGCTCTAGAGAGCTCATTTCTTCAAGAATGTGATGAAAACATGGGCCATAATATAAACATGGACATGCATGCACCACTCAAGCATGAATTTAACTCCAAATTCACTAACTCACACATGCATGCACTAATTCTAACTTAATTCACCATGGATGAACTAAAACCAAACTCAATTCAACGATTTGGCATGAAAGATGCAAGAGACAGCATAACTCAACAATTGAATGGTTGTAATTCTTACCTAAGTCCCAATTCAAGATGAACAAGCTCAAGTATGCAATACACACTTCAACCTTCAAGCAATTTCCAAGTAGTTCTAGCCAATTCAACCAAGAATGAATTCAATTCTCTCTCTCTCTCACTCTCTCCATGTTTGGTCGGCTAAGATTAAGGAAATAGGCTGATCAAATGCTTAGATTAAGTGTGTTAAGGCTCTAGTAAGAATAAACAAAAGTCCCACTCAATGGCAAAACCGTAAATAAGTTCAAATTCTCAATTAACTCATTTTATTGTAATTTAATCATTCCTAATCACGTTTTAGATGAATATACCATAAAATCAGAAATATTCTACTGATTCTAAAACATCAAACGGTTTCTAAATCGGCCGCCGATAAGGCCTTCATTTAGCAGTTTAAACATAAAATGCAAACAGATAGTCATACACTCAAACAGATGCAACACGCAATTCAATAGACAAACTTATTCAGTTTCAGTTTCAGTTTCATTCAGTTTGTTCAATAGTTCATCCAGTTCCCTTACCAGTCATTAGCAGTTCAGTTTAATGGTATTCAGTCTATAATTCAGTGGTTTAACAGTAATCAGTACGAGGGTTGTTACAATGGTCCACAGAGGTCAGTACGTATGATATCAAGAATATTAGAACTTCTTTTGACACATTTAGTGGACTTGTTGGTTTGCTTTTCCTTAATGCAATCCACACAAGTACCAAAATCAGTAAAATTTACTAATCTTTTTATCCTTTCCATTGAAATATGTCCCAATCTCCAATGCCATAACATAGAGTTCATATTGGTAATACTTCCTTTTATGCTAATTCCATCATGCAATGTTAAAAGACTATTTTCATATAAAAGATCCAAATCAAATTTATATAAACCATCAGTTAAAAAACCACTGCCAATAATGGCATTATTTTTCAATAAATTGAAACTCGAACTAACAAAATTAAATGTATATCCAAAAGGTACTAATTTTCAAATCAATTGTCACACCCCAAACTCGGGTATGACCGGCCATGGCACACAAGGACTTAGCCTAAGGCACACGTAAGCCTAAACATGAACCCAAAATCATATTGAACATACAATAGTCTAGTAATAAATAACCAAACTCAAACCAGTGACATACCACAAGTACAAACGGCAAAACCAATCGTAATTAATACTATCCAAATTTAAAGGACATAAACAGCCCACATCTCAAAATAATTCTAAATGAACCTTAATAAAAATAAAAATAAATATGCACAAACTTGACATAACAATCTAAAACAAAATAAACGAATGTCCTAGAAGTCCATGCAATTGAGTCCCTACTACACCATGAGTCCACTTTAAGTCCTTCTAACACCTGGAAATGATAAACAACTAAGTTAGCTGATAGCTCAGTGAGTAGCAACATGGATAGTAAATACAATTTTGAAAATAGGGTTCAATTCCAAAATAAGATATATATCATAGAAACTCAATTAGCATACACTTTTCATAAAGATAATCTGTTTCAACAAGAAGGTTCGACAATTTAACAGTTAAAATATTCATGTTTCTCAAGAACATGATAAATGACATTTTCCACTTAAAATAGATTACAACATGAACACCAATAATTTTTAGAATACCAAGAATAACAAGTAACATACCACACAATTCTCAAGGCAATAAGCCCGTTGGATCCAATATCGAACCAAGAGTCATCATCGGAGTGGCAACCTGGGCCTTTTCTTTAAGACGATCCAATTAAAGGTCACCTAGCCCAACCCAGGTCTTTTTCTTACAATCGTTGAGCACTAGAGTCATCACGACCTAACCCGGATCTGTTCTCCAGTGGCTAGAGTCACCACACGCAGCGGAATAATTTCCCTAGACTAAAATATACATATGGTCCCGATAATCAATACAATTCAGTTTCGCAAAACATGGCAGTTCACCATTATAACCATGAGACCATAACAAATAGTTTACAGTTTGCCAAGTGTACACATGTTTCAAAATAATTTAATTCCATTGATAATATAATAGATTTTCAAAACAGTTTAGTCCTGAAACAACAATTTAATTTTCCAACAGTTCAGGGTATGGGAACATTTATAAAAAAATATGTAGCATGCAACTACTCACCTGAAAACAGAATAATATAATCCTTAAATAGAATATAAAAGTCTAACTAGTGCCCTGAACTAAGTATGAAAATTACACGTTATTACTAATTTAAAAATACTAAAGAATAAGAACTAAGTAACCCCAAACTAAAGTGCATTAACACAGCTCAACCCAACTCACCGTTACTCTTAAATAATACCTAAGTTTATGTTTTTCAAGATCTCAAATTACTCAAGACATGGGTTCAAATTGAAACTTAATTAAAAGTAACTTTAAGATAAAACAGAATTTTAAACAAGTTTTCTCAATCTATTCGCTAATTTTGAAAATTATAAAACCCACTCCACGCTATTTGAAAAAAATTCCAAAACCCTCCAGATATCAACTAATATATCCTAAGTTTCAAACCCAAATGGTTTGACTTGATTTACTTCTCAAAATAATTATTTACAATTAATTATATCCAAACAGGTTGTTTTCTACAGCACTTTAAGGAAATTAATGATTCTCTTAGTATACATGAGCAATCAATGCAAGGCCAAAAATGTAAGAAACTAGACTCGTAACCGGTTCTAATGACGCTGATTTGATAATTTTTGAATTTATACCCAAAGAGAACGACACTTTTGAATTTACTGTTTTATACCAGTTTTCTAGACAGATTTGAACGCACCAGTTAATATAGATTTTGACTCCCAAAAATTATAAGAAAATTCTGATATGCAATTCAATATGTAATTAATCTACTGTAAAACTTTCAGTTCAAAATTCATCCATTTGATATGATTTCTTGATTTTTAAAGTTTGTGATTCTGTATAAAATTCTTATCTAACGACTTTAGCTCCTTAATTCGCTTTAAAATTTTGCATAACAATAATATACACCGAATACAATCCTAATCAGCCAATCCATTCTTTTTTCTTCCAACAACTCACAACACCCACATGCACCATAACTATGTATACAAACATACTATAATAGAGCAAGAATAGATTTATTGTTACCTTAGAATTGTTGAGCCACAAAGGTGCTTTCTCTCCCTCTCTCTTTTCTATCTCTTGCTCTCTCTTCCTCTCATACGTTGCTACTAGCTGCTGCTGCTATAGTGTTGTTAGGAACCCTAGGGTTGTTTTATATATATATATAAACAAAACTCTAAATAACTATTTTTGTTTTATATTATTTTTTTGCTCTCACCATTAATTTAAATAAATATAACTATTATTAAATCAAAATAAACTTGCTAACTTGCCCCCTATATTTTTTTATAATAAATCTTGCCTCTAAATTAAAGACTTACACCATAAATTTATTTTAAGTTTAAAATTAAATAAAAGACCCTCCAACAATATTAAATTTGTACTTTAAGATTCACAATCAAAATATTTGAGATTGTAAAATGATTATTACTTAATTATTTATTTGATTTGTATATTCGGGTTCCCACATCGATAAAATGTGTTTTCAAGATCCAAAATAAAGCCATAATTTAAAATTAGTCTAAAAGTCCCCATAACCTCCACATGTGAATGCATCTCATTTCTCGAATAGATGCCTTGTTCACTTGTTGTCAGTTTCCTTAGGCTGAGAAAGCCCTACCAGAATCAATCCACCATGTATTATCAAGAACTTTAACAAAGTTATATTCATAACACACAAGAGAGAACATATTACCCTTTTTCTCAAGCCATTTCTTGCACTTAGGACAATCCTTCTTCATGTGTCCTTTTTTCTTGCAAAAGAAGCATTCACCTTTATTGCCATAACATTTCATTTGCACTTTCTTGTTATTCTGTTGTGGAACAATTTTGTCCTTTTGGCCTTTTCCTTTTCCATGAAATGCAAGATTGGCAATCTCTAGTTTTTTATGCTTAAATTTGTCTTCCTCTTGAACACACATGGCCAAAAGTTCATTTACTTACCATTTCTCCTTTTGTGTGTTATAGGAAATTTTGAAGCACTATAATAGAAAGGAAAAGAGTTAAGGATAAAATGTACTAAGAATGACTCAGAAATATCTATCTCCAATGTCTTAAGTTGAGTTGCAATGTCCCGCATTTTCATAATGTGTTCACACACACCTTTAGAACCATTAAGTTTCATGCCTGAGAGCTTCTTCATTAGGGTGTTGGCTAATGCCTTATCATATGTCACAAATTGCTCTTTAATAGCCTTCATGAAGACCTTTACCTTGTCATAGTCAGGGATTGAACCCCTAATGCCCTTACTGATATGGGACTTAATTAGTATCAAACTTAAGTGATTAGATTGCTCCCACCACTCATAAGAAGCCCTCTCAATTAGCGGACTTGATTTCGTGGAAACAAGCGGTTCATCCACACAAAGTGCCAAATCAACGACCATGCACCCCAAAGTCAAAAGAATCTTATCTTTCTAGTCAGAAAAATTTTTAGCACTCAAAAATGGAATATGAGATGATTTAAAACTCAATAATGTAGTAGGAATAATTGCAACAACCAAGAACAAATCATGCTATGAAATAATAAAGTAAATTCTTATATCCCTGTGGGTAAATATTGCAACATGCATTGAATCTACTTAACTATATCAATAAGACTAGTAAATATCTCTCACCAAAATAAAAAAATTCCATTATCTATGGACATAGGAAATTTCTATTTCGATATTTAACTATCTTATTCTAGATAAATTAATAAAACAATTACATCCTTGTGGGTAAAAAATAATTAATTTTACTAATTTAAATGCAAGTGATACGATGCCATCTAATGTAATTATTTTCTTAATTTATACACATTACAATAATTTAAGATGTTGTGATTATTCTCAAATTACTGTAGTGCTGAACCATCTTATAAATTAGACATCAAAAAACCTTTAATAAAACAAAACACAAATCCATAATGGTCCCAAGATATTATACTTAATTTCTGTAAATAGGTCCTTTTGCACCACAAAAAACTTTGAAACAAATTGTTCACAAAACAAAGTTATCAAACATTATGTAAATTTATAGATAATAAAATATGTGTTTTCTATATATCTATACAGAAAATAATATTCTAGTTATGTCACTGTGATGGATTCAAAAGGTAAATCATAAAAGAATTAAATAATGCATGATTTAATTCATTATAATATTATGAAAATATGTGCATATACAGTAATAGCATAAACCTACATAGCTATCAATAGTTAAAAGACTTATAAAATATTTCAAATCGTTCATCTGAAAACTGTAAATAAATTAAATTTTAAAATAATTTCTTTTAAATCCAATTCTAATTTCATATACAGTTTGTTAAAGGATAACAATTATTTAATTACAAAGCATGATGTGACTGACAGAATATTTATATACACATTGTGAATATGTCAACAAATTATATATATCATTAACAGATAGAAGACATAATCAAACTAGTAATTTTTCGATAGACAAATAATTTTGTTTGTAATATAAAATATTTAAATAAAACAAGTTATGATTTCAAGGCATCTCAAAGAGACAACACGTCAACAAAATCCAAATTTAATAGTATAATTTTAATCAGATGCAAACAGACAAGTTCATGCTGACTATTTACGTAAACCTATTATATATTTAATGTTACATTTTCTAATATATAATAAATATGTATACTGAACAATATGGATTTAGAAGTAAGCTCTGATACCAGAATGTAAAAAAAAATTATACACATATATAATATTATCATAGTATAGATATACAACGTAATAAAATTACACTAACCTCCACCAACTATTGTTGATCAAATTGTGTGATGTGTGTATATCTTTTGAATCTCTCAATATTATATTACTTACTCACACTTTAGGAATAAGTGTCGTCTAACCTATGCAGAACTTGAATGCCTCGTTGGTGGAAAACCACAGGCCTATTTATAGCTGCTAAGTAAGGGACCTTTATCAGATAGATACTTTATTAGAGAAACCTTATTAATTTTCTTCCATCAAGAAAACTTATCAATTAGTGGAAATTGATAGGCCTTAGCCAAACCACCATTAGACTTCTTAGTGTTTAGGTGACCTTAATAATTATCACCCATAACCTTAAATAATTAATAAAATAAAAGATAAATACACGTGAAAGGATAAATATACAAATAATACATAATATATATTTTATATAATTAATGTGTACGTGGGCCACATTAAGTCTCTTATTAGGAGACTTCGCTTACACACTAGGCATTCAAGTAAGTCACAACACAACCCTTTCTTTTATTTTCCTCTTTCAAATACATATTCTTAGAGGTTCCAAACATTATTTTCAGATGTGTTTTAATGGTGTTCTTGTGTTAAAAATGAAAAGAGTTGAGCCTTGTTCCACCCTTGTGTTTTCTCTCAAAAAGTGCAAAACTATTCTTTTCTACACCTATCTCACATAATTTCAAAAAGCACACCTTCAATCCAAAATTTTGAGTTTAACACATATTATTTAGCAAGTTTTCATCACAATATAACTGAAAAATTATTCATGGTTACCCTTTTTTCTTATTTTTTTCTCTTATTTTAAGTTTTGTGCTCAAAGAATTGGTATTTACAGTGTACTTGCAAAAATTCTACAAAAAGGCAAGAAAATTTTCTTAACCTTATTTTTATGTCAAAACCTTTATCTAAGTGTTAGATTTCATGGGAAAAAGTTTTATCAGAAAAGAATAAGCGGTTTGAGAGAAAACTCAATTTTCGTATCAGTTAACAAATCTGGACAACGCTGCAGTATTTCTTAAATAACTAAAAATCTAGGAAATCTATGCCACTTCTAAAAAATGTTCTAAAAACTAAATAAAACTCTATACAAATAACAGGAAGGCCAAGTTGAAAAAAAAAAATCTTAAAATGTCTTTTTAATTGCAATCTTTAAAGTGTACCAAATCTAGAAATTTACTTTTGTTGATGAATTTATGTTCTTAACTTCATGGATGTGCTTATTATCACTTGATTCATGCTTTGGTATGATATCTACATTTTTGTGTCTATATTTCTTTACCATGATACTGTAAACACCCCATTTTTAACGGCCCATACGACTTGGATGTCATTGCTTGCACATCTGATGATGAGTCTATATGCTTGTCAAGTGCTCGAAGTCCTTAGTGAAATGCCACAGTTTTGAACCTTTCAAACCTTGCACCCCTGTTGCCCTATTTTGGACCCAAAACCTTAGCTCTTCAAGCCTACAACCCTTGGTGGCCTGCCGGCAATCACTCTTGGTTGCCGGCCACTGATGTGGTTTCCTTTCTCTCTACAATTCTCTCTCTCTAGAAAATTCCTTAGTCTTTGCCTATACACTCTTAACCAAACCTCTCTATCTTCAAGTTGAGGTGTCTTTGAGCCTTGTTTGAGCTCTTGAGGGTGTGTGTGCTTTGTTTTATTGCTTGGAATTGAATATTCTCTTCAAGAGATATAAGGCTTTGCGACTTTATTTGCTTCAACTACTATTTTTCTTCCTATTTTCCAGCTGTTTTTGGTTGTAAAAACTCTGTATTTTTTGGCTGAAGCTTGGGTTTTAAGGCCATTAAAGGTTAAGGGGTGATTCACCCTTCTTTGCACCTTATTTTGAAGGCCTTTTTCCTTGTGTTTCCCATCCTTTTACTATTTGTTTTTCAGCTTTTAAACACTATTTTACAGAGTTATTTTAGTGGCTAAAATCATGTTTTGAAGTCCAAATTTGGAGGGGTTGGCCTCACCTCCTTATGTCTTGCTTACTTGCCTAGCTTGTGCTATGTTTTAGCTTATTAATCTAGCTTTTTTGTCTCAATTCCAGTACGTTTTAGGACTATTTTAGCATTATTTTTAGTTGATCATTGCATTTGAGCTTTGTTTTGCATACTTATAGTGTAATTGTCCTCACAAGTTTGGTGTTTTAGGCCTTAGACACCATCTTATTTGAGTTGATTGTATTTATTTATGGCTTTCCATACTTATAATCACTCTTAATCACCTCTGCAACCTTCATCCTTTCTTCGATTTTTCTTTCCTTTGAAAGTGGTTTCAAACAACTTGTTTGTTTAAGCATGAGATTGAGATGTCATGCTTAATGGTTTAATCCCTTTGGAGTTCATTACCAACGGTATGATGTCTTTTTCATATCCAAGACAACACTTGGTTTGAGTCTTCTTTCCATTAGAGGACTTAATCTCACCTTTGGACTCAATTTATTAAAGAATGGATGGTAATCTAAAATGAAGTAATAAAATTGAGGCTAAAATGGTGCAAGATAATAATTGGTTTTGTGTTCAATCGGACGTTAATTGAACACATGGAAGCTTGAGGCATTTCATACTCATTGGTGATGAAATGATTCAAGTTTCCAAGGTCACCACTTCTCTTAATCAAATTCATGAAAGGGTTGACGTTAGAGTCATGTTTTTTTTGCATTTATTGAAATTGCACACTTTAGTTCATAAGCCATCATGCAATGGAATTGCTTGAGTTGATGGTTTGTGGATCAAGTTTTGTCTCTCCTTTGATCTGTTCATGATAAGGAGGGGTGAATTGTGCAAACAAACCCTTGAGAACACCATGTGCATGCTCTGTTTGTTCTCTATTGCAGCAAGATGAATTGTGTAGCAGTGGTTGGCAGGCCACTTTCTATGCCCGATTGGCCATCATTGGTGGCTAGCAAGCTATCACTCCTGGCCAGCCGGCCACTAATGCAAAATCCAGTAGTGTATTTTTTTAGCAGAACAGGGTTATTCTGGAAGTGGACAAATGTGTAACTATTTTACTGTGCAACAGAGACCTTCTGCAAGCAAAACAATGGCATTTCGGGTGGAAATCGAGCACGTGCATGAGCATTCCTCGCATACCGAGCATGTTTAAGTTTAAATATTTAACTTAGATATTTGTTGTAATTAATTAGTTGTAGCTAGTTAATTTTGTAAAGTGTTGTAATTAATTAGTTAGTTAACTAGTTGTTTGATTTCATCTTGTAATTATTTTAATTAGCTAGAATAGTTAATTAATTTGATGTAATAATTAGTTAAGTAGTTTAGCTAATTATTCATTTCAGGTTTGTAATAATTTGCTTAATTAGCTTAGTTTTAATTAGTTAGCTAGTTAGTTTATTTGAACTCTCCTTCGTGAGAGCGCAATGTAATAATGTGTATGTCTTCCAACCCCAAGTCTTTCTCCCTTTTATTTAACTGCTTACGGTGGTTAAATTAAAGCATTATATTTTGTTTAGCGTAATCCATGTTTGCATCCACTTGTATTGTATGCACCGAGGCTCGGTTCATCATTCTAATTTGCATTGTTAGTTTAAATATTTCTTTGAATATGTGCTCAGCCGTATGTTATCAAATTGGTTCATTCAACATATTAGTAGCCGAGCCTAGCAATTGCATACCGCATGCGTTACATTAGTCATATCGCATAGTTAGGAATCATGCATCTTTCTATCTTTTTCATCTTTTTTGGCTTGGAGTACTAGGTGAGCATTTACTCGCTTTAGCATAATTGCATGAGTGTTGATGTTGCCATGTCTAGCGTGGTTGCCATGAAGCTAAGTGCTTAAGTGCCATAGTTGCTTGAATGCCTGTGGATGAAGGCTAATTGCTTGAATTAGAATAATTTGAGTAATGTTCATATGCAATCACTTTTTCAAGTGGTATATATTCGAAACAATTTTCAAAATAAATATGAATCAAGTGCTCTAATTCTTGCAAAGTTAGTCTATACTTGTGTGTGTGCTCATCACATAGTAATGCTAGCCAAATAAACCAGAACAAGAGCATATATTGTAGATAAGATTCATATCGTGATTAGTAGAGGTCGATCTTTGATTGGGCGAGTGGCGGTGCTCAATTCATAACATTCCCTCTCGTACCTAAGTTCCCGAGCCGAGATCATCTTAGTCATGACGGACACGTGGCCTTTGGCACAAGTCATGGGTTTCCTAAATTTTCCCAAACAAAATATTCAGGTGGCGACTCTGTATTTGGCAAAGCAATCTATTTTTGGCAATTTGATTCAAAATCGATTTTCAAAAGATTTACCGGATTGGGACTCTTTGGTGATTATCTATTTCACATTGCACTTGTGGAATCAGATTCAGAACTGTGGGAGTCCGATATTGTAGCGCTTATTCGACTTCTGAAAGGGGGGGCGAAAAAGTCGAGCTACAATGTCTGGCGACTCTGTTGGGAAAATTAGAGAGAACATGACTTGAAATTCATGATTTGAAATTTTATCTACATTTATATGTTTCTTTGCATTACATTTGCATTAGTGCGTTTAAGTCACTGTGTTTATCATCTGCTATTCCTGGACGGTTAGGCTTGCCTGAAAAGCTTGCTAAAAGGTTGATCGGTCACAGGCTCTGCCATGATGGGAACACAACCCTTGGATTTGGACTACTGTTGTACTGTTTGATCCACTTTTCATTTCTCGGTGTTAGGTAGAGAGGTATATATTAGGCAGTCTTGCTGAGGTACCCTTCTGATCATTTGGCCTAGTTGCATGTCGAAAAGCTATAGAGACTATTCCAAACTAGGACAGGATGCTTACCCAAATACAGGATTGCGTGAAACTGCTTTGTTTGAATAGTGAACCCTAGTTCCTGACAAAACTAGGACAGGGTAACTTTACCCCCTCATAGAGGTGTTTTGGCTCTCACTTAACCGGTATGTACTTTACAATGAAACTGTATAGGAATATGCGTATCAGTTGCAAGTTAGGTATCCGCTTTGGGGGCAGAATTCAGTATTGAGTGCAGTTCTATAGCTTTGATTGCATCTGTGTGTTAACATCTGAGCTAAGGTGCTGTGCGGTTTCTGATTACTGCTTTCTTTTTACTTTATTTCTTTTTGCTAGGTAGTATAACACCATAGCTTCGGAAAGTTCGAATATTCCCCAAGTGCTCTGGACCTGTGTCAAAAGGCTTTGCAAAGCCGGAGATCTTGTTAGGGGACATCCCATGTTTACTTCACTCCCACCGGTTACTAGACGAAGGAGAGTCAGGCAGAGTTCACCAGTACAATTTCTACAGCAGTCATCCCTCAATTCACCTGCATCTAGTCAGGCTCAGGGATAGTCTTCTACATCTAGTCCAATACGAGATCACTCGCCAGTCCCGATGGCGCAATATCCCCCAGTCAGCATGGAGGAATTAATCCACCACCTTCAGCAAACAGTTGAAACCCTACAGCAAGACGCTGCTTGTCAAGCTGAGGTCACAGCTCGTCAAGCTGAGGTAATAAATCGGCTGCAACAATAACAACCACAGCCCATAGCGGCTTCTGCATATCATGCACCTCCTACGGGTATCCCGGCACCTGGAGTCACTGCCCATACTGCTAACGCCCATATTGAGAATCAGGGCAATCTGGTAGAGCCAATCCCACCACAAGCTTCCGAAGCACCTGTGTATCAAATTGAGGCTCTATTTGAGTTTGCGGTTGACCCAACTATGCTTAAGGTTAACAAGCTGGAGAAGCTATTCAAATGAGCACAAGGTGTTAATTCTATCCCTGACATAGAAGATGGGTATACCGACTCTGTAGTGACATTGCCAAATTGGTTCAAAATGCCATACATCGATACATTTGATGGCTCTGGAGACCCTATGGTTCATCTACGGCTGTTTTTAGACATTCTGCGGCCAATGGGCCTGACCAGATTGTAGAAACTCTCACTCTTTGGCCGTACCATGTTTGGAATAGCCGCCATACGGTATGCGAAGCTGGAGGATTCTGTGATGCAGAGTTGGAAAGAAATGGCCGAGCCAGGAGCCGAGGTCACAACTCATAATCTTGAGGCAACGCGCCAGGAGCTGAAGAAGGGCTTCTCAGAATTCGTGATGAGGTGGAGGGCTAAGGCTTCAATGATGACCACACAGCCTTCTGAGAAAGACCAGATAAGGATGATAGTCCACAATCTACATAGGAAGTTGTTGCAGAAAATGATCGTCCTACCTCTATTCACGTTCACTAAGCTCCATGAGATGGGGGTTCAGATTGAAAACGCCATGAAACAAGGGCTAATTACTTATGAGAAAGAGCAGGCCAAGAGGCCTTTTGTACACAGTTCCAATGCAATCACCGGTGGTAGCATAGCTGCATGACCATCGGATGTAAGTGTTGTCACCACCACAACCAAAACTGCCAATCTTTTTGCCAATACAGCACCACAAACTTCAAACAACCCTGCCCAATCCTAGAGGACCTTTACCCAACTCTACATGACCTTATCTCAAGCCATAAAGGTATTGGTCAAAAAGGGGCATCTCCAACCATTAGAGCCTCGCCCACTACCTGATCCTCTTCTATCTAAACATAACCCGACGAAGTACTGTGCGTTTCACCAATAACATGGTCATGCTATCGACCAATGCTTCAAACTACATCATGAGATTCAAGATCTCATTGACAATAAGGTGATTGCACCACCCCAGAAACCAAATATGACTACAAACCCTCTCCTGGCCCACAACCAAGTTCCCTCATCTCAAAATCTAAACCTAATCCATACACTGGCCATCCCCTATGACCCCAGCGTATATATTACCCTTTCCCACCTACCCAAACCGACGATGTTCATTCCTGAAAGCATAAAGTTGTGCATAATGCACACGTCCGCACTTCAACCTCAGCTTGTGGTGGTGACAACTATAGTAGGAGGGAGGCTAGCCTTAGAGGAGAGTACGAGTCCGTTGCCTCAGAGCTCTAAGGACTTGTCTGAGGGGGTGTATGATCCAAGCTACTACATTGTGCTAATTAATCAAGCCAAGCTAGAAGTGGTATTATCAACTATAGTGGAGGTCAATGTTGTTAGGGAAAATGGCTTGAGCCAAGGTTTGAATGATTTGGCAAAACTTAAGGAGGAATTAGACAACCTACAGTTCTTCGACGAACAAGATCAAGGGGATGTGCTAATTGACTAGTTCAATTTGAATGGATCAACGAACAACTCTAGGTGGTTGAGTGATAAACCGAATAGGGAGGAAGGAACTGAAACAAAATCGGAGGAAAAGAAAGCAAGAATTGCTGCAGTGGCTAGAATGGCCGATGAAAAGGAAAAACTGCCAGAAAACACTGGCGTGGAAAATTCAACTCAGGAACTGGGCATTGTGAGTACTATGGACACATAACAGGAAGTTGTGCTGAAGCAGTTTGCACAAGAGAGGGTTGAAGACGACCAGGAAGCTGTAATGGCCCAACACCATGTTGGCGATGCTTGTGAGGTGAAAATGATACAAACGGAATCGGACAACTATTTGTCGGCTGCTGGAGGTGTATGGTGGAAGGATGATGATCTACATCTGGCTCACACCAATGAAGATTGGGGTGAGTGTCTTCCAGACAACAGCTGGCATGCAGAAGAGATAGATCACATAACAAGAAGTGGGCAGTATTTCAAGCCACCGCACTTAGATCAAGCTAAGGCATCTGGGAAAGACAAAGAGGTTGAGAAATAGAAAGAGAAGCAGCTGGAAGAAGAGGCAGTGTTGAAGCAGTTGGAAGAAGAGGCAAGCTGACATCTCAATTTGGGGTCTTCTCATGGCCTCCCGGGAACATCGACAGGTTGTACTGTCGACAATGGACAAAGCTAAATTGTCCATTGACACTACCTCTGAACAGCTTGTGGGATTGGTCTTCCCAGGTGGCGTCAGGCCAACCTTAACCTTTTTTGATAAAGAACTGCCGTCGGAAGGCTCAGCTGACAACAAATCCCTATACATATCTGTCGAGTGCAAGGAAAAATGGGTACCGGTGGTGTTGATAGAGACCGATTTGGCTATCACTTCCCGCACAGCTTATGCCATCGGCCTTAGATCGGCAGACTTTGTGCCCACAGCCCAAGTGATTCGAGCATCTGATAATACAAGCAGGGAGGTCATGTCCTAGATGTGCCGACCACCTTTAACTTGTTGCTAGGCAGACCCTCTAGTGAAAGTTGTCTCCTCCACCCTTCACCAAATGTTGAAATACCCTCACGAGAAAGGAGTGGTGATTGTTTTCGGAATTCATCCATCCATCCCCCGCCAGAAATAACTACACCAGTATTGGAGATCGTTCATAGCGATGAGGATGTATTCCTCTCAGGGTTCACTTTGGCTAAGGCCCATGTAGTGCAAACAATTTTGGCTGCTGATGCGGGCATGTATGTCAGCGCCCAATCTATCTATGTCATGAACCAACTGCAGCATGTGCTAGGAATGGGACTTGGAATAAGTGGCCAGAAAGGTGTCACAGTATTGACCGATGTGCCGCACAATCCACATGTCTTTGGTCTAGGGTATGTACCCATCAAAGAGGACTGGATCAGGAAAAAGGAAGAGATAGTTGGCTGAGCCAGAGCTAAGCAGGCTGGGAAACACTATAAGCTTATTCACAGGCCAATCTAGGGAACGCTGAATGGCCACTTTGTTCATAAGGGAGAAGATTATCCCTTTTGCGGCTTTCCCGAGCCCTGGATGAATTCCATAAGGCAGCGTGTCCCCGGATTCGAAATTTTCTTCGACCTGCATTTGCAAGATAGTGATGTCGAGAAAAAGGCTAGACCAAGTACTAAAGCTGAACAGAGCATGGAAAATAACTCAGATAATTACGAACTTAGAGTAGGGCCAGCACTGGTATGTCTCCTTACAGATCCCACAGTTGACTGAGAGAACTTGGGGAATAACCTTACCATTTCCATGATCGAGGAACAACCAGGTGTGAACCCATCCAGCAGCATTTTGGATGTATCAGAAGCGCCATCTCTTATCTGGCAGTTGAAGAAGGGCTACCTGTCTAGTTCAGAGTCAGGTGATGAGCTAGGATCTGATTGCACAAAGTTTGTGGACTCGGAATCAGATTCCAGTTCTTCTAAGTCTGAGTCTGGTATTCCTGGGGGTGATAACACGAATGCCAAGGTCTTGCAAGGTTCTCTTTTTCTTTTGCTTTTGAATTTGTTATAACCGAAGAGCTGGATCTTATGAATGAGATCGTTGCCGATTTTGATTATTTTTCTGTGCCACTTATTTATTACATTGACCACGATTTTCAGAATTTTAATGAAAACGGAGAGGAAGAAATTCCTCTGGTTTTGAAAAACTTGATTAATCGAGAAGAGGAAAGGTTTGCAAAACCTGGTGCTAATGAAATCATTACTATTAATGTGGGTACTGAGAAGGATTCGCGTCTGATCCAAATCGGGTCCACGTTGTCTTTGGAGGAGCGCAAGCGCTTAGTCGCTTTATTAAAAGATTTCAAAGATGTTTTCACGTAGTCCTACGAAGACATACCTAGAATCGATCCTGAGATTATACAGTATCGGATCCCTCTTGACCCCAAGACCTGACCCGTCAGAAGTTACGAAGAATCTGTCCGGATTGGGCATTGAAAACCAACGAAAAGGTCACCAAGCAGATCGAGGTAGGTTTCTTATTAGTATCTGAATATCTAACTTGGTTGGCCAACATCGTTCTAGTGCCAAAAAAAGATAGTAGAATCCGGGTGTGTGTGGACTTCAGGGATTTGAATAGAGCCAGTCTGAAGGACGACTTCCCTCTGCCACATATCGATGAGTTAGTGGACTTCACTGTGGGTCATGCATTGCTATCCTTCATGGACGGGTTTTCCGAGTTTAACCAGATTCTAATGGTGCCCGAGGAGAGAGAGAAAACTGCATTTACTACACCTTGGGGTACCTACTGCTATCAGGTTATGCCGTTTGAGCTAAAGAATGCCGGGGCTACCTATCAAAGGGCTGCGACCACCATTCTGCATGATATGATCCACAAAGAAGTCGAGGTGTACGTGGATGACATGATTATCAAGTCCAAAGAAAAAGAGGGCCACTATACCGCCTTGGAGAAATTCTTTCAACGGATCAGAGAATACAAGTTAAGGTTGAATCCGCAGAAATGTACTTTCAGCGTAACAGCAGGAAAAATACTGGGCTTTTTTATCACACAGAGGGGCATCGAAGTAGATCCTTCCAAAATCAAGACCATCCTAGAAATGCTACCACCAAGGATTGAAAAAGAGATGTGAGGCTTTCTAGGCAAAGTGCAATTTAAAAGACAGTTTGTTTCCAAATTAACCTTGACTTGTGAACCACTTTTTGGTCTCCTGAAGAAAGGGAAGAAATTCCGATGGGATGATCGATGCCAATTCGCCTTTGAGCAGATTAAGCTGTACCTTTAGAATCCGCCTGTGTTGTCGCCTCCAGAGCTGGGGAAACCTTTGATTATGTACTTGTTAGTGACAGACATCACTGTGGATACATGTTTGCTCAGGAATCTAAAGACAGGGTGGACAAAGCCATCTACTACTTGAGCAAGAAAATGCTGGATTACGAGACCCGCTACACTCCGTTAGAGAAAACTTGCCTAGCCTTGGTATGGGCCACCAGGAAGTTGAGGCACTACTTGTTAGCTCACTCTGTAATTTTGGTTTTGAGATTAAATCCCATCAAATATCTCTTTGAGAAACCAACGCTTACGAGTAGGCTAGCCCATTGGTTGCTTCTTCTCTTCGAATTTGATCTCAAGTATGCCACCTGCAAGTCAGTCAAGGAAAGAGTTGTAGCGCAGTTCCTAGCAGACCATCTGGTAGAAGGGAATGAAGCGGTGGAAACCTATTCCCAGATAAAGCTATTTTGCAAATTGAGGAGAAGACTTGGACAATGTACTTTGATGGAGCGTCCAATCAATACGGTTATGGGATTGGTATGTTGTTGATAGCACCCGACGACTCCTATATACGTTTAGCCTTCAAACTCTGGTTCAAGGAGTCCAATAACGAAGCAGAATATGAAGCGTGTATCGCTGGTTTAGAAGTCGTCCTAGAACTAGAGGTAAAAAGATTGGATGTTATCGGGGACTCAAACTTAGTTGTTTCTCAAGTAAATGGAGACTGAAAAACCAAAGAAGAAAAGATAAAGGTTTATCACCAGACCCTGGATGTTCTGATTCCTAGGTTTGAAAAGCTGACTTTCACGAATTGACTGAAAGAGAACAACAGGTTCGCTGATGCTCTAGCAACTCTATCTTCTGTGGTAGACATCCCACTTGAAGTCTGGACGCGTCCAATTATCATTGAGCAGAGATATACGCCAGCCTATAAAACTATCGCCGCAATAGATGAAGTGCAAGACAAAAACCCTTGGTACTATGATATTTGGAACTTCTTGGAAAAGAAGATTTATCCACCAGGGGCAAATGCCACGGACAAAAGGGGAATACGGCGAATGGCCGTCCAATTTATCATCTGCAGAGGTAAACTATACAAAAGAGGTCATCTGGGAATGCACAAGTTGTGTGTCGAAGAAGAGAAATCAAAGCGCCCGATGGAGGCCATCCATAGAGAAGAGTGCAGAGCACACATGAACGGAGTGATGTTAGCCTGGAAGATTCTCAAGCAAGGTTACTACTGGTCCACTATGAAGGAAGATTGTATTGGCTTTGTTTGGCGATGCCACAAAAGCCAAATTCATGCTAATCGCATGAATATCCCGCCGTCAAAACTGTACAACATGACTTTGCCATGGCTTTTCTCAGTCTGGGGAATCGATGTTATCGGCGCAGTCACACCAAAGGGGTCGAATGGGCATGAATACATTTTGGTGGCAATTGATTACTTGACAAAGTGGGTGGAAGCTCAGTCTTATGCAGTATTGAAAGCATCGCATGTGGCCACGTTTATCAGAAACAATATCATTTGCAGGTACGGAGTCCCAAACGAGATCATATCAGATAATGGCTCCTACTTCAAGAAAGAGGTGATAGACTTGTTAGAGAAATACAATGTGGCTTTTCATAAGTCATCTACATACAGGCCGCAAACCAATGGAGCTGTTGCAGCTGCCAACAAGAACATCAAGAATATCCTGTAGAAGATGGTTGAGACCTACATGGACTGGCCAGATAAATTGCCATTTGCACTCTAGGGCTATAAAGCTTCAATCTGGACGTCTACAAGAGCAACTCATTTTTCTCTTGTCTACGGGATAGAGGTTGTTTTGCCAATTGAAATAGAAGTCCCGACGTTGCGAGTTATGGTTGAGTATCAGATAGCAGAGATGGCCTGCCAACAGAGCAGATTTAAGGAGCTAATGTTGTTTGATGAGAGAAGGCTGAAAGCATTGTATTATGTTCAGGGCTACTAGCATAGAATTACCAGAGCTTTTAATAAGAAAGTTAAGTCCCGGAATCTCAAAGAGGGGGATATGGTGCTGAATGACAACCGACCTCCCATTCATGACCCTAGGGGCAAGTTCAGATCCAATTGGACTGGTCTTTACATCATTAAAACTATCTGGTCGGGTGGAGCTATCATTCTCATGGACTTAGATGGCCTGGAATTTTCATAACCGATCAACATGGACAAGTTAAAGAAATATTATCCCTGAGAGGCTCACTAGGCCGAAAACCCAGAAGGGAGACCTAGGCAAAAGTTAGAGCATGAAAAATTAGAAATAAAGAAAAACTAAGCTGGCAAAGGTTGAAAACCCTAAAAGACAACTTTGGAAAAAGTTAGAGCGCAAAAAGAGAGAGTTAATACTCGAGTGAACCTGAACCGAACTACGTAAGGCCTGATTCCCATCTTCGAGATATGTAGGAAACTTCATCCTGAAGTTCGGCCATAATCACCTCCAACTCAATTGTCCTGTCCATGTGTTTGATCAGGTTATCTTTGTCCATCACCTAAGAGTTCGATTGTGATCTTTACTCTGAGAGAAGAGCTGGTCACAATGCAAAGCAATGGTGTTTAAACAAGGGGCAGTTTGTGCTCTTTCGATTCAGGATTGTACATTTTGAGGATTAATTCTGTGCTTGTCAAGTGATGATCCTTTTTGAAAATGGTTTTGGAAAGTTTTGATAAAAGTTGATTTTGTTCAAATTTTACCTTTTATAACTTGGACCATTTTTGGACTAAAAGGAAAATTTTCAGTACTCACAACTTTAATTTCATTGATTTCAACGTAAAAGTTCTCCAACTCTCTGATACAAATCAAAGTTCCTTTTATTACATCGAAAAAAAAAAAACTTGAAAAGAAAGGTCAAAGCAATAAACTAAGGCATAGATGAGTCAGGTGCTCATGCGTCCTCTACTTATGCTTGTGAAAGCTTCTGAAGCCAAAGTAGGCCCAGTTTGTGCCTCATTCTCGAGCCAAGCCAAACACTTGCCAGAAAGGGCATAACTGAAACTAGGGGCAGGGGCCAGAAACTCTCTCATCCTCCAAGCAATGAGATACCTAGCTAAGTGTGAACCACGGATGGGGAATGAAACCGGGTACTCTACCCCCTCCTCTAGGCAGGTCTGATCATGCCCAAATTGACGTTTGAATCAAAAAGGAAAATAGAACACATAGTGTGTGAGTCCAATCAACTGTATGTGACACTACCAAGCTATGTTCTAACTCATCTCAGTCAGATTAAGCCAAGGGCGATGCCAAGCTATGTCAATAGCACCTGTTGCACATCCAGTCGCACCACCATCTAACATTCGGGAAATCCACTAGTCAATGGCGGAAGAAATAGCCTCGAGATGAATACTCAGGGCAAGCATCCACTACCTTCAACTTATCCATAAGCCACACCTGGGGAGGAATGAAAGAAAATATAGATTAAGAATAGAGAGATGTATGTTGAGAGAAAAATAAGAAAAGGGCGTTGAGAGGAAAATAGAGCATGAGTGCTGAATGATGTGAGAAACACATATGAGAAAGGGTAGGAAACAATACCTAAAGAAGTAGTGGACTCCCCGCGAATTTGGTAGTCTCTTGCCGATGGAAGGTGTCTAAACCCATCAAGGTCTCGGCCAATGCCAAACCAACACAACTCTTGCCTTCTTTCAGACCTTGGGCCACTTCGATCAATCGAATGTTGGATCCGCCGAAACTAGGGGCAAGAAGGAAATGTACAAGAATACATAAGCAGAGGGAGTGTTGCTGAAAACCTGGCCAGAGAAGGTTGCTTCTGTCACTGATATTAGAAAATCGATGAATCAAACTGGGAATGTCCAGCTCTCTGTTGTGGGCCAAAGATCGAGCCTCGTGTAGAGTGAGCCCACACATCCGTCCCAAAGCTTAGGCATAGCCAAAACGGGGCAAAGGCATGATTTCCTCATCACGCTGGGATTCCATTAATGCCTGGAATTCTTCAATTATCAGGCATATTTCTTGTCCTCCGAAGCTAAAGACGTTTGTAATTGGGTTCTAGCATTGAATCGCGGCATGAAGGAATGGAAAACAAAGTGGAGTATGGCTCAGTGAAAAAAGTGCATTTATGCTGAAACCCCAAAAATTTACCTTTTCCATGCTGTCTAAACGCGCAATCTAATCCGAGAGCTTCTCAACAAAAAATGGCTCCATTTGTGGAAGAAATTGTAGCTAAAATGAGGTTCTAAAGAGAAATCAGAAAGCTGAACCTTTTGTAGGAGATAAGGCAATGAGTGGAAGCTAGCTGTCAGCAATCTGGTGATTCTCAAATTTGTGGCTGGCAGGTGCCCGTCAGACTACATTGATGGCCGACAGGCGAACCTTTGTGGTCGGCAGGCCACCCTCTATAGCTGGCAGGCTCTATCTCTAGCAAGAAACCTTCTTTTCAGGCTTGCCGTCCACCTACGTGCTAATTAGTGTTGGAAGCTTGTGTTTTGTTTTGATCTTTGTGTGTTTTAAGGACTTGTTTTGAGTCCTTTTGGTTTTAGCAAGTTTGGTTATTTGTATTTGAGTTGTTTTTGCTTTGTTTATCGAGTTGTATGTTGTATTTTGTATTTCGGTTGTTGGTCGGCTCAGTACCCAATTCAGAACATTGTTTCAATTAAGTGCTCATTTGGCCAATTCGATTCCATGTCCATTTCATGCAAATATGGTGCTCATGATGAAAAAATAACAACACTTTTTATATAAAAAAAAATGTGGGATTTTATTCCAATCATGGTTTTTACAAAAGAGGAGTACAAGTTTTAAAAGCAATAAAACCTATCTGAAGCTATAAAATGTGCTAATGCTACCAAACAAAAAGAAACTAAGCAAAAAGTACAAAAAAATTAGCGCCACTCGCCTCAGGCTTGAGAGCCCCTCTTCGTCCTCTTCCTCGGAGGGGACGACTCGGGGGACTATCTCTATCAGCGCTGCTGTCTAAATCAGTCTCTAAACCTGAACCAGAGCCGGTATCGTCTCTGCTCTCTGCCTTAGAACCCTTCTTAGCAACACCTCCGCTCTCGAAACCCGAGCCAGTACCATCGTCTCCATGCTTGAATGACTCAGAATGCTGGCTCACTACCTCCTCGAAGTCATTGGTCTCAATATCATCATTGCTCAAGATAGGCTCTGAAGGACTACTCTGGCCTTGAGTGCCCCTATATCTGCCTCTCCTCTCTGCTGTTGGAGGAGGTGTTGCCGGTCCTGGTGCTGGTGCTGGTGCTGGTGCTGCTGCTGCCGCCGCCGGTGCAATCGGCATAGATAGGATCTGAAAAAGACAGTTTTTAACATATCAGCTACAGTGTGTGTATCAGATGCAAGCATAGTATGCAGAATGAGTGTATTCAGAAATCAGATACAATATGAGTATAGTGTGTGAATGTGGTGTGTGAATGCAGTGTATTAGTGCAGTTTAGGAAAGACCAAAGTTGAAATGCCAGTGTATCAATGGAAAAATGATAGCATGAAGCGCAAACTGAAGGAAATTACCGGGATGCAGTGGAGACCAAGCAGCATCTCTCTCCTCTGTACCATGCCCATTAAGGAGGCCATCAGCTCGAGACAGCTCCCTGTGTACCCTATGGATGCCTGCAAATGCATTTGAATGATCAGTGTTCGCAATAAAAATATCTGAAATGAAATGTGGGGTGCAAATCGTAAAATATGGTCCATACCTAAGACAAAACCAAAACTTCGACAAGCTCGTGCCCAGTTGCTGCAAGCTCAATCGGGATCTGGTAAGCAACCCTAGTATGCCGCCAACATATGAGCGTAGTGGGAAGCTCTGGCCAACGGGTGCTCTTCTTCGCAGTTAGAGCCCCTCTGGCACGGGCCCTAGTCGCCTCTCTCGCCGCAAGAGCCCTCGCTCCCTCACCTTTTTGAGCGCCTGTCAGAGGTAGCATGAGGTGGGTCTGAATAAAGGTCGGGTAGTCGCCCTCTACTCTGAAGTAATCATCATCCTAGCCCACCATGAACTATGTAACTGCATCAACAGATAGGTTGTCTGCCGACCTCATAGACTCTAGTAGGGGCATCGGAACGATCGGATCCGGCAAACCCACAATTTGGTGGACGAACCACTCATTCAAGAACTAGGCCCGACAGACTAGGCCCTTTTGCAAGATTTGGAAACAAGAGGTGGCCTAGGCCCCCGCATACTGGTCCCGTAACTCAGCCAGCATCATGGCCCAAGGCTGCCACATGATCTACAAACAGAGAGTGTACAGATTGTTAGTTGCTGTCAGTTGCTAAAGTATGAGTCAGAACAGTTATAAAGCAAAAATAACTGTGTTTTGGGTTACCTCGTGGGCAGCCACTATGTCAAAATAATGGTGAAAGAAGGCGAAAGACTTGCGGCTCCGACGCTAACACCTGCCATTATACCGCATTGAGTAAAGAACTGTCAGGGAGAGCTCCTCCATGGGCTCTGGGGTAAGAGCTAGGAAATAAGTATAAACCCATAGTTACAAGAAAAATGCAGTGATATGTGATCAACAGAGCATGAACAAATGTAGAAAGTATCGAGCAGAAAGCACAAAGTACGAACAAATACAGAAAGTGTAAAGCATAAAGCACATAGCAGGAACAGATGCAGAAAGTGTAAAGCATAAAGCACAAAGTATGAACAAATGTAGAAAAGTGTAAAGCAGAAAGCACACAGCATGAACAGATGTAGAAAGTGTAAAGCAAAAAGCACACAGCATGAACAGATGCAGAAAGTGTATAACATGAACAGATGCAGAAAATGCAAGGCAAAAAGCACAGGTTTTGAAATTATATATAAAGCAGAAAGCATAAAGTGTAAAGAGGGAACTGAAATGCATACCTCTCAGGCTCGCCAGTAGCCTTAAATTAGCTCTCCCATCAGGCGGGAGGTAGAGCTCATATAGCCGTATAGGGTGGCGAGGCCAGCTCCACCCAAGTCGTAGAAGTGTACCCGAGGAAAGATCACTAGGGCACTCAACAGATATAAGCCTACAGTGTTCCACCAATTCGAAAACAAGGTGGTACCGAGGACAAACATCAAAAAGCCTCTCGCATACTGCTCCATCTCCTCAAACGTCTCGGGCTCCTTCCCTCGGAACTGCCCAAAAAACTAGTTATACTTGACCATGGCTGGGCGGTACAAGGGTGGACGCGCTCCTAGTAGCTCGATCTAGGCTGCCTCCCACTTCCCCATATCAATGTCAAAAGGGAACAGATCGCCCCTTACTCCTAAGCTGGTGATCATGGCAAAGTCGTAAGGAGTCATCATCATCTCCCCGGCAATAGAGAAGTGGAAGGAGTTGGTGGTGTCCTACCACCTCTCCACTAGTGCTCCTAGAAGAGGACGACTAGCAATGACCTGTGTCAGGTCGGAGCAGAAAAGTCCGAAGTCGGTCTTGTCAACAATGTCACAGACTCCAGTAGGGAGCTCGTCGTGCCAATCTCTAGCTGTCGTGGCTCTATACCCCCTATACGCACGTGACTCTCCCTGTGGCAAAGAATAGATGAATCAGATCGGGTAGTGATGAAAGTACAGTCAGATGAAAGGCAGTGCAAGAAATATAGTTAAAAGACAAGCAACGATGCATGAAAACACAGTTCACACCTTAGTGGCACTGGATGAAAGGTAGGAGGTTGGCTCTCTCAACAGGAGATCCTCTAGTACACCGCAAGCAAAGTCGCTAAACCGCCTAATGCCTTCGGGTGGCAATATGTGCGTACTGGGATGATACCTCGCTGGATCAAAAGGTCATACCCTCAATGGTAGCGGCTCTGGCTCAACCTCAGGCTCAAACTTTACCTCAAGGTCGGCCTTGATGCCCTCAACCGCCTCACCAGCCTCAGCAACTACCAGCCCCTCTACCCTAACAACGGATGGAAATACAGGCGAAACCTCGAGAGGAGCCCCGTCATGTGAAATCTTATCTGCTATTTGGAAAATGGGTGGAAAATGGAGAATAGAGAGTAAACTTGGAAAAAGTCAACCGTAGGAGAGAGGAAATAGGAGAAGAAGTCAAGGCTTGGAAAATTTCGCAAAACCCGACAGAAACTTGAGGAGAACAAGCCCAAATGGGTGAAAATGAGGAAAAAAAGTGTCGAAAACAAATTTTGATCGGTTCAAAAGGAAGAGAATCAAGAGGGTTTAATGAATAAACTATGCGTGGGGCATTGGAAAATGCGTGTAAAGCTTAGATCTAGTGAGGGAAAGTGTCTAGAGAGAGAAAGGGAAGATTTTCGGACCTAGGGTTGTGAAGAAATGAAGCCTTGAGGCTTATACTTAAAGACCCGTGCCCGAAAAGACCAAAAAGTCCCAAACTACCATCAGTGGCTGGTAGGTGGCTGACAGGCCACATTGGTAGCCGTCAAGGCTTTTGGATGGCTGGCAGGTGGCCGAAAGCCTCCCCCTATGGCCAGTGGCCTTCCTCTGTGTCCTGATGTTGTTTTGTGTCTTTGTTTCCTAAGAAGTGTAAGGAAGATTCATTGTTGGGTTCATATTGTTTATAAGCGAGCTCAAAACTGTGTTTTGGCACACAATGCTCATCACTTGTCAACATGAACGAGCTGTATCCTTTTAAACATGTCGCAATTCCTCCGAGAGGTAAATCAGAGGTGCCACCGAGTATTATTTTATTCGTTTTACGCTTTTGCTCTTTTCCCTTGCATAGAATGTGCATTTCCCGTATATGGATGCCGCACGCACATCTTACATCATTTATCATTTGTGAGTAGAATATACTATCAATTTTGCATGGAATGTGCTCTTGTTTCATACATAGAATATGCTTTTGTTTCTAGCATAGAACAAGCTTTCAAGTAACATCATACGTCGGTTGTCTATCTTGCATAGAATATACGTTGTCACTGTATTGATTTGTTTGTGCATCTATCGCACTTGTTCACTTTGTACATCTATCGCATTTTTTCACTTTATGCATCTATCGCACTTGTTCATTTTGTAGATTTATCGTGCTTGTTCACTTTGTGCATCTATCGCACTTGTTCGTTTTGTATATTTATCGCGCTTGTTCACTTTGTGCATCTATTGCACTTGTTCACTTTGTGCATCTATCGCACACATTCACTTTGTGCATCTATTGCACTTGTTCATTTTGTGTATCTATCGCACACCTCTGTGTTTTATCTCGGGACAAGTGAAGCGTGAGCCCGAGAGGTTTTCTTGTATCTCAGGACACGTGAAACGCGGCCCTGGACGTGTTTTATCTCGGGACGCGTAAAGCACAAGCCTGAGTAGTTTCTTTTATCTCAGGACGCATGAAGCATGGCCCTAGGCATGTCTTCTCTCGGGACACATGAAGCGCGAATCCAAGCGATTTTCTTGTATCTCAGGATGCGTGAAGCGCAGCCCTGGGTGTGTTTTATTTCGGGACGCGTGAAGCATGAGCCCGAGCAATTTTTGTCTATCTCAGGATGCGTGAAGTGCAACCCTGGGTGTGTTTTATCTCGGGACGCGTGAAGCGCGAGCCCGAGCGATTTTCTCATATTTGAGGACACATAAAGCACGGCCCTAGACATGTTTTATCTCGGGACACGTAAAGCGCGAGCCTGAGCGGTTTCTCCTATCTCAGGATACGTAAAGCGCTGCCCCGGGTGTGTTTTATCTCAGGACGCGTGAAGTACGAGCCCGAGCGGGTTCTCTTGTATCTCGGGACGCATAAAGCACGAGCCCGGGCAATTTATCTTTTTTCTCGGGACGGGAAAAGTGCGTGCTCAGGCCATTTTTCTTATTTCTCGGGAAGCGTGAAGTGCTAGTCTAGGTGGGTTCTCTTGTTTCTCGAGATGCATGAAGCGTAAGCCTGAGCTATTTTTCTTGTTTCTCGGGATGCGTGAAACGTAATCCTGAGCGGTCTTTTCTTTCCTCGTCTCGTGTTTTAGCATGGTTCGAGTGTGTTTTACATCTTTTTGCATCGAACCTGTGTTGGTTTTAAGCTTGAAGCTGCTCATTCATATGTTCTTATCTTATTCGTGCTTTTCACATTTGTTATTGCTCTTTGCATCATCTCAAATGATCATGAGTTTTCAAAATAGCTGGCTTCGCGAAGCGTGTGAGCCTAGCTGTCAAAGTCATTGTGCATATCATTTGTATCTTGCCCCAGAACTACGCTGGTTTGATTCATTGCAAAGGGATACGTAGGCAGCCTGTAGGCGCAACCATTTGTTTCTGTCTTGATCGTTTGTCCAAGTCTTATGGCCTTGTCAAAATTTGACATTCACTCATGTCATTTCATGACTCCGAGTTCTGTTAAAGATGAGCAACTGTAGACACCCCATTTTTGACGGCCCTTATGACTTGGATGCCATCGCTTGCACACCCGATGATGTGTTTATATGCTTGTTAAGTGTTCGAAGTCCTCAGCGGAATGCCACAACTTTGAGCCTTTCAAACCTTGCACCCATGTTGCCCTTTTTTGGACCCAAAACCTGAGCGCTTCAACCCTGCAACCCTTGGTGGCCTATCGGCCACCTTTTTGGGCTGCTAGCTATAACTCTTGGTTGCCGGCCACTGGTGATGGCCGGCCGACCACTAGTGTCTTTTACAGTATTTTGTGCCAGCAGTTTGCATAGATGCTTGCATCTACTCCCACGTGTAGGGCTGCATGTTCTTGAGAGAAATTCATGTTTTCTATATATAGAGAGCCTCCCCTTTTTCCATGGGGTTAGAAAATTTTGAAGCAAAATTTTTCCTCCCTCTCTCTCTCTCTACAATTCTCTCTCTAGCAAATTCCTTAGTCTTTGCCTATACACTGTTCACCTTTGCCTATACACTCTTAACCAAATCTCTCTATCTTCAAGTTGAGGTGTCTTTGAGCCTTGTTTGAGCCCTTGAGGGTGTGTGTGCTTTGTTTTATTTCTTGGAATTAAATCTTCTCTTCAAGAGGTATAAGGCTTTGCCTCTTTACTTGCTTTAACTACTCTTTTTCTTCCTATTTTCCAGCTATTTTTGGGCTATAAAAACTCTGTATTTTTTGGTTGAAGCTTGAGTTTTAAGGCCATTAAAGGTTGAGGGGTGATTCACCCTTCTTTGGACCTTATTTTGAAGGCCTTTTCCATTGTGTTTTCCATCCTTTTACTATCTGTTTTTGATCTTTTAAACACTATTTTTTAGAGTTATTTCAATGGCCAAAATCATGTTTTGAAGTTCAAATTTGGAGGGGTTAGCCTCCCCTTCTTGTGTCTTGCTTACTAGCCTAGCTTGTGCTATGTTTTAGTTTATTAATCTAGCTTTTTTTTGTCTCAATTCCAGCATGTTTCAGGACTATTTTTAAACTGTTTTAGCACTATTTTTAGTTGGTAGTTGCATTTAAGCTTTGTTTTGCATGCTTATAGTGTAATTGCCCTCATAGGTTTCGTGTTCTAGGCCTTAGACACCATTTTATTTGAGTTGATTGTGTTTATTTATGGCTTTCCATACCTGTAATCACTTTTAATCACCTCTGCAACCTCCTTCCTTTCTTGGCTTTTGTTTTGCTTTGAAAGTGGTTTCAAACAACTTGTTTGTTTAAGCATGAGATTGAGATGTCATGCTTAATGGTTTAATCCCTTTGGGGTTCATTACCAATGATATGATGTCTCTTTCATGTCCAAGACAACACTTGGTTTGAGCCTTCTTTCCATTAGAAGACTTAAACTCACCTTTGGACTCAATTTATTAAAGAATGGATGGTATCTAAAATGAAGTAATAAAATTGAGGCTAAAATGGTGCAAGATAATAATTGGTTTTGTGTTCAATCGGACGTTAATTGAACACATGGAAGCTTGAGGCATTTCATACTCATTGGTGATGAAATGATTCAAGTTTCTAAGGTCACCACTTCCCTTGATCAAATTCATGAAAGGGTTGACGTTAGAGTCTTGTTTTTTTTTTTTTTTTTGCATTTATTGAAATTGCACACTTTAGTTCATAAGCCATCATGCAATGGAATTGCTTGAGTTGATGGTTTCTGGACCAAGTTTTGTCTCTCCTTTGATCTATTCATGATAAGGAGGGGTGAATTGTGCAAACAAACCCTTGAGAACACCATGTGCATGCTCTGTTTGTTCTCTGTTGCAGCAAGATGAACTGTGCAGCAGTGGTCGGCAGGCCACTTTCTATGCCCGGTTGGCCATCATTGGTGGCTGGTAGGCTATCACTCCTGGCCGGCCGGCCACTAATGCAAAATCCAGTAGTGTGTTTTTTTAGCAGAACAGGGTTATTCTGGAAATGGACAAATGTGTAACTGTTTCACTATGCAACAGAGACCTTCTGCAAGCAAAACAATGGCATTTTGGGTGGAAATCGAGCACGTGCATGAGCATTCCTCGCATACCGAGCATGTTTAAGTTTAAATATTTAACTTAGATATTTGTTGTAATTAATTAGTTATAGCTAGTTAATTTTGTAAAGTGTTGTAATTAATTAGTTAGTTAACTGGTTGTTTGATTTCATCTTGTAATTATTTTAATTAGTTAGAATAGTTAATTAATTGGTTGTAATAATTAGTTAAGTAGTTTAACTAATTATTCGTTTCGGGTTTGTAATAGTTAGCTTAATTAGCTTAGCTTTAATTAGTTAGCTAGTTAGTTTATTCGAACTCTCCTTCGTGAGAGCGCAATATAATAATGTGTATGTTTTCCAACCCCACACATTTCTGCCTTTTATTTAACTGCTTACGGTGGTTAGATTAAAGCATCAAATTTTGTTTAGCATAATCCATGTTTGCATCCACTTGTATTGCATGCACCAAGGCTCGGTTCATCATTCTAACTTGCATTGTTAGTTTAAATATTTCTTTGAATATGTTCTTAGACCGCATGTTATCAAATTGGTTCATTCGACATATTTGTAGCCGAGCCTAGTAGCTGCATACCGCATGTGTTACATTAGTCATATCGCATAGTTAGGAATCATGCATCTTTCTAACTTTTTCATCTTTTTTGGCTTGAAGTACTAGGTGAGCCTTTACTCGCATTAGTATAATTGCATGAGTGTTGATGTTACCATGTCTAGCATGATTGCCATGAGGCTAAGTGCTTAAGTGCTATAATTGCTTGAATGCTTGTGGATGAAGGCTAATTGCTTGAATTGGAATAATTTGAGTAATGTTCATATGCGATCACTTTTTCAAGTGGTGCATATTCGAAACAATTTTCAAAACAAACATGAATCAAGTGCTCCAATTCTTGCAAAGTTAGTCTATACTTGTGTATGTGCACATCACATAGTAATGCTAGCCAAATAAGCCGGAACAAGAGCATATATTGTAGATAAGATTCGTATCATGATTAGTAGAGGCCGATCTTTGATTGGGCAAGCGGGGGTGCTCAATTCATGACCTTCCCTTCTCGTACCTAAGTTCCTGAGCCGAGACAATCTTGGTGATGACGGACATGTGACCTTTGGCATGAGTCATGAGTTTCCTAAATTTTTCCAACAAAATATTTAAGTGGCGACTCTGTATCTGGCAAAGCAGTCCGTTTTTGGCAATTTGATTCAAAATCGATTTTCCAAAAAGATTTGCCGGATTGGGACTCTTTGGTGATTATTTATTTCACATTGCACTTGTGAAATCAGATTTAGAACCGCGGGAGTCCGATACTGTAGGGCTTATTCAACTTCCGAAAGGGGGCGCAAAAAAGTCGAGCTACAGATACTTAGATGATGCTTATACTTATGTAGAAATTATTGTCTTGATATGTTTATTCTAATTTTAACTTAAAACATCTAACTCCGTGGGAAACTTAATTGGGGTGGTTACTGGGTTTCGATCATTTGAATAATGTCATGAGAAAATCTTGTATTTGAGTTGAATTGGTTGGCGGTACGTGTTCCCTATTTGAAGTAACATCTTGCACAAGTATGTTTTCGAATCCTAATATGGCACGAGAGGTATTCTGGTTGCTTAATAAAATTGGGAGGTATAAGGGTAGCAGTGAGGGTTTCACACACGAAGAGTATGCCTGGAAGCCCGTTCTTATGTGGTAGACCATGATGTCACCACCCAGGTATGTAACCTAAGCATGTGGGCATCATTGGTAATTGTGCGGTATGCAATGCATTGGTATTTGTTTAACCAAAGGGGAGTCAAAATTGCCCGTAGCCTGTGTTAGTGGTTGGGTAAAAACACCATTCCGCGGGAAGTTACCTAGAACTAACTTGATTGACCGATATTCTTGAGAACTAGAATTTATTTTAAGCTTTGCTTGATAAATTCTTCTCCTACATATTATGATCATGCCATTATTGTGTATTGGATTGGAAAAAAAAAAAGGCGAGTTATTTGTACGTTTACTGGGCATTCAAAACTCTTGGCGTTTCATGTCAGGTATTGAAGACTATTAGACCAGTCGAAGGTGAAGCTGAAGCATTTGAGGACATATGACTATCCTAGGAGACTTCCAAACTAGTTTCGTAAACATGTTTTGAGATTGTAAGTGATAAATCTCCTATTGTATTTACAACATGATTTTGTAATGATCTTTTGTATTACCTATTTCTTATTTTCTCGTCGACTCATGTAGACCTTATGTTAATACGTTGTTAAGATGTGTCTAAAATGTCGCTTTGCTATCTTAGGTGGTTGGACTTTGAAGGAGATTATATTGACTTTTCCGACCTTTCTAGGATCTTACTTAGTTATTACCCAAATGACTTATTAGTAACATTTTCTAAACTTGTAATCTTAGATAAACCATGTATTTATTTGTTAATATATTCCTTGATATTCCCGATTTTTGGAGCGTCATAACTTATCATATTGTTTTGAATTTTGAAATTCAACATTAATAGTTGAATTATTTTGATCGGCATTATTTTCGAAAAGGCTGAGAGTGATTTACCACATTGGTTTCAATTTTGAAATTCAAAATCATAGATAATTAGAGCCTTTTATGGTAAATTAACTTAATTTATCTAAATTAGATTTTGGATTAATCATAAAATGACACACGTATTTTAAGTATTATAAAATTCAAAAAATATAAATAAAACAAAAATGGATTGAGATTTTCAGCCTCAAAGAAGGGGCAACGTTTTTACTATAATATAATAATGTAGGATTTAATTATGAGATTAAAATTTCTTTAGGTATGGCTATAAATAACCCCATGGGTCTATAGATTTAGGTATGAGTATCAACAAAATGGTAAGGGAGAAAAAAAAAATTAATTACCTAAAAAATGATAAGGAAAGAAAATTACAAACAAGGGCTTGAGATTTGGATAATTTAATCTGATTTTTATATTTATTAGTAAAATTTTATGATATACACCCCTCTAAGGGTGTGTACCATATGCACCATATCACAAATGACGTAACTTTATCATAAAATTTCCTAACATCAACCATAAAATTCGTAATCTTGCCACAAATTAACATAATAAATTGTCTAAAATTTTACAATTCATATAACAAAAGTTTGTGGCTTGATTACTACAATTTTTTGTTAAAATAAAGCTCCCAGAAAGAAATGCAAAAAATCAAAAGAGATGAAGGGTGTAGAGTGGCAAGAGATAAGGGAACTAGAAAGTAGCATGATTCACTTGTATCTCAGGAACAACATTGAGAAGTCATCAATGAGACAAATCCTACAGAACTTTGGACGAAGTTGGAAAGTAAGTACATGTCAATCCTTGACAAATCGATTGTCTTTGAAGAAGCAATTATATGCACTTCAAATTATAAAGAGAGACATCAGTTCAAAGATCGAGGCAGACCATAAGACGATCTTTTTACTGGTCTACTTACCTGAAAGTATGCGAAATAAATAAATATTTTATTTTGTTATTTTAAACAAAAAAAATATTAAATCTGGATCATCACATTGAACACATATTAAATATATAACATTAATATTGATGAAACCTAATTTAGGGATCCAAACGTTTTGCCTCCAAAGGTATCATAACTCTTATGGTTTTTTAAAATTTTAATGACTCAAAAAAATGGATGAGTAACATTTGATGTCTCTGGTCTTTTATGGACCTCTTAAAATCAAGAGTTTTCATGTTACTGGATCTTTAGGAATCTCTATATTTTAATTCTGAAAATCAAATGAAGACATTGAATCTGGATACACTTATTTATATAATATATTTATCATTTAATTAACAAATATATATATATATATATATATTTATCCTTTTAAATATCTATCAAATAGATAATTAGACTTCTACTAACCGTAAAAATGCCCATTAATACATTGCAACCAAACCCTTAAAAGTAGAGAATTACAAGTGAGACCTTATCTTACAATTTAGTCCTTCCACCAAAGATTATCCTACACGAGCGAGGCATGTATGATATATCACTGTCTACCCTAGCTCATGTACTAAAATTCATTTTCACTTTCTAATTGAACTCCAAAAAATATTTTCAAAATTCTTATAGTTTATTATATTAATATTATAAAATATTTATATAAAAAGTCACTAGCCTTTCTTTTGTGTCCAATATTATTGTGAAAAATTGAATAGACATATTTCACTTGCATAAAAATAATAGATTTCATGTTGAACACTCATATATCTTACACATAATTCAATATGTCCATATATAGCCTTTGAATTAGCATCATTGATTCACAACATCAAAATTCTATGAATAAAAATTAATTTATACAAGCTTTTCAGGTCTAAGAATAACAAGTACATTGTAATAGATCTACCCTTCAAAACTACAGTAATCAGTCCATAGGGCGTTTGTATACTAGATGTTCTTTAGTGCATATAATTATTACATTGCACCTACTTGTTTGCTTACAGTCTTTACCTCAATGACAGAGTAAATCATTCTATCATATAGAAGCACAATAAGTATGGGTCATGGTAGTGTAATGCCCAATATACACTGAAAGCCTAAACAATATAGAGTCTACAAGGCATTGAAAAATTATAACTCCACCTCTGGTTCATTAACCATTGGCATCATTTTTCTATAATGTTACCTAAGAAACCTTATGTTCACGTCGTATGTGACATCATATAATTATTACCCATAATTTTGTACATTAATATAAACTAAAATGTCAAGTAATTTATTAAACAAAATAAATAAATCTAAAATTTAGATTTTTTAGGGCATAAATGCTAACAATCTCCCATTTGCACTCAAAATCAAACATACATATATTTGATACTCATTACTCTCACTACAACAAAAAGCAGATTTCGCGACTAAAACTGGAGTTTTTGTCGCTAAAAGTAGTAGAATTGGCAACTAAAATAGAATTGGTCGCCAAAATTGATCACTTTTGCTGACTAAAAGAGTTTAGTCGCCGAATATAAGGGTTTTAGTGACTAAAAGTCAGTTCAGTCGCCAAATATAGGGGTTTCAACGACTAAAGGTTTTTTAGTAGCCAAAAGTGACAGTTTTTGGTGACTAAAATAATTCAGTAGCCAAAAGTATAGGTTTTTGCAACTAAAAAATAGTTTGGTCGCCGATTCTACGTGTTTTGGCAACTAAAAACAGTTTGCTCGCTGAAAGTGAAGCTTTTTGGCTACTAAAAAAAATTAGTAGCTAAAAACAGTCAATTGGCGACTAAAAAATTCAGTTTAGTAGCCAAAAGGGGACTTTTTGGCGACTAAAAACATATTTAGTCGCCAAAACTGGTTATTTTTAGGTGGGAATGAATTTTTTTAGCGACTAAAAACTAATTAGTAGCCAAAACTATACAATTGGCGATTAAAAAATAAATTTAGTCGCCAAAAGTGATCTAATTTTTTTTTTAGTAAATAATTTATTTTTTACATAAATTATATTGAATAAAAATAATTATTTTTATATATATAGTTTTGTATTAATACCGGTCAAAGTAATATATAAATAATATATGTTGCATTTATATTCATGTGATGTTGTGGTGGCATAGTGGGGAGAGTATGTTGGTAAAGGTTTGGAATGTGGGATGGGTCGGTGGTTCGAATCTTAGGAACAGCAGAGGGTAAATTCTTTTTTTTTTTGAAATATGCTTTTGGCGACTAAAAACAGTAGTCACCAAAAGATTGACTATTGGCGACGAAAAACTTAGTCGGCAAATGTATAAATATAAAAAAATTCACTATTGGCGACTAAAAGATTAGTCGCTAAATGTATAATTTTCAAAAATATAATTGACTATTGGCGACAAATGCTTTGGTCGCTGAAGACTAAAACTTTTTTTAGTCACCAATACCTCCGCTGACCATCTATTCGCAACAAAACCAGCAACTAAAATATTTAGTCGGGAAAAGTGAAAAGTCGACTTTTGACGACTAAAAAAAGACTTTTGACGACTAAAAATTTAATCGCCAAAATTGTTTTTTTCTTGTAGTGTCTAGATGCTTCTCAAACACTTTTTGAGTTAAAACTTTTGTTAATAGATATGCAATATTTTTCATTAAAGTAATATTTGTTATTGCCACATCACCTCTGTTAATAATATTACTATAAACACTTTATTTTGATTGATTCTAAGATTTGACCGTCTTCTAAAGCTCCTCAATGATGAACAAATGATGGATGATCATGATATTTTCAAAATCAACTATTCAAGTGGTGAGACCCCAAAACCAATCTAAACCCTCTTTTAGCCAAAAACTTTTTTTAAGCCTTAAAAATATTTTCAAAAAGAATTTTTAGAAGGATTCAGGATGTAACTTTAAGAGTTTGACTAGTCCAAACTTTGCTTTTCAAAAAAATAAATAAATAAAAGAGCATGTTGCTTTCAAAGACATGAAGGAATTTAGGAACCAAAAAGAGTGTAACTTAAGAATAGTCAATTTTGAAATGTTAAAAAGGGTTTTAAAGTCTTACTACATATAATAAAAGCAAAAAAAGTCTTAATTTCTATAAATAAGTTTCTAATTTGTAATTAGTACTGTAGTAAATTGTTATTAATCCTTTTTTCTTGGGGGCGGCGGCCCCGGGGGGGAGGGGGAGGAATTTAGTGGAAAATCCACTTTCATGTACTTGTATCTCAAATAATTTATGAGATACTATTGTATTTCAATAAGTCCTATTCTTGTGGATATTTCATCCACCCTAAAATGGATGTCAAAATTTCACAATGAGTACATTATGCGAATGTTATTTTCACATTTACATTACATTTCTACATACATTAAGCAATTAACAATTACTTTCAGATTCATATGGTATTCTTTCACAAATTTGGAACGCCCACAAAAATACCCCCAATTGTGTTTGAGGTTTTCACAATCAACATTAGTGATTTCAAAATAAAACACATATATTACTTCCAATATGTCACATTTAGAATTTGTAAGCCGTTGTAGAACTGACAATAGTTTTTCACTATTTTCGAAAGTATTGCAACAACTAGGATTTCAATAGAACACAAAAAAAGAATTCAAATCGACATATATTTGGTATCCATCTCCAACTCTACAGAACTATCAATGAGGTGAATGTGAATATTCGTAACAGGATGGGGTTTTGCTCACCAGTGACAAAATGATATGAAACCAATGATCGAATGATGCAAAGTCTGGCATAGATGATGGATGACTGCTTTCAGTGCATTTGTCACATTGACAAACTTGAATTCAAATCTTAGAAAAGTTTTGGGAATATAGGAGGCAACAATATCTTTTACAAAACTGTAAGTCTTTGAAGCCCAACAGCTTTTCTTAAAGAGGGATCTTGAAGAAGAGGTATACATAGTTCAACTTGATGGATTTTCTTCAAATGATAATCACTTGGTTTGTAAGTTAAAGAAATCTATATATGGACTTAAACAGATCTCCTGCCAATGGTATTTAAAATTTCACAACATTGTTACTTCATTCTAGTTTACGGAGAACATTGTTGATAATTGTATATACCTTAAAGTTAGTGGGAGTAAATACATATTCTTAGTCCTGTATGTAGAGGAAATTGTAATTGCAATTAGTGATTCGGGTTTGCTACATGAAACAAAAGGATTTCTTTATAAAATTTTTGAAATGAAGGATATAGGTGAAGCCTCATATGTCATTGGCATAGAGATTCATAGAGATAGATCACATAGAACATTAGGACTATCTCAAAAGGCCTACATTGAAGAGGGTTTTGGAAAGATTCAACATGAACTCTCGTTCACCTTCTGTAGCACCTATTGTCAAAGGAGACAAATTTAGTCTATGTCAATCACCACAAAATGATTTGAAGAAAGGGAAGATGAAAAATATACCTTATATATCTGCAGTAGGTAGTCTCATTTATGCTCAGGTCTATGGAAGACCTGATATTGGGTTTATGGTAGGAATGTTAGGCAAATATCAAAGTAATCCAGGCCTTAAACACTAGAAAGCTGCTAAGAAGACTATGAGGTATTTGTAAGGAACTAAGGACTACTAGCTTACATACAGACATGCGAATTCACTAGAGGTGATTGGATATTCAAATTCAAATTTTACTGGATGTTCAAACACTAGAAAGTCTATTTTAGGATATATCTTTCTTCTTAGAGGAACATCAAGCAGTCCATAACTGCTTCGTCGACTATGCAAGAGGAATTTGTTGCATACTATGAAGCTACAACACAAGCCTTATGGTTAAGAAATTTTATCACAGGACTAAGGATTGTTGATTCTATATCGAGACCACTAAGGATTTGTTGTGATAATTCGGCTGCAGTTTTCTTTTCTAAAAACAATAAAAGTGGCAATCTAAATAAACACATTGACATAAAGTACCTTATTGTTAGAGAAAAACTCAAGATGCAAGAAATTGCTATTGTGCACATCAACATTGAACTGATGGTTGCAGATCCCATGACAAAAGCATTGCCAACTAAAGTACACAATGATCATGTGCTTCATATGGGACTAACTAGCTCATTTGATGTATGATTTTACTTTCTCATTGTCACGCCCCGAAATAAATACAATAGCACATCCATGACATTGACAAATAACAACAATGATAAAGTAATTGTCTTCCATTAGTTTCTAATTAAATTTACAAAAGAGTAACATATGCAGATGTATATTCATAAGCATATCCCTGAATCTATAGCATATGCTCTATAATAAAATGAAATTTAGACAAATAAAGAATTCCCTAAAGGCTTACAACTTTCCAAGACAGTGCTTGGTTACAACAAAATAGATTAAAATCCAATACAATTAAAGCCCTAGGTTTATACTATTAAATACAACAAAATAAACAAAATGAAGCCTTTATTTCCAATTCCTCCCAAGCAATTGCCTTAGCGGAGGCATGTCATCAATACCTGAAAATGGTTGTCCACATAGGGTGAGCCAAGGCCTAGTAAAAATAATCCAACACAGTATATGAATCTTAACAAAGATATAAGGATGAAATGCATATGCAATGCTCATGACAAAACATTTTATATCCTTTTCCAAAACCATGCAATGCCATGTTTATACCACAATTTATGAATCATTTCATTTACATTAGAAAATAGGGGAGTGAATCATAACTCTGGAAATCTCAAGACGAGTATCACATTTCACTAAAATTTCGTCTGCGGGAAACCGTAAACCGGCACCCATGTAAACGTAGGCTATATAAGCGCTACTATTTTCATTTTATAGATAATTCGTCAGCAGAATCGGCACCCATGTATACGCGCGGTTTTTGGGACTTTCATCCTGAACACACGGGCCAACTTATTTGATGTAATAACAATTTTCTCCTAAATTCACCCTTCCTTAACACAAGATACATTTTCAATGAAGTAAGTATGAAACAATGCTCAATGCAAATGGATGAGAAATTAGTTTTCAATTCTCCTAATTTTCATACAATTTCTACAACAATCATAGCTATCCTCCACCGATAACCCAAAACAGATATCTCTAAACAAATAGATAATTCCAATAAAAATAAACTTTCTAAATTCCAAGATGTGAGTGATAAAATATATCCAACTCCACCATCCTCATCCACAACAACTCAATTTCACCATTCCAAGATCAATTCCATTTATTACTACAAAATCAACATTTGAGAATTCTACGGCGAAACCCTCTTTCCTTTATAAATCATTTTCCAAGGTAATACCCATCGTTTTAGCATATCTCATAAGTAGATAGCCATCCACAACCATTCCAATAAACCATTTGAAAACCTCTCTCTTGGATTTCAAACCAACACCTAAGGTTTGTTAAAAAAAAAATTCCATTTTTCTTTCACAATGATGTTTCATAAAAACAAATAACTAAGTTAAAACTCATAAAGGAGTGTGGAGAATCCCTACCTCAAGCTTAGAAGAGGAAGAATGAAGAAAAACCCAAAAGTCAACAGAAACGAAACAACGACTTGCTCTGATCAAAACAAAGCCCTCGACAAGCTCTGCACTTAATCTCAAAGGAACAAGGTAAAGAGATGCTTCTGCATGAGTAGATCTAAAGATCTTTGTGAAAAAGGTGAGTTTTAGAGAGAGAGAGAGAGAGAGAGAGAGAGAGAGAGAGATTCACGGTTTCAGAGGAGAAGAGAGAAGATAAAGTGAAGAAAAGGGTAAATAAGGACCCTATTTATAGTATTAGGTTAAAGTGAAATAAGGCCCCAAAGTCAACCCAAAAGAATAAGTCAAAACTCCCAAAAAGTAGGGCCCAAAACCAAACTAAAATCTAGGAAAAAGAACACAGGGGTCGACCCTCAGACCAGAGGTGTCAACCCTCAGGAATAAATAGCAACACACCAACGTTGGCAACAGACAAGGTGTTAAGCCTCAAACCAAAGGTGTTGACACCAAATTTCAGTAGCCAATACTAGTTTCACTAGCAGACAAGGGTCGACACCTCCCAGACTGGTGTCAACTCCAAAGGTTAACAACAAAAGGCAAATGTCGGCACCATCAAAGGTTGGTGTCAACCCTAAATTTTAGTAGCTATCCAGGAACACAGCAACACGAAGGTGTTGACCCTTGGAGCAAAATAAGACAAAGAAGAGAAGGCAGTGTCGACACCAACAAGGATGGTATTAACCCCTGAAGCCAAAACCAAATATGAAGAAGATGAACAACGATCTCGGATAAGGTTTCTCGAATTCAAAAGCAATAAATGGGTTGGGTCCAAATCAGGATCACTATACTCATTTTGAAGGATTCACAATTAAGAACAATATTAATTTAGAGAATAAATTCATGACCTTTTGATTGTCGACATAAAGTATTTGCCATGTCTGTTATCCATTGGGATAAATAAAGTAGGACCTAGATGACTATTTATTAGTCATTTGTAAATTAAAGCATTTTATTTAGTACTCATTGAGAAGTGTCATACAATTGGAAATTAAGGTATCTATCTGATAAGGATCCCTAACCTAGCAGCTATAAATAGGCATGTGGTTTTCCATCAATGAGACACTCAAATTCTGCATAGGTTAGAAGACACTTATTCCTAAAGTGTGAGTAAGTAATATAATATCGAGCGATTCAGAAGATACTTACATCACACAACTTGATCGACAATGGCTGGAGGAGCTTAGTCTAATTTTATTCCGTTGTATATCTATACATATATGATTATATTATATATGTGTAGTGAAGTGTTTGCTTAATTTCTTTTCTTCTTCCTCTCCTCCACCACCAAAGTTCTCTTTCTTCCTTTTATCTCTCTCTCAATTGAATGTAGGAGTGTGTGCGCGTGTTTGTGCTTCAAAAATAAGGAGGGGAGTGGTGTATTTATAGAGAATTTGCTGTAAAAAGTCCAAAATTGGTTTCAAATGAATTGAATAGTTCTTTGATTTTGTTTGAATGTAATAGAATGAGGGATGATTAGGACCTTAATTATGTACTTAATTATGATCTAATTAGGCTTAGGATTAATTTAATCCATTCTAGTTACAAGTACATTAAATATATAAATCAATGTATTCATTGAAAATTTTTTGGTACCAAAGTCATGATTTGTTTTTCATGACCTTAGCTCAAAGGTGCCAATAATTATAGCCCAGGGGGTGGCCAACCATGTGCTTGGACTTGGGAATATTATGTGTACAATTGATGTAAATATTGTAGATTTTGTATACAAATAAATATTGAATTAAGGTACAACATATATATATATATATATAAAGGTACTAATTTGGGGTCAATTTGTAATTCAAGTAAAATGTCAGGGCTAAGGCCTTACTTTATGAATTGGAACATTTATTTAAGTGTAGTATTTAATTAAATTAGGATTTGGGAGTTCAATTCAGTTAAAGTTTCTTTATTTTGAATTTAACGGTGAATCGTAATGAGAATCATAAACCTAGGGTTTTGAGCAGCAAATATGATTAGGGAATTAATTTAATTATTATTAGGACTTTGGAAATGATCCCTTAGTTCCCAGGTTTAATCACGGTTTGCGAGTTTTCAGTTGGCGTGCGTTTTCGACTCTATAACTAAAATTGAAAATAAGTAATAAATCGAGGGTCTTTATTGAAATAATTCAAAAGTAAGGATCTAAATAAAATTACCAAGGTCAAGGGCCTCATAGTTAAATAATTAGTATTAGAGTGTAGAAACGATTACTAAGCTATCAGTGTTGATTAAGGTTTTTCATTCGTGATGTTTTTTGGTTCTAGGGTTAAATTTACGAATAAACGAGGAACTAAGGGCTCAAAAGTCAAGGACTTAGGTTTATAAAAGTTAGGGGCCGCACAATCTATCTCCCTTAAATAAATTTCATCCTCAAAAGTTCAACCATTCTTCATATCACATAATATTGAGGGTAATTTGTCCGCATTGCATCCTTGCATTTTCAAATAGATTCTACCAATGTATTTTTAATCATCCAAATCATCTTATTCTCTTAAGTTCTTTCTCCCTTCTATCCAAAGCCACCATTGGTTTTGTTCTAATAGTAGCATTTTAAATCGAATTTCCTTCCAATTAACGACATAAGGGGTGTGTTAATCTTCTGCGTTCTTTAACAATTCTAAACTGTATGTCATACAAGTAATGACATTGTTGCTTCATTGTGAGGGCTTGTATTTCCAAATTCTTGATGTGGTGATCTACACTCTTGTTAAGAATTGATCCTTTGGTAATTTGCTAATACGATTCCGTTTCTAGATTTGTTGAATCATAGAAACTAATCTATCCCCCTTAAAAAATAAAAGCGTTACATTGGATAGGTAAGTTGTCTTCTTTTTCTAGCAATTGTCGATCATAGCTTGATGTTCCAATAATAAATCTATTTCGAAGGTGAGGTCGGAGTCGGGTGTCTTTATGTCTCAGAAATCAAAAATTAAATGTACAAACATTTCCTAAGGGTTCACCTACAATAGTTCTAATGACCTAACATACTATTTCGAAGGTGAGGTCGGAGTCGGGTGTCTTTATGTCTCAGAAATCAAAAATTAAATGTACAAACATTTCCTAAGGGTTCACCTACAATAGTTCTAATGACCTAACATACTACGAAGAAGGTATGCGATGAATAAAACACTTATTCGAGTGTTAAGATACCGAGATAAAAGAGAATCTACACCATCCATGCTTGGATTGTGAATGGCTATTCCAAAAGGGTTTTAACTACTATCCTAGTTACATTTTCCCTAGGTTAGTCATTAATCATATTCCTCTATTCTTATCTACGCCTCTACTATCACTGTGTACCATAAGGTGCTAACGTGGCCTGATTTATAGTGTTCTCCGATCCTTCTTCCGTTAAATTGTCATCCTTAACTTCTTTCTGTATCATTCTTTTTTCCTTCCACAATCAAGGTCCTGGAATATGGTGTTGTATTCCTTCAGTTGCTCCTTTTTGGTCCCTCATGAAGTTCATTCCCTTTTCACAAGCCCCAAATCCTCTTGGATTCTACCTCATCTCATTCAAAATCCAATGTTGTGTCAACTATATTCGCAAAAGTGGAAAGTCTTAATGACAAAAATCTTCCTCTAATTGTAGGGTCTAAATTCCACTCAACTTTCATGCTTTCTCCTCGTCATTTTCCATATATTAGGTTGCATATTAGGCTAACTCTTCGAACTTCACTACGTATTGGGTTACTACCATCTTGCCTTACTTTATCTTCTAAAATTCTTGAATCTTTTCCTATCTGTTTTTGTTTGGGAAATACCTCCTTGAAAATAGATTTCTAAACCGTGCTCACATCATCATCATGATGACCCTAGATTACCTGATTAGAGTCCACCAATGATCTGCTTCCCCTTCCAATTAGTTAATTGCCAAAGCCATCTTATCAGTGTGCTAGGCTATTCCTATCGTATTGAGCATCCTTTCAATCTACCAGATCCAATTCTATGCCACCTTCAGGTCCAGCACTCCTAGAAATTTGGGAGGTTTCTACCTCCTAAACTCCGAGAAGAGATGAGTTCTATTGGTTTTCTCTTAAATGTCCTAACTCCTCCAAAATTTGATTCTTGATAAGGTTTGGGATTACGACCGCGGTTACTAGTCCATTCTTAGGGTTTCAATTTCCTAGTGCTACATTCTGATTGCATTGTTGCTTGCGAGCTTGTGTGTTATTGCTGGTTTCAGGGCAGTCACTGGCTCAAGTGTGGTCCACCATTTTCTATTCTTAGTACTGGGTGAGGCATAATTTGAGTTTTAACTATGAAGGCAGTTTCTCAAGGATAATCAACTAATCTTAAAATTTAATTTTTCCTAAGGTGTCTGTAGAAATAAGATCAAGTTGTAAACAACCGATTAGGAAGACACACAACCCAGCTTCATATACATATAGGCAAAATAATAACTACAAGAATTTCAAGATTGAATTAAAGAAAGGAATATAAAGTGAAGATGAAAGAATACGAAACGGTTATACTAACAACATCAAGATCAACTAAAATATGGATGAATGGTATGACATTATGGTTTCAAACTTCAATGTAATCAAGGTTATAGAGGCTATGACTAAACTAGATATCTAACCTGAAACTATGTTGGCCATACACATTTCAAACTGAATATCCAAGATTCATCACTGAGGGAAGAAAATGAAACTATTTACAAGAAGCCTTGAGCGAAATAAAATAATCAAGTCTCAACGGTTGTTAATTTTACAAATGGTAGTATATAAAATAGGAGTAGATGGACATGACTTAATCTTGAAAAAGAATGACATCGAATAAAGATTACGAATATAAGATGAGGGTATGACGATCGATGGAAGACTCATAGAAATTATAGTACCCCTACTTCTATATTGTATCTAATGCTCAACGTGATTCCCTGTTCAGAGTTAAAACCATGTCCCTTCATAGGTGATCATCAAATCATTACGCAACGATTCTGAATTTGAAATGCGTCCTCACAAGTTGATGTTGCTATGCCCGGAATTTGAAGAAACATCCAAAGGTAGGTCAAGAAAATTTCAATTTTTTGGTGTCTTTTAGTTGATAGGATAGATAATTTTATAGTAATATAATATAGTCGAGCAAGGTCATCTCTAATCGCAAGTCGAAACGCATGGATAAGGGTTGAACCTAGGCTCTAACACCTAATTGTGACACCCCAAAAATCAAGAATATCAAGGAATATATTAACAAATAAATACATGATTTATCTAAGGTTAGAAGTGTAGGAAACGTCACTAATGAGTCTTTTGGGTAATAACAAAGTAAGATCCCAAGAAGGTCGAAGAAGTCAATATAGCATCTCTTCAAAGTCCAACCACCTTAGATAGCAAAGCTACCTTTTTGACAGATCTTAACAGGGTATTAATACAAGGTCTACATGAGTCGATGAGAAACACAAAAGATCATTACAAAATCACGTCTTAAATATAACAAGAGATTTATCACTTACAATCTCAAAATATGTTTACAAAACTAGCTTCAAGTTCTCCTAGGATAGTCATACATCATCAAATCCTTCAGCTTCGCCTTCGACCAATTTGAAGGGGGATGCAGGTTAGTGATAGAAGTACGTGCGTGGGCGGATTGGGGTGACTTGGGAGGCCTTCGTCAACTCCTTCTAGGACAAGTTCTTACATTTCACTGCAAATGAGAAGTTCAGGGAGTAGTTTTGAAAGCTCAAAAGTTGAACACACCAGTAGTTGAGTTTGAGGTAGCTTTTACTAGCCTCTCTAGGTTTGTATCTAAACTCGTGGCGACGGAGGAACGCCATTGCATTGACTTTGAGAAGAGGTTGAGGATCGGGCATCTTTTCAAAGTGGTTGGGTTGATGATTTGGGACTACGGATGCCTTGTGGAGGTGGCAGCTCATCTTAAGATTGTTGTTCAGATGGATGAGGGCTCTAGGAGAAGTCAGGAAGTTCAAGGGAGACACAGAACAGTAAGAGGCAGAGGGGTTCCACCCCACAGCAGTCCTAGGGAGCACAGTCTAGGTCCACTTTTCCTATACCGAATTCTAGATCAGGAAGAGGTGGTCAATGAGGGATCACTTGCTTTAAGTGTGGCCAGCTGGGTCACAAGTCCATAGTTTGCCTGCAGAAGAGAAAAAGGCAACAGTCAGAACTGTCAACGACTCGTTCTCAGACCTAGAGTGAAGGGAGGGGGCAGCTGCCTACCTATTACCAGTGTGGGCAGTCAGGGCATGTGAGGAGGTTTTGCCCTTAATTGGTGGCACATCTGGTGTGTTTGGTCAGAGGTAGACACAAAGCCATCAACCTACATCGTCAGCACATGCCTCAAGGGCCAATCAAGGAGCCTCTTCGACTCAGTCTATGTTTCAAACTTTTGCCCCGAGGGGTGAGCAGGTAGAGCAAAGACCTACAGGGCGTGTGTATACAGTTACCACACTAGACTAAGTGTTAGTGCCTTCAGTAGTGAGAGGTAACTTCTTGTTATGTAATTCTATTATCAATGTGTTGATTGATACGAGTGCATCTCATTCCTTTATTTCATTTGCATTTGCATCGGTATTAAGGTTAGAAACGGCTCAGTTAGCATCTCCACTTAGGGTAGAATTGTGTTGGACCAGGGATGTCGGGGTTATGAGATAGGGGTTACCAGTCGCTGACTTCCTTTTGCATTTGTATTGATTGATATGTCAAGTTTTGATATTATATTGGGCATAGATTGGTTGTCATCCTATCGGGGCTGTTATAAACTGTTACCATTAAAGGGTTACAGTATGTACCTCAAGTGGTGATTTTTTTTATTTCTTAGGGGACAGCGTTGATAGAGCCTTGTTGCCAGTGTGTGATTCGCATGGTCAAGGCGAGCTTAGTATCCTTCTTGCTACATTCTTGGGTGTTGAGGGTGATACGGTCCCAGTTGAGTTACCGAGGGTATTTTGTGGATACGCGAACGTCTTTCCCCGAGAATCTCACTAGTTTACCACCTCATCGTGAGATCGAGTTCTCTATTGATTTAGTGCCTGGCACGGCACCGATTTCCATGGCACCATATAGATTTGCACTCGCCAAGTTGAGTGAGTTGAAGATTCAACTCTAGGAATTATTAAATAAGGCTTTTATCTGCCTTAGTACTTTAACTTGGGGAGCACCGGCTCTCTTTTCCAAGAAGAAGGATGGCACATTGCGACTTTGTATTGATTACCGAAAGTTGAACCGGGTAACTATTAAGAACAAGTACCCATTGCGTCGTATAGATGACTTGTTTAACCAGTCGAAGGGGTCTTGTTGCTTCTATAAGATAGACTTGAGATCAGGTTATCACCAGTTGAGAGTGAAGGAAGAGGACATCCAAAAGATGGCATTCAGTACGCGGTATGGCCATTATGAGTTTCTAGTGATGCCTTTTGGGTTAACCAATGCACTAACCCTGTTTATGGATTTGATAAATCGGATCGTTCATAAGTTCCTAGACCGTTTTGTAGTTGTCTTTGTTGATGACATTTTGATCTACTCGCCTTCGGAGAAGGAACATGAGAAACACTTGCGGATTGTACTTGAGTTGCTTAGAGCCCACAAGTTGTATGCCAAGTTCGGGAAGTGTGAGTTTTGGTTGAAAAAAGTTAAGTTCTTAGGCCATGTGGTATCCGAGGAAGGAGTGACTATATACTCTTCTAAGATAAAAGCAGTGCAAGATTGGGTACAACCTAAGAATGCCTTTGAGATTCATAGTTTCTTGGGGTTAGTCGAGTATTACCGTCTATTTGTAAAGGATTTCTCTATATTAGCCTCATCATTGACTAGACTGACAAGGAAGTGAGTTAAGTTTGTGTGGAATGAAACTTGTAAGAAGTCATTTCAAAAGCTTAAGGTTAGACTTACCACTGCTCCAGCGTTGATTATTCTGGAGAGGGATTTAGGCTATTATGTGTATTGTGATACGTCATAGGAAGGTTTGGGTTGTATCTTGATGCAAGCAGGGAAGGTAGTAGCTTATGGCTCACGTTAGTTGAAAATACACGAGAGAAACTATCCTACACATGACCTAGAGCTAGCAGCAATGATATTTGCCTTAAGATTTAGAGGCATTATCTTTATGGTGAGAAGTTTGAGGTGTTTTATGATCACAAGAGTCTAAAGTACTTGTTTTCACAGAAAAACTTGAATCTAAGGCAGAGACGGTGGATGGAGTTTATGAAAGATTATGACTTCAAGTTGTACTATCATCCGGGAAAGGCCAATGTAGTGGTCGATACCTTGAGTAAGAAGTCCATTAGCAGTATAGCAAGTATTGCCATCTGGGAATGGAAAATGTTGGGTGCTATTGGCGAGTTTGACATACATCTTGGCGAGTCTATTAAGTCAGCTACTTTGTTTACCATAGTTGCACAACCTACACTTGTGAGCTAAGTTATAGAAATACAACGGGATGACCTTGAGGTAGAAACCGTTCAGGAGAAGATATCTACTGGAAAGGTAGAAAAGGGCTCGAACGTGTATTCTGACTCGAGTGTTAGATACCTTGACCATCTTTTCATGCCAAAGCCTTGTCAGGAGGAGGTACTCCGAGCATTTCACCATTCACACCTTGCGGTACTCTTGAGAGGCACTAAGATGTATCACGACCTTAGTCTCCAGTTTTGGTGGAAGGGAATAAAGAAGGATGTAACCGTGTTTATATTGATGTGCCTTACTTGTGAACAAGTGAAAGTCGAGCATCAAAAACCAGTGAGTTTGTTGCAATCCTTGCCTGTAGCTAAGTGGAAGCATGTCACGATGGATTTTGTTATGCGTTTTCCGAGGACTCAACGGGCAATAATGCCATTTGGGTGATAGTTTATCAATTAACTAAGTCAACGCACTTTGTACTTATGCGCACGAGTGACTTGGTAGATTTTCTTGCTGACCTTTACATTAGGGACATTGTTCGACTACATGGGTCCCCTGTGACTATTGTTTCAGATATAGATCCACTTTTTATGGCTACATTATGGCAAAGCCTACAGAATACATTGGGCACTAGACTGACTTTTAGTACTGCTTATCATCCTCAGACTGACGGGCAGTCAGAGCGTACCATTCAGATCCTAGAGGATATGCTTCGGGGTTGTGTACTTCACTTTAAGGGGTCATGGGAGAGACACCTGCCCTTTGTGGAGTTTGCCTACAACAATAACTTTTAATCGAGCACTGACATGGCACCATTTGAGGCCTTGTATGGCCGACCGTGTAGATCTCTAGTGTGTTGGGCCGAGGTAGGTGATGCACCTATGATAGGTCCAGAGTTGGTTCGGGAAATAACAAAAAAATGTGTACTTATCCGTAAGAGATTGGTTACGGCTTAGAGTCGTCAGAAGAGCTAAGCCGACTGTAGGAGGAGACCGTTATCCTTTGAGATAGGAGACCACATCTTCTTGAAGATATCACTTAGACGGGGTTTAATGAGGTTTGAAAAGAGCGAAAAGTTGTACCCTAGATTTATTAGGCCCTTTGAGATCCTAGAGCGATTGGGGAGGTAGCTTATCATTTACCATTGTCACCACAGCTTTCTGGAGTTCATGATGTGTTTCATATCTATATGCTTCAGAAGTATGAGCCAGATCCATCACATGTGTTAGATTGGACCGAGTTAGAGATAGATGAAGATGCCTCATATGAAGAGAGACCTGTTATAGTTTTAGATGTACGAGACCAAATCTTGCAAGGCAAGACAATTTCATTGGTAAAGGTATTGTGAAGAAACCATGGCGTTGAGAAGGCGACTTGGGAACATGAGTTGGAAGTCCATGAGAAGTATTCGGACCTATTTGTTAATTTTTGAATTTGTATTGAAATCTTATCTTGCTAATTTAATATAAACATTGTATATGTTTTGAAAATGTGAATTGCATATTCAGTATTGAGAGTTTGTTTATCATTATAATGAGAATGGATGACCGGTGGATGGGTCATGGTGACGAATTTAATTTTCTATCATTGTTATAATTGGTTTAAGCACAGTTTTGATGTTTGATTTAAAAATTTCGAGGATCAAATTCCTTAAGGGGGGAGGTTATAATGATTCTGGTTTAGACCAGACCCATTTGATGTTCTGGATCCGGGTTTCATTGTTTTTTATGGTTATTCATGCTTTGTTTCCCCTTATTCCCCAATAAGTTTGGTTATTGGAGTGTCTCGGTTGCATTTGGAACACGTTGGTAGCTTGTTTTTCAAAACTGTTGTTGCTCAAAATTTTGCTTCTTCGCTTGAGCAGTGATTCTTGCGTTCAAGTGGTCTTTGTGAATTATCAGTATTTTTGCAGGTCTACAGAGATATTGGGAGATGGTATTCTTTGCTCGAACGGTATTTCTTATGCTCGAGCGATATTGGCTCAAGCGGTCTTTCTTGAGCTTGACCAATGGTCCTCGGTCTGTAAAACTTCTGGGAGTTTATATTTTTCACTCGAGCAGTCACTCTGTGAGCTCGAGCGGTCACACTTATTGTGTCTAGTCGCTCATGCGACCATTCCTGTGCTTGAGCGATCTACGCGTATATCATAGGGCTGATCGCGGGTCGGTTTTGGCCGGGTGCGGGTCAAAACCGACCCGACCCGCACACATGCGGGTTGAAGAAAACAGACCCGCAACCGCCCGCGGTGCGGTTCGCGGTTTGTGCGGGTGGGTCAGTTGGTTGTGCGGGCAGGTGCGGTTCAGTTTGCGGTTTGGGCTTTTTTTAAATTGGGCTTAGTTAATTTGAACAAATTTGACATATTGAACTACTTTTTAAGCATTTTGTTATTATTTATAGAAAATTTATAAATTAAATTTCATGATAACATAAATGCCCATATAATGATAATATGATATAATAAATTTTACATTCTTCCAAAATACAAAAATAATTGATAAAACTAATTACAAACTAAAACATTAAAATTCACACTAAAATCAATCTCCATCCATCCACAATCCAAAGCTTACCTATTAATCCAAAATGCAAAAATAATAATAATAACTAGTTAGAAACTAAAATAAATTAGTTTTCATCCATCCATCCATCCAAAATCTAAAGCAAGCTTACCTAAAATTTAGTGCTCCAATTAATTTTACATTCATCCAAAATAAAAATAATAATAATAAACATTAGTTACAAACTAAAATAATATTGTCTACAAACTTCATCCAAAATAATTTCAAAAGGTGGTATCCATCCAAGGCTTCACTAAACTCTTTAGGTCCAATGTCCAATGTCCAATCTCATCCCACAATCTGCCAAAAAAAATTTCCAATGAGCCAAATTAATAAATATAAATAAATAGATATAAATAAATAAACATTAATCTGATCTCAACTAATTAGAAAAATCTCACACATGAGCCAAATGAACATTAAAGTTCAATTATAGCATCTACATTAGACTTTGGGGTTGAAGAGGAACATGGCTCCAAAGTACCTAAAACATGAGTCAACAAGAGAAGATAAATAAACTTGCATAGTAAAAATATTAATAGAATTAAAAATGAAGAGATATTCACATATTACCCGAGTTGTATTGCTCAAATTCCTCGACATCATCCATTGCTTTTCGAAGAGAAATTGGAAGGTTGCTTTTAATAATTTTCCTACTTTCATGGATTAATTAATCATTATGGTTCTTTCTCCTATTTATAAAAATGATTTAGAATAATTCCAATGGTAAATGTAAAAATAATTTTGCTAAAGTGTAAAGAAAATATAACCAATTCTCATTTTTGGCTATTATCAATTTTTATTTTATTTTGTTGATGTGCAAAGATTAAAGTTGTGCAGGGATTTGTGAAAAAATAACAAAATATGCAATAATAACATATATCAGTGGAAAAACCCTTTAAACCAATATGCAATAATAACATAGGAGATAGTAAACATTTGATAATACACAAATATGCTCACTGTAGAATTATTGCCTGAACGAAGGCTAACCAAATTGATAGCCTTCATGTTATCCTCAAAATTCTTATTTCTCTATTTTAATTTAATCTTAGCCTAACCATCGTCTCAAAATTCTCATATTTTGATAATATTCCTACCATATTGTATGATTGAATTTGCATTAAAGATAATAAACAAAACAAAAAAAATAGAACAGAAGATCTCTTGCCCCACCTTCAAAAATAGCATAGTACTATTTTATACTTGTACCTTTGATCAATTGACCTTTTTTAATAAAAATTACATCCATGCTATTTTAATTAGAGTCTTAATAATCACTAACACAACCAATTCAACTAGTTATGAGTGATTTAAAAGCTACTACTTTTCTCTTCTTCTTTTTTTCAGTCAATAGAAGATTAATTGCAAATAAAAGAAAAATTATATCAAATAATCAAACTATACAATTACTATAATCTAACTATATACATAGCTAGAACTGTGACCATCACCATAATAAAGAGCACATAATGAAAATAAATCAGGTTAATCACACTTTTAATAGTTATAAGGCTAAGATTAAAGGGTTTTATTTTATTCGATTACATGCATTAGGTTTAGGTGTCTGATTTTTCTCTTCCTAATAATTTTTTTTTTTGAAAAAAAAGAGATGGGTACCTACTAAGCTTCAACAGCAGATCCACATCTAAGTTTCAAAAATCTAATGAAAGCAAATCCACATCTAAGTTTCTGCAGATCCACATCTAAGTTTCTGCAGATCCACAAATTTCAAAAATCTGGCACACCCAACCCAAGTTTCTGCAGATCAGATCCACATCTAATTTCAAAAATCGCATGAAAGAGAGAGAGAGAGAGAGAGAGAGAGAGAAAGAAAGCGAACCTGTGTTGCTGCCGATCGCCGGTTGCTTTGCCGCTGCCGATCGCCGGCGTCTCGCCTCGCCGCCGCTGCTGCTGCTGTGCTGCTAGGGTTAGCGGCTGCTGAGCAGAAAATACAAAAGGGGGAGAGAGGAGAGAATGAGAATAGAGGCTGGGTGGGTTCGGCTGCCCTAGTAGTATAATAAATAAAATAAAGGTTTATTTTTGTAATATATTATATATATATAAATATGATATATATATATATAATGGTACGCGGGTCGCGGGTCGCGGGTTGCGGTTAGGGTAGGGTTAGAACCGCAACCCGACCCGAACCCGACTTTTGGCAGATTTCTTGACCCGCACCCGCCCACCTACCTATATCGAAACCGCCCAAAAAGCTGCTGGTAGGGTAGGGTCGGGCGGTTTGTGCGGGTGGGTGGGTTCTGTGCCCAGCCCTAGTATATCAGTCTGTGGAGTCACCTTTTTGGCTCACTTTTTCATTCCTCTCTCTCTCTCTCTAAACATTCTAAAAACCCTAGATCTAGAGCTTCTATAGCGATTTTGGTTTGGATCCAACCTATTAGATGTTTTGGATCCAGGTTTCGTTGTCATATATAGTTATCCATGTCTTGTTTCCCCTTATATCTCTTTGAGTTTAGCTTTTGGGATGTGTTAATTGTGTTTAGAACAGGTTGGTTGCTTGTTTTTCAAACTTTTGTTGCGCAGAATTTTGTTCCTATGCTTGAGCATCACTTCTTACGCTCAAGCAGTCCTTATGAACTCTCAGTACTTTTCCAAGTCTTCAAAAATACTTGGAAGTGGTTTTCTATGCTCAAGTGAAGCTCTTTGAGCTCGAGCGGTCTTGGCTCGAACGGCCCTTATGCAAGCGCTGGTGTTCTGTCTGTAAAACTATTGGGAGTTTGTATTTCACACTCAATCAACAATTTCTTGCGTTCAAACGATCATATCTTTTGTGTTTGTACGCTCGAGCGTCACTTCTTACGCTCGAGCGATAGGTACATATATCAGATTATAAAACCACCTTTTTAGGTCACTTTTTTATTTCACTCTCTCTCTAAACATTCCAAGAATCATAGATCTAGACACACTCTCTCTCTCTTTAAAACTTACCTTCTCTCTACAAAAACACTAAGATCTAGTGATTTCTTCACCTTACTCCATTTGTTAAAAAGGTAGAACACTCTGTGCGTTCTCTTTTCACCCCAACAAAAGTGGATTTTCGCTTCTTTGAGGTTTCTCCACTCTCTCCTTGGTCCCTAGCTTCAAGGTAGGGATTTTCTACACTCTTTTATGATTTTTAACTTAGCTATTTGTTTTTATAAAACAATCTTATGATTTTGGAGGATTGTGGACAAACCTAGGGTTTTGGTTTAAAATCAAAATAGGGGTTTTTGAATGGATGTATTGAACATGGTTGTGGGTAGGAATGGCAACGAGCCGGGGCGCGGCCGGGGATCACAGTCCTCGTTCCCGATCACCAATGGTGAAAATCCCCCAGTCCCCGGCCTCGATCTCCGACGGGGAAGCTATCACCATCCCCGCCCCCGCCCCCGTCCCCTAACAAGGATCGGGTTTCCCCAACCCCAAAAATTCCCAGGCCCAAAAAAAAAAAAAATCATTGTCTACCTGCCATTGAGAAGCTAACTCTCGACAAGGAAATTTTGGAGGTAAGAAAGCTTCACTTTGTATTTAGTGAACTAACAAAGCTCTATTTAGTTTTCTTTTTAAAATTTCTTTTCTGAATGTGAAGCTTTCCATTTTTTGAACTAACAAACCTTCCCATTGTCTTTTTTTTTTTCCACCGAAATTTTGAAAAAATTTTAAAATCAAATTCTAAAAATGAAATTTCAAGTAGCAATTCATCACAAAGAAAACATTTCAATGTTTATAGTTGTTTCTGTTCATGATTCAATAATATAATCCACAAAACAAAATAATTGCAGGGAAAGGGGGGGAAAAAAAGAAAAAAAAGAGCAACAATCAGGATATGGGATTTCACCAATTCCCCAATCACAAAAATAAAAATTTACACAAAACAACCTAAAATTTGCAAATTTAAGAGGAAGATGAGAAACGTTTCACAAAACAACTTGAGAGAGAAGATGAGAAACTTTTCAGAGGAAGTGGGGTGTAGATCCGAAGCCTTCACATCTCAGATCTATCACAGATCTAGCAAATCAGGAGCCTTTACATCGTGAATTCAACGATCGCAACGACTAATGTCACAGGCGATGCTGATATCAACACCGTCGCCAATACAAATGGTGGTTCTTCAATTGACAATTGGTGGTGAGTTGGTGACAAGGCAGCAACGGAGGTGAGGAGAAGAGAAAGAGCGGGTTTAGGGTGAGATGAAGACGAAGACGAAGATGAAATCTAGATTAGAGAGAGAGAGAGAGAGAGAGAGAGAGAGAGAAAGTAATGCAGAAGAGAAGTGATTTAGTGAATAAATGAGTGTAGATGAGTGAATAGAAAAGTATATATATACAGGGATAGGTTCGGGGTGGAGATGGGACGGGAGAACCTATCCCCGTCCTTGGCCCGAAAACTGCCAGGGATTTATTTTTTAATACCAGCCCAGGCCCTATAGAGGATAATTTTTCGGAAAAAACCATCTTATCGGGACAGGGCAGTCTGGTTCCCCGTCGAGCCAGGTTCAAATTGCCATTCTGAGTTGTGGAAGTAGAAATGAGGTTGAGTTATGATAAATTTATTGATTTAGATACTCAGAATATGTTTTGGAACGAAATTCGGGTTTTGCCCTAAATGTCTCAAATGTTTATTTTGTATAAATAAATGGAATTAATGTTAAAAATGTGAAATTGAATGGATATTGATATGAATGGTAGAGTAGATATGTATTATCACTCACCTAATTTGGAGAGTTTATTTTTGTTGATGATTATATATTTGTTTAGAAATATCTATTTTGGGCTACCGGTAGAGGATAACTATGATTGTTGTAGAAATTGCATGTGAATTAGGAGAATTGAAACGATTTTCTTATTCATTTGCATTGAGCATTATCTCACGCTTATACATTGGAAATGTTATCGTTTTGAGAATATGGGTGAATCTAAGAAGAGAATGTTATTGCATCACATAAGTTGGCCTGTGTGTCCAGGATAAAAATTCCAAAAACCGTGCATATACATGGGTGTTGATCCCGCGGACGAAATTTTCGTGAAATGGCAATAGTAATGCTTGTATAGCCCACATTTACATGGGTCCCAGTTTACAGTTTCCTCCGGACGAAATTTCCAGGAAAGGTTGTATTGTTTTGAAATTCTTAGAGTGTGTGATTCACTGCCTTAGTTTTTATTGTAATGGAAATGATTTATGAATCAAGATAATAACTTGGCATTACATAGATTTAGAAAGAGATATAAAAATGTTTTGGTAAGAACATGGCATATGCATTCACCTTATAGCTTTGTTAAGATACATATGATGTGTTAGATTATTTCTACTGTGTTTTGGCTCACTCTATGTGGGAAAAACATTTTAGGTGCTGATGATATGTCTCTACCAAGGACTTAGCTTGGGAGGACTATGGAGCTGAAAGCTTATCATTATTATTTGTATTTAATTTTGTACAAGCCTAGGGATTTATCTATATTGAGCTTAAGAGTCACTTTTGATGTACCTAAGCATTGACTTGGAAAGATATAAGTCATTAGGGCATATGGTTATCTGTTTGGCATTCATTTCTTCTCACTATTTTGTAACACATGTTGTAGATTCAGAATGCACTGTTTATGAATGTATATAGCATGTGTCACCTTTTGTATGTCAAACTCTAATTAATGAAAGTTTATCATTTCATTTATGTTTATGTTTATTAGTTGTTATGAAATGGGTATAGTGTTTATTTCGGGGCGTTACAACTTGGTATCAAAACATATCGGGTTTGAATACTTTGGGTACATGGGAAATGGTTCTTACCATAATGGGTTTATCTCGCTTGACAAAGATATTTGTATATATGGTATACTTATGTGATAACATGCTTATGTGGTTATGTGAGTATGGGATTTAATTCCTAATGATATTGATTGGGTCTACGGGTTTCTAGAAATTCTATTAGAAGAGCACTTGATCACTATAGTTTCTAATTAGAACTCTGGCAATAACGCGGGACAATCATTATCTAGGAAGAAAATTCGTATATGTTTATGTGATTATGTGCTTATATGGAGTGAATTACTATTGTCCACTGCATTAGGATGCGAGTGAGTTAGTTTCAGCACATTTACAACTGTGCTAATCTCTTTTGTTACCTTCATTTGGATGTTAGGGCGTGGACGTGGTGGTGGTAGGCATGGTAGGCCTATAAGGAATGAGGTGTCTTTACCGAATGAGATTTTAGCACAAGAGAAAGGTGTCGGTCAGGCCAATATGGCTGAACCAGTTGGTTAGCAGGCCATGGGCGCTTTGGCCCGTGAGATGGCCCGAGCTTTGCGGGAATCCATGGACATTCTTAAGGCTGAGAATCAAGTCCAGGCCCAAGCTGCTAAAGCAGGGCTGTCTTTTTTTAAGTGGGAGTTCTTCTAGTCGAATCCAGACAAGTTTTTGGGTGATCCGAAGGAGCCACTGAAGGCGGATGAGTGGTTGGAACAGATTGTGAAAATGTTTGAGATGCTTGGCATTGAAAACGATGGATTGTGAGTGACCTTGACATCCTTCCAACTGAAGGGAAATGCGGGTCAATGGTAGAAGTATGCGTGTGGGTGCATTATGGTGGCTTGGAAGGCTTTTGTCAACACCTTCCAAGACAAGTTCTTGCCTCCCACTGCTAGGGAGAAGTTGAGAGATCAGTTTCTAAAGCTTAAGCAACTTAGTTGACCAATAGCCGAGTTTAAGGCATCTTTCACAAGCCTCTCTAGATTTTCACCAGAACTTGTGGCGACAAAGGAACACTGTTGTATCAAGTTCAAGAAGAGATTGAGGATCGGGCTTCTTTTTAAGGTAGTTGGGTCAATGATTAGAGACTACAGACGCCTTGTGGAGGCGGCGGCTCATCTTGAAACCGTAGTTCAAGTAAAGGAGGAACAGATGAGGGGCTCCAAGAGAAGTCAAGAGGCTCAAGGGAAGAGTCGGGAGCAAAGAGGTCCCACTCCACAGTAGTCCCAGGAACACAATCTAGATCCACTTTCCTTATGCTGGGTTCGGGTTTGAAGAGAGGTAATATGAGAGGTTTCTCTCCATCTTGCCTGTAAAGAGGAGAAGGGCAACAATCTACATCGCCGGCAGCTCGTTCTCAAAGCCAGAGTCAAGGAAGAGGGCAACTACCTACTTGTTATCAGTGTGGGCAATCAGGGCATATGAAGAGGTTTTGCCCTCAGTTGGGTAGCACACTTGGTGCGTCTGGTTCAAGGCAAACACAGAGCCACCAACCCGCACAGTCAGCACAGGCCTTGAGGGCTAATCAGGGAGCCTCTTCGGCTCAGTCAATGCGTCAGACTTATGCTCCGGGAGGTGAGCAAGTGGAGCAGAGACCTACAGAGCGTGTGTATGCTGTTACCACTCCAGATCTTGTACCAGTGCCTTCAATTGTGAGAGGTACTTTTTTGTTATGTAATTCTCTTACCAATGTGTTGATTGATACGGGTGCATCACATTCTTTTATTTTATATGCATTTTGCATCAGCATTGGGGTTCGAATTGTCTCGCTTAGCATCTCCACTCAGTGTGGGGTCACCTATTGGTAGTGAGATTATTTTAGAGCAGGGGTATCGAGGTTGTAAGATAGAGGTTGCCGGTTACCAATTTCCTTTTTCATTTGTGTTGATTGACATGTTGAGTTTTGATGCTATATTGGGTATGGACTGATTGTCATCGTACCAAAATGTCATAGATTGTTACCGTCAGAGGGTTACTGTATGTACCTTGAGCAGTGATTGTTTTTATTTCATGGGGGACAGAACTGATAGAGCTTCATCACCTGTATGTGATCCGCGAGGTCAGAGTGAACTTAGTTGCCTTCTTGCAAACTTCTTAGGTAGCGAGGGTAACGAAGTCTAAGTTTATTTGCCAAGGTTAGTTTGTAAATGCTTGGATGTCTTTCCTAAGGATCTCCAGTGTTTAAAGGCGAAAGCGCAAGGCGAGGCATTTTACCCTTGTTGAGGCGAGGCGTAAGCCTCGAGGCGTTAAGGCGTAAGCCTTTTGATTTTTTTAATTTTTATAAAATATAAAATTAATTAAATATAGCATAAAAAGAGTAAAAAAAATAAGAATTAACAAATAAAATTCTTAAAGGCCATTCTAAGCATATAACCAAAATTAATTAATAATTTCAAGTATTATAAGTGCTTTTTAAGTTATTCTCATTAATACTACAATAAAAAATTAACTTAAGTGATGGTCAAAATGACTTAAATTCCAATTGTCCAATAAACAAAATAACTTAAAACTCTAATACTCTATAAACAAAGCAATAAATAAATAATAGGTCACTCTAAGTCATCCTCATTAATATTGTCATCATCTTCGTCCGCTATATCTATAATGGGATAAGTTCCATCATCTATTCCACCAACTTCTTCCAACTCCATATCTTCATCCACAAGGGTGCATCTTGTTGCCTTGCCTTTTCCTTTATCATTTCCTATACAAGAAATAGGATTTTAAATTAATTAAATAGGCACATATAATAATATATATGCAACTAGTCCATAATTGTTTAAAAACTTACTTGAACCTTCACCAACTTTTCTTTTCTTTGCATTCAAAGATGAGTCAACATTAATCGTAGTCGTAGTTGATCGATTCTCCACACTTCTATCATAGGTAGTGATAGGCACAGTCCTAATTGCTTCAGCATCGAACAATTCTTCTTCATCAAGCCAAGAAGCATCAAGGGGGAGGACAGGATCTTCTTTTTCATCATCCGAATCAATTTCATCAATTAGTATTGGATCGATATTTTCTCTTCTTCTGATACTCCTCTCTCTTAGTTTAGTGTTGTACTTCACATAGACCAAAGCATTCAAACGTTTGTGCTCAAGCCTATTCCTTTTTTTTGTATGAATCTAATATAATAATAAAAGAAACGAAATAGAAACATGAATATTTTATTTTATGCATAAGAAAGTTTAGGAAAGAAAGATATATTACCGACTCAAAGGTGCTCCAATTCCTCTCACATCCCGAAGCACTCCAAGTTAGACTAAGTATTAAAATAGCAAATTTTGTTAACTTTGATGTTTTGCTCCCAAAACAAATCCACCAATCAGCTACATAATTTGAAAAATGCACAAATAATTTCAATCTCGTATTTTAATTTTATAGAATGTAATTGGAAAATTATTTTCATACTAGTTTCTTACAGGGAGAGCGCATCGTTCTCGAATCAATTGCAACACGACTTCCGAATTCCCCTTTTGCTTGATCATAATAGTCCAATTGGATATCAGCCTTGAGACACTCATCATAACTCAACATTCTATCCATGCACTGAAACAATCCTTGCCTCACCTCCTCAACATTGGAGAAGGAATCTCGATAACGCAACTGAGGGTTTAGATAATAACCAACAGCATGTAAAGGTCTATGAAGTTGTGGTGTCCACCTTGCATCTATCTTATTCCAAATTGGTCCATACTTCCTAACATTTCCTCCACAATTGAAAGCAATCTTTTCTTTAGCCCAATCCATCAACTCATAAATGTAACCCATAGCAGGCCTCTCCTCTGAATCAACTTCGCGCAAAACACTAACCAAAGGTATTGTGCTTTTGATACAAAAAACAACATTAGGCCATCAAACAACACAATTGCACGAGCCTTTACCCCTTCAACCTTTCTTGCCCAACTACTAGAAGCCCACTTTTCTGAAGAAAACATAGCTTAGAGTGGTTGCTTTTGTTTGTAAAGACTTTGGAGAGTAAGATAAGCAGTGGCAAACTGTGTTACGGCTGGACAGAATAGTTCACTGTTCTTTGTAAATGATCTCATCATTGAAAGAACCTAACAATGTCCATATATAAACTTGACCACTTGCCTAGCTAACGAGAGAGTTTGGTCACAGACTTTCAATTTTCCAATGTCCTCCAACATTAAATCAATACAATGCGCAGCACATGGAGTCCAATACAACTTCTTCCTCTTCTCCATAAGTCTCGACCCGGCATTGACATAGTTTGAAGCATTATCAGTAATAACTTGAACAACATTATCTTCTCCAATTTCATCTACAACACTATCAAGATAGTTAAACATCAACTCCCCATTTTTTATAGTATCAGATGCATCAATTGATTTTAAAAACCAAGTTCCAGCAGGGCTATTCACAAGAAAATTAATAAGAACTCTACTTTTCCCATCTGTCCAGCCATCAGACATAATTGAGCATCCATATTGTTTTCATGCTTTCTTATGTTCCTCCATCATGACATTTATATCCTCTACTTGTGCTTTAAGAATCCAAGTCCTCAATTCATGCATAGAAGGGGGTTTGAAACCAGGTCCATAATTTGCAATTCCATCAACTGCAGCTACCCAATACGGATCATTTACTAAATTAAATGGAAGAGCTTTACAATATATAAAACGCCCAATCTTTCGACACACATCTTTTCTTTCTTCTTGTTTCCATTTGGAGTTCAGTGTAGATTGTCGTGCTTGAGATCTAGCAAATTTATCCATTGGACCCCGCGGTTTTGGTGGTTGTGTCATACCACCAATATCGTTTTCAATAGATTGAGAAGCACCACTCTCGCCCTTTGCTCTAGCACCCATTCCAATTTCATATAGCATCTCATTACGGGCACTTTTTTGCTCAAAGAAATTTTTTAATGCGTGTTGGCATTCCAACTTTACATCTTCAGGAACTTTTGAACACGGTTTAATACCTTTATGCGTACCGGCTAGATGATTTTTAAATCGACTTACAGTACCACTGCAAGTTTGATCACAAAATTTACATCTAAAATACTTTTCCCCATCAACTTCTTTTACATACTTCCAGACAAAATCTTTTCTTTGGCCTTTGGGTTCAGTCATTTTTTTTTTCCCCACAAACTTATCAACAGTAGCACTATATAAAAATAAACAAATAAAAAAACAAAAACAAAAAAGATACTGATTAGGTGGGATGGCAAAAAGAAGAAAAAAATATTAATATTAATAATAATAAATTATAGTCTATCAAATAATAATAATAATAATAATAATAATTTTAAATGAAAGAAGGAAAAACATTAAAATAATAATATTAAGCATAATATATTAGTCTACACTGTAGATATATTATATAATATATATAGTGCTCGACACAGAGATTTAGAAACATTAAAATAATAATATTAAGCATGATATATTGGTTAGTCTACACTGTAGATATATTATATAATATATATAGTGCTCCACTCAAAGAGATAGAAACATTAAAATAATAATATTAAGCATGATATATTAGTCTACACTGTAGATATATTATATAAGATATATACATCACAGTACATCACATAACCAACGCGACAAGAGAGGGACAGAGCAGCGATGTAGAAAACAGAACGAAAGAGACGATGCAGAGATGATGCAGCAAACAGAACGAGAGAGACAGAGACAAACTCGACTCAACGAGAGAGAGAGAGAGAGAGAGAGAGAGAGAGAGAGAGACTGCGTACCTTAAGCAACCCTAGTTCGTTGAAGAAGATTAGAAGATTGATTCGAAGTTGTTGGGTCTCTGATTTGTTTAAGAAGATCGACTTACATGGTATTTATAACTTCTTTTTAAGCAATTTCTGTTTGAATCGAACTCATTTATAGCAATTTTCTATCAACTACTCTATCTTCCCTTTTTTGATTTTTGAAATCAAACTCCTCAAAGGCTTACGCCTCGCTATCGAAAGCGTGAAAAGCGCACAAAGCACGACAAATGCTTACGCCTTTGATTTTGACACGTACGCATAACTGGAGTCTCGCCCTAAAAAGAACGCATCTGTGCGTTTTCCGTACGCCTCGCCTCAAATCGCACCTCAAGTCGCGCCTTGTATACGCCTTTGAAAACCTTGAGGATCTCACTAGTTTACCACCTCATCATGAGATCGAGTTCTTTATTGACTTAGTGCCTGGCACAGCACGGCACCAATTTCTATGGCACCGTATAGATTTGCACTTGTCGAGTTAGGTGAGTTGAAGATTCAACTCCAAGAATTACTAGATAAGGGTTTTATTTGCGCTAGTACTTCACCTAAGGGAGCACCGGCTCTCTTTGCCAAAAAGAAAGATGGTGCATTACGACTTGTATTGATTACCGAAAGTTGAACCGAGTAACTGTTAAGAACAAGTACCCAATGCCTCATATAGATGATTTGTTTGATCAGTTGAAAGGGTCATGTTGTTTTACTAAGATAGACCTGAGATTGGGTTACCATCAGTTGAGGATAAGGGACAAAGATATCCAAAAGACGGCATTCCATACGCGGTATGGCTATTATGAGTTCCTAATAATGCCATTCGGGCTAACCAATGCACCAACTGTGTTTATGGATTTCATGAACCAAATCTTCCAAGAGTTCTTAGACCGCTTTGTAGTCGTCTTTGTTGATAACATCTTGATTTACTCGCCCTCTAAGGAAGAGCACGAGGAACACCTGCGAGTTGTGCTTGAGTTTCTTAGAGCTCACAAATTGTATGCTAAGTTCGTGAAGAGTGAATTCTGGATGAGAGAAGTAAAGTTCTTAAGCCATGTGGTATTTGGGGAAGGAGTGACAGTAGATTCATTCAAGATAGAAACAGTGCAAGATTGGGAACAACTCAAGAATGCTTTTGAGATCCATAGTATCTTGGGGTTGGTCGGGTATTATTGTCGGTTTGTGAAGGATTTCTCTAAATTAGCCTCACCATTGACTAGGCTTACGAGGAAGGGAGCCAAATTTATGTGGAATAAGACTTGTGAGAAGTCATTTCTAGAGCTTAATGTTAGACTTACCACTGCTCTATTGTTGATTATTCTGGAAAGGGGTTTGGGCTACTTTGTGTATTGTGATGCTTCACAGGAAAGTTCGGGTTGTGTTTTGATACAAGAGGGAAAGATAGTAGCATATGGCTCACATCAGTTGAAAACACATGAGGGAAACTATCCTACCCATGATTTAGAACTAGCAACTGTGATCTTCACCTTGAAGATTTGAAGGCATTACCTTTATGGTGAGAAGTTTGAGGTGTTTTCTGATCACAAGAGTCTGAAGTACCTGTTTTCACAAAAAGATCTAAATTTGAGGCAGAGGAGATGGATGAAGTTTATGGAAGACTATGACTTTGAGTTGCACTATTGTTCAGAAAAGGCCAACATAGTGGCCGATGCCTTGAGTAAAAAATCCATTAGCAGTGTAGCTTGTATTGCCATTCGAGAATGGGAGATGTTGGCTGCTATTGGTGAGTTTGACTTGCATCTTAGCGAGTCCGTTGAGTCTACAGCTTTGTTTTCGGTAGTTGCATAAAATACACTTGTGAGCCGAGTTATAGAAGCACAGAGGGGTGATCTTGAGGTAGAATCCCTCCAGGAGAGGATCTTTAGTGGGAAGGTAGATAGAGGCTTGAACGTGTGTTCTGAGTCGAGTGTTAGATACCTTGACCGTATTTTCGTGTCGAAGTCTTATAGAAAGGAAGTACTCCGAGAGTTTCATCATTCACGCCTTGCGGTGCACCCAAGAGGCATCAAGATGTATCACGATCATAGTTGCCAGTTTTGGTGGAAGGAGATGAAAAAAGACGTAGCTGTGTTCGTGTCAAGGTGCCTTACTTGTTAATAAGTGAAGGCCGAGTATCAAAGGCCTGCGGGTTTGTTGCAACCCTTGCCTATAGCTGAGCGGAAGTGAGAGCACGTCACAATGGATTTTGTTATGGGTCTTCCGAGGACTCAACGGGGTAATGATGCCATATGGGTGGTAGTTAATCAATTGACCAAGTCAGCGCACTTTGTATCTATGCGCACAAGTAACTCGGTAGATTATCTAGCCGACCTTTACATTAGGGACATTGTTTGATTTCATGGGGTCCCGGTGACTATTGTTTTCGATAAAGATCCGCATTTTACGGCTCGATTATGGCAGAGCCTACAAAATGCCTTGGGCACTAGGTTGACTTTTAGTACCGCCTATCATCCTCAGACTGACAGGCAATCAGAGCGTACTATTCAGGTCTTTGAGGATATACTTCGAGGTTGTGTCCTTGACTTTAAAGGGTCGTGGGATAGGCACTTATCCTTAGTGAAGTTTGCCTACTACAATAGCTTTCAGTCTAGTATTGGCATGGCACCGTTTGAGGCCTTGTATGGTCAACCATGTAGATCTCCTGTATGTTAGACCGAGGTGGGTGATACACCTATGTTGGGTCTAGAGTTGGTCCAGGAAACGACAGATAAAGTTTTATTTATCCATAAGAGGTTGGTCACGGCTCAAAGTTGTCAGAAGAGCTATGCCAGCTGTAGGAGAAGACCGTTATCCTTTGAGGTGAGAGATCACATCTTTTTGAAGATATCACTTAGACAGGGTTTGATGAGCTTTGGAAAGAGTGGGAAGTTGTCTCCTAGGTTTATTGGGCCCTTTGAGATCTTAGAACGGATTAAAGAGGCAGCTTATCCTTTGGCTTGCCGCCACAACTTTCCGGCATACGTGACGTGTTCCATATCTGTATGCTTCAAAAATATGAGCTAGATCCATCACACGTGTTGGATTGGATGGAGTTAGAGGTAGATGAGAATGCTTTGTATGAGGAGAAACCTGTTAGAGTTTTAGATACTCAGACCAAGTCTTGCGAGGCAAGACAATTCCTTAAGTGAAAGTGTTGTAGTGACACCATGGGGTTGAGGAGGCTACTTGGAAGCGTGAGGCAGAAATCCGTGAGAAGTATCCAAACCTATTTGTGGATGTTTGAGCATGAATTGGAAACCTTGTTATGTTAATGTAATATAACGTTTGTATATGTTTTCGAAATATGAATTGTATATTCAATAATGAGCATATGTTTATCTTGTTAATGAGAATGGATAACCGGTGGATAGGTCATGGTGATGAATTTAAGTTACTATCATCGTTGTAACTTATTCAAACTTGGTTTTAATATTTGAATTAAAATTTCGATGATGAAATTCCTAAAGGGAGGAAGATTATAGCGATTCTAGTTTGGACACAACTCATTAGATTTTTTGGATCCAAGTTTCATTGTCATGTATAGTTATCCATGTCTTGTTTTCCCTTATATCTGTTTGAGTTTGGCTTTTGGGATGTGTTGATTGCGTTTGGAACAGATTGGTTACTTGTTTTTCAAACTTTTGTTGCCCAGAATTTTGTTCCTACGCTCGAGCGTCACTTCTTGTGCTTGAGCGGTGCTTGTGAACTCTCAGTACTTCTACAGGTCTGTAAAACTATTGAGAAGTGGTATTCTACACAGCGGAGCTTTTTGCACTCGAGTGGTCTTGGCTCGAGCGGCCCTTATTGCGCTTGAGCATTGGTCTTTTGTCTGTAAAACTACTAGGAGGTTGTATGTCACACTCAAGGGACAACTTCTTGCGCTTGAACGGCCACATCTTTTGTGTTTGTACGCTTGAGCGTCACTTCTTAAGCTCGAGCAATAGGTATGTATATCAGATCGCAGAACCACCTTTTTAGGTCATTTTTTTATTTCACTCTCTCTCGCTAAACATTCCAAAAACCAAAGATTTAGACACTCTCTTGAGCTTGAGCGATGATCCTCTGTCTGTAAAACTTCTGAGAGTTTGTATCATTCACTCGAGCGGTCACTTTGTGAGCTCGAGCGGTCACACTTATTATGTCTGGTTGCTCAAACGACCATTCCTGTGCTCGAGCGGTTTGCGCGTATATCAATCCGTAGAGTCACCTTTTTGGCTCATTTTTTTATTCCTCTATCTCTCTCTCTCTCTCTCCAAACATTCTAAAAACCTTAGATGTAGAGCTTCTATAGCGATTTTGGCTTGGACCCAAGCCATTAGATTTTTTGGATCCGGGTTTCGTTGTCATATATAGTCATCCATATTTTGTTTTCTCTTATATCTCTTTGAATTTGGCTTTTGGGATGCGTTGATTGCGTTTGGAATAGGTTGGTTACTTATTTTTCAAACTTTTGTTGCCCAGAATTTTGTTTTTACGCTCGAGCATCACTTCTTATGCTCAACTTTTCCAAGTCTGCAAAAATACTGGAAAGTGGTATTCTATGCTCGAGCGAAGCTCTTTGCGCTCGAGCGATATTGGCTTGAATGGCCCGAATGGCCCTTATTGCGCTCGAGCGCTTGGGAGTTTGTATTTCACGCTCGAGCGATAACTTCTTGTGTTCGAACGGTCGCATCTTTTATGTTTGTACGCTTAAGCATCACTTCTTACACTCGAAAGGTAGATGCATATATCACATCACAGAACCACCTTTTTAGGTCACTTTTTCATTTCACTTTCTCTTTAAACATTCCAAAAACCATAGATCTAGACACTCTCTCTCTTTCTCTAAAACTTACATTCTCTCTACAAAAACACCAAGATCTAGTGATTTCTTCACCCTACTCCCTTTGTTAAAAAGGTAGAACACTTTGTGGGCTCTCTTTTCATATGAACAAAAGTGGATTTCGGCTTCTTTGAGATTTCTCCACTCTCTCCTTGGTCTTCTAGCTTCGAGGTGGGGATTCTCTACACTCTTTTATGATTTTTAACTTAACTATTTATTTTTATAAAACAATCTTATGATTTTAGAGGATTTTGGACAAACCTAAAGCTTTGGTTTAAAATTAAAAGAGAGGTTTTTAAATGGATGTATTGAAAATGGTTGCGGGAGTGGAAATGAGGTTGAATTATGATAAATTTATTGATTTAGATACTCAGAATATGTTTTGGAAAGAAATGTGGGTTTTGCCCTAAATGACTCAAATGTTTATTTTGTATAAACAAATGGAATTGATATTAGAAATGTGAAATTGGATGGATATTGATATGTATGGTGAAGTAGATATGTATTATCACTCACATCTTGAAAATTTGGAAGGTTTATCTTTGTTGATGATTCTATATCTGTTTAGAAATATCTGTTTTGGGCTATCGGTGGAGGATAGCTATGATTATTGTAGAAATTGCATGCAAATTAGGAGAATTGAAACTATTTTCTTATTCATTTGCATTGAGCATTTATCTCAAGCTTATACATTGGAAATGTTATCGTTTTGAGAGTATGGGTGAATCTGAGAAGAGATTGTTGTTGCATCAAATAAGTTGGCCTGTGTATTCAGGATGAAAGTCCCAAAAACCGCGTATATACATGGGTGCCGATCCCATGGACGAACTTTCGGTGAAATGGCAATAGTAGTGCTTGTATAGCCTACATTTACATGGGTCCCGGCTTATGGTTTTCTCTGGACAAAATTTCCAGGAAAGGTTGTATTGTTTTGAAATTCTTAGAATGTGATTCACTGCCCTATTTTCTGTTGTAATGGAAATGATTTATGAATCAAGATAATAACTTGGCATTGCATAGTTTTAGAAAGAGATATAAAAATATTTTGGCGAGAACATGGCATATGCATTTACCTTAAAGCTTTGTTAAGATTTATATACTGTGTTGAATTATTTCTACTGGACTTTAGCTTACCCTATATGGGAAAAATATTTCAAGTGCTGATGATATGCCTCTACCATGGACTTAGCTTAAGAGGACTGTGGAGTTGAAGAATCATCGTTGTTATTTGTATTTAATTTTGTATAAGCCTAGGGCTTTATCTGTATTGAGCTTAAAACTAACTTTTGATGTACCCAAGCATTGACTTAGAAAGATATAAGTCATTAAGGCATATGGTTATCTGTTTAGATTTCATTTCTTTTCATTATCTTGTAACACGTACTGTAGATTCAGGATGCACTGTTTATAAATGTATATCGTATGTGTCACCTTTTGTATGTCAAACTCTGATTAATGAAAGTTTATCATTTCATTTATGTTGTTGTTTATTAGTTGTTATGAGATGGGTATATTATGTTTATTTCGGGGTATTACAGCTTCTCTCGCTAAAATTTTCATTCTCTCTACAAGTACACCTAGATCCATTGATTTCTTCACCCGTGTCCCTTTGATAAAAAAGTAAAACACTCCGAGAGCTTCCTTTTGATCATGTGTTTCGGCATCGTTGAAGTTTCTCCATTCCTTCTCTTGTCTTCTAAGCTTGAGGTAGGAATTTCTCCGCACTTTCTTATGATTTTTAACTAAGTTGTTTGTGTTTTGAAACAATATTGTGATTTGGGAGATTTTTGGACAAATCTAGGGTTTTGGGTTAAAAATCAAAATAGGGGTTTAGAAATGGTTATGGGATTGTAAATGAGGATGAGTTGTGATAAAATGATGTGTTTTTATCCTTGGGGTTGAGTTATAAAGAACAGAGGGTTTTTCCCTAGAGAGTTAAAATGTTGATTGTGAAAAGATAATGGAATTGATGTTGAAATTGTGAAATTAAGTTGGTGTTAATGAGGATTGTGGAGTTGAGTATGTATTACCACTCACATCTTAAAATTTGAGAAAGTTTATCTGTATGGAAAATTTATTTATCTATTTAGAGATATCTATTTTGGGCTATCAGTGAAGGATAGCTAGGGTTCTTATAGAAATTGCCTGAGAACTAGGAGAATTGAAACCATTTTTCTCATCCATTTACAGTGGGCATTGTTGCGTATTAACACATTGAAAACATTTATTGTTTTGAGAAAAAAAAAATGTAAATACTTGGTGAATCTGGGTAGGGTGTGTAGTTACGATATTAAGTTGGCATGTGTGTCCTTGGTGAAAAACCAGAAACTCACATGGATAGGTGTCGAGCTTTCTGGTTAATACTGGTAAAAATGACAAATTGGTAGTATATGTATAGTCTACTTACAGACACGTACCTAGAGATTCACATAATTGTATTCACAGTTCTGTTTTCTATTGGAAAAGGAAATGCTTTATGAATTGTGATATAAATCTGACATTGCATGGTTTGTGGAAAGAGATATAAATGTTTCTCACAAGCATTGCATATGCATTCACCTTATGACTTTGTTAAGATTCATAAACTATGTTGTAGTATCTCTACTGTGCTTTGGTCCACCCTATATGGAAAACCATTTTCAAGTGCTGATGATATGCCTCCGCCAAGGCAATAGTTTGGAAGGACTTGAAACAAGAGTTTTATTTTGTTTACTTGTTGTAATTATTTTTGCATAAGCCTAGGACTTCATCTGTATGTTGAAAACTCACTTTTGTTGTAACCAAGTATCGTCATGAAAAATTGTAGCCATTAGAGCTTTATCTTATTTGTTTATGTTCATCCTATTTCCTTATCATGTAACATATGCTATAGATTTAGGATTAGACTTACAAGCAAGTGAAATTAATGAAGGATAATTATTTTATCATATGTTGTTATTTAATGAACATGATGTATGGTTTATTGTCATTTATTTCGAAGCATTACATTCTCTCTCTCTCTCTCTCTCTCTCTCTCTCTCTCTCTCTCTCTCTCTCTCTTTCTGCCAATAGTCCAAACTTATTTCTTTTTTCTTTTTTGTAGATTTTTGTTTTCATGTGAGTATTTCTTCTTTTCTGTGTATTTTTTTATTGATAACAAATATATAGGTGTTTAGTTGTCTTTATTTTGGATTTGTATAGTTTTCTATGTCTATAGGACTTTTTCTACTGTTTATATTATTGTTATTTCTTTTTAGATATATAAATTGATAATACAATTACAAGTCTTTCACATAATAGAGCATCTTACATTATTCATTGTAATTTGACCATTTCATAGGAGGTAAATTATAAATATGAAATAAATATATTAAACAATTACATATAATTCAATGACACATAGCTAAAAACCTAACAACTACCAAGCACACAAATCTCTAATACGAGAAATAGCCCAAAATGAAAAGAAATAAATAATTACATATAATCTTCATAGTAAAGGAGAAACAATCAATTTTTTTCTTTGTCATGAATTAATCACCTTACACTTTTGAATATGAGTATACAAAAATAATTAATTGAACAGTTGAGCACCTTGCATAGTTCTCAAGGCTGATGGCCCTACCAATGTCCCATTTTTGTTATTCTGATTTTCTTTTTCTTTTTTTCTTTTTTTAAAAATTATTTTTAAATACAAACTTTCTCATATGGAAACAAGTGCATTTCTTTCCAATATTATTTACACAATCTACCTATACAAATATATGTATAATAGCTACATTGTTCTTCCATGTTGATATTTGTACTGAATATTGGTTAGTCTAAAAAAATTAGAACTTTTGAAATGTAACAAAAAATATTAATATAGGTGATGTTAGTGTTGAACATTGATTGATTTAAGTCTTCAAATATATTTGTTAATATTAATATAATTCGGAAAGGAAAAAGATTAAGACACATAAAATAAATTTCACAATTTTACCCACAATGATTTGGTAAATTATATGTCAAATTTTGATTTGTCAATAATTTGACTATGTAAGACCAAACTTACTTACCATGTCGTTGTAAATAAATTATGAGACTTAAAATTCTCAATACAAGTAGAATTTATTAATAAATAATACGTTTACTACTATTTGATGTCAATTAAAATTGTTTATACTCAAAATCATGTTTGAATGTAAGATTTGTGAAGAAATTTGTGGAGAAAAAGGAAAAGGTGAGAAATGTGAATAAAGCTCCATTTCTCTTTCCTCACATTTTCCTCACATTTTAATATAAAATTAAGTTTGACAGTCATTTATAACTTTTTTGAGAAATTAGTAAAAATATATTTTCAAGAACTTGTTTTTCATAGATCTTATTAAAATACTTGTGATCTAATAAGTTCTATATGCTTTGAATTGTATTTTAAAAATTATTATTTTTTAAATTAGATATTTTTTCATGATAATTTTTGGCATTTTTGTTTTCTTTAAAATTTAAAAATTTCATAACTTTCAAAATACACATCCATTTTGAAAAAAAAAAAAAAAAAAAAAAAAATTAGATTTTTGAAAACTACTCAATGAGATCTATCAAATAAGATGTCAATTAAATATAAAATTATGTAAAATGTAAAAAAAAAAAAAATAATAATAATAATAATAATAATAATAATAATTCACATTTTTTTTTTTTTTTTAAGATTTGAAAGTGTGAAATTTTTCTACTTCTAACATTTAACACTTTTAATAAATGTTTTGTCATGTGATTCCCCTTCGTATTTATATTTTTATATGTGGTGTGAATTTTCTAGTTAGTGTGAAAATTGGAAATATGAATATTCATGATTTTAATTAATAAATTTTATGAATTTTGGAAAAGTATGAAAGTTAGACTGAATATTCATACTTTTAAAATATATATATATATATATATATTTACACTGTTTAAAAATTTATATTATTCTAATTAATGTGAATATTTGCATTTTTTAAAAACTCACACTATTATATTCATTGAAAGTGTAAATATTCACATTTATATTTTTCACAGTTATTATAAAATTCACATTATTGTAATGTATATATATTTTTTATTTTGTAAATATGAATAACCATAATTATTGAGATTTTATTTGTATCTATAGACAAACCAATTAGTGGGATTGAATTTCATAATCATAATTAATGGGATTTGATTTGATAACCACAATTAATGCAATATTTCTCAAATTTTACGGTTTTCTTTGGGCGTGGTCATTTGGTAAGATGGTTTGTGGCTAAAATAGTCATAAAAGACAAAGTAGGCTATTTTAGCCACAACAAACAAAAGATCACATCCAACTCATAATCATTATACTATTCTCCCAAAAAAAAAGCCAAAAAGTTAAAAAGTCATTCCCAAACTAAGCTTTTTAGCCTATGCTAAAATAGCCAAAACAGCCAAAAAGCCAACCCACTTTCCAAACCAATCCTAAAACTTATTGGTGTACAAGTTGTATACATGTAATTTTTTATTAAAAACCCCAATTTTTTTTTATTCACGTTTTGTTGCCAATAATTATTGAGTCAGTTAGTGTTTTAATTGGTACAATAATTATAGTTTGTAGCACGACTCATAATTATTATTTTAAATATTTTCTTTTTTGTATAGTAATTTTTCCTATACATATATATATATATATATATATTCACCAAAATTATGGTGAATATATTATGTGAAATTGTTGCTTGGACTATAAGTGAAATTGACCAATCCTACTCGTTTCCGTATTGACTGGTATTAGCAATATATTAGAGTGCGTTTGTTTGGACGAATTGGATAAGGGAGGATTGTAATCTATTGAATTGTTAGTCTTGGGATACATTATCTCCGGACTATTTGGTTGGACTGAATTTGTATCTTATGTTTGTTTAGTCATGGGATTAGATGTCTGGATTGAACTATTTTTAGTGAATCCAATGTTTTGTTGAACGGACTAGATAAGGTTAAATGTTCAAAAGATTATTTTACCCTTGTAATTTATAATTTTTATTTAATATATAATTTTAAATTTGTAATCTATAATTTATAATTTACAATTTAACAACAATAAATTTTTTTAATTTATAAGGCCGTAATTTTTAATTTGTTATTTTCAATTAAATTAAATTTATAATTTATATTTTTTATTTAATATATAATTTTAAATTAACAACACTAAAAAAAATTATAAGGCCATAATTTTTAATTTATTATTTTTAATTAAATTTAGTTTATAATTTATAATTTATATTTTTTATTTAATATATAATTTAAAATTAACAATACTAAAAAAATAATTTATAAATGTTCAAAAGACTATTTTACCCTTTTTTAATTGTTTATTAAGTAATAGCATGAGAGTAAAATAGATATTTCATACATTAGTCCCATGGGATACCAATCCTATGGAAATAATCTCACTCCTCCCCCTAAGATATAATAATCCCTCATATGAGAGACTATTAATCCAGAACAAAAAAATTGAACCAAACAATGGACTATTAGTCCAGATAGACTAATAGTCCAATCCCATGAAATAATTCCTCAAAACAAATCTAAAGTTTATGGTCATATTCATAAAATCAACATCATATTGAAACCTCCATTTTGACGATTTCTACCCATTTTATTACATTTTCTAAAATGTTAATTTTGCAGCGTTTTTCTTGGTAGTTTTCACAACAATTTCTCAACAAAAAAAAAAATTCCCCATGTATGATATTATAATAATATACTCATCATATTGAAAATAAATTGTGTTATCAATTTTGCATCATTTCACACTCATTTGACACAAAAATTAATGTAGAATGCTTCTAAGAGTACAGTAATTAGGAATATAATGTTGCAAAATCCTTTTAATGGACATCCAAATTTTTTTTCTTTAATAAACCATGCTGAGGTTAGGTTTGTTGTTGAGTTGGGCTAGGCTCTGGCCTTAAAAGTTTCTGTACAATCTAGTCTAGTTTGCTCTGGGCAGGGGGCCGCCCATGACTACCCTTAGATATTATAATATGAGTCTTTGGAAAGTTGTTATTTTAGTAGATTATTTTAATTTTTAATTATTTTAGTAAGTTAAATTTTTATATTTGAAAAGATGATTGAATTTTTTTATAGTCGGATGTGATATCTGTGAGAAAAAAAATAAAATGATTATAAATTTGATATGATATTTTATCTTATTAATTATTTTAGTCTATTTTGTCGAGTCGGGCCAGCCTGTTCGTGGAATAGGCTCGACAAACTTTTATGTCCCGTCGGATTGTGCTAGCTTACGGGCTATATCCAACAGGCCGAGATTTACACATATTTTCCTATTTTGTTTTTTTTTTTTTTTGGTTAAATTTAGGCAGCCACATAGCCCAGTCAAGAAGGCTGCCTGTAATGGGACAATACATGGAGTCAAGCTTCAACACCAAACCCACGCCCAAACCCACGCCCAATCCAAGTTCTATTCGGTCTAGACTATCCTCAGTCAAAGTATGAGTTTAGGTTGAGTAAAAGCTCGTGAAATTATTCAATATTTTTTGAGTAATTTTTAGTAGTGTTTTAAAGTAGTAGTTATTGATCTAAATTATAGGACTCATTATTTTTGGTTTAGAGTTTCAGGAGACAACTGAGTAGGTGTTAACCTGAAAATGAAACGACTAATACTTCAAGAGCATTAAATAATTTTTCCTAAAATCTCTATATGTCAAGCAAGATTGGAGTGTGTAGTTAGCCTTTGAACCAAATGATTACCTTAAGTTGTATGCACTAGTCATAGCTCGACCCACATATATATCATAGAAGAATGTTGGATAAGGGTGGGTACTCTCACACAATAACCTCGTGTTTGTCCCAATCCTATTTTGATAATTTAAATTATTCATATTTTAAGATTTGTCGAACATGAAGTTAATCGAACACGTGTAGCCTCATGATCATATCCTAATTATTATTTAAAATTTTTTTACAAAATATAAATGTAATCGTATTATGAATAACAAATATCTAACTAATTTATTTTTTTTATAAATGATTTACCTAATCAACTTTATAATATGAATAAAGCCCCGTGTAACGCCCCAAATTTCTAACCTAAATGATAATATAACAATCCTGCCTCTCTTAAAGGAAAACCAAATATAAATTTTCATGCTTGCATTAAATAATAATAATAATTCTTCATGCGATATTACATTGATTCAACAACAAGTAAATAACCAAATAAGCACCCCTAAGGGTTTACAATCTTCCAAGGCTTAAGCCCGGTACACAAAATGGTTATTCAAACACACACATACATAGCCCTTGGCTTACAAATAGGATCACAGCAAATGAGAACTATAGTGCTCTCAACACACACATTTCCACTCCCTCAATTAGGCGGATTCACCACGTCTTTTCCTGCATAAAAATCCGATAGGGTGAGCATAAAGCCCAGTAGAAAATCCTTAACAAAGTATGTACATTTTATACAAATCTCAAGAAATGAATGCACATGCTATGCCTTTTGAAAATAAAACACATCTTCATCTGTTGAAAACCATCATACTCAATGATGTTATACAACTTCAACTGTTCAAAATTTATCAATTTAATTAAAGGTGGCAGTAAATACAACTCTGGTAATCTCTAGGTCGGTGTCTGCAAGTAGACTATACGAGTACTACCAATTGTCATTTTTACCGGTATTAACCGGAAGGCTCGATACCTATCCGCGCGACTTTCTAGTCTTTCACCAAGAACACTCAAGCCAACTTAAACAATTTCATCTACACCATCTATCAAGACTTACCGCCGTATTTACCCCAAAACCATTTCATGAAAACCCATTTCTTGACATCCTTTTCTCAATGCAAATTTCCAAAGCTTAACATAGTCCAATGAATTGAAATGCCAATGTATGCTTAATAATGCAATGCAACATTACTTCTACATTCAATTGTTCCACACAATATACCATTGTAATCAAAATTCTTAATCCTCTTTTCAATACAATTCCACAAGATGAATATATATATATATATATACTTTTATATCCAATTCATTCAAGAGAATAACGTAATTCCCACATTTCGAGCAATCTCAACAATTTAGTCAATTCAAGACTAAATCAACATTTTGACAACAATTTTCAAAATAAACAACATTTCTCATTTTTTTCATAAAATTCGTCATTTATATATAAATAAACAATTTTCAAAACATCCATTTATTTTGGTACACAAAATAAATATGACAATATCTTCCAAGGATTTTCAACATCTTTCAAAGAAAAGACCCAATTACTTGGTTTTCTCACCAAAACCATTCATCTTCAAAATATTTAGAAGAATCTCTCCAAAATCATCTTTCTTTAATCAATATGGTTCAAAACCTTCAATTTCTATTTTAAAAGAAAAGAAATTAAACCATATTTCAAAATCACTCATCTTCTTGAAATCAACAATCAATTTCTCAAAGCTAATCAAAAGATGATTTCGAAAATCATCTAGATCTTGCAAAAACAAATATATAACTCTAAGAAAATCCCTACCTCAAGTTTTGAAGAAGAAATGAGATGAAAACCTCAATATCAATGATGTCGAAACGCGATCTTCACTGCACACAACGAAGCCCTTGAGATGATAACCAACTTTGGTGAAGAACTTAGGTCTAAATCCCAATGGATTTGAAGAAATCAAAGAGAAAAGATGACTTCTAAAGAAAGAAGCTCCCGATCTGAAATTCTGGAGAGTTTTAGAGAGAGAGGACTAAAAAAAGTGATATGAAATATCATATTTACGAACTAATATAACATGGTTCCACTCGAGCGTCGAATGCCCCGCTTGAGCGTCAAATACACTAACCTAGTACTTTTGCTGATAGGTCAAACTTCTGAAACTAAACATTCTCTGCTCGATCGCATAAACGACCACTCGAGTGGACAAGCAACTTCGAATGCATTTTGCCTTTTTGTTTTGGGGGCGCTGCCCCTCAACCCCACCAGGGCGCTACCCTAGCATCCGCCAAGGGGCGCTGCCCCCTGAACCCCCGTGAGCTGACCGGGCAGCTCGACCCCTAATCGACCCAATCGAAGTGGCAAAACATGAAAGAAGGATCAAAACCTGGGATCGCTACATCTCGTTTGGTAAAACTTATTTGCAGCTTAAAGCCACTTATAGCTTAAAATAAGTCATGTTAGAGTGTTTGGTAAAAATTATGAGGGATGGATTATAGCTTAAAATAAGTCATGTATCACGGTTTTAACATAATTATATTTACACTGTTTAAAAATTTATATTATTCTAATTAATGTGAATATTCGCATTTTTTAAAAAACTCACACTATTATATTAATTGAAAGTGTAAATATTCACATTTATATTTTTCACAGTTATTATAAAATTCACATTATTATAATGTCTATATATTTTTTATTTTGTAAATATGAATAACCATAATCATTGAGATTTTATTTTGTATCTATAGACAAACCAATTAGTGGGATTGAATTTGATAATCATAATTGTGTGAGTGAATTTTCGATCACATTGCCCTCCTTAGTAATCCAGCTGTAGAACACAGGCAGAATAGATGGCACCCTGTAATCTGCACAGAAAGAAAAGGCTCCGGCGGTGGTTCTTCCACCCAGGAGCACTCCGACGAACAAGTCAGTATCTCTCAAAGATAAACGAGTGCTTAAATTACTGCTCAAGACTTAAAATTGCGTACCTTAGACCTACCAGGGGTGCCCTTCTTTTATAGTTGTTCTCTATCCCAGTCCCACTAGAAGTCTCACTTCTATGGACTCCAATTCCGGATTTACCTTGGACTATTTAAGAGATAAGGATAGACCCCCTGAGAGTATCACCTGTATCCATCTTGTAGTCTATCTTCATTCTAGGACTCTTGTCCCTTATTCGCTTATCTCAGATTCCTGTATTCTCGCAGATAACCTCGGTAACCCCGAGATCACCTCGGCGTAACGACCACGACACGTGGCACCTCGGCTAACACTTCGGTGTCACCTCGGCCACGTGTTGATACTCAGAAAATACATTCCCACAACTGCGCCCTAGGTTCTATTACCTCGGCATTCTGAGATGATGAAACCTATATTTGAACTTCTTTCTCGTACGTCGGCTTAGGAACTTTCTAGCCGATGTCATTCACTTCAGGCCGATACATCCTCTTTTTAAGAACAAGAATTTACATAAACTCTCCCACGTGTATGAGCTGTCATACACCACTTCTTAACCGTTTCACTTACGTGTTTCGCTTCCGTTGGCTCATGCCAGTTACGCGCCTGAAAAACGGCTTTTCCGCGTGTGCCGCCTAACGTATGCGTTGCTCCAGGTGCAATAATTGCACTGTATTTTGTCGCCGTTTCAAATTTTTGACAAAAGACCCTTCCTTCGTCTTTTGGCTTTTCACTTTTGCATTTGACTACTTTACATTTTCTCTCCCTAAAGCTCTTTTCTCCTTCAAATCTGCCATTGCTCCAAGCTTTGAACTCTGCATCTGTCTTCCATCTGTCATTCCTGCGAAGCTTTCGCCACTGTTGCATCCGTCGTCTGACCTCGGCGAAGCTCATTCCGGCTCTATTTCTCTGGTAAGCCACCGTTCCCTTCGCTTTCATTTCTATCGATATTATTTGCTCCTATTTTTCTTTCAAATCTTGTGAGTCATATATTTGAGAGTATTCAAGTGAATTTGATTTCTGCCCACACACTGTTCACCACTTTCTTGCACCCTTGTCACTGTTCTTGATTCTGAAACTTCGTTCTTGCTTTTCTATTTTCCAGATTTCTGCCCTCCATACTCGTTCTTCGTAGATTTAGGTTTGGGATTTGTCTGTAGGACCTTCATTTTTTAGGAAAAACTGAAACAAACTTTACCAACACATACCTAGGTTTAAACCGAGATCCCAAGACCCCTTAAGGAGTATCCTGTCTCTATAGTCAAGTACCTTTACACCAAAATTATGGGTATGTGGAGAAATAGGGTTAACACCCCAACCAAACTAGAATATTTCAGGCAGGAGTTCTCCATCCCAGATGATGTCCATCTGAGACTAACTGGTGATAACGACTCCATTATGTCCAAGGATGATTCCATGCCTTTTCCCATAGTAGCTTTCACTGAGTGTGGACTTCGGCTGCCACTTCTTACCCTTTTTCGTGAGGTTCTTCACCTCTATAAGTTGAACCCTATGCAACTTACCATTAACTCTTATCGAATAATTAACAGTATCATAGCCTTAGCCAAGTAGGAAGACGTTAGAATCACTCTAGCCGACATTCAGTACTATTATACCATGTGTGCCCTGAATCAGAAAGAAAAAGGCTATGTGTACTACCTTAAGCCGAGGTCCACCGAATTCAAAATTGTAGTCGACCTCCCAGACTCCAACAAGGGAGCTGGAGAGGACTATGTCATTGCTTCAGGAAATTGGGAGTTTGCCCCAGACGAAGATGTCCATTTATACCCTCTTCCTTGAACTGTTAAGGAGGGCAAGGGTAAGAGCCCACTGTTAACGACTTGCTTCTTTTTTAGGCCTTCAAAACTTTGTCTGTTTCTAACGCTAATTTTTTTTTGCAGATCTACATCAACCACCGAAAATTTTTTGCCAATTCTACGCCCCCAGTGAAGACTTAAAGAAACTTCTAGATCTTCCTGTAGCCAAAAAGAAGGCTCCTTTGTTGCTAAATTTCATCCCAACGTACAAGTCCGTTTTGCCCGACGTCCCCAAACGAAAGAAGAAAAGTCACTCTCCATCGTCTGTTACAACCCAGACTGCGTCTACATCACGAACAGACCAAGGATCAACGTCTGACTCAGCGGATTTGCCATCTACCTCGACACCATTCTTGGTACCCATTCCTGAATGAAAACGTCGGCGACGACTTATCAAAACAGCCGAAATGGTTCGCCCAAGGCCAGTCGCCCAAGACCTCCTGGCCGACCTACCGACTGATGCTGATGCCATTCCAGCTCAAACAGTGCCTCCGCCAAAACCAAAAAGAAATAAGAAAGCTCAGCCAAAGAACAAAGCAACTGAGGCCGAGACTGAGGATGCCGTTCCTATCTCCCAGCTGGCTGAAAGCAAGAAAACCGCCTCTACTTCGGTCAAAAGGTCTGCTGAGACTCAACCCTCAGAGTCCCAAAAATCGAAAAAGTCGAGGTCTTCCTCTGTAAAAACTTCAAAGTCCAATATACCAAGTGTCCCTTGGGCCCCCAAATTTACCTTGAAAGACAGGCCAATAATGGCGAATGAGAGTGCCGACGACATAAATGTCGGCGTGGCTCTCAGTACTGCACTACTTTTCCTGGCGATTTGGAGTGAAATGCTGGGAATAGTGAGTATGAGAACTACGCTTTAATGCTCCAACACTCAGTTCAAGTAAGTGCTTCAGTTTTAGTACTCATCTTTTCTTTTTGTTTCATACTTTGAATCTTTTCCTAACACTTCTATTTTCTGTCAGGCTGTCCAATACGCTCATTCCTTTTCAATGTAGTCATTTGAAAATCGGGAAAAGTTGGCCGAGATGAAGAGGGAGTTTTCTGCTCTTCAGAAGATTAATAAGGGCCTTCAAGCCAAAATGAAAAAGTTAGAAGATCAGGCCGAGGCTGTTACCAAGGCCCAAACCTTGGCCGAAGAAAAAGCTGAAGCTGTTAAAGCCATAAAGAACGTTGCTGAAGCGCAGAAGAAAGATGCCGAGGAAAAAGTGGCCCAGGCCGAGAAGGAACTTCAGGAAGCCTTGGCTACAAAAGAAGCCGAAATCAAGGAAGCTGACGAAAAGGCTTACGCCCAGGGTGTAGCTGATGTCACCGAAGATTACAAACTTCAAGTCAGGCAGGCATGCAATAGGGGATTTTCCTTGGGTTGGATGGCCTTAGCCAAAAAACTTGATCTTCCTGCTGACTCACCCTGGCGCAAGGCTAAAGTTATTCCTCTTCCGTTCCCTCCTCCTCCACCTCCAAGTCAGGCTGAGGAAGAAGCTGAATCTGAATCCGAGGCTGGAGATGATGATGAAGGCAATGACGAGGCCCTAATAAGGAAGCCCAAGGATGCCAGTGAGACCAAGTCTCCTCCTGGGGGTGATCAAGTCCTAGACTTAACCCAGGATGAGGACATTGAACAAGTGCCCAAGGAAGCTGACATCGGTAGGCTATCCTCTAACCTTCTTTTGGCTGAGAGAAGTGTTGAAACAACTCTTGCTGAGATTGATACCGAGATTGCGGCAGACAAAGAGGGCGAGGTTGTGGTGCAAAAAGATGCCGAGGTCGTGCTTCCAGAGACTACCGAGGTCCAGATCCAGAATGTTCCTGAGGCTGAAGAATCATAGCTTTTTTCCTTTATCTTTTGTACTTTGTTTCTTTTCTTTGTTCTTGTTGATATTCCCTGAACAATGTAAGCTTTGTATATGGCCGATGTGCCTTTTTCCATTCTGATGCTAGATACAACTTTCCTCTACTGAGTGTTTGTACTTTTATATTCTTATGACTGTTTCTATATGATTCTATACTTAGAATATTTTGCAAGTCTCTCCTCCTTTGTACAATCTCCTCGGGGATAAAACCTTGGGTATGTTTACCTGAAGATTTATCTCGGCTAGGACTTCACCTGTAAATTTTCCATAAACTTCAACAAGTATAAAGCATATAAACTTAATTTAACTTCATCTTGTAAATTGCTACAAATTTCAACAAGTGAAGATAAACAATTATATCGGCTTAATTTTAACTTGCAAATTGCTACAAATTTCAACAAGTAAAGATAAGGAATTTATCTCAGCCAAATTTCAACAAGTAAAGATAAGGAATTTATCTCAACTTAACTTTAACTTGTAAATTACTACAAATTTCAACAAGTAAAGATAAGGAATTTATCTCGGCTTAACTTTAACTTGTAAATTGTTACAAATTTCAACAAGTAAAGATAAGGAATTTATCTCGGCTTAACTTTAACTTGTAAATTGCTACAAATTTCAACAAGTAAAGATAAGGAATTTATCTCGGCTTAACTTTAACTTGTAAATTGCTACAAATTTCAACAAGTAAAAATAAGGAATTTATCTCAGCTTAACTTCGGTTAAGCATAATCTCTGTTTAACTTCGGCTAAGCATTACTACTGTCATCTCTCTGCCCCCAATGTGAACCTAAGTTCCACTTAGGTTCTCATTTTTCAAAAAACAACATCATGCATAGTGTTATAAGTTCTGAAAAATTCTGCTAAGATTTTATGGATCATATTGGCAAAAAATCAAAGAACATCTAATGATAAAAAAAACTTTAAATTACAAGTGTTCCATGGTCTAGGCAATACTTTGCCTTCGTTATCTTCGAGCCGAGATGCCCCATTTCCTAACACCGAAGTAATTCTGTAGGGTCCTTCCCAGTTTGGGCCAAGCTTGCCCTCTTTGGGATCCTTCTTATTGCCGACGATTTTTCTCAAGACTAGGTCGTTGACTTGAAAATCCCTTGGATTGACCTTCTTGTTGTAAGCTTTGGCAAGCTGTTGCTGGTATGCTGCGAGCTGGATTGCAGCTTTCTCTCTTCTTTCTTCTAGTAGATCCAGATCTCGGGCTAAGGGGACATCATTAGTCCCGTTCTCAACTCCCTGGGTTCTGATCCCTGGGATGTCGATCTCCAATGGTATGACTGCTTCTGTGCCATAAGCCATGGCGAAGGGGGATTCCCCTGTTGATCTCCTCGGCGTAGTACGATATGCCTAGAGCACATTGGGCAATTCGTCTACCCACTTTCCTTTCGCTGCCTGCAGCCTCTTCTTTATCTCGTCTAGGATTACTTTGTTGGATGCTTCTGCTTGCCCATTACTTTTGGGAAAGCTTGGTGTTGAAAAGTAATTCTTTATCTTGAACTTTGCACAAAAATTCTTGATAAGTTTGCTGTCAAACTGTGTTCCATTGTCGGCAACTATTGTTCTTGGAATCCCAAATCTGGTGATGATGTTTCTCCAGATGAAGTTCTTCACATCCACATCTCGGATTTTGGCAAGAGGCTCTGCTTCTATCCATTTTGTGAAGTAGTATGTTGCTACTAGTAGGTACTTCCGCTGCCCAGTTGCTTGGGGCAATTGCCCAACGAGATCCATGCCCCATTGGGCAAATGGCCAAGGGCTGGAAACCAAGTTCAGGTCAGCAGCTGGCTGATGTATCCACGGTGCAAACCTCTGGCATTGTTCACACTTCTTCACATAGGCCTCTGCATCTTTTTGCATATAGGGCCACCAATACCCCTGGATAATGGCCCTGTGAGCTAATGATCTGCCCCCTGCGTGGCTTCCACAAATTCTTTCATGAATTTCATACAAAAAGTCTTCGACCTGAAGAGGGTGTACACACCTTAAAAGAGGTCCAGTGAAGGATCTTCTGTAGAGATGTCCTTCTGCTGTCAGACTGAATCTTGCCGACTTCAATCTGACCTTGTGTGCTTCATTTCGTTCTTCTGGCAGCTTTACCTCTTTCAGGAATGCAACAATTGCATCCATCCAGCTTGGTCCCATGTCCACACATAATGCTTCTTGCATTGTGTGTGGTGACTCTATGCTCGGTCCTGGTAGGTAGTCGATCATTATTGTCCTTGTCTTTCTGGTTTGCATTGAACTTGCTAAATTGGCCAACGCGTCGACGTGGTTGTTATCATCTCGGCTAACCTGAAGAAGTCGGCAGTTTGAAACATGTCTGCCAGCCTGATGACTTCTTTTGCGTATGCCGACATCCTTTCATCTCGGGCAGCGAACTCTCCTGTAGTTTGATTCACTATAAGTTGTGAGTCACAAAAAACTATTACCTCATCTGCCTCTGCTGCTACTGCCAGCTTCAGTCCAGCAATCAATGCTTCATATTCCGCCTCATTGTTCGAGGCTTTGAACCCCAGTCGAATGGACTGCTCCAATATCTCTCCATTGGGGGATATTAACACTACTCCTGCCCCTGTCCCTTGCCGGTTTGAGCTCCCATCAACAAAAAGTTGAAAGAAGTCGCCGATGTAAATGCTGCAGGGTCGGAGTTTTTCCTTCCTTGGTTCTTTAGCCTTTGACTGGGCTTCCCCTTTCTTGTTTCGACATCGTTCATCTCCGCTCAACGGAGCCCGATGTTCGATGTATTCTGGCGAGAACTCGGCCACGAAGTCGGCCAAGACTTGTCCCTTAATTGCTGTTCTCGGCCTGAACTCCAGGTCGTATTGGCCCAAGACTACAGCCCATCTTGCTATTCTTCCAGTTAAATCTCCTTGTTGCAACAAGGATTTCAATGGGTGCTCTGTTAGTACCACGATCTTATGAGCCTGAAAGTAATGGTTCAGCTTCTTTGAGGCCATCACCAAGGCCAGCATCAACTTCTCCAGTGGTAGATACCTTGTTTCTGCATCAGCCAAGGTTTTACTTACATAGTAAACAGTCTTCTGCTCTCCTTTCTCTTCTCGGATTATCACAGCACTTACTGCGTGCTCTGAAACTGCTAAGTATAAAAACAGTTCCTCCCCAGGTTGAGGTGTTGAGAGGACTGGAGCTGTGGTAAGATATTTCTTTAGGTCGGCCAAAGTGGCCTCACATTCCTCTGTCCATAGAAAATCCGTGGCCTTTTTCACCAGATTGAAAAAAGGTTTACATTTGTCCGAACTTCGGCTTATGAACCTGTTTAGGGCTGCGGCCCTTCCAGTAAGCATTTGAACTTGTTTTGCCGATGTCGGACTCTGTAATTCCAGAATGGCCTTGATCTGATCTGGGCTGGCTTCAATGCCCCTTCTAGTCACCAGGTATCCCAAGAACTTACCGGATCCGACTCCAAACGCGCATTTCGATGCGTTTAGTCGGAGCCGATATGTTTTGAGTATGTCAAAGACCTCTTTTAGGTCAGCAAGATGATCCTTTGGTTCCTTGGTCTTCACGACCATGTCATCAATGTAGACTTCTACGGTTCGGCCAATTAAGTGTTTGAACATCTTGGTTACCAGCCTTTGGTAAGTTGCTCCTGCGTTCTTCAACCCAAAAGGCATGACTCTGTAACAATACAGACCTTTGGGAGTGATAAACGCTGTCTTCTCCTCATCCGGGGGGTACATGGCTATCTGGTGATACCCGCTATATGCATCCAAGAAGCTCATCCTTCCATGTCCAGATGTGGCGTCCACCAACTGGTCTATCTTTGGTAGAGGAAAACTGTCTTTGGGACAAGTTTTGTTCAAGTTTGTAAAATCTACACAGACCCTCCACTTGCCATTCTTCTTCTTCACTACCACGGTGTTTGACAGCCATATCGGGTAATTGGCTTCTCTAATGGCCCTGGCCTCCAAAAGTCTGTCTACTTTTTCCTCCACTGCTTCGACGTGTATCAACGTCGGTCTTCTGGCTCGTTGTATTACAGGTTTGGCCGACCTATCAACGTTGAGTCTATGAAATGTGACCTCGGGGTCAATGCTAGGCATTTCATAAGGTGTCCAGGCGAACACCTCAATATTTTTCCTTAGAAAGGCTTCCAACTCCCTTTCTTCTTCTTCGGCTAATCCTGTACCGAGAAGAAAGAAGCGTTCCTCATCGCCCTCCTGGACGGGGATTTTCTTCAATGCTACTTCACTTTTCTCGGTCGGCTCCTTGCCGACATCATTGTAGGCACCCCATTTTCGACCGCCCTCAAGACTTGGGCATTACTGATGGTTTGCTCGGTGTTGAGAGATGTGCAGGGCACAGGTTCAATTCCTTCGGCAAGGAGAGAGGCAAACCCTTCAAAACACTTTGTTTAGGGGTTTGGAGTTGAAGAAAAGAGGAGAGGAGGGGAGAAAATAGGTTGGAGAAGAAGTTCGCCATGAATCCGGGTAGAAGAAAGTCGAGCGGCCCTCGCTGAATCCGGCTTATTCAACTGCATACTTGGAGTTAAGCTATGAGGCCATAACCATTGGAAACAAGACTTCCGGGGCTTCACTTTGTACTCAAGAATCTCCCAAAGCCAAGTCCGGGTGGAGGAGATATGATTGATTGAAGCAGGGGATCATCCCGGTTGGATCGAGTCTGCGCGACTTCACGGAAAAGGGCATAACTTTTTTCATAGGAGGAATTTTGATGCAAGGTTTGCGCCATTGGAAAGCTAACTTCCGGGGCTTCGATTTGCATACCCACCGGCCATGTTTTGACCAAGGAATCATCCATCGGCACTCTATTTAGCCGACCGGCAGAAAAGAGTACCGACCGGCACTTTATTTTGGACAATGATCGAATCTTCTGGCCGGTTTGAACCCTTTGCACCCCCCAAGCTTGGTGCATGCTAGCTGTGCCAGCTGGGATGCACAGAACTCGACCCACGTGCATACATGTGCCCATTTTGCACCCTTTAACCACCTTTGGACCCTTTTTGTGCACCCTTTGCTCATGGCTTCTTGAGGAAGCCTTGACCCCTTGTCTTGGCTTCCCCAAGAAGCCTTACCAGCTGTCCAAGCTTCCCTTACAAGCCTTGCACCCCCTTGACCCTTTTTCTTTAACTTAGCCTCTAAGTTTAGTGCTTATACTTGCCTATATAAGCACCTCTCCTCTCCCTTGAGCAAGGGTTGGAGATTTCTAAGCAAAAACCAGAGAATAGATATATATATCTAACATATATATCTATAACCATATATCTCTCCCATCCAACCTCAAAACTCCATAGTTCTTGGGCCATTCCTTCATCAACCCATAGCACAACTCATACACACTCCACACCAGTGACTTGGGGGACATTTGCAAAGGTTAGGAGCTCATTTTCTTCAATCAAAACCTGCTGGTTCATTGGTCTTCAAGGGTAAGTGTCTATTTCCCTCAAACTAGCATTTTCTTGGTTCATATCTAAGCCATAGTTGCATGTCTTTTTGAGCTTCGATGTAAACTACAAAGTTGCTTGTTTTGAGCCCTTCTTCAACATTGAAGAAGGGCTCAACGCTGTTGGGGGTCTCCATGTAGTACTTACCATTATACCCCCTCTTTGGCCCCCATTTTTGCATGCTTTATTAGCCTACCATGCTTCTGTTTTTGGGTCTTCAACAGGCCTGAAAAAGGTCTTAGTTTGACCCCCTCTACATGTCTCATGAAGGGTATTTGGCTGTTTGGTGCGTCCTTTTGGTACTTCATGTTGTACCCCCTTGTATGCCATGATTCTTGCATAGTATATTTGGCTGGTGTATAATCTGTTTTTGAGCATGTAATAAACTGTAAATAGGCTCATTTTGAGCCCTTCTTCAACATTGAAGAAGGTCTCAACCATGTTTGGTAACTCTATCATGCACTTGCTTTGTAATCTCTTCTATTTACCGTAAGTTTGCATGCTTTGTTAGCCTATCTTGCTTTTGTTTTTGTGGATGGTCATAAACTGGAAATGTGCTTGTTTTTCCATGTACAAGATCTGTTTCTAGTTGTTTAGGCCATCCATGACATGCCTTATATAGTCACCTTGCATTTTGGCTTGCTAGCCTTAGGTGTGTGAGTGTGTAGCATGCACTACTTGTCTTGTTTACTTGGTTTGGCACCTTTTATAACATGATTTCAGAGCCTTATAATGCATGCTAGTTGTTCATGTTTAGCTTCCTTTAAGTGTGCTTAAAGCTTGCTTCATTATGCCTAAGTGTTGGTACCTTTGCATGTGTGCTTAGCCCTCATACTTAGCATTATGGCCACTATTTTGGGCCTACTTAGGGTTGCCCAAGTCATGTTTAAGTCCATCCCTTTTGCTTACATGCTTGCCTTGTATGGTTGTTTGCATACTAGCATTTGCACATTGCATGCCATGTTGCATACTAGCTAACATGTTTAGGTTGCATTGAACATGCATGTTTTGCCTCTTGAAATCAAGTGATAGAGGTGGGGCCCTTTATGTGCTTATTTGGTTTGCATTGCATTTGACATGAAAATGCACAAATTGGTTCTTTGGGCCATCATGCATGAAAATGCGTGATTGGTGGTCCAAGAACCAAGGGCCGTACCCCCTTTGAGTCAAAAAACATGATAAGGAGTATGGTTGGTGCAAACATTGCTTGAAAATCCATGCCTTGCACTGCTGTTTTTGCTGCTGCTGTCAAACTGTCCTCTGTAGGAACTTTCTGCCGACCGGCAGTATAATGTGCCGATCGGCACTTTGTTTGTGCCGATAACCACCACAAGCAGCCGATGGCCAATCCAAGCAGCCGATGAGCTCTTCCCCCAGCCGGTGGGGTATTTCAGATCATTTGGGAGGTATTCTGAAACTTTGGGAATTTTTTGGAGAGGCAGGGCAGTGAAAATAGAACCAGCAGTGGCACGGTACGGGTTTTCCGGGCAAGGCGGACATCGAGCATGCATCATTCGCGCATCCCGAGGCGAGGGGCTGTGGCCCCCTTTTATTTCACATTTATTTATTTAGTAATTAGAATTTGTAATATTTATTCATTTATATTGGGACTGTATTATTATTTTGGTCCCTCCGAGCGAGGGCGAATGTGTAATAAGTGTGGGTGAGTATGTGTATCTCTTCCAACCCCCACTTCTTTCTTCCCTTTTATTTACCTGCTTATGATGGTAGATTAGGGCATATTTAAATTAGCATACCTTATGCAATGCATGTGTGCATCCACGCATTTGTTGACATGCATCGGGCTCGGTACATCATACAAACTGCATCGTACTTTCAATTCCAAATTGAATACGTGATAGTTGTTGCATTTCACGTGCCATGCTTAGGATAGCCGAGCCTGTCTAGATTACATTCCGTATGTGATGCATTAGTCACTTAACATAAACTAGGTCATGCATGTTTTGCTAACTAGTTTCTTGTTTTGGCACGGAGTACAATGTAAGTTTTATGCTTTAGCATGTCGCATGCGTGTGAATGTTAACATAATAGCATGACTACCATGAGGCTAAGTGCTTATGTGATATAACTGCTTGAATGCCTGTGGATGGAGGTCAAATTACTTAGGTTGGAACAATGCATTAAAACTGTGAGTTTTAAAGCCCGCTTGAGAGCGGCAAAACCTGCATTTTAGCCTACTTATGAGTAGCAAATCATTTTTCAAAACAAACACATAGTGTTTTGTTCCAACTTAGGCGATTTGGTCTATACTTGTTTGCTGTGCGCATAACATAGTAATTCTAGGCTAATAGCCGGAATAAGAACATGTAATGTTTTCGAAATCGGATATCACGGTTAGTAGAGGCCGGTCTTCGGACCGGGCGAAAGGGGGTGCTCATAGCTGACCTTCCCCGATCGTACCCAAGCTCCCGAGCCAAGACCACTTTGGTGATGACGGACACGTGGCCTTCGGCACCGAGTCAGGGTTTCCTAAATTTCCCATTTTAAAAATATTTAGGTGGCGACTCTGTAATCTGGCAAAGCAGTCCATGTTTGGCACTACTTTTCAAAAATCTGTTTTCTCAAAACGATTTGCCGGATTTGGACTCTTTGGTTCAGATTTAGAACCGACACAAATTGAGTCCGAACTATAGCGGAGGTCCCTCCGCCGGACGTGCTACAATCATCTAGGACCTTCACGTCCTCTTCTTCGACTTCTGCCTTCTCTGGTTCCCGAATGCTGCAGGTTAATTTCATTGCTGCCATGGAGCAACTTTGCCTGCAACTGATCTCCTCTGACTTCCTCAATCTCATGTTCTGTTGGGAACCGTAGCAGTTGATGCAGTGTTGAAGGAACTGCCCCCATTGCATGCAACCACGGCCTCCCTAAGATAATGTTGTAAGGCGAGGGCGTGTCAATCACTATGAATTCTGTCTTGATCTTCTTTGTGCTGGCCTGTATCTCCAAGCTTCTTGCACCTAACGACCATGTCGACGTTCCATTGAAGCCGACCACGGGGCCATTTGACTGCTCCATATCATCAGGGTGAAGGCCTAACACCTTGTAACATCTGACATACATGATGTCGCAGGAGCTGCCTTGATCAATCAGGATACGTTTCACCTGGCATTCCCTAACCTGAAGGGATACTACCAAGGCATCATTGTGCGGGTGCTGGACCATATCAAGGTTGGTTTCTGTGAAGGCTATCATTGGTCCTTGGCACTCTTCAGGCCGAGGTCTTTTCAGTCCAACCTGGTTGACGTGCTGCAGGTGTTTTACCCTCTGTGTCTCCCCCCGTATGTCGTTTTCATTCACCTTTGAGTGGATCACATTAACCACCCGAGGTCCGCCTGCCTGTGGTTGCTGCGCTGGGGGAGGCGGGGCTGCTGGTGCTTGGGGCAATCGTGCCTGTTCTTCCCTTGTTTTGGCCTCATCCACAAGGTCTCTCAGATGGCCTTGCCTCACCAAATCTTCTAAGTGTGCTTTAAGGGCTCTGCAACCCTGAGTTGGGTGCCCCTCCTCATTGTGGTAAGCACAACGCCTACCAAGGTTTCTCCCCATAAATTCTCCTGGTGCCCTTGCCGGCGCCCTGAAGTAGGGCTGATTTCAAATTTGGTCAAGGACTTTGTGGACCGAAATTCGGAACACCGTCGTCACTGCCTGCTTAGCCCCCAACTCTGTCTCCTATTTGTTGGGTCCATTGTTACCTCGGCCTCGCTTCGGCGAGCCGTTGCCTTTTTCTGGCCTTGTCTCCTTGTTGCCCGATGTATCTTCCTCGGCTCGCACATACTTCTCAATTCTCGCCATGAGCTCTTCCATGTTCTTTGGCAGAGTTTTTGCCAAAGACTTCCGCAGTGGACAATCATCCTTCAGGCCGTTCTTGAAAGATACGACCGCCACCTCAGGTATTCGATTGAACACCTCATAGTACCTCTTTGCATAGGCCCTAAGGCTTTCATCTTTGCCGATCTTCAGAGCCATCAACGCATCCACCCTCAATGGCTGCAATTTGTTTGTTATGAACCTAGCCACAAACATCTCGGCCAGACCTTCCCAAGTCTTCACGCTCCCCTTCTGTAATTTGTGAAACCAATCTGATGCAATCTCCTTGAAGGATGAAGGGAACACTTTGCAGAGCAACGGCTCGTTCCCACTGTATAATGCCATTGAATTCAAAAATAATCCAACATGGAAGTTAGGGTCTGACTTACCATCATATATCTGGAACCTCGGCATACTGAATCTTTTTGGTGCGACGAATTTGTCCAATTCCATCGAGAATGGTGTCCTCGGCTTAACCGGGGAGGTTACTTCGGCTCCGGCATTCTCCTGCTTCCTCTTGAGGTAATCTCTCAAGTCTTCTTTACTTCTTCCTGCAGCCCGGCTGTCTTTGGACTTCAGCCTTTTCGGCGCACTACTCTCGGCCTCATGGTTGCCCCTTTTTGATCCTTCCCCGCAGGATGCATCGAAATACAATACTCGCCCCGGAATATGCCGATGTCCTTTGGGGTCTGCCTCCTTCTCGCAATATGTCCTTCGGGACTCTTCTCTTCTCGGCTCTTCTCAGCCGACTTCCCTGGAGGGTCGGTGAGAGTGTCTTCCACTCCTCGTGTGCTGAGGGGCTTCGGGGATTTCCTTCTGCCCCTTCTTCTGGGCGTTTGCTGCTGGCATTGGTGTGTCCTGTAGCGGGTATGGCGGCTGCATGACATTATTTTGCATCATGAAGTTGACGACCGATTGAAGGTCTGCCAACTTGTTTGCCATCTCCTTTACTTCTTCATCCTTCCTCAGGCATCTGTCTTTCCAGATCTGGAGGTTGTCCTCGTTATAGTACTTGCCTTGGTCCGCTTTCTTTGACGTATCGCCATCTTGGCCTATGCCTTTCTCTGCGTGATTCTGATCACGAGCTTCTTCGTTGTGGTCTCCTCCTTCAGCGTTAGGGTCGACGGGTCTTTCACTTCCAGCAGGAGTGTTGTCTCCAATCTTTTCCTTCTACGTGTTACTGGCCATCTACTCTTCTTTCGTTCCCACAAACGGCGCCAAATTGTGTGAGTGAATTTCCGATCACACTGCCCTCCTTAGTAATCCAGCTGTAGAACACAGGCAGAATAGATGGCACCTTGTAATCTACACAGAAAGAAAAGGCTCCGGCGGTGGTTCTTCCACCCGGGGGTACTCCGACGAACAAGTCAGTATCTCTCAAAGATAAACGAGTGCTTAAATTACTGCTCAAGACTTAAAATTGCGTACCTTAAACCTGCCGGGGGTGCCCTTCTTTTATAGTTGTTCTCTATCCCACTCCCACTAGAAGTCTCACTTCTATGGACTCCAATTCCGGATTTACCTTGGACTATTCAAGAGATAAGGATAGACCCCCTGAGAGTATCACATGTATCCATCTTGTAGTCTTTCTTCATTCTAGGACTCTTGTCCCTTATCCGCTTATCTCGGATTCCTGTATTCTCGCAAATAACCTCGGCAACCCCGAGATCATCTCGGCGTAACGACCACGACACGTGGCACCTCGACTGACACTTCGGTGTCACCTCGGCCACGTGTTGGTACTCAGAAAATACATTCTCACAATAATTAATGGGATTTGATTTGATAACTACAATTAATCCAATATTTCTCGAATTTTAGGGTTTTCTTTGGGGTGGTCATTTGTAATCACATATGATTTTTTAGGTTAACAGAAAGTCAATAAGACTTATTGGTGTACAAGTTGTATATATGTAATTTTTTTATTAAAAACCCCAATTTTTTTTTATTCACATTTTGTTGCCAATAATTATTGAGTTAGTTAGTGTGCTAATTGGTACAATAATTAGAGTTTGTAACACTACTCATAATTATTATTTTAAATATTTTCTTTTTTGTATAGTAATTTTTCCTATACATATATATATATATATATATATTTATATTCACCAAAATTATGGTGAATATATTATGTGAAATTGTTAAGTGAAATTGACCAATCCTACTCGTTCCGTATTGACTGGTATTAGCAATATGTATTTAGGGTTTAGAATTTAAAGTTTATGGTCAAATTCATAAAATCAACATCATATTGAAACCTCCATTTTGACGATTTCTACGCATTTTATTACATTTTCTAAAATGTTAATTTTGCAACGTTTTTCTTGGTAGTTTTCACAATAATTTCTCGAAAAAAAAAAATTTTCCCCATGTATGATATTATAATAATATACTCATCCTATTGAAAATAAATTGTGTTATCAATTTTTCATCATTTCACACTCATTTCACACAAAAACTAATGTAGAATGCTTCTAAGAGTACAGTAATTAGGAATATAATGTTGCAAAATCCTTTTAATGGACATCCTATTTTTTTTTATTTAATAAACCATGCTGAGGTTAGGTTTGTTGTTGAGTTGGGCTAGGCTCTGGCCTTAAAAGTTTCTGTACAATCTAGTCTAGTTTGCTCTGGGCACGGGGCAGCCCATGACTACCCTTAGATATTATAATATGGATGTTTGGAAAGTTGTTATTTTAGTAAATTATTTTAATTTTTAACTATTTTAGTAGATTAAATTTTTTGTATTTAAAAAGATGATTAGATTTTTTTGTAGTTGAATGTGATATTTATGAGAGAAAAAATAAAATGATTATGAATTTGATATAATATTTTATTTTATTAACTATTTTAGCCTATTTTGTCGGATCGGGCCAGCCTGCTCGTGGAATAGGCTCGGCAAACTTTTATGTCCAGTCGGATTGTGCTAGCTTACAGGCTATATCAACGGGCCGAGATTTACACATATTTTCCTATTTTGTTTTTTTTTTTTTTTTTTTGGTTAAATTAAGGCAACCACATAGCCCAGTCAAGAAGGCTGCCTGTAATGGGACAATACATGGAGTCAAGCTTCAACACCAAACCCACGCCCAATCCAAGTTTTATTCGGTCTAGACTATCCTCAGTCAAAGTATGAGTTTAGGTTGAGTAAAAGCTCGTGAAATTATTCAATATTCTTTGAATAATTTTTAGTAGTGTTTTAAAGTAGTAGTTATTGATCTAAATTATAGGACTTATTATTTTTATATTAGAGTTTTAGTTATTCAATATTCTTTGAGTAATTTTTAGTAGTGTTTTAAAGTAGTACTTATTGATCTAAATTATAAGACTTATTATTTTTATACTAGAGTTTTAGGAGACAACTGATTAGGTGTTAACTTGTAAATGAAATGACTAATGCTTCAGGTGCATTGAATAATTTTTCCTAAAAGCTCTATCAGTCAAGCAAGATTGGAGTGTGTGTAGTTAGCCTTTGAACCAAATGATGACCTTAAATTGTATGCACTGGTCATAGCTCGACCCACATATATATCATAGAAGAATATTGGATGAGGGTGGGTACTGTCACACAACAACCTCACAATCTTATTTTGATAATTTGAATTATCATATTTTAGTCGAACATATCATTTATATAAAAAATGAAGTTAATCGAACAAGGGTAGCCTCACGATCATATCCTAATTATTATTTTAAATAATTTTACAAAATATAAATGTAATCTTATTACGAATAACAAATATCTAACTAATTTATTTTTTTTATAAATGATTTACCTAATCAACTTTATAATATTAATAAAGCCCCGTGTAACGCTCCAAATTTTTAACCCAAATGATAATGCAACAATCCTGACTCTCTTAAAGGAAAACCAAATATAAATTCTCATACTTGCATTACATAATAATAATAATTCTTTATGCAATATTACTCAACACACACATTTCTACGCCCTCAATTAGACGAATTCACCACGTCTTTTCCTACACAAAAATCCGGTAGGGTAAGCATAAAGCCAAGTAGAAAATCCTTAACAAAGTATGTACATTTTATACAAGTCTCAAAACATGAATGCACATGCCATGCCATGGCTTTTTGAACATAAAACACATCTTCATCTTTTGAAAACCATCATGCTCAATGATGTTATGCAACTTCAACTGTTCAAAATTTATCAATTTAATTAAAGGGGACAGTAAATACAACTATGGTAATCCCTAGGTCAGTGTCTGCAAGTAGATTATACGAGTACTACAAATTGTCACTTTTACCGGTATTAACCGGAAGGCTCGATACCTATCCGCGCGACTTTCTGATCTTTCACTAAGGACACTCAGACCAACTTAAACAATTTTATCAATATCATCTATCAAGACTTACTACCATATTTTCCCCAAAACCATTTCATGAAAACCCATTTCCTGACATTCTTTTCTCAATGCAAATTTCCAAAGCTTAACATAGTCCAATGAATTGAAATACCAATGTATGCTTAATAATGCAATGCAACATTACTTCCATATTCAATTGTTCCACACAATATACCATTGTGATCAAAATTCCCAATCCTCTTTTCAACACAATTTCACAAGATGAATATATATATATATATATATACTTTTATATCCAATTCATTCAAAAGAATAACGAAATTCCCACATTTCGAGCAATCTCAACAATTTAGTCAATTCAAGACTAAATAAACATTTTGACAACAATTTCCTAAATAAACAACATTTCTCATTTTTTTTTCATAAAATTCGTCATTTATATATAAATAAAAAATTTTCAAAACATTAGTTTATTTTGGTACACAAAATAAATATGACAAAATCTTCCAAGGATTTTTAACATCTTTCAAAGAAAAAGACCCAATTTCTAGATTTTCTCACCAAACCATTCATTTCCAAAATATTTAGAAGAATCTTCCCAAAATCATCTTTCTTCAATCAATATGGTTCAAAACCTTCAATTTCTATTTTAAAAGGAAAAGAAATTAAACCCTCTTTCAAAATCACTCATCTTCTTGAAATCGACAATCAATTTCTCAAAGCTAATCAAAGGATGATTTAAAAAATCATCTAGATCTTGCAAAAACATATATATAACTCTAAGAAAATCCCTACCTCAAGTTTTGAAAAATAAATGAGATGAAACCTCCAAAATCAACAGTGTCAAAACTCGATCTTCACCGCACACAACGAAGCTCTCAAGATGATAACCAACTTTGATGAAGAACTTAGGTCTAAATCCCAATGTATTTGGAGAAATCAAATAGAGCAGATAACTTCTAAAAAAAGAAGCTCCCGATCTGGAATTTTGGAGAGTTTTAGAGATAGAGGACTAAAAAAAGTGATATAAAATATCAAATTCACGAACTGATATAACATGGTCCGCTCAAGCGTAGAATGCCTCGCTCGAGCGTCAAATACACTAACCTAGTGCTTTTGCTGACATGTCAAACTTCTGAAACCAAACATTCTCCGCTCGAGCGCTTAAACTACCACTCGAGTGGACAAGCAATTTCGAATGCATTTTGTATTTTTGTTTTGGGGGCGCTGCCCCTCAACCTTGCCAGGGTGCTACCCTAGGACCCGTCAAGGGGCACTGCCCCGTGGACCCCCGCGAGCTGACCGAGCAGCTCGATCCCCGATCGGCCCAGTAGAAGTGGCAAAACATGAAAGAATGATCAAAACCGAGATTGCTACACCCCGTTTGGTAAAACTTATTTGCACTTAAAGCCACTTATAACTTAAAATAAGTCATGTTAGAGTGTTTGGTAAAAATTATGAGGGATGGATTATAACTTAACTTAAGCTATTTCAGCAATAATCTCTTAAGTTGGTTCCTAGGTGCTTTTCAAAATGGATTATGCGCGAAGCTGTTTGGCCCAATTTGTAATGACTTAAATGCCCCTCAAATAGTTCAACTATTACCAAAAACCCACTTATATAAGCTTTGTTCTCAAGCACTGTTCACTCGAGAGAGACAGAGACAAAGACAAAAGAGATTTCCAGGAAGGGGCAATTTCTAGTTCTCAACATTGTTCTCAACTCTCTCTCTCTCTCTCTCTCTCTCCATTGTGCTCAATGTCGTTTCAGATCGGCGGCTAGGGTTTCTCTCTCTCCCTCTTCCTCTCTCTTTCCATCGCGATCTGAAATTGGAAATCATCTCTGGCGTTTGCTCTCTCTCCGTTGCCTCTCGCACCTACATCGACGGCTAGTTGTTGGTTTCTAGACCGACAGCTAGGGTTTTGTAGAACCAGTTGGTAGTCGCTCTGAAACGGAGGAGAAAGAGGAGGAGAAGAACAGAGGCCGTTGCCGTCGCGATCGCGATTTGTGTTGAAACCCTAGCCATTGGCGATTGTTCGCCGACGGCGTTGAAACCCTAAAAAAAAATTTGAAGAAAAATAAAAAAAAATCAATATTAATATTAATTAAAAAAGAAAAAATTGTATATTTTTTAAGAAAAAGAAAAAAAAATTAATATTATATATTTTTGTAATGAATTAATTATTAATTGATACTAATTGATAACAATTGTTGATTATTAATATTAATTGATACTAATAAAAATTAATTATTAATATTAATTGATACTAATTAATAATTTTAGTATTAATTGAGAGTAATTAAGAAATTGATACTAACTCATAATTTTAGTATTAATTGATACTAATAAAAATTAATTATTAATATTAATTGATACTAATTAATAATTTTAGTATTAATTGAGACTAATTAAGAAATTAATACTAATTAATAATTTTGAATGATGCTATATGCACTAATTAGTGTACACATTAATGTACCAACAAATGATATGGCATAATTTTAGAGATTTTGGATATTTGTAATTTGTATAATAAATAAGGTCATTAATGATATTATAACACTAGTGTGTACACTAATTGGTGCATGTAGCACCACCGAATAATTTTAGTATCAATTGATACTAATAAAAATTTAATATTAATTGATACTAATTAATAATTTTAGTATTATTTGAGACTAATTAAGAAATTGATACTAATTAATAATTTTAGTATCAATTGATACTAATAAAAATTTAATATTAATTGATACTAATTAATAATTTTAGTATCAATTGATACTAATTAAGTAATTAATTGATACTAATTAATTTATAATGGAAAAAATTGTTACAATAATACTTCCATTACATTTTTGTCAAATGTATCAATATTTATATTAGTTGATACTAATTAATACTAATTATATTAACTTTTATTAATGAAATAGTTTTTTTAAATTAAAACTGAAAAAATGATAAAATTATCATTTTTATATCATATAAGGATAAAAAGGACAATTATACACTAAAAAGCTATTTTACAACTTATTAAATTGAAACCTCCATTTTGACGATTTCTAACCATTTTATTACATTTTCTAAAATGTTAATTTCGCAGCATTTTTCTTGGTAGTTTTCACAACAATTTCTCAATTTTTTTTTTCCCCCATGTATGATATTATAATAATATACTCATCATATTGAAAATAAATTGTGTTATCAATTTTGCATCATTTCACACTCATTTGACACAAAAATTAATGTAGAATGCTTCTAAGAGTACAGTAATTAGGAATATAATGTTGCAAAATCCTTTTAATGGACATCCCTTTTTCTTTTTTTCTTTAATAAACCATGCTGAGGTTAGGCTTGTTGTTGAGTTGGGCTAGGCTCCGGCCTTAAAAGTTTCTGTACAATCTAGTCTAGTTTGCTCTGGGCACGGGGCAGCCCATGACTACCCTCCGATTATAATATGAGTGCTTAGAAAGTTATTATTTTAGTAGATTATTTTAATTTTTAACTATTTTAGTAGGTTAATTTTTTTGTATTTAAAAAGATAATTGGATTTTTTTATAATTGAATGTGATATTTATGAGGGAAAAAATGAAATGATTATGAATTTGATATGATATTTTATCTTATTAACTATTTTAACTTATTTTGTCGGATCAGGCCAGCCTGCTCGTGGAATTGGCTCGACAAACTTTTATGTCTGGTCGGATTGTGCTAGCTTACGGGCTATATCCAAGGGGCCGAGATTTACACATATTTTCCTATTTTGGTTTTTTTTTTTTTTTTTTTTTTGATTAAATTTAGGCAACCACATAGCCCAGTCAAGAAGGCTGCCTGTAATGGGACAATACATGGAGTCAAGCTTTAACACCAAACCCACGCCCAATCCAAGTTTTATTCGGTCTAGACTATCCTCTGTCAAAGTATCAGTTTAGGTTGAGTAAAAGCTCGTGAAATTATTCAATATTCTTTGAGTAATTTTTAGTAGTGTTTTAAAGTAGTAGTTATTGATCTAAACTATAGAACTCATTATTTTTGTATTAGGATTTTAGGAGACAACTGATTAGGTGTTAACCTGTAAATGAAATGATTAATGCTTCAGGAGCATTGAATAATTTTTCCTAAAAGCTCTATAAGTCAAGCAAGATTGGAGTGTATAGCTAGTTAGCCTTTGAACCAAATGATGACCTTAAATTGTATGCACTGGTCATAGCTCAACCCACGTATATATCATAGAAGAATGTTGGATAAGGGTGGGTACTGTCACACAACAACCTCGTGTTTGTCTCAATCCTATTTTGGTAACTTGAATTGTTTATATTTTAGGATTTGTCGAACATATCATTTATATAAAAAATGGGGTTAATCGAACACGCGTAGCCTCATGATCATATCCTAATTATTATTTAAAATTTTTTTACAAAATATAAATGTAATCTTATTATGAATAACAAATATCTAACTAATTTATTTTTTTTATAAATGATTTACCTAATCAACTTTATAATATGAATAAAGCCTCGTGTAATGCCCCAAATTTCTAACTCAAATGATAATGCAACAATCCTGACTCTCTTAAAGGAAAACCAAATATAAATTCTCATACTTACATTACATAATAATAATAATTCTTTATGTGATATTACATTGATTCAACAACAAGTAAATAACCAAATAAGCACCCCTAAGGGTTTATAATCTTCCAAGGCTTAAGCCCGGTACACAAAATAGTTATTCAAACCCACACATACATAGCCATTGGCTTACAAATAGGATCACAGCAAATGAGAACTTTAGTGCTCTCAACACACACATTTCCATGCCCTCAATTAGGCGGATTCACCACGTCTTTTCCTGCACAAAAATCCGGTAGGGTAAGCATAAAGCCCAGTAGGAAATCCTTAACAAAGTATGTACATTTTATACAAATCTCAAGAAATGAATGCATATGCCATGTCATGCCTTTTTGAAAATAAAACACATCTCCATCTTTTGAAAACCATTATGCTCAATGATGAAAACCGTCATGCTCAATGATGTTACGCAACTTCAACTGTTCAAAATTTATCAATTTAATTAAAAGGGGTAGTAAATACAACTTTGGTAATCCCTAGATCGGTGTCTGCAAGTAGACTATACGAGTACTATCAATTGTCATTTTTACCGATATTAACTGGAAGGCTCGATACCTATCCGCGTGACTTTCTAGTCTTTCACCGAGGACACTCAGATCAACTTAAACAATTTCATTTACACCATCTATCAAGACTTACTACCGTATTTACCTCAAAACCATTTCATGAAAACCCATTTCCCGACATTCTTTTCTCAATGCAAATTTCCAAAGTTTAACATAGTCCAATGAATTGAAATACCAATGTATGCTTAATAATGCAATGCAACATTACTTCCATATTCAATTGTTCCACACAATATACCATTGTGATCAAAATTCTCAATCCTCTTTTCAACACAATTCCACAAGATGAATATATATATATATATTTATATCCAATTCATTCAAGAGAATAACGTAATTCTCACATTTCGAGCAATCTCAACAATTTAGTCAATTCAAGACTAAATCAACATTTTGACAACAATTTCCAAAATAAACAACATTTCTCATTTTTTTTCATAAAATTCATCATTTATATATAAATAAACCATTTTCAAAACATCTATTTATTTTGGTACACAAAATAAATATGACAATATCTTCCAAGGATTTTCAACATCTTTCAAAGAAAAGACCCAATTTCTAGGTTTTCTCACCAAAACCATTCATCTCCAAAATATTTAGAAGAATCTCCCCAAAATCATCTTTCTTCAATCAATATGGTTCAAAACCTTCAATTTCTATTTTAAAAGGGAAAGAAATTAAACCCTCTTTCAAAATCACTAATCTTCTTGAAATCAACAATCAATTTCTCAAAGCTAATCAAAAGATGATTTCAAAAATCATCTAGTTCTTGCAAAAACATATATATAACTCTAAAAAAATCTCTACCTTAAGTTTGAAGAAGAAATGAGATGAAACCCCCAAAATCAACGGTGTCGAAACTCAATCTTCACCGCACACAACGAAACCCTCAAGATGATAACTAACTTTGGTGAAGAACTTGGGTCTAAATCCCAATAGATTTGGAGAAATCAAAGAGAGAATATGACTTCTAAAGAGAGAAGCTCCCGATCTGGAATTTTGGAGAGTTTTAGAAAGAGATGAGTAAAAAAAGTGATATAAAATATCAGATTCACGAACTGATATAACATGGTCCGTTCGAGCATGGAATGCTCCGCTCGAGCGTCAAATACACTAACCTAGTACTTTTGCTGACAGGTCAAACTTCTGAAACCAAACATTCTCCGCTCGAGCGCATAAACAGCTACTCGAGTGGACAAGCAACTTCGAATGCATTTTGCATTTTTGTTTTGGGGGCGCTGCCCCTCAACCCCGCCAGGGCGTTACCCTAGGACCCGTCAAGGGGCGCTGCCCCCTGGACCCCCGTGAGCTGACCAGACAGCTCGACCCCCGATCGGCCCAGTCGAAGTGGCAAAACATGGAAAAAGGATCAAAATCGGGATCGCTACACCCTGTTTGGTAAAACTTATTTGCAGCTTAAAGCCACTTATAGCTTAAAATAAGTCATGTTAGAGTGTTTGGTAAAAATTATGAGGGATGGATTATAGCTTAACTTAAGCTATTTCAACAATAATCTCTTAAGTTGGTTCCTAGGTGCTTTTCAAAATGGATTATGCATGAAGCTGTTTGACCCCATTTGTAATGACTTAAATGCCCCTCAAATAGTTCAACTATTACCAAAAACCCACTTATATAAGCTTTGTTCTCAAGCACTGTTCATGAGACAGAAGAGATTTCCGGCAATGGGCAATTTCTAGCTCTCAACGTTGTTTTCAACTCTCTCTCTCTCTTTCTCTCTCTCTCTCTCTCTCTCTCTCTCTCTCTCTCTCACACATACACACACACGAACTAGAGCTCTCACTCCCTCTCTCTCTCTCTCTCTCTCTCTCTCTCTCTCTCACACACATACACACACACAAACTAGAGCTCTCACTCCCTCTCTCTCTCTCTCTCTCTCTCTCTCTCTCTCTCTCTCTCTCTCTCCATCTCCATTGTGCATCAATGTCGTTTTAGACCGGGGGCTAGGGTTTCTCTCTCTCTGTGAAGCCCTTGAAAATGTATTCACTTAAAAAAAAAATAATGTTTAAATTATTGCTTAAAGCCCTCAGTTACTAGAATTATTTCGAATCTTGTCAATTAGCATTTTTTTTTACCGAAACAGGAATATCCTAACTTGACCATTCAATTCCAACTAGTGTCCATTCATATTCTAACTAGTGGTCCATTAAATTTTCCAAATAATGATCCATTCAATTCCAACTAGTGTCCATTCATTTTCCAATTAGTGGTCCATTAAATTTCAACTAGTGGGCTTTAATGACAAGTAAATCCTAACTTGTCCTTTCAATTCCAACCAGTGGGCTTTTATGCCATGTTGCACCAAATTTGCCTATAAATATCACCACTTCCTAGCATGGCAAACACTAGCAACACTCTCACACACACACATTCGACTAAAGGAGAGGAAGGAGAACAAGAGAGAAATCTTGGGAGGAAGAGGAAGGGAGAAGAAAGCCATCTTGCTCAAAGCTTAGCAAGTAAGCCACAACACAACCTTCTCTTTCATTTTCCCTTTTTCAAATACATGTTCTTAAGTGTTCTAAATAATATTTTCAAATGTGTTATTGATGTGTTACTTGTGTTAAGAATGATAAAAGTTGAACCATGACTTTCCCTTTCTTATAGTTTCCCTCATTTCGGTACAAAACTATCCTACTCATACCAATCTCCCAAACTTTCCAAAAGCACACATCCAAGCAAATTTTTTGGGTTAATATATGTTAGTTAGCATGGTTTCATCACAAAAGAAAAAAATTTCCTTAATGGATCCCTTTTCTCACAAATCTCCTTATTTCGAGTATGATGCCTTAGAATCTGTTTTGCAGCCAACTTTCAAAAATTCTAGAGAAATATATAAAATTATTCTGGACCTCTATCTTATGTCAAAATCTTCCTTAAGGAGTTAGTTTTCCACTAAAATTGGTTTCATGGAAAAACAGTGAGCGGGTTGCAAGAAAATTAAATTTTCGTAACAGTCGACGAACTGGACAGCGCTGGAGTGTTTTCTAAATAACTTAAAATCTAGTAAAGCTATTCCATTTCTGAAATATGTTCTGGAAACTAGATTAAATTGTCTACGAACCATAGGAAGGCCGAATCCGGTAAAAAAATTCTAAAATAGCCTTTTCATTCTAATTTTATATGATATTGAATCTGGAAATGTTGTTGAGCATGGATATTTTAAGCGCTTGTGTTCATGAAAATGTTTATTAGCTTATGATAATAACTCGGCATGATATTATATGTGTTATGGTTATGTTCTTTATCTCCTTCATCTTAATGATGCATACTTATGTGGATATTTTGATCTTATTAAGTTAGTCTAACCTTGATTTTAAACATGTAACTTAACGGAAAACTTTACTGGGGTGGTATTGGGTTTTCAGTCCTTTGAAACAATGGAAGATGAGAAATGTGATGTATGGATTCTTGGGATGCGTTCCATATTTGGAAGTTAAAGTCTTGCGCAAGCGGTTTTTGGAACCCTTGAACGGAGCGGTTGTATTCGGACCTTAGGTGGTTTGGTGTGAGGAGGGATTTGGGCAAGGCCCTATCTTACCGTCTCTTTTGAGGCCCTGCAGTTGGCGCTACGCGGTATATAACCGTTGGTAGGCATCCGAGGTTAGTTCTGTAATAAAGCAGCAAAAGATGGGGCATACCAAATAATTCGCGTTCGATTCTTGTGGTTGGGAAGACGAAATCTCTTTGGGGGATTTCTAGTTTACTAACATTTAACTTGTAACCATTTATTTATTTATTTGTGTATCATGCTTTACTACTTGATGTTATATTTGTGATTGTGTATTGGACTCAGGAAAAAAGAATGAGATGTGTGTGTGTTTACTGAGCATTCAAAGCTCACGGCGTGTTATACCAGGTGCCGAAGAGGAACATATAGCTGGAGACGACGAGCCTGAAACCTTCAAAGACCTTTGGCTATCTTAGTAAAGTTAAAAATTTCTCTTTTAATATTTTTGTAAGACTCGTACAAAGATTTAAATTTTCTTTTTGGGATGTAATGTAATGAAACAAGCTTTTGCAATTAAGGATATTTGTAGTTGTTATGTATTTATATTCAATATAATCAAAGATATACACCTTATCGTTGTTTATGAGACCTTGTGTCAATACTTGTTAGGATCTGTCAAAATTGACCATAGGACTCAACAGTGACTCTCCCTTGCCTACAACCAATAGTGTAGAATCGAGGCGTCACACTCTCCCTCTTCTTCTCTCTTTCCATTGTGATCTGAAATTGGAAATCATCTCTGGCATTCCCTCTCTCTCCGCTGCCTCTCGCACCTACATCAACGGCTGGTTGTCGGTTTCCAAACCGACAGCTAGGGTTTTGTAGAACCAGTTGGTCGTCACTCTGAAACGGAGGAGAAAGAGGAAGAGAAGAACAGAGGCTGTCGCCGTCACGATTGCAATTTGTGTTAAAACCCTAGCCATCAGCAGTTGTTCGCCGGCGGTATTGAAACCCTAAAAAAAATTTTAAAGAAAAATAAAAAAATCAGTATTAATATTAATTAAAAAAGAAAAAATTGTATATTTTTGAAGAAAAAGAAAAAAAAAATCAATATTAATTGATATTAATTATTAATAAATTAATAGTATATATTTTTGTAATGAATTAATTATTAATTGATACTAATTGATAACAATTGTTGATTATTAATATTAATTGATACTAATAAAAATTAATTATTAATATTGATTGATACTAATTAATAATTTTAGTATTAATTGAGAGTAATTAAGAAATTGATACAAATTCATAATTTTAGTATTAATTGATACTAATAAAAATTAATTATTAATATTAATTGATACTAATTAATAATTTTAGTATTAATTGAGACTAATTAAGAAATTGATACTAATTAATAATTTTGAATAATGCTATATGCACTAATTAGTGTACACATTAATGTACCAACAGATGATGTGGAATAATTTTAGAGGTTTTGAGTATTTATAATTTGTATAATAAATAGGGTTATTAATGATATTATAACACTAGTGTGTACACTAATTGGTGCATGTGACACCACCGAATAATTTTAGTATCAATTGATACTAATTAATAATTTTAGTATTAGTCGAGACTAATTAAGAAATTGATACTAATTAATAATTTTAGTATTAATTGATACTAATTAAGTAATTAATTTATACTAATTAATTTTATTATGGAAAAAATTGTTACAATAATACTTTCATTACATTTTTGTCAAATGTGTCAATTTTTATACTAGTTGATACTAATTAATACAAATTATATTAACTTTTATTAATGAAATAGTTTTTTTAAAATTAAAACTGAAAAAATGATAAAATTATCATTTTTATATTATATAAGGGTAAAAAGGACAATTATATACTAAAAAACTATTTTACAACTTATCAACTAAATATTACTCGGTTACTTAAATCTATAATCTTACAGATATACAAAACAAATTAACAACTTATATTTACAATTATAAATTATAATCTATTAAATTATAATTTATAAACACTTTTTCACGATTCTACTAAGGTCTTGTTTGGTAAAATTGTGGGAAAGTGCTTATAAATTATACCTAAAAAGCTTATAACTTATAACTATGAACATAAACTAATTTATGACTTATAAATTAAGCATCTCCTGCCCCACTCAAAGAATAAGTTGATTTCTGACTTTCAAAAAATTATAAGTTATAAGTTATAAACCAAACACAACACATCAAAATAACTTAAATTAAATTAAAAACTAAAATAAATAATTTTTAAACTGCACCAAACAAATACTAAGGGTGTGTTTGGTAACGTTTATGTTTTCAGTTTATATTTACAAAAATTTTATAAACTGGTTTTTGTTTATTTTTAAAAAAACATAAACTACAAACGCGTTTGGTAATTGATAAAATGTTTAAAAAATTTTAAAAATATAAAAAAGAGTGAGAAATGGCAAGTGGTAGCAAGTGGCGGCGGAAGACGGTGGTGGAAAGTGGTGACGGTGGGTGGTGGGTAGCTGGTGATGGTGGTGACGGTCGGTGGTGGGTAGCTGGTGGTGGTGGGTAGCTGGTGATGGTGGTGCTGGGTGGGTGACGGTGGCGGGTGGTGGGTGGTGGTGCTGGGTGGGTGACGGTGGCGGGTGAGGGTGGTGGTGTTGGGTGGGTAACGGTAGCGGGTGGTGGGTGGTGGCGGCAGGTGGGTGGTGGTGGCGGGTGGGTGGGTGGTGGTGGTGGGTGGTGGCGGCAGGTGGGTGGTGGTTGCGGGTGGGTGGGTGGTGGTGGTGGGTAGTGGTGGTCGGTGGGTGGGTGACGGTGGTGGGTGGTAGTAGTGGCAGGTGGGTGGCGGATGGTGGGTGGTGGTGGGTCTTGACGGGTGGGTGGTGATGGTGGGTGAGTGAGTGACAGTGACGGGTGGTGGGTGGTAGCGAGTGGATGGTAGTGATGGCGGTGGCGGGTGATTGGTGGTGGTGGCATGTGGGTGACGAGTAGGTGACGGGTGGTGGTAGTGGTGGTGGTGGTTGGTAGGTGGGTGGGTGACGGTGGCAGATGGTAGGTGGTGAGTGGTGGTGGCAGGTGGGTGGCAGGTGATGGTGGTGGTGGTAGTGGTGGTGGTGGTGAGTGGTGGGTGATGGTGGCGGGTGGGTGATGGTGGCAGGTGGATGGTAGTGGCAGGTGGTGGATAGTGGTGGCAGGTGGGTGGTGAGTGGTAGTGGCAAGTAGGTGGCGGGTGGTGGTGGCGGGCAATGGATAGTAGTGGCGAGTGGTGGGTGATGGCAAGTAGATGGTAGGTGGGGGGTGGGTAGTGGGTGGTGGTGGCGGTGGCGGTGGCGGTGATGGGTGGGTGGTGGTAGCAAGTAGGTGACAAGTGGGTAGTAGGTGGTAGTGACGGGTGGTGGTGGCAAGTGGGTGGTGAGTGGTGGTGGCAAGTGATGGTGGGTGATGGTGGCAGAAGACGGTGGTGGAAAATTGTGGTGGGTGATGGCTAGCTAGTGTTGGGTGATTAAAAAAAAAAAAACTGAAAACTCAAAATGGAAACACATTTTTTATATTTTCATTTTTTGGCCAAATTTATAAACTGAAACTACTGATTTATAAATCAAAAAGTTTACCAAACAAGTTTTTATTTGAGTTTTTTAAATTTTTATAAATATAAACAAAAAACTAAAAACGTAAGTGTTACCAAACGGCACCTAAACGTGTCTACCTCAAAAACACGCCCTGACAAACTTGCAGCACGGTATTGCGCCAAACACCAACCCCACTACAAGGAATATTACGTACAGCGTCTTTTTTAATCATTTAAATTTACTATTTAATGTTGCATAGTCCAGTTGAAGACAATAATATAACACACACCATTCACTTTGCTTAGTTTGAATTTTTTAAAAATATTTTTCAAGAAATTTTATTTTTTTATTTTTCATTTTTTTTATTTTACTAATTTTTTTAATATTTTAAATAATATTTTTAATTTTTAAACATACCTAACATAAATGTATTTAAAAAGTATAATTTTTGTGAAAACAATCTTTAAAAGTTCACTAAATACAAAATATACACACACAAAAAAAAAAAAAATTCAATATATTTTTGTATATTTATTAATTTCTTAAAATATTTTTTATAAATATTTTATTTTTTAAATACATCTAAGTAAGATGTATATAAAAAATAATTTTAAAAATGTTAAAAAATTTTAAAAATATTCACTAAAAACAAAAAATATATATAAAAAAAACTCAATTTTAGAAAAATTTAATTCAGAAAATTCAAACCAAACATACTGATTAATATTTCTAGATTCATTTCTTTTTCTTTTTTTTTTCCCCCTTAATTTATAATTTTGGATATTGGTTACATTTTCTTTTTAATGGGTTCCTTGCCAGCCAGAAAATAGCAAGAACCAATCTACATCGCATCTTCAAATTCAAACACTCAAGATTCTTATATATCCCCCCGTGAGCACTCTCACCAGACACAGCAATGCTCTCTCTCTCTCTCTCTCTCTCTCTCAATATATATATAAATATATGGAAATAATTCCAAAAGCCACTCATCTTTACCAAATATAAAAGGAAAGGAAAGGAAAGCAAAACCCAATTAACCCATTAAGTTTCTAAATCCCAACACTTTGGAAACTATGCAATTCTTTAGCCATTGATACTCTCACACATATATATATATGTTACAGTAATTCTTTTCCTACACTCAAAAAACCACATACATTATTGTGACCTCCAACCTCTGTTTCTTTCTCTAATGGGTAGTTTTTCTTGTGTTACTACACTAATCCTGCTGTTTACACTGTCGAATCAAATACATGGTAGGATTGGAACGAACGGCTGTGATGTATTCCGAGGGAGTTGGGTATATGATGAGTCGTATCCACTGTATGATACAACAAAGTGTCCGTTCGTAGAGAATGAGTTTGATTGCATAAACAACGGTCGTCCAGACAAAGACTACCTCAAATACAGATGGCAGCCCTCTTCCTGCTATTTACCAAGGTACTACTCCCTAATCTTTTGTCACTTTCTTTGCTATTATTATTATTATATTATTAGAGTGTGTAATTTTATATTCAACATAGACTAATAGAAACTGTAATGAAAAGATGCGATATAGTAACAATATATAAAAGTGTTAGGGGATTGGTTAACATAGTAAATAGATATATAAATCCATTTAATTTGACTAGTGAAATGTTTTTTTGATAAAGTCGCGTAGAAAAGAATAATTATATTATCGACCCTATTTAATGAGATTTAAAATTTGGTTCGGTTTAGTATGTATGTGTAATTCAAATAAATAAAAATAAAAATAAATAATAATATTATAATATATATTGATTAAGTCGTGAGAATTAGCCTTTTTTGGTTTGGCTTTGAGAAAAAGATTTTGAAGAAAATTTTTGAAAATTTTGTTTGGTTTGTAATTTTTTTCAAAAAATTTCAAAATCACTTTTTCTCTTTTACATATTAATCAATCACTTTTTCTCTCTCCTCTCTCCTTTTCAATTAATTTTTCTCTCACATACATTCACTCAATTATACCAAAATATTAAATCATTCCAAACTCTCAAACTCCAAAACTATTTTCAAAATATATAACCAAACAAACTATAAATTTTTTTAACTCTTTTCTTAAAATTTTTTTTAAAAACTTATCTCCCAAAATCAAACCAAACAAGGCCTCATCTTCTTGAGAAGCAACTTTTTATCTCAATTTAATGGTTATTCATGATTTTGTGGTTACACTGATGTGTACTTTCTCCGTTCCAAACCGTATGACTATTTCATGACATCCTTAAAAAAACATTTATTTTTTCAATAAGACATTATTAACGAGATTTTGAAATATTTTAATTTATAAAAAAAATGATTTTTTTTATAAAATACATTATTTAGTGACCCAACTAAAAGAGATGCCTAAAGTAGACCAGTAATTTGAGATGGAGCAAGTATTGTAGAACATAAACAAAAATTTTAAAAATAAATAAATTATATTGACTTCTCTTGAGTTATGGAAAATTTTAAGATGTATCACGGTTTTAACATAATTATATTAAACTCCTTTTTAGATTTAATTTCATATAACATTTAAGTCCCTTTTCATCAATAATTTATTGATTATATGGATTAAAAAAATGATATTATCATTTATTTTACAAGAAAATATATACTTTATATTATTTATTCTTGTATTTTCGCATTTAATAATATTAAAAAGAAAATCAATATAATTATATCAAAATTTATAATTTATAAATTTTGTTTTTCCAAATCTCAATAGAGATCAGTATAATTTATCTTTTAAAAAAAGTACTTTACGGCTGACCTAAGAGGTATTCATCTTTCAACTTTGACGTTAAAATTTAGGTTTAATTTCAGTTTTATCTTTTGAATTATTGTTAATTTTTTTATTTGGTTTGTCAAAATATCAACTTTATCTGATGTAATTGTTAAAAAAATTTATTTCAGTTTATATGATCCAATTGAAAACAGTAATAGTGGAAAACTAACTTAATGGGAAAAAAAGTAATTGTACAATTTGCACAACCTATTTGATTGTCTTCAATTGGTTGTCTTCAATTGGATCACATTACTTAAATTTAAAATAAATAAATAAATCTACATAGATGAAATCAGTAGTATAACGATGAAATTGAAGAAGAAAAAAAAAGAACAATATTTTATAAGATAAAGGTGAAATTAATTCTAAAATAAAGGTCAACTTCATTTTATTCTTTTGTTTTAAAATGAGCTCAAAGGAAAAATAAAACATATTTTCATTTCCAGTGTTATTAAAGGCGATAAGCATAAAGCCTAGACGCATGGAAAAGAAACGGGTTTTATTGAAGGAAGGCTCATGTAGACAATAAAAAATACATAATTTATTAAAAGAAAATAATTTAAGATAAGTGAAAGGTAATATTAAACATTTTAAAACATAAATACTCACAAATATCAATATTTTATTATAAACAAATAATTCAAGATTGTACATAAACACAATCATTTAATTCATAAATCATAAATATTTGAAAATAGCGACGAAATCAATGTCTTACAAGATAAGCATAGAGAATGAAAAGGAAAATGAGGAGATGAAAAAGAATAATGACAAATGTTAGTCTAGTCGAAGAAAAAGTTCTATCCAACTGATATCTTTGTATAATTAGGGTTTAAAAAGTGTTGGATTGTAATATATGTTTACGGGTTTAATCGCTTGTTGCAAGATGTGAGCCCAAAAAAATAAGATTAAGTGAAATCAAATATTACAATTATAATGAATAAATATTTTAAAAGAAACGTACAAGTCAGGTATTTTGAGCCTAAATCCAAAGCACATGCTTTACATCATCTAAAGTGAGATGTTTCGAAGCGCACTTATTACACCTTGATAAGCCTTGGGCCTGGACGCATGCTTAAGCGGGCCTTTAATAACACTGTTCCTTTCTAAAAATGAAACACATCAATCATAAAGTACTATATATGTATGATGTTCCATCTCCAATTTAACTAATCAATCAATATGAACCAATCGTACTGCAAAATTAAATCAAAAGATGACCTAGATTTTAGCACATCTAATCACACTGTGTTTGGGAAGTAGATTTTTTTGTAAGGTTTTTTAGTTGTAAAATATTATTAGAGAAAAAAAAATTGTGTTTGGAAAGATAGTTGAGTTTTTTCGTGATTGGATGTAATGTTTGTGAGAGAAAAAATAAAATATTTATGGTGTTCGATGTGATATTTTGTTTGAATTTATTTTTTTTGATTTTGTAATTACTTTATTTTTTAGTGAAAAAAACAAAAACAACCAAAAAAAATCTTTCCCAAACATCGTCAATAATACATTTGTAATTATTGATAACCCCTCAACATTTTCAAACCATTAATTCAAATGGTCCACTTTTTGTTTCTTTCTCACATGCTTTCATAGACTTTTTTTCAAATTTTTGTTTTTAATCATTTACACCACAGTAAAACAATCATAATAAATGACACACAAATAGAATGTAAGGGAAAATTATAATTTTTTGAATAACTTTGATGCACAAAATACATATATACTAAACATAAGAAAACAATTTTATTAGGGACACACAAAATTTATACTATTATTATTTTTCAGTATTCTATTGAAATGCAATTTCAATAAACAACAATGGCAGAAGGTCTTAATTTTTGTGACTCAAATAGCTCAAATTTGTCAAAACGACGTCGTTTTGAGTACAAACGACATCAAAATTGCCAAAACGACATCGTTTTGACAATTTTAAACCATTTAAACTACAAAAATTAGGGCCCTCAAACATTTTTCTTCAACAAATGTATAACAATATTTGCAGAGCAATTGCGTGCACAAGATGGCATGAGATAAGTAGTAGCCTCACTCCAAACCCCAAGACCAAATTTTCTTGTGGACCCCCAACCCAATTTCGTTTCTCACCATCCAAACACTCACCGATCAAATGGAAAGATAATGCTATACAAATCTATAATTTAAATTAAAACATTTGTTATTGTACTTCATAATTATAAATATGTCACTGTTATACTATTCTAGATATACTTTATCTATATAAATTTTGTTTATAAATCACTTCTTTGATGAATTTCGATATATAAGTTCTCTAAAAAAATGTATACCATATGCATGTTATTAATTATTTTTTTTATAAATAAATTTTATGATAAATATTACGTAATCATTGGTTAAATTATTACAATTTAAAATTCAAAAATAAAAAATGCATAGAATAACTATAAAAATTATTCGTTATAAAAGTTTGTAATATGGAAATGTTTAAAAATAAGCTTCAATAACACAAATACATATAATATTATTAAAAACATGTAATTTTATTTTTGAATCTCAAATACTCATAATTTTATTAAAAAAGCACATAACATTTATTAGAGAAATATAAAATATTTATTATATAATAATATATGAGTGTATACTTTTGGGTTATTAATTTCATATCATAATATCGGATCAACTTTGTTACAATGTTGCTTTCAATACACTTTATAAATGAGTTGGAAGAGTTTATCGTTTACATTGTTGGGTCACCACCATGAAATGGGTCCTCGACTAAGACCAAGATTTGATGTTTGATCTACTTTTTCATGTATTGTGTATAGGTTTAACGGTGCAGATTTGTTGATGAGATTGAGAGGAAAACGCCTTATGTTTGTAGGAGATTCTCTGAGTCTCAATCAATGGCAGTCATTGACTTGCATGCTTCATGTGGCTGTACCACACGCCACCTACACCTTACAAAGGACTGATGGCCTCTCTACTTTCACATTTCCGGTGAGTTAATCACTCCCTACTTGTATCGAGAAGCTCTTCTCCATAATCTCTCAGTATCCCTGTGTCTCTTTTGTGGTTCTAATTCTGATACACGTAGATTATTCAAAACGTCTATTTTTTACAATTATGCACTATAACATATAAAAGTTTTAAAAATTAAATATTTAATTTTTAAAAGTAAAAATTTTGTTACAAATGACATTTATGGACAAATTTCTATCGTCATAAAAGTAATCGCTAAAAGGTCGTTTCGAAAAGTCAAAAATAATGCTTTTTAGCCACAAAATTTTAAAAATGTCACTAATAAATAGACTTTTAAGAACAAAATAATTTAGTTTCAAAATGATTTATTTTTTGAAATTAAAAAATTGGTCTTAAAAGAATAATAATTCATCACTAATGTCTAATTTTTTTTGCTAAAAATATAACAACAATGATTTAGACCACTAAAAAATACACCACTAATAGCACTAATGCATTGGGAATGGCAAAAAAAATAAAAATAAAATAAAAACAAGGCATAGAAAGTGGACGGGGCCTACTGTCACATCATTAGTGCTCCCTCTAGTGATCCCTTTTTAGTGCTCCCAAGCATTTTTCAAAATATAATAACAACACTTTTCGTAACAAAAATATTTGGCCCTAAAAAATAATTTTATCCCTAAATTTTATTCTCTAAAACCTTAATTTTGTGGTGATAATTATAAAAAATAGAAAATAAATAAATAAAATCACGTTTTATTTTATAATGGATGATTTAAGTTTATAATCATATTTGTCATTTATTTCACAAAACAAAATATGATTTTTCTTGTGCTTATAGATATCGGATAAAAATAATTTTTGTATGGACGGCTTTTATTATTATCGATACAGGTTTGAATTGAGATTCACAAATGGGATATGAATAAACATAGAGAGAGATGAAGATTGGAAGGGGAGCTCATCCCCTCTTGATATGAACTTTTTATTATTTTATTTATTAATATTTATATTTATTTTAATTTTTTGATAGGCTCATCATATGAATATTCAATATTGCATGCATGATGATGATGAATGTATTTTTGTGGCTTGTTTGGAAGTAACCAATTTGTGGAATATATCACCTATATCATATGTGTCGGTTGAATGAACAGAACAAATATAGAAGCATAGGATGCATGTCATCATTTGTAGAAAGTTATAAAAATAAGATAACAAATATAACCAACCAACCCATTACTGGCTTCCACCCAGTTCCGTTTATTTTACTTTTGGTAAACACCTAATTCTTTGGATAAATTATATTGAAAATATAATAAATTTCATAAATTTAGCATAATTTTATTAATTTTTTTTTAATAAGGTTGAAACGATTAAACACAATACAAAGAGCAGTGATTGGTACTACTAATTTTAGAATACTAACTGCTCTAATAAGTTGGAAAATAATAATAATAAAAAAAAATACAAAGCCAAAAAAACTCATCATGTAAGACCCACACCAATATTAGAGCTAGTAGAGCTCTTAGATTAGTGGTCTAATACAAAAGTGTATAGACTAACGGTAGAAAAACCTCGGGTTGGACTTGCACTATATAATAAGAGGATATGTATCATTTCAAGTCCAACTTGGCCTAGCCTAGCCCGACATTATCTAGCCATTCGAAACCTGGCTCTAAAAAAAATTCAAATTCCAAACCCACCCATTTAACTCAATAGATATAAACTATTAATTTTTATATTTTATTTTTTTTCTTGAATGGATATTAATTATTTAGATCATTTTATTTATTATTTGAATTTAGAACATTGAAAAAATTCAATGATAAAATATTTTTTTAGTAAATATTTTAATTTAAGCCCTAGAAAGAAGTATATATATTTTTATTTTTTTATATTTTTTTACATTATTTTATGAATAAAATAATATAAAATTATAATTAATATTTTATAAATGAGTAGGCCAGCCTAAGTTAGTTTAGAATTCCTTATCCCAAGCCCAGTGGAATATTAAATGGGCACAAAATCTTAGCCTAATCCAGTCTTATGGGCAAAATAATTTTTTCAAACCCTAAAAATATTGAGTTAGGTGGACCATCGGACCAATGATTACCCCTAGACAAAAGAATAAATAAGGACAACATTTTAATATAAAAGAGATATCAATATCATTTTTGCATCCATGTAACTATTGAATTTTTGTCAATATCATCTCTCGCGCTTTCTCTCACATAGAATAAAGAAAGGGAAAAAAATGAATAAAGTCATTTTAATGTTTAAACAATTTTTCTTTATACAGATTGATAGGTTAAGGTGACAAAAATATAGCATTTTTAAATTAATAGGGGTAAAGTGATATTAAGTTATAGTAAAGGGGTAAAGTATAATTTATCCTATAATTGAAAGGGTATTTTCATCCCCAAGGTTCATATTGAAAAGTGTTGCAATTTTTCGTTTAGAGACAAAGTGACAAAAGATAATAATTGAGGAGAGTAAAATGTCATTTGCCCCTTTTTCTATTAGTTCAACAAGAGCGTGTTTGATTGAATTCCTAATCAAATACCCTATTGGATCAATCAAATACCCTTTGATTGAATTCCTAATCAAATACCCTATTGGATTGAGACACTACAACAAAGTTAAGTTTTTAAAAACAAAAATTTAGAGATAAGATCACCTCCTAAAATATTTTAGTTATTAAAAGTGTCATTTTTAAATTTAGGGGAGAATTACACCATTAGTCCATGTAGTTTAAACCATCACTTTAGTCCCCATAGTTTCAATTTAAATAATTTGATCCCTAAACTTTTAATTTATTATAATATAGTCCTTCCGTTACTTATCATTAGTAGAACGGAAAACTGTGTAAAATTAGAATGATCAAAGTGAAATTTAAAACAAACTACATACAAGGACCATCGGTGTAATGTATTCATTACACTAATGGTACTTATAGTTTGTTTTGAATTCTACTTTAGTCTCTCTAATTTTTCATGTGATTTTTTTCGTTCAAATGTTGACAACAACATGACGAATGGGTCACATTGCAACAAAATTCAACGTGTAAGGGCCAAATTGTTCAAATTAAAACTATAAGGATCAAACTGAAATTTCCCTCAAACTAGAGGGACCAATGGTGTAATTTATCCTAGTGTTAGTGACAAAATTGAATATTTAGTAATAAATCACTATTTTTTGAGAACCAAAATTTTGGTCTACAAAATAAACCTTTTGACATGAAAATGTTGTCCCATAAAAATGCATTTACTAGCGATATTTTTAAAATTGTTGCTAAATGTCTTTTTTTTTTTAAATAAAAAATAATTGGAGTGACATTCTTAGTGACGGCTCTCGCGATGACAAAAATTGGCCTCCTAATATTAACCAAATTAATATTATGATTTAATTTGTAATTTGCATGATACTTGCAAATTAATTAACCAAAAAGAAATATTCATGCATCCTTGTTAAAACAAAAAATTTGAAGGGAATTTTGTTCCTTATTTTATCTTTGCTATAGAGAAAATATAATGGAAATAAGTGATCAACTTTTAGTTCTGAATATCATTTATTATTGGGCAAATTATTCTAATAGTCCCTGTATTTTGGTCTTTATATCATTTTAATCTTTATAATTTTAATTAACTCGATTTTGACCCTGAATTTATAATTTTGTCTCAATTTAATCTAATATTTTACAATTGCAAGCATTTTTTAATAAAAAATATGCACATAAGTGACATATGTTATGCTATTTAAGGAAAAATAAATTTATTTAGTAAGTTAACTTAACCAATTTAGTGATAATTTTCCATCAAAAACACTGACGACATTATCAATTGGATTAAATTGATACAAAATCTAAAATTGAAAATCAAAATTGAGCTAATTAAAAGTATAGGAACCAAAATGACATAAGAAATAAAATGTAGAGACTATCCGTGTAATTTTCTCTTTATTATGCTCTTTTTCATAAGTTTTTTAATAATTTCTTTAACTTTTAAATTTAATATTGTTATAAGTTGGTGGAAAATCATGAAAGAAATTAGTTTCCCTTTCATTTTCATTGTATCACAATATAGCATCGTTCACAATGTCCATAATAGTAATAGCAGCATCAAATAAAGAAAAAGATACAGTAATAATAGAATCACCAACATGGAAGATAAAGCTCAGAACATGTATTAAATGATAAGGTATTTGAAGTCAAGATGTTATAATAGCATTCTCTCTCTCTCTCTCTCTCTCTCTCTCTCAATACTAATACAACTTTGATATTGATTGCATAATAGTTATGGTTTCAAAATAGAGCATATGCATATTGAAGGAACAAAAAAAATATCATTATTCTGCTTCATTGCCACAAAGCTTGTAAAATGAATTTTACGAGAGTAATTCTACACTCGCTATCTTTTTATACTACTTTTAATGTATTATCTTATGTCTTAACATATTATTTGGTATAAACATGAGTAATGAAACTCATTATATCAATGATGGATTGACACACGAAAGGATACATTGGAGGTGATATAAAAAGATAATAAATGTAGCATTATCGACAATGACTATAATGTGTCTAATTGTCTTGCCATTGAAACCTTATAGTACTTATGAAGCACTCTTCACTGAACATTATGGAAATAAAGATAAAAACTAGTTGTATTTGAGTTTCTTATTCTTTGAAATCTTGATAATGATTTTCAATAATTTTCTTTGTTATGATTTCAGATCATAAAAGAAAAATGTCACAAAACGGTCAAGTCACTTTGGACATGTTTGATTGGGTGGATTGGAGCATGGGATTAGAATTATTAATCCGTGGGCCCAATTATCCTATATTTGTTTTAACATTTTAGTTTACGATTATTAATCCAATGGATAATTAATCCAACAAATTTGTAGGATTATTAGTAATGGAATAGGGGTGGGATTATTAATCCAATGGATATTAATCCAATTGAATAGTGAATACCACACTAATTTAATAGGATTATTAATACTTCACTATTAATCTTGTAAATCAAACATGACATTTAAGAATAGTTTCCCACCAAAGAAAAGTTTAACGCTGTATTTGGTTGGATGATTTGAAAAGAGATTTGGAAAGGGAAAGGGAAAAGTTTGGTGAAATGTGAATAAAATATACATGCATTTCACCTAGTTTCACACACATTTTTCCTTTTCCTTTCCAAATCCCTCCACAAATCCCTCAACCAAACACAGTATAAAAGGCGTTAAATGAAGATATGATCCACACATCAAATAACAGGACAACGCCTCACATGTTTTGGAATTTATTTATCATATTGTATTGTATATATAAAAAATTTATAAATGTTTGTAACCTAGGTTCATTATCAATAATCATTGAACCATTGGTGCTTTACAATCTTCAATTTGATCTTTGTGTATGTGCGTGCGGGCTCTGACATGCAAGATGTTTGCATGCAGGCGTACAATGCTTCAATTATGTTCTTACGCAATGCTTTTCTTGTCGATATCACGCTCGAGAAAATTGGATTAGTTCTAAAACTAGACTCAATCCAAAGTGGTACAATATGGAAAGGAATGGACACATTGATCTTCAATACATGGCATTGGTGGCTTCACACTGGCAGGAAACAACCGTAAGACTATATATAGGACATGGTTTTATACACATCTTTATATATTTATATACTATTTTTTTCACAAATTACATTCAGTGTGTTTGATTGCAATTTTGTGAATTCAGTTTTCTGAAAATTGAGTTCTTTGTTTTTCATGTTTTTTTTATTTTTAGTGAATATTTTTAAAATTTCAAGTAATTTTATTATTTTGTTAGATACACCTTACTTAGATTTATCAAAATAATAAAATATTTGTGAAAAAATATTTTTAAAAAATTGATAAATACACAAAAATATGAAAAATATATTGAATTTTCATATTATTTTGGTATTTTTGGTATTTTGTGAATTTTTTAAGGATTTTTTTTACAAATATTATACTTTTTAAGCGTATTTCTATGAGGTGTATCTAAAAATTAAAAAAAAATACTTGAAATATTTTTTAAAAATTCAATGAAGATAAAAAAAAATACGAAAAACAAAAAAAAATAAAATTTTCTGAAAAGTGAATTTTAAAAACTGAAACCAAATAGTGTGATTAATACCTATATTTTATCTCCTAGTGTCATTTTGGTTCTTGTTGTTTGAACTGCATAAATTTGTCCTTTAGTTTTGCACATTGTATATTGTTAACAAAAAATGGTCATGTGATTCTCATATGTCCATTATTCACAGGAAAATGGGAAATTAACAAAGGATTTAGCTTTGCCTCTCTCTCTCTCTCTCTCTCTCCTTTACTATCTTCTTCTTCTTCTTCTTCTTGCTTTTCCATTTTCTTTCTCTAAAACACATACGAATAACCATTGTCACCATTTGTAACCTTCTTCTTCCTCTTTACTACTTGAGCCTCCTTCTTGGCTAATCAGTCTACCACTAAACTCTGACACCAATCACCATAATCACAGTGCCCTGTTTCGTCTCCCCTATCTCTCCTGCATATAACCCATTTTCCTATCTACACAAAAAATTCACCAAGACTTTCTAGCAAAACTATTTTAATGATCCTTATGCCACCACTGTTTCCTTAGTCTTGTCAATCCCGTGAACAAACATATTGTATCGAGTTGTAATTTTCCTAACTCGCTCAAGCGAAAACTACTTCTGTAAAAAAAATTCAGAGAATGATGATTGTACGCTCGAGCGCAGGTAGCATGGCTCGAGCGAAGCCGCTTAAAAACAACACGCGTATTTGGTTCCTCGCTCGAGCGAGAAAGTATTTGCTCGAGCAAGCTTCGCTGCCCTTGTTTTCTATAAGTACTTGTTTAAGTCCAAATCTAGGATTATGTTTTTGAGATCTTCTTTAAGGTGTTTAGGGTTTTCTTTTGGGGTTGTTTACTAGGTTTCCTTGATGATTTGATTGAGTATTAAACTCATGTTTTAATAAGCACACATCAAGGAGGTTGATTGTTCATATTCAAAAGTGTTCTTCTTCGATGGAATTCGGAGATTCAAGCGTAGAGTATCAAAGAAGTTTGATACTGTGCGTGGTCATTGATTCGACAATAGAAGTTGTGGATTCAACTTCAATCTAATCAATTCCGAGACGAAGGTTGCGGTGAAAGATATACAGAAGATTTGAAGACAAATTGGAAGCGTTTGAATAATTTATTTGTTATCTTTGTAATCTTTCTTTCTTTAATAGTGGATTGATTAGTGATATTTCGCCCGTGGTGTTTTTATCACAATTGAAAGTGCTTCAATTGTGATTTTTTCACGTAAAAATCGTTCGTGTCAATTTATTATTTTTGAAAAACAACACTCTAAATCACTTTCGTAAGTGCTTAATGATTTAGATTGTGTGTTTTAATTGATTGAAAATTGAAATAATTAAATCTTGATCTAATCACAAATCACTTAGGTTTTTCAACCACAAACGTAGTATTTATCCTATTTTTTGTTGATATATATAAATAATTCATATATGAACATATTTTTATATGCGGGTCTATATGTATGTTTTGTGTGTAATCAATAATCCAATGTAGAACACCAACAGTATAACCTACATATAGCTTTGTCTATCAAACAAGACCACCCATCTTATTACTTTATCTGACTCTAACAAACAATTTCAACCCTATTTTCTTGTATTATTCAGCCCATATATGACCATCTTCAACCCACCACCTTTACATGACCTAGGCAAAAACCCAACACAATACACAAAATTGAACTCACGATTCTCTTTGTATATATATAAAACACATACATTTGTATATGTTTATATGAATATACCAAAATAATGACAAGAATGTGGTGGCTTAGAAGCAATAGTATTAGGACTTTGATGGTACTAGGCCTTAGGTTGAATCACAGTGAATTGGTACTCAATTAATCAATTACCATGTGCGTTTAATTTTCTTACTTGGGATTTCATTTATGAAAATAGTCTTAGAGATGATTTAAATCGTTGAAGTTATGTGTGCATTAATTGAGAAATATTATAAAAGGTATAAATAACCATCACTAGAAGAACATAGAGGTTGGTAGAGTAGTGTTTATTTTTTTGATCGGCAAAACAAAGAAACTTTATTGATGAAAATATAGTACAAAGTACAAGATAAAAACATCAATAAAGTAAGGCGAGCGCAAGAGCATCACACTGAGCTCAATCATCCCAACCAGGTTGGCACAAAGGAGCCCAATCTATCATTTGCTAGCGCCACCAAGGTTGGTGAGCAACCAACCGAACAAACAGAAAAGAAAGACAGGAAGCAAAACACCACAGATAGACCATCAGCCACTGCAGGTAGAGTAGTGTTTATGTAGTTATGAGTAGTGCGAGTAGAGCTACAATGCAACAACTTAGAAGCAATTATTTTGATACGTTCTTACATTGTTGGAGAGAAAGAAAGTGTAGAAAAGAGAATAAGAATACTAAGACAAATTGCTTAACAATCAATTCTTATCGCAGCCATTGATCTGGTTAATGTTTTCCCATATTCTCTCAAACTTATTTTTGTCACTTCCTAAGCGCAAGTAGTGTCCGTGATATTTGTGACGAACCTTGTACTATTAATCAATTTGGTTGTCAACTATTTGTGATGAACCTCGTAGACAACTGCTTCCAATCTTTTACTAACCCTGAAGGAAGCTTTTCAAACCACTGTGAAGCCACCTCTCCCAAACAAAATAGGAAGACCTTACATATTAAAATAGTAATTTCTTTTCCAGAGAAGCATGACATTCTTATACTGTTGAACATAATTGTTTGGATCTGATACATCATCCTAGGTCATGTATTTCATTATTGAGAACTTCTTAGGAGGTTCCAACTATTCAATCCTTCCTACAAAGGGTGACATTGGCTTGTACTTTGGAAATTTTTGCTTTTCTTACTCTTTTTTACCATGTTTCTCTCTCTATTTTTGATCAAGGAAACCTTAAAGATCTTCCTCTGTTTACCGTAGAGCTCTGTTGGATGTCAATTTAAACTTGTTCAATGTGCTACATCATGAGCTATTATTTTTTTTTTGCTTCTTTTCAAGCTCTTGAAGTCATTCTACTCTTGCACGTTAGTCCTTGGGATTCACCCATGTCATGCTTCTTGGATTCTACTTTTTAAGAGCACCTCCATAGGCTCCATAGAATCTCCCTTTCTTATTCAATTCTCTATTCCCAACCCTAACCTCTTTGAGAGTATATCAATTGCCTTTTCTTAGCTTCCGTTGGTTTGAAATGCTCCCAAGCTTTACACCTGCAAAATAGAGATTAATGCCAGCCCCAATCATGTTGTTGACATTGCTCTCTAGAACACACAATAACAGAAATATATAAAACTATAAATTTAGAATACTCAAACAAATGTACCTCAACCCTTATTGGTGTAACCCTTTATAGGACTGCACTGCCACATTCTTAGGTATCCTTTTTCAACTAGGAATACACTTGGTTAGCAAGTATTCCTTAGCTAGGTCTCCTCTCCTAATTAGATTAGGCTTTATCTTATCTAGAGTCTCTGTCTTATCCAACATAGGAAAGTCCGATCTCAATTAGAATTACTCAACCTAGGAATCATACTTTGACTAGGATTTGAAATCTACCCTAACCTTAACAATTTTAGTCAATCGATGTGGAACCTTGGTTCAAGATCATGCCATGTAACTGTTGTTAAAATTGGCTAATTAAAAGAAACAATTACACTCATATTGCATCAATGAAATTACATAACATCAAATAAAACCATACTTTATAGATTATATTTTAGAGCATGAAAACATAAAACAAGATTAATAGAAAAAAACATATTTAATTGAAATATGAAACCAACTAATGAAACCAAATTCTGTGTGATACCACAGTGTCCTTAAAATAGATTAGCCGTCTCACCGTGGGTGCTGGAGAAACATCGACTTCTGTCTCCTAGGATAAGATGGCTTAAACTGGCTAACGCAAAATCACCTTCTATTAGTTTGGCGAACCGGTAATGGCAGCACTCTCTCTTACACAAGAAGAATATTATACTAGTAGGCAAACTGTCTATATGATTGAAAAGCAAAAACTTGTGTACAAAATCAAGGGAGATGGGTCTCCTTTAATACACCATGGGGAGAGAGAGAAGGAGCCTCTAGCTATAAAGGCTAGCATTAATGGAGGCCATTACTTCTGCAAAGCTACTGGAGTAATGCACAAACTGATGGGAATTCAAAGTGTTAGTTACACATAATATACATATAAATGTATATACATTTCTACAACAGATTTGGGCCTACAATAAACTTTGGCCCAAAAAGAATAAGTTGGTGGACTACCAATCCCCAGCCCAAACCTAACCCATTCCCTCAAGCCTCAAGCCCAAGTCCCAAGTCCTAAGATCCATGATCCACGGATCACGAACCACGGACCCGATCCGGCCCGGCCCGAGGGGGCGGTGCGCGTGCGTACGTGTGGCAATTTTGCCATAACCAACTTGGACCATAGTCATGGCCCAAGCCCATCCTTGAAGCATCCATGCCTTCCTTTCTTCGAAAAATTTGGATGCCTCAAATGGCTCATGCCCTTCTCATAATCTTGAGGCTTAAATACCCATTAAAGTTTTCCTCCACAATCAACATGGGATTGGTAGTTATACACAATTCCCAAAACCTCATTCATGAGCCTATTTTTATGAAACAATTTCTTATTCAATTCTCAATGATTTTTGGTCATTCTTTATATGGTGTAAAGACCTTGTTACAAAGAACCTAAACCCATTTAATCTCATCTCAACCAATGGTTGGGACCTTCTTTAATTTCACATTAAAGTTTACCAAAACCCATTTTTTTCCAACAATCCCCCACATGAATAAAAATTGACCAAATAAGAAAAACAGACAACGTTTACAACAAAGACTCGGAGAGAGAGTACATAGACTAACCCTGCATCAGAAAAGGTAGCTGTTAGCCTTGAACCTTTCGTAGTGAAAGCCTATCGGATTTACTGGTTGACCAGTAAACGTGATGTCTTGAACTGTTTTACCATTTGTGTAAACCGAGACAATAGACCTCACATAGGAGTTAGTCCAACCATTGTTCTTGTTCTCACTTCTGTGTCCGATATGGCCCTGGAACACTTGCCTAGTTCAGTGAGCAATTTTAAAGAATTCAGCATTACCAATTCTTAAAGAAGCGGCCCCACTTCACACTCACATAAGTGACCTATATAAGGTATCTCATTATACCACGGTTGACTATTCATATCACTTAGGTCATTAAAAGCATTAGCTTAACCTTCTACCCCCACTGGGTATCACTGTACAAAGAAATGGGCAAGAGGATTTACCTCTTCTGTGACTCACCCATTATATGAAATTAGGTTGTCCCTTTGAATCTAGATCTTAAAATCTCCAGTCAACTAGGTCGAGTTTTCCATTCCGGTAACATTACTAAAGGCCTTAACCTCATTCCTCTTGACGACGTTTCTACTAACTCTCGAGTTAACCCTTTGGTTAGCGGATCTACAATGTTGTCATTAGACTTTACATAATCTAGAGAGACAATTCCATTAGAGAGTAGTTGTCATATGGAATTTTGTCTATGACGGATATGTCTAGACTTTCCATTATACATATGACTCTGTGGCCGTCCAATCGCCGATTGGCTATCACAATGAACACAGATAGCAAGCACATGTTTCGGCCAACGTGGAATATCCTCAACGAACTGGTGAAGCCATTCAGCTTCTTCAGTTGCTTTATCCAAAGCAATAAACTCAAATTACATTGTTGATCTTGATATACACGTTTTCTTGGAAGATTTCCAAGACATGGCTACCCCTCCGAGGGTAAACATATAACCACTAGTGGATTTGGAGTCTTTTATATCAGATATCCAGTTAGCATCATTATACCCTTTTAGTACCGCTGGGTATCTAGTATAATGCAACCCATAATCCCGGGTGTATCATAAATAACCTATCGCCCGCATAATGCCTCTCCAATGAATGGCATTTGGATTACTCGTATATCTACTAAGCCTGCTAACAGAGTAGGCTATATCCGGCCTTGTAAAACTCATTAGATACATCAGACTTCCAATGACCCGAGAATATTCTAACTGAGAGACACTCTCACCATTATTCTTGGTCAAATGTAAACTCACGTCTACCAGTGTTCTAGATACACTTGTATCTGATTTTCTAAATTTCTCAAGTATCTTCTCAACATAGTGAGACTGAGAAAGTACAATACCACTAGATGTTCTGGTAATCTTAATACCTAAAATGACATCTGTAAGGCCCATATCTTTCATGTCAAATTTTGAGTTTAACAATCTCTTGGTAGTTCAAATCATTTCATCATTACTACCAACAATGAGTATGTCGTCTACATATAGACACAAAATGACATAACCACTGTCAGTGTCTTTATCATATACGCACTTGTCACACTCATTGATTCTAAACCCATTTGACAACATAACGTTGTCAAACTTCTCATGCCATTGCTTGGGCGCTTGTTTCAAACTATATAATGACTTGACAAGCTTATAGACTTTCTTATTTTTCCCTAAAGCTAAAAACCCCTTGGGTTGTTTCATGTAGATTTCTTCATCTAAAACTCCATTTAAGAAAGTTGTCTTTACATCTATCTGATGTATCTCTAGACCACGTAAAGAGACTATCGCAATCACCATGCGAATGGATGTAATCCTTGTCACAGGTGAATACGTATCAAAATAATCTAGGCATTCTCTTTGCCTGTATCCTTTGATAACTAGCCTAGCTTTATATTTATCAATTGACTCATCAGTTTTCATTTTCCTTCTAAAGATCCATTTACTCCCCAAGGCCTGACTACCTGGGGGTAGATCAACCAACTCCCAAGTATGGTTCAATAAGATGGAGTCAATTTCATTATTAATAACTTCTTTCCATAAGGAACTTTCAGGTGAAGTCACGGCTTCATGGAAAGTTCGAGGTTCTCCCTCTAACATATAAGTCAAGAAGTCCGGGCCAAAGGACTTGGCATTCCTAACCCTCTTACTCCTTCTTGGCTTGTCTACTTCCTCATCTTGATCATCTACTTGATCATCATCTTTATCATTATCTTGATCATTTTCAAGTTCCTTCTCAGAGTTTTGATCCTCTTATCGAGTTCGACAAGGAAATATGTCTTCAAAGAAAGGCGCATTCCTTGACTCCATTATGGTATTCTTGTCGATATATGAAATATCAGACTTGTGCACAAGAAACCTATATGCACTACATAGCATAAGACAAATAGATTCATTTACTAATTTAGAATAACTCAGATTCATGTATAAGATTAAGGGGTACTTACCAATCAGTCCTATTAACTAGACTTATTTACCTACAGGTCCTAACTAATAAATTTAACACTATAAAAATAAGAGACTGATAAATTTATCACTACAAATTTATTCATAAAAACAAAGAGACTGATAAATTTATCACTATAAATTTATTCATAAAAATAAAAGACTGATAAATTTATCTTTATTACTTAATAAATTTATCAATAGGACCTAATGGGTAATAAGTCTCAAAAGTAGGACCTATTGGTAGTTTACCCTAAGATTAATTGGTTTTGGCTTCCGTGACTACATAGCATGTTATGTCTAGATCATTGTTTCAATATGAGAAAGAGGTTCATCATTATTTGAATAAAATCGGAGCACTACATATGTGCATGCTTCTGTTTATAATTTTCAAGATTTGTGCATTCCCTATGAGTAGGTGTTCCATTGACTTGCTTGGCATAATTACAAATTAAAAAGTTAAAATTGGTGTACCTGAGCACATTGTTTCTTATATGTCATGTGCTGTTCTATTTTTTTTTAGTTTAATTAGAATGGCTTTTATTCATAGATATCTAGGAATATATATGCATGCTATTGTTTTATGTGTTCTAGATTTCCTGTAGTATATAATAGTCCACTATTATTCATGAGGAAAATAATGAGGAAAAAAAAAATTAGTCTACTAATTTTTCCTTGTTTATTGCTACTTGTTTTTCAATTTTAATTGGTTTGATATGCCACTGATTACATATATAAATTTATGATTATAAATTCCATGTTTAGATTAGTAAATTCATATATGTAATGGTATGTGTGATTTTGATGATCAATTTAATATAAATGCTACTGTGTTGTTTTCCATTGGGGTCTATCATACATGGTATAAATTTTGTTTATGAAATAAAATAAAATATTTATATATATATATATATATATGCTTAAGCCCATTGATTATCTAGTATAATTACCATGTTCAATAATTTTCATATACTAGAGTAATAACGGACAACGCTTTACAACAAAGACTCAGAGAGACAGCACACAGAATAATCCTGCATCAGAAAAGGTAGCTGTTGGCCTTGAACCTTTCATAGTGAAAGCCTGTTGGATTTAACTTGATTAATCTATGTAAAGATTCAAAGTTCACATGTCCTAGTCAACCATGCCACAAATTGGAAGACTCAAGCATGTAAGCAGAAGAAGATGCATCTTTATTCATCTTTGTGATTACAGTCATTACATTGAGTTTAAACATACCCCTCAACATATAACCCCTACCCACATACACTCTGCTCTACGTCAAAACGGCCTTGTCAGACTCAAAGACCATGCGAAAACCATGTGTGATGAGAAGAGACCCTGAGACAAGATTCTTACGAATGTCCGGAACATACAGGACTTCGTTCAAGGTCAGCTCCTTTCCTAAAGTCAACTTTAAGACCACCTTTCCTTTCCCCTCAACAATTGAGGTAACAGAATTCCCCATAAACAACTTCTCACCGTTTGTAACCGGCTCGAAAGTTGTAAATAGTTTCTTCTCGGAGCAGATGTGGCGTATAGCCCCAGTATCAATCCACCATTCTATTGGGTTTGAACCCACCAGATTCACCTCAGAGACAACGACAGACAAGTGCATGTCATCCTCCTCATGGGAGTGCTCTTGTAAATCTGCTATGTGAACACGAGGTTTGGTCTTGTATGGCTTCTTCTGCTTGCGGCAGTCACTAGCCCGATACCCCTCGCTACCACAGTTACAGCACTTCCCTAAGAATCGATAACCAAGTTCTTACGACTTGTATGCCGGCTTCTTTGCAACATCACCCCTTGGCCCCAGCTGTGAGCCCTTGTTCATAGGAGGCTTCTTCCTCACCCCCGAAGATTTGCCATGCTCAATGATATTGGCCTTCACAAAGGAGGTACTCCCTCCTTTCTTTCTATTATCCTCCTTTCTTTCTAAGAACAACATTGCGGATTCGCTGACCAAAGGGTTAACTCGAGAGTTAGTAGAAATGTCATCAAAAGGATTGGAGTTAAGGCCTTTAGTAATGTTACCGGAACGGAAAACCCAACCTAGTTGACTAGAGATCCCAAGATTTGGGTTCAAATGGACAACCTAATTTCGTGTAATGGGTGAGTCACTGAAGAGGTAAATCCTCTTGCCCATTCCTTTGTACAATGATACCCAGTGGAGCTAAAAGGTTAAGCTAATGCTTTTAATGACCTAAGTGATATGAATAGTCAACTGTGGTATAATGAGATATTTTATATAGGTCACCTATGTGAGTGTGAAATTGGGTCGCTTCTTTAAAAATTGGTAAGGCTGAATTCTTTAAAGACACTCACTAGACCAGGCGAGTATTCCAGGTCCATACCGAACACACAAGTGAAAATAAGAACAATGGTTGGACTAACTCCTGTGTGAGGTCTATTGTCTTAGTTTACACAAACGGCAGAACAGTTCAAGACATCACGTTCACTAGTCAGCCAATAAATCTGATAGGCTTTCACTACGAAAGGTTCAAGGCCAACAGCTACCTTTTCTAATGCAGGGTTAGTCTGTGTGCTCTCTCTCCGAGTCTTTGTTGTAAACGGTGTCTGTTTTTCTTATTCGGTCAATTTTTATTCATGTGGGGGATTGTTGGAAAAAAATAGGTTTTGGTAAACTTTAATGTGAAATTAAAAGAGGTCCCAACCATTGGTTGAGGTGGGATTAAATGGGTTTAGATTCTTTGTAACAAGGTCTTTACACCACATAAAGAATGACCAAAAATCATTGAGAATTGAATGAGAAATTGTCTCATAAAGATAGCCTCATGAATGAGGTTTTGGGATTTGTATATAACTACCAATCCCACATTGATTGCGGAGGAAAACTTTGATGGATATTTAAGCCTCAAGATTATGAGAAAGGCATGAGCCCTTTGGGGCATCCAAATTTTTCAAAGGAAGGGAGGCATGGATGCTTCAAGGATGGGCTTGGGCCAAGACTATGGTCTAAGTTGGTTATGAAAAAATTGCCACACGCGCGCGCATGCCGTCAGTCTGCCCGCATACCCGGACAGAGCCGGGTCAGGGTTCGTGATTCTTGGATCTTGGAACTTGGGCTTGGGCTTGAGGGAATGGGTTAGGTTTGGGCTGGGTCGGATTGGTGGTCCACCAACTTATTCTTTTTGGGCCAAAGTTTATTGTAGGCCCAAATCTGTTGCAGAAATATATATACATTTATATGTATATTATGTGTAACTCACACTTTGAATTCCCATCAGTTTTGTGCATTACTCCAGCAGTTTTGCAAGAGTAATGGCCTCCATTAATGCTAGCCTTTATGGCTGGAGGCTCCTCTTCTCTTCTTCTTGGTGTATAAAAAGAGACCCATCTCCCTTGGTTTTGTACACAAGTTTTTGCTTTCCAATCATATAGTCAGTTTGCCTACTAGTATAATATTCTTCCTGTGTGAGAGATAGTGCTGCCATTGATGCATAAAGTATGGTTTTATTTGATGATATTTCAATTACACTCATATTGCATCAATGAAATTACATATCAAATAAAACCATACTTTATAGATTACATTCTAGAGCATGAAAACATGATACAAGATTAATAGAAAAAACATATTTAATTGAAATATGAAACCAACGAATCAAACCAAATTCTGTGTGATACCACAATGTCCTTAAAACAGATTAACCGCCTCACCGTAGGTGCTGGAGAAACGTCGACTTCTGTCTCCTAAGATAAGATGGCTTAAACCGGCTAATGCAGAATCACCTTTTGTTAGTTTGGCGAACCGACAATGGCAGCACTCTCTCTCACACAAGAAGAATATTATACTAGTAGGCAAACTGACTATATGATTAAAAAGAAAAAACTTGTGTACAAAACCAAGGGAGATGAGTCTCCTTTTATACACCATGGGGGAGAGAGAAGGAGCCTCCAACCATAAAGGCTAGTATTAATGGAGGCCATTACTCCTGCAAAATTGTTGGAGTAACGTACAAATTGATGGGAATTCAAAGTGTGAGTTACACATAATATACATATAAATGTATATATATTTCTGCAACAGATTTGGGCCTACAATAAACTTTGGCCCAAAAAGAATAAGTTGGTGTACCACCAATCCCGGTCCGGGGGGACGACACGTGTGTGCGCGTGTGGCAATTTTGTCATAACCAACTTGGACTAAAGTCTTGGCCCAAGCCCATCCTTGAAGCATCCATGCCTTCATTTCTTCGGAAAATTTGGATGCCCCAAAGGGCTCATGCCCTTCTCATAATCTTGAAGCTTAAATACCCATCAAAGTTTTCCTCTACAATCAATGTGGGATTGATAGTTTTACACAATTCCCAAAACCTCATTCATGAGGCCATCTTTATGAGACAATTTCTCATTCAAGTCTCAATGGTTTTTGGTCATTCGTTATGTGGTGTAAAGACCTTGTTTTTTTAGGTCTAAACCACAGGTATCCGGAAGTCCATAGGACTCCGACTAATCCGGTTCGAGCCGGATAGAACCACAAGGGCGGCAAAGCTCTCCCAACAAGTTTTACAAATAATCTAAACTCATTTAATCCTACCTCAATCAATGGTTAGGACCTCCTTTAATTTCACATTAAAATTTACCAAAATCCATTTTTTTCCAACAGTAACCGACCTGCTAGACCTACATTGTCCTACTTAAAAATAATCCTCACGAAATACATAATGTTGTTAAACCATGAGTTAAAAGTCCGCATTGATCTAGCACAATATACTAATGTCCAATGTCTAAATAGTATAGACATCGAAACACCATAACACTGTCAAAGGACAAACAATGGCTCACACGCGATGCTTCTACGATTAGATATCTCCTTTTACAATTAGATGACTTAGGCCAAGTTTGGGTACTCCCAAAAAAATCAAAAAGCTAAAAAGTTACTCAAAAAGTTAAAAAGTTAACACTATTCACCAAAAGTCAACAATTACGGCTACACAACTCTCAATTCGAATTTTTCCCTACAAATCAATTTTTACAATTTTTTATTACACATTTTTCCATAAAAAGTCAAAAAGTTATCCCAAACATCCATATTTTCAACCTCAATTTTTTAGTCCAAAAAGACAAAAAGTACACTTATTTAGGACACCCCAAACAACCCCTTACTCTAGTATGTACAAACAATGGCTCCATCTACAATCAGATCCTTCACCTTACATTAATATTTTCCTCTAATTTGGTCTCACGTGAGGTGTATTAGCTACTAAATGATCTACATTTTTTGTACATCACATAATTCCCCTCATTTAAAAATATGTGAGCATCATGTGCTCAATATAAACACCTCCTTGTTACATGAGTATTTGGATTTAAACTTCCCATTAACTATTGGACAATTTTAATAGAAATCAAATAACTTTGGGGACTAAAATGAGAAAAATTAAAATATTGGGAAACAAAATTACACAAATCGCATACTTTATGGTGTATTAGTGTGATTAATCCTAAATACATCGTGTAAAATTAAAGGACATATTTGTTGCAATTGAAACTGTGAACCAAATTAACATAAGAGACAAGATACTAAGACAATTGTTGTAATTTGTATGCATTTTTTTTTATTGTAAACCATATGTGGTCCTATTTTTTTGGGTTGTAGATGGAATTTTATTGAAGGAGGAGGAATTATACACAAAGACATGGATCGTTTGGTTGCATATGAGAAAGCATTGAATACGTGGGCCAGATGGGTAGAATTGAACGTGGATCCTATTAAAACTAAAGTCATCTTCCAAGGTGTATCTCCGGATCATGCCAAGTAAGTTTATTATTAAGAAAAAAAAATACATTGTCAAAGCAAGTACATTTAGTCATCTTAATTGTATGCTATGAGCATGAAGTCCAATAAGATTGGCACCATCCTTAAAAATTAGCAAATACTATTCTATATAAAAAGTAGTGCAAAAAAACAAAAACAAAAAAAGGCATAGCTCATATATATATATATATATATATTTGATTAGCAAATGTTAATTGTTAGTTGTTAGATTAGTACCTATGGGAGAAAATCTCCCCATCCTTGACAAAGCACCTAAGTGCTTGCACTCCCTTAATTTGACTCTCCTAAGAAGAATTGAACCCATGACCTCCTTGAGATTAAGCCTTAAGGAAGGCATGATGACCACCTAGGTTAGGCCTAGTTAGTTATAGCTCATATATATTTAGACAGTAATATAAATTGAAAACCCTTCACAATGCTATCCATCTTCACTATGACAATGGATACATAAGACTTGATTGAAAATTGATAGGGGGAAAAGAGAAAAATGCTTCAAAAAAAAAAAAAAAAAAAATTTGAGCGTTTCTATTTCCCTTTTTTATTCAGATTTGAACCAAATGCTAGTCAATGTTCCCTATTTTTTTTACAACAAATAACAAAATAAGAAGGGGTGAAATCCCATGGGGATTTTGGGTAGAATTTTTCTGTGTTCAAGCTTCAAAAGTTTGTTCTATAGTATTTTTCTCTGGGAAGTCAGTAGCAGTAAATTGAGAAAAATTAACCATCCCTTCTTTGATATGTTTTTATCCTTTTTGTATAAGGTTATTTTGCACATTGTAATTGTAATTTGTCATATCACTAATCTACATTCATTACAAGTACAATGAGACTCCTAACGTTCAATGTGTTGTACTGTTTTAACCTAGTTCTGGACTTTTTTAAATCTATTTATTAAACTATGTTGTAAGTTAGTAGGTAGAAGTGTTATCCTTTTTGAAGGATGTATTGCCTTTTAGGCATATAATGAATTCCATTGTAACATCTAATTTTTTTAATATAAAATATGACTTACCTATCCAAAAATAAATAAAAAATGAAACTCCTAGCCTTCGTGGTAGACAAATGTGAAATAGTAGGCCTAGAACATGTCTAAAAACTCATCCCTTATAGAGGTAAAAGGTCCTTTTGCAATTTAAGTACCAATACTAACAACTCATCCTAAAAGTCATTTCACTAACAAAACTCTACTGCTCTATTAGATTTATTGAAATGAGATAGAATGAAATGGAATTGTCATTTTTTGGACTCATCGATGAAATGATCAGTTCTTTACAATGACAAATGATAATTCTCTTTATAATGTATTTTTCATTATTTTTTTAGTCAATCAAATATAAGAATGAATATTTTAATAAAATGATTATTCTATTTTATTTTATTCCAATAAACTAAATACTACCTACGAGAAGGTCTAAGGTTGGTTGAGTAGAGAACCATAGTTTACAATTTACAGAAGTCCAAGACAATTTCAGGATTTAATTGCACCAAAAATTGTGTGAAAATTTGTGAATCCTATATATGTAAGGATATATTCATGGTCCCTGTCATTTCTTCTTTTTGTTAATTTGTATTTTGTAGTTATAATTGTATTAATTTTGCCCTTAAATTTTTACATTATGTTAATTTAATCAAATTGATCACTCTGATAAGGAATTAAAAAAATAAAATCAAGGGAACATATAATTTGAAATTAGATGCTAACCTCTCAATCACTATGAAAAGAATAAATTTAATATTTTTCTCATTAATTTTACTCTAATTTTTAAAAGTAAATTGGACTAAATGAACATAATATGAAAATTCAAAAGTAAAATTAATACAATTACAATTACAATAACTAAATTAACACAATAACAAATCACATGGACTACTGATGTAATTTGCACCAAAAAAAACCTCCCACCTCATTTAACATATTTTAGTTATGGTAAGGTCCATTTTGAATATTTAGGTATATAGAAAGTTGGGGAATTTTATTCTTTAAAAAAAAGTAGGGTAAATTACAAATACATATCCTGAGATTTGCATAAAGTATAGATCGTCCCTTATAATTTGAAAAATTATAAATATCTACTTTTTAGAATTTTTTATTTACCAGAATTACCTAAAAAAATGAAATTCATAATTACTCACCTATACATTAATAAAATTACCTAAATTATTAATTGAAACATATTTCTAACATTATTAAAAATTATTAATTGATTAGATGATTTATTAATAAAATAAGTGATTTGTTATGAAATTAAAAATCTCAGTGGTGAAATGTAATTTCTAAAATCACAAGAGGCGATTCGTATTTTAATCAAATTTTGGGGGTATATTTATAATTTATCCAAAAATTATAGAGAAAACTTCAGTGTTATTTTTTAAATTAAAAATCAGTCTTTATGGTACTTTGTTTAAAGTGATTGTCCTTAAATGCATGATTTTGTAAACAATTTGGTTATAATTGTTTGGGAGATTAGGCCATGAAATTGAACTAATATACCTTAGTCAATCGTAAAATATTCTTAAATTATAATCATTACATCATCATGTAGTTCATATTTAGTTACTCCAAACAAATATAGTGACTTTTTGATTTTTAGATTAAAAAAATGATATTATCAAACGAAACCTAAGAGAGGGTAAATTATACGACTAGTCCTTATAATTTATACAATGTGTCAATTTAATCTCTATTGTTTTAATTTGTTCGATTTTGCCCCTTAATTTAATGAATTGTGTCATATTAATCCAATAAATAACGCCCATTAGGTTTGGAAGACAAAAACTCAAACGATGTGTCAATTTGATCCTTGCAGTTTACACGATACATCAATTTAGTCCCTGTCAAAATTGAGCAAATTAAAATAATAAAAATCAAATTGACACATCATGTAAACTATAAGAACCAAGTTGACACGTTATTTGAGCATGTAATAACTTTTCGTGCATCAAACCTAACGATCATTATTTATTGGACTAATATAACACAATCTATTAAATTAAGGGATAAAATTAAATAAATTAAAATAATATGAACTAAATTGACACATCATATAAATTATATGAATAATTTGCATAAGTTTTCATATAAGATATGATGAGATTCAACTAATTTTCTCTCCTATTCTAGGGACATTCTAATGTGAGATAAGATACATAATCATGAAGCATTGATAATCACATGACTAACGGTACTATGTAATTGGGTAAAATAAAAAATATATATTTCTTCTATATAAATAGCATTATGTAGAATTTTTTTCAAAAAAAAAAAGTCATATTTCCAAGGGGTGAGGTGAGTGGGTTTTGATTGTAGGGGGACATTCCAATTTGGTTAAGATTGTTTGGGTTTTTCCAATTATCCATTGGACTAACTAACAAAGCACTAGAAGAAAGTTGAGGTGGGGTGAGTGGAACCTAGGCTCAAAGTATACAAAAGCCCAAAATTAATGGAATTAATTGTACCCATGAACTCAAACCCCACCTTACTGTGAATTCAGTCCAAGAACAAGCCTAGTTAGTGATTAAATAGACCTTGTGGGCATCCAACTCAATGTATCTATGATTAATGGGCCTTCTTGGCCCCAACCCACTTGAACTAAGGCCATTGAAACAAAATTAAAATTGAAAATTTTCAGTGGATCATTCAGAAAAAATGTATTACATAGTTGTTACCCTATAACTTTCACTAATACAATTTCATATCTTATAAATCTTGCTATCTTAACATTTTTTTTTTTTTTGGTGGTTTTTTTGTGAATTAGTGGAAGTTATTGGGGACGGCCAAATGCAAACTGTGGTGGAGAAACGGAACCCGTGATCGGCCTAAAGTATCCGGGAGGTCCACATCCAGCAGAGTTGGTGCTAGAGACAGTGTTGAGGGGAATGTCAAAACCAGTGTATTTACTCAACATAACCCCTCTTTCTCAACTTAGGAAAGATGGGCACCCATCTGTGTATGGGCTAGGAGGTCACCGTGGCATGGACTGCAGTCATTGGTGCTTAGCTGGTGTTCCTGATACTTGGAATCAACTCCTATATGCAGCTCTCATTTGAAAAGTACACCATTTTATTTTACCTAAAAAAAAAATTCAATAATTGTCATTATATTTAATAAATTTCCTTTCCGTGGCTGCTTTAAAATGTTTTTGTTATTTGATTCATATATGGATACACTAGTAGATTTGAAAGTGCAGATTTGGTATTGGGTGGTTTAATAAATGAAAAAAGAGAAGTTTAATTTGAAAACTGTTTAGAATAGTTACAGTTATTGTAGGTACAATTAGCAATTAACAATTTTAGTGCCATTCTCAAAAAAATAAAAATAAAAATAAAAAAGTGCGATCTTGCTTAGTTTGATATAGATCTCACTTAGTTTGATACAAATCTTACTTTTCAAACCATATCTATGAGAAGACCGGTGATTTTTCCTGAATCGTAACTAATTTTTTAGCAGAGTTGTTTTTGTTGTTTGTAATTTGTTGTTTAATTGTTTGTTTGACCCTTTAGGGTCTTGTTTTTATTTTAATTTTGTACTAATAGTTGACCCATACAATGCACGTGCTATTTTTTTTTTTTTTTTTTAAATATTTGATGATATAATGTGTGTTATAAAAGAATAATTTTAATTTCAACTTAAAATTAAAATTAAGTATGATTTTAAGTATTTATTTTGATAATATTGGGGCTATCGTCCTATAATATTATTACTTGAATACTTATATATATTAGTTTTAGTTAAATTACTTGTATATTTTGATAATTTTAATTCTATCGTATTATAAAAGTGTAATTATCATTTAATAATTTTGGATGATATATATTATATTATAAAATAGTAAAATAAATACTCATTTTGATATTAAAAATAATTTTCTTTTATATTCATTTGGAAAATAAAAATATGTAAAAATAGAAATTATATAAAATTTATTAAAAAAATTAGATAGATATATGTTATAGTTGGATTATCATATAATGATTTTATATGATATATATATATATATTAAATAATAAGATTGTAAAATAAATACTCTTAATTAAATTAAAATATTAACTATATAAAAGAAAAATTAAACAACGACTAACCAAGAAAGAATCACATAATAACATCTAAACCTAAAAAGAAAAATTAATAAAAATATCCAAACGATAGATACATATCAGTGTGTGAAGTGATTAATCATCTATAATATGATGTTAAAACATAAAAGAATTTATTGTTCAACAATTGGAAAAGTAATTCAAGTAGTAAATCTAAACTTTAGAGATTTCTCGAGAGTATCATTATTGTGCAGATTTTTTCTCCTGCGAGTTGTGATTATATAAAATAATGTAGGAAATGAAATATAATTTCATATATAGAATCACTATAAATTTTAAATAACAAATCCATAATATAGAATTAGTATTGAGTATAGAATAACGCACGGAAAAATAAGAGAGAAACAAAAAGGCAATATAACATTCAAAAAAAAAAAATCCCAATACCCTTGAAAGAATTAATAAGAGAAACTTGAAACACAAAATTGGTATTGAGTTTGTAGATTATCTCAATTTAAGATGAAAAATATATGGAAAAGAAACACTTATCAAATAAAATCCATATAAAATAGGTAAAGTTAGTATAATTTAAATTAGGTTTGGATTTGTGTAAAACTCTATATATAATTAAGAAAATAAATGCTGATGTGGTTCCCTTAGAAAAAAGTAAACCTTCATATTGTGCCGCCTAAACATAAAAAAAAATACTACTTTTAATAATATATATCTATATAAATATGAGTGATGCACAGGAATTTACTTTTAAAATGAAATTTTGATTTTGAGTCTTAATACTTTATGTGTAGAAAATTTTAACAATTGAAAGACAAATAGAAACAGATTTGCTAAGTCACTGTGTATGATCTTACGTAAAATAGGCTTATAAAAATAATTTCTTTCAAAGTTTAGAGGAAAAAAAAAAAAGTGTGTATTCTTAACCCGAAATCAAATTCTCATTTGTGTTAATCAAATTTTACCAAAAATTATGAATTCCACTTGTATCAAAATATTTTTTTTTTTGAAAAATAAAAATAAAAACAACAAAAAATTGTATAATATACAAATTATGACTTGTTTATAACTCATGGTGTATTATTTTGGTTATTAATCGAAAAAATTTTTGGTAATTTCCTTTTTTTTTTTTTTTTTTTTTTTTTGGTTGTCTAAAGTGGTGCATTGAGTAATTTAATTATAATTCAAGTAGTGTTTGATTATGATCTATTATATATAATATTTTTATATGACAATATTTAAGTATTTTATTATACGAAAAAATGCTTAAAGTGGGTTGATTCAAATGTAGGATTTATACTTATATCAGTAAGATTATAAGAGTTATTGACATTAATGCATAAAAAATTTCAAATTCAAATCATAAACAGTATCCTCAAAGGGAATCAGGTACAAAATCTCTATAACCTTAATAATTTCACTTCTCAAAGGGATTCTGATTAATTATGTGATATATCATAATAACTGCAAAATTTTTATTCTAACCAAATTATTTTTGCATATCTTTTCTAGTAGAGCTCATTAAGGTGCATGATCAGTAATACTATAATTTCAAAATTTTTACTTAAAAATTATTCAAGAAACATTAATTGGTGCTTTAAACATACATAATCATTTTCAATCAATCATTATTCTTGAAAATAATACTCCACACTATTTATCATTTGATATTTGTTAATTTATCTTCTAAAAACTTAACAAAAAAATTGAGTTTCATTAGTTTAATTAATCAATATCGAATTGGACGCTATACGTATATCTAAATCATTTCTAAAATATATATTATGTGATATAAAATCACAATGAAATTAACTTTAATTAATGTAATGATATTTTTTATTATAATATGTGTTACAAAAGAATAATATAAATTTTAATTATTTATTTTAATAATATTAACCTTATCGGTGTGTAAGTTGAATACTTATATATAATATAATAAATTTAATTAAATTATTTATTTATTTTGATAATATTAGTTCTATTATACTATAAAAGTGTAATATGATATATATTAAATTATAAAATAATAAAATAAAGAGGAAATTAGTCTAACATCCCTCTCCAACATTAGGTGGTAGAAAAGGTCCACAATTTTTTTTTTTTTTTCCTTGTTAGATAAGGTCTCGCACATCCTTTACTTCTATTTTATTCAAAAAAAAAAATCAACTTTACCCTCACTCTTCTCTCTCTCTCTATACATATTTGGGTCTTTTTTCTCTCTCTACATATTTGGGCCTTTCTTATCTCTTCTCTCTCTCTCATCCATATATCTGATCTTTCTCTTTCCAAACCCTAAAATCCAAATCCATCATCTCCTCACTTTCTGACATCGCCACATTCGCTTTCTTCCACTCCAACGACCGCTCCATTGTCATTGCCAACTCCCACCCTGATCTCGTCTTTCCATTTATCTTCTCTCTTTTCTCTCTCTAAAAGTTTGCATCTCTCCACCACCTCACAATCTTGTTTTTCCAAACCCAGAACCTAAATCCACTATCTTCTCATTTTTGAACACTGCTAACTTTTCTCCCTTCCACTCTAACAGCCACTTCATCATTGTTGATCTCGTCCATGACTTCGATGCCAAGTCTCGTACCTCCCTTTATCGCCTTCGCAGCCATGCTGTAGCGATCCCAGTTTTAACACTTCGCTGAGTATGTCGAGGATCGAGCTACCCGGTCAGCTCGCGGGGGTCCAAGGGGCAGCGTCCCTTGGCGGGTTCTAAGGTAGCGCCTTGGCAGAGATCGAGTTGCTTGTCCGCTCGAGCGGAGAATATTTGGTTCTTGAAGTTTGACCTGTCTGCAAAAGTACTAAGAAGGTGCATTCGACACTCAAGCGGGGCACCATATATTATATCAGTTCGTGAATCTAATATTTTAGATCACTTTTGTATATCTCTCTCTAAAAACATTTCCTCTCCCTTCTCTCTACATTTTCCTACGCCAAATTGGATCAAAACCTTAATTTCTTAAGATCCATTAGAGTTCTGCCATAGGCTCTTCATCAAAGTTGGTTAACTTCTAGAGGGCTTCGTTGTGTGCGGTGAAGATCGAGTTTCGACACCGTTGATTTTAGGGTTTCATCTCATTTCTTCTTTAGAACTTGAGGTAGGAATTTTCTTAGAGTTATATATATATATATATATATATATTTGTGCAAGATCTATATGATTTTTGAAATCATCTTTCGATAGCTTTGAAAATTTATTGTTGATTCAAAAAATTGAGCGATTTTGAAAGTGGGTTTGTCTCTTGTTCTTTTAGAATGATCTTATGGGTTTTGATCTTCATTGATTGATGAAAAGATGATTTTGGAAAGTTTTCTTTTAAAAGATTTGAGTTGTATAATTTTGGTGAGAAAACCATGAATTTGGGGATTTTTTTTAAAGAGACTGAAAATCCGTGAATGATATTGTTATATTTATTTTGTGTGTCAAAATAAATAAACGTTTGAAAAATTTCTTGTTTATATTTATCTAAATGATGAATTTCATGAAATATGAGAATTGTTGTTCATTTTGGAAATTATTGTTCAAAACTTTGAAATAGTCTTGAAATGACTAATTGTTGAGGATACTTGAGAAGAGGGAATTGTTTTATTCCTTGGATGATAAAGTGGAATAAAAGTATTTATATTCATCTTGTATTATTGGCATATCAATTCATTGGATTACATTAAACTTTGAAAGTTGATTTGAAAACTAGCATTGAGAAAAGAATGTTGAGAAACAAATTTTCATAGTATAATTTTGGGGTAAATACGTTGGTAAGTCTTGATAGGTAGTGTAGATAATATTGAATAAGTTCGCCTGAGAGTCCGGAGTGAAAGACCGAAAACCCGTGCGGATAGGTGTCGACCTTTCCGGTTAATACCGGTAAAAATGACAATTTGGTAGTACTTGTATAGTGTACTTGTAGACACCGACCTAGGGAATACTAGAGTCGTATTTACCACCCTTGAAATAAATTGTTAAGTTTTGAACAATTGAAATTGTATGGTATCGTTGAGCATGATGGTTTTCAAAAGATGAAAATGTAATTTATCTTCAAAAATGGCATAACATGGTATATGCATTTCATCTCTTGAGACTTGTATAAAATGCATATACTTTGTTAAGGATTTCCTACTGGGCTTTATGCTCACCCTACGAAATTTTTGTGCAGGAAAAGATGTGGTGATGCCGCCTAACTAAAGGCGAGGAAATTTGTGTTGAGAGTACGAGACTCTTATTTTGCTATGACTCTGTGTGTAAGCTAAGGATTGTATGTGTGTGAGTTTGAATAACCGTTTTGTGTAACCAAGCTCAAGCCTTAGAAACTTGTAAACCCTTGAGGGTATTTATTTGTTTATTTACTTGTTGTTGGATTAATGTATTGTTGCATAAAGAACTATTGTATCATGTAATGTAAGTTTGGAGATTTATATTCGATTTTTCCTTGAAAGAGCCATGATTATTGTATTATCATTTGGGCTACAAATTTGGGGCGTTACACATGCTCACCCCCATCTAGCTCTTTCGTTACCATGAGGTTGGGTTCTTAATCTATCTGTTGAAGACTAAAGAATGGATGATCATGGACAACAATAAACTCATGAATATAGCGGAATTTAGACGAGAGGATTGTGATGTGTGAGCAAATCAGATTGAAAGTTGTGTAAGCCAATAAGATTGGATTTTCTCTAATTTGTGTGAATTTTCTCTGTATGTGGGAACTGTGTGAATTTTCTCTGGTTATGATCACTGTTTGTAAGTTTGTGAATCTTCTCTGGCTGTGTATAAAATATTTTAGTAGAAAGCATGTAGTCTTGAATCAGTTTCTTCCGGTGCTGATCCTAGAACATGTTCAAATCCTTATCCCCATTCTTCTCCCGCTCTACCTCATGATGTACCATTGGAATTTCCAGCTTCTGGAATTGACTTAGCTTTTGCATTGTCGACTGAAACCTTACTTTACTTTCATAGTGTAGTACAGTAAAATCCATTTTCCAGTGTCTTTTTAGGAAGCTGACTTAGACAATTGTCTTGGACAAGCCCCCGAGGCATTTTAGGCATAACCCATTTTTCCCCAATAAAAAGAAGAAAAACACAAATATTTTACCCCGTATTATCACGCCAGTGGTACCGCTCCTATTTCATTACTACTATTGATTCTTTATATTTGTTGTTGGAAGAACCCATTAGCATGGGCATACCCCAAGGAAAGAGAGGGTTTTATACTAATAAATTTAGCAAAAGAAGGATAGAAGTAAAAAGAAAATTATGGCTATATAATGGGCATGGAAACGGATCTATTATTGAATATGCCTGCACTGAACTTAGCAAGGACGATGTACAAGGGCTTTGTTGAGCACTGTTTAGCCTTTATTTAGATTCCAACCAAAAAAATTGGAATTTCGGGCTTGTAGGAATTGGTGTGTTAGCTGTTCTAGAAAAAAGGGAACTTTTTTTAAGCTTTCAGGAATTTTTGCTTTTATGCTAAAGCAACTTGCGTTAAATTAAGACAGGGGACTTGGAGTGCTTACTTATTTCTCATTATTTCATAGGGTCAAAAAACTTATTTAGGAACAAGGGTTTTCCTACTAATGCATGGAGGGACGAGACAATCGGTGCACTCCTGAGACAGACCGGTTGACCCAACCCAAAATCCAACTATGAGCTTTTTAACTACAACAACTTAAATATACACTATTGGAGATAGAATTACCGTGGCTGCTGACATTGGCCAAGTCGTGCCTCCGACGTTGTTGCTTTGAAGAAATTCAAGTACTCAAAGCAAGCCTACGCTTTGAATACATTAGCATAGGATAACATCATAGGATTTCGATCCTATTACATTGTGAATTTTCTCTAATCATGGTCACTGTTTGTAATTTTGTGAATTTTCTCTAGTTGTGGTCACTATATGAATTTTCTCTGGCTATGGTCATTGTGTGAATTTTCTCACATATCGTGGGATTATGATGTGTCTACAGAAATTCTAGTGAAGATGCCCAGGGAAATTCCAAACATGAACACACAAACAAACTCAGAGAAATTCTAAGGGGATTGTGAAGTGTCTAGAGAAATTCCAAACATGAACACACAAACATACTTAGAGAAATTTCAAGGAGATTGGGATATGTCTAGAGAAATTCTAGTGAAAATGCCCAGAGAAATTCCAAACATGAACACACAAAAACACTCAGCGAAATTCTAAGGGAATTGTGATGTGCCTAGAGAAATTCCAATGAAAATGCCCAGAGAAATTCCAAACATGAACACACACGCTCAGAGAAATTCCAAGGAAATTGTGATTGTAATGCCCCAAAATAAATAGCATAAAACCCAACTCATGGCAGTAAGTCAAGCGATTAATAAACTGATATTCTCCATTCATATTTTCTATGATCATTACAAAATGTGACATATGCAATATACATTCATAAATCCTAAATTTCGAATCTATAAGATATGACATTGATACAGGAATTGAAAGGAAATTAAAATCAAATAAATAAATGCCCTAATCGCTTACAACTTTCTAAGATGATGCTTGTTTACAACAAATGAGTTTCAACTCAATACAAATAAAGCCCGAGGCTCAAACAAATAATTGCAGCAAAACATAACCAAAAATAAGCCTTAAACTCTGAGTCCTCCCAAGCTACATTCTTAGCGGAAGCATATCATCAACACCTGAAAGTTGTTTTCCATATAGGGTGAGCTAAAGCTCAGTAGAGATACTCTAACACAATATACAAATCTTAAAAAAATTATAAAGTGAATGCACAATGTATGCCATTTTCCAAACATTTCTCGATTTCCATCTCAAAACTATGCAATGCCAGATTATATGTCAATTCATGAAGAATAATCCTTTTATACAGAAAACAAGGTAGTGGATACAACAAACTAGGAATCTCTAGGTACGTGTGTGCAAGTAGGCTATACAAGCACTACCAAAGCCATTTTATCGGTACTAACCGAAATGATCTGCACCTAATCGCACAAGTTTCTAAACTTTCACCAAGGACACATAGACCAACATAATAAAACCATAACCACACCCCCTAATCAGATTCACCACAGTATTCACCCTTTTTTCTCAAAAACAAATACATTTACAATGTTCAATGTAAGATGATACACAATGCACAATGTATGAGAAATTAGTTTCAATTCAACCTAATCCTCATGCAATAATCAAGACTATCCTCCACCGATAACCCAAAACAGATATTTCTATTCAATTAAATAAATTCCAATTAAAAGATACATTTTTATCAATTCCAATGCGAGTGATAATACATATCTAACTCCACCATCATTATTAACATAATCATTATTCCCAATTCACAACATCCAACATCCATTTTCCATTTCTCTTTTTACAATTTCCAATATTCAAAATTAGGGCAAAAATCTCATTTTCTTTCCAAAATCAATTTTTAAAAAGTTTTTCACCATTTCCATACAACTCATCCACAACCATATTCCCACAACTATTTTCAAGAATCAATTTGAAAAACTCCTCTTTTGATTTCAAACCAAACCCTAGGTTTTACCAAAATCTCCTAAATACATAACCCTTTTGAAAAGACAAATAATTAAGCTAAAACTCATAAAAAGAGTCAAAGAAATTCCTACCTCAAAGAAGAAGATCAAAGGAAACAAGAAGTAGAACTCGACGGAGCCAAAAACACTAACTTTTCCAATTATGACGAAGCCCTCAATGTGCTCTATCTTTTATTCCAAAGGACTAGGGTGAGGAAATGCACGGATTAAGATTCTTTGGAGTAAAAGTTCAAGAATTAGAGAGAGAGGAAGTGGATCTAGGGTTTTAGAATGTTTAGAAAGAGAAAAAAAAAAAAAAAAAAAAAAAGGATGAAAAAGTGAGCAAAAAGGTCTTCCCCTTGGACTGATATACGCATAGACCACTCGAGCGAAGGAATAGTCGCTTGAGGGACAAATACAATAACTAACACCACTCGAGACAATGATCCCCTCCAAATAGTTCAGACTTGTAAAAGTTCGCTCAAGCGCAAGAAAAACTGCTCGAGCAAAGAATACAAATTCTCAATAGTTTTGCAGACTGTAAAAGACCGCTCGAGCGCAGGAATGGTCGCTTGAGCAAACAAGCAAAAATCTGGGCAATAACTCTTTGAAAACTAACCTTTGAATCTGTTTTAAATACAACCAAAACTCCCAAAAGTCAAACTCAATAAACAACAAGATGTAAATGAGTTGAACAACGATTAAATACATGGGTTCTCGGATCCAAAAGAGTTTGGTCGAAATCAAAATCGTTATAGTGATGTGTTTAGATAAATTCCAGTGAAAATGTCCAGAGAAATTTCAATGAAAATCAAACAAGCCACACCCACCCACCTCTCTCTCTCTCTCTCTCTCTCTCTCTCTCTCTCTCTCTCTCCTTCTTCGTGTTTGGAATTCTCTTCCCAAAATGATCTCTTTGATTGCTTTCTATGTATCCTCCCAACACCAACAACAAGAAGCAATCTTCTTTCAACAACAACACCACCACCACCACCAGTTCTGGTGGGAGAGCTCATTTTTTCGGTGATGAAAAAGGCCAAGTCTCAGGCCATTGCTTGATCTCTCAACCACAAAAACGGCCACATCAACTTTGACACCAATCTTGATGCCATTGTTGACCATCGTCCTTCCATGATCAAAGATCTCAACAAGAGTATTTTGGTTTAATAAATTTGGATGTAAAACGCGTGTGTGTTTTAGGGACCTGAGCTACTATGTTTTTATTTAGTATCATTTATCCTCTAAATTCCTATTACTAGGTACCTTAAAAAAAATTTCTAAAATAAAGACTCGTTTTGATATTAAAAATAATAGTTAAATTAGAAAGAAGATTAGTAATATAAAATTAAAAGTGATCCTAATTATTTAATTTAATTTTAATTTTTATTTTTATATTTATTTGAAAAATAAAAATATTTAGAAATAGCACTATACAAAATTTATTTTAAAAATTAAATATAAATTAATATAAAGACATCAATAAGATAGACAAAGAAATAAAAAAATATATATATAACAAAATTAATTTGAGATAATTTTTTTTCAAATATCATAATAATTAAATTAAAATATTAACTATATAGAAGAAATCCGACAATGACAAAACTAAATACGAGATGAAAAATATATGAAAAATATGTATTTATCAAATAGAGTCTATATAAAATTGATTATTATAAATAAAATTGAATTTGTGTAGAACTGAACTTTATAGGTAAATGAACAAGACATGCTGATGTGGTTTTTTTCTTTCTTTTTTTTTTTTAAAAAAAAATAAGTTTTTATAATGTGCCACCTATGTAAAGAAACAACACTAATATGTACTAGCAATTGACTCGTGCAATGCATTTTTTTTTTTTCCAAAAAATATGTGATGGTACAATGTGTGTTATAAGAGAATAATTTTAATTATTTATTTTGATAATATTCGCACTATCGTTTTATAAAATTGTTACTTGAATATATATATATATACATATATTAATTTTGATTAAATTATTTGTATATTTTGATAATTTTAGTTATATTATATTATAAAAGTGTAATTATCATTTAATAATTTTGTATGATATATATTAAATTATAAAATAGTAAAATAAATACTCATTTTGATATTAAAAATAATAGTTAAATGAGAAGAAGAGTTAGTAACATTAAATTAAAAGTAATTCTAACTATTTAATTTTCTTTTATATTCATTTGGAAAATAAAAATATGTAGAAATAAAAATTATATAAAATTTATTAAAAAATAAATATCAATATGTTGTAGTTGGATTATCATATAATGATTTTATATGATATATATATATATATATAATTATAAGATTATAAAATAAAAATTCTTAATTAAATTAAAACATCAATTATATAAAAAAAAATTCAACAACGACTAATCAAGAAATAATTACATAACAACATCTAAACCCAAAAAAAATAAAAAAATAATAATAATGAAAATGAAAATATCCAAACGATAGAAACATTTCAATGTGTGAAGTAATTAATTATCTGTAATATGATGTCAAAATATAAAAGAACTCATTTTTCAATAATTGAAAAAATAACTCAAGCAGTAAATCTAAACTTTTAGAGTTTCCTCGAGAGTATTATTGTTGTGTAGGTTTTTTTTTCCCTACAAGCTGTGATTATATAAAATAATGTAATAAATGAAGTATAATTTTATATATAGAATCACTATAAAATTTAAACGACAAATCCATAATATAGAATAAGACATAATTGGTATTGAATAAGGAATAATATACGGAAAAATAAGAAGAAAAAAAAGGCAATTTAGCATTTAAAAAAAATCTTAATATCCTTGAAAGATTTAAGAAGAAAAATGGGAAAGCCAAAATTGGTATTGGATTTGTGGATTATTTCAATTTATCATGAAAAAAATATTTGTCAAATAGAGTCCATATAGAATTGGTAAGGTTAGTATAATTTAAATAAGAGCAAATTACACTAACAGTCCCTATAATTTGGGGCCTGTGTCACTTTGGTCCCTGACTTTTCAATTGTGACACATTTGACCCTACATTTTGAATCTTGTTTCAAATAAAGACAATTGAAGATACTATTGCTTAATTTCAAGGACAAAATCGTCAATTTGATAAAATATAAACTAATTTCACAAAAATAAATGTCAAAAAAATATTTTTAAATTTAAAAAAAATTATTTCTACACACCAAAGATAAAATTATGTAAAATTAATAAATTTTTTGGACATTTATTTATTTATTTATTTTCACCAAATTAATTTTTATTATGTGTTTGGATGATTATGTAATGAGTGGTTATTAAGATTTTAATGTGTAATCGATATATTTAATGTATAAAATGTTTTTAGTTTTGGATTTTTTAATTTAATGGATTGGTTTAATAATGATATCAAAATTGCTGCCATATTTGAATTTTTGAAAAATAAAAACTAATTTAATGAAAATAAAAATAACCACCCATTACATAATCATCATCTAAACACATAATAAAAATTAATTTGGTAAAAAAAATTAAATGTCTAAAAGATTTATCAATTTCATATAATTTTATCTTTAGTGGGTAAAAATAATTTTTAAAAATTCAAAAATATTTTTTTGACATTTATTTTTGTCAAATTAGTGTATATTTTATCAAATTGACTATTTTACTCTTGAAATTAAGCAATGATATCTTCAATTGTCCTTATTTGGAACAAAATTCAAAATTCAGGGTCAAATGTGTGACAATTGAAAAGTCAGGGATCAAAGTGACACAAGTCCCAAACTGTAGGAACTGTTAGTGTAATTCACCCTTTAAATAATCTTTGGGTTTGTATAGAAATTAAGAAAATACATGTTGACGTGGCTCTTTTAGAAAAAAAAATAAACCCTTATAATATATCACCTAAGCACGAGAATTACACTACTTTTAATAATATATATATATATATGTGCTATGATACAATATTTATTTTATTTTAATATATCTGTTTTTTCTATTTCTCAAAAAATAAAATAAAATAGATATATATATTTGGTTTACTTTAATTTTTTAGGGTTACTATTAGGCTAGGGTCTGAGTTCAAATTGGGCCAAGCCCATAATTCACTTTGTTCAAAGTCAACAGTTCTAGGCCATTAGCCTAGTCACTGAAGTAGACATAGGCCTCGTTTGGAAATTGACTATTTTAGAAATTTTTTGACTTTTTAATTATTTTACTAAGCTATTTTATTTTTTGTGTTTTGGAAAATGAGATGAATTTTTATTTGAGTTGTATTAAAAAGTGTGTTGAAATGATATTTGAATTTAAAATGACTAATTTGTCCCAAATATTATAATTTTTTAAATTGATGTAAAGGGGCAAAATTGTAATTTTCCAAGTGATGTAACAATTTGACACTTTGAAAATGTAGGCTGTGCCTACACTGTCACGGCAGCTGAGGCTATTTTTTTTTTTTTAATAAAAAGAGGTGAATAGTAGAACTTTTTGGCTTATTTTTCATTTTAGACTATAATAGCCTGAACCCCTCTTTCCCAAATAGCGCCACAAAATCATTTGGATGCTGAAAAAGAGAATTTTAAGGTGCCATTTGGTAACATTTACGTTTTCAGTTTTCTATTAATATTTATAAAAATTTAAAAAACTCAAATAAAAACTTATTTGATAAAATTTTTGATTTATAAATCAGTGGTATCAGTTTATAAATTTGGCCAAAAAATAAAAACACAAAAAATGTATTTTTGTTTTGAGTTTTGAGTTTTTTTTTTTTTTTGACCACCCAATACTAGCCACCACCCGCTTCCATTTTCCACCACCGTCTTCCACCACAACCACCCACCCCCCACCACCACCTGCCACCATCATTCACTACCCACATGCCACCACCAGCCACCACCCATATGCCACCCACTTGCCACTACCACCCACCCCTCCCCACCACCACCACCACCACCACCACCACCCACCTGCCATCCACCCGCCATCACCCACCACCCGCCACTACCATCCACCGCCCCCTACCACCACCCGCCACTTACTTGTCACCACCACTCACCACCCACTTGCAACCACCATCCACCACTTGCCACCACCAGCCACTTGCCGCCACCACCTATCACCCATCACCACCATCACCATCACCCCACTCGCTACTACCTACTACCTGCCACCGTCACCCACCCACCCACCACCACCACTACCCGACATCCGCCACCCACCTACCACCACCACCCCCCACCACCACCACCACCCACTCACTACCACCCACCACCCGTCACTGTCACTCACCCACCCAGCACCCACCCGCCATCCTCCACCCACGGCCACCACCATCACCACCACCCACTCACTACCACCCACCACCCGCCACCGTCACCCACCTACCCACCACCTCCACCCGCCACCACCAACCACCACCTGCCATCCGCCACCCACCTGCCACCACCGCCCACCACCCGCCACCACCACCCACTCGCTACCACCCACCACCTGCCACCGTCATCCACCCATCCACCACTACCACCTACCCGCCACCACCCACCACCACCACCTACCCACCACCCACCGTCACCACTTTTCACCACCGTCTTCCACCGCCACTTGCCACCACTTGCCATTTCTCACTCTTTTTTATATTTTTAAATTTTTTTAAACATTTTGTCAATTACCAAACGCGTTTATAGTTTATGTTTTTCTAAAAATAAACAAAAATTAAACAAAAACCAGTTTATAAATTTTTTATAAATATAAACTGAAAACGCAAACGTTACCAAATACACCCTAAAAGCGCTCTTCCAAAAAATGAAAATAAGCCGAGAATGAAACCCTATGAGACTTAAAAGGGCACCTTCCCTGAAACAGGCCCTGAGCAATCTTAGGGTTGGTTTGGGAAGAAAAAGGCCGAGGTCTTTTAGTTATTTTAGTCAAAAAAAATAAAATAAATTTTTTAATCTAATAAGATAAAATATCATATCCAACCTATAATCATTAAATTTTCTCTCACAAAAATCAAAAAATTCAAAAATCTCAACCCAAACAAGGTTTTTTAACCCCAGGCTAAAATAGCCAAAATCTCAAAACGCCAACCTACATCCCAAACGAACCCTAGATAAAATTGAAAGCTAAGGTTCCGTTTGACAACATTTACAGTTTATTATTTTTATTTATAAAAATATTAAATATGTTTATATTTTTTTTAGGTAAAAACAAAAATAAAAAAATGTGTGATATATTTAAAATTTTTGTTTTGAAAATAATTGAAAATTGGGGATTATGGGGGGTGGTTTTGTCACGACCCAAACCCGGCCCTATGGGTTTAGCACCGTAACCGGCCAGTAATCCGACATTACCGAAGGCCTGCTTAACAGTAGAACAGTAAAACAGAGTTCAGGGCCTGGCGGAAGCCAATACAGTAAATAACTAGTGTCCATTGAGCTGTGACAATCTGTATGCCAAAAACATTTTTCATGCATTCATACAGTTCAGAACAGTACAGTCTATATACAGTCCATACAAACATATACAAACATTCAGTACGGGGACCTAATCCCTCGATAACAGTACGGTAAAACAGTAGACAGTCTATACAGTAGTACAAAACAGTAAGGAGACCGATAGGGGACACAAAACACCCCAAGCCATAGCATGGCAACACGGAACCTCGCAGTGAGGCACATAGGCTGGCTTGACAAAACTGGGGACCAACCCACGCTCCTAGCTCCGGTCTGGCTGCTGAGAACCTACATATATATATAAACAGTGAGCTAAAGCCCAGTGAATAACATAATGCGTAAAGAGGTTATGAATGAATGTCCTTACAGTAATGAAATCAGTTCATTAAACAGTATTTCAGTCTTTCAGTATTTCAGTCAATCAGTCATATGTGGTACACCCATTAGCCTATAAACAGTAGGTCCAAAAGGACCGGGTCTTAACAGACCCAACGGTAGTGATGGCCATCAATCAATAATCAGTATGGTTCCACGAGGGAACCGACAGAGATCTCTGTAACAGTAAACAGTAAGTGCTAAGGATGCCACAGTACAGTTCAGAATACAGGACATACATTCATTCAGTAAACAATATCAGTTCAACAAACAGTTCAGTTCAGTATCCAAAAGATAATCATTTTGAACATATCTTTACACAATTGTTACTCACAGAGATTGGGCTAATAGCAGCTAGAGCGCGTCCCCGAGAGCCAGCCCTAAACAGTTAACAAATAGAACACACACTAAGTTTCACAGTCGGGAAGGATGATAATTAAATCCCTAAATTTTCTCGGTGTGGTTCTATGTCTAAATCCTCATTAAGATGCCTTAAACTAGGCCTAAGGATGCCTAGGATGGGATGAGGATGCAAAAATACAGTTGGAAGGCATTTTTTAAAAGTTGCTAAAAACAGGGGTCTCGCTCGAGCGAGCCCTCCTTCGTTCGAGCGAGGTTGCAAAATCAAAGGCTTCGCTCGAGCGAACAATCCTTCGCTCGAGCGGTCTGATGAAACAGTAAAAGTACTGGATGCTCGATTTTTACGCTCGAGCCACCAATCCTTCGCTCGAGCGTGTCACAGAGGAAACGTTGGTCGCTCGAGCGAGGAATCCTTCGCTCGAGCGAAGAAGCCAAATCTGGAATTTCCAGATTTGCCTTCCAAGCTCAAACCAAGCATTCTCAACTCAATTCTCGACCTCTTGGGCCCAAATTCTGGAAAATACATCCCAAAACAATGAATAACAAGTTTCAAAAGCCAATTTATGAATTCAAGCCCCAAAGGTGAGTCAATTAAATCCAAAATTCAAACCCATTTTCAAGAACAATTTCAAAACATGCAATGCATGAGTTTTTAGCCAAATTCAAGGTTCAAATCTTGCTCTAATGAGCTCAATAGTTGGAAAACAAAATGAAAACATGGACTTTGTTAGAAACATGGGCATGCATGTACAATCCATCATGAATTCAACTTCAAAATACACCAAAATGGCCATGCATGCATGAATTAAGTTATAACCCAACACTATTGAACCAAGTTATGTCTTAGCTCTATAATTTGCCATGAATCTAGCAAGAACCAACATTAAATGCAACAATGAGTGGCTAATATACATACCTAAGTCTTCAATTGAGAGCCTAGGAGATCAATAATGGAGTCAACACTTCAATCCTCTTAAGTTTCAAGCACAATCAAGCAAAATGTGATGAGAATCAATTCTCTCTCTCTAACTCCCTTCTAATTTCGGTGGGGACAAAGGAAAAGGGCTGATGAAAGGTTTAGTCCACATGTATAAGGCTCAACAATGACAAGAATAAACAAAAGCCACTCAATGGCAATTCCGTAAATAAGGCGACTTATATGCTTAGCTTATTTTAATCTAATTTAATCATACCTAATCAATTTTCAGATAAATATACCATTAAATCACAAATATTCTACTGATCCCAAAACTCTAAACGGTTCCTAATTCGGCCGCCGATAAGGCCTCCAATTAGCAGTTTGAACACATAAACTCAAACAGATAATCAATCAATCAAACAGATGCAATATGCAATTCAATAGATAAACTTATTCAATTTCAGTTTCGATTTCAATCAGTCCATTCAGTACTTCAGTTAATTCAATTATCAGTCGTTATCAGTTCAGTTTAACAGTAACCAGTAGCTAATTCAGTAGTTTATCGGTAATCAGTACGAGGGTTGTTACAGTCTCCCCTCCTTATAAGGAGTTTAGTCTTCTAAACTCGAGTTACCTTCATTCTGGAAGAAAACAGGGTTCAGTGGAAACAGTTCTGGGTATCTTTTAGCCATGTCATCTTCCTTTTCCCAAGTGGCATACACACCACCATGGTTCTGCCAATCAACTTTCACTAGCGGGATCTCTTTGTTTCTCAGTTTCTTGATCCGTCGGTTTACAATCTGTATAGGCCGTTCCTCGTAAGTGTAGTCATCACTCAACACTATCCGAGTAGCATCAATCACATGAAAAGGATCCCGGAGATAGTCTCTCAACATAGATATGTGGAAGACGTTATGCATATGCTCCATTTCAGGAGGAAGTGCAACTTGATATGCCACCAGATTAATTTTCTCAATAATCTGATACAGTCCAACATATCTTGGCGCTAACTTGCCTTTGACTGCAAAACGAGTCTGGCCTTTCATTGGTGTCACTTTCACAAACACGTGATCACCCACTTCATACTCTCTATCCCGTCTTTTGACATCCGCATAACTTTTCTGTCTACTCTGCGCAGTTTTCAGTCTTTGTTGTATCAGTTTTATCTTTTCAGTTGTTTCATTCACAATCTCGGGCCCAAGCAAAGGCCCATCTCCAACTTCTGTCCAGCAAATTGGAGATCTACATTTTCTGCCATACAATGCCTCGAAAGGCACCATTCCAATACTCGAATGGTAGCTGTTGTTGTAGGCGAATTCAGCCAACGGCAAATGACTTTCCCAGTTTCCCTGAAAATCCAGGACACACATTCTGAGTAGATCCTCTAAAGTCTTGATGGTCCTTTCTGACTGTCCATCTATCTGAGGATGATAGGCACTACTCAGCCTCAATTCAGTACCCAATGCAGTCTGTAGGCTCTGCCAGAACCTCGATGTAAACTTCGAATCCCTGTCAGAAACAATAGATACAGGCACTCCATGCAATCTCACAATTTCGTCAATATAGATAACGGCCAATTTGTCTGCATTATAAATTATCTTGACAGGTAGGAAGTGTGCAGATTTAGTCAATCTATCAACAATAACCCAAATAGAGTCCATACCTTTTCTGGAGCGAGGTAATCCAACGATAAAATCCATCGTGATATGCTCTCATTTCCACTCTGGTATGGGTAAGGGTTGCAGTAAGCCCGCGGGTCGTTGATGTTCAGCTTTGACTTGTTGGCAGTGAAGACATTTGGACACAAAGTCGGCAATTTCCTTCTTCATTCCCGGCCACCAGAAATTCTGTTTCAGATCTTGGTACATTTTCGTGTTCCCTGGGTGGATAGACAATTTTGAATTGTGGCCCTCTTGCAGTACTCTTCTTTCCAGTTCAATGTCATTCGGCACACACAGTCTTTCTTGAAATTTCAATACATTGTTCTCAAATTTGAACCGCGGTCTCGGTTTAGAATCTCTTTCTTCAATAACCTTTTTCAAGAAATCATCCAGTTGTTGTTTTTCATTAATTTCCTCAATCAATGCTGGTTGAGCAGTAATGACAGCTATTGTTCCACCTTGTTCTCTCAAAACAATCTCAATTTCAGACTTTTCCAGATCATGAAGCAATTCTTTCTGCCCGGTGAGCAAACAAGCTAAGTTGGCAATTGACTTTCGGCTCAATGCATCGGCAACAATGTTAGCTTTTCCCGGATGGTACAAAATCTGTAGGTCATAATCTTTGATCAGTTCCAGCCATCTCCGCTGTCTCATATTCAGTTCTTTCTGAGTGAAAAAGTACTTCAGGCTCTTGTGGTCAGTATACACTTCACATGTTGCTCCATACAAATAGTGACGCCAAATTTTCAGTGCAAACACTACTGCAGCAAGTTCGAAGTCATGGGTCGGGTAGTTCTTTTCATGTGGTCTCAACTGTCGGGAAGCATAAGCAATAACTCTCTCATTCTGCATTAAAACACACCCCAAACCCTTATGAGAAGCATCACTAAATACCGTATAACCATCCGTACCTGAAGGTAGAGTCAGAACCGGTGCAGTCACAAGTCGGGTTTTCAATTCTTGAAATGCCGATTCCCTTTGGTCAGTCCAGTCAAATGGTGTCCCCTTCTGAGTCAACTGAGTCAGTGGTAAGGCAATTTTGGAGAAGTCTTTGACAAACCTTCTATAATACCCAGCCAAACCCAAAAAGCTTCGGACTTCAGTCACATTTGTTGGTCTAGGCCAGTTTACTACAGCTTCAATTTTCTGCGGATCAACAGAAATTCCATCTTTGCTAACAACATGCCCCAAAAACATAACATGATCAAGCCAAAATTCACATTTAGACAATTTAGCATACAGTTTCTGTTCTCTTAAGGTTTGCAGGGCAAGTCTCAGATGGTGTTCATGTTCTTCTCTAGTCTTAGAATAAATCAGGATGTCATCAATAAATACCACAATGAAATCATCAAGGTATGGTTTAAAAATTCTGTTCATGAGGTCCATAAATGCAGCAGGGGCATTCGTAACTCCGAACGGCATAACTAAAAATTCATAATGGCCATACCTCGTTCTAAAAGCAGTTTTATTGATGTCTTCCGGTTTGACTTTCAGTTGATGATACCTCGATCTAAGATCAATCTTGGAAAACACTTGTGCACCCTGTAACTGGTCAAATAAATCATCAATACGCGGTAATGGATATTTATTCTTTACAGTTACCTTGTTCAGTTCGCGGTAATCAATACACAGTCTCAGTGAGCCATCTTTCTTCTTTACAAACAAAACAGGTGCACCCCACGGTGAAGTACTGGGCCTGATGAACTTCTTGTCTAACAATTCTTGCAATTGCACTTTCAATTCCTTCAGTTCAGTTGGGGCCATTCTGTAAGGAGCTTTAGATGTCGGCTGTGTACCCGGAATCACATCCACAGTAAATTCAATTTCCCTGTCAATCAAATCCCCTGGCAAATCATCTGGAAATACATCTGGGAATTCTCTGACTATAGGAATACAATTCACATCAGTTTTAACACCATCATTAGTAGGCACAGTCAGCACAGAACACAGATATCCTTTACACCCCTTTCTAATCAGTTTAACAGCTTTCACAGGAGAAATCAGATACGGAGGAGGTACTACTCCACTCCCATTAAACACAAATTCCGGCAAACCCGGTGGACGGAAAACTACTTGTTTTGTTACACAGTCTATAGTGGCATGATATTTTTGAAACCAATCCATCACCAATATTACATCAAAGTAATCAATATTCAATGGCAGTAAATCAATAAATAGATGCATATCCCCAACAATAATCTCACAGGCAGGATAGATATATGCACATGTCATGGATCCCCCAACAGGTGATGATACAGCTAGCAGATAGTTCATGGGTTCTAAGGGTCTATTCAATTTACGCGAAAAAGCATGCGATACATACGAATGTGTAGACCCCGAATCAATCAATACATATGCATTTTGAGCGCAGATAGAGAGGATACCTGACACAATAGTCTCAGTGTTTTGCACGTCTCCCGGTACTAGGGCGAACACTCGGCCCTACCTCATGGGCTCTTTCCCGGTAGCTTTGGGGTTCGGTTTTGGTGTTGCAACTGATGCTGCTGCGCTTGGTGCAGCTTTACTACTGGCTTACGGGGCAGCGGGACAGTCTTTAATTCTGTGGCCCACCTTGCCACACCTGAAACAAGCTCCAGAAATCTGGTAGCAAACCCCTTTGTGCTTATTGCTACATACGGAGCAGGGTGGAGTAGACCCACTCCCTTGGCTGGGGCTAGTCGTCGACCCCGTATTCTGTTTCTTGGTTGCTGGGTTATGCTTGCCTTTCTTGAATTTGAAACCCTACCTTTTACCTTGCCACTCAGTTGTTGGTGTTTCGGATTGTTTCACTGCTGCAATATTCGACTCGGCCATCAATGCCCGGTCGAGAACACCCACAAAAGTCGGTAGTTTCAAAACATTTATTCGGTTCAGTATAGCAACACTAAGGCCTCCTTCAAACCTTCTGGCCTTCTTATATTCGGTGTCCACCATATGTGGTGCATACCTAGCAAGTTCGGTGAATTTCTTCTCATACTCGGCAACAGACATTTTGCCCTGTCTCAGTTGTTCAAACTCCGTTACTTTTCTGTCCCTGATGCACTGGGGAAAATACTTTTCAAAGAAGGACTCCTTGAACTGAGCCCAAGTCATAATAGTATTCGCATCGCGAGTCAACATCCACCACCTTCTTGCTTCTTCTTGAAGGGTGAAGGTTGCTAACAGTACTTTATTGGCTTCAGAGCATGGAAACATTTCAAACAATTTTTCTGTTTCAAGCACCCAAGCTTCAGCCTTTAGCGGTTCAAGGCCTCCCTGAAAGGACGGCGGTTTCAGTTTGCTAAACTTATGGGTAAGGGCAATAATGTCCCCATCATTCACATTTGCATTTAGTTCCGGCTGTACCGGAGGAGGAGGAGGTGGGGGCTGTTGGTTCTGCTATTGCTCAAGTCTAGCAGTTAACAGTTCCATCATTCTTTCCATTCTGGCCATTCTTGCCTCGGTAGATGAGGATTCAGGTTCATTTGCATTGTCCATTTCACTATAGGCAGTTATAACAGTTATAGCAATTATAGCATTAAACAGTTGCATGTTTAGACAGTTATCACATTAACATGTATTCAGTCATAGCATAACCACACACTTTTCATGTTTATGCAATGTCCTAATTGCTTTTCTAGGACACCCTATAGCTCACTTGGACACGTGTGTGCGGTATAACTTGTGGTTAAGTATCGCTCTGATACCACTCTGTCACGACCCAAACCCGGCCCTATGGGTTTAGCACCGTAACCGGCCAGTAATCCGAGATTACCGAAGGCCTGCTTAACAGTAGAATAGTAAAACAGAGTTCAGGGCCTGGCGGAAGCCAATACAGTAAATAACTAGTGTCCATTGAGCTGTGACAATCTGTATGCCAAAAACATTTTTCATGCATTCATACAGTTCAGAACAGTACAGTCTATATACAGTCTATACAAACATATACAAACATTCAGTACGGGGACCTAATCCCTCGATAACAGTACAGTAAAACAGTAGACAGTCTATACAATAGTACAAAACAGTAAGGAGACCGATAGGGGACACAAAACACCCCAAGCCATAGCATGGCAACACGGAACCTCGCAGTGAGGCACATAGGCTGGCTTGACAAAACTGGGGACCAACCCACGCTCCTAGCTCCGGTCTGGCTGCTGAGAACCTACATATATATATAAACAGTGAGCTAAAGCCCAGTGAATAACATAATGCGTAAAGAGGTTATGAATGAATGTCCTTACAGTAATGAAATCAGTTCATTAAACAGTATTTCAGTCTTTCAGTATTTCAGTCAATCAGTCATATGTGGTACACCCATTAGCCTATAAACAGTAGGTCCAAAAGGACCGGGTCTTAACAGACCCAACGGTAGTGATGGCCATCAATCAATAATCAGTATGGTTCCACGAGGGAACCGACAGAGATCTCTGTAACAGTAAACAGTAAGTGCTAAGGATGCCACAGTACAGTTCAGAATACAGGACATACATTCATTCAGTAAACAATATCAGTTCAACAAACAGTTCAGTTCAGTATCCAAAAGATAATCATTTTGAACATATCTTTACACAATTGTTACTCACAGAGATTGGGCTAATAGCAGCTAGAGCGCGTCCCCGAGAGCCAACCCTAAACAGTTAACAAATAGAATACACACTAAGTTTCACAGTCGGGAAGGATGATAATTAAATCCCTAAATTTCCTCGGTGTGGTTCTATGTCTAAATCCTCATTAAGATACCTTAAACTAGGCTTAAGGATGCCTAGGATGGGATGAGGATGCAAAAATACAGTTGGAAGGCATTTTTTAAAAGTTGCTGAAAACAGGGGTCTCGCTCGAGCGAGCCCTCCTTCGCTCGAGTGAGGTTGCAAAATCAAAGGCTTTGCTCGAGCGGTCTGATAAAACAGTAAAAGTACTGGATGCTCGATTTTTATGCTCGAGCCACCAATCCTTCACTCGAGCGTGTCTCAGAGGAAACATTGGTCGCTCGAGCGAGGAATCCTTCGCTCGAGCGAAGAAGCCAAATCTGGAATTTCCAGATTTGCCTTCCAAGCTCAAACCAAGCATTCTCAACTCAATTCTCAACCTCTTGGGCCCAAATTCTGAAAAATACATCCCAAAACAATGAATAACAAGTTTCAAAAGCCAATTTATGAATTCAAGCCCCAAAGGTGAGTCAATTAAATCCAAAATTCAAACCCATTTTCAAGAACAATTTCAAAACATGCAATGCATGAGTTTTTAACCAAATTCAAGGTTCAAATCTTGCTCTAATGAGCTCAATAGTTGGAAAACAAAATGAAAACATGGACTTTGTTAGAAACATGGGCATGCATGTACAATCCATCATGAATTCAACTTCAAAATGCACCAAAATGGCCATGCATGCATGAATTAAGTTATAACCCAACACTATTGAACCAAGTTATGTCTTAGCTCTATAATTTGCCATGAATCTAGCAAGAACCAACATTAAATGCAACAATGAGTGGCTAATATACATACCTAAGTCTTCAATTAAGAGCCTAGGAGATCAATAATGGAGTCAACACTTCAATCCTCTTAAGTTTCAAGCACAATCAAGCAAAATGTGATGAGAATCAATTCTCTCTCTCTAACTCCCTTCTAATTTCGGTAGGGACAAAGGAAAAGGGCTAATGAAAGGTTTAGTCCACATGTATAAGGCTCAACAATGACGAGAATAAACAAAAGCCACTCAATGGCAATTCCGTAAATAAGGCGACTTATATGCTTAGCTTATTTTAATCTAATTTAATCATACCTAATCAATTTTCAGATAAATATACTATTAAATCACAAATATTCTACTGATCCCAAAACTCTAAACGGTTCCTAATTCGGCCGCCGATAAGGCCTCCAATTAGCAGTTTGAATACATAAACTCAAACAGATAATCAATCAATCAAACAGATGCATTATGCAATTCAATAGATAAACTTATTCAATTTCAGTTTCGATTTCAATCAGTCCATTCAGTACTTCAGTTAATTCAATTATCAGTCGTTATCAATTCAGTTTAACAGTAACCAGTAGCTAATTCAGTAGTTTATCGGTAATCAGTACGAGGGTTGTTACAGGTTTGGTGGACAGTTGGTCACATAAAGTGATAGTTGAAGATGGTTTTTAAGAAAATATGGTGGTCGAAGGTGGTTATCGTTGGTAAGAGATGATTGGTAGCGATGGCAAGTGGTTAGTGAGCCAAAGGTGGTTGGTGGAAGAAGTTATTGGCAATAGTAATTGATAGCGATGAGTAGAGATGGCAACATAACATGTTTGGAGTGAGTTTGTCATCCTTTGCTTCCGCCTCCGCCCCCTCTCCCCCCCCCCCCCACCCACCCAATATCATATAGATACGGGGCAAGAGTGGGCAGGATGCAAATTAATTTTGTAACCTTAAAAATAAAAAAGTTTAACAAAATTATAGATAATAATTCACAATTAAAGAGAGTTAGCATATATAATATGATAAATAAATGAGTGAAAACGAATATTAAGTATAATATTTTAATTTTATTATGTTGAAAAAATTAAACTATATACATATTATATACATATATTGAATAAAATCAAGGCGGGGTCGGGGTATATCAAGATGGGGGAGCAATGGGTGATAATCAGAAAGAGTGGGAGAAAAAATAGAAAGGAAAAAAAAAATTTAACAAAAAGTAAAACCAACTTTTTTATGTTTACCAAATATAAACTGTTTATAGTTTTCTAAAAATAAAAATAGAAGCCAAACGAATTTTTGTTTACAGTTTTTAAAAATTCTATAAATATAAACATAAAATTATAAATATAAACGTTACTAAACAAGTCCTAAGTGTTAAAAATTCTAGTAGTAAATTAGTAAAACGAGTCGAGTTAGATTATTGATTCAATCATCAACTCAATTAAAATTGAACTACGATATTATAATTATCTAATAGATATATTAAAAAATATACTTAAATAAAATTATAAATATTAAGATACAATTATTTAAATTATTTTTAAAATTTAAGACATATTTATATATTTACATAAATATGATAATCAAATAAATGTCTATACATGTTGATTGGTTGTCAAAGAAAGTTAACCATGGTTGTGTTTGAGAGGAAATATCATGAATGTAATAAATATTAGGGTAAATTACACAGACCTCCTCTCTAGTTTTGTATATAATTATAGAAATCTCTGCTAAGGTTTAAAAAATTACACTAATCTCTATCACCCTTTTTTTTTTTTTGGGGTGGGGGAGGGGAATCTAACCTCTGTTGCTTGCGAAAATAATATACATTTTAATCCACGGCTAATGGGTGGGAGCTCGAAAAGCTCCACCCCGAATCCCCCGAATTGCCTTTTTAGGCAATTTTTTTTTTTTTTTTTTTTTTTTTTTGCCTTGTGTTTTTTTTTCCTTGCCTGAAATGGAAATTGTGTGCACTGTGTGCACACAATTTCGAGCTACCAAACAAAACCCTTAATCCACCGTTAGGCATCTATTGGCAATTCTGTCAAACAATGCTAATGTCACCTTACTTAACTCCGTAAATACCAAAAATGCCCCATCTATTTTCTATACACAAAAACCAAATATGTATGAATCTATGTGTATTTCTATTATATCACTCACATTCTAGGATGATGAACACTTAATGGAAAACTATATTCATACAAAACATATCACAATAATAAAATGTAATAATATTATTTTTATAAATAAAATTTACCTTTATGGTTGTTTAGTTTTAAAGTGAAATGTCCATATTAAACCACAACATTCTGTATGATTTTTTTTTTTTTTTTTGAGTTTTCTATTTGTATATCTCTATTACACAAAATTGATCATTTCTGTACGGGAAAGAAATAAACCTTCTCGTATAATCCTGTTGATCAAGATCGCGCTCCTCCGTACATCGACGCTTTACTCCCTGAAAGCACAAACGTGAGCTAGCTAGCAGGTGTGTGCCGGATACCTCTCCGATGCCTAAGTCAGAAAAATAGACAAATAAACAAAAAGCTCTGTGAATTCGGGAATCAAAGTTCAGTTACCTCTCCATAGGTGATGTTGTGAGCTTTTATAGGTTCCGCGTGGCACAATCCTAGTAGGATTCTTACTCTTCCATGTAGAGTCCTCCTAGGATTCACACTCCTGAAAGATAATGCTTATCCTTTAACACCCCCCTCACTGCTTAAACCAAGTGAGATGGTTTTACCATGGTCAGGTTCTAATAGGACCGAAGTAAGCATGGCCATACTGAGCCACAGAGTAGACCGAATTATCGTTAGTTCGGTCCTTCCTTTCACTGCTCTTACCTTGGCTCTTCCTGCTCCAATCGCGCCAACCATAGTATTGCTCAGACCGTGCTAACAATTAGCTAGGTCTGACCGAGCTAACGGCACTCTGTGACCGGCTTAACTCTGAGTGTGGCGACCTTGCCGATCGAACTATCCACAGCGCTCTTCTGGACCGAGATAACAAAAAGGCCTTCTAGGACCGGACTAACTTTAGGCCTTCCGAGGCCGGACTAACTTTAAGGCCTTTTTACTCAACCCTTCGTATTGTGGCCCATAATGACCCATTGCCCAGCTCGGTCCAATTTTCACATAAATTACCCTCTCAGTTTCAATGCCAATGAGTATTAGTAGGAAATGAAGAAAAAGAATAGAGGATATTTCTAATGTCAATTATATCTAACAAAAAATTGTTTTATATATTCATTGCATATTGTGGATTGAAGTAAAGGTGTCAATAAGCATGTATAAATAGAGTTTGGACTGAGTGTTGTTGGAAAAAATGATTTTATGGTAACTTTAATGTGAAATTAAAGTAGGTCTCAACTATTGGTTGAGGTGGGCTTCAATGGGTTTAGATTCTTTGTAGCAAGGTCTTTATACCACAAAAGAATGACCAAAAATCATTGAGAATTGAATAAGAAATTGTCTCATAAAGATAGCCTCATGAATAAGGTATTGGAAATTGTATATAACTACCAATCTTACATTGATTGTAGAGGAAAACTTTGATGGGTATTTAAATTTCAAGATTTTGATAAGTGCATGAGCCCTTTGGGGCATCCAAATTTTTCGAAGGAAGAGAGTTATGGATGCTTCAAGGATGGACTTGGGCTAAAACTATAGTCCAAGTTGGTTATGGAAAAATTGCCACACATGTGTGTGCGCTGCCCGCCCGCCCACCCACCCGCCCGAACCAATCCAAGTCTGTGGATCTTGGATGTTAGGCTTGGGCTTGAGGCTAGCTGGAATGGGTTAGGTCTGGGATGGGCCGGATTGATGGTCTATCAACCTAATCTTTTTTGGCCAAATCTGCTACAAATATACACACTTGTGTATACAAAATATATATCTCAAATATTATTGTCTCATCAGTTTTGGTCCATTATTCCAGTAGGAGTAATGGGCATTAGTTGCTAACTTTCATGGGCATTGGTTGTTAGCCTTCTTGACTTGAGGCTCATCCTCTCTTCCCCCATGGTGTATAAAACGAGATCCATCTCCCTTGGTTTTGGTATAGAATTTTTGCTCTCATATAGTCATGTCAGTCTCTTTCTATAATATATTCTTCCTGTATGAGAGAGTGTTACCATTGTCGGTTCGCCAAAATTAACATAAGGTGCTTCTGCATTAGCCAGTCTAAACTACGTATCTTGGGAGACAGAAGTCAGCATACCTCCAACACTCACGGTGAGGCGACTAATCTGTTTTAAAGAGATTGTGGTATCACACAAGTTTCGGTTTGTGCTTCTTTACCATTTTATTGTATTGTGTATTTATGTTCAATATTGTACGAGCACGAAATATTGTCCTCGCATAATCTTGTTGATCAAGTCTGCGCTCCTCCGTACGTCGTCGCTTTATTCTCTAAAAACACAAACGTGAGCTAGCCGGCGGGTGTGTACCGGAAACCTCTCCGATGCCTAAGTCAGCAAAATAAACAAGTAGCTAAAAGCTCTATGTATTCAGAAATCAAAGTTCAGTTACCTCTCCATAAGTGATGTTTGTGGGCTTTTATAGGTTCTGTGTGGCACAATCCAAGTAGGACTCTTACTCCTCCATGTAGAGTCCTCCCAGGATTCATACTCCTGAAAGATAATGCTTATCCTTCAACCCCCCCTCACTGCTTAAACCAAGTGAGATGGTTTTACCATAGTCGGACTCCAATGTAGTCGAGGTAAATATGGCTATACTTAGCCACAGAGTAGACCGAACTATCCTTAGTTCGGTTCGTCCTTCCACTGCCCTTACCTCAGCTCCTCTCCCATAAACCGTGGTAGGCCTAAACCGAGCTAACTTTAAGTAAGGTTTAGACCGAGCTAACTGTGCAATGACCGGTATAAGTTTTTAGTATGGTGATCGAGCTAACCGTAAGCTCTTTGGGACCGGAGTAACTTCAAACATCTTTAAGACCGGAGTAACTTATATGGCCATTTTTACTCAGCCCTTCACACTGCGGCCCATACCGACCCATTACCCAGCTCGGCCCAATTTCCATATAAATTACCTTCTCAATTGCCCCTTAATTCTATCTGCATAGCATGATAGGGATTATCTGTCTATCAACCGAGCTAACAATTTTAGCCTTACAACCGAGCTAAAAAACTTTTAAGCCTTTCCAGCCGAGTAAAAAACTCATTTAGCCTTTCCAACCGAGCTAAAAAACCCATTTAGCCTTTCCAGCCGAGCTAAATTCAAACCGGCCGATTTGATCTGTCTGGTCGAAACGTCTTTTCAGCTGTGGTGACTGAATCGATTCCATTCTAAGGACACGTGGCAGGCTGTTATTGGCCTACTGCAGCTGTCACGCCGCCCTCGTACTTCGCAAAATTTGAACAGTTCCTGCCTTTAGGTCTTTTTATCACCTCACTATTCAACCCATTCTCTCTCTCTTCGAACCTCCATTGCTCTTCAACCTTGTAATTTTTGAAGCTCGTGTTTTGCTGCTGCCGTTGCTTCCGTCTTCAATTTCTTCCTCTTTACCTGGTAAGCTATTCAAATATGTCTTGTTTTCCTTGTTTTTGCATTTGTTCAATCCATAGCTTTAGGTTTGTGTTTTCGTGAAACACTTTCTTTTCATTTGCTTTGTCTTGTATATTTCTATAAAAACTTAATAATAGAACCATTTGAATTCAAGAAAGAACATGACAAACACTAGTTTTGATCCAAAATGAAACACCAATCGAAATACGAAGGTGTTTGTGGTTGATGTCAGTCTAGCCGGACTGCTCAACCGAACTAATCTTTTTACGCTATACTTGTAGTCGTAATGAGTCAAACCAGCTTTTCACCTAATTTAACCGAGCCATTAAATCGTACTAGGTCTATACAGTAGTGTGCTTGAAAGCCTTGTTCATGACTGAGCTATAACCTGGGGCTAAACCAGCATTCTTAGTTCAAACAGAACTAAGAGTGCTGCCCCTAGAGGCTCAATCGGTCTAAAAACCCTTGCACGAACTGAGATAACGAACCTCTTGTAAAAACCGAGATACCAAATCCTTAGTGCAAACCGAAATAACCAAACCCTTGCTCAAACCGGGCTAAGACACGTAGCATTACATAGCCGAGCTAAGATTTGATATATCTTGCCTTTATCTCTTTTTAGCACGGTCCAACGGTCTGTACTTAACACCTTTGTTTTTTCACTTTGCAGACTTTTAGGTTGCCCAGGCACTCCCTTGAGCGCTCAACCAAGCTACTTAGCCCACTTTCGCGACCGAGCTAACACAAGTATAATTTATTCATAATTTAAGAAAAAAATGGGTAAATATAGGTTTTTAGTAGAAACACCTGGTGGCCTAGCCGAATTCCGAAGAGAGTATAACATTCCTGATGACGTCCATCTTACCTTAGCTGAACAAGATACCATACCTTGGGAAAACCCTGGTTTTGTTCCCTTCACCCTCCTTTCCATTGTAGAAACCAGCCTCAGATTCCCTGTACAGCCCTTACTTTGTGAATTCCTTAGGCAAACTAGGATATGCCCAACCCAGCTTTCTACAAACTCATACCGCATAATAAATGGTATAGCCGAGCTAAACCGCCGTGCTGGTATTAACCTCAGCCTAGCCGAACTCTTCCACCAATATTCCATAGGCTCAAAAGAAGATGGGTGGGTCTATTATTTAAGAATACGCCGCCGCCGAGAGAAAATAATAAAAGACACACCGGATAAAGACTTGAATGATGACGATTTTTTCTGGGTATCTGGGAATTTTGAAGACCACCAAGCCCAGATCCCAGGCCGCAGTATAAATGGGAATAAAGGAACACCCAGTATAATTACTTCGGCTCTATTGCATGCTTCTGTTTTATTTCGGTTTCCAATTTCTAAACCGAGCTAACAGCTGTCTTCTTTTTGCAGATTCAGCCCATCTTCAATCACTATACAATTACCCCAACTCAGGCGTACTTCGTGCCGCACTACAATACCCCGAAAGAAGTTGGGCTAAGCTATTAAACTTCGAACCGACGTACAGATACAGTAGCCGACGAAAAGCCAGAGTAACAGATTTTTTACTAGAAGCCTCCCCTGAGCCGGACCCCAACTTGCCTCAAATCAACCTAGTCCCTCTGACTGCTGAAGAAGAAATGGCCAAAAGAAACAGAGTAAGGGCCTTTTTAACCGAGACAAACCGAGCCGAGGTACCACTACCGAACCAAACCCAGGAAACCGTAGTGGCCCTTCCTTCTCAACAACCTTCTTCATCACGCCTAAGCAAGCGTGCCGAACTACCCAAACCGAGCAATGCCTTGCTGATGAAGATGAAGTCAGTCTTCCACCAAGCCCTCCACCAAGTCCACAACCGGAGAGTGCCGACCGAGCTAGCTCCTCCAAATGGCCTCCAAGAATGACTTTCTAAAACCGTGTCATTTGTGATACTGACTCAGTGGTGGCTGACAAAGACCATATGCTAGCCTTCAACCTGGCTAAAAGCGTATGTTTGCCCTCTGATATGGAGCATCACAAGCATTTGACCGAGCTCAAGGCCATCCGGTCTGCAACAAAATCAATGATCCTGGTCAGTAGCTCCTCTTGTCTCTCTAATTTTTTCAATTTTCTGTTCGGTTTTGTCATTAGTTTCTTTGTATTCTTTTTTAGGCCATGCAAAAGAGTCAAATTACGCACAAGCGTGTGTTGGAGCTTCGTAAAACAGCAAGGCAAGCCATGGCCGAAGCTGAAGAAAAATCCACCGAGCTACAAGAATCCAAACAGAAGACATCCGAGCTAGAGGCTGAGGTAGCTCGTCTAACCGGACTAGTTACCTCGGCTAATGCTGACAAACAGAAGGCCTTGACTGTGATGAAGGATAAGTACCTTCGCGAGCTAGCCAAGCTCGAAGGAAAGAAAAATGCAGAAATCGCCGAACTGAACAAGAAGGTGGATGATGCCAATGCTGAAGGCTTCAAGGAGGGGGAAGCCCTCTACATGCAACAATGTGAGGCCACAAAAGATTTATTCTTCAAATGCGGTTGGAAGGCAACCGTGGTGCAACTCGGTTGTGAGCCTGAGACCAAGGTCTATGATCCTCTTCAGTACTTCATACCGAGCTCACTGGCGGAGTACGTTGCATCCGTTCAACAACAGTTTCTTCAAGGTTCAGATGATGATGAAGATATCGAGCCCAATAATACCTCGGTCGTCAATGAACAAGCCAACGATCAATCAGCTCGGTTGGAGCCAACAGTTGAAGACCTGACAACTAAAATCGTGTTTCCAATAGACACCGAGCTCCCAACCGAGACCGCTCTACCGTCTGAAACCGGTCTTCGTGTTGACATTGATGCTGATCTTGATGATCTATTCAACTGATTCTATACTTTCTTTTGTTGTTGCTTGTTTTCAGTATTTTTCTTCTTCTCTTTTGGTCTTGTAACCGGGCTGAGGCCCCTCCTTTGTATTTGCCTTGAACTTGATTAATGAAAATCTTCTTTTGTATTCAACACTTATTCCGGTTTGATCTGTATGCTCGTACTTGTAATGAGTTCTTTTGCTCCTACTGTTATCTTGGTTTACTTTCCTGTTTGTGCTTGCTTTCTAACTGCAATTTGAACGAAACACAATATCTTTCGGCCGAGATACTTTATTACGGTCTTAGTTGAGCAATCTGACTGGGCTTACTAGCCAACCACTCTTTAGCCGATATACGTACTTCGGCTGAAGAGTACCAGGAGTTAGTTTAATTCGGCTAACCACTGTGTAGCTGATATCCTTATTTCGGCTGAAGAGTAATAAGAGTTGGTTTAATCCAGCCAACCACTCTTCAGCCTATACCCTTACTTCGGTTGAAGAGTAATAAGAGTTGGTTTAATCCAGCCAACCACTCTTCAGCTTATACCCTTACTTCGGCTGAAGAATAATAAGAGTTGGTTTAATCCAACTAACCACTCTTCAGCATATACCCTTACTTCGGCTGAAGAGTAATAAGAGTTGGTTTAATCCAGCTAACCACTCTTCAGCTTATACCCTTACTTCGATTGAAGAGTACTAAAAGTTGGTTTAATCCAGCCAACCATACTTTGGCTGATATCCTTGCTTCGGCTGAAGAATAATAAGAGTTGGTTTAATCCAGCCGACCTCTAAGTTGGTTTTTTTTTTTTTTCAGTCAACCTAGAATAAAGTGTTTGGTTATTCCGACCAAACGTCCTGCAGCCTGGATCCTTATCCTGGCCTTAGGAAGGGTGTTGGTTTAATCCATTCAACCTCTAAGTTGGTTTTTCCAGCAAACTTAGAATAAAGTGTTTGGTTATTTCGACCAAACATCCTGCAGCCTGGATCCTTATCTTGGGCTTAGAAAGGGTGTTGGTTTAATCCAGACAACCTCTAAGTTGGTTTTTCCAGCCAGCTTAGAATAAAGTGTTTGGTTATTTCGACCAAACGTCCTGCAGCCTGGATCCTTATCCTGGGCTTAGGAAGGGTGTTGGTTTAATCTGGCCAACTGTGTTTTTAATGCCCCTAACTCACCTAACTCACTAAAACAAACTTTTACAGAAGAAAACGCCTATACTGAAAAGAAAACTACTTGTTTTATTGAGAAAGGAAAAAATTACACATATTAAAAAGAAAAAAGCTAAAAATAAAATAACTTGAGATTGGCAGTATTCCATGGCCTGGGAATTGCCTTGCCGTCCTCATCTTCTAAGTGGTATGCCCCTCTGCCTGCTAATCCAACCACTTTGTAAGGTCCTTTCCAATTAGGCCCTAACTTGCCATCTCCCGGTACTAAGGTGTTTCTCATTACTTTGCGCAGTACCCAGTCTCCGATTTTGAATTGCCTTGGATGTACTGTCTTGTTATACTTTCTAGACAATTCTTGTTGGTATGAGGCAATGTGAACCAGTGCTCTGTCTCTTCTTTCTTCCGCAAGGTCGAGCTCCAATGTTATGGCTTCGCCATTCAAGTCTGGATCAAAATTCTCGCTTCAAATTGTGGGGAGGCCAACTTCTAGTGGGATTACTGCCTCCATACCATAGGCTAAGGAAAATGGAGTTTCTCCTGTTGACCGCCGATGTGTGATGTGGTAGGCCCATAAAACATGAGGGAGCTCTTCTGCCCACTTGCCTTTGGCTTTTTCTAATCTTTTCTTCAATCCATCCAAGACTACCTTGTTTGATGCTTCTGCCTGACCAGTTGCTTGGGGATATGCCGGTGTAAAATTGTAGAATTCTATCTTGTACTCATCACAAAAGCTTCTGAAGATTCTGCCGTCGAACTGAGTGCCATTGTCTAATATTAGCACCTTTGGTATGCCAAATCGAGTGATGATATTCTGCCAGACAAACTTCTTCACATCTTTTTCTTTGATTGATGCCAAGGCTTCTGCTTCCACCCACTTTGTGAAGTAGTCGGTTGCTATGAGAAAGAACTTCATGTTGCCTGGTGCTGTTGGAAGTGGCCCTACTATATCTAACCCACACATTGCGAAGGGCCATGGGCTAGTTAGAGGTAGAAGTTCTCTGGCAGGTTGGTGTATTTGGTGTGTGAACTTTTGACACTTTTCGTACTTTTTGACATACTTTTCTGAATCTGCTTGCATGTATGGCCACCAATATCCTTGCGAGATTGCTCTGTATGCTAATGATCTTCCTCCTTAATGGCTTCCGCATACGCCCTCGTGTATCTCGAATAAGAATGCTTCCACTTTGCTGGGATGAACACACTTTAGATAGGGTCTTGAGAACGACTTTTTGTACAATACTAAAGATGGGGAGAGCCAAAATCGCTGTGACTTTGCTCTTATTCTGTTGGCCTCTTTCTTTTCTTCTAGTAAGATGCTGTCTTTTAAAAACAGTCTGATGGGATCCATCCAAGAAGGGCCTAGATCGGCGCAGCATACCTCTTCTGCTTCTGGGTCTTCAATGCTTGCTAGGTAGGTAGTCGATCAGCAGTGGATGAGGGATGGAGGTATCTGCCATTGAGGCAAAGCCTGCTAGTTCGTCTGCTCTGCTGTTTTGCTCCCTGCCGATCTGTTCTATCCTCACCACTTCAAATTTCTTGATCTGTGTTCTGACTAACTCTTGGTATTTGGCTATCCTGTCATCCTTTGCTTCGTAGTCGCCTGATATTTGGTTTACTACTAGTTATGAGTCGCTGTAGACCATTAGCTCGGTAGCCTTCATATAGAATGCTGATTTGAGGCCTGCAAGAAGCGCTTCATATTTCGCTTCGTTGTTTGATGCTGGGAAGCCAAGGTTGATTGCCTGCTCCACTACTAGGCCATTTGGAGAGATGAGGACTATGCCAAGTCTTGCTCCATGCCGGTTGGATGCTCCATCCATAAAGAGCTTTCATATCTCTCTGACGAACAACTTCCAGCAAGTGGAGGGATCAGATGATGCCTTGGGGTCTTCCTCGTTGCTAGTGTCTTCTTCTTCATGGTCCATGCCTACTGTCTGTCCTTTGCAATCTGATTGTACCAAGTCTTTATTTGTTGGTAAGTCTTGACTTGGTGTAGCATGGTTTGCTTCTTCCTCCCTTACTTTGTTCTGGTCTGCCTTGGGACTTGACTGGGTAACCTGTACCAGGGGTTGCGTTATTCCGACGTCAACTTCCATCCCTAGCTCGGTTGTTTCAGTCAGGTCGACTGGGCAGATATGATGACTTTCTGGGGTGAATTCTGCAACAAAGTCTGCCAAAGCTTGTGCCTTTATTGCGGTTCTGGGTTGGAATTTGATGTCGAATTGTCCCAACTCTACTGCCCACTTCAGAATTCGCCCAGAAAAGTTCGCCCTTTCAAAGAGAGCTTTTAATGGAAAGGCTGTGAGGATAGCTATGGTGTGGGCGTGAAAGTAATGCGACAACTTCCTTGAGGCCATCACCAAGGCTAGGGCCAGTTTTTCCAGTGGCAAGTACCTCGTTTCGGCGCCCAACAATGTCTTGCTGACATAATAGATGGGCAGATGTTGGATTCCTTCTGCGCAGACCAACACTGCGCTAATTGCGTGCTGCGAGACTGCCAGGTACAAGAAGAGTTCTTCTCCAAGAATTGGGGTTACAAGTAGTGGTGGAGAAGACATGTATTCTTTTAAGCTATCCAGGACGCGGTCGCATTCGTCGTCCCACTCAAACTTGGCTTTTAGAGCATGAAAAATGGTCGTAGTCTGTTTAACGACCGGCTTATGAACCGATTGAATGCAGCTGCCATGCCGGTGAGATGCTGCACTTCTTTTACTGAGTTAGGCCTCTCCAGATCCTGAATAGCTTTGATCTGGGAGGGGTCTGCCTCTATACCCCGGTTGGTCACCAGGAAGCCCAGGAACTTGCCAGACCCTATACCGAACGCGCACTTAGATGCATTAAGGCGCAATTTATGTCTCTTCAGAATCTGGAACATCTCACCTAAGTCCTTTAGATGGTCATTCTCATCCTTGCTCTTGACCACCATGTCGTCGATGTAAGCCTCTATTGTTCTGCCTAACAATGGCTCAAACATCTTGGTGACCATTCTTTGGAATGTTGCCCCTGCGTTCTTTAGGCCAAAGGGCATGACCTTGTAGCAATACAATCCTCTTGGAGTTATAAAGGACGTGACCTCCTGGTTTGGTTTGTACATGGCGATCTGATGGTAGCCTCTGTACGCATCAAGAAAGCTAAGTCGGTTGTGCCCCATCGTTAGGTCTACCAGTTGATCTATCCGTGGTAGAGGAAAGCTGTCCTTTGGGCATGCTTTGTTGACTGTCTTATAGTCGATGCAGACACGCCATTTGCCATTCTTCTTTGACACCACGACTGTGTTGGAGATCCATCTAGGGTAGTGTACCTTTCTAATAGCTCCTGCTTCTAGCAGATTTTCCACTTCTTCCGCTACTATCTCGACATGGTGGAGTGCCGATCTGCGTGTGCGCTGAATGATTGGTCTGGCGGATGGGTGGAGATTGAGTTGGTGATAGATGAAGTTGGGGTCAATGCCTGGCATGTCGTATGGTGTCCAGGCGAACACTTCGATATTAGAGGTCAAAAATTCCAAGACCTCTAATCTCTCAGTGCTGGACAACGACGAACCGAGCAAAAAGAACTTATCCGGGTTCTTTTCATCTATTCGTACCTCTACCAAGTCTTCCACCGCTTTTTGATTAGCTGCTTTGCCGACGTCTGCGAACAGTTCATTGGTCTCAGGTTCTTCCACCGAATGAACATATTCCTTGGTAGCACGGCTGCCATTAACCGTGACAAAGCATTGCTTGGACATGATTTGGTCTCCAAAGACCTCTTCAATTACTCCGATATCGTTGGGGAATCGCATTACTTGGTAGTAGGATGACACCACCGATCGTATGGCATGCAGCCATGTTCTACCCAAGGTGATGTTGTAAGTGGAAGGGACATTCAATACCCAGAACTCCACTTGTTTCGTTACGTTTCTTGCTCTAACTGGAAGAATTATTTTGCCAACTGGCTACTCTGGCATCGAGTTGAATCCAATCAGGGGAGATACAATAGGTGCCAAGTCTTTATCTTGTAACTTCAATTGTTTAAATGTTTCGTAGTACATTATTTCACATGAACTACCCTGGTCAATCAAAATCTGCTTGACGTCAAAATCCTTGACTCGGAGAGTGGCAACCAGGGCATCATTGTGAAGGCAATATATCCTCGCCAAGTCTCTATCTGAAAAAGACATGACGTTCGTAGCCTCTGTCTTCCCCTTTTTTAAGGTAGGTTGCGCACTTAGTACCTCTCTTAAGTGCTCAGCCTTCTTGATTGACCCTCTGAGCTCGCATACACGCTCAGGTTCGAAGACTCCATGTATCACATTGATTATGCCTTGAGGTGGGGCGTCAATTGGCATCCCGTTAGGGTTATTGTGGTCTGGGGGGGTTGGTTACGTCCCTCCTTCAATGTACTTATCCAGGTGACCTGCTGCCACCAACTCCTCCAGGTGCTGTTTCAATGGCATGCAATTTTCAGTGCGGTGCCCCTTTTCCTTGTGGAAGGTGCATCGTGATCTTTCGTCGTAGTCTTTCTGAGCTTCTCCTAGCTTAGTTGGCCATTTGACGAAAGGCTCATCGCGTATTTCGCTTAGAATCCGATAGATCGATTTCTTGAATATCGTGGTTATGGCAGTGCGGACTCTCAACCATCTTTTATCTTGGTCCTCTCCGTTGTCTCACCTGCCTCGTCCGTTTTTGTTTGGACTGTCTACCGCGTTGACCTTTGCTGAGGCCTTTTTCTCTAGTACTGCGGTCGTGCCAAATTTTGTTTTGGCACGTGCGCCTTCCTCTCCACCCTGATGTGCTGATGCACTCTTTCCATCAAGGCTTCCATGGTGAGGGGCGGTGTTATGGTGATTGAGTCCCTTAGTCTGTTCCCGACTAGAAGGCCTCTTTTGTATTGTGCAATGGCGAGATTGGTGGAGCAATCCCTAATCTGGTTGAAGGTCTCCCAGTAGCGACTATTATAGGATCTTAAGGTCTCCTTGTCGCCCATGTCGATAGAGAGCAGTTGATCGATCTCCACCGAGGTTTTGGTGTTCGTTCTGAACCTCGTTACGAACGCCTCTGCCAATTGCGCCTAGGAGGCTATGCTGCCTTCGAGAAGTTTTTCAAACCAAGTCAAGCCTAGGTCGCCAAGGCTAGATGGGAAGAGGATGCACATCAAAGCCTCGTTTCGCCGGTATACAGCCATGACCTGGCGAAAGCGGCTCAAGTGTGAGTAGGGGTCCGTCTTTCCCTTATATGTAGTGAATTTGGGCTGAAGGAAGCCTGATGGTAGAGGCACGTTTTCAATTGCCAGAACGAATGGCGAGGTCTGCAGCCTTGCTAATGCCTTGTCCGTCGGTTCGTAGGCAGGGCGCGGTATTAGCATTCCAACCTCGACGCTTCCATGCGTCCGAGGAGCCAACCGCTGTAAGGCAGAAACTCTATGTGGATCGTGTGCCCTGGCGTGCTCCTTCCATCGTGCCTTCTCCTCGAGCACGATTCGTAAGTCAGACGATCTGGGCAACTCCGTCTGTCTGGATCTTGTTTGGTGCGTATGTGAGGGCCAATAGGTGTTTCCTTCAGTGTACGACCTCTCAGATCTCGTCCTCTCAGACCTGGAGTGACGAGTTCTGGAAGACCTGGATTGGGTATCGCCTGTCCTAAGACTTCTGCTCTCTGCTTATGAGGGTGTGGTATTCCTACTACGATTTTTCGAGTGGCGAGGAAGCGTCTTGCTTGTGCGTCCCTCTCCTGTCGCCACTCATTTTCCCTTCATCTGGCATTTTAGAGATTCCATACCCGCCGCCATCCGTCGTATCAATTCGTCCTGCTCCCTGACGCGATCCTCCAAAGCTTGAGGATCGATCCTCCGCCTTTGTCTCTCTAGACTCTGTGAACGAGAGTGACGGGGGCTGTTAGTCCGCCTTCCCCTAGCATTCCTCCTGGGGTTATATTGTTGGGGCTCTAAGTCTGCCATGAGAGGGATAGGGGGCAAACCTTCGCGCCTCCCACCTTCTTCTGGGGTTTGTCCATCAATGGCGGACTGTGGCAACTCTTCGTTGTGCGCTGTTACTTCCGATTAGTGAGGATAACTTGATTAAGAGGTTTTGTTCTTGTCTGAGTTCCCACAAACGGCGCCAATTGTACGAGCATGAAATATTGTCCTCGTATAATCCTGTTGATCAAGTCTGCGCTCCTCCGTACGTCGTCGCTTTATTCCCTGAAAACACAAACGTGAGCTAGCCGGCGGGTGTGTGCAGGAAACCTCTCCGATGCCTAAGTCAGCAAAATAGACAAGTAGCTAAAAGCTCTGTGTATGCGGAAATCAAAGTTCAGTTACCTCTCCATAGGTGATGTTTGTGGGCTTTTATAGGTTCCGTGTGGCACAATCCAAGTAGGACTCTTACTCCTCCATGTAGAGTCCTCCCAGGATTCATACTCCTGAAAGATAATGCTTATCCTTCAACCCCCCCTCACTGCTTAAACCAAGTGAGATGGTTTTACCATGGTCGGACTCCAATGTGGCCGAGGTAAATATGGCTATACTTAGCCACAGAGTAGACCGAACTATCCTTAGTTCGGTTCGTCCTTCCACTGCCCTTACCTCAGCTCCTCTCCCAGAAACCATGGTAGGCCTAAACCGAGCTAACTTTAAGTAAGGTTTAGACCGAGCTAACTGTGCAATGACCGGTATAAGTTTTTAGTATGGTGATCGAGCTAACCGTAAGCTCTTTGGGACCGGAGTAACTTCAAACATCTTTAAGACCGGAGTAACTTATATGGCCATTTTTACTCAGCCCTTCGCACTGCGGCCCATTACCCAGTTCGGCCCAATTTCCATATAAATTACCCTCTCAAATATCATTGTAAGTTCCAGCATATTTTCTTAGTCTGTAATTTAATTTGATTAGTCGTAAATCTATTTATTTTAATTAATTAAATTAATTTGTATAACAAATTTAAAAGAGATTATATATTTTTCTCGTGAAAATGACCAAATAGATTTATATGATACACTACAAGAAAAGAGGGCAAAAAAGACGGAAGTATTCGCGACGGCGCGATTCCCGTCGCCAAAAATAGTTTTTTGCGACGGCAAGATTAACCGTCGCAAAAAAGAGCTTTAGCGACGGCGTTTAACCGTCGGTAATAAAAATGCACGAAAGGGTATTAAAAGGAGGAACTATTAGCGACGGCGTGCGGAGCCGTCGGGAAAAAAACATGTTTGAGACGGCAAAAGCGTGCCGTCGCAAATACTCGACCATTTGCGACGGCGTTTTGTCCGTCACTAAAAACGGTTTATGAAAACGGCGTCGTTTATAGACAATTTTTTACCATTTGCGACGGTGTAAACTTTCCCGTCGCAAAAAGTAAAAACCAAGTTTCTTTTCCTCTTCCCTTTCATCTTGCTGCTCATGTTCGATCTCCAAATCCCTAAAATTGTTTTGAAGCACGAAATCCCTAAATCCCCAAACCAGCGACGAGCGACGGGCGACGAACGGCGAACGGCTAGCGGTGGTGCGGCGGTGCGGCGACGACAAACGGCAAACGGCTAGCGGTGGTGCTTCGACGGCGACAGCTACCTCAGGTATGCTCTCTCTCTCTCTCTCTCTCTCTCTCTCTGTATATATATATATATATGTATGTATGTATTAGCTGTTAAAAATATATATATATATACATGAATATAAATTATTTTTCATATATATGTATGTATGCTGTCCAAAAGTTTCTGTATGTATATATGAAAAATATGTATGAAAAACTTTAGCATGTATGAAAAATATGTATGAAAAATATATATGGTATTACCCCGTATAATATACTAGTTTATTTATCATACTAAGGATAGGTGTATTGTAATCTATATATAGATTAATATATAATATACCAATAATGATACTATTAGAATAATTATGGTTAATAATATATGGTTAATTAGGATAATCTGACTTATATGATATGGTTATTGATATCATATAATGGTTATGGATATCATATTATTTCCAATGATATTAAATAATATGATACTATTTCTGAATAGATATCAAATATGGTCATAATACACTATTTCTTTTTCTTATATTATGTAACCAATGTTAATTACTATCTAACATGTTAATTCATAGGTTAAACCTATTTCACCTACACTATATTCTAACTTGGTTATATCCGTAATAATTTAGTAGCATAACATATTACTGTGGTTAATTTAATAATTATATCATTTTTGCTAATAGTACAATGAACATACTTGTTAGTCCCGAATAAATATAATATAAATAATGGTTATGAAATATGTTATTCTAGTCTGATAATTTTATGTCATTAGTTTATAAACATATTATAGACTTAGTCACTTTAGAGTAGATTAATTGATAGGTACAAACTACTTAGCTCATTTAAACTATAATAATATGGTTATCATTGAGCTAATCATCGTTGAATGAGTAATGCTTAACTAAATCAATGCCAACTAGACTATAATTATATACCCCTTTTTATAGATTTGATATTAATATAGAATGATAATCAGTATATTATCAACTACTAATGGTAAAATGACTATTAATTGACTCTAGTCCAATTATCAATCCTTGATATTAGTATACCCATATCTTTTGGGAATATACTATCAATAGTGTGAATTGGTATAGTTTAACATATCTCATAAACTCATACCTTGGTTAATAGTATACTAAAATAACCAAAGTAATAAGTTAATATATGAACTTAGGACCATTTCTAATTTTATCAAAGTAAAAATTCGAAAATAACGAAAGTAAAAATTTGAAAATTCATTAACTTTGTTTTTCAAACTAACTTTGTTTAATCTTCCTTATTACAAATATATTTGCATACATATCCTGGCAAACATGTGTCTCGGGGACATAGATGAGTTTGAGTTAAAGAGCATAAATGAGTTTTGAGTATTTTTTAGATAAACTTAAATAGATGAGTTTTGAGTATTTTTTTGAATAGGTTTGAGTTAAAGGTATTATATTTAGAGTTACTTTGATGAGATATTTTTGTGGATGTGTACAGATGATGGATAAGAGTTGGATTGATTTGCCAAATAGGATGTCCAGGGAATACATTAATGGGATTGATGAATTCCTTGTGTTTGCCTACACCAATAGGGTTGAAGGTGAGATGATCAGTTGTCCGTGTAGGAAGTGTGAGAATCGATACTATTTTGTACGAGAGGGTGTACGGGAGCATCTGATTTTGAATGGTTTTTTTAAAAAATACAAACATTGGATTAATCATGGGGAATCTTACGTATCTCTGCATGGTAATCGAGATAATGAAACATTAGCTAATTTAGACATTGGGGATGATATGATTGGAATGATACAAGGGGCTATGGGAAATCCACATGCCGGTACAAGTGTTGAGGGTGATGAACCACAGGGGCCTGATCCCCATGCATCTGAACCCCAGCTCGATCCAAATGCAGAGACTGCAAAGTATTTCAAACTGCTTCAAGATGCACAAAGTGAATTGTATCCGGGTTGTCAGAAGTTCACATCTTTGTCATTCATTGTTCGACTTCTACATTTGAAGGTGCTTAATCAGTGGACAGATAAATCTGTTGACATGTTGCTTGAGTTATTGAATGAGGCATTTCCGTTGGGTGTGAAACTCCCGGACTCATATTATAAAGCTCAAAAGGTCACAACAGATTTGGGCTTCACCTATGACACGTGGGATGCATGTCCCAACAGTTGCATGTTGTTTCGAAACGAGGACGCCAATCTTGATAAATGTGTCATATGCAACAGTTCTAGATGGAAATCAAATGGTGATGGTGGTTCAAATGGTCCTAACAAAGGTGGCAAACAAATAGCTGCAAAACAGATGAGGTATTTTCCTTTAAAGCCAAGGTTGCAGAGGTTGTTTATGTCATCCAAGACGGCCAAGTTCATGAGATGGCATGCAGATGAACGAACTGATGATGGTGTCTTCAGGCATCCTGCTGACTCCCTTGCATGGAAAGATTTTGACCGTCGGCATATTGACTTTAGTAATGATTGCCGAAGTGTAAGGCTTGGCTTAGCATCTGATGGTTTTAACCCATTCAGGACGATGAACATAGTTCATAGCACTTGGCCTGTTGTGCTCATTCCATACAACTTGCCGCCATGGATGTGCATGAAGCAACCATTTCTAATTTTATCCGTGCTTATTGACGGGCCGAAAGGACCTGGTGACAAGATTGATGTGTATATGCAACCGTTGATTGAGGAGTTGAAAGAACTATGGAATGAGGGTGTGTCAACATTTGATGCATCAACAAATCAAATGTTTCAAATGCATGCAGCTTTACTGTGGACAATTAGTGATTTTCCTGCATACGCAAACTTGTCAGGATGGAGCACTAAAGGCGAATATGCATGTCCTTGTTGCAATAAGGAAACTACATCGTGTTGGCTGAAGCATAGTAGGAAACAATCATACTTGGGTCATCGCAGATTTTTACCTACTGGCCATAAATTTCGAAAGGATAAAGTATCATTTGATGGTAGTCGGGAAGTCAGACTCAAACCAAAATTGTTGTCTGGAACTGAGATGTTGCTACAATTAGAATCTGAGGGTATTTTAACCCAACACAAGAGGGATGACCTTAAGGAGAGGCATAGGAGACAGGTAGAGAAGGAGAAAGCTGGACATCGCACCCATAGTTGGAAGAAAAAAAGTATCTTTTATGAATTGCCATATTGGGAGCACAATCTAATAAGACACAACCTCGATGTGATGCATATAGAGAAGAATGTTTGTGACAATGTGTTGTGGACAATATTAGGGGTTGCAGGAAAATCGAAGGATGGTGTTAATGCTCGGCGTGATTTAGAAGATATGAATATTAGAAAACCCCTACATTTGCAGTTAAGAGGGTCGAATAAAGCCTATTTACCACCAGCACAATTCACGATGACCAAGGATGAGAAAGATTTGTTCTTGAAAGTGTTGAAGGAAGTAAGAGTTCCCGACGGGTATTCATCCAATATATCACGTCGTGTGCGCTTACATGATAGAAGCATTGGGGGTCTTAAGAGCCACGATAGTCATATTCTGATGCAACAACTTATTCCATTGGCTATTCGCAGATCGTTACCGAAGAATGTAATTGAACCCTTGATTGAATTGAGCAATTTCTTTAGACAATTGTGTTCGAAAGTGAATCGTGCGACGGATTTGCAATATATTAAAGATCGTATCGTTGTAACACTTTGTCATCTAGAGAAAATATTTCCTCCGAGTTTTTTTGATATAATGGAGCACTTGCCTATACATCTAGCTGATGAAGCCTTATTGGGTGGAGCGATTCAGTTTCGATGGATGTATCCAATTGAGAGGTATCTTCTTACTTTGAAGCAATACGTGCGTAATAGAGCTCGTCCTGAAGGATCAATTGCTAAAGGATATCTTATGGAAGAATGCATGAAGTTTTGTGCACAATATCTCAATGATGTGGAAACCAAATCTAGTCGACCCGTGAGGAACTACAGTGGTGATGATAATTTGGGTCATGCTATTGGTGAAAACACAAGCTTTTATCTTGATAATACTTCTTGGGTACAAGCTCATCGGTACATCTTATTCAATACAAGCGCGGTTCAACCATTCATAAAGTAGGTTAAGTCACTCACTCAATATTTTATTATGTTTTCTTGAATTTTCAACTAAATTTTTTGTATTGCTAAAATTTTAATCTACACAGCAAACACCTTGAAGTACTTAAGCTCAAAATGCCTCGTGTCGACGATCATCAACTTCGGCGTGAACATTTTAAAACTTTTCACATTTGGTTCAAGGAACATGTATGTATTTAACTCTATAGATTCTAGTTACTTAAGTCGATCTACATTTTAAATTTTACATTTTCGTGTTAAATAGGTCCAAACTTTGCGAAGGACTACTGATGTCATATTTTCTGAAGAGATTATTCTATTGGCAAATGGTCCTCATAACCTGGCAAGGAGGTTCAACGGGTATATACTGAATGGGTTTCGGCATCGAGTAAAGGCCATGGATGATCGTCGAGCCACACAAAATTGTGGTGTAGCTTTGAAGGCAGATACCATAAGTTATGCTAGTCGAAAAGACAAGAATCCTCGTCTGGGATCTGTGTACTATTATGGACAATTGACAGATATTGTTGAGATTCGGTATTCCAATGAGAAGAAACATGTGTTGTTTAAGTGTGATTGGATTGACAACATTCATGGAAAGAAAGAAGATGTCTTCAATTTCACGTTGGTGAACTTCAATCATTTGTTGTACCGAGATGATCGAATTACCAATGAACCTTTCATCTTGGCACCCCAAGCAGAGCAAGTTTGGTATGTTGCAGACCCATTACAACCAGACTGGCAAGTCGTGGTGAAGATGTCTCAAAGAGGTTTATTTGATATGAGTTCGACTGATCCACAAATCGAGCCATACATGAGCCAACAATTGGAAGAAAATATAATGCTTCGTGATGAAGAAGTTGGTTGGGTGAGGGAAGCCGCAGAAGGGGAAACAGTTGATGTTCAAATAGGCTGATATGTAATCAACATTAGTAATTCAATTAAGGCCAAGGTTGTAGTTAATCATCAATTTCTTAAGTTACTTTGTCTTTGTAATTGTATTAGTTCAATTAATGTCATATTATAGTTGATGACAAACCATTGTCTATGTTTCTAATGTCAATTAATGGTATATTGCTTGCAGATTATTATGGAAAGGAAGAGGAAGCCTGATAATCCCCGGCGCATGATGTCCGATGTGCTACATAACAGGACATCAGTAGCACCACCATCAGAGGAGGCATCACATCGGCCAGCATCGGAGGGGCCATTAGTGCCACCACCATCTGAGGGGCCATTACTACCACCGTATCGACCACCATCAGTGGCACCACAGCAGCTACCATGTACTCAGCCTCCACGCCTACCATCGGTGCGTCCACCATCAGTGGCACCACTGCAGCTATCATCATCAGCTTATGAGCCATCCACAGGTATATAAATTTGCTTTGATTTGTATGAAAATTATTTACACATACCTTGGCTTATGCTCATTATATATAACTTGTTTATTCTCATTGTATTTTGCAGACCCTTCGACTTCTTCACAGCCCACCTCAGGTTTATTTGATATGATTTGTATTCACATTATTTAAATTTGCATTTGTTTATTACCATTGCATATTGTTTATTATTATTGTATATCGCAGGTCATGTTAGTTCTTCATCAACCTCGACTAGGCGTGGCAGAGGCTGTGCCAAGGGCATTAAAGAGTGGGGCACTGGAAAAAAGCTGGACATACAATTTGATGGAAATTACTGCCCAATAGGGGATAACGTGGCCAAGTTAACTACTCAACTTGGCATTATTGTGCGGAATGGTAACATTGTTCCTCTTACTTTTCTTGACTGGAACAATGTGCCTGATGATATTGTTGATGCTATCTGGAAGGATGTGAAGGTAAAAGTATATTTTTGTCCACAAATTCGAATTCCAAATTTGTGTTATACTTAGCCTTAAACTTTGAAATTGTGTTTTATAGGACAATTTGAATATATGTCCAGAGGAGTACAAGCCAATCTGCATGAAAAACTGCAACAGCATATGGAAGGATCACAAGAACAAGCTTAAGGCTAAGTATTTCAAGCCTAGAAGTTCTGATCCTAATCTGAAGGATGATGTTCCTATGAACGTTGTGCCAAGCCAGTGGGAACAACTTGTGGAGTATTGGCGTACTTCCGATGCTGAGGTATACAATTACATTATATTTATGATATTTAAACATACAAATCATATTTACATACTTACATTTGTTGAACCTATTATAGAAAATTGCAAGTAGGAACGCTAAAAATCGGCAAGCTCACGGCATAGCTCATACCACAGGACGTACTACTTTCTCTCAGATATGGCATGAGGTTTACATGTTATTGTTTTATTTTTGTATATAAACAAACATTGTATATTTGCAAATTATTTGGATTCTAATTTTCATATTTCTAAAAAAAATATAGATGACCAGTAAGGGGGAGTCTACTGATAAGATGAATGTTTGGCTTATGACACGTAGAGTAGATGACCCAGAGGTTATCCAGACCTTGGTAGTTTCCAAACACCTTTGATTGTATTTAAAGTTTATTTTTTTTGTGTCAACCATCTTAATTTGGCATATACTTGTCTGTCTTATTCAATACAGGATGAGTTTAATCGTCAACTCTCTATGCTACCTGAGGATGGTCAGACTTTGGAGGCTAGGAATGTCATTTTCCATGAGTTGATAGGTCATGACGGACATGGATATTGTCGGACATACGGGAGAATTGTGCCTTGGAGAGCGGTGTATAAAGATGGTGCTGGGCCATCACAGTCAACACCCCAGCCATCGACTATTGATCAGATCACGCAGAAGGTTCGTGCAGAGCTAAGGGATGAGTTGAGGGAGGAGCTGCGAGCAGAGTTCTCTACACATTTAGAGCAGATGAGAGCTGAGATGATGGCCCTTGTGTCACAGGGGGCGAGTGTGGATCCCAACAGACAGGTTCCATATAAATTAAATAGTTTGATAGTTCAATTTTCACTCAAGATTATGTATAAAATTCAAATATGATTAACACATTATGCATTGACTAACATAGGTTCCTGATGCATCGAGTGGCCACCGGGCATTTAGGGAATCTGCAGAAGATGAGAATCCATATACACCCCCACCAGAAGATCAGGTATAAAATGTATCTTTGTATTCTAAGCTAAAATGTATCTTTGCATTCTTTACATTCTAAGTTAAGAGACTTATGGGAGAAGACGGGGCTCGAATCGGGTTCCCAGTTTGAGAGTTAGAGCCAGATTTCAATTTAGGCAAACTAGTTCCTTAAGGAACTTGAATTCGAGGAGTTAATGTCCCAAATTCACCAAACCGCATCGATTGAGCACGAAACTTGGCACACACGACCTCCTAGGCACGAGAGACTTGTGGGAGAAGACGGGGCTCGAATCGGGTTCCCGGTTTGGGAGTTAGAGCCGGATTTCACTTTAGGCAAACTAGTTCCTTAAGGAACTTGAATTCGAGGAGTTAATGTCCCAAAATCACCAAACGACGTCGGTTTAGCACGAAATTTGGCGCACACGACCTCCTAGGCACGAGAGACTTGTGGGAGAAGACGGGGCTCGAATCGGGTTCCCGGTTTGGGAGTTAGAGCCGGATTTCACTTTAGGCAAACTAGTTCCTTAAGAAACTTGAATTCGAGGCGTTAATGCCCCAAAATCACCAAACCGCGTCGGTTGAGCACGAAACTTGGCACACACGACCTCCTAGGCACGAGAGACTTGTGGGAGAAGACGGGGCTCGAATCGGGTTCCCAGTTTCGGAGTTAGAGCCGGATTTCACTTTAGGCAAACTAGTTCCTTAAGGAACTTGAATTCGAGGAGTTAATGTCCCAAAATCACCAAACGACGTCGGTTTAGCACGCAATTTGGCGCACACGACCTCCTAGGCACGAGAGACTTGTGGGAGAAGACGGGGCTCGAATCGGGTTCCCGGTTTGGGAGTTAGAGCCGGATTTCACTTTAGGCAAACTAGTTCCTTAAGGAACTTGAATTCGAGGCGTTAATGCCCCAAAATCACCAAACCGCGTCGGTTGAGCACGAAACTTGGCACACACGACCTCCTAGGCACGAGAGACTTGTGGGAGAAGACGGGGCTCGAATCGGGTTCCCGGTTTGGGAGTTAGAGCCGGATTTCACTTTAGGCAAACTAGTTCCTTAAGGAACTTGAATTCGAGGAGTTAACGTCCCAAAATCACCAAACGACGTCGGTTTAGCACGAAATTTGGCGCATACGACCTCCTAGGCACGAGAGACTTGTGGGAGAAGACGGGGCTCGAATCGGGTTCCCGGTTTGGGAGTTAGAGCCGGATTTCACTTTAGGCAAACTAGTTCCTTAAGGAACTTGAATTCAAGGAGTTAATGTCCCAAAATCACCAAACCGCGTCGGTTGAGCACGAAACTTGGCACACACGACCTCCTAGGCACGAGAGACTTGTGGGAGAAGACAGGGCTCGAATTGGGTTCCCGGTTTGGGAGTTAGAGCCGGATTTCCCTTTAGGCAAACTAGTTCCTTAAGGAACTTGAATTCGAGGAGTTAATGTCCCAAAATCACCAAACCGCGTCGGTTGAGCACGAAACTTGGCACACACGACCTCCTAGGCACGATAGACTTGTGGGAGAAGACGGGGCTCGAATCGGGTTCCCGGTTTGGGAGTTAGAGCCGGATTTCCCTTTAGGCAAACTAGTTCCTTAAGGAACTTGAATTCGAGGAGTTAATGTCCCAAAATCACCAAACCGGGTCGGTTGAGCACGAAACTTGGCACACACGACCTCCTAGGCACGAGAGACTTATGGGAGAAGACGGGGCTCGAATCGGGTTCCCGGTTTGGGAGTTAGAGCCGGATTTCACTTTAGGCAAACTAGTTCCTTAAGGAACTTGAATTCGAGGCGTTAATGCCCCAAAATCACCAAACGACGTCGGTTTAGCACGAAATTTGGCGCACACGACCTCCTAGGCACGAGAGACTTGTGGGAGAAGACGGGGCTCGAATCGGGTTCCCGGTTTGGGAGTTAGAGCCGGATTTCACTTTAGGCAAACTACTTCCTTAAGGAACTTGAATTCGAGGAGTTAATGTCCCAAATTCACCAAACCGCGTCGGTTGAGCACGAAACTTGGCACACACGACCTCCTAGGCACGAGAGACTTGTGAGAGAAGACGGGGCTCAAATCGGGTTCTCGGTTTGGGAGTTAGAGCCGGATTTCGCTTTAGGCAAACTAGTTCCTTACGAAACTTGAATTTGAGGCGTTAATGCCCCAAAATCACCAAACGACGTCGGTTTAGCACGAAATTTGGCGCACACGACCTCCTAGGCACGATAGACTTGTGGGAGAAGACGGGGCTCGAATCGGGTTCCCGGTTTGGGAGTTAGAGCCGGATTTCACTTTAGGCAAATTAGTTCCTTAAGAAACTTGAATTCAAGGAGTTAAGGCCCCAAAATCACCAAATCGCGTCGGTTGAGCACGAAACTTGGCACACACGACCTCCTAGGCACGAGAGACTTGTGAGAGAAGACGGGGCTCGAATCGGGTTCCCGGTTTGGGAGTTAGAGCCGGATTTCACTTTAGGCAAATTAGTTCCTTAAAAAACTTGAATTTGAGGCGTTAATGCCCCAAAATCACCAAACGACGTCGGTTTAGCACGAAATTTGGCGCACACGACCTCCTAGGCACGATAGACTTGTGGGAGAAGACGGGGCTCGAATCGGGTTCCCGGTTTGGGAGTTAGAGCCGGATTTCACTTTAGGCAAATTAGTTCCTTAAGAAACTTGAATTCGAGGAGTTAAGGCCCCAAAATCACCAAACCGCGTCGGTTTAGCACAAAACTTGGCACACACGACGTCCTAGGCACGAGAGACTTGTGGGAGAAGACGGGGCTTGAATTGGGTTCCCGGTTTGGGAGTTAGAGTCGGATTTCGGTCTAGTCAAAATTATTTACTAACTATCTTTCTAATTAAATAGTAGTCAATTTTTTTTTTTTTATATTTTTCTTTAATTAAAATATTAACAGCATTAGATGGTTATTAATTATTTTTATCTTGTTTTTTTCAGATATTTCCTGAGTAGCAGTTTGCTTCTTGTGGAATGCGGGCGTAGAAAGATTATGTCCAACTTTTGTTTTTGTAACCCACGCAAGAATTAAGATGAAACTTTTGCTTTTGATTTTGATTTTGATTTATGTTATTTAAATTTGTGAACGACATTATGTAATGGCATAATTTTTATTGTTTTAAATTTTTATTTCTGTAATATTATGAATGGAACAATATTATGAATTTTTATTATTTGTAAACTTTTGTTTATGTATGTATTTATATTATTATGTAATTTTTGAATTTTTTTTGTAATTATTTTTCATTTAATACAGGTTTTTTTAATTTTTTTAATAATTTCGGAACAGGGTTTTTTTTTTTTTTTTTTTTTTGAGACGGCATAACAGCCGTCGCAAAAACACGTCTGGGAGCCTTTTGCGACGGCAACGAACTGTCGCAAATACTTCGAAGAAATTGTGAGGTAGACCTTTAGCGACGATTCAACATGCCGTCGGCAATAGTTTTATCCTGTAGGAGACTTTTAGCGACGGTTATCTGCCGTCTCAACAAACCAATATTAGCGACGGAAAAACTTTACCGTCGCAAAAAATTAGATTTTCTCCACCTATTGGCGACAGAAAACTGCCGTCGCAAAAAAGGTAGCCTCCCGTCGCAAACACTATTAGCGACGGCACATACCGTCGCTAAAGACCTTTTGCAACCCCCTTTCTCGCGACCCCCACTTGCCGTCGCAAAAAATCGAATTACCATCGCAAAAGGTATTAGCGACGGCGTGCGGAGGTATTAGCGACGGCGTTTTGCCGTCGCAAAAAACTGTTTTTTTTGTAGTGATAGATTAAATGTATTTTACTCTCACGGGGTTTTTTCATAGAAGTTGTACACTGTTTTGCTTTCTTGAATTCAATTGCTCTTTATACACTGTGTCCGAGGCATGCTTAGAACAATATCTTACAAAATAATAATAATTATGTGCCCAATTTTATTTTATTTTTTTGGCTCCATATTAGTCTTGATTAGAATAGTAATCAAATATTTATATCGGCATGTTACTATTTCGAGATCACCTATAAGAATTCCCTGTGTAGTTTAATTTTGTGAGTCTAGGTTTTTATTTCTTACCATAATTTGTATGGTTCTTTATTTTATAATTTCATAACATAATTTACATGTTCAAAATTTTTTAGATTTTAATTTTTGTTACATGCTTATTGTTTCTATAGTTATGTGTATGATTTTATTTACATGCTATTGCTACAAACATTCACATGTGTATTACATGATTATTGTTTTATATAAATTCATATGTAACTCTTGCATATTAATTTAATTTAAGGTTTTGGAGTTATTAATTTTTTTGTAACTTGTCTATATTTATTTGCATATTTATTATGTAATAATTTTATATATATGACTCATGGGTATTACTTTTTAATTCAATGCTTAGAGTTATAGGTTTATTTTGTAACTCTTGCCTATTCATATTTTAATTTAAGGAGAAATTACTCATAAGTCCCATATGAAAAAATGTTACTCCATTTAGTCCTAAGTGTTTTTTTATAAACCATTTAGTCCTTTTTTTACATCACAACATCACCATCAAAACAACATCAAACATCATCATCAAAACAACATCAAACCTCACAACATCATCATCAAACAACAGTAAACATCATCATCAAAAAAGAAACTAGACCTGAAGGATCTCAGGGAGCAAAGTGACGCCTCTGGAAATCTCCCAAACTGAAGCTCCCATTTTACGAGACTGTTTGTTGGTAGATTGGTAATTAGAGACCACTAGGATTTCGATACACAATTACTGAGACTATTTGTTGGTAGATTGGTAATTAGAGACCACCAGGATTTCAATACACAATTGAATCAAAAGCTCAGAGATTTCACTGGTAGTCTTGAAAGATGATTTCGACTTCGATATTCCCATTTCAAACAATGAATACACAGCGACGATTTCAATCTGATTTCCCCCATTTTACGATGCCAAACCTAGCCCTCCGTTTGGTCACCGAGAAAATAAACCAAAGTAAAAAGATTTTTCCTCATTTGTAGATTCATGGATGTAGATATATAGGTATAGAGAGATGTGAATGTGATTGAATTTCGGAGATTTTGGAGAGGTTGAAGATTCATTAATATAATATACGGTATTGATCGATTTCTCACTTTATCTTCTCGATTTCTCGACTACTGTGACTCTGAATCGATTGTTACTACTGTGAAGTTCTTTCCTTGCGGCTTATTATTTGTTAGATTTTTTATTTGCTTGATTGTAATGTTTAACCAGTCCGTGTAAATTATTCTGGGTTCTTTCCTTGCGGCTTATTATTTGTTAGATTTTTTATTTGCTTGATTGTAATGTTTAATTAGTTCGTGTAAATTATTCTGGGTTGTATTTAGAGAGTGGGAGTCTGTGGATTTGGAGGGTCTCTGGTGTCCTGATCACCGCCATGGCTAGGATTTGTAAGGTTTTTGGACAGTGTTTGGATTTCGGGGATTCTGGAGATGTGAATGATGATGATGTTTGATCAGGAAAAATTGTGTAGTCGTTATTTTTGATGTTTGATGTTATGTTAATTGTTACGTAAATAAATTTGATGTTTGATGTTTGACGAATAATATTTGATGTTTGATGAATAATGAATAATTCTGACGTTGATAATGTTTGATATTGGATGAATAATTCTATCGTTGCTAATGTTTGATGTTTGATAAATAATTGTGACGTTGTTATGTTTGATGAATGATGTTTGACATAAAAAGTCCTATAGTAAGCTTTTAGAGAAATAGGACCTATTAGTCCAACAAAAAACATTCGGGACTAAATAGACTAACATTGTCAAATTTGGGATTTATTGGTGCTTTCCCCTTAATTTAATTGTGGAGTTATAAATTTTAATTGTGCACCTTGTCTATATTAATTTACATGTTCGTTGTGAATTAAATTTATATATAACTCTTGACTATTAACTTTTAATTTAATTCCTAGAGTTATAGATTCATTTTTGTAACTCATTTAGTATTTTAATTGATTAGTTAATTTTATTATTAAATAGTTTGCTAGGAGGTTTCTTGTAATTTATTATATTTACAATTTCTTTAGATTGTTTGGTGTGTATTTTTTTGTGTTTTTCTGCTAACTCTCTTTACAAGAATACCTATACGCAAGGGAATGGGGAAAAAAAATATATAGAAGTCGAAATGAATAGGATTTGGGATTGCAATAAAAATTCGGACTACTAACCTTTTTGATTGAACAGAAATACCTAAGAGAGGAAAAGTGTTTAGAAAATAATAATCCTATTTGGATTGGTCTACATTGGTTTATATTTTTGAAGCAAGTTTGTTTGCTTGTATTGTTAGAAGCATTTTATTCGGTTATCATTGTTGTTAGCAATTTTATTTTAATTGCTTGTAAATTTGGAACTTGGTTTGTTTTAACCTAATTCATCCCTTAGAAAACTTAATTCTAAAATTTTTTTCTCATGGACTAAGAGTCAACATGCTCTTGAAAGTTTTGTCAAAAGGTTAACTGAGTTTTAAGTGGGACCGATATGACCCCTCCAGCCTTCCTGGGAACATTCTTGACCATGTTCGATTCTAGGTTAAGTGGTTAAGTGTTGAGGCTAGTTTTGAATTAAATTTCCAACTGTGGTATTTTCTAGTGTTAAGTTTAATTTCCGGAAACACAGAAAGTGAAATTCTGTTGTACTTTTCAGAAATGACAACTATCACCGATGCTGCTACTGCTGCTAATGTTGGTGGGGATCAGAATCCTAGGGCAACTGGCACCCCTATTGCTGTGACCTCTATGGTCAACCCGGTTGCTCTAACCTTTGTGGTCAACCCTATTGTTCCTCCTGCTGTTCCTGGAGGCTCGCTCAACCATCACGAGCGCCCGGAGAAGTTCACGGAAGTAAATTTCAAGAGGTGGCAGTAGAAGATGCTATTCTACCTAACTACTCTAAATCTTGTGAGGTTTTTGAGTGAAGAACCACCAGTCGTGGAAGAGAATGAGCAAGACAAACAGAAGCTCATGGCTCTAGATATTTGGAAGCAGTCAGACTTCCTCTGCCGGAACTACATTCTGAATGACTTGGTAGATTCACTTTTCAACATGTTTTATGCTAAGAAGTCGGCAAAGGAGCTGTGGGATGCTTTGGACATGAAGTACAATACCGAGGATGCTGGGGCAAAGAAATTTGTCATTGGTCGATTTCTGGACTTTAAGATGGTGGACTTAAAAACCGTCATCAATCAAGTCCAAAAGTTCCAAATAATTCTGCACGAGATTCATACAGAGGGAATGTTCATAAGTAAATTATTCCAGGCAGCAGCGCTAATTGAGAAGCTGTCTAACGGCTGGAAAGACTTCAAGAATTACTCGAAGCATTAACGAAAGGAGATGACAATTAAAGAGCTCTTTGTCAGGCTCCGGATTGAGGAAAACAACAGGAGGAAATGGGGAAATACCTCCATTATGAAAGCAAATGTGGTTGAGCATGGCCAGTCCTCGAGGGTAAAGAAAAGCCACCGACAAGCAAAAGCTCAAAGCTGGAGGCAAGAGATAGTGTCTCCAAAAAACCGGTATACAAGCCGCAGGAACTTACTTTTAGGTTCAATGGAAAGTGCTTCAACTATGGAAGCGATAGGCATCGGGCGGTTGATTACCGCAAGAAGAAAAAGCCTTACAACAAGTACCCTCCACAAAACAAGAGCCAGGCACAAATGGATGAAATAGAGGATTAATTACAAGATGTAGACGACATGCATTTGGCAGCTGTCGTCTCCAAAGTGAACATGGTGGGGTCCAACCCGAAGGAATGGTGGGTGGACACTAGGGCCACTCGCCACATCTATGCGGAGAAAAATATATTCACAACCTTCGAACCAGTTTCAAACGGTGAAAAGTTGTTCATGGGGAATTTTGCCACATCAATTGTTGAGAGTAAAGGCAAGGTGGTCCTGAAGATGACTTCAGGAAAAGAGCTGACTCTAAACGATGTCCTATTTGTGCAAGACATTCGTAAGAACCTTGTCTCTGGGTCGTTCTTAAACAAGCACGGTATCCGCATGATATTTGAGTTTGATAAGGTCATGTTAACCAAGAGCGGAGTCTATGTGGGGAAGGGATATATGTCGAGTGGTATGTTCAAGCTAAATGTAATGATTATTATCCCAAAACTTAATGAGAAAGCTCATTCTTCTGCTTATATGCTTGAGTCCCTAAATTTATGGTATGGTAGACTGGGTCATGTAAATTTTGACTCTTTGCGTAGATTAGTCAAGTTAGATCACACACCATCTTTTGAACTTAATCCAAATCACAAGTGTGAAACTTGTGTAGAAGCAAAATTGGCAAGGACTTCTTTTTATTCTGTTGAAAGAAGTAGCAAGCCTTTGGATTTAGTGCATAGTGATGTGTGTAACTTGAAAGTCGTACAATCACGTGGTGGCAACAAATACTTCATCACTTTTGTTGATAATTGTATTAAATACTGTTATGTGTATTTGCTTAAAAGCAAAGATGAGGCAATTGAAAATTTTATTCTTTTCAAGAATGAAGTTGAAAATCAATTAAGCCGAAAGATCAAGTCAATAAGAAGTGATCATGGTGGTGAGTATGAATCCCCGTTTGCTAAGATTTGTGCTCAATTTGGGATTATTCACCAAACCACAATGCCTTATTCCCCTCAATCAAATGGTGTTGTTGTGCAGAAGCATAGAATATTAAAAGAAATGATGAATGCAATGTTAATAAGTTTTGGATTGCCACAGAACTTGTGCAGGGAAGCAATTCTCTCCGCAAATTACATTCTAAATAGAATCCCTCGGAAGAAAGTAGACAAGACTCCATATGAATTATGGCAAGGCCGCAAGCCTTCTTATAATTTCCTATAAATGTAGGGATGTCTTGCAAAAGTGGCAATACCTACACCAAACGGGTTAAGATAAGTCCGAAAATCGTAGATCGTATATTCATTAGTTATACACAGAATAGTAGTGAATATAGGTTTCTTGTGCACAAGTCTGATATTTCAGATATCCACAAGAATACCATAATGGAGTCAGGGAATACGTCCTTTGAAGACGTATTTCCTTGTTGAACCCGAGGAGAGAATCAAGGTTCTAAGAAAGAACTTGAAGATGATCTGGTAGATGATCAAGATGAGAAAGTAGATGAGCCAAGAAAGAACAAGAGGGCTAGGACTGCCAAGTCCTTTGACCTGAACTTCTTGACTTATATGTTAGAGGGAGAACCTTGAACTTTTCATAAAGCTGTGACTTCACCTGAAAGTCCCTTATGGAAAGAAGCAATTACGAGTAAAATTGACTCCATCTTACAGAACCACACTTGGGAGTTAGTTGACCTACCTCCAGGCAGTAAGGCCTTGGGGAGTAAGTGGATCTTTAGAGAAAGATGAAATGTAATGGGTCAATTGATAAATATAAAGCTAGGCGAATTATCAAAAGATACAGACAGCAAGAAGGCCTGGATTACTTTGATACGTATTCACTTGTGACAATGATAACATCCATCATCGTAGTGATTGCAATAGTAGCGTTACGTGGTCTGGAGATACATCAGATGGATGTAAAGATAGTTTTCTTAAATAGAGATTTTGATGAAGAAATCTACATAGAACAACCCAAGGGGTTTTCAACTCCAGGGCAAAATAAGAAAATCTGTAAGCTTGTCAAGTCATTATATGGTTTGAAGTAAGCTCTTAAGCAATGGCATGAGAAATTTGACACTGCTATGTTGTCAAATGAATTTAGAATCAATGAATGTGACAAGTGCGTATATGTTAAAGACATTGACAGAGGTTATGTTATTTTGTGTCTATATGTATTTGACATACTCATTGTTGATAGTAATGATGAAATAATTAGAACTACCAAGAGCTTGTTAAACTCTAAGTTTGACATGAAAGATATGGGCCTTGTAGATGTCATTCGGGGTATTAAGATTACCAAAACATCTAGTGGTATTGGCGGCTTTTCCCAAACTAAGCCTCTTTTGCATCCTATTTCCCAAACTAGGTCGAGTTTGGACGGAATTCCCAAACTAGGTTAAAGCGCTATTACAAATCGCGCTTTCACTGTTTGGAGCCCAAAATATGATGAATAGTGAAAGCGCTTTTGCGAAACGCGCTTTTAATTAAGAAAGCGCTGTTTGAAATCACGCTTTTAACATAAAAAAAATTTCTGAAGAAAACGCTATTTGAAATCGCGCTTTCACTGTACATATATTAAATTTTTTTCTCTCAAGAAATTGTTGAAATGTAGAAGCGCGTTTTGAATCAACGCTTTTAACACAACACTATGCGTTCTTTTTTTTCTTTTGATTCATACTCCATACCAAGACGCTACACACGCACACACTCACTCTCTCTCTCTCTCTCTGACACATATATAATTTTTAATAAAATTAAGACTAATATTATTTTAATATAAATTTTTAATATATAATTTATAATATATATAAATTTTATTTTATAAAATTGAGACTAATATTAAATATATATATATATATAATAATAATTTATAATAGTAAATAATAATCAATTATATAATTTTTGTAAATATAAATCATTTTTATATAATTTTAGAAATAATTTTTTACAAATTAAATTGAAACAACCATACATACGTATGTATATAACCTGTCCAAAAATTAAAATGATAATTATTTTTTACACTTAAATGATAATCATTTTTTATTTATTAACAAAAATTTAAAAATTTTACTAACAAATAAATTTTTTTTTCAAACTCATTTAAATAATTTTTTGGTTTGTAAAACTCATTTTACTAACAAAACTCATTTTTAATTTATAAATAGTTGTCTCAATTTGTAAATTTGAGGAAAAAAAAGTAAATTCAAAAAATAAGTTTTTTTGAAAAAAAAAATTATTTACAAACCAACGTAAACTCATTTTTTGAATTTATTTGAAAAAAAAAATTGTTAGTAAAATTTTTAAATTTTTGTTTAAAAACCAATGTGATCTCATTTTTTAAATTTACATTTTTTCCTCAAATTTACAAATTGAGACAGCCATTTCTAAACTATAAAAATTATCAAACAAGGTTTTATGATAGTTTTTTTAATTTTTGTAAATATAAATTAAAAACTGAAAACGAAATGGTTACCAAACATGCCTCAGATGGTAAAAATGTCGTAAAATTAACAAATAATTAAATAAGTTACCAACGTAAAAAATAACTTATCAAAAGATTTTTAAGCTATGTATGGTTTGATTTTTAGAATTTTTTTTAGACAGAATTAAAAATTAATTTGGTTAAGAAATAAAAAATAATTATCATTTAAATGTAAAAAATAATTATCATTTTAACTTTTGGACAGGTTATATACATACGTATGTATGGTTGTGTCAATTTAATTTGTAAAAAATTATTTCTAAAATTATATAAAAATGATTTATATTTACAAAAATTATATAATTGATTATTATTTGCTATTATAAATTATTGTTATATATATTTAATATTAGTCTCAGTTTTATAAAATAAAATTTATATATATTATAAATTATATATTAAAAATTTATATTAAAATAATATTAGTCTCAATTTTATTAAAAATTATATGTGTCAGAGAGAGAGAGAGAGAGAGTGTGTGTGCGTGTGTAGCCTCTTGGTATGGAGTATGAATCAAAAAAAAAAAAACAGAAGGCACAGTGTTGTGTTGAAAGCGTTGATTCAAAACGCGCTTCTACATTTCAACGATTTCTTGAGAGAAAAAAATTAAATATATGTACAGTGAAAGTGCGATTTCAAATAGCGTTTTCTTTAGAAAAAATTTTTATGTTAAAAACGTGATTTCAAACAGCGCTTTCTTAATTAAAAGCGCATTTTGCAAAAGCGCTTTCACTATTCATCACATTTTGGGCTCCAAACAGTGAAAGCGCAATTTGTAATAGCGCTTTAGCCTAGTTTGGGAATTCCGTCCAAACTCGACCTAGTTTGGGAAATAGGATGCAAAAGAGGCTTAGTTTGGGAAAAGCCCTAGTGGTATTGTACTTTCTCAGTCTCACTATGTTGAGAAAATATTTAAGAAATTTGATAAATCAAATACTAGTGTGTCTAGGACACCGATAGACATGAGTCTACATTTGACGACGAATAATGGTGAGAGTGTTTCTCAGCTAGAATATTCTCAAATCATTAAAAGTTTGATGTATCTGATGAGTTGTACAAGGCCAGATATAGCCTACTCTGTTAATAGGCTTAATAAATACACGAGCAATCCGAATGCCACTCATTGGAGGGGCATTAAGCCGATGTTAGGTTGTCTACGCTACACCCGGGATTATGGACTACATCATACTAGATACCCAGCGGTACTAGAAGGGTATAGTGACGCTAATTGGATATCTGATATAAAGGACTAAAAATCCACTAGTGGTTATGTTTTTACCCTCGGAGGGGCAGCCGTGTCTTAGAAATCTTCCAAACAAACGTGTATATCGAAATCAACGATGAAATCTGAGTTTATTGCTTTGGATAAAGCAACTAAAGAAGCTGAATGGCTTCACCAATTCGTTAAGGATATTCCATGTTGGCTGAGGCTTGTGCCTACTATTTGTATTCATTGTAATAGCCAATCGGCGATTGGACGGGCATAGAGCTGTATGTCTAATGGAAAGTCTAGACATATCCGTCGTAGACATAATTTCATATGACAACTACTCTTTGATAGAGTTGTCTCTCTAGATTATGTAAAGTCTAAGGACAACATTACAGATTCGCTAACCAAAGGGTTAACTCGAGAGTTAGTAGAAACGTCGTCAAAAGGAATGAGGTTAAAGCCTTTAGTGATGTTACCAGAACGGAAAACCGAACCTAGTTAACTGGAGATCCTAAGATCTAGGTTCAAAGGGACAACCTAATTTCGTGTAATGGGTGAGTCAATGAAGAGGTAAATCTGTTTGCCCATTTCTTTGTACAGTGATATCCTGTGAGGATGAAAGGTTAAGCTAATGATTTTAATGACCTAAGGGATATGGATAATCAACCGTGGTATAATGAGATACCTTATATAGGTCACCTATGTGAGTGTCAAATGGGGCTGTTTCTTTAAGAATTAGTAAAGCTGAATTCTTTAAAATCACCCACTGAACCAGCCTAGTGTTCCAGGGCCATACCGGACACACTAGTGAGAACAAGAACAATGGTTAGACTAACTCCTGTGTGAGGTCTATTGTCTCGGTTTACACAAACTGCAAAATAGTTCAAGGCATTGCGTTCACTGGTCAGCCAGTAAATCTAATAGGCTTTCACTACGAACGGTTCAAGGCCAACAGCTACCTTTTCTGATGCAGGGTTAGTATGTGTGCTCTCTCTCAGAGTCTTTGTTGTAAACGTTGTCCGTTTTCTTTATTTGGTCAATTTTTATTCATGTGGGGGATTGTTGGAAAAAATGGTTTTATAATAACTTTAATATGAATTTAAAGTAGGCTCCAACCATTGGTTAAAGTGGGATTAAATGGGTTTAGATTCTTTGTAATAAGATCTTTACACCACAAAAAGAATGACCAAAAACATTGAGAATTGAATGAGAAATTGTCTCATAAAGATGACCTCATGAATGAGGTATTGAGAATTATGTATAACTATCAATCACACATTAATTCTAGAGGAAAACTTTGATGGTATTTAAACCTCAAGATTTTGATAAAGGCATGAGTCTTTTGGGGCATTCAAATTTTTCAAATGAAGGGAGTTATGGATACTTCAAGGATGGGCTTGGACCAAAACTATGGTCCAAGTTGGTTATGGAAAAATTGCCACAAGCACGAATGCGAAGCCCCCCCGCCCACCCGCCTGGACCGAGCCCAAGTCCGAGTCTGTGGTCCGTGATTCGTGGGTCGTGGATCTTGGATCTTGGGCTTGAGGCTTGCTAGAATGGGTTAGGTTTGGGCTAGGCCGGATTGGTGGTCTACCAACCTAATCTTTTTAGGTAAAGTCTGCTGCAAATTTACACACTTGTGTATACAAAATATATATCTCAAATATTATTGTCCCATCAGTTTTGGTCCATTACTCCAGCAGTTTTTGCAAAAGTAATGGCCATTGGTTGCTAGCCTTCATGGGCATTGGTTACTAGCCTTCATTGTTGGAGGCTCATTCTCTCTCCTCCACGGTGTATAAAAAGAGACCCATCTCCCTTGGTTTTGGTACAGAATTTTTTCTTTCATATAGCCAAGTCAGTCTCATCCTATAATATATTCTTCTTGTGTAAGAGAGTGCTGCCATTGTCGGTTAGCCAAGGCTAGCAGAAGGTGTTTCCGCATTAGCCAGTCTAAACGGTCGTATCCTGGAAGACAGAAGTCGATGTACCTCCAGCACCCACGATGAGGCGACTAATTTGTTTTAAAGAGACTGTGGTATCACGCAGGCTTCGGTTTGCTCTTCTTTGCCATTTTATTGTATTGTGTATTTCTGTTCAATATTATTGCAAGTTGTAGCATATTTTCTTAGTCTGTAATTTAATTTGATTAATCATGAATCTATTTATTTTAGTTAATTACATTAATTTGTACAACAAATATGAAATAAATATGTGGGAGAGATGAAAAAGGTTGAGGGGTACTAGTGAAGAAAAGTTGATTTGAGTATAAGGGCATTTTAGTATTTTTATTATCATTTTTAACACTATTTGGAGAAAGTTAACAAGAGGGGAGAATTTTAACAATTATTTCAAAAGTAAGGAAGGTTTTTGCAATTACATTAAACCTCAAGGAGGTAAGTGTAATTTACCCTAAATATTATATTTCTACTAATTATTGATGTTGTGATGTGGTGTGTTGTGTTGTGTTACAGTGATCAAGTAATAAATTGCTAATCATTTATAAAGAATTTTGTGTGTTCAAGCCCTTTTGGAGCTTGGACATCGTAATGAAGAATGTTGGGTTGTTTGAACCGATAACGATTCAATTGTAAGTTTTATTGGTTTAGCAAAAATAAGTTGGTTTCCAGCCTAGTCTGAGTTTGTGGGCCTACTCAAATCGGAAATTAAACTGGTCAATGGGTCAACTATTTGAATTAGTAGGTGTGGTATGGTTCTTAAAACATTGCTTGCACACACCATATCAAAACCACCATTAATCAACCATCTACTAGATCACAACCATTCAGCTTCAACACTACTATCAATTTGATCACATGCAATCAAAACAAATAGCTTATCGCCTCTTTCCCCCTCCCCTCTTTTTTCCATCATCACATGTTCCTCTCTAAATGCTCATCTCTTTCAATATCATTCCCCATCCACCATCACATGTTCATCTTTTTTTTTCTGTCCTCTTCTCTCGCTTCCTCTTCCTCTCTATTTTCCCTTCCAATAACAACTCCCCAAATTGAATTGACTTTAGGAGACAAGTTTATATCTAGTCAACTATGTCAATCCTCTAGTGTCATCTTCACTTCTTTTGAAGGCTACCTCTTGGTTAGTGTCACAATTCCCCAATTTCCCCTGCCATTGACTTCAATCTCTATAAATGCCCTTTACTGATTTAATTGATGAATCTGATTTTTTTATTATATATTTTTTATTGAATTTGAGTATGCAATTTTTTTTATTGTTCAATAGTAATTAGGGCAAATTGATTGATGGTGGCTTGGGGTGGAATTGATGGCTTTGTTTTGACTTTGGGTGATGTTGCAATAGTGACTTTGGTAAGGGGAAAGAGGTTGGACGTAACAGGACAGTAGTGCGGTAAGCTAGGTGTGATGGGATATTAGTAGGTAGGGGCTAGGGTTGGGTAAGCGTTAGGGTTTTCATTTATTTTTTAAACAACAATGATAGAGAACTTTAATTAGGGAACGCTAATTAGAGCTCTACTGATGTGGTAGCCCAAAAAAAAAAAAAAAAAAGGCACACACATCACATCATAAGTGAGACCCACTTGTTTAGAGCTCCCTTAGAGCTCAAGAATTAAAGCTCTAAAACATTTTTTTTTAAAAATATATTTGCTTACCAGTTTTGCAAATTTTTAATTTTATGTTATTTCATACCCTAAGTACATATATCTATTTTATTAGATTAATCTATGAATTTTCTGAAGGTAAAACGGTTATTTTGGTAATTTGTAATATAAGGGTAATTTGACCTTTAAGGGTAAAATACTAATTTTGTACTTAATAATTTAGCTTAATTCAAACTTATATCAAATAAATTGTAGTTTGAATTATAATTATTTAAAATATGGCAATTATTATTTAATTACTTTTATTGTATTTATATAAAAATTAGGATAAATTACACTTGTGACCCCCGTAGTTTGATTCAAATTTAATTTTGATATTTATTGTTCAAATTAAATAATTTGATCCTTCCGTTAAAATTAGAGATTAATTAGAAATTTGTTAATTATATAGATAGAAAAAAATGATGTCATCATATCTTTTACATATCTTTTACACTAAGATATATATATTTTACATTGTTTATCCTCTTCTTTTTTTAGGTGGATAACGCTGTTTATTTTTATATCTTTACACTATTTACATTAGTTGTATTTCTTTTAATGACCTTGCTAAAAATAAAATCGATGCAAGTATTCTTAAACTTTAGGGTTTGTTGTAACTTCAAACCTAAAAGCAAGTTAATGTAATAAATAAACCAATTTGATTGAAATTCGAATTTTTTTTCATCTATAGTTGACTTTGTCAAAATTGTCGTCTTTGCCAAATCATTAAATCAAACGATTATTGCTTCGTAGCTCAAAAGCGTGGCTCAAAAATGGCCAAAAAAGCATTATTTTCTCACTCCTTCCTATCTCTTTGCTCTGCCGTCATTTCCTCTCCTCTCTTGTACCGTCTATAAGCGAAAAACACTCTCTCTGTTCCGTTATCCCTCTTATTCCCCACATATGTGTTCCCTCATTCCTCTCATTCCCCACATCTCTGTCATCTCTCTCATCTCTGTGAAACCTTCCGATCGCTCACTAATAGAGGAGAACGATGGACTGAGAACGACAGACTGATTTGGAGAGCTGTCAATGGGTTTCTCTGGTTCCTAATTAGCTGAATGAGGTATAAGGCGGTTAGAAGCCTTGATCATACTATGTTCATGGTTCCAAATTTATTTAGCATGCAGCTGAAACAAACAGGATGCCATCTATGAACTATATCCACAAAAATGATAAAAACAACTTTCCTATGCTACTAAATACTAATTGGGTAGTAAAGTGTGTTCAATCCAACTATCTAAAAAACAACATCTCTGTCTATCTCTCTCTCTCTCTCTCTTAACAATTATTCATTCCAAGAATAAATACGAAGGCTATAACCCAAACACTCTACCTAAAAGTGCTTCATCATTATTCAGTTTCCATATTGGCAATTCTTCAAACACCTACCATGTAAGCTCAGATTTGGGTTTTATTTTCTAATACATACATACATATATACATGGGTATGCGTATATATATATATATATATGTTGTCGGTGTTTGTGTGTGAATTTGTGTTTGTATGTGTGCTATAGTTATTTACCTGTTGGCAAGGGGATTCTTGCTGCAAGTTTAATATAATATGATTGACTTAGCCACTGCAAACAATTACATAAGAATATGGCAGCTGCGAACGCTTGTTTGATCTTCATACCAGAGCGAGCGAGCTAGTGCAGCAGGCAGCTATATGCTTCAAACCAACTCCAACTGGTGTGCATCACTTCTTTTTTTTATCAATAATTTTCTAACTCGTGCAACTTGAAGTATGTAGCAGTAACTTTTGAATAAAACTTGTTAGATCTGCTTCAAACCAACTCCTCTCTCTACTCTCTAAACACTTTAATCGGCTCTAATGGGTCTTCTCTCTCTCTCTACTCTGTTCTTTTCTTTTCTTTTCTTTTTTATTTCAAATGAAATGTGTGGGTGAAAACAAAGATAGTTGTACAAAGAAAAGAAATGAGGGTGTACAGAGAATTCAGGCCATTTGAGCCTCTGTGATTTTCGAGCTACAAATCGCAACTGATTATTTTTCTTACCATTTCTTTTACCTATCATTATGACTGCATTCTATAATTTTTTATCATTAAATTATACATGAACATATTCTTATTGAGTGATGATATATAAACATAAATTTCATATAAAATTTTCAAATACAATGATATAGTTTAATGGTAACCTTTCACTTGAAAATAAAACACCCATAAACATGATCTATATTTTTTAGGTGTATCTAAAAAATAAAAATTAAAAAAAAATGCTTAAAATATTTTAAAAATTCAGTAAAAAAAAAAAAAAAAAAAACACACAAAAAATTAAAAAATAAACTCAATTTTTTGTGTGAGCTAAACTAAAGAAGATGATTGTTATTTTTCTTGAAATGACATGAATAAAATATTGATATTATTTTATTATTTTATATGTGTAAAGACTAAGGGGCAAATATGTCATTTAATTTGATAGGGTGATAAGTATAATTTTTTAAATATGAAAAGAGAATTTGTACTAAACATAAATTTTAAGGCTGTTAGTGTAATTTACCCATAATATATTTGAATAGGCCCTTAATTGTAATGTCTGATTTCAGTTGCAATTCGTAGCTTGAAAATCACAGAGGCTCAAATGGCCCGAATTCTCTATACACCCTCATTTCTTTTCTTTGTACAACCATCTCTGTTTTCACCCATACATTTCATTTGAAAAAAAAAAGAACAGAGTAGAGAGAGAGAGAGGAGACCCATTAGAGCCGATTGAAGTGTTCAGAGAGTAGAAAGAGGAGTTGGTTTGAAGCAGATCTAACAAGTTTTATTCAAAGTTACTGCTATATACTTCAAGTTGCACGAGTTAGAAAATTATTGATAAAAAAAGAAGCGATGCATACCAGTCGGAGTTGGTTTGAAGCATATAACTACCTGCTGCACTAGCTCGCTCACTCTGGCATGAAGATCAAGCAAGCGTTCGCAGCTGCCATATTCTTATGTAATTGTTTACAATGGCTAAGTCAATCCTATTATATTAAACTTGCAGCAAGAATCCCCTTGCCAACAGCCGAATATCTATAGCACACATACAAACACAAATTCGCACACAAACACCGACAACATATATATATATATATATATGCATACCCATATATAAATGTATGTATGTATTAGAAAATAAAACCCAAATCTGAGCTTACATGGTAGGTGTTTGAAGAATTGCCAATATGGAAATTGGATAATGATGAAGCACTTTTAGGTAGAGTGTTTGGGTTATAGCATTTGTATTTATTCTTGGAATGAATAATTGTTAAAATATATAGAGAGGGAGAGAGAGATACGTTGGTTTTTAGATAGTTGGATTGAACAAACTTTACTACCCAATTAGTATTTAGTAGCATAGGAAAGTTGTTTTTATCATTTTTGTGGATATAGTTCATATATGGCATCCTGTTTGTTTCAGCTGCAGGCTAAGTGTGGCATCCTTTGAAAAAATCAAAAAGTCAAAAAGTTGCTATCCTATTTAAGTCACATCATCTTATTTAAATCACATCGTCTCTCTACCACATCACTTTAAACCCAATTCATATTTCATAAAAAGTCAAATTTGGAACCATGAACATAGTATGATCGAGGCTTCTAACCCCCTCACACCTCATTTAGCTAATTAGGAACCAGAGAAACCCATTGACAGCTCTCCAAATCAGTCTGTCGTTCTCAGTCCATCGTTCTCCTCTATCAGTGAGCGATCGGAAGGTTTCACAGAGATGAGAGGGATGACAGAGATGTGGGAAATAAGAGGAATGAGGGAACACATATGTGGGGAATGAGAGGGATGACGGAACAGAGATAGTGTTTTTCACTTATAGACAGTACAAGAGAGGAGAGGAAACGATAGCAGAACAAAGAAATAGGAAGGAGAGAGAAAATAATGCTTTTCGGGCCATTTTCGAGCCACTCCTTTCGAGCTACGAAGCAATAATCAAAAAATGACAAGATGGTCATTTAAAAAAATGACGAATTACACTAACGGTCCCTATAGTTTGGACCTTGTATTATTTTGATCCCTGACTTTTTAATTGTGACACATTTGACCTTGAATTTTGAATCTTGTTCCAAATAAGAATAATTAAAAATATCATTGCTCAATTTCAAGGACAAAATCGTCAATTTGATAAAATAAAACTAATTTGACAAAAAATAAATGTCAATTTTTTTTTTTGAATTTTTAAAAATTATTTCTACCCACTAAAGATATAATTATGTAAAACTAATAAATTTTTTAATCATTTTTTTTATCAAATTAATTTTTATTATGTTTTTAGATGATAATTATGTAATAGTTAGTTGTTTTTATTTTCATTAAATTAATTTCTATTTTTTCAAAAGTCAACTATAGGAACAACTTTCATATCATTATTAAATCAATCCTTTAAATCAAAAAATCTAAAAGCAAAAACATTTCATATATTAAACATATCAATCACATTGAAAGTCTCACAACCACCCAACATATCAATCACATTGAAAGTCTCACAACCACCCATTACATGATTATCATTCAAATACATAATAAAAATTAATTTGGTAAAAAAAAATAATATCTAAAAGATTTTATCTTTGGTGGGTAAATATTATTTTAAAATATTTTTTTAACATTTATTTTTATCAAATTAATTTATATTTTATTAAATTGACGACTTTGCTCTTAAAAGTGAGCAATGATACCTTCAATTGCCTTTATTTGAAACAAGATTTAAAATTTAAGATCAAATGTGTCACATTTAAAAAGTCAGGAACCAAAGTGACACTAGCCTCAAACTATAGAGACTATCAGTGTAATTTGCACTTTAAAAAATTTTAGGACATAACATCAACAATCCAAAGAATAGGTTGTAATGAAATTACAAACCTCAGGAAGAGAAACGTAATTTTTCAAATATGAAATGAAAATCTGTATTAAACAAAAACTGCAGAAGATGTCAATGTAATTTACCCATATATTATTATTACAGCATAGGGCCCATATGCTATTAAGCAGAAATCCAAGATTGAACTCAATTTTTTAGAAATATCAATTCATAAACTTGGCAGCCATATAAATGACATTTTTCCATTTCTATATACATATAATATTATTACGATCCTTAACTCCCATTCCCATTCATATACTACTTACTACATTTTTTCCAAAATCAGAATACGTACAATACTCAATAATCATATACCCAAGTCAACTAGAAACCTAGGTTGATTTTCAACTACAACTACACTATCAGATCTTATGATTAAAAATAATTTGATTATTTTTTTCCTACCTGAGATTCAATCCATGCGCATTCTTGCCGGACAATTGTCATAAAAATTAGCTTCTGCACTGCATACTCTTGTCTAAAAATCCTCTGCACGAAAAATAGATCCTGCTTTCGGAGAAGTGGAGAGCCAGCTTCATTGCTCAACCAATGGCGATGAGTCATGCGAATTTGGGTGAAGTGGTCTTGATGGGGGCCCAGATATCTGCACCATTGCTGCTAGCAACTCCGGTAGTACATGAAATTGGCACGAGACATAAGCCTTTGCTTCGAAGGCTGTGTGGTCCAGCTTCCTTGAAAATGAAAATACAAAAACCCACGCACAATTCAGTCATAAAACTCGGCCAATTACTCTAAAAGACCGTTTACACTAGTATAATTCCCGGTTTCTTTCTATTTATTTGTTATTATAATTATTTAAAATGGAAATGTGATGATTAAAATCAAAGCAATCTGACCAGTGAATGCTCACCTGCATCTTAGGTGTGGGGGTGCCCTGGAGGTATGGAGCACTCAACACCTGAAAACCAAGCAATTGGTTCAAAATCCAAATTGTCACCAAAGTATTCAGATATAAGAAAATGAATACATATAGTTGCACATCACTCATCTTATCATAAAGTTCAATTTAGAAAAGAAAATCCGAACTTTGAATACTAGCTATGCTCTGGTCACATCCTAAAAGTTCAAATGCATCAACAACAATAACAATCTATACTTGAGATTCCTGGTACATGCAGCCCACCAGAAGCTAAACAGGAACTCAAATAGGTGAAGAAATTGCCACTCATGGGATTGGATTTATCACAAAATATATAAATAAATAGCATATTCCAAATTATAAACCAAAGATGATCTATCGGTAGTGGACAGTTCTAAGCCAAGTTTTCAACCCAAAAACAAAAAAAAATCTACAGATTATGTACTTGCTTTAAACATTTATGGAAAAAAAAGTTGGTTTTCGAAGAAAAAACTGAAGCATAGTTTGCACATTATTCAAAACAATCTGCTAATGCTTCACAACAATCAAATTGTAGCCACTCATAATATAACACAGAAAATTAGCTGTTTAGAACTTCATAGTATCTTAACCAATGACAGGGATACACTATTGGCTAGACAGGCCGTACACAAAAAGAAAAAGCATTCATCATTCATACAAAAGAAGACTGACTTATAACTGAACAAATTTTTGCCCCCCCAAAAAAAAAATTTATTTTCAACATTTAGATCTGAAATGCAGCTGTTGCAAGTGAGAGACTAAAGATGACCAGTATCCAAAAGTCCCCTTCCAGGCAACTATGTATATTGTACTAGTAATTAGTCGGATAATTTCAAACTAGAGTACTTTGCATGCCCAAAATTTCAGTAATTTGCACTCTCAAAATTCATCTTCTTGGGTTTCCTCTGGATGCGAGAATAGCCATTCCATAGCCAGCTCCACACTATTTGATCCAACCTGCCTCAAAGCTTCTTCTGCTCTGGACCTAGAAAACCCCATCTCGACAATTGTCGCAATAGTTGATTCATTTGGAGGACCAGCTGTACGGGGCCCACTGTTGCTAGAAATGTTTTTAACTTCAACCCCAGAATAAATGTGCTGGATTATAGAAACAACCGTGGCAATAAAATCATAGCTGCAATCAGTAAACTGAGGATGAGTCCAAACAGGTAGGACTGTTTTAAGAACCATGGACTGGAGAATCGTTACAAATGTCTCAGCATCCCGCGGAAATGGAGTATCCCCATTTATTAGAGGTTCCACGTAAGTACAATCCTAAACTGACGTGAGCAACCAATCAATGTCAAATGGATTAAATCAGCAAAGAGAATGCGTTCGGCATGGCCAACAGCCCAATCAGGCAGTTGGCAAGAAAGTATTATCAATATCAACCATCAAGTAACACCACCAATCTATATGCAAAATGTTCAACTACTTCCACCATGCATAGAGCTCAATGAGTAAGTGTCTCATTAACCAGTGTCTAGTTTTTAAAGCCGATAGAGATGCCAACATTTCGATTCTAGTCAATTTGAGCTACACCACACCTAAATTAAATGTCAATCCTTTTTAGTCCAGGTTTAATAACAAAGGGACCAGAATTCACCATATAAACAACCCCTTACCTTCAAGGTGCCGATTGATTACTGTGGGCAGTCATAGGCAGCGTGGGCAAACTGCAGGCCCACTAGGAATTATGGTAGTTACACAGATGGCATAGAACCACTAAGGCTGGAAAAGTAGAGAGTTGGGGCAGCCTTAGTAGACAGAGAGGGAATAGCAGCGAGGGTGGAGTCTCACAGCAGTGAAAATAAATGGGATGGAATTGTATTGTGTATATCAATGGAAAGACTAACCTCCTTATATAGGCCAACCACGGGGAAAACCTTGATAATGGAATGTCGGATGTGCTTACCAATTATGTAGATGGAGCATTGCATCATGGTTCCACATGAAAGCATCTCTCCCTTGTTGCCCTCGACTAGTTAGAACCCACCACGGAGTGGTGAGCCAAGCAACTCTAACAATGCACCCCAACTCTAGCCGACAATTCACAAGTCCCTAGTGATCCCGTTAATGGGTCATATCATAGGTATGCTCGGGGCATCTTCATGATACCAACCCCCAAACCCTAGAGGGGCCTTTATGCTAACAATATAGCATCAGGATACAAATCTAGAGAATTATAAAGATGCCTAGCTTGAGGATAGGTAATTTCCACTTGGACAAGCCAAGGAAGAGGGTCGAGCCAGGTCTAGTAGATGCTTCATAGGGAATCACAGGAGAAGAGAACAAGATATAAGGGGACACATGCCCCTAGTGGAGAATCACCTGGCCAAGACAGGAGGATACCAAGCATTTTGCTATCTAGCAGAGACTCATTGGCCTGGTCAAATATAGGCCTCCTTGTGGAAGGGCCTCATTGCCTAAGTAAGCAGGTGCAAGTATAGGCATGGGTTGAGGAGGTGGGGTAGTTAAGCCCCAAGAGTCCTTTAGTAGGATAGGAAAGCCTCCATCACGTATTGTATAGTGGTGAGGTAGCCAAGGCTTTCAACTATAGAGCAGAGTTGATCAAGACCTACCTGCAGAGTAGCTGAGGTTGCGAGAATTTCTCCTTCTAGGGGAGAACTTTGAAGATGTCTGGCTCACAGGTAGATAATTCTGCTCAAAGCAGATGGAGAAGGCAAAGTCTTTCTCTTGGAGACGCTCCTTGGAGAACCATTAGAAAAAAGAATGCGGCAAAGGGGAGTGGGTAATAGAAATTGCTTGAAGAGAATTTGAGCAGGTGATGGACATTGAGCTAGCATGAGACCACCAGAGGGGGAAAAGGAGAAAGGCAAGGCAACATTAGATAGAAAGACAGTGGCAATGGAGAGTGTTCACATGTTTTCCAAAGAAGATATCTGATTTGCTTCTTGTTCTGCAAGCATGGGGATGACTCATTTTATAGGTATGTTGAACCATAGAACACAGTTCACCCTAGATATGTGGTTCAACCTCCATGGTTTGATAATTCAAAAATTTCAACCACCCACTGCTTTGGTTGTCTTACGAAGACAACAATGGGTAGGTATTATAAGCATGGGAAATTGTATCATAAGATCTATAGAGATAAATATGATACGTTGTTGAAGATATCACATATCTTAGTCAAAGCCCCTCTCTCTCTAAGGCTAATCAAGATCAGACCACCTTAACGATCCCTTGACTCTTGCCTCTAGGCCACAATCCTCCATTGCTACCGAGTTTATGCCTTAGGCCCAACTCCTAGCCTATGTAACATTAAAGGTTGATTGGCATCTCCAGGGATAGGTTGAGAAGCTAAGACCTTGAGAACAATGCGTGGAGATGACATAGCTTCACCACGTGACAAAGATTTCTACCTACAAGGGGAATATGCATTGGTAGAGAATAACTCAGCTGAGTCGAGGGGGTATTTAGAAAGTCACTCTTGAGCAGATAATCATTGGCCTCATCAAGTAATGCTCTAGCCACAACTCATAGATACCTTAGGATGCCCTATGCCCTGCGTGAGCAATGATACAATTGAAGGCAGTTGTGGGTTCTTTCCTTGGTGCTAAGACTCAGGTTTAAGGTTCCAATAGTAAGAGATTGCCATGCTAACCATCCTTGGTGTTGTATCTTCACCCGCTTCAGCAAGGCTCATGACCCCATCATTCACTACGGAGATGACATAGCGTCATTACTACTCGCCATGCAGAGATTCATGTGTGCATAAATGATGGTGTGTGGTATGTGGTGCTAATGAGACTTGCCTCGCAGTAGTAGCCCAATATAGATACCCACAATTACCTAGTAGTCACATTTTTGAAGTCTTCTAGGTATGTCTTGAATACCAAATGAATATAAACTCACAATCGTGTAAAATGCCTAAAATAAGAAGAAAAATGAAATGCACAATAAGCCATGTAATGACAATTTGAACTTACTAACCTTCTCTGGGATTATAGAAGCATACTTTGTCACAGACAAAAGTGTTGCTTGTTTTTTCTGTGGCTTTTTAGCTGGCCTAGATTCAACACTGGACTCTACAACTTCAGCAGCATGAGAAAAGGCATCAGATGAACCCTTCGTTTTAAGAAAAAGTTCCTCATTTAAGTTTAAAGTAACTTCTCCACTCGTAATGTCCACATTTTTAATAACTACACCTGCTTCCCTGCGGCCAAAAGAATTGAACACAATAAGCTCAATTGAAAAACCTAGCACTATTAACCACACAGTTAAACGACTCTTTCTTTCTTTGTTTTTTGTTCTTTAGTTGTTAATTTACTTTTGGGAGGAGGAGGGTAGATGAACATAATTTCAAAATAATACAATTTTAATAGCCAACAGAAAGAAAACTACAAAGAAGATACAATTCCAGCCCAATGATAAAATGTGGTCATGTTCATCAATTGACAAGCTACGCTCTAGAGTTAAGACTTTCAAATCCAGGAAGATGCCCCAAAAGTACGGGTCTATGCCTACTTCCACAAAAAACATTTTCTTTCCTTTGATGCCAATATGTTATAAAGACAAATAACTCCATTGTTATGTTTCCGCATCAAAGTGGAATACAATAATTATGTGAGAATTATCATCTTTTACAAATAAACAAAGATAAAGCATGACTTCAATCAGACACTACCAAACCCAGATTTCAAGCAAACACATAGATTCACAATTTCAGTGAAAACCATTCGATCTGAATGGATAGATCACCTTCGTAGTTCCATTCTGATATTTTGATAAGTAAAATTAATCTATTATGGGGCACAAGAGACGCGACCGATGTACACACAAGTATATGCCAAATATAGCCCTTTACAACTATATTCTTCTATCAATCAACAATGTACAGATGGCTCTACCAAAACTGAATCTACAAATGGCTCCACCAAAACTGAATCTACAAATGGCTCCACCAACTCTACCCTTTTTCCAAATAGCAGTTCTCAATAGTTCACTAACTAGTGTAAGAATAATAAACTCAATAAAAGTCAAAACGAATAGTCTTCCACATCATTTGTCACTTCATCTCCCAATTTATATTAGAAAACTATCTTACATCATATAATCATTCTCCACACCCATCTGCTAAATTAAAGCTTCTCAAGCATTTTAATTTAGAATTTTGTTTTTGGATAAATTGTCAGGCATATTAATTAATACCAGCAGCCATATCAAATTGGTTATGCCTTTAACACATAAAGAACCCCCCAAAAAAATTTCGCCACATTCAAAAGGGAATATACGTGGCCTATCAAGAGAAGATAGCTCAAGGTTAAAATTAGGTGGCAAGGAACGAACTAGCCCACAACACCACCCTAAAAGATGGCTTTGTACCAAACCCCAATTTTTCTAGTACACCTAAGGCCTCGTTTGGGAACAGGCTAATTTAGTAACTTTTTGGCTATTTGGCTAAAATAGTCACTCAAAAAAACTAGTATGTTTGGGATGACTTTTTGGCTTTTTACGAAAAGATGTGCAAAAAGTAGAGAGAAAAGAGAATCTTTGACTTTTTGGTATGGGTTGTTGGCTTTTTGGCTAATTTAGTAACTTTTTGGCTTTTTGGCTAAAAATGATGCTTCCCAAACGAGGCCGCACACAATTTTGACACTAGATTTTTTTTGCTCAATTCATATCACATAAGCCCCATAATACCATCATCTTCGACATTCAAACCCTAACCTAACCCCAACCAATCAGCCACCACTTACCTGCAACCCAGTAGAGATCCCTTTTTTTGTGAGAAAATATAATTTTTATAGTAATTAATTGAGAATTAATTATTCCTTATCATTTGAAACGAATTGGGACTTAAGATGAAAACAGTTCAAGGCATCGCTTTTAAACACAACCATTGTGGTGGTTACCACCATCCGTTACGGCTGTTGTAGCAGTGTGATAAAAATTCACCACTGTAACGGCCGCCACAGTTATGTAAATGCCATAATGGCCGTTACATTGCCACTACAATAGCGTTATGACAATTGTGCTTCTATTTTTTATAAATATTGTATTTAAGGCTATTTTCTCTTTTTAATTTTCTAGTTGTTAAAATCACACAAAAATACACATAGAATTTAAGTAAAAATCTTAGCTCTACCTGTTTTAAATATCCAATCTTCAAGTTCTACATGACTTGAGTTGCTATCAAGATTAAATAAGCTTATTTCTCTCTGTTACTTTTCAAACTTCCATTACTTTTTATTTTTTATTTTTACTATGGACAAGCTTTTATTAATTTCACTTAATTCTTAGAATATTAACTTACATCTATTTCCTCTTATGCTAAATTTATTGAACAAAATTTGGATTTCATGTTATGTACTTTTATATTATTATGTCGACATTTTGTATTTTGAACTTATTTTATCGGACTATTATTTTTAATATTAAACAAACTTCATTTTTTTTCCTTATCAAGTTAGAAGTTATCCATAAGTATAATTCGTAAGCAAATAAAATAAAATAAATCCAACAATAGTAAAAATCTCCATAGCGACTTAAAACTAATAAAAAATAGTATATATATTGGATCATGTTTAAAAACTTTAAATAAATAAAAAAACATACAAAAATCATTTGATCGTCACTAAATGTGATTCTAAAATAAAAGCATGCGTATCAGTATCATTTGCACTACCATCCCTCAAATGAAATTCATTAGAGACTTTCATAACATGCTCTCATATAAAATTCAACCAATACTATAAAATCGCCATAAACTATCCAACCTAGAGTTTTTCACTATCTATATAAATAGAGCCCCTTATTTCCATCTTCGGCATTTACACACAAATTATTTGAAATAGGACTCTACTCACTTTCTAGTTAAAATGTATTCCAAGGCTTCTACGAGAAGAACAATTGTCGAGAAACCTTACAGACACACCACCAATGAGAATATAAGCTTTAAACAGGTCCATAACTCTGCTTCCAAAGACATCATAAAATTATTCTCATGCCTCCCACTAGTAACTATTTGTAACACTTAGAATTGAAATCTCCCTCTTCAAAGTATAAACTTCTAAATAGGACTCTACTCACTTTCTTGTTAAAATGTATTTCAAGGCTTCTGCAAGAAGAACAATTGTCAAGAAACCTTAAAATCACACCACCAATGAGATTATCAGCTTTAAATAGTTCCATAACTCTGCTTCCAAAGACATCATAATATTCTTCTCATGCCTCCCGCTGGTAACTATTTGTAGCATTTAGAATTGAAATCTCCCTCTTCAAAGTATAAACTTCTACTGCTATTCCATTCCATTTGAAAAGAAGATTATTGAAGTCATTCTTGAAATTGTTCTTTCTCACCCTAAGGGTGCTCCACAAAGGACCATTCTAATTTGATAGTTGCCCCTACAATTTATAAATGTTTAGCTTTCTCGTTAAGTATGGATGTTGTCCAACGAGAGATTAGTTTAAAATATCATCCTTAAAAATTATTACTTTCATGCATGGATAGAATTCAATAATTGGGTTTTCCCGCAAATGCAGAAATCAAGTACCGTGCAATTCTAAATCATCTACCTAACAACTTAGGTGGAAAAAAAATACAAATAAAAAACAAAAATAAAAATAAAAATAAAAAAAGAGAAGAAAATTCCTGAGTACTAATTTCCACAAAAATTTGGAAAGAAAAGAAAACCTACCTATCATGACCAAATTCAGATGAAAGAGTTAACTCTTCACAGTAGAAAGGAGCAGATGTCTTTTCCATCAAGGCAGAGGACACGTGGCTAGTTGAAGTGTATCCACCATGGTAAAGTTGGATGACTGGTCATAACTAACCCGTGGATCACCCAAGTGAACAACAATAGGCAAAAGGTATAGCTTAACAAACAAAGTCGGCTTGGATCCACCATCTTTAGATATATCCACTCTTAGTTCCTTAACTTCAATAGTAGCTCTGGGCATCTGCAACATTTTATAGAATAATAAGAAAGTACACAAAGCATTACAGCATGAAAATAAGACCACTAACAAGAAAAGAATGCAAAAGGCATCTATTATAACGAATGAAGAAAGAAGTTGGTCCACGCCGGCAGATTCTCTTTCTCAGCGGCCATTTGTTTGAGTTTGAGGAGACATCGGTGGAGGTGATTGGGCGTCGCAGTCTGTCCAGTTTAGCAATTTCTTTCTCTAGTCTCTTGATTGATTCCATTATTTGGTATCCGAACTCAATTTGATCCTTTGTTCCTATCTCAGGTACCGATTACATGGATTGGAAGTGAAATCACTCAAATTTGCGTGACCAAAGCTGATCCCTAATCTATGAATTGATCTCATCTACCTACCTTGAATCTCAATCGCAAGTTTCCTGTGTATTTTTTTTAAGCAACATAAAACTTGATTGGAATGTATTGAAGTCTTCAAGAGTCGAACTGCAACTGCAATTATTACTTCCAGTGTATGATCTCTTCGATTCATCAACGGAAGTCATGATCATGTTTAGAGGATCTTCGAAGCTTCATGAAGCCTTGTTACTCTGAATTGAAGTCAATCGAATCTACTCTAGGTTGAGTTGCCACGCAAACTTAATCCTAATCGACTAGCTTTCGAACTAAGGCTTCTGGATTATTTCAAAATCAGGAATCTCATCGCTGGATTCGGCAGCTTTGCGGAGCTTTATGTTTGCAATATTTCCTTCAGCCCGAATCAAAGTTGCCCTAAGCAATTGAGGAGCTTTGTGATTTGCAAAGTTTTGTGATTTTCAATTGTGTCAGTTCATTCAATCAACTCGAGTAGTTCTTTTACCTGGTCAACTTTGTTCCACGAGTACGAAGAGGTTGCAACAACACACTGAATCAGGTGGAGTAAACCACAACTGAGGACAGGAATCAACAAAAAGACCAACATAACAGGAAAAGAACATCAAAAGAAAACACTTCATCAACAGCAGTTACCTTCACAACCAATTCATTTATAGAAACGGACAAAAATCTTGCCATGTTAGCCACAACCATCCACTTTCCTCTGCCTGAAGAGCGTGACCTTCGAGATCTACTTTTTTGTGTGCTTTTTACCTGAAGGTCTCATTACAACTTCTAAATCACATATTAACACCTGCAGTTTGGGTCCTTAGAAATAAAACCAACCCCAAGTTTAACCAATGACTGCCGTAAGCTGACTCTGATTTCACCAACAGATACAGATTCAACAGCACCCTGTGAAATGTCAAAGTCATAACAACATGAACAAACATAATCCTATAGATGCACTCTGTCATCAGATAAAACATTCCATTAACTCTTTTCTTATACAAGTATGATGTTTAATAAAACTCAAGCAAAAGCCAAATAGTTATATCTCCAACTAATTATATCCTTTTAAAGCCAAAATTGCTTTCAGCCTTGCTAAAGGCAACCTTTTATAAATAAAAATCAAAAACCAAGAATAATATGAAAGGAAAAACAAAAAAAAGTTGACATAGATGGAAAGCTTGTACAATAAAATTTATAAAATAAAAACTCACTGCTACCAACGAGAACAGAGCTATCAAAATATTCTCACAGTCACCGTTCATACCATTTTAAAAGCCATCCAAAGAAAAAAAAAAATTGCCAAGACATAAACTCAACTCAACAAGCCTTTGTCCCAATTACTTGGGGCTGGCTGCATGGATCCATTTCCTCCAGTTGATTCCCAAATTAATTAGAGAGACATGATAGCCAAAAAATTAATAAAGAATACAGCTTCAAAAGTGTTATGATGAGAAAGAATTCGCAGTGAACAGTTAGACAGTCAATTTTTATTGGATATATGATTTTCCAATATAAGCACAATGAAAATCATGGCCCATAATTCTTTTCCCCAATGGTGTCTATAGGACTGCCAATGCTTGCAGTCAATAAAATGATATGATAAGTTGATAACCCTGGAGATCAGAATGACCTTTCTTTTCAAACATGGAATTAACCTGCCCTTTATATAGTTATGTAAATAAGTTTTTGGTCCAAAATTGGTGACACGATACACTAGAGAGGGCAGCCTCCATCACACCCATACACCACCAACCTTCAAAAGGCAAGGTTCAACTCTAGGTCTCTAGTAAAACTACCTAAAAAATTTATAAGTAAAGCAGCTGAAACTAGCACCTTTAAGTCGTAACTCCTTCCATGCTTCCTTCTAATGTTCCCTCTTCGACTTTCCTCTATAGTCAATTTAATTAAAGATTTGATGCAGCCCATAAGAAGCTCAAAAAGAATAGGCTCAAAATTCAAATATGAGATAAATCACAGAAATCGCAAAATCTACATTACATGCAAAAATAGTACCTAGAATTACTTCTGCAAAATATATATATATATAAGATCGTTAGGTCATGCAGGCTCTCCGTAACAATTATGACCCATCCCTTTAGCCAACTTAGCTCTTAATACAAGATCATTCAAGTCAAGTTTTATTGTTGTTGGAATAGGTGAATTCTTACAGATGCATCCCCAAGGGAAGCGGACATGATAATCTTTGTCTAACCTCATAATCATTCTGAAAAAAATTATAAAATAAAGCAACAATCACTGAAAACTACATTCAATTATAAAGGGTATCAATTGAAAGCAACACATAAGCATAGATTCTCCAATGCTTACTCCAGCTCAAACAATAAAAGGAACCCGACAACTATGCAAAATAAGAACCTTTTTGAACTTGACAACGACATCTCTTAAACATTTCCATCCGCCAACCCGAAATCCAACAGACGCTCCCATAATCCGGCTTAGGATCCAAGCTGACAACCTGGATGCAAACCTGAAACGAGATGTATAATAAGTGATATGAAATCAAAATAAAACCAAATGAACTCACAACTCTTGCACTGAATGCCCATGATGATGAAGAATATGAATATGGCAAAAACAAGTATAAAAACAAGTAATGTTTAACAATGCATCAATGATGGTAAAATCAAAAGCATCCACCAATAAAACAGAGAATGATTAATGACGATCAATAAAATAAATCCATTATTGTGAAAGAATTCATCTCAACAGATGAATGCAGCATTAATACATATAAGACAAAATCAGATGATAAAAAATGACTATGAAATGTGGATATGGAAACATTTTGAGTGGCAAAAAGGAAATAGGGGGTGCAACATGACAGCCTTGAAGTGCATGTACGTATGTGTCTACTTTTTCCTACTTGTACATGATTTTATTTTCATAATAGTTTTTAGTAGGTTCATAAATAGTTGAGATCAAAGCCACTCATTATATCTATGTTAACTAAAAAATGTCGACCACAAAGTGAGAGAATGTTCTAATATAGGGGGCGGTGACTAATAATGCATGATTAGAGGTTTGGTCTTGTAAAGATTACAATTCAGATGAGAGAATGTTCTATACATGATTAGGGGTTTGGTCTTGTAAAGATTACAATTCAGATGAGGTGTTATTTAAAGGAAATCAACAATAATGCATCAAATTAAATTGAAATAGATCTAGGGCTCCCCATTCGTTCAACAATTTAACGGTGGTGGGAACTTTTAGGGCTGGAAGACTTGACATTCAATAGCTCTCTCATGATATGAAGCACGGATACTCCAAAATGGCCCATATGAGTATCGGATATGGATATGCGCCCGATACGGTGACATACCTATCAGATACGGGAAATAAAGTATCTAATTTTTTTTAAAATTTTTGAATTTCGGATACGTCTAGGATGCGAGGATATACGGTATAAATACGGCAGGGCAAAAAAATAATTTAAAAAAATGAGGTCAAAGTATAAAATATGAAAATAAGATAAAATAAAATAAAAACAATAATCAAACTTACTTTGACCTAGGTCGAACTCGAGCAGCAGCGCGAAGGAGGAGGAGGAGTTCCACGGTCTGCCCTCTCACTCGATCTCGAACAGCAGCTCGACGGTCGTCGATCAGGTTCGTCCCTCTCTCTCTCTTTCACTCCCTCTGTCTGCCTCTCCCTCGATCTCACGAACTCTCTCTCTCTCTCCCTTTCCCTCTCGCTCGATCTGTCTGTGTCTGGTTGGAGATGGACAGATCGCGATCTCATCTCTCTCCCCCCCCCCCTCCTGGTCGATCTCTCTCTCCCTCTCCCTCTCCCTCTCCCTTATCTATGTCGTCTCTGTTTGCATATTTATTTTTATTATTATTTTTTTTTAATTTTTTGTATGTGTACTCTGTAAAGTAAATCAAATAAATAAATAAATAAACTTATTACTATTACTTGAATCCTGATTAAATAAATAAATAAACTTATTAAATAAACTTGGTCAACTTATAAAATTACAAACTTTGTAAACTTATTAATAAATCAAATAAGGTAAAAAAAACTTATTAATAAATAAATAAATAAATTTATTGATAAATAAATGAATTTTGTAAATTTTTTCCCCCTTAATTTAAATTATTCAAATTATGGGATTGAATTGCATTATGGTTGTTATGTTATGGGTGATGTTATATTGTTGAAATTAATTGAATTGATGAATTTTTTATTATGGGTGATGCATTATGGTTGTTATGCTACATTACTAAAAATTGTTGAAATTTTATTTTTGTGCAAGCTACATTACTAAAAATTGTGAAAAAAATATTTTTTATGAATGTATTCCCGCCGTATACGTATCCTACTTTTTCGAATTTTGTCTTATCACATATCTGTATCATACCCATATCCCGTATCCGTATCCGTGCTTCCTAGCTAGTATCTAATTAAACAAAAAAACTTGAAGTTGTTGATTGCAAAACTTCAAATTAAGATTTAACTTTGCAAGCTTTTGATAATAGATAGTTGTGTGTTTCATTATAGAATTGGAGGATCGTTGTACAAGTAGTTGTTCCTTATGCTGGTGTGCAAAACTGATGTAGTAGGCACATTTTCTTGATTTGGAATTAAATTTTAAGGATATTACTCTCATTGTTTATTTTATTAGGAATGAATTTGCCTTAAAAATTAAAATGTCTTACTCCTTTACGCGGTGTTTGTTTGAGCAGAAAAAATTCTCAAAAGAAAAACATTTTCTATGGAACACTTTTTCAGAAAATGCTTTCAAGAAAATATTTTTCTATATTTGGTGGTGGTGGTGATAAAACGAAGGTGGATGGTGGTGTGGTGATATTGGTAAGGTTTTAGTCCGGAAAACGTTTTCCGCCTTGTAAAATAGAAAATATTTTCTACCTATATAACCTTATTTTCTATTGACCATGGAAAATGTTTTCTGTTAACTTTCACTTTTTATTGTACCAAATATTAGAAAATACAAAAAATATTTTCCAGAAAATATTTTCACCCAAACAAACGGAGCGTTAGCTACAATTTATCTTACTGGAGCTTCCAAACATTGTTGGGTCATAACATATTTATTGATTGATTTATGTTTTGCATTTTGCTTTGGGTAAGTATTGTCGGTATTATGTCAATTATTAACTATTTGAACTTTTTGCATTTTATATCTTCAACATCTTGTAACAAGTTCAGATGGGAGTGAAAGAAGAGGATAGTACTCTTACCAAGATTATGCCTCCTATAGAACAGGTAATTGCTTTAATATCTACTTGCAGCTATAAAAATGCTTGTTCTAATGACCATACGAAAATCAATTGATTGTAATCTTCGTTGTACTCATCATCTTTTGTACTTCCAAAAAGTGAGTCCACAACCAATTTTGCAGGACAAATATTCATAGATATTGGTTTCTTCATATTAACCTACTTTTGCAGCCTATTGTTCTTTCACTTTGGTTTCACTTTTTAAGTACCTGTAAGATGTCCAGCAGATTTGTTATTTCTGCCTTTTGTTTTCATTTCCTTTAACTTTTAGGGTGTTAGGGCTGATTATCTTTGGACATTTTATGAGTCATTCTGATTGACTAATAGAGTCCAGCATAAGATCTCTATGTACCTCTCAGTAATTTTTTCTATGTTTACGTTTGTTTAGCATGATAATGCCCAAATTTATAGAATGCATGAACAAATTTTGGTTTGCAGGAGATTAATGACGAAATAAATATGAAAGTAAAAAAGTACCTTAGAGGTGAAGGTGCTAATTTGGAGGTATGACACTTGTGTTTGAGATTCTTAGGCACTTGTATTTCTTTCTTCTTCTATTGCCCTGAAAATCATATACATTTGCAGGGTTTACGAGATAAAAAATTGAAAGGTCAGCTTGCTATTAGAGAAGAATTATATGGAAAATCTGCAAAGGCTGCTGCCAAGGCTGAGAAGGTGAATTTTATGTGGTTTGATGTTCAGTCAATTGATTAAGTTCTTTTCTCTACTTTTTAAGTCTTACATAATTTGTAGGTTCACGTTCATCTAATCCTCATAATGGCATCTGCTGTGTTTTTTCCTTCTCTTTTTTTTCTTGTTTCATTTGGTAACTCTTTTTATAAAAACCATGTTGTGTGGTACTAAGCTCTGATGGTATTCTATACAATTGTGTTGCAGTCTTTCTGATCATCATTCCCAAACTCACGAAGAAAAAAAAAATTTGGGTTTCAGTAGACGTTAGATTGTACCATATTTGTAGTGCAAATATATATTGATGTGTGATTGTTTTGTGTAGTGGCTGATGCCAAGTGAGGGGGGCTATTTAGAGGCTGAAGGTATAGAGAAAACATGGAGGATCAAACAGGAGGCAATTGCTCGTGAAGTAGATATCTTAAGTTCAAAGAATCAATATGATATTGTCTTACCAGGTTGACAGCTTCAGTCTAATTGTTTCAAAATACTCTCTCAAGCATCATTCAAAATTTTTTTGATGAACCTGTTAGTTAGAAACCCTTTGCATATTAATCTTTCATGCGTCCTTATAGAATACTAAGGCTGTGTATGTTGGCATTTAGTTGATTCAAGAAATAGACATAACTGAATTCAAGAAAGCCTTGTCCCAAAACCATTTGGGTTGGCTATATGGATCCTGTTTCACCGTTCCCTTCTAGCTATAGTGATCCGTTATCTTTTGTGAGACCAGTCTCTGATGAGCAAAAGTTTTGGTTCTCTCTCTCATGGTTGTCCATAAACTATCCTGGACATATAGAATTGTTATCTTTTTACATTACATTTGCTAATTTTTTTATGTTTATTTTTTTTTTTAATTTTCATTTTATAACTGAAACCTAACATCAATAATCTGTTTGCACAGATCTTGGTCCATACACTCTGGATTTTACCTCAAGTGGTCGGTATATGGCACTTGGAGGACATAAGGGCCATTTGGCTATCATTGACATGAAAAATATGGGCCTTATTAAAGAATTTCAAGTATGTCACCGCCCTCAAAATTGAGCTAAATCTTTTCATAGTGGTTGGATCTGATATAGAATCTTAGAGTTCTAATAATACTATAAATATTGCTTTTTATTTTTTTAATGCATCTAATACAATTCTATTGATTGTGATTCTGAGTCATTGAGGTGCTTATCTGTATCAATATATACAAATTTCAGTTTCTAATGCTTGGCTCTTTTAGGTTAGGGAAACAGTGCGTGATATGGCCTTCTTGCACAATGAACTGTTCTTTGCTGCTGCCCAAAAGAAGTAAGGCCCCAATCTCTTGACAAAAAACGTTATGTGATTATAGAAATGTCATTTGTAGAAATGACTCTTTGAAGATTTACAGGTGTTTGTATGACAAGCTATAGATACATGAATTTCTCATTATTTGTGCTGCTAATTTGCTGGATGTCACTTTGTATGTAAACAAAGAATTTGCACCTAGAAGTCATCATTGTTCTGTCATCCAAAAGAAAAAGGTTATCATTGTTACATATCCGAGGATTATGAAACTGCTGATTATATTCTAATCCTTTTTAATGTTGAAACCTCAAACAGGTTACTCTTGGATTAAAAAACGGAAACCCTTCCAGTCTAATGCTTTCCCAACCCACACATCTGCTTTCTTCCTCTTTTTCTTCAACAAAATTGCTTATAATTTTCCATTCAAAGAACTAATGAATATGTCAATCTTGGACTCCCCATGTAGACTAGTTGGAATTTAAAATGCTTATTTATTTTTCTTGATCCATCTTTGTGGTAGCATTTGATGTAATTTTCAACTCTTTTATTTGTAATTCATATGAGGAAAATGGCAAGGGAAAAAAAAAACTGCAAGGGAAGTATACTCGGCCTATGGTTTTCTTTTTGCCCTAAGGTGGATGGAATAGAAGGAAGTGAAGAAGGGACCTTCTAACCCCTTGTAACACTTTTTTGATCAGCCAATCCCTTATATAACACTGTTATGTTGATATGTATTTGTATGATGGTAAAATAAAGTAATATCCCTTGCCTTTCCCCCCTACTTTTCATCCTTTAAACACATTCTAAAGGAAGCCATCCAGGGTTATCTGTTTCTCTCTTTTCTTTTCTTTTTCATTTTAGAAGCCAAATCCAGCTGTGTTAATAAAAAACATCTACTCAAGTTGTTGCAAGGATTATTTTGCTCTAAAAGCAATGTATGTTGCATGGTCAATAGTGCTTTGCCATAAAGAATGCTGTTCCTGTGACAGGTACCTGTACATTTATAACCGGCAAGGCACAGAACTTCATTGTCTGAAGGTCAATATTCTGGGCTGAAGTTACTTGTATGTGCCATTGTTGACTATGCTATGGTTTTTATGATTCTTGTGGCATGCTGGAAACTAGCTGCAGTGCATTTTTCACCTTGTGTTTCTCTTTCCATATTTCATGGCAGTCTGAATTATGCCTTCGAGAGGAACATATATTATAGTCTGTCTAGATGATAATTAGGAAAACCTTCCTTTTAAAATACAATTGCAGGTCCTTAAAAAAAGTTTTATCTTAATATCAATCTATGCTTAGATATCTCATAATTGCTGTGGACTTCATACTAAGTCTATGTGGTTCCACAAGCATGAATGAATTGGTTTCATTGGCTGCTTCCCACTTTCTGGAGACGGTGATATCGTTCTAGTGTCTGACATGGTTCTAAATATCCTTGTAAGTTCCTAGAGTTTTTGTTATTTCCCGTTTAGAGCAAGCAAAGATAGGATTTATACCCTTGAAGTTGATGTCAAGCCGCTGAAGTGGTTTTGTTGTCCCTCATTTTCCACTATGAAATAGTAAGGATACTGCTATAACCTGTCAAAGTTATGTTATGGTTCAGAGTAAGATATTTGGTAGAAGCTGTTAATACTTCAGAGCAGTTTGCTTTTCTTTATTGAACTTGAATGCTATCCAAATCAGAAGCAATTTGAATCTACTTTGATACCTTTAATTAACATAGTTCATTTGGCCTAAGCTTTAGTAGGAAGTTGAGGTCTAATCTTACCATACAATATATTGGTTATCATAGACCACTTTACTATCTTTGCACTGGTAATAAAACATGTTATTGATGGGCTCATATAGTGCTCCTTTGTATTACCTGTCCATGTTAGTGCATATACAGGCCTTAAGTACCTCAGTGACAAACCATACTCGTAATCTAGGTGGAATGCCTGTGTTAATATGGTATAGATGACAGAAATTTAATTGGAAGCATTTGGTTTCATGTACGCGTCAATCTGATTGGGGCGATTGGGCTGCCTCTGATTACTTTTTTTTCCTGAATGCTTTGTACCTAATTGAGATTTTTTAAAATGCATTGTGGACCTCAACTTTTTTTGTTCTTTACCGTTGTGTCCTTTAGGAGCATGGTGCAGTATTAAAACTCCAATTTCTGAAGAACCATTTCCTCTTGGCTTCCATAAACAAATTTGGGCAGCTCCGCTATCAAGATGTTACTACTGGTGAGATGGTAGGTAATTACCGGACTCGTCTAGGCCGTTGTGATGTGATGCAAGTGAATCCCTTCAACAGTGTTGTTGCTTTGGGCCATTCGAATGGTACAGTAACCATGTGGAAGCCTACAAGTCCCACTCCCCTCGTCAAGATGCTGGCTAATCATGGGCCTGTTTCAGCTTTAGCCTTTCACTCTAACGGCCATCTCATGGCAACGGCTGGTATGGATAGGAAAATAAAGCTTTGGGATTTGAGGAAGTTTGAGGTTCTTCAAACTTTACCTGGCCTTGCCAAGACATTGGATTTCAGTCAGAAAGGTTTGCTTGCTACTGCCACCAGCTCTTTTGTACAGATTTTGGGAGATTTCTCTGGATCTCAAAATTATAGCCGTTATATGGGTCATTCCATGGCAAAAGGTTACCAAGTAAATAAAGTGTTGTTCCGACCATACGAAGATGTTTTGGGCATAGGGCACTCCATGGGTTGGTCATCGATTCTTATTCCTGGATCTGGAGAGCCCAACTTCGATTCTTGGGTGGCAAATCCGTTTGAAACATCTAAACAGCGGAGAGAGAAAGAAGTGCGCTCTCTTCTTGACAAGCTCCCACCAGAGACAATTTTGCTGGACCCCACAAAGATTGGTACAGTGAAACCAACGAGGAAGAGAGAGAAGCCAAGCAAGCAGGAGAGAGAAGCAGAGATGGAAGCGGCCATTGGAGCTGCCAAGAGCATTACCCAGAAGAATAAAACCAAAGGCAGGAACAAACCGAGTAAGAAAGCAAAGAAGAGGCAGGAAGGAATTGAGAGAGCCAAAAAGCCTTTCTTGGAGCAACAAATGGAGGAAGAAGAATCATCTAAAAAGAAAAAGCAGAAGATCGGTGAGGAAAGTGAACTACCAAAATCTTTGCAGCGGTTTGCTCGCAAGAAAGCTACTTCATGATTGTGTTAGATCATGGAACAGAAATCTTGGAGAGGAGACTTATCTAACTTAGTCTGAGATGCTTCAGTGCGTTGAAGGATTACTTCAGCTGCCAAAATCTTTGTTGCTTGACTAGGATTTGATTTAATTTTTACTAACTTTTGCTAGTTTCTTCTTCTTTTTCCTTTTTTTCCCTACATCCTAGTGCATGGTTCTGTCAAGTGTCCAGTTTAATTTGTTTGACTGATAGACAAGCTTGAAACTCTAGATCACATACTATTTTAAGGTTATGTTTGGATGTTGGATCTATGAAGGACATGTGAACGGATAAGAAATGGTAAGAGATAAATGAAAGAAATATAAGATTTTTTTTCTACTTATTCTTTCCAATTTTTTTTTTTCTTCTACAAATTTATGATCCAAGCACAACTTAAAAGCATGACCATTGTTGCTTTTAATTTGAGAAGAAGTTACGAAATAGGATAAAGACTAAGGTGTGCTGGTGAGTGATGGTGGTTGTGTTGTGGTTGATAAGAGGTGACGAAGGTGGTGGTAGATTGGTGGCAGTGGTAGTAGACAAATAGTTATGGTGACTACGATAGTGGACTATTATTGGGGTGATGGTGGAAACAACAATAATGGAGTGATGATGGCGGCGGCACTAGTATAGTAATGGTAATGGCAGCGGCATGACCATTGGTCTCTAAAAGTAAAAATTTCATTGCAAAAGACATTTAGAGACCAATTTCCATCATCATGAGAATAGTTGCTAAAAGGTCATCTCAAAAAATTAAAAATAAGACTTCTGGTGACAAAATTTTGAAAATGTCACTAATAAATAGACTTTTAGGGACAAAATAATCTGGTCTCAAAATGGTTTATTTTTTGAGACAAAAAATTTAGTTCCAAAAGGATAATAATTCATCACCAATGTCCAATTTTTGTTGCTAAAAATATAACAATGACACTTTTCGCAACAAAATTATTTGGTTTCTAAAAAATATTTTTGTTCCTAAATTTTAGTCTCTAAAACCTTAATTTATTTATTTATTTTTTTTGTAGTGTTAGATGTGGTGAAGGTAGTAGGTTTGTAGCATTAGTAGTGCTAGGGTGGAGTGATGGTGATGATGGTGGTAATAGCGAGGATAATGGTAGTGTAGTGACATTGGTGAAGTGGTGGTAGTGGCATTGATAATTAATGGTGGTCCAGTGGTAGCGGAAGTGAAAAAAGTAAGGTGATAATGTGGTGGTAGTGGTTATATTATTGGTGATGGCGGGGGTGTAAGGGTTGCTTTGAGAACTTGGGTAGTGGTAGCAGACTGGCAAATTGGCAATGGTAGTGGTTTTACTTTAACAATGACTTAAGCATAAGCAGATGAAGATGCATTAAGTAAAAATCTTTAGCAAGTTTAAAATTTTAACTCACATTTGAAGTGATATTTAAATTTTTTTTTACAAGTGATGTGAATTGTGGTTATATTTAATTTGTTTTCTTTCAATACATTTAGTTTGATGTGAAATGTGGTTATATTTAATTTATTTCTTTCAATACATATTTAGTTTTCACTGATAAAAGTTATCAAACACATTGGAGATGTTTTTTAATAATTGACTTGAATTTTAATTGAAAGCTAACTATTGTGAACGGAAGGTGGTTTTAAATTAATTTTGAATTTGTGATTGGTTTTGTGAACTCCATCTCATTTAGCATGAAGCTAACAAGAGTGCGGATTTTCTCGCAAAGGATGCTCTTCACTGTTATGCTCAACGTGAATTTCTTGATGTAGCCCCCTCGGCATTATCTAGTTTGATTGAGGATAAGCAAGGATCATGTTTCCTTGAACCTCGTGTTTAGCTCTGGCTTTGGCCCTTATTTTACCCCCCAAAAAAAAAAAAATTGAAATTTTAGTTCTATCAATTCAACACATTTTTTTGAAGTATTTGCTGAACTGAAGTGTAAATTTTTTTATTTTTATTATTAAATGACTTTTGAATGCTTGACATGTCTGTTTTAATCCTTTGGCATGGTAAGTTCGAATGTGTAATTTTCTCTTCCCACATGTGACAATTTTCAGCTCCTTTATTTTGTGTTGAGAACTATGTACATAACATGATTTCCATATACATAACATGATTAGGATAAACTTCCATATACATAACATGATTTCCAAACATAACTTATATACATAGGAGTCATTAATATTAAGTTTACATATACACAAACCATTTGACAAAAAGCAAACAAAAGACTTAAACATAAATTATAACACCAAAAAGATAAAAGCTCCATCTTGGAGGTTTGGTATAACAGGTCCACATAGACAGTTCTTGAGGCTAATTCTAAGGCTGATCTCCCTGCTGACCACCTACATACATATAAAATAGGGAGTAAGCGAAGCTCAATGAATAATAACAGTGCAACGGGTTAATATATGAGTTTGAACCATCGAACATATTTAACATAAATAATAAATTTTCGAAAGTAAAAACGATCCATTGTTTTCAAAGTGTCTCATAGTTTTCATAGTTTCCTTTGTTCTCAAGATCATACATCATAATAGTTCATATCAAAGTATCTCAGGTCCTACACAATATAGTTTTCTTTAAATATAATCAATCAACACATAAGCATTCGTTCATGAACAGTAAAAGTACTTGGAACAACAGTCCTAGTATGGTGAGTGTTTTCTGGGACGAGTGCAATTACTCTATCTTGTCTAGCAATTTCATTTGTTGTAACAGGTCTTGCCATTGGTACAAAACCAACTAAGGTAGCGGATCCATTCACATTTTGTTCAATCCGGAGACAATTCCTTACCTTATGACTCATTTCGCCACATCTATAACAAGCTTCGGAAAGTCAATAACAAATCCCCCACATTCTGAACAAATCGGTATTGAATCATTTCTTTGATTAAATTTATCTTGCCTAGATATTTCTAATTTCCATTTCTTATTTTTCATGAATTTTTTGTTCACATTAGAGCTTTGCTTCTTTCTTTTCCATTCTAGAAATCAGTTCATGTTGGCCACAGACATCAAGGCAAGGTCTAACACCTTTTGCTGTCTTAAGGCCTCTGCCATTTCTTCTACTATTCTTTCCAGTCGAGAGGAGGTAAACTCCTCCAATTCATCCACCCTTGTTTTCACCATTTTGCTATATATATAACATACATCAACAATAGAGTTGCACATGTAGGTTCACGTAAATCATATAACTTTCATGTTCATATGTTCATATTCACATAAGTCACACATTCAATATTGATATCAATATCAAAATTACACATTAATTCACATAACTTTTTTTTTTTTTTTGGTTCACACTCATATCACATACTCACATAGGTTACTTCTCACGCTAAGATTAGAAATGTACACATGGTTACATAATTTCCATGTTCATGCTCAAACAATAATCATATCTACCCATATATTCTCATATACTTCATACTCAATAAAAAGCTTAGGAAAGCACGCTTGTATTTAGATCTTGCATTCTTATGTTCACATAAAGATCATGGATTCACATTTTAACTCATACACTTGTAACACAAATACAAATGGTCCTAACTCTTTTCTAGATTCTTTATTGCTCAAATGGACCAGTGTGTGAGTTATTAATTCGTGCTCTGATACCACTCTATGATGACCCAAGCTCGTCTCTAAAAGTTTGGTTCATAACCGGCTAGCAATCACACGATTACCTACGGTCTCATACAGAAAACAAATATTTTTAATATTGGGGCCTTAAGCGGAAACAAATATTATGTATAATATCCATTGAGCAGTACTTAAAAGATTAGGATAAACTCCCATATACATAACATGATTTCCAAACATAACTTATATACATAGGAGTCATTAATATTAAGTTTACATTCACACAAACCCATTTGACAAAAACCAAACAAAAGACTTAACATAAACTATAACACCAAAAAGACAAAAGCTCTATCTTGGAGGCTTGGTATAACAGGTCCACATAGACAGTTTCTGAGGCTGACTCTAAGACTGATCTCCCTGCTAACCACCTACATACATATAAAATAGGGAGTGAGCGAAACTCAATAAGTAATAACAGTGCAAATGGACAGTGCAAAGGGCTAATAAATGAGTTTGAACTATCGAACATATTTAACATAAACAATAAGTTTTCGGAAGTAAAAATGATCCATAATTTTCTTCACATTCAAATTTGGCATTCGGTCTCGGGATCAACATGTTATGGAACGACCTCGGGCTCAAACATGCAAAACGACCTCGGGTCCAATTATACAGAACGGCCTTAGGCCTAAACATTCAAAATGACATCGGGTCTAATTATACAGAATGCCTCTGGCCCACATGTAACAAAACGACCTTGGGTCTAATGTGCAAAACAGCCTCAAACCCACATATAACAATACGGCCTCAAGCTCACATATAACAAAATGACATCGGGTTCAATGTGCAAAACGGTCTCGGGCCCACATATAACAAAATAGCCTCGGGCCCACATATAACAAAAGGACCTCGGGTCCAATGTATAATTCATCAACCTTCATTTTATAACATTCGTACAACACTTTATAACATTCATTAATCGAAACTCATTCAAGTCATACCAGAATACAATTTCAGAAGTACATATACATATATAACATTCATATTGTTCCAAAAGAATAATTAAGAACATATCTTTACAAACTTATTACTCACAGTGCGTTTGGTCTTGCACCGTTCCCTCTGACACACGACCTACACAACATTTCACACATACACATTTGATAAATAATACGTTCCATTTCGTACACTTTTTTTTTTTAATGATTCACATCATTTTTCAATGGGTTTCTAATCATCACTTCATTTTCCAGAGTGTTTACATAAGGTCAAAAATGCGTTCAGAAAGGTCGAAAAGGTCAACAAAAAGAAAGCAGAATTTTCCCCATGCTGTCCGTTCATGTAGAAGGCCTCACCGCTCGAGCGGTCATGTTCTGCTCGTGCGGAAGTGTTAGCCACTTGAGCAAGCAGAATGCATTCCCTTGTTTTGGTTCATGTTCCGCTTGTGTGGAGCTCGCAGCTGCACGAGCGATCTAGGCGAAACCAGACAGTTCGAAAATGAGGTTTTGAAACCAAGTTTCCAAACTCAAATGCAAGCCTAAATTCATGCAAAACTAACTCAAAAATATGATTTACGAACATTTTATAAGTGTAATCCCAACTCAAACATATCAATCTTGCTTAAAGTTCAAAATCAAGGTCTCAATTTTTTCATAAATTCAAGAGTCACGTGATCAAGTTCAAAATACATATACATGGATAATCCTTACACAAATCTTTGTTATATGAACAATCTAGAGCTTATCTCATGATGTATTCACAAGATTGAACTCAAATCAAACAAAGTTAAAGAGATCAAGGCTCAATTTCTTAAATTTAGTTCAAATAATCACACAACCCAAAACCCTAACTCATATAGGTTAAAATCTCTAAATTCCTTTTGATTTCAAACAAAAGATGAGTTATTTACAAGGATTCTAGATAGATTTTCATACCTTAGCTCAAATCTAGGAATTTTTTCCTTGAATCTCTTCCAAATCTCTAGCTTTCCTTCTCAATTCTAGAACTCTTTCCTCTCTCTCTCTCTCTCTCTCTCTCTCTCTCTCTCTAGAAAGAGTTCTTCATAAAAGATGATCTCTATCAAAGTTTCATATGTATTAAGCAAATTGCCCACTTTTTTTGCCATAAAGCAATGTGATACGATTGTGTAAGCTAATTACAATAGATAATAGGTAACCATTGAAAAAGCAGGAGCATTCTCCTGTATGCATTGCACACCATATGCAACCTTATCACAAAATTATGCAAATTTTTACAAACTTGCATAACTGATCTTACAAAAATGCGTAAGTTAAACACAAATTCGCGCAAGTCTATTCATAAAACTGAACTTACGTGAATTTGTGTTTAATTTATGCATTTTTGTGCGATCACTTATTTAAGTTTGTGAAAACTTAGGTAATTTTGTGGTATGATTGCATATGGTGTGTAATGCACACTGAAGCATTACCTGTGAGAATTAGATTATTTTCTTGAAATGCAATATTTTTAACATGACAATATCACTATACAATTTAAGGAATAAGAATACATTTGTTTGTTATATTTATTTATTTATTTGCCGATCAAAAAAAAATGGTGTGTCTGTTGTTTTGTTTGATTGCCTTTGCTTGTTTTTTGGTTGTTTCGGTGGCCATGTTGGCTCTTGCTTTCCTGTCTTTTGTTAGGTTTCTCACCAAACTCGGCCTTTTGCCATCACATGATTGGGGCATTCACATCAGTGCCAATTTAATTGGAATGGATTTGTTTCGCTATGATTTTTTTGCACTTGGTCTCTCCTTTATTGTTGTATTGTTGTTGTAATTGCCTCGATGATGTTTCGATAAAGGTTTTTTTTTTTTTTTTTTGTGCTGATAAAAAAAAAAAAAGTTTCATCTGAATTGTTGCTTGGCGAAAAGAAAAGGAAGCTATTTCAACACCAAGTTGCTAATATTTTTACAGAGCTATTAAATTAGTCATTTTTCTCTTTTAACCCTAAGAATTATAAGATGAGCATGCTAAAGTTTTAAGTGATTTGTTTAGTGAGCCAACATGAATTTGTTAAAAAAAGAAGAAGATAGCACTACTATAGTTTGGTTTTCCTATAATGAATTTGGAAATAATAAACAAGCCCTCCATGCCACACTAATTATGAATTACAACAATGAATTTAATCAAAAAATAATATATAAATTGGATTTATGTAGTAATTATGTTTATTAATGTTCAGTTAGCATTTTCATTGATAATAACATCATACACTCTTATTAATTCACTCTTTCTTTTTTTTCTGATCGACAAAACAAATCTTTATTGATGGGATCATACGAATTATGAATGAGTACATCAATAAACAAATCTTTATTAATTCACTCTTGGCTTAGCAGCCAAGGATTTTACCATTGTATGAAGCAATGCCCTTGGCCAGTATGGTTCGACACATGTAAAAAAATTATAAAATGTTTTTTTGTTTGGGTGTCTCTTTACCGTTGGCATTTGTCCACTATATGCATTAATTTTTCATCCTTACAGTTATTTTTATTTTTATTTTTGGCAGTCTGATTAATCTATTGCTTGGAGCCCATATTTGCAATGCAAAAATGTAATTTTAAGCAGACGAGTGGTGTTTGCTGATGTCTTCCTAGTTGATCGTGATATTGTAGACATTTCTCAATGAGCAAGAATTTCACAGGTCAGTTGAATTCAGGTTTTGAAGTTTTTTGCATCCATGATAAGTTTGAAGCTTTTCATTTTTTTTTCCTCCTGCAAAATCTCTAGTCCAGACTTGTTTTATTTTTCCTTTCTTTTGTGTGTCATTGCTCATTTTTTTTACTTCCAGTTCTCACTTCCATTTTTATTTCATTTAGGGGTGAATTACATTTTTATAGTTGATGAAGGGATCAAAATGTGTAGGTTCATAGATGAGAGGGATAAGGATAAGCTAATATTCGCTCATAGTCAAGGGATTCTTGACGTAATTAACTCTACATTTAATCAAACACATTACCTCAAAATAAGGAAATGGTTAACTGGGGGGAAAAAAAAGAAAAGTGAGATTGGTTATTTGCCTAAATGAGTACCGTTAAGTTGATTCTGTTCATTTCTTAGGCAATGTTTGGTTCACTAAACTGCTTTTTGGCAATAATAAAATTGATATTCTTCGGCATCCCAATAGAATGTTCATTCTCCTGAATAGGTGAATGGTGATTCCAATTGTTTATTTGCCTAAATGAGTACACCATTAAGTTGAGTATTTCATTTATTAGACAGTGTTTGATTCACTAGAATGGTCTTTGATAGGAATAGAATGGCTATTCTCCCAACAGAATGATCATTCTCCTAAATTGATAAATGTTGATTCCATTTGGAATGTACAGTTCTGCCCTTTTTAATAAACCAAACATGAGAATGAGTGCATTAGTTCTTTTCGTACTCTCTTGCTTCTTTTCTTAGTTTCTTTTATTTTTCCCCAGCACTATAAGTTCGCATGTATATGATCAAATCTGTTTGATTAAAAGAATTGCTTATAATTTTGTGTCCAAACAGAATTTACTAATAGCTACCACTTAATTTGGAAAATAAGCAAAACTAAGTACAATTAATAGCTAATATTGTGATGATGGTGGTGTATTAGAAGATTGATAATAGTAATAAATCAAGTGTCATAGTCAATAAAAGAATCACATTCTGCTATTAGAAGCATCATGACTATATTATCTAGTTTTCCTGTTTGGTTGGGCTTGATTTTATGTTTTCCCTGATGTCTTCAGTTCAGTTTTGAAAGGTATTGCTTTGGTAGAACCGATGAATTCAGTTTGATTCTGTCTTGAGAATCAATCCGAGACTTGGGCCTCATACACATCTTCAATAATTTTATTGGAGCCAATGTTGCCACATATAGTGTATATTACTATATGAATGAATGAAATATGCTATATATTTACTTGAAAAAAGGGCAGCTTGGTGCAATGGCAAGGCTTCTGTTAACGTTCTTGGTAGTGCGGGTTTGAGTCACAGTAATTTATGTTATTCATTTGCAAGTGAATTCATTTTGTCAAATTGATGTTGGTATTTTTTTTTTTTTTTTGGTTTGGATAATCTTTCTTGCAGGCAAGATTCATTGAAATTCACAATGACAACCATTATGATGAAAACATACAAACAATACTCATTGTTGTCAAATCAATTCTCCCTAGATTGATAGCAATCGTTTTTTGTCCATGAGGATCCATCCCGTCAGAAACCATCATGCTTTCTACTTCTACTAGGCTATATGAACAAGATGGGAATCATTCACAATGAGTCCATAAGAAGCGATCCCATTTTTTCGTCTCGTTCGGATAGATACCAAAGATCTTGAGCAACCCATTCAGCTGAATATTACTTAAAAAGATGAAAGAAGTATCGGTAATTTCTTCATGCTCATTCCAAGCTCATCTCAACTTGGTTTGCCTACTGTGGCATGTATTTTACTAGTTGCTACCAAATATGGAAGTGCTAAATTCTGGATATTCCAATCACTGAATTTACTTTTAAGAAGGTATTTGATCATTGTTGTTGTTTCTTGGTTGGAAGATATATATAATAATGGTATATTTCAATTTTTGGCTTAATACTCTCTGAACAATTAGGAATAAGATTTTTTTTTTTTTTTTTTTTTTGGTGAAATACCATAATAACAATATATGCATTCAATTGTCAATACAAAAAGTTGGAAAAAAATGGTTTTTTTATTTTTTATTTTTTATAGGGGAGGGATGTTTCTGATTTATCAGATGTAATAGCATGCTGGAAGTCTTCAGTTTGGTGAAACTGTTCTAACTTTCATTGTACTTTTTTATGAGTTTTGTTAACCTAAAATCTTGTATTGAAAGTGTGATTTCCTCTTTATATCTAATTATTATAAGAAAATTTTGTAACTTGTGTTTGAATTCTTGAAAGAGAAGGAACTATAGTGCATGAAATAAATTTTTTTTATTTTTAAAACTTCTCTTTCCATTTCTTTTCCTTTTTTTTTTTTTTTTTGGGCACAAACTTATATTTCAGATACAGCACTAATATTTTTTTACAGCAAAAAAATGTTATGATTCATTTTGTTTGTCACTCTAGTTTTTTGCATTGCACGTGATTTTGGGAAGTGGATTGGTTTTTTAGCTTTTTGGCTTTTTTTGCTATTTTAGCCTGGGCTAAAAAACTTGGTTTGGGAAGGGTTTGTTAGCTTTTTTGACTTTTTTTGTGAGAAAAGAGTATAATGATTATGAGTTGGATGTGATGTTTTGTTGGTTGTGGCTAAAATAGCCTATTTTGTCTTTTGTGGCTAAAATAGCCAAAAATGCCTACAAACCTTCTTCCCAAACGATTACATAACAAGAAAATTGAGCTGAAATGAGTTTTTAATGAATTAAAATACAAGTCAAGCTTAGTCTTTGTTTGGGAAGAATTAAAATAATCTGATTTTTTGACTTTTTGGCTATTTTAATCTGATTTTTTTAGTCTCGTTTGGTTTTTATTTTTGGCTTTTTTTTACTTTTGTGTGAGACAAAGTGTAATAATTATGGTTTGAATGTGACATTTTATCTTATTAGCTTATGTAGTCAATTTTATTTTTTGTGTTTTTTTAGCTAAAAAGTCAAAACCAAACATAGCTTTAAATGACTCATTTTTGTAGTAGCCGAATTATATTTCACAGTTTAATTCATAACCTTATAGTTAAGGTTATGGTTTAAAATCAAATCAGACTATTTATATATATATATATATGTATGTATGTATATAATTTATTATTCCTTGTAGATATTTAAGTAGGAATGCAAACGAGTCAAATTGAGTTTTATGTTTAGATATGTTTGTTAAGATTTTAACAGTCCAAACTAGAATTTAATAAAAATTTAACAACCCAAACTTGAGCCGAATTAGTTTAGGCTTGACTCGAGTTTGAACCTGTTCACAGGTCTTACTGAGCTACAAAAATTATAATTTCATACTTGCATATAAGACTAAAATTATAATTAAAATTTCGATTTTACAATTATATATACAATATATATAAACATATTAAAAAAAGTCAATATTTTATTAAAATAACAATATCTATCACTATTATATAAATGTATTATCAATAGTTAACTATTATTTACATTTACATTTTTTAAATATATAAATAATATATTCATCTTCTTCTTTTTTATACATATTTTTATATTATTTAATATTGATAATACAGTGAATCCTGGTGAATGGGTTGGACCGATCCAAGCTCCTCAAGCCCACTGGATAACCTGCAAACAAGTTCAATCGGGGAGCGGGGTAGTCCCCCGGCGAACCCTCCGGTGTGTGGATTAGAGAAGGTGATGGATAGAAATGTAGAGAGATGGAGAGATAGGAGATGGAAAAACTTAACCTTCTTCTTGTCCTCAAGCTTTGCTTATATCCTTTGGTAATCATTTTGCTGTCTCAGTCGTTCTGACCTTTTCTGCCGAAAGCTTGCGCCGTGATTCGTCTTGTTCAGGGTGAGGAGGCGTCGTTCCGGCTGAGGGGTGTTGTCGCAATAAATGCGGTGATGGGTTGCATTAATGGTGATGTGTTGTGGCAATAACTTTGCAGATCTTTGTCTGCTGACATGGGCTGTTCTGCACCCGCCACGTGTCCGAGCATCATTGGCCTTTCCTGCTCAGTTGGCCTCCAGCTGTGCCGGGCTTTACTGACCGGGTTGTGTAATGAGGTCTAAATAGTGGGCTCGGGTTTGCCCATGGTGGGCCGTGGTCCTTGTGGGCCTATCCCTGTCAGTAGTCCCCCATTCCCGAGTGCAGCTTTAGTCCAACGAAGGGAATAATAATAGTGGGGGTGAGGCCGACCGTAAGGGTAGCCGAGCGGGAGAGGTCGAGCTTGAGGGCGATCGGGTGGGAGAGGTCGACTGCGAAGGTGGCCGAGCGGATGAGGCCGACCGTGAGGGTAACCGAGCGGGAGAGGTCGGCCGCGAAGGTGGCCGAGCGGATGAGGCCGACCGTAATGGTGGCCGATCGTGAGGGTGGCCGAGCGGGAGAGGTCGGCCGCGAAGGTGGCCGAGCGGATGAGGCCGACCGTAATGGTGGCCGAGCGGATGAGGCCGATCGTGAGGGTGGCCGAGCGGGAGAGGTCGGCCGCGAAGGTGGCCGAGTGGATGAGGCCGACCGTAATGGTGGCCGAGCGGATGAGGCCGATCGTGAGGGTGGCCGAGCGGGAGAGGTCGACCGCGAAGGTGGCCGAGTGGGAGGGCACGGGGCTCGAGGGGCGGCGTGTCACGTGGCGATTTGAAGTGGAAAAGACAAGGTGAGAGCAAAAGTCAGTGCATCTGGACCATACACGTGGCAAAAAGTCGGAGGAGGTGAAAGGTCAAGCGTTAGATTAGGAGTGAAACGTCAGGGCAATATTATGGGCATTGATGATACAATTTTGGCGGATGATTTGAAAAGTTTCAAACTGGCGAACATTAATTTGGATCCTTGGAATACGGGCAACCCGTGGGCTTTTGGTATCATACGATTCACCTACTTGTTTACAAAAACTCAAAATATCCGAAGTATCAATTCCTTCGTTGCTCACGATACCCCATTAAAACACTTCTGCGATTTTCTGGGACCTGCATCTGAAGCTATTCGCAAACACAGCTTAGCAATGGCGCATGGAGGGACTGGGGATGTGAGGATGGATCCGCTGGGAGAGGACGATGCAGTGGAGCTGGCGCAACAATATAGATCAGTGAGGATGGAGGTGCCAACGGTGCGATCCCAAGGTTCCGTCATGATAGCGGTGCCGGAGCCAGTCAGCTAGGTGGAACCAGATCACTGGCACTCGAGGGCTAACAGGTCCATTGTTACGGCGGCGGAGTTGGAGGCTATCCGCGAAAGGTACCAGATTCCGGCGGAGGTAGAGTTGGTGGTGCCAAAGTCAACAGAGCGGCCATCGGACGTCAGGCCAGGGGAGTTCTCCCTCTACGAGGAGGCGCTGAATGGTGGGTTGCGATTGCCGCTGCCGCAGATCGTGGTGGATGTGCTTAATCGTTTGGACATGGCACCAGGGCAGCTGATGCCCAATTCGTGGAAGATTTTGCTGTCGTGTGCAAGCGCCTGGCCAAAGGCAATGGAGGGGGAGGCCATGACAGTGGATGAATTCTTTTGCTGCTACAAAGCTTCAGGGCAGCAGGAGACTTGGGTAACCCTACAGGCCGTGGCGGGGAAGGGCTTGGTGGCAGGGTTGCCAACCTCGATCAAAGGTTGGAGGCATAGGTGGTTCTACGTGTCCAACTCTAGAGGGGCTGGGGCACGCAAGACGTAGAAGGTGCCGACCAAGTTTGTGGAGTCAAAAGGGGGTGCGGCGATGGAAGAGAGAGTAAGGAAGGTGAAGGAGTGGAGGGAGAGGGAAAAAGTTAGGTGGGACGAGCTGGTTCAGCCATCTGCGCTGTTTGAAGCGGGGTTGGGACCACAACCGGTCGGGGGAGACCTCGACCGAGCGGAGTTGGAGGCCAAGAGAAAGGCGCAGGAGGCGGAGGATCAGGCTATGCTACTGAGAGCTCAGAGGTTCACAGAGGCCCAAGCCGACCGACCTCCTCAGCCAGTGGTGAGGGAGAGGATTCGTCCTCGGCCAAAAGCGTTGGGAGAGAAGGGCTTGGGTGAGTCTGCTCCGCGACTGCTTCCAAAAGATCCTCTGAATGAGAGGTCGTTGAAGGAGATGGAGGCACTGGGGGTGGGGAAGAAAAAGAAGAGGTTGAGGCGAGGTGGGGAGGAGCCTACCCAGAAAAGAAGAAAGGAGGTAAGGGTGGAAGAGGCCAGCCTGGCCAAACAGGTGGAGGGTGGGGAGGTGGGGCAGGGCAAAGAAGGGGTGGTCGTCTCAGTTGGGGCAGAGACCTTTGTGACGAAGGAGACCCTCGAAGTGGGGATAGCCAGCCCAACGGTGGACGTGGTGGAGAAGACCCCAGCAGAGCAAGTAGGGGCTGGGCCGGCTGAGGGCGAGCCAAGTGGGAGGTTGGAGAAGACCCCCGCGGTGCAAGCAGAAGTGTAGTTGGTCGTGGCAGAGCCAAGTGGGAGGGAGCAGATCCCAAGGGGGCCTGCGCCTCAGGAAAGAGGAGTTGGTCTGGGGGCCACCATTTACCATGCGCGTGCTGTAGCTGGAAGGTTAGAGGGAGATGGGGGACCAGCAAAGGCGGTGGCAGACCGTCTGGTGAAGATGGTGAAGGAGCCAGCTCTGCGTTCGGCCTCTGGATTCGGGGAGGCCGACCTGTTCAGGGGGTTATGCTCTGCCCAAATGGAGGTAACTACCCTGGCAGGGGCCTTGCTGAGGAAAGGTGCAGCGGCTAAGATAAAAGCTGATGAGACCAAGGCAGACTTAACCAAGCTGAAGAAGGAGAGTGCTGCCTGGAAGGCTGCCTATACCGAGCTGCCATCAGTCAAGTCGGAGTTGGAGGACACACGCCGTAGGGTTGTGTCGCTCGAGTTCCAGTTGACTGGTGAGCAGAAGAAGCTGGAGGAGTCCAAAAAGGCCTGTGCTACTGCGATCGAGCGTCATGAGGAGGCCATGAATAGTAACGAGGATCTTGTCAGACAGAGAGACGAGGCAGATGCTAAATTGGAGGCGCTGCAAAAAGAGATGGAAGATGAGCGTGCCAGAGCGGCGGAGCAGAGGAAGAGTCTGCGCCAGGAGTTTGGGGCAGAGCTAAGCAGGGTGACTGGGGAGAAGGAGACGCTGCAGAAGCAGTTTGAAGCTGAGAGGGGGAGGTTGATCGCTGAAGTAGAGGTCTTGAAAAAGGGGTTGGAGGCTGAGAAGGTCAGGGCTGGGGCTGAAAAGGAGGCCTTGATGAAGGAGTTGGGGGAGGAGAGGGCGAAGGCGGCCTCGGAGAGGGCTGCCTACCCTGACCTGTGCCTCGCAGCTGTGGAACAATTCAAGGCGTCGCCAGATTTTCAGGTGGCTATTGATGCTGCGGTGGCCAGTAGCTTAGCGAGAGAGGAGACTGGGGGGGCTGGCCCATCGAAGACGACTGCTGGGAGGACTGAGTCTGAAGTGATTGCAAGCTTCCAGCAGTCGGACTTCTATAAGCATGAAATGGCAGAGTACTGGGACAGCGGGTGGAAAATGTTCAAGCGCAAGGCTGAAGAGCTATTCCCAGGGCTCGATTTTAACAGTGTGGTGGTTGAAGAAGACGATGTGGCCCAGACCTCCCTGGACGAGGGGATAGAAGAAGCAGATCTTATTTCCAGTGAGGAGGGGGAGTGATCTGAAAGTAAATGTACTTAGGAGTTTTTGTTTCCTCCTTGTATACATCTTTTTGTTTCGTTTTGTTTTTGAAGTATTGTAATAAATGGATGTACACATGTTTTTTGAATGAATAAAATGGCCCTTATGGTTCTAATTGATGATTCCAGTATATTTCCCTTTGTGTTGGTTTGGTCTTGATTCGTTTTGCTTGTGATTATTGTATGCACCGATGTTTTCAGCGAATGCTTGCGTCTTAAAAACATGCCTTAGTGTCAAAAGTACCTTAAAAAAGTAAACTGGAATGTGAAGTTGAAGATGTGATTGGCAAATGAAATATGAGCAAATCTTTTTAAAATATTTACTAAGTGTCAAATTACCTTGAAAAGGTAGACTGAAATGTAATGTTGAACATGTGATTTGCAAATGAGACATGGGAGAACACCGTTAAAATATGACTGAGTGTCAAATTATTTCGAAATTGTGGTTAAGCGTCAGATTATGACTGAGGCTGAGGTCTGGCTGAGGCTTTTGAAAAGTGCTCAGTCTGGCCGAGGCTTTTAAAAGTGCTCAGGTCGGACTGAGGCTTTTGAAAGTGCTCAGGTCGGACTGAGGCTTTTGAAAGTGCTCGGTCTGGCCGAGGCTTTTGAAGGTGCTCAGGTCGGACTGAGGCTTTTGAAAGTGCTCGGTCTGGCCGAGGCTTTTGAAGGTGCTCAGGTCGGACTGAGGCTTTTGAAAGTGTTCGGTCTGGCCAAGGCTTTTGAAAGTGCTCAGGTCGGACTGAGGCTTTTGAAAGTGCTCGGTCTGGCCGAGGCTTTTGAAGGTGCTCAGGTCGGACTGAGACTTTTGAAAGTGCTCGGTCTGGCCGAGGCTTTTGAAGGTGGCGCTGCAAATAAAAGTTTCATGGAAGCTACATTCAGACAGTTGAAGTATAGAAAGTTGGAACTTCAGTCGGTATTTGTATTATGTGTTGAAAAAGGAAAATACAGCAATTTTGGCAATACAAAAGAAAGGATTCATTGATAGTAACGCTTCAGATGTTCAGCATTCCAGGGATGGGGAAGGTCTCGGCCATCCATATCTTGAAGTCGGTAAGTGCCTGGCCGTGGTCGGGCCTTCACCACGTAGGGCCCTTCCCATTTGGCTGCCAGTTTGCCCTCGGTTGGATTCTTTATGGCAAGAGTTGCTTCTCTCAAGACAAGGTCGCCAATGGAGAACTCCCGCGGTCGGACTCTGCGGTTGTAGTGTGTTCTCATTTTCTGCTGGTACGAGGCCAATCTGACAGCAACAGTCTCTCTGAGCTCCTCAATGAGATCCAGGTCTGCCCGACGGAGTTCTTCGGTTAAGGCGAGGTCTGGATGTAAGACCCTGGGGGTGGGCAAACCGACTTCTACAGGAATGACCGCCTCAGCGCCATATGTTAGGCGAAAAGGGGTTTCCCCAGTAGGAGTCCGGCAGTAGTTCGGTAAGCCCAGAGTACATGTGGTAGTTCCTCAGCCCAAAGGCCTTTAGCAGCCTCAAGCTTAGTTTTGATGATCTTCAGGAGAGAGCGGTTGGTGACCTCAACTTGACCATTTGCTTGGGGATGGCCGGGGGAAGAGAAGCATGGTTGAATTTGGAGATCTGCACAAAATTTCCTGTATTTAGCGTTGTCGAACTGCTTGCCGTTGTCGGAGACGATGGCCTGAGGGATGCCAAATCTGCAGACAATCGATTGCCAGATAAACTTGGTGGTGTTCCGCTCGGTGATTGTGGCAAGGGGTTCTGCCTTGACCCACTTGGTGAAGTAATCAATGGCAACAATTGCGAACTTGGTCTGGCCTCGACCAGTGGGAAGTGGACCAACCAGGTCGATACCCCATTTGGCGAACGGGTAAGGGCTGCAGAGGGTGATCAGCTCAGTGGGAGGAGCATGAGGGATGTTGGCAAAGCGCTGACACTTGTCGCATTTCAGCACGAAATCAGAGGCATCTTTGTTGAGGGTCGGCCAGAAGTAGCCTGTACGGAGTACTTTGTGTGCGAGAGATCTGCCACCTGAATGATTACCACATATTCCTTCATGGATCTCTTGCATTACATAGGTTGCTTGGGCGGGGCTGAGACATCGCAGGTACGGTCGTGAGAAACCGCGCTTGTAAAGGACGCCGTCGACCAGAATGTAGTTAGCCGACCGAGCTCTGACCTTGGCAGCCTGCTGTTGGTCATCTGGGAGTTCTCCCGTGGTCAAGAAGAGGAAGATGTCGGATGCCCAAGGGATGGGTTCCGTCTGAAGGAATTGCACTTCTTGCAGGTCGGGTGAGATGGCTGGCTGAGTCAGGTATTCGAGGCGAACTCCATGGCTGAGGTCGGATTGGTCGGCGGAGGCAAGCTGAGCCATCTCGTCTACTTTGGAGTTTTCCGCCCTAAGTATGTGTCTGATCTGGAAGGTGTTGAAGAGACGAACAAGGGTGAGAGCCATGTCCCTGTAAGTCCGCATTGTGGTATCCTTGGCATCGAATTCACCCGTGATCTGGCCGACGATAAGTTGGGAGTCACTGAACACGTGGATGTGGCTAACACCAATGTCTTTGGCTAGACGAAGTCCTGCTATCAATGCTTCGTATTCGGCCTCATTGTTACTGGCCGCGAACAGGAGGCGGAGGGCACATTTGAAATAACCCCCTTCGGGGGATGTGAGGATGAGGCCAGCCCCGCTTCCTTCCCTGCGAGACGAACCGTCAACATTGAGTGTCCAACAATGAGGGTCTTCAGGCTCTGGCGGAGTTGGTGGGGGTGGAGGGTTAGTGGTTGGGGCTGGATTGGTGAATTCCAGGATGAAGTCGGCTACAGCCTGCCCCTTGATTGCTGTCCGAGGGCGATAAGAGATGTCGAACTGGCTTAGTTCTACTGACCACTGCATGAGTCTGCCTGAGAGCTCTGGTTGCTGCATGACCTTCTTCAGGGGCTGATCGGTGAGAACCACTATCGAATGGGCTTGGAAGTAGGGGCGGAGTCGTCTGGATGCGGTGACCAAGGCCAGGGACAACTTTTCTAACAGGGGGTAGTTCTGCTCCGCTCCCCTAAGAGCCCGGCTGATGTAGTAGACCGGCCTTTGGACTGAGCCGTCCTCTCTGATGAGTGCTGCACTGATTGCGGTGCTTGATACTGCTAGGTAGAGGAAGAGGGGCTCACCGGTGATTGCCTGTGAGAGAAGGGGAGGGTTGGCCATGCACTGTTTCAACTGTTGAAAGGCCTCTTCTAATTCAGTTGTCCATTCAAAAGTCTGCCGCAGGACTTTGAAGAATGGTAGGCATTTATCCGTTGCACGGGAGATGAAATGGTTAAGGGCTGCCACTCTGCCGGTGAGCCTTTGGACATCTTTAACGGTTTTGGGTGACTGCATCTCAATCAAGGCCTTGATCTTCTCAGGGTTGGCATCGATGCCGCGCTGACTGACCATGAAACCTAGGAACTTGCCAGATCCTACGCCAAAGGCGCACTTCTCTGGGTTGAGCTTCATCTGATATTTGTGAAGTGTGGCAAAAGTCTCTCGCAGGTCGGTGAGGTGGTCAGCGGAGAGTTTGCTCTTAACCAACATGTCATCCACATACACTTCCATGTTCCGTCCGATCTGATGGTGGAAGACTGTGTTGACCAGGCATTGGTAGGTGGCCCCAGCATTCTTTAGTCCGAACGGCATGACACGGTAGTGGTAGGTGCCCCGATCGGTGATAAAAGATGTGTGTTCCTGGTCGGATGAGTGCATCACGATTTGGTTGTACCCTGAAAAAACATCCATGAAGCTGAACATTTGATGATCGGCTGTGGCGTTGACCAGTAGATCAATGCGGGGGAGAGGGTAGCTATCTTTGGGACAAGCTCGGTTCAAGTTGGAGTAGTCGACGCAGAGACGCCACTTGCCATTGTTTTTGCGGACCAGGACCACGTTGGACAACCACTTAGGGTAATCCACATTTCGGATAAACTGGGCCTTGAGGAGTTTGTCAACCTCTGCAGCTATGAGATTGTTGCGCTCTGGATGGAAGATACGCTGCCTCTGTCGGTAAGGTCGGAAGTGAGGCTCGATACTGAGGCGGTGGGTTATGAAAAAGGGATCGATGCCTGGCATGTCTGCATGGGTCCAAGCGAAGACATCTCTGTGTTCGGTCAGGAGGGCGGTGAGGTCGGCCTTGGCTTGGGAAGGTAGCTGACTGCCGATTTTAGCAGTTTTGAGTGGGTTGGTGGGATCGATGTTAACTTCGACGAGTTCCTCCACAGGTTCGCCTCTGATCAGTTCGTCCTCATCTCGGACGTCAAGTCCTTCGATGATCATTGTCTCCTTCAGTTTGACCTCTTTAAGTGAGGCCACATAACATTCTCTGGCGACAGTCTGTTCTCCTCTCACCGTTCCGACCCCAAAATCAGTAGGGAACTTGAGGGCAAGGTGGTAGGTGGATGTGATGGCTTGGAAGGCATTGAGGGCAGTGCGGCCGAGGATGATGTTGTAAGCTGAGGGGCAGTCGACAACAAGGAAAGTAAGCAGCTTCGTGGTCTGCCGTAGGTACTCTCCAATGGTGATGGGGAGATCAATGAAGCCGATAGAGGTCACCCGGTCACCGGTGAAACCAACCAGAGGAGTTTGGAGTGGGGACAGGCTTTCTTCCCCGATCTTCAGTTGGCGGAAACAGTTTAAGAAAATGATGTCCGACGAGCTGCCATTGTCAATGAGGACTCGTCTGACCTTATAATTGGAGAGGACAGTGGAGATGACGAGGGGATCGTCGTGAGGGTAACGGATGCCTGCACAGTCGGGGTCCGTGAAGGTAATGGGCTCTGTCCACTGCTTGGGTTGCTTGGGGGGTCGGTCGACCGTGGCAACTGTCTTGTCCGAGCCCTGTCGTATCTTTCTAAGCTCTGCCCTCTGAGCTGAGCGAGATGGTCCACCACAAGCGAGGCCACCTGAAATAACTCTGATTTCACCAACTGGCGGAGGCGGATTACCTTGAGGCCGAGGTTGTTGGTGGGGTCGATCATGCCCCTGGTCTGGTTGAGCTGGTCGCCGTGGAGGGGTATGTCTGTGATTGTCTCTGTGAGGCTCGGTCCTTTGCCTCTGCTGAGGGCGGGTATCGGTGAATCGGCTCAGGCGCCCCTGGCGGATGAGGGTCTCCACTTGATCTTTGAGGCTGATGCAGTCATCGGTGTTATGGCCATGATCCTGGTGGAAACGGCAATATTTCGACTGGTCTTTACGGATGGAGGGGTTCCGTGGAGGAAGAGGCCACTTGAGGGGGTAATCCCGCTGGATCTGGTTAAAGACTTGTTCCATGGGGGTATTGAGGGGTGTGTATCGCTCGAACCGTCCGGGGGGTCTGACTGGTGCCGACCGGTCGGCTCGAGGAGGTCGGTCGGCATAGCGGGATGTTTGGTTATGAGGTCGAGTGTTACTGGGCTCTTGGTCTTTTCTTTTTTCTTTGGGGGTCAGGTATTTAGTTGTGGAGTCCTGCCGAGCAGCTAGAGAGTCCTCGGCGTTCATGTACTTTTGGGCTTTGGAGAGCAATGCTGCCATGGATGTCGAGGGGTTCTTGGAGAAGGAGAAGAGGAAATCGGATGACCGCAGACCAGCCATGAAGGCTGTGAGGATGACCTTATCGTCATTTTCAGCAACTTGTAAGGCTTCAGTGTTGAAGCGAGTGACAAAGCTGCGTAATGACTCCCCCTCGGTCTGACGGATGTTGAGGAGTTGGGTCGCCGGACGTCGCTGACGTTGGGCTCCAATGAAGTGGCTCAGGAAAGAGTCACTAAGGTGTTGAAATGTAGAGACCGAATCTGGTGGCAACTGGCTGAACCATAGCCGAGCCGATCCCTTCAGGGTCACGGGAAAGGCTCGGCACATGATTTCGTCGGGGAAAGCATGGAGGATCATGAGTGTACGGTAGGTTTCCAGGTGGTCGACGGGGTCGGTTGTTCCGTCAAAGGGGTCGATGGTAGGCATTTTGAACTTGGGGGGTAGGGGCTTGTCTCGGATGGAGGCAACGAAAGGGGAGTTTGCTGTAGTGGAGGGCTTATGTTGGATGTTTTGCATGACCCCTTGGAGTTGGAGTTTCATGGCCCGGAGTTCAGCGTCCCAAAGGGGAATGTTGTCACCTCCAGAGGGAGATAGATGTTGGACGCTGCTAGCTTCTCCCTCGGGAGCTTGGGCCATGACTGAAGGGCGTGGGGGTGGAGGAGGAGGATGTATATGTGGGTGAGGGGGTTGCGAGCCCCCCGAGTTGGGAGGATTGGGTGGTGGGACAGTATGGCCTGGGACTTGTTCTGGATGGGATGGAATATCTGGAGGTGGTGGAGGAATAGGGAGGTTCCGTTGGAGTAGAGCGTTGATTAAGGCCTGGTTTTGTTCAGCCATACGGTTGATGCTATTGGTGAGGTCGATGAAATACTGTGGTGGGTTGTTGGGATTGGGAGGGTCGGTCTGGTGATCGGCAGCATTGTGGTGGGAAGCCATGGATCTGGTCGTTACCATGCACGTGACGGATGAGATGAAAAAGGTTGCTGGAAAAGGGTCTCCGGCGGCAATGAACACAACTGGCGCACGGATAAAACCAAGTTCCCACAGACGGCGCCAACTGATAATACAATGAATCCTGGTGAATGGGTTGGACCGATCCAAGCTCCTCAAGCCCACTGGATAACCTGCAAACAAGTTCAATCGGGGAGCGGGGTAGTCCCCCGGCGAACCCTCCGGTGTGTGGATTAGAGAAGGTGATGGACAGAAATGTAGAGAGAGAGGGAGAGATAGGAGATGGAAAAACTTAACCTTCTTCTTGTCCTCAAGCTTTGCTTATATCCTTTGGTAATCATTTTGCTGTCTCAGTCGTTCTGACCTTTTCTGCCGAAAGCTTGCGCCGTGATTCGTCTTGTTCAGGGTGAGGAGGCGTCGTTCCGGCTGAGGGGTGTTGTTGCAATAAATGCGGTGATGGGTTACATTAATGGTGATGTGTTGTGGCAATAACTTTGCAGATCTTTGTCTGCTGACATGGGCTGTTCTGCACCCGCCACGTGTCCGAGCATCATTGGCCTTTCCTGCTCAGTTGGCCTCCAGCTGTGCCGGGCTTTACTGACCGGATTGTGTAATGAGGTCTAAATAGTGGGCTCGGGTTTGCCCATGGTGGGCCGTGGTCCTTGTGGGCCTATCCCTATCAAATATATAAATAATAAATATTAAACGAGGCTACTAACAAGCTGAGCTTTAATACGTTTAGATTTGTTTATTAAAATTTTAACGAGTTTGAGCTTAAGCTCAAATGCAACAAAAAAAAAAAATAAAAATAAAAATAAAATTAACGAACTAAGTTCGAATGTGCTTTTATAAAGCCGAATTTGAGCCTATTTATGAATGATTCTTTTGATTTACAGTCCTATACTTAAGTACCTAATCTAATTAGTATCTCATTAACCATTTACACTTGAAAGTGTTTTATTGTATAGTATTGGAATTATTTTTAAACAAGCATCTAAACCATTTGTGTATGTAAGATGATGGTATATTATTGCTTTATGAGTAATACTTTGTGAATATATTCTGAACAATAACAAGGCTTAAAAAAATCGTAATTCTAAATTGAACCTAATCTAATTAGTATCTCATTCACCCCCTCTACTCTTGAAAGTGTTTTATTGTATAGTATTAGAATTATTTTTAAACAAGCATCTAAACCATTTGGGTATGTAAGATGATGGCATATTATTGCTTTATGAGTAATACTTTGTGAATATATTGTGAGTAATAACAAGGCTTATAAAAATTGTAATTCTAAATTGAACTAAATTGCATTTTATTAATTTGGTTTCAAAGTTTTCAATACTTTAGGCAATGATTTAGTCTTTGGTTTAGTCTTAAACCAAAACAAATTGAACTATACTCACCCCTACTTTAGTGGATAGTTGAACAAAATTTAATCGGAAATAGATTCTCTAAATTGTGGTGTTTGAGCCTGTGAATAGGTAAGAAACTACCTCCAATTCAATCTAATTTGAAAATTAAGTATTGTAGGGTGAATTTAATATATCTAATTTGAAAATTAAGTATTGTAAGGTGAATTTAATATTTGTCAATCTATAGGAGATGCACTACATCAAAGTGGATATTGAATTATGTGAAAATATTTAATGTATCATCATAAGTAATTCCTCATGATACCTCAAGTTTTTAAGAATAATACTATATGCATTAATTAGTATATTAATTAGTGTATCAATTGATGATGTGACATAATTTAAGAAATTTTTGATATTTGTAATTTATATAATGAGTGAGGTTAATAATAATGTTATAACTAATGTTGATACACTAATTAGTATACTAATTAATATATATAATACCACCGAGTTTTTAATTCAATTTTAATGTAGTCGTCTTAATCATTGCAATTACAAAGTGAGCAACAATAATAGAGAATTTTAATTATAGAGCTCTAAAGAGAGCTCTAGTGAAGTAACAAAAAAAACATAGGCACACACATCACATTACATGTGGGTTCTACTTCTTGTTATATCACTAGAGCTCTTTTTAAGTTCTAAAATTAGAGCTCCCAATCTTTATTCAAAGTGAGAGAACAAAGTTAAATTTAAAAAAAAAAATGAAGGATAAAAAATGTACTCCCCTTACAATTTTATGAAAAGGATAAAATGATAAATTATGTGTTAAGTGAGTAGGTATTTGGTTGAGTTTAAAAAAAAAAAAAAAAAAAAAACATTTGTTTCAAAAACTAGTTTGGTAAAAAATGAAGAGAAAAAAAAAAAAACTTTAATTTTTATATTATTTTTTTGAAAGTGAAAATAATTTTAATTTTTTAGTATTTTATTTTATCAAATTAATCTATAATTCAAAACAGCGTCGTTTTTGTTTTCTAGGCTTTGGAATGGTGTATCAGCGATTGTTCCCTATCTCTCTCTCTCTTTCCAACTCTCGCGGCCTCTCTGTCTACTCACTCTTTCTCTCTCCTCCTTCAACATCTCAGCGCCACCGCCGCCGCACTAATCACCTCCGGAACACTGTCACAACGCCGTTTCCTCCATCTCAGTAAGTCCAAACGATGTCTCTCTCTCTCTCTCTCTCTCTCCCTCTCTCTATGTCACAAGCACACACTGTATGGCACACACATATCTAATCTATGAAGCACGGGTATTCAAAAAATAGTGTCGTACACGTAGCGGGTGCGGGTATGCGTACCGATACGGCTGCACGCACACCGGGTATGGAAAAAAGTAGTCCGGTACGTTTGGTTCAATCTGGTACGGCTTCGGTACGGCATAGGTACGCCTTTGTTGCGTTTTGGGTACGTCGGGGTAGAAAGCAAATTTTCTGGAGAATTCATGGTACCGAAGCAATATTAAGAAAAATAAAAAAGAAAAGAAAATAAAGAATATACACGTTTTGCCCTAACCTCATCACTTTTGCCCTAACTCATCACTTGAGCAACACAGCAACAAGAGGCGACAAAGCAGCAAAGAGGCGACGGCGACCCATCCATTCCCTTCGAAGGCCTCCGGTGACGGCGACGCAAGGAGTTCCGGTGAGTGCTCTTCATCTTCTTCTTCTTTGTTACATCTTCTACCCTCATCTTCTTCGTTTCTTCTTCTTCATCTCATATATATATATATATATATATTTTTTTGGCAAAGATCAGCAAGCATCTGTTTTTGTCCCTTGTTGCATCTCTTCGTCTTCCCTTCGGTGAGAAAGTGGTCAGAATTTTTGGGTGCCCCTGCATATCAGCAAACAGCAAGCAAGCAACTGGTCAGATTTTGTTTTTTTGTTTTTTTTGTCCCTTGTTGCATAACTTGTTTTTGTCCCCTGAATAACTGGTCAGAATTTTTTTTCCCCTGAATAACTTGTTTTTGTCCCTTGTTGCCTCTCTTCATCTTTATTTTTTTTGCTTTTTTTCTTGTTTCTTCTTTCTTCTTCAGAGAGGTAGAATCTGATGTAGAACCAAAAAAAAAATTAGAGAGGTAGAACCAAGTTATTCAATCATATTTAGAACAAAAAAAAAATTAGAACAAAAAATTAATAAATTAGAACAAAAAAAATTAATAATCAATCATACTTACATAATGTTAATAATCAAAAAAATTAATTAGAACAAAATTATCCCTCAACAGAAGAATATTAATCAAAAAAATTAATTAGAAGTTTAAAACAAAGTTATTCCTCAACAGAATGTTAATAATCACAAATATTATTTTTTTATGCTTAAAGGAAAATGAGTTCATCAAGCAATTTAGGTTCATCTGCTGCAAGTGCTTCTGCTCCTTCCATTGACCAAGCAGTTTAGTTTTGATATTTAATTTTAATTTGTAGGTTGAATCCTTTAACCATAATTATAAAAAATAAAAAAAATAAAAAATATTGGCGTACCGCAGCCGCACCCGTATCCTATTTTTTTGGAGTTTTGCCGTATTGGCGTACCCGCACTCGTACCTGCACCTGTGCTTCCTAGTATCTAATTGAACAGAAAAACTTGAAGTTGTTAATTGCAAAACTTCAAATTAAGATTTAACTTTGCAAGCTTTTGATAATAGATATTTGTATGTTTTATTATAGAATTGGAGGATTGTCGTACAAGTAGTTGTTCCTTATGCTGGTGTGCAAAACTGATGTAGTAGGCACATTTTCTTGATTTGGAATTAAATTTTAAGGATATTACTCTCATTGTTTATTTTATTAGGAATGAATTTGCCTTAAAAATTAAAATGTCTTACTCCTTTACGCGGTGTTTGTTTGGGCGGAAAAAATTCTCAAATGGAAAACATTTTCTATGGAACACTTTCAGAAAATGTTTTCAAGAAAATATTTTTCTATATTTGGTGGTGGTGGTGATGAAACGAAGGTGGATGGTGGTGTGGTAATATTGGTAAGGCTTTAGTCCGGAAAACGTTTTCCGCCTTGTAAAATGGAAAATATTTTCTACCTATATAACCTTATTTTCTATTAACTTTCGTTTTTTATTGTACCAAATATTAGAAAATACAAAAAATATTTTCCAGAAAATATTTTCGCCCCAACAAACGGAGCGTTAGATACAATTTATCTTACTGGGGCTTCCAAACATTGTTGGGTCATAATATATTTATTGATTGATTTATGTTTTGCATTTTGCTTTGGGTAAGTATTGTCGGTATTATGTCAATTATTAACTATTTGAACTTTTTGCATTTTATATCTTCAACATCTTGTAACAAGTTCAGATGGGAGTGAAAGAAGAGGATAGTACTCTTACCAAGATTATGCCTCCTATAGAACAATTATTAATTTTTAATTTTTATAAAAAAATTCTAAAAATCAAACCATACATAGCCTAAAAATCTTTTCATAAGTCATTTATTACGTTGGGAACTTATTTAATTATTTGTTAATTTTATGACATTTTTACTATCTGAGACATATTTGGTAACCATTTCGTTTTTAATTTTCAATTTATATTTACAAAGACTATCATAAAAACTTGTTTGATAATTTTTTTGGTTTATAAATGGTAGTCTCAATTTGTAAATTTGAGAAAAAAACATAAATTCAAAAATTGAGTTTACGTTGGTTTTTAAACAAAAATTTAAAAATTTCACTAACCAAAATTTTTTTCAATTAATTTTCTTTTTAAACAACTTTTTTTTTTCAATTAATTTTTTTTTGAAATAATTTATTTTTCCAATTAATTATTTTTTTTGTTTCAATGAATTTTTTTTTTCAAAGGTGGGGGGATAACTGTCATAAACATAAACCTAAGAGGGTGTCAGTGTAATTTACCTAAATAAAAAAATACATTTTAAGAATTAAAGTAAAAAAATAATCATTTTATATAGTTGATTATTATTTGCTATTATAAATTATTATTATATATATTTAATATTGGTCTGAATTTTATAAAATAAAATTTATATATATTAAAAATTATATATGTTTGATATGAGTGTGTGAGTGTTGTGGGTGTGTGTGTCAGAAAGAGAGAGATATAGAGAGTGAGTGTGAGTGTTTGCGAGAAAGAAGAATGAGTGCTGATTTTGAATTTTTTATTGAATTTTTACATTTTGGTTAAAAGTGGTTATCATCCACGGGTCAATAGTAAAAGCGTGGTTTGCAACCACGTTTTCTGAAGAAAAAATAAAAATTACTTAAAAAAAGCATGGTTATGTATAAATCAAAGCATGGTTTGTAACCACGTTTTCTTAATTAAAAGCGTGGATTGTACCACGCTTTTAAGATTTTACAAATTGTCCGCGGGAGGGCCACAAAAACGGTGAAAGTGTGGTTTGTATCCGCGTTTTAGCTTAGTTTGGAAATTATGTCCAAACTAGGCCTACTTTGGGAAATAAGTTACTATTTTGCCTTAATTTGGGAAAAGCCCCTAATTTGGGCAATGATTTAATCGTACGCATGTAAGTGGTAGCAATTTAAAAAACACTTATTTTGTTTTATTTTGATAAATCTTGATCCATTTTTTTAGTATTTCGATAAACTAGACAGATATATCAGTAATTTTGAATCTGAAGACATTATGAAGATTCTTCTTTTATTTTTCTCTTCATATAATTTTATAGTATAATTTGTATCAAGTATTGTATTTATTTAGTGAGATTGGACAAATTGAACAACTCATACAAAGATCTTAAATCATAGTGTAAGTTTTCTATGAAAATATTATTTATTTCATTGAGTTGAAATAACTCGACTGATTTTGTATGACTTGTTCTTAATTTTTATTTCAAACATTGTTCACGTAATTTTTTAAAACTGGTGGTCCAATTATTGAGATTTATGGACAATTAAAGAGAAGTTACTTTTATTTGCTCAAAGCTTGTGCCATTAGGGACCTTAATGACAAAGTTATTTGCTAGGTTGTTTCCTATGAGATTATTTCCTAACTTAGGGAAATAACCTCATACGAAATAACGTAGGAAATAACTTAGGGAAATAACGTACGTTAATGACAAAATTATTAACTTGTAATTGTTGTGAACCACGCTTTTAAAGTTAATAATTATGAGTTGTAATTTTATATTATTTCTAGTAAAGTATGGTGATATTTGAAATACTTCTCCCAAATTCCCAATCATGAGTCGTTTCAAATAGGGCTGCAAATGAGCTGAACTTTTCATGAACAAGCTCGACTGAGCTTGTTATGGGCTCAGCTCGATTCGTCAAGCTCGACTCGTTTATTTTTATTTAAACAATATAAATAACATAAAAAAAAAAAATTATTGAGCCGAACCGAGTCAAACTTGAGTTTCATTAATATTAATGAGCTCTCATTATGTGTTAAAAATTAGGTATGTTCCTTTCAGGTCTCAAGTTCAACTCTCAGTATGTGTCATGTTTATAGATATTAATTGAGATTTGTCGGATCTACGTGGAAGGGACGTTTGGTGTGGATTCTAAGATTAGTCGATAAATACGTAAACTTATTCAAACATCTGACTATCATAAAAATATAAAACTTAATTGAATAAACATAATCCAGACGCATAGGGAATAAGTTAATTGGATAATTCAAGTGGGTAAAAATTATTGAGAATGAGTCATTTTATAAATAAAAAATTTTAATTTTTTCGAACATAATTTTTAAACAAATTTTTTTTATTTATATAAAATGTTTTGGTAATAGCATTTTTCAGGACGACTTGAAAGGCCTCTTTTGGCAAAGAGGTTAAAAGTCATTTTTTGATTTCTAATTTTTTTTGGGTCATATCATTTTACTACTTTTTGTACACGTTTTTCCAAAAAAAGTTTTTTTTTAAAAAAATACAAAAAATTAGCTTTTAACTTATTTCCTAAAACAACCCAAAAAAATTATTTGTACTAGTTGTAGTGGCCTAATGATGAAGCTGAAGAGATAAGCGAAAGAATAAGAAGATTTAACCATATCGACAAGACTAACAAGCAAAAAAAAAAAAATTTCAATTCAAAAAATATAGACAGGATTCACAGTTCAAAATTCAAAACCCTAATTTCTAAAAATATAGATAGGATTCCCAATTCACAATGCAAAAAATATAGACAGGATTCACAATTCAAAACCCAAATTTCTGAAACCATAACCCTAATTTTTGATTTCACAATTCAAAACCCTATAAAATATATTTGTAATTCACAATTATTATTTATTATTTATTTATTTATTTTTTGGTGCAATGGGCAGAAATTACTATAGCCTAAATTTAAGAAAAATGGAAACGAGTTCAACTTAAATGAGAAAAAATTATCACATAGGTCCGTTCTTTATCTTATATAATATATTCTTGCAATTCTATTGGTTACATATTTATTATTTCTTATTTTTTTTCTCCTATGTATTATATAAAACAATTAATAAAATTAAAAAAACACAGAATTTAATTAAAATTTTTTAAGGATATGATAATTCTTCCTAAATGATGGTTTGAGCTTGCATCATTTACTATGGAAAAGTTAGAGAGGATACCAATGTAATACAAGATCATATACTCTACCCCTTAATTATGTGTCATTAAAATATGTTCTATTTTGTTTCTTAAATTTTTTAATTTATTTGAATTTTATCATTTCTATAACATCTATAAAAGAATGAAAGCTGCTTGAATTTAACTCAAAACGCCAAAATAGTGAATCTAACACGAAACGCCAAAATCATGTCCAATTGCCCAAAATTGCCTTTCATTTTTTAAGTTGTGTATGGTTTAAAAAAAATTGTAATCAAATTAAATTATTAAAATTATTCAACCAATTTGACCCAAATCATTTAAACACAATTCGGCTCGATTTGGAACTACGTTTTTACATAATTTGTTCCTAAAAAAAATCATATAACAATATCAAAAAAATTTAACTTATCATAAATTTCTGAAACCCTAATTTCTAAAACCATAACCCTCATTTCTTATTTCACAATTCAAAACCCTAACCCTAATTCAAAAATGATTTTACATTCATCAATTCAAAACCCTAATTCAAAACCAAAACCCTCATTTCTAATTTCACATTCAATAGAAAACCATAACCCTCATTTTATCATTTGAAACATAATTTTTAAATTTTTCTGAAACAGATTTCACAATTATAAACAGATTTCACAATTCAAAACCCTAATTTCTGAAACCCTAATTATAATTTCTGATTTCACAATTATAAACGCTAATCCTAATTTATCATTTTTGATTTCACAACATTTTCACATTCATGAACCCTATTCTACCCACATTATACCCAAATTCACATTTTCACAAACACAATAAACGCATAAAAGTAGATCAACAGAGAGAGACAGAAGCCATACCAACGAGAGAGAGCAACCCACGGACGGAGAGAGAGCACAAAGAGAGACTGAGAGCAAAGAGAGAGTGTGAGAGTAGAGAGCCAGTCTCAAAGCAGAGGGAGCTCTAGCAGCGCGAGAGAGAGAGAGAGAGAGAGAGAGTAGGGAGCGAGAAGTGTAACAAGCGTGATTGCAAATAACGGGACTGGGGAGATTTTATATCAAAAATGTCTAAGACCCCCTTTTTTTCCACCCCCTTTGACCCCCTCTCTCTTTCATTGGTTGGATTTTCTTTTTCTTTTTTTTTGTTTCCCTTGTCCTCCAATCACCACTTGCCACATATGTGTGAGGGTGGTGGGGGTGGTGATTGGAGGGGGTCTCCATCACTCCTCATTTTATATAAGTTTTAAAAGCGTGGTTACAAATCACGCTTTCACTTAAAGAGAAAAATTTTGCTTAATAGCGTGGTTCACAACCACGTTTTCAGAAGAAAGTTAAAAGCGTGGTTCGCAACCACGTTTTCAGAAGAAAATTTTTTTTGGTAAAAAGCATGGTTCACAACCACGTTTTTATTAAAAAAAAAATTTAAGCTAAAAGCGTAGTTCACAACCACGCTTTCATAAAAAAAAATTTAATTAAAAGCGTGATTTGGAAACACGCTTTTACGATTTCACCATTTTTCCACGCAACAGGCACACAAACGTTGAAAGCGTGATTGTGAACCACGTTTTAACCTAGTTTGGAAATTCTGTCCAACCTAAGTCTAATTTGAGAATTAAGTCTATAATTTGGCTTATTTAGGAAAAAGCCCCATTATCCTGATTGTTGCATTTTATGCTTTTCTGTCAAATAAAAAATGTCTAGGTACAACCCCAAACAGCAAAGCGGCGCCAGTTAGGGTTTATAACCAGTTAGGGTTTAAGAAGCAGACGAAGAAAAGGAAGAAGAGTTTAATCCACAAGGACGATTCAGGTTAGGCATCTTCGTACTTGCATATATTTTCTTGGATTGATTTGATGAAAAATAGTTTGTGAATTTTCCGAGAAAATATATCGTCTTCATATTCTCATTCACTTGTTGATTTCCGGGATGAATATCGCATATTGAAGCTTATAACAGAAGATTTTCGATGTCTGTTCAACCAGGTTCGGAAAAAGATTTATTTCTCTATAAATCTGAGGCTAATTGGAGCTTCGAAGACGTCATGGAGGAAACAGATAACTCTGAGAGACTAAACAAGTAAGCTCAATTGCGCGCACACACACATATATATACATATACATGTATCTATATCTATTTTCTGTGCTTTCAAAAATTTTGTATACCCTCAGTTTGATAGCTTAAAGTTAGAGCTAGGCATATGAATTTGTGAGGCTCAAGTTTTCGGCTTGTATTGTTATGGGATGAAGCCTAATGATGTTGTTCTAATTTGGGTTGTTTCAGAGAAGCTCCTCGGTTATCTGCGGTATTGAAAGAAATGAAGGAAGGATTAGATATGTTGAGGAGTAAAGTGCAAGCTTTAACTGCAAAGGTTGGAAACACTCTTTTTAAGTTAATTTTTTTGAAGGCATTTTATAGTTCCTGTTCTTAAATGCATAAGCTAATTGAATTTTAAAAGGAAAAAAATAACAGAAAAACGGCAAGTTCATGATTTTCAATTGTCCATTGGAAATAATTTGTTTAGAGGCAAGAAAATCTGGCAAATAAAAAGAAAAAGCTAGGCATTGAATATAACATTATTGCTTTTCGAATGCGTGTGCTTGTGTAGGCATGTGTCTATATGTGTGTGCAATAGCATATAACAATTTTATCATTTACACAAGTTGTGTTGAAGGTATTGTTTGGGGAGGATTAAGAAGAAGAAGCTTCTGAGAACTGGCAAAATGTTGTTGCTTTGAGAATAATGAGATATTGCTTTGTAACCACTCCTGATTTGATCATCATCAAGATTCAAGACACCATCACTAGCATTACCACTGTCGTTAACAATGCATTGTTGCAAACTTTTCACAGCTGTAAATATCACAAAATTTGGTAAACCATTTGTGTAATTTATGTTGTTTACTTAATATTAGTAGTTTTGTCTATTAGGTGAGAGAAGATCATTTTCCAACTGCAGATGGGATAAGTTACCTTGAGGCCAAACATTTGCTGCTTTTAAACTATTGCCAGTCACTTGTCTATTATTTGCTTCGCAAGGCAAAAGGTTTATCAATTGAGGGACATCCTGTTGTTCGGAGCCTCGTGGAGATAAGATTATTTTTGGAGAAGGTGTTGATCTGTTTATTTTTCGTCTTATTTATCTTCATACTTGATTAATGATTTCACAAAATTCATAATCATTTTGCTTCATCCAGGTTCGCCCAATTGACAAAAAGCTACAATACCAAATTCAGAAGCTCACAAAGGTTACAGCTGGTGCAGTGGATAAAGTAGGTTCAAGTGAGAAGGAAGAAGATGCAACTCAGAACACAGACGATCTGTTGAAATATCGCCCAAACCCAGACATGCTTGTTAGCAAAATAAATACAAGTCATGAGGTGAGTAGAAGGTATTTAAGAAGCACTTTATATTTAAGGATGATGGAGATAAAGGCCTGAAGAGGTTGGGACGAGTATTTAATTTGCACATCGAAGTTGACATCCTTGTTCATTTTCTGCAATGTTTCCTTAAAATAAATCATTAATTAAAGAACAATTTGAAATTTTTGTTTTATTAAGTCCATCTCCATGAATTATAGGATGCTAGTGGTGTGTATCGACCCCCGAAATTCGCCCCTACTTCTATGGAGGAAGATAAGGTATCAAAACAGGAAAGAAATGCAATGAGGAAGGATAAAGCAGTTTTGCGAGAAGCTAGGCAAAGTGCATATGTGAGAGAGCTGATGGACGACCTCGAGGGAAGACCTGAAGAGGTGAGTTGTGGATTGCCATTAATTGTGTTGCTAATTTGGATGACTGCAAGATTGTTATGTTAGTGTTTTTAAATGACTATGATTGAAACACAGGTGAGAGAAATTGTTGGAACTGAAAGTAGAGAAGTTATAAGATATAGGGCCAAGATGGAAGAGCGTGCAAGGCGAGAAGAGGAGCTTTTTACTCGTGCCCCTCTGACAAAGGTGGAGAAAAATAAAATGAAACACTTGAAGAAGTCAAGAAATGGGTTAGTGCAATAAAATATCAACCCTCATATAATGTTTTCCTTAACTTTTGGTGGTCTGTAAAATTTATTAAGCTGATAATCTGGCCTGATGGTGCATCATTTGTTTGTACCAGGTTGCTTGGTCTGACGGACAGTTTTTATGATGAAATTAAAAGTTTACCCTTGGAGGACAATGTTGGTGAGCAAATGACAGGCTTTGGCAATGACAATAGTGGAGAAAGAAGACCAATGAAACGGAGGGTAATTGAATTTTTTAAATTATTATGGTATCTATTTCATGTTTATTAAACATATTTCGTGCCTGATAAATTCTCTCCTTAGAATTGTTATACATTACCTTGACTAATATTTTTCTTATGCATTATTTTTTCAGTATTGTTTACAACTTTGAAGTGGGCAACACTTGATTACAGAGCTTCATAAATTGATCTAACAGGACCATGTGCACACTTTATCTATGATTTAAATACCCAGGACTAAAACTGGGTGGATTTGGTTGGCTTATGAGTCTGATCAGGCCCACCCCGAGATCTACTTAAGAAAAATTTCAAGCTGTTTTGTTTTATATAGAGCATACTTCTAATTCGGCCATGTGAATTGCTTGCACACACTTAAGAAAATTTTCAAGCTGTTTCATTCTCTGTATGTAGCATACTTACAATTTATGTATATTTGAGTGGTTTCGACTTGTAAGAGTGGGTTTTGGCATAGCGGTAAGGTTGCTCTATTGTGACTTGCACGTCATGGGTTAAAAACAAAGAAACAATATCTCTACATGCGGGGTAAGACTGCTTATTTCTGACCCTTCTTGGCTCCCGCAATGGGACTTGTCATAAATGTATATGTTAATGTCTGCACTTCTGTATATACTGTAATTTATTTATCTTCAGTTTCATTTTGAGCTTTTACATGGCAAAGACATTTAGAGAATTTATGCTTCATGCTTTGGATAATTTTGCTGGTTTACAGAGGAGGAAGCATTAGGGACAAAAAGCTCAAATCTTTTGGTTTGCATAGCAGTTGGATGCACTGGAGTAGTCTAGCAGGGAATTGAGAGCTTGTATTGGCACCAAAAATTTAGGATTCTTACAACAGTTGTATGATGTATCGTATAATCTCATTTATCCGGCTTTCCTTTCGGAGTTCATCTGTCAGACAAACTGCATTGGACCTTAAAGGAGTTGCTGCTAGTCTGATACATTTGTTTTTGGATAAGTGCTAGTCTGATACATTTGCCTTCTAGTACAATAGTGGCATTCATTAGAATTCTACGAGTGCACAATTTCCAGATGCCAGATTTTTATGTGCTTTTAATTGTTTGGGTCAGTTACAATCGTGTTTCACACAGGTTATTGGTTTTTTATTTTTACTCAATACTGCCTGTGCTTTAGTCAATATGGTTTTCCATTTTTTAGTGCTGGAGATAACTGGTTTTTTTTTTTGTTGATCTGAAGGGACTGGAATTTGTTCTTGCAAGATCTCTCTCTCTCTCTCTCTCTCATTTAAATTTTTGCAAAATTTGACAACCAAAAGGCTTGTTTGGTTGTGTTTTTGTTGTATTGTTTTGTTCTTTCAGAAATAAGAACAATGAAAATTTTTTATATACCCATTTTTTTCATATAGTTCTCATATTTTGGTTTTTGATGAAAATTTACAAATAACTTATTGATATTTCCTAAACAGGGTTTTTTATAGATTTTTTTTTTTAGAAAACAATTTTCGGAAACGGTTGGCCAAATATACAACTCACTCTCTTGCCTGGCATGGGCACGAGGAATTTCCATTACATATTAAACTAGTAAATTTTGTGTGTCATTGAGACAAAAACTGTTGTTGAAGACTGGAAGAGCACCCATTGAAAATTTTAAGGGGGAAATACATATATATAGCAGAAAGAGAAAATAAATTACCAACACATGAGGGAGTGCAAGGGACATTTGTATCCCTACAGTCTTTTCATTTGCATTCCCTTACTAATGTACTTGCACTTTATGTGTTCGTAATTTTTTCTCTTTCCACATGCATGTAGTCTTCCAAATTTTAATTCCAACAAAATCTTTAAACCTAGCAAGACTATAGATGAGTCTTTAAAATATGTTTTCTAGCATGTCATCTCCCAAATTTTAATTCCTACAAAATCTTTGAAGTTAGCAAGACTATAGATGAGTCTTTAAAATATGTTTTCTAGCATGTCATTTGATCAGTTACATTAATTAATATTGGGATTTCTATTGGCAACCCGCAATTTTGAGTTAAAGAGTGTCATTTGAAAGTCACAATAGAAAATTCATTTTGAGGGCATTTTTGTCTTTCCACAATAACTAGCCCTGGCAATTGGGTCATCTATACCTTGAACTTATTTGGATCCTTTCTTTTTTCTATTCTCTCCACAAATCCAATATCCAAACAAAGGTATAAAATATTGTTGATAGTTACAAACCAAAATCCAGATACACTTTTATTTTAAAATTTACGACAATCCATTTGTGTGTGGGTGGGTGGGTACGTTGGAGGGGGAAGGGGAGTTCAAACCTGTAGCCTTCTAGTAAAGTAGACGGGTTCGACTAATGTAAACCCCTAACAATGAGTTGGAAGGATTTATTGTACACAAATGTATTCATTAAAGAGAATACAATGAATTCAGTATTTACAACAGAAGAATCTGAAATGCCACAGTAATTGTTAGTCAATTTCAGAGTCTTGCTTGAGAGGCAGAGGTATGTTGTAAAGAATGAGACCAACCACAAGAATCATACTGCCAATGAGGAAGAAGGGACTCAAGCTTACACCTTCAGGAAGGTAGGGCAACGAAAGGGAAAGAATATAAATTGAAATTGGCACTGCAAATCAAGAGAAATCCCCCAATCAGCAAGAAGCTAGACATTGAATTAAGAGAAGATACAACTGCAGAGGAAATCTTAAGTAGATGGAGGGCTGATATGTTGAATGCTATATTGGTAACCATATAAAGTAGGGGTAATAATGGAGCTCCTTCACAGCCTAATGCCAAAAGTACAGCCAAGAAACAAAAAAAATGTATTTTTAACATATATTTCAAAGCAAAACGACATGGGAAGTCCACAATGTTTTGATATGACATACACATTCCTACAAGCTAACAAAATTTAACCAAAATCTGAAGCATGTTAGAACCACCGAACCAACGCATCAAGCATCACCTCTAATTTACACTAATAATACATTTATAAAATGGACATTCAATAATAAGAAAACTGAAAACTCATTGATTCAATATTGTAACTAGATCAGTATTTTAGCAGTTAATTGTGTAAGGGATGGGGAAAAGATAGCAATGTGCTGCTGCATATGAAATCAGAATTTCTCAAGTTTTACTAACAGTGGAAAAGGTATTTCCCATTTCTTCCCCAAGAACCCACTTTACACAACAAGAAGACAATTAGATTTAGTTGACAGAAATGAACCCTACTGCTTTAGGGAACAAAAAAGTTACCAAGACATGCTTCCTTTTCCCCCCAAAAGTTGTGAAACTAACATGTGTACCTGTTATCAATAAGGATAATAGGATAACTAGGCATTGAAACAAATTTTTTTTTTATTTTTTTTTTTCCCTAAAAGACAAATCGCCATCTTTAATTTATTTGTCTGCATACAATCTATTTATGCCGTATATTAAGTCAGAAAGTCAATGAAAACTTCCCACATTTCAGGCATTTCATAAAAATACAGATGCAAATAGCAAGACATAATTTGGTTATCTATGTGCATCTGCATGTGTTATGTGTATACATGTAATGGAACTCAAACCAAGATATAATTGGCCATCTGTCCACATATATGAATGTATGTAACTATTACAAAGGCAACAGAAATTACCTAGAGTATGGGCTCCAATATTGAAAAAGCAACCGGCTCCACTCTTTAATTATTTTCCTCATAAAGAGTACTTCTAATATGGCACAACAACCATGCAGTGTATAACCTTGAGAATAGATGCACCAGCTTGAAAAGCACTTGAAACAATCATTAACACTGGCCACACAAATCCAATTCCCGATAGCATTTGGCTGGTGTCTGATCCACTGGAGTAATAAAGCACAAAAGGAACTATAAGGGATGTTATCTATAGCAAGATGAAAGGATAAGTAGACGAAACACAGAAATATGGTGCATAAAAATACTAATTATTTACACTCAAAAATTCAATTTTGGAGACAAGGCCAACCATGCTTCTCAAACCATTGGAAAAGATTGAAATACCTTGCAACTGCTACAACTACTCCAGCAGCAACAAGTAGGCAGCCAGCAATCCTATTCCACGAGTACTTTCTCCCCAGAGAAGGACAGAAAAGGCCAACTGCCACACCAAAAATGTCTGCAACAAAAACCCACAGGAAGAAGCAATTAAGAAGATAAACATTGCCCATACTATTTGAGGCCCCTATTTGACTTATATAAAAACTCTACCAAGTGCACAATAAATTTTACCAATGTCAAGACCACAATACAAGCATAGAGATATCCATTTCCCCAATTCTTTTAATTGGAAAATATGTTCCTCAGCAAGTTTTGATAGATGCGTGTATCAATAGATATTTGAAGTCAGGCAGCAAATCAACAATGGCTTCCCATTTCTAGATAGCAGTTCCAAATTAACAAGGCAAGTTTTGCCAGACTGCACCAAGCAAGGACACATCCACGCACAAGTGCATTACAAATCATGTAAATACGCCACAGTAGAGCAGTCTTATGGAGGGTTAGTTCCAACTGCTATTTGCTGCAACTGTCACTAAGATCTATGAATATTATATCTAAGATGGGCCATCCTCTAATAAAAATAGGTAGCAAAAGCAATGCAAAGCATTGATATGAAGGTTTGTCATGCCACAATGAAAAAGGTAGTCCAAGAATGATAGTTTATAGATTGGATGCTGATCAACAGGGTTAAACAATTTAGTCAAAGCAGATAAGTGTGGAACTTTGCCAACTCTATGTGAGAGAGGTCTATACTCAGTAAGAGGCCAAAAAAAAACAAAAAAATTCGTACTCTCCTCTCTCCAATCCCTGTGCAGTAGTTGCCACTGTTACCAGGATCGTTGCATGTCCCAAATGCACCCATGTTGTGTGAGTATCAGGTTCGTATAAGATCCTTGATCCAATTTTCATGTTTAGATTCTTATTTTTCTTCAAAATTAGTCGATGCAAATTGATCCTCAACAAGCCTCATCCCAATTACTTGGGATGGGACCAGCCAAAGATCTCCTTTTTCAGAATTACACTCTATCTATTGCTTGAACCATAGACTCTAACTTTCATGACAATCTTGAGCCATGTCCTCAATGGACTCCCTTCACCAAAATCATCCCCAGTGTCCACCATTGGTGCAGTCATCATTCTTTATTAGCAATCTAGAGTTATTTTTGGCAGTAGTCAAATAGTAAATTCAGAGAGCCATAAGTATAAGTAATGCCATTACTCAAATTATATCAGTCCTTACCATTCCATGAATCCTAAGTGAGGATTCAACAGATCCTGGTCTTAGGCATGTAACTGCACCCAAACCCATGTAATATAGGTAGTCAAGAAACCACTCTAGAGTTGTAAAGACATTCCATAAAGAAAGTTCTGAGATGTTCACCACAAGACAATTCAAAAAGAACTCAATCATGAAATCACATCATTCTTGTATTTATTATCACTTGAAAAGTGCATACTAGAATTTTACACTAATCTGTGCACTAGCTATGTCTTTGGGGAACTCTGCATCAGACACAAAGGAAGATGTTGCTATTGAAAATAGTCAACATATTGAAGAAGAGATAATTCAACCCCCTCCTGTGGAAGACTTGTTATCAATATGTACAAAGCTTTTACAAATGAAAGAATCTATTGCTTTTCCACTTCGGGACCTTTTGGTTATGTTATGCTCTCAAAATGATGGTCAATACCGGTCAAATGTTATCATGTATATTATAGAGCAGGTGAAGCTTTGTAATTCCGACAGTGGAAATGGTAACATGCTACATGCCCTTTTTCATGTTCTAGCTTTAATTTTTCATGAAGATGCAGTGGCACGAGAAGTTGCCTCGAAGGCTGGTGTGGTGAAGGTTGCCACAGATCTACTGTCACATTGGGTTTCTAGTTCATGTGACATGGGGAATTCCCAAATTCTGAAGTGGGCAACAGCAGCTTTTCTGGCTGTTGATAGGCTGTCACAAGTGGATCAAAGGTTGAATGCTGTTATTGCAGAGCTGTTGAAGAAGGATGATGTTGGTGGCCATCAGACATCTATAGTAATTGATGAAGATAAGAAGAACAAGTTGCAGTCATCATTGGGATTATCTTCAAAGAATATAAGTATACAGGAACAGAAGAGACTGATTGAGATTGCCTGTGGTTGTATCAGGAACAAGCTCCCTTCTGAAACAATGCATGCTGTTTTGCAGCTATGTTCTACTCTCACCAGAACTCATTCTGTAGCTACTAGTTTTCTTGATGCTGGGGGTTTGCCTTTGCTGCTTTCCTTGCCGACAAGTAGCCTGTTTGTTGGGTTTGACAGTATTGCTGCTACTATAATCCGTCATATCCTAGAAGATCCTCAGACTCTCCAGCAAGCAATGGAATCTGAGATACGGCACAGTGTTGTGACTGCTGCTAACTGACAATCCAATGGAAGACTTATCCCCCGTAATTTTCTTTCAAATTTGACTTCTGTCATCTCATGGGATCCAGTGATATTTATGCAGGCTGCTCAGTCTGTATGCCAAGTTGAAATGGTAGGTGAAAGGCCGTACATTGTCCTACTGAAGGATCGTGACAAGGATAAATGCAAAGAGAAAGAAAAAGAGAAGGAGAAAGCAGTGGAGAAAGACAAAACACAGACTACTGGGAAGGCTGCTTTGGGTAATATCAACTCATCAGGTCCTGGAAATGGGCAAGGCAAACTTCCTGATACAAATTTGAAGAATGTGAAAGTTCATGGAAAACCCCCTCAGAGTTTTGTAAATGTGATTGAGCTTCTATTGGATTCAGTTATAACATTCGTGCCTCCTTTGCAAGATCACTTGTCGATGAAGGATACCTCATAAACAGACATGGACATTGATATGACTGGGAACAAGGGGAAAGGGAAGGCTGTTGTTTCTTTATCTGAGGAAGATGAGGTCAACCCCAATAACCAGGAAGTTTCTTCATCATTGGCAAAGATTGTGTTCATTCTGAAGCTTTTGACAGAGGTTCTCTTGATGTATTCTTCATCTATTCATGTTCTGCTTCATCGAGATGCTGAAGTTAGTAGTTTCAGGGGCCCTCCTCAACATGCTCTTACTGGTCACTGCACTGGTGGAATATTCCATCATATTCTTCACAAGTTTCTTCCCTATTCCAGAAGTTTGAAGAAGGAAAAGAAAACAGTTATTGACTGGAAGCACAAACTAGCAAGCAGGGGTAGCCAGTTTTTGGTGGCGTCTTGTGTCCGCTCCACAGAAGCAAGGAAGAGAATTTTTATGGAGGTCAATAATGTCTTTAATGAGTTTGTTGATTCTTGTACCGGTTTTAGGCCTCCAGGAAGTGATATCCCAGCTTTAATTGATCTGATCAACGATGTAGTTGCTGCTCGTACACCCACAGGTTCATACATTTCGGCTGAAGCTTCTGCTACTTCTATAGATGTTGGTTTGGTGAGGTCATTAACTCGTACTCTCCAAGTGTTAGACCTGGATCATTCTGAATCTCTGAAAGTTGTTACAGGACTTGTCAAAGTTCTTGAGATAGTAACCAAGGAACACATCCATGCAGCTGATTGTAATACTGGCAAGGCTGAAAATGCAACAAAACCTCCTGATCAGAGTCAACTTGGTGGAACAGATAATGGTGGCAATATATCCGAGTCTATGGAAACTTCTCAACAGAATCAGAGTTCTGCAGCAGCTGACCACATTGAGTCTTTTGACACTGTCCAGAACTACAGTGGATCTGAGGCTGTTACTGATGATATGGAACATGACCAAGATCTTGATGGAGGCTTTGATCCTGCAAATGAAGATGACTACATGCATGAAACTCCCGAGGACACCAGGGGTGTTGAAAATAGCCTTGATACTGTGGGGATTAGATTTGAAATCCAGTCACGTGACCAAGAGAATCTTGACGACGACGAGGACGACGACGACAACGAGGACGATGATGAGATGTCAGGGGATGATGGAAATGAAGATGAAGAGGATGATGAGGAACATAATGATCTTGAAGAAGATGGAGTGCATCACCTGCCACATCCTGACACAGATCAAGATGACCATGAGCTTGATGAGGATGAATTTGATGAGGAGGTGATGGAGGAAGAGGATGAAGATGATGATGATGATGATGAAGAGGAAGGAGTTATACTTAGGCTGGAGGAGGGAATCAATGGGATAAATGTTTTAGATCATATTGAGGTTTTTGGTAGAGATCATAGTTTTGCCAATGATACTCTCCACGTGATGCCCGTTGAAGTTTTTGGCTCTAGACGCCAAGGGCGTACTACATCCATTTACAATCTATTGGGGAGAACTGGTGACAATACCGCTCCGTCGCAGCATCCATCTTGGTGGAGCCTTCTTCATCACTACAGACAGCTCCTCTCAGGCAATCAGGTAACTCTACCCGGTGGTTGGTAAATTCCCTTATTTTTTTTTTTATCTATTTGAAGTTTTCATTCTGTAGCTTCTGATTTGACTCAGTGTTTTTTTGGTTGTATATAATCTGTTCTTATGATCCTGAAAGACCTTGTTGTGCAGATTCTAACATCCAAACCTTTTGCTCTTACCTTTTGTATTTTGTTTTCTTCAGAGCGTGATGTCGGCCATTCTGATAGGAACTCAGAGAACAACTCATCACGTCTGGATGTTATTTTCCGGGCACTGAGGAATGGTCGTCAGGGACACCGTTTCAACCTGTGGACAGATGATACCCAGCAAACTGGTGGATCAAATGCATCTGCAGTTCCCCAAGGGCTTGAAGATCTGCTTGTTTCCCATTTGAGACGGCCAGTCCCCGAGAAACCGTCTGATCAGAATACAATACCCTTGGAAACTCAAAGTAAAGGTGAGGTGAGTCCATTACAAGAATCTGCAGGGATAACCTCTGAAAATCCTGCCGAGAATAATGGCAACAGTGAAAACAATTATGTGCCTCTGCCTTCTTCTATAGCAATGGATAGTTCGGGCAATGCTGATACAAGGCCTACGATAAATGAATCTCTGCAGGGAACAGATTTAGCAAGTACACTCTCTCAATCTGTTGAAATGCAGTTTGAACACAATGATGCTGTTGTGCATGATGTTGAGGCAGTGAGCCAAGAAAGTAATGGAAGTGGAGCAACATTGGGGGAGAGCCTTCGGAGTCTGGATGTTGAAATTGGAAGTGCTGATGGCCACACGATGATGGTGGAGAAAGGCAAGGTTCTGCTAATACTCGAACAAGGAGAACAAATGTGTCTTTTGTGAATTCTACTCCAGTAAGTGGGAGAGATGCATCACTTCATAGCGTAACAGAAGTTTCAGAAGATCCTAGCCGAGAACCCGATCAGGGTGGTCAATTAGAGGAGCAGCAGGTGAATGGTGATGCTGATTCTGCTTCAATTGACCCTACGTTCCTTGATGCACTCCCTGAGGAGCTGCGTGCCGAAGTTCTTTCTGCTCAACAGGGTCAAGTGGCGCAGCCTTCAAATGCTGAACCTCAAAATTCTGGGGAGATAGATCCAGAATTTCTTGCAGCCCTTCCGCCTGACATTCGTGAAGAAGTCCTTGCGCAACAAGAAGCACAAAGATTACATCAATCACAGGAACTGGAAGGTCAACCTGTAGAAATGGACACTGTCACAATAATTGCGGCTTTTCCTTCAGAATTACGAGAAGAGGTTTGTTGACTATTTAAGAGTTATTCTCATCTTTCTTAATATCTGGCTTTTTACTTGATATTTGCCTTTTTGTAGGTTCTCTTGACATCCTCTCATGATATCCTTGCCAATCTCACACCTGCTCTTGTTGCGGAGGCGTCTATGTTGCGTGAAAGATTTGCAAATTGTTATAATCGAACACTCTTTGGAATGTACCCTAGAAACCGTAGGGGTGAATCTTCTCGACGGGGTGAAACCGTAGGGGTGAATCTTCTCGACGAGGTGAAGGTATTGGATCTAGTCTGGATAGAGTTGGTGGAATCATTGCTCGTAGGTCTATGGGAAGTAAGCCAGTTGAAGTTGACACAGAAGCTCTGAGAGCCATGGTTCGGCTGTTTCGTGTTGTTCAGGTATTCATTTGGTATGATATATTCTTCCTCACATATATCATTTGTGATCTTTATATTGATTGACATTATCTATGCAGCCACTTTATAAAGGCCAGCTGCAGAGGCTTCTCTTGAATTTATGTGCGCATAATGAAACCAGAACTGCTCTAGTGAAAATCTTGATTGACATGTTGATGCTTGATATAAGGAGGCCTGTCAATCATTTGAGTGCTTCTGAGCCATCTTATAGGCTGTATGCTTGCCAGAGTAATGTAATGTATTCTCGGCCTCAATCTTTTGATGGTAGTACCTCGATGCTTTTCTCTTATCCATTGTTGGTCAATTGCATTTTGTCCTTTCATTTGTCAAATCTGGGTTGAAGTATGAACCCAGGTTTGTATTGTTACATCTAAAAACTTTGCCAAAAACCCATGCCCGTGCCTGGTCTTCATGAAGTACTTTAACAAAGGTTGGTTTGAGTATTATTAACGCTTAAAACACTATAGTGCTCGTTTAGGTGATGATATGGATTGAATTAAATAAAACTTAGTTACGGGAAAGATCTTCAAATGCTTTAGGTTTTCATTTACCATGTCCTTTTATAAGGCGGAAACTATGCAATTTGGAAATAGGAGTTTGCTAAACCTTTCTTGCTTTTTATGTTTTCTTTCCTATTCTTTTGTTTCATTAAGAGCACATTAGGTATGATGGAATGGGCTGGAATGGAGTGCCCTCCAACTTTGCATTCCCTTTCCCTTGTTTGGTACGTCTTATTTAAATGGGAATAGTCATTTCATTGGAATGGCTATGCCAACAAAATATGGGAATACCTATTCGGTCCTCCAACCTAAGGAATGACAATTCCACTCCATTATGGAATTACTATAAAATATTATTATTATTTTTTTTATTGGCACTTAAAAAAATGTTAGTATTTATTTACTACCACCATTCCATTCTCCTACCACCCACTCCACCACCCTACCGCCATTGCCACCACCTTATTGCCGCCACCACCACCATGGTTGCCGCCACAACCACTACCACCACATCCACAACCATAAAACCACCACTATCACCATCTTTAGAACCACTACTCTACTACCACCGCTCTCACTGCGACCACAGCCTCTGCTGCCACAACCACTACCTTACAACGGCCCCATTTGGTAGAGCTGTGAGAAAGTGATTATAGTTTATACTTTAATAGCTTATAGCTTATAACTGTGAACATAAGCTAATTTTTGACTTATAAATTAAACTTCTCCTCCCCCACTCAAAGAATAAGTTGATTTTTGACTTACAAAAAGCTATAAGCTGTATTGTTAAGCTGAACCAAACACATTAAAATAGCTTAAATTAAGCTAAAAACTTAAATAAGCTGGAAATAAGCCCTACCAAACAGGGCCAACTACTACTACCACCTTCATCACCATCACCATCACCATCACCATCACCATCACCATCGCGAGAACAATCACTCTACTACTATTGGCTGCTGCCACCTTACCACCAACACCACCACTACCACCACCACCACCATCGCAACCACAACACCACCTTACCACCACCACTAAGGCCACAATGATCTACTACCACCGTCCTACTGTCATTGTTATCAACACTACCGAGGCCGCCGCCGCCGCCGCCGCCGCCGCCACGACTCACCATCACTTTCACAACTATTAACATTATAATGATCTATATAAAATTTTAATTTATTTGTTACTAACTTGTTAAAAAAATAAATAAATAATAAAAATTTATTCTATTTCATGAGTTTAATAGGCATAACCAAATATGAGAATGAGAATTATCATCCTATTCTTCTGTCATTCTATATTGGCAACCAAACAATGGAATGGGAATGGACATTCCATTCCATTCCATTCAACCTTGTATTCCATTCCCACTCTCCTTCCATTCCCACTTTATTTCATTCCATCCTACCAAACATGCTCTAAGTTTTTTCCTGAAGTGCTAAATTGTTCCATGTACCCTTCATAGGTCTCCCTCCTTTGGTGTCTCGGCGTATTCTTGAGACTTTGACCTACTTGGCTCGCAATCATCCTTATGTGGCAAAGATATTGCTTCAATTTAAGCTGCCTCAGCCACTCTTACAAGAGTCAGAAAATCTTGATAAGGCACGTGGCAAAGCTCTGATGATTGTTGAAGAGGATGTGATGGAAGGAAAGAACCATCTGGAAGGATACTTTTCCATTGTGATGCTTTTGAGCCTTTTGAGCCAGCCCCTATATTTGAGGAGTATAGCACATCTTGAACAGGTGATGGTTTACACAGGGTTGTACTTTCTTTGTATTAATTAATTCTCTAATACACTAACTTGGTTTTGTTGGTCGTCTTTCCATATGGGATTCTTGTTTCAGCTACTAAGTTTATTGGATGTAATCGTGGATAATGCTGAAAGAAAGTCTAGTTTATCTAATGAATCTGGCATACCTGCTGCGGAACAAACATCTGGTCCTCATATTTCCACGTCAGTTGCTGATATAAATACAGTCTCTAGTGCCATATCCTCTGGCTCTGACATTACAGCATCCAAGCCCAATGACGACTCCAAACCCTCTGCTTCTAGTACAAATGCGGAGTGTGATACTCAAAATGTACTAGATAATCTACCACAAGCAGAACTTCGACTTCTACGCTCACTGCTTGCAAGAGAGGGGTATGATTGACTTTATTGCTCAACATCTAAATTTTTTTTGGTCTTCTATATTATATTGCTTTACAATGTGCGCTTTTATTAAAAATGTACACTCATTTCAAGCTTGTTAAAGGGTGCCACTCATTAACAAAATTCTTTCGTAAGTACTTACTAATATTTTAAGGGTAAAAATGATGAATAAAATAGAAGTTTTATGTGTAGTTATAGAATAAATGCGGTTACTTATACATACTAGTTGGTGTTTCTCCAACTAAGCACATCGGAAACCTATCCCATAACCTTACCCAAAGTGTTGAGTATTCAAAACAGGCACTTCAAAAATTCAGAAGAGTCTATGTAACATAGATCTTACTCAAGTAGCTCTCTTTCTCTTTATTATGGGTGGATCTACTGTGAGAGCTGTAGAGAAATACTCAAGTTACTCCTTTTTGGCTTAACCGTTCGTGTCATGGTTGCCCTCATCACTTTTTAGTTGCTAGTTGGTATAATGTGGATTCGTGGGACTTCGATGATAGATGGGTGTGTATTTGTGATGTGTTGATTTTGAGTTCTCCGCAGTCTATTCTGGTTTTGGTTTCTCTTATGCGGGAGGTGAGTTGGTTCATGAGGGTTGATCTTTGTTTTGAGCTCTCACTTCCCGCATGCTTTTATATGGATGCTGGTTGATGGGTGAAGCAGATGTGAAAGCCAATTTTTCTGTGGGTTTCTCTATGTTTTTTGCACTCATATATAGAGGTGAGTTTTTCCGCCATAGTTGAGCTTATGGAGAATGTTCCTGGCAGTTTATTTTTGTTTCTCTTATGTGGTTGGCATTTTATCTTAAGGTGGGGCGGTTTGTTGTGGTTGGAGCTTGAATCTGGTTTGTACGTGGAGAATTTGGTTCATGGTTGAAGATGGAGATTGTTTCACATGCTTGCTTGGCGAGTGTATGTGTGTGTGTGCATCACTATCCTACACGTCTTGTTGTACAAGATGCAAAGCATTGATTTTTTGTAGCAGGAAACTTTCTGCCCATTCTTGTCTAGTGGATTGTGATGTTGCTACTGGCATCATCATCTACTTGTATTTGTGAAGTGTCACAAAAACATACCCATGCATCCTTTTTAATGTTGCTGGTTGTGTTTTTATTGAAATTTCATTGAAGGAAGTGTGATTTGGGCATTGGCCAATATTTGTGGTTCCTATTTTAGCAGAGATTTGGTGTGTTTATGTAGAATAGGTGTTACAGCCTTTGGCATATGCCCAAGCCTCTCCTGATGTGAGAGATTTTTTAATGTATAATAGGTGTTGTGTTTTTGTTGGCCTAGACTCTGTGAGAGGTTAAATATTAATGTAGGCTTGTAATGTGTGAATGTGATGCCTTTTGATTTTTTCTCGAGTTTCATTTTACATTTTCTTTTTTGGTAATTCAATTCTTACTAACCAAAAACAATTGTTTAATTATGTACCTTTTTATTGTATGTTCTTTAAATTTTATTTATTTAATTTTTACCTGGTCATTATGTGCTCATGAGTTTGTGTGATATGGTTCCTGCACTTATTTGATGAGTTCCCGCCCATTTTTGGCTCTCTAACTAGCTCTTATCTGCCCCATCCTTCTTAGCTTCTTGGGAATATTGAACTCCTGGATTTCTTGGATTAATTTGTTCAAGTTTCTTCTTGACTCTTATCCCTTTCTAATATTTCATTTCTTCCCAGCCTGTCAGATAATGCATATACTATGGCAGTAGAGGTGTTGAAGAAGTTGGTTGCAATTGCTCCAACTCACTGTGGCCTGCTTATCACTGAGCTAGCGGATTCTATGCAAAATTTGACCAAGTCTGCAATGGATGAGTTGCGCATTTTTGGAGAAGCAGAAAAAGAACTACTCACTACTATATCATCTGGTGGTGCCGCAATTTTGAGGGTCTTGCAGGCATTAAGCTCGCTCGTTGCCTCAATTTCTGAGAAAGATAAGGATCATCAAATTCTATCTGAAAAGGAAAACACTGCTGCTATTTCTTTGGTCTATGATATCGGTGCAGCTTTGGAGCCTTTGTGGCTGGAGTTGAGTGCTTGTATAAGCAAAGTAGAAGGCTATTCAGATTCGCCACCCGATTTATCAAATAAATCTGTGATTTCAGCATATAAACCATCTGGTGTAATGCCTCCACTTCCTGCTGGTACTCAGAACATCTTGCCATACATAGAATCTTTCTTTGTGATTTGTGAGAAGTTGCAACCTGGGCAGTCAGTTGTGAACCAGGACCTTGGTAATGCTCTAGTTTCTAATGTTGAAGATGCTGCCACTTCTACAAGCCTGCAGAAAACTTCAGGGTCTGCTCTGAAAGCAGATGAAAAACACCTTGCTTTTGTGAAGTTCTCAGAGAAGCATCGGAAGCTCTTAAATTCTTTCATCCGGCAAAACCCTGGGTTGCTTGAGAAGTCTTTCTCACTCATGCTGAAGGTTCCACGCTTTATTGATTTTGACAACAAACGTGCACACTTTAGATCTAAGATAAAGCACCAACATGATCATCATCACAGCCCTTTAAGGATTTCCGTGAGAAGAGCTTACATTCTGGAAGATTCATATAATCAACTGCGCATGAGGTTGGCACAGGATTTGAAGGGGAGGTTGAATGTTCATTTCCAAGGAGAGGAAGGTATTGATGCAGGTGGACTTACCAGGGAATGGTAGCAGTTGTTGTCCAGGGTTATCTTTGACAAGGGTGCACTACTATTTACAACTGTTGGCAATGAATCAACATTTCAGCCAAATCCCAACTCTGTTTACCAAACGGAACATCTCTCGTACTTTAAATTCGTTGGGCGAGTTGTGAGTATCTTTTCATTCATGGTTACTTGGTGAAGTTGCTAACTATATGCTTCTTGCTTATGTCTTTGCCTATATGTTTCAGGTTGGGAAAGCACTTTTTGATGGACAACTTCTTGATGTTCATTTTACTCGATCCTTCTACAAGCATATCCTCAGGGTTAAACTGACTTACCATGACATCAAAGCTATAGATCCTGATTACTTTAAAAACCTGAAGTGGATGCTTGAGGTATGTTGCACACTGGAATGTCGCATGCACACGCGCACACACAATATATATATATATATCACTGTTTCCTTTGCCGAGGTCCACCAAACATTTGTCCTCAGTGCCTTGTTTACTTTTGCAGAACAATACCACTGATGTTTTGGACCTTACTTTTAGCATTGATGCTGATGAAGAGAAACGGATATTGTATGAGAAGACAGAGGTAATGAATTCCCTCAACTCCATGAGATGATCATTTTGTTCAACAATTGTTTGTCATATTTAAATTTTTGATTTACATAATGCAGGTGACTGACTATGAACTGATCCCTGGTGGACGGAACATTCAAGTTACTGAGGAAAACAAGCATGAATATGTTGATTTAGTTGCTGAGCAAGGTTTGACTACTGCTATTCGTCCTCAAATAACTGCATTTTTGGAAGGATTTAGTGAACTAATACATAGTGATTTGATATCTATTTTTAATGATAAGGAACTGGAACTATTAATTAGTGGGCTTCCAGATATAGACTGTGAGTTTGCTTTTGTTAAATTGATTATTTTTACTTTTCATTTCTCAATCCCAGGAAAGTTAAGGGAAACTTTTTTCTAATAATATCATTGTTTTTCAGTGGACGACATGAGGGTGAATACGGAGTACTCTGGGTATAGTGCTGCATCTCCTGTCATCCAATGGTTTTGGGAAGTGGTTCAAAGTTTCAGCAAGGAAGATAAGGCTCGTCTTCTGCAGTTTGTGACTGGCACCTCAAAGGTATGTTTCTGTAGTGTTTTTTTGTATCCCTCAGTTGTGCGTGATACTTTTAAGTAAATTTATATATATTTTTCTTTTATAAGTAAATTTTAACTAAGTCCATCAAGTATATGAACTGAACTGTAACTAAATCTGAAAATACGTAGTAGGGAAACAACCCAGAATTGTATGAGTCATAGTAGAGACTTATATCAACATGTTTGAAATTTGAATTCAAATTGCCATGGCTTGTATGTAAGCTGTCTTATTGGTCAAAAAACAGTTCAGCAAAGCTGTTCACAATTCTAAGAACATTATGAAAGGACAACTTTATCCTTAAATGATGTTATAAAGCTAGAGAGCAACTTCTCCCTCCTTTTTTGTAGTGTCAATTTCTTTCATAAGTAGTAGACCACAATATTTTAGAGTAAAAACCATGAATGTAGGGTGAACATGGTTGCAGTTTTTGCTGGCTATGCCATGGTGTGTTTTAGTGAGTAGTCTGCAAATTGTATTTATATCAGCTTCAATTTCCATATATCCACCATTTACCTACTGAAAAAAAAATTAGAACTCCATACATCTATCAATTTAAAAATTCTTCTCTTCTTATGTCGCTAATGCAGGAAGCCCAGCCTGGCATCTTTTTAATGACGTTAGTAAACAGCCTTATATTTATTTATGTTTTGGGTTGTAAGAAAGTGTAAAACCTCTTTGACACTGATTTTCCAAAGCTTTTAATGTTTCATGAAAGCCTATATTGGTTATATTTTTCATACACCTTATTTTGTTAGCCTACTTTTGCAAATGCACACTTTTTTTCTTTTCTCTTTGGTTGGGTCGGGGTGTGCATGTGATGTATATAAAAGCTAAAGTAATGTCCACCAACTTTTAAAATTTCACAAGAAAATAATAACTTCAAGGATAACTGCCCAAATAGATTGTGTATACAGAAAAGCATTTTTTTTTATATATTTGTATTGGTGTGTACCCATGTCTTGATTGACAGTCAAGGAACTTTAGCCCCGATCTTTCGGTCAACCCAAGGAATGACCTGTTGACCCATAAAAAGATGGGTCAACCCGCCTATTTGTCTCCATAAAATCCAACGTTTACTGCTTTGTGTTTAACAGTTGCTCATTAAAAGCTCATTTCAACCTTCAAATTATTTCTCATGATGTATTAATTGGTGCCATTTTATGATGAAACATATTCATAAGAGATTGAGACTAGAGGCTTTGAGCAGTTCAGACTGAACTGTTAAAGGATTCATTGTTTAAGCAATGTTGTATTCATGCAGGTACCTTTAGAAGGATTCAGCGCATTGCAAGGGATCTCAGGCTCACAGAAGTTTCGGTTTCACAAGGCCTATGGCAGCCCTGATCACTTGCCTTCAGCTCATACTTGGTATCATATTCCAATCATAATTGTTTCTTCGTAGTTACTTTTCTATTAGTACTGTACTTTGGTTGATAATCTTCAGCTCATAAGCGACCGTGGAAGTTTACTGAATTTCTTCTTATTTATGATAGATATGCAGTTTCAACCAGTTGGATCTACCGGAGTATCCTTCTAAACAACATCTAGAGGAGAGACTGCTGCTTGCTATTCACGAAGCCAACGAAGGGTTTGGATTCGGTTGAGAATATTGCATAAAGGGTATACATGATGTACTCTTTGTAGATAAAAATGTCTCATGTCAAAAGGTTGTCATGAAATGAAGTTTCAAAGTGAAAGATTGCATTTAAATATTCAAGTTGATAAGGTGTTAATGTACATACATAATGTACGGTGTATGGCAGTTTTTTTAATTACGCCAATTTTTTCTTGTATACTTGTTTCCTTCTTTTTGTCTACTGAATCTATTGTTTTGTTGCTACTTGTCTCTGCTCATGAACTCTTGCTGCACCATAGTTATCCAGTGTTAAGTGATGCACTTATGTGGGGCAACTTTAAGGTTGTGTCTGGTGTAAGGATTTACGGAATCAAAGAAGCAAAGGAAACATAAATAAAATAGAAGTTAAATTTTTGCAATTTTGTTTCCCTTGGTAAATCTTCTCAAATCTTAGTTCCAAATACAACATTAGTACGAACTATAGAGCTATTTGCAATGGAAAGTCATGTAGTTTTAGGCCACTTGCATTAATCTACTGTTTGATATCTGGAATTCTTTTGAAGCCACTTTCAAAAGTGTTTTTTAATTTTTAATTTTAATTTTTATTTTTTAAATTGTTTTTTAACTAACAAATATCGTATAATTGTTGGCTTATTTTTTCTACGAAGGAAAATATTATAAATGTGAGCGTGCTAGCAAGGATTGAAAAATCCTTACAGATTAAATTCAAGCCAATTATCAAGCGATTGTGTTGACGGTTCTTTTGCCTCAACAAAGAGGACTTCAAAATTGCCAAAGTGTAGAGAAAAGAAAAATTTAAAAAGAAAGGGAGATGGAGAAAGACGATTGAGTGAACAATCAAAGTAATAATTACTTATCTCTACTCCTATGCTTCAAAAAGAAAGTGCATGAAATGCTTCGAAATGAAAGTGCTGAAAATAAATGCTTCGAAATATAAATCTATGTTAAACTACTCCTAAGATAAGAAAAATGACAAGAAATATTGAAATCAATTGTCTTTAATTTAAGTTCTGGATCCCTTACAATGTAGCCATTAATGGCTATTTATAGAGGAAAAAATACAACAATAACTACTTAGTAATTACCCATTTCTTCTATCTTCATTCTTGTCTTGCCATGTGTCCTTCTACTCATCCACTTTGTTCTTCATATTCTCCATCATCTCTATAACTTCTTTTAACTTCCAAATTTATAGAGGATGCCACGTGTCCTGCAATTATATAAATAATAAAAATTGCAGATTTATGGTGCTAACATTACCTCCCGCGACCCTTAAAAATGATATTTACTTGAATTTTTGAAGGGCCGAACCAAGCACATGACTAATCTAAGTAACAAAATGCTTCGAATGATATAATAACACCAATAAGGTGCTTTAAATGAGTATGAAATTATAACTAGATGACTAATAATAAGCTTCGAAGGTGGTATAAAAAACCAAATTCATCGTTTGAAGGTCTTGTGGCACAGTTTTGAAGGAACAACATCACCCCTCGAAGGTTGGAAGCATTGATATAGGATGATGGTACTTACAATGAAGTTTCAAGGTTAGGCTTGACGCTTCAAATGTTTCTTCGAAGCTTTATACCGTTTCGAAGGTGAAATAATCAACCTTTGAAACAACTCTTGATGCTTCGAATGTATCTTCAAAGCTTTATACAGTTTCGAAGGTGAAGTAATCACCCTTCGAAACAACTCTTGATGCTTCGAATGTATCTTCAAAGCTTTATATAGTTTCGAAGGTGAAGTAATCAACTTTCGAAACAACCCTTGATGCTTCGAATGTATCTGCAAAGCTTTGTACAGCTTCGAAGGCGAAGTAATCAAGCTTCGAAGGCGAAGTAATCAACCTTCGAAACAACTCTTGATTCTTCGAATGTATCTTCGATGCTTTGACTGTGTACATACAAACAACTGGCCATCAATTTGAAAAGATAAGCCATTCTCAACCACTTATTTAAATGCATAGGCTTTTTTTTAGCCAAATTCATGCATTTTAAATGGTCATCCCTTGTTCTTAGTGCTTCAAACTCATAAGAACAATTTGTTAATTTTATTAGCCACATCATTAGAATTATATTTTAATGTGAACCACAAATTCAAAAAGGATTTTGAACACCAAAAGTCATGGTATAGTGTGACCATGAAAATTCATACTTTTTGACATTGTCAAAAATTTTGAATTCATGAACAGTGGCTTGTTCATCATTCTTGACCATGTTTGTTTTAAAAACAAAACTTTCGCCGAATTGATTTTCATAATTATTTAGCAAAGTGGGTTGTTTTTCCAAGTTAGCCATTAATGGCTTATGAAAATCACCCATAAATATGTTATTTTCATGACTTGACTCTCTAAAATTTGGTTCTTTGACCCCCCGAGTAATACATGGAACATCATTTTTAGCCAAATTTGGCTCAAGAATATGCTCTTTCGTTATGTTAATTTCATAACTTGGCTCTTTAAAAACAGACTCTTGAACCCCCCGAGCCATTGATGAAATCAACTCTTTACTTTTGCTATTTTCAACCATGAAAAAATTCTAAAAAAATTCACCAATTCCGGCCATTAAAGCCTCAGTTAAAGACTTGGTAGTGAGAGTTGATAACTCATCATTCCATTGGCAAATTTTCATATCAAGTTGATGAATTTCTCTAATTAAATGGTGTCTTTTTTCTTCCACCAAATAATATTGTAATGGATGAAAGTTTATTTCATCAAGAAAATGAATCTCTTCTTGAAGATCCAAAATTTTTCTTTCACGCCAATATATTTTGAATTGACAAGTTCGAATGGCGAAATCCAAATTGTTTGTCATTTTTTACACTTGGCTGTCCCACCGGGCGTGCCAAAAATGTTGGCTTATTTTTCCTATGAAGGAAAATATTATAAATGCGAGCGTGCCAACAAGGATTGAAAAATCCTTACAGATTAAATTCAAGCCAATTATCAAGCGATTGTGTTGACGGTTCTTTTGCCTCAACAAAAAGGACTTCAAAATTGCCAAAGTGTAGAGAAAAGAAAAATTTAAAAAGAAAGGGAGATGGAGAAAGACGATTGAGTGAACAATCAAAGTAATAATTACTTACCTCTACTTCTATGCTTCGAAAAGAAAGTGCATGAAATGCTTCAAAATGAAAGTGCTGAAAATAAATGCTTCGAAATATAAATCTATGTTAAACTACTCCTAAGATAAGGAAAATGACAAGAAATATTAAAATCAATTGTCTTTGATTTAAGTTCTGGAACCCTTACAATGTAGCCATTAATGGCTATTTATAGAGGAAAAAATACAGCAATAATTACTTAGTAATTACCCATTTCTTCCATCTTCATTCTTGTCTTGCCATGTGTCCTTCTACTCATCCACTTTGTCCTTCATATTCTCCATCATCTCTATAACTTCTTTTAACCTCCAAATGAATAAAAGGATGCCACGTGTCCTGCAATTATATAAATAATAAAAATTGCAGATTTATGGTGCTAACAATAATAAAGCAGTAAATGATTGTATATCCTTTAACCACTCACTTTTATGTAGGACTGGCATAAATGAGTTTTGATCGGTTGGTTGTTTAAAATCTAAGATTGATTAATCTTTGATTATCAAAAGCATTAACAAAATGAATTATTAGAGTTCAAGCATGCCACATTAGATGCAAGTTGGAAGTAACCTGGAATTCACCTCTACGATATGCACCTCCATAAATTAAGAAAAAAAACTCTACTGCATGCACCTCCTTTTCATAAAAACCCTCTCTACTTGGAATACAAGCTTTGTGACTCATAAAATAGGTACAAAAAATAAGAGGTATGTTTAGAAGAGTTCTAATTCCTTTGCTTAGTGGTGACAAATATGTGAGTTTTATCCCCTTAAAATCCATATTATATTAAATTTTTTTTTTTTTAATTTCATTGTGTTTCTACATTGCTTTGAACTCGAGAATTACGGTGATAAGAGAACATTTTATCAATTAGATCTTGTTTAATTGTTTTAACTCGTACACAATTTCATTTGATTAATTCTAAATGAACTAATTTAATTTGCATCAATGAGAGTTAACTCAAATGATAAGTTGTTCAGATTCTATCCCAAATGTCCTAGGTTCGGATTTTGATATTTTACATTACTCGATATATAAGGCTAATGAGTAGTTGCATATATCTCAAGTTTGTGGTCTTGAAATGGAGAAATTGTTTTTTGCTTTTGGCGCAAAGTCATGTAACGCCCCAACTTATATTTATTGGTTAAAACAATGTGATTTAATACTTGGTAATTTCTATGTTAGTGTTTCTACTATATGTATCTTTAGTTACGACTTTTGAATTGATGGTTATAACTTACTGTATTATTAGTCATGACACATTATGATATTGGCTATGACAAAATTTTGGTTATGATTTAAGAGTTGTTTCGTAATACTTGATATAATATTTAGTTATAATTCAATTTTTTTTAAGTTATGACTCACACAGTATTAAGTTATACCATTTACGATGATCAAACTTATAAATGACATATCTTACATATAGTACAAATTCTAGAGATGTGTGTTCTATAATATTTCATCTAATACTTTTAGTTGAGTTTTTAAAGAATAATTTGAGTGTCAAGTAATAAATTGTATGGAGACTACCAAATTATTGCTCCTTAAACTGGGTCCAAAAGACCTTACTTATCTGAGTCCACATCCTCTAGAGTAATTTTTCGTATAATAGTTTTATAGTGATTTTTTGTATAGTTGAATTTCTTTTTTAAAGTAATTATCAATAGGATTGTACCATCAACATATTATTATACTTTCAATTTTTGTAAAATTAAATTTTAATCATACAAAAAATCATTCTAAATTCACCCTACCAAAATCAATCTAGAGGATTAAGATTCTAATTTTTTTTTTCAGGGAAATCCTACTGGTCATGCCCCTTGAAAGGGTGTACCATATATACTCTTAATTATATTATTTTCTTCTTTAGTTATAATTAAAAAAAATTTAATTATGATAATATTTTAATTGTAACTCATGAGATCTTTAATTATATATCATGTGATATTTGATTATAATTTTTTTAACTATAATTTAAAAAATATAAAATTATATTATTTTTTGAGAGGGGGATTTGTGCCAAACAGTAGGGCCGAGCTATGATAGTGCGGGTATAGTGTTGGGCCTTGCGAGGCCTAGGCCCTGTAACAGACCGAGCTGAACCAACGCGGCTCCCCCGCCCACTATGTTAGGCCGAGCAGATCGTCAACCAGAATGCGGAGGCATGCAAGTGCTCAACCGAGCTATGATTCGGCCTGATATTTGGTTAGATCCACAGTGATGCGTTGGGTCGAGATGTTTTGTAAGGTAGCGGGGTGAGACCGAGATACCAAACTGTGCGTCTCACGACCGGTTAGTTCAGATGGACCGATTTAGTATAGTTCGGTCGTCCCAGTTATTGTGGTGTTTCTCCCCAAGTGATAGGTCAGTCTTGATAGCCTGGTTGTGTGAGCCACCTGGACTAATTATATGATGAAGGGAAAATCCACTCCTAGTATGTGTCAATACCGTTTGGTGGTTTGACAAATACTGTTTGAACGTTTTGGTCTCTACACATGTAAGGAAGGTAGAGGGGAGGGCAGCCGCCTGTCCAGGGAAGGATAACAGAGGTAGTGCGCCCACAATCTCTGAGGCTGCATGGCCAGCCTAGAAAAGGAGGAACGGGAGAACGTTAGAGGTAAGCAACCTGAAGGAATTGATAACTCTCTTTCTCTCTCTAAAGTGCTCTATTTCCATTCTTCTTATTCTTCTTCTCTAAGTGTGCTGACATGACCGTCAGAGGGTTTATCCGGCAGCACACCGTCGGGCAACTCACCATCTTTCTGTTTTTAGCTCAAGCGACGTTACGTGAAACTTGAGTTCAAGGAGTACGGAGAACGGAGAACGGAGGATATTTCACCCCCGTACAATTGGCACCGTCTGTGGGGAAACTTTGACAGACAAACCTTACTCTTCAAGCTTTTCCGACCATTTCCATGGCTAACAATGACGAAATTCCGCTGTCTATTGTCGATGGTATCACACCAGAGTCTGTCTGACGGTGAGATGGCCTTCCTGCTATTCCAACTATGGCGGGCCAAGAGACCTTTTCCAGAGGTGCGTGAGACAAACGCGCAAGGAGCACTGATCATTCGAAGAGTCCAGAGGGTTGCCGACGACGGGGAGAGTCGCATGCTCAGCGCCTGGAGCACAAACTCAGAGACCAGGACGCTCCCATTCGCAAGATGGCAGCTGAAATGGAGGTGCTGAAGCGCCAGATCAAGGAGAAGGGTGTTGCTAGAGAGGGCAACCACAGTGAGCACACCCCGCCCTATCGCTCTGGAAGTCGCTGCGAAGATAGGACGCCCTCTCTCTGTGTCACCAGAAGCTATGGGGTTGGGGACTCCGACCCACAGGTGGGGAGATCTTACACTCGCGACAGCAGCTAGCGTCCCTTACGTCTATCGATGACGTCAAGATACTCTTACTCCGCCCGTTCGGGGGACCTGAGGGATGTGGTGGAGGAGTGGGCCCGCTGTAGAGAGACCTAGAGATTGCTAACATTGTAAAGGCTGAGTCCCCAAATCCGTTGTAGTGAGGAAGTGGCAATGCCAGCGCCTAGAGTGATGGCACTAGTGCCGGTAGACAAAGAGCTAGCGAGACTTACTGCAACCCCACTGTCCCCAGAAATCATGAGCACGCCGCTCCTTGCCAGATTCCACCAACCTAAGTTCACGTTATACGACGACAAGATGGATCCGTACATGCATGTGAGTCATTACCGGCAAGTAATGGCTGGCCACCGGCACAATGACACCTTAATGTGTCTCATATTCCCAGCAAGTTTGGGAGAACTAGGCCTGAAATGGTTCGAAATGCTTCTGAAGGAGAGCATCGAGGGATGGCAACAACTAGCAGAGGCTTTCGTCACCAAATTCAAAACCAACACTCGAACACCGAAGGAGGTTGATCATCTCCTAAGCGTCAAGATGGAATCTGGAGGCTCTTTGAAGGCATACAAAGCCAAGTACTGGGAAACTTACAATGAGATTCTCTATTGCCCCACCAATCTAGTGATCACCCAATACAAGTGGGGTCTCCCAGTCGGACATAGGCTGCGAGATTCGTTTACGATGCACCAGCCCACAACCATGGAATCCATAATGCAGCAGATCAACGAACACATCTGAGTAGAGGATGTTGCCGCCACCGTAACCGAGAAGGCGAATACGTTCACGGTGGACAAAAGAGTGATAGAAAAGGTTCACTCGGTGGGACAGGAGGATAACTGCCCAAATGACCGAGCTAAAGACCAACATCGTGGTTCAAACCGCAATGATAGGAACAAAGTCGCAAAAACGATCGAGCTAATGCTCCTCGTGATGAAAAGCAAGATGCCAAGAGAAAGTTGAAAGCGTGAACCGGTATCACCACTATCTTTAAAAGCTCTATTTACCGCATCCTGAGTGAAATTTGAGGTGAACCTTACGTCCGTTGGCCAGCCAAGTTGGGAAACACGTAGAGGGGCTTCAACTCGAGGTACTGTTACACCTTCCATACAGAAATGGGGGCATCGAATGGAGGACTGTGTGTCGCTCAAACAATATTTAGAAGAGCTGGTGGCGGCTGGGCATCTGGACCAGTACATAAACGGGGGTATGAGGGCCGCTCCCCAGGGATAGGCCGAGCCAAACGGCCTTGCTATCCTGGATGCGGCGCCTCAAGGCTTAATCAGTGTCATTTATGGCATCATCAAACCGGCACGAGTTTGCGAGCTGAGGGGGATGATCAAGAAAGCCGAGCACATGAGGGAAGTTCTCTCCGTTCAGCCCACCGTAAAAAAAGGAAAAATTGAGGTAAAAGACATCCTGACCTTTTCAAGCAAGGACTTGGAAAGAATTCGAGTGCTTCATGATGATGCCTTAGTGGTGACCCTTCGCGTCAAGGACTTCGACATCAAAAGAATTCTAATTGACCAGGGAAGTTAGGTCGAGATGATGTATTATGACGCGTTCAAACATATGAAGTTGGAGGACAAAGTCTTGGCTCTAGCAACGTCTGCTTTGGTTGGCTTCAACTCTCAACCGTAATGGCCGATCGGAAAGATCATATTGCTGGTCAAAGCAGGATTAGTCACGAAGCAAGTGGAATTGTGGGTGCTTAAGGTCCCATCAACCTACAACTTAATCCTGGGTAGGGGCTGGTTGCACGCCATGCAGGCAGTAGTGTCAACTTACCATAAGGTCTTGTGCTTTCCAACGCCAGCCGGACAAGTAGAAGAGGTTTGAGGAGACCAAGTAATGGCAAAACAGTGCTTTGTTGTAGTAAATGGCAGCTGGGCTGCCAAGGGCTTCGTTCAAATGATAGAAGGACCAGAAGGGAAGGAAGTCTTGGAAAACGTGGGAAGAAAGGCCGAGGAGAAATCGGTGGAAGATTTGGTGAAAGTACGTGTCGATGAGAATGATCCAAATAAGTTCTTTCTTTTGGGATTATCTTTGTCCAGCATCGAACGACTCGATTATGTTAACTTTTTGGTTTCTAACATGATGGCCTTTGTATGGACGCCTTACGATATGCTTAGCGTTGACCCTAGCTTCATTTGTCATCAGTTGAATGTCTTTCCGAATGCACAACCGGTCATCCAAAGGACACGGCGCTCGGCCTTGCACCATGCCGAGATAGTGGCGGAAGAGGTTAAGAACTTGCTGGAAGCAGGAGCAATAGAAGAAGTGCAGTACCCTAGATGGATCTCTATTATGGTGGTAGTGCCGTAGAAGAACGGTAAATGGCGGGTGTGCGTTGATTATAAGACGGTCAACTGTGCGTGCCCAAAGGATAGCTTCCCTCTCCCGAGAATTGACTAGCTGGTGGATCTAACCGCTGGCCATCAGAGGTTTAGCTTCCTGGATGCATATCGTGGCTACTACCAGATAGTCATGTACGAACCAGACTGAGAGATCACTTCATTCACCACTCAAAAAGGCCTGTACTGCTACAAGGTCATACCATTCGGACTGAAAAATGCCGGGGCAACTTTTCAAAGGATGGTAACCAAAATGTTCGCTCCCCTATATCGATGATATGGTGGTAAAGAGCAAGGAAAAGTCTCAACACCTCGCCGACCTAGCAGAGATGTTCGCCATACTTAAACATCACAAGCTGCGTTTAAATGCCTCCAAGTGCGCCTTCGAAGTTGGCACCGGAAAATTTCTAGGTTTTTTGGTCACGAATTGAGGAATCGAAGCTGACCCTTCCCAGATCAAGGCGATACAAGAACTGGAGCGTCCAAACTTCACGAAGGACGTGCAACATCTCACCAGGATGGCAGCTGCGCTAAACCGATTTATCAGCCGGTTTTTAGATCGTTACATGCCCTTCTTCAAAACTTTAAAGGCCAAGTTCTTTTGGGATGACGAATACAACCGTGCATTGGCGGATCTAAAAATGTACATTTCCTCAACCCCAATCTTAGTCACACTGAAACCGAGTGAAGAATTGAATCTCTACTTGGCAGTTTCTCAACACACGGTGAGCGTCGTTCTCGTCCGCGCTGAGGGTATCCAGCACCTCTCCATCTTCTACGTAAACAAGACCTTGCTCTCGGCTGAATCAAGATATCTACCGCTAGAAAAATTGGCCCTGGCCCTCATGATGGCTTCCAGAAAGTTGGCGCATTATTTTTATGCCCACACAATAGTTGTGCTAACCGAATTTTCACTTAAGGTGCTCTTTGAAAAGGCAAATTTTACCGGTAGAATTTTGAAATGGGCTGTGAAATTAGGGCAATACGATATCAAGTTCCAACCACGCACTGCTATCAAAGCTTAAGCTCTTGCCGACTTCGTGGCAGAATTTGCCCCTAGAACACACCCTGTTTACCCTGTCGATTTGGCTAGCGCGGATTTGGCGCAGCCCACGGCTCAGACAGTAGAAACAAGTGGTGAACAACAAGTGGCAGAAGGACAAGAGAAAGTCGAGCAAGAAATGGAAAAGCCGACCAGCTTGCCAAAATACCAGCTCGACAGAGACATAGAAAGAGACCAGAATGAGCCGACCAATACCTTGGAGTTTAGGAACTCTCAAAATCCCTCCGACTGCTGGAGACTACCAAATTATTGTTCCTTGAAGTGGGTCCAAAAGACCTTACTTATTGTAACAACGCCCGCGGGGGACCTCGCTACAGTTCGGACTCGATTTTGTTGCGGTTCTCAATCTTGAACCAAAGAGTCCAAATCTGGCAAATCGTTTTGAAGGAAAATAGATTTTTTGAAAGAAGTGCCAAACATGGACTGCTTTGCCAGATAACAGAGTCGCCACCTAAATATTTTAAAATGGGAAATTTAGGAAACCCTGACTCGGTGCCAAAAGGCCACGTGTCCGTCATCACCAAAGTTGGCTCGGGAACTTGGGTACGATTAGGGAAGGTCAGTCGTGAGCACCCCCTCTCGCCCGGTCAAAGTCCGGCCTCTACTAACCATGATATCTGTTTTTGAAAACTTTGTGCGTTCTTATTCTAGTTATTAGCCTAGGTTACTATGTGATGCGCACAGCATACAAGTATAGACTTGGTCGCCTGAATTGGAACAAAACACTTCATGTTTGTTTGTTTGAAAATCGTTTGATGGTGCTACCCGCAAGTAGGCTAAGACGCGGATTTGCCACCCTCAGGTGGGCTTAGAAAACATGATTTTGCCACTATCTAGTGGGCTTAAAACAAGCAGTCGATGAATTGTTCCAATTCAGATAACTCAACCTCCACCCACAGGCATTCAAGGCAGTTATATCACATAAGCATTTAGCCTCATGGTAAGCATGCTTTTCATGGCAGTCACTCACACGCATGCAAGGATGCTAAAGCGTAACAACTTACCGAGTACTCCAAGCCAAAACAGAAAACTGATTAGAAATCATGCATGATCCTAAGTATACAGAATTGCCTAGTGCAACACATGAAAATGCAACTATGGCAGGCTCGGCTATTCTAAACATGGCATATGATGATGCTACAGTTAACATGTATTCAATTTGGAATTGAAATACAGATGCAGTTTGTATGATGCGCCGAGCCCGGTGCATGCAAAACAGATGAATGAATGCAAACATGCTATCATACTGTATGCTAATTGAAATGTGCCCTATATCTAACCATTGTAAGCGGGTAAATAAAAGGGAGAAAGAAATGGGGGTTGGAAGACATACATCACACTCACCCACCCTTATTACAATTATGCCCTCGCACGGAGGGTCCGAATAAATAATAATACAGACCCGAATAAAAGAATATTACAGTCTGAATAAATATACAGATTCCTAATTAATTAACAAATTAAACTAAGAAAGCTGTAAACTGGCGCGCAGGCCAGGGGGCTGCCTTGCTATGATAGTGCCTGCTGGGCTGCCTCGGGCAGAAATCCACTGGGATGCCCCAATTAGCCTCTGTTTGCACTGTTTCTCGAAATGCGTGCCGAACTCCGGAAAGTTGTTGATCCTCGGTTTTGCTGTAACAGAGAGTAGGAAAAGGGCATAGCAATGTATTTCACAAATATATGCATGCCTCGATCCTCGTGCCACCAATCACGCATACCGATGCATGATGGCCGAGGAATCGGATTGCACAACTCAATATAGGGATGAATGCATATGAATGCTATAACAAAACCTAGCTCCATCATGGGTAATCCGGAGTGTCGGTGACTTGGGAATTGAGACCCGTTCCGTCACTCGGAGTACGAAACGTGCCTCGTTTCCCGTGCCCGGGCTAATTCCTATCCCGAACACGACGCAATATGCATGATATGCACGAAATGCAACTAAGATACAGCCTGGTGTGCACAATGCTATGAAAGTGAGAATGTCTCGAAATGCGTGCCCACGGGCATGCAAACCGAGAAAATGACATACAAGCATGAGATGACATGAAATATGATGTACAATGAGACTAAAAAGAAATGCCTCGAAATGCGTACCCACAGGCACGCAATCCGAGGAAATGACATACGGAATGCAAATCAGATAAAACAGAGTGTGCCTCGAAATGCGTGCACACGGGCACGCAAACCGAGGCGATGATGTGAAGTGCAAATCGGATAAAACCGAAGTGCCTCGAAATGCATGCCCACGGGCACGCAAACCGAGGTGATGATAAAATGCAAATCGGATAAAATCGAAGTGCCTCGAAATGCGTGCACACAGGCACGTAAACCGAGGCGATGATAAAAATGCAAATCGGATAAAACCGAAGTGCCTCGAAATGCGTGCACACAGGCACGCAAACTGAGGCGATGACAAAATGGAATGAAATGGCATACGGAATGCAAATTGGGCTTACGCCAACATGAGAGGACCTCAGCCGCACTCACATAAGCTGCCGTTGGATGAAAATAAAGCTGCCTCGAAATGCGTGCCCGCGGACACGCAAACCGAGAAATGCATAAAATAGCATATGGAATGCAGTGATGGGCTTACGCCAACATGAGAGAGCCTCGGCCGCACTCACATAGGCTGCCATAATGATAAAAGGAGATGCCTCGAAATGCGTGCACACGGGCACGCAAACCGAGGAAATGCACTAAGGCATGAAATGACATGGAAATGATATGCAAGCATGCAAACCAAATTTCAGCCACTAAATAAAGGGGAAAACAGCCCCGAAATGATACGAAATGACAATCAATGCATGAAATCATCCCGAAATGCAATTCTAAGTGCCCGAAATGGCCTACGGCTATGCTAAACATGCAAAATTGGCACATGACAGAAAAAACAGTAGCAAGGAAGCCCCAAAAATAGCATATTTCCAGTACAAAACATGGCCAAATTGTAAGCATAGATATGACAACAATAGCTTGCAAAAATACGGAAAAAGAGAGGATTTACAAAGCAAGTGATATCTACAATGCTCAAACCCAAAAAATCAGTTCTACAACATTAGAGAGGGACTAAAAATATGCATTTTTACAGAAGATGAGATCCCCAAATTCAGTGTGTAGATATACAATACATAGCATGCAAAATAAGGGTCAAAAGAGGTTTGTAAAGAGAGGTATCATAAGAAATGACCAAACAACTTAAGACCCTTAATAAAACTTGAAGAATAGACCAAAATAAGACACTTCAAAAGCCTGATGAAGGCTCAAAACAGAGGCTAAGCAAGCTTAACAAAGCATGCGATTTTACGGAAAAATAGAGGAATACAAAGGAAGTACCAAAACCAATCATCAAATGGACTAAGACCCTTAACAAAGGATGAATAATGGACCAAAATAAGGTATTCTATAAGCCTTATGAAGGCTGAAATCCGAAGCCAAATGAGTCTAACAAAGCATGCAAAATATGCATAGGACATGGATTCAAAGCAAGTGTATGATAGAGGAGGCAAACATGGTTGAGCCCTTCTTCAATGTTGAAGAGGGGCTCAAAATGAGCACAATATCAGTAGGTTTCATACTCCAACTCAGATCAAAAATAGGCTAATTAACTCATGCAATTTTACGGTAAAATTGAAGAATTTCAAAGGAAGTGCATGCTAGAGCCACCAAACATGATGGATCCCTTCTTCAATGTTGAAGAGGGGCTCAAAATAGGCCTACTAACAGTTCATGGTATGCTCGAAATCAGATCACTCAAAAGCCAAACAAAGCATGCAAAATAATGGCATAAAGAGTGATATTGAAACAAGTGTATCATGGAGACACCAAATGGGGTTGAGCCCTTAAACAAACATGTAGAATAGCTCAAAATAAGGCCCCTTTCAGTTAGAGCCGGAGCTCAAAACAGTGAGCAAGTGGGCTAAGAAATTGGTGCAAGAATGAGCTAGAAAAGAGGGAAAGTGAACTTACCCTTGAAGACCAATACTTTGACTACTTCTTGGACCAGCTTTGATGACTTCAAGCTTCTGGAATCCCTCCCTTGCTGCTGGAAATGGAGTGGTGATGATAGAGCTTGAAGATGATGAAGAAAATGGGACCAAAACTTGAAGAAAAAGACTTTGGAGCTATGAAAATCTCTCAAAAATCTCTAACCATTATCTAACTCTCTAAATGATGAAGCAAAACCTCCCCTTTATAGAGCAAAAATGCACCAAAAATATCCAAAAAGCACCAAAATATCTAAAAAGTAACAAAATATCTAAAAAGCAACAAAAATATCTAAAAAGCAACTCTCTAATCCTCCATACATTTGCTGAGACAATTGCCGGCCTCCCACCCTCCAGTGATCTTCCTGGTGCTAAAACAGAGGTACCTGCCAAAATTGAACAAAAACTAATGCAAAACGAAAGCTCAGGGACCAAAACCGCGCGGGGTCTCGAAAATGGGCTGCAAGCACCGAAAGTGGCGTTCGGCCACGAAGTGGGTATCAGAGGCCCCAGTGTCCCTCGTTATGCTAAAACAGAGGTGCCTGCCAAAAATGAACAGACATCGATGCAAAATGAATGCTCAGGGACCAAAACCGCGCGGTTCGGGGTCCCGAAAATGGGCCGTGAGCACCGAAAGTGGTGTTTGGCCACGAAGTGGGCATCAGAGGCCCCAGTGTTCCTCGAAATGATAAAACAAAGGTGCATGCCAAAAACCGGAGAAATCGGAGATGGTTGGGCGGTCCCGAACCGAGGCACACGGCCTGACGGTCCCGAAAACCGGGAACCGGGCTCCGAAATGGGCAAAATGGCCTACGGCCATGAAATGTAGCGCACGGCCACCGAGAGATAGTCTACGGGACCACTCCCTCCCCTCAGGAAAGAAAACAGAGAAAACCGAGTCTGGTTCGCAAACCGAGACAAGGCACAGAAGAGAGTTCGGAAGTCCGGAGGTAGGGCGCACGGCCGCGACTCTGAGACTTCTGAACGAGCACAGTATGCAACATCACCGAGCGCTCAATCGGTGACGTCTGAGTCTTAAGGCCGGTCAAAAATGGGGTGTCTACAGTTGCCCCTCTTTGACAGAACTCGGAAGTCAGGAAGTGACGAGAGTGAATGTCAAAGCCCAGAGACGACCCATTTTTGACAAGGCCGAAGACTTAGACAATCATACAAGATAAACAAAGAACAGAGATATGTGCCCGCAGGCGTGCCCACAGGCAGGGGGGCAAAATGCAAAGTGATAGGCACGGAGCCGGGTGATCATGCAAGTGCAGCAAGCTGTAATGAGGCAAGTATTCACAAATAGATGCAACAGTTTTAAGCAAGAATGCAAAGCAACAACTACATTTCATGCAGTTAGGAATGTAAGAAAATCATGGAATCTTCACGAACATGTACGATAGATACACAAAGCATACGTGTGATGGATACACAAAGTGAAGCGAGTGTAATGGATGCACTATATGAAGCAAAGTGTGATGGATATACTAGGTGAGTGTGTGATAGATACACAAAGCGAACGTGTGATGGATACACAAAGTAGGTATAGTGTGATAGATACAAAGCAAGTGTGTGTGATTGATACACTATATGAACAAAGTGTGATTGGTACACAAAGTAGGCATAGTGAGCAAAGTGTGATGGATACACTAAGTGGACAAGTGTGATGGATACACTAAATGTGAATATGAAGTGTGATAGATGCACTAAGTGAACAGAGTGTGATTGATACACTAAAAGCGAACACAAAGTGTGATAGATGCACTTAGTGAATAAGTATGATAGATACACAAAATGAATGAAGTGTGATTGATACACTAAAAGCGAACACAAAGTGTGATAGATGCACTTAGTGAACAAGTATGATAGATATACTGAATGTGAACACGAAGTGTGATAGATGCACTAAGTGAACAGAGTGTGATTGATACACTGAATGTGAACACGAAGTGTGATAGATGCACTTAGTGAACAAGTATGATAGATATACTGAATGTGAACACGAAGTGTGATAGATGCACTTAGTGAACAGGTATGATAGATATACTGAATGTGAACATGAAGTGTGATAGATGCACTAAGTGAACAAAGTGTGATTGATACACTGAATGTGAACACGAAGTGTGATAGATGCACTAAGTGAACAGAGTGTGATTGATACACTGAATGTGAACACGAAGTGTGATAGATGCACTAAGTGAACAGAGTGTGATTGATACACTAAAAGCGAACACAAAGTGTGATAGATGCACTATGTGAACAGAGTGTGATTGATACACTAAAAGTGGACACGAAGTGTGATAGATGCACTTAGTGAACAAAGTATGATTGATATACTAAAAGCGAATGAAGTGTGATTGATACACTAATGGAATAAAGTGAATATGTGCGTGATAGATACACAAAAAGTAATGAAGTGTGATGGATACACTAAGGTAATTGAAGTGAATATGTGCGTGATAGATACACAAATTGGGAATGTATGCGATAAATACACAAAATGAGAATGTGTGTGGTAGATACACGAAATGAGAATGTGTGTGATAGATACACAAAATGAAAAGAGTGTGATTGATACACTAAATAAACATGTGAGAGATACATGAAGCAAACGAAAGTAAATGAGGTGTGATGGATACACTAAAGTGAACATGTGATAGATATATGAGGCAAACAGAGTGAATGAAGTGTGATGGATACACTAAAGTAAACATGTGATATGAAGAGAAGAATAGTGTGATAGATACACAAAGCAAAATATGTGTGATAGATACACAAAGTGAATGAAGTGTGATTGATACACTAAGGCAAATAAGGTGTGTTAGATACACTGAGTGAATGAAGTGTGATTGATACACTAAGGGAATGAGGTGTGATTGATACACTAAGTGAATGAAGTGTGTTAGATACACTGAGTGAAGCAAATAAAGTGTGATTGATATACTAAGTGAATGATCTCAAACAGAACTTCTTTGAATGAACCGTACATACAATATCGTGCATGTCTGAGAAAGAAACTTAACTGGTACAATGCATTACAATGTATGATGCTTAAGGAAAGCAATAAATGGACAAAGCGGCGCTTTAGAAAGCACCTCATGAGGTGAGTGGCGGTGAACCGCTCTACTCTGACGGGGATCTCCCCTCGTGCTCTTCGAACACTTTACCTTCAACACACAGCACAAAGGCTCTAGAATGCTAACAAGTAAAAATATCTGCATGTGGGAGCCACAGCTGCCGCTTGTCTTCCTGATCATGCTCACAACTTTCCCTATTCTCCAACGGGGTGACAGACTAGGTTGGTTTAGTATCCAGAATTGAGGTGCATACACGCTATCTCAACCTATGGGGCTTCCATACAGATTTCAAGCCGAGGACACGCCTCTGGGTATTCAAACCAGACTTTAGTCTCGGAAATCCCGAACCTTTGCGTTCTAGGCCACAGCCATTCGAACTCTAGTTTCCACCGTCGCAGTTGATCTCCTAGGAACTCATTGCGAACACAGCCAAGATGTCCCTGGCAGGGAATGGTACTCAGGGAGAGCACTTTTGATCGCTATTCTGGCTTGAAGTAGACTTGATCTTGAGCTTGAGGTAGAGGCACACTCATGCTTCGGAACATTGGCAAGGCCTGAAGAGGTATACACGGGATGTAGTCTCGGAACTTACTGAAGTTGAAACGAACTCAGATACCCGACGTTTTCCTCTTTTGCTTTTGCTTTGCAGCCCGAAACTCATAGCTTCAGATAGGTCCTGGTTTTACTGTTCTCATATGACCTGGGTTGAACCTTGCGGTTTTATGAAAGAACAAATTCTGTTTTGCACAAATGTGGAGAACGGCACGGCACTCGGAGCACAAAACGATTTTGTTGAAAATGAGAAAAGGATTCTCAACCGGGTATTAAGCCTACAACTGACCACAGCCAAAACAACTCAACACAGAAAAACAAAAGGTAAACGACCTAAACACAACGAGACACGCTCAGGATGAAATGAGACAAACAAAAAGACACGACACTCAGACGTGCACAGGGAGCCTGTTTCACCGGGTATGTTTCCCATCATTTCTTATTTGTGATTCTCACATCACTCGGCCCTCAAGCTCTGTTTTTCTGAAAAAGCCCTTTTATCACTTTTTCTCTCATCGCACATCTCTCTATTCTTCAATCTCTCATTTTTCAATCCCTCCCCTGAGTGGTTGATGGATAAACAGCAAGTTGTGGGCTCGTGCCTCTAGCATTCTGCTAGATTTTCTTTCTTCTGCTCACAACAGTGAGTTTCTCCTACAGAGGGGTTGTGCTACAAATGGGTATGTAGCAAATCTGCAGCTGACATCGGTCGATGATGCCCTGCTGGGGAGTTTGGACGTGAGCAGATCTGTCCAGATGAGGGAGTGTAATGTCTGGCCCCATTCCAGTTCGTGCTTCGCACTTGGCTTGATACCTCGCTACTTGGAGGGTGAGAGAGCCTTTTCGACCATTTTGTCGTCGCCTTCAGTTGTGCCTTCTTCTGGCAGGTAAAGTGCCCTTCTTGGCGAGTATGTTGATAAAGAGGAAAAGACAGAACTCCTGACCCAACTGTGCCCCTAGTTCATCATTTTGACCATTTTTTATTTTTGCTTTCTAAAAAAAAATTTGGCCAAAATGGGAGTTAGATTAACATGCTTGTTCGATTTTTGATTTGAAATCATGCAAGTCAGGCTATGAGTACTAAAAATTTTCCTTTTTTGGGTCCAAGAAATGGTTCAGTTTTGGAAAAATAGGATAATTTTCGAGAGAATTAGTCAGCCTCAGTAAAAATTCTCAAAATCTATTTTTGCAAACGGCCACTGCTCAACGAGCATAGAACCCACTCTCGAGATGCACAACCTCGGACCCAAAGGAAAACTGTCTCGTGCTTGAAGAGGGCTGCATGGCAACGGAAAGGTGCTCCTTGTTTGAACGGCACCGCGGCGCATTGAATGGCAACGGAAAGTTGCCCCTTGTTTGACTGGCGCCGCAGCACACTGAATGGCAACGGAAAGTTGCCCCTTGTTTGGATAGCACCGCGGCGCATTGAATGCAGTCCTCAGAGTGACGAGCACAACCAAATCCTCAGATACAGAGAAGACAAGGATGACCAGAACCATCGCATGGACACAATCAAATTGAAGTGTTTTACGGCTGGACTTCAGAATGAAGTTGCCTACGTATCCCAAACATGGGAATCAAGCCTTACGTAGTTCGGGGTTAAGGTATACTCGGGTATTTAACCTCTCCTTTTTATGCTCTAACTTTTGCCAAGGTGCCCGTTGCAGGTTTTCGACCTTGCGAGCTTTGTTCTTCTTTCTTTTCTTTTTTTTTTCCTATTCTTTTCATTCCTCTTTTTTTTTTCTTTTTTTTTTTTGCATTTTCTTTTCTTTTCTTTTCTTTTCTTTTTACATTTTTTGTATCTTTGCATTTTTTCTCTTTTTTCTTTCTTCATTCTTTTCTTTGCTCTAACTTTTGCCTGGGTCGCCCTTCCGGGTTTTCAGCCCAGCGAGCCTCTCAAAGGGTAAAAATGTAGCCAGTCCATGCCAAATGGTTCTGAGATTGAAGCCCTCTATATCCAGGAGAGTGGCTGTTGTATTGACTTGCAGAAAGATCCACCTTTGGCTCTTCGAGCACATCAGATATTTTTTGCCCCTAGTTCGAGGGGTGCTTCTGATCTAGCCTTGCAAGCTTCTTCTGACGAGGTCTGACTTTCTTGATCTGACTTTGGTGCCTCTTGTTCGAGGGATGCTTCAAATCTGGCCCCACAGGCCTTGCATCGTAGTTGACCGTTGAACCTTCTGAATTCAAGTTCAAGGTTTGGAAACAAAGGGGTTGAGTCTTGAGGCCGAGAGCGATCCTAAGCTGCACAATCTCAAGAGCGATTCCACACATGTCTTCGCAGGACTGCGCAAAACATTTTGTTTTTGAAAATTTTTAAGAAAGCGACAAATCGCTCGCGCTGAAGATAGTGTGAAACCAGTCTGGATCAAGCCAGGGTCATTTTCAGTACTCATGCTAACAAGCATGATTTCATTCATTAAGGGCTTAGCATGCCTCTCTTTCTCTCATATAATCAAAGTTTTGTAAATCCCGAGGAATTCCTCCCTCTTCGTTTTCACCGCAGTGTTCAAAAAAAGTTTTGAAAAACTTAGGTCAATACAATGGCTTCAAGGCACAGGAGAGCAGGTGGAATGCACTGCCATTTCATTCAAACCCTAGCACAACTAGCACACGGCAGAAACAAATGCGAGAGTATGGAAATCACTGCTGTTTCATTCAAATCTGTTAGCATTACTGGCTCCCTGGCAGAAACAGACTCAAAACAAAACGAAAAGACAAACACAAAACAAAATGGTGATGTCCGAGGTAACACCCCCAGAATCACCCGACTCCTACGTAACAGGACTGACTCGATACAACAAGACAGACCTTAACCAAAAAGACTGACTCAAAACAAAGAGACAGACTCTAAACAAAACAATGGAACTGGCTCAATACCCAAGCTAGAAAGTACAAAAACTAGTATTTGCATACTGCTCAAAACAGTGCGTGCCATTCCCACGTCTGGAGTAAACTGAGTGCTGCCCGCAGGTGGTTCATCCCCCGATCATATCGCATTATCCCCCACAAGTTTACTGATCAAGTGCCGATAGACTTTGCAGGACCTGGTGCAGCAATGACCCCTTTGTCAAACAGATCTTGTACATCATGGCGCAGACGAAAGCAACTGTCGGTGTCATGACCGGTTTGCTGATGGTAGGTACAGTATTTAGTCTGGTCATGCTTTGCAGGGATAGGATCGGGTAGGGGCCGTTGTTCCAACGGTTTCAAATGTCCTTCCCGGAGTAAGACCTCTAGAGCCTTTGACAGAGGCATATGAAGTGGAGTGAAAACCCTCTTGACTCGGGGTGGATATTTGGCCGTCTGTGAGTTACTCCCAGACGCACCGGTGAATGGGGTAGCCTTTCTTGATGTGGTGGTAGTGACCATGCCCACTTCAGAAGATCTTGCAGCTGCATCACCACTGGTGGTCACATTCGAATTGCGGGAAAACGCCCGCCTAGGTTGCTCTTTCTCCTGGTCAATAAGGCCCTGCTTCATGGCATCCTCGATCTGTACTCCCATCTCATGCAAATCTGAAAAGGTAGGGAAGGGGAGCACGATCATTTTCTGCATTAGTTTGGGCTGGAGGTTGCGCACAACCATCCGTATTTGATCCTTATCCGTTGGCCTAATGGTCATCATTGAAGCCTTGGCCCTCCACCGGGCCACGAATTCAGAGAAGCTCTCTTTCGGTTCTTGCCTGGTCGTCTCGAGATCACGGGTTGTGATCTCAATCTGGGTATTGTATGAATATTGTGCGACGAAGGCCTCGGCCATCTCCTCCAAGCTTCGTTTCACTGAATCCTCTAATTTGGCGTACCAGATGGCCGCAACACCCGACAGGGTCCTGCCAAAAAGGGAGAGCTTCTGTACTCTTGTCAAGCCCATCGGGCGCAGAACATCTGAAAACAAACTCAGGTGGACCATGGGATCTCCTGACCCGTCAAAACGGTCAATGTGAGACATCTTGAACCGGTCTGGCAATGTCACCACCGAATCAGTATATCCATCTCCAATGTCCGGGATGGAGTTGACTCCTTGAGATTTCTTAAACATCTTCTCAAGTTTGCTTAATTTCAACGCTGTAGGGTCGACTTCAAACTCGAAGGGAGAGTCCGGCGGATTGGTAGGTGCTTTGGATAACTGGGGTAAAATTGAAGGCGGAGCAGGCCCTACCGGAATGTCCGTACCTTCCTGGACATTGGGTGTTTCCCTGGGTATCTGAACCCCTGGTGGTGGAGGAGCTTGATGTGAAGCAGATGCTCCGTTCTGCTGTTGCAACCTAATGATGAGCTCGGCTTGCTGAGCCATGATTGCAGCCTGCTGCTTGGAAAAGTCCGCTTGGCGGACGGCGTCCTCCTGCATGAGCTTCATACTTTCTTGCATCTGACGCATCATGGCCTCTATCCCTGACGTGTTCTGCTGATCCATCTGACTGACTGGTATATCTATCCCTGCAGTAGAAACTGAGACCTCAGCCTGACTGTTCACTGGTGGAGTGGATAAGGGCCACGGATCTGGTAACTGAACACTGATGGCCCTTGAACTGAATCTCTGACCTGACAAAGTCTATCGGTACAAGTTTGATGAACCTCGGGGGATATCGGAGCCTTCTGAAGCTATAGTTCCAGGACTACCTAGCAAAAGAGAAAACGGACAGCATCTCAGCCTAATTTCACCAGAACAGATACGAACAAAACCGAATGAGTGTGCTCTCTACTGCATTCTGCCCCCAAAATTCGGCCTCAAATCTGATACCCTCGGGTAAATTGAATCCCGAAATACTGAACTGGTGCCCGCAGGCCTGATGCCCAAACTCATAGACTGATACATGCATTCCCTGTAGAGACGCACTCTAACAAGCACATAGCAGATAAGTGAGAGCCAAAACACCCCTATGTTGGGGTAGGGTTTCCCTGTCCTATTTTGTCAGGAGCTAGGGTTTCACTACGCACGCAGCGGCTTCAAACAACCTATAAACGGGTAAGCAACCTGTCCTAGTTTGGAATGGTCACTATGGATCCGAATATGTACTAGGTCGAATGGTCAAAAAGGGTGCCCCGGTAAAACCAGGGTTTGTGTTCCCATGCTGTCAGAGCCCAGAGCCGATCAGCCTTATGGACATGACTTGACAAGACAAGCCTCCGGCAAATCGTTCGGGAATGGCATATGGCAAACACGGTGTCCTAGGCGCACCAATGCAAATGCAATGCAAAGAAACACACAAGTGTAGTCAAAACCAGATATCACGAGTTCGAGTCAAGTTCTCTAAATCCCCAGCAGAGTCGCCAGAAACTGTAACAATGCCCGCGGGGGACCTCGCTACAGTTCGGACTCGATTTTGTTGCGGTTCTCAATCTTGAACCAAAGAGTCCAAATCCGGCAAATCGTTTTGAAGGAAAACAGATTTTTTGAAAGAAGTGCCAAACATGGACTGCTTTGCCAGATAACAGAGTTGCCACCTAAATATTTTAAAATGGGAAATTTAGGAAACCCTGACTCGGTGCCAAAAGGCCACGTGTCCGTCATCACCAAAGTTGGCTCGGGAACTTGGGTACGATTAGGGAAGGTCACGTCGTGAGCACCCCCTCTCGCCCGGTCAAAGACCGGCCTCTACTAACCATGATATCTGTTTTTGAAAACTTTGTGCGTTCTTATTCTAGTTATTAGCCTAGGTTACTATGTGATGCGCACAGCATACAAGTATAGACTGGGTCGCCTGAATTGGAACAAAACACTTCATGTTTGTTTGTTTGAAAATGGTTTGATGGTGCTACCCGCAAGTAAGCTAAGATGCGGATTTGCCACCCTCAGGTGGGCTTAGAAAACATGATTTTGCCACTATCTAGTGGGCTTAAAACAAACAGTCGATGAATTGTTCCAATTCAGATAACTCAACCTCCACCCACAGGCATTCAAGGCAGTTATATCACATAAGCATTTAGTCTCATGGTAAGCATGCTTTTCATGGCAGTCACTCACACGCATGCAAGGATGCTAAAGCGTAACAACTTACTGAGTACTCCAAGCCAAAACAGAAAACTGATTAGAAATCATGCATGATCCTAAGTATACAGAATTGCCTAGTGCAACACATGCAAAATGCAACTATAGCAGGCTCGGCTATTCTAAACATGGCATATGATGATGCTACAGTTAACATGTATTCAATTTGGAATTGAAATACAGATGCAGTTTGTATGATGCGCCGAGCCCGGTGCATGCAAAACAGATGAATGAATGCAAACATGCTATCATACTGTATGCTAATTGAAATGTGCCCTATATCTAACCATTGTAAGCGGGTAAATAAAAGGGAGAAAGAAATGTGGGTTGAAAGACATACATCACACTCACCCACCCTAATTACAATTATGCCCTCGCACGGAGGGTCCGAATAAATAATAATACAGACCCGAATAAAAGAATATTACAGTCCGAATAAATATACAGATTCCTAATTAATTAACAAATTAAACTAAGAAAGCTGTAAACTGGCGCGCAGGCCAGGGAGCTGCCTTGCTATGATAGTGCCTGCTGGGCTGCCTCGGGCGGAAATCCACTGGGATGCCCCAATTAGCCTCTGTTTGCACTGTTTCTCGAAATGCGTGCCGGACTCCGGAAAGTTGTTGATCCTCGGTTTTGCTGTAACAGAGAGCAGGAAAAGGGCATAGCAATGTATTTCACAAATATATGCATGCCTCGATCCTCGTGCCACCAATCACGCATACCGATGCATGATGGTCGAGGAATCGGATTGCACAACTCAATATAGGGATGAATGCATATGAATGCTATAACAAAACCTAGCTCCATCATGGGTAATCCGGAGTGTCGGTGACTTGGGAATTGAGACCCGTTCCGTCACTCGGAGTACGAAACGTGCCTCGTTTCCCGTGCCCGGGCTAATTCCTATCTCGAACACGACGCAATATGCATGATATGCACGAAATGTAACTAAGATACAGCCTGGTGTGCACAATGCTATGAAAGTGAGAATGTCTCGAAATGCGTGCCCACGGGCACGCAAACCGAGAAAATGGCATACAAGCATGAGATGACATGAAATATGATGTACAATGAGACTAAAAAGAAATGCCTCGAAATGCGTGCCCACAGGCACGCAATCCGAGGAAATGACATACGGAATGCAAATCAGATAAAACAGAGTGTGCCTCGAAATGCGTGCACACGGGCACGCAAACCGAGGCGATGATGTGAAGTGCAAATCGGATAAAACCGAAGTGCCTCGAAATGCGTGCCCACGGGCACGCAAACCGAGGTGATGATAAAATGCAAATCGGATAAAACCGAAGTGCCTCGAAATGTGTGCACACAGGCACGCAAACCGAGGCGATGATAAAAATGCAAATCGGATAAAATCGAAGTGCCTCGAAATGCGTGCACACAGGCACGCAAACCGAGGCGATGACAAAATGGAATGAAATGGCATACGGAATGCAAATTGGGCTTATGCCAACATGAGAGGACCTCAGCCGCACTCACATAAGCTACCGTCGGATGAAAATAAAGCTGCCTCGAAATGCGTGCCCGCGGACACGCAAACCGAGGAATGCATAAAATAGCATATGGAATGCAGTGATGGGCTTACGCCAACATGAGAGAGCCTCGGCCGCACTCACATAGGCTGCCATAATGATAAAAGGAGATGCCTCGAAATGCGTGCACACGGGCACGCAAACCGAGGAAATGCACTAAGGCATGAAATGACATGGAAATGAGATGCAAGCATGCAAACCAAATTTCAGCCACTAAATAAAGGGGAAAACAGCCCCGAAATGATACGAAATGACAATCAATGCATGAAATCATCCCGAAATGCAATTCTAAGTGCCCGAAATGGCCTACGGCTATGCTAAACATGCAAAATTGGCACATGAAAGCAAAAAAAGTAGCAAGGAAGCCCCAAAAATAGCATCTTTCCAGTACAAAACATGGCCAAATTGTAAGCATAGATATGACAACAATAGCTTGCAAAAATACGGAAAAAGAGAGGATTTACAAAGCAAGTGATATCTACAATGCTCAAACCCAAAAAATCAGTTCTACAACATTAGAGAGGGAATAAAAATATGCATTTTTACAGAAGATGAGATCTCCAAATTCAGTGTGTAGATATACAATACATAGCATGCAAAATAAGGGTCAAAAGAGGTTTATAAAGAGAGGTATCATAAGAAATGACCAAACAACTTAAGACCCTTAATAAAACTTGAAGAATAGACCAAAATAAGACACTTCACAAGCCTGATGAAGGCTCAAAACAGAGGCTAAGCAAGCTTAACAAAGCATGCGATTTTACGGAAAAATAGAGGAATACAAAGGAAGTACCAAAACCAATCATCAAATGGACTAAGACCCTTAACAAAGGATGAATAATGGACCAAAATAAGGTATTCTCTAAGCCTGGTGAAGGCTGAAATCCGAAGCCAAATGAGTCTAACAAAGCATGCAAAATATGCATAGGACATGGATTCAAAGCAAGTGTATGATAGAGGAGGCAAACATGGTTGAGTCCTTCTTCAATGTTGAAGAGGGGCTCAAAATGAGCACAATATCAGTAGGTTTCATACTCCAAATCAGATCAAAAATAGGCTAATTAACTCATGCAATTTTACGGTAAAATTGAAGAATTTCAAAGGAAGTGCATGCTAGAGCCACCAAACATGATGGAGCCCTTCTTCAATGTTGAAGAGGGGCTCCAAATAGGCCTACTAACAGTTCATGGTATGCTCGAAATCAGATCACTCAAAAGCCAAACAAAGCATGCAAAATAATGGCATAAAGAGTGATATTGAAACAAGTGTATCATGGAGACACCAAATGGGGTTGAGCCCTTAAACAAACATGTAGAATAGCTCAAAATAAGGCCTCTTTCAGTTAGAGCCGGAGCTCAAAACAGTGAGCAAGTGGGCTAAGAAATTGGTGCAAGAATGAGCTAGAAAAGAGGGAAAGTGAACTTACCCTTGAAGACCAATACTTTGACTACTTCTTGGACCAGATTTGATGACTTCAAGCTTCTGGAATCCCTCCCTTGCTGCTGGAAATGGAGTGGTGATGATAGAGCTTGAAGATGATGAAGAAAATGGGACCAAAACTTGAAGAAAAAGACTTTGGAGCTCTGGAAATCTCTCAAAAATCTCTAACCATTATCTAACTCTCTAAATGATGAAGCAAAACCTCCCCTTTATAGAGCAAAAATGCACCAAAAATATCCAAAAAGCACCAAAATATCTAAAAAGTAACAAAATATCTAAAAAGCAACAAAAATATCTAAAAAGCAACTCTCTAATCCTCCATACATTTGCTGAGACAATTGCCGGCCTCCCACCCTCCAGTGATCTTCCTGGTGCTAAAACAGAGGTACCTGCCAAAATTGAACAAAAACTAATGCAAAACGAAAGCTCAGGGACCAAAACCGCGCGGGGTCCCGAAAATGGGCTGCAGGCACCGAAAGTGGCGTTCGGCCACGAAGTGGGTATCAGAGTCCCCAGTGTCCCTCGTTATGCTAAAACAGAGGTGCCTGCCAAAAATGAACAGACATCGATGCAAAATGAATGCTCAGGGACCAAAACCGCGCGGTTCGGGGTCCCGAAAATGGGCCGTGAGCACCGAAAGTGGTGTTTGGCCACGAAGTGGGCATCAGAGGCCCCAGTGTTCCTCGGAATGATAAAACAGAGGTGCATGCCAAAAACCGGAGAAATCAGAGATGGTTGGGCGGTCCCGAACCGAGGCACACGGCCTGACGGTCCCGAAAACCGGGAACCGGGCTCCGAAATGGGCAAAATGGCCTACGGCCATGAAATGTAGCGCACGGCCACCGAGAGATAGTCTACGGGACCACTCCCTCCCCTCAGGAAAGAAAACAGAGAAAACCGAGTCTGGTTCGCAAACCGAGACAAGGCACAGAAGAGAGTTCGGAAGTCCGGAGGTAGGGCGCACGGCCGCGACTCTGAGACTTCTGAACGAGCACAGTATGCAACATCACCGAGCGCTCAATCGGTGACGTCTGAGTCTTAAGGTCGGTCAAAAATGGGGTGTCTACACTTATCTGAATCCACATCCTCTAGAGTTATTTTTCGTATACTAGTTTTGGAGTGATTTTTTGTGTAGTTGAATTTCTTTTTTAAAGTAATTATTAATAGGATTGTACCATCAACATATTATTATACTTTCAATTTTTATAAAATTAAATTTTAATCATACAAAAAATCATTCTAAATTCACCCTACCAAAAATCAATCTAGAGGATTATGATTCTAATTTTTTTTTTAGGAAAATCCTACTGTACATGCCCCTTGAAAGGGTGTACCATATATACTCTTAATTATATTATTTTCTTCTTTAGTTATAATTAATTTTTTTTTAATTATGATAATATTTTAATTGTAACTCATGAGATCTTTAATTATATATCATGTGACATTTGATTATAATTTTTTTAACCATAATTTAAAAAATATATAATTAAATTATTTTTAAAATTATAAAATATATATAATACACATGGTCAGTTCATTCCGTTCCCAGCGACGAAAAGACGCAGAATTATCCTCTACTACTAGCCAACAAGAACACGCCTTTCATCTTCGTTTCTAGACAAATGTTTAGCTCTCTAGAGCTCTCGTCACTTCACTCGTGTATCTCTCTCTCTTGTCCACTGTCCAAATGGATCCACTCTATACATATATGAAAAATTACTAATAGGTAATTCTCATTAAATTTATTAAAAATAAATTTTAATAAAATTTGAAAATTAATTATTTTTTTTTATAATTTTTATAAATTATCGGTACTACGTAGTACTTACAATTAATAACGTTTTTCTAATACAAATCTTTTAAATTATAATTTAAAATTAAAAATTAATAATTTTTTTGTGACAATTTTTTAAAATTTATAATTAATAATTTTTTATGATAATTTTTGAACTGCCATTAAAAATTAAAAATTAATGATATTTTTTAATAATATGCAATGAAAAAAGCCATTAATGATATTCCCCCTATATATATATATGGCTTGATTTGGAAAGTGGGTTGACTTTTTAATTTTTTGAATTTTTTTTGCTATTTTAGCATGATATTAAAAAGTCTGGTTTAAGGACTTTTGACTTTTTTGATTTTGTTAACTTTTTTGTAAAAGAAATAATGTAATGATTATGGATTAAATATGATATTTTATCTTGTTAAACTAAAAAACCTTTTTTTTTTATATTTATTTGGACTATTTTGGCCTCAAAACCACTTTCCCTATATATGATGTTTTGTTACTCTCTCGCTCTAGCCCCCATAACAACCCCAACTCCGCTCTTTCTCTCTCTATACAGTCTTGCTACTCTCTCGCTCTAGCCCCCACAACAACCCCAACTACGCTCTTTCTCTCTATATAGTCTTGCAGGTTACAGATACATATATATATATATATATATATAGAGAGAGTAATGGAGTTCGAGGATGGGTTGTTGATAATTACAAATTCAATCTCTGTTAATGCAACAGTGGTCTTGTGGGCACTCCAGCATTTCTCTGTTGCCCTCAAGGATTTCAGGATCATTACTCAGGCCTCTCTTCTTGGTCAGTACTTAGCCCTAGACACTTCTTTCTTTCTGTGTGTATGTGTGTGTGTGTGTGTGTGTTTTTTTTAAAGTAAAAACTAATTTCAGTTTTCTACAAGTTCTTTGTCACTGTTCTATTCATTTATTCGACTATAGGGTTTTGATCTTTATGTTTTATGATCTTGTTTGGTTCCTAAGAAAAGTTGGGAAAAGGAAATAAATTATAAAACTTAGAATCAGGGGAACATGATTAGTGCCCGAGTCAAAAAAAACCTACACTATATCCTCTTGGGGTAGATTATTTTTTATTGGAGAAAAAAAATTAAATCAGATTTCGATTTTAAAAAACAGTGAACGTAATGAAAAGAAAGATAGCAATACTTTGAGTTATCCAAATTGCTTGGAGACCAAAGGGAGGATTAGCTGCAGTTCTAATTGTTTTAGAATTTTCTATTATTTCCCTCAAATATCTTGGCAACTAAATGGATGGTTAGCTTCTTATGTAAGCTTGGAAATTGAGGTGTTTTAAGGTGTGTGGGCTGTTGGAGATAAGTAAGCTGGTAAAGGGAACCTTATGGGAAATACTATGGCCATTGATGTAATTGGATCATTGAAGATAGGCTGGGTGAGTAGTAGAGGTGGTCTTGGAAGGAGAGGGAGAGAGCAATAATAGGGGTAGTGGAGATGGAGAACCAGATCCTAGGGGTTGGGGAGAGATTGCTTCTTGCAAGGAGACAAAGCAGATGGTGGCTCACTATTTGTAGGAGTAGCCAAACCATGGAACTCGGCATATCACAAGTGCTGAAGGCATGTGGTCGAAGGACAAGTGACTGGCTCTCTACATGGTCTAACATTTCTTAGTGGAACGACCCTAATTAGTAGTAGTGGAGATGGTGAAATCAATATTTTCTCAGTTGCAAGAGTAATGGGGCAAGCTCGTTGGGTAGGAGCACACCACATATGTTTGTCATAATCTAGAGTTGTCTTTATGTAAGATCTCTCTATTTCTATTTCGGAAGACCAATCAAGGTATTAGTCCCTCGACGGAAGATGGGATGAGCACCTTGACAAACCCTGAACTCCAACCAGTCTTGAGGGAACCCTAGGCTTTGCTTTCAACTTAGGCAAGTGTGGGAGGATCATGGTGCCATTGGAAAATGAAGTGTACATCATAGGAGTACACTCAAGCAGAAAATTCACTTGGCTAAAACGAGGGAGGCCCAAGCATATTGGCGTGAGTGAAGATGGGCATTCTTAGGCAAAAACTCAAGTCAATCAAGAGAGGAAAACTAAGCTCTCTAGGAGGCTCCTTGGATATTGCCTCAGAATGCCTTGGCTTGAGACTAATGTAACTTGCATGTTAGCTTCGAGCGGATGAAAGCTGTCATGGAGGGAGGATTTACTCGTGGTGAGATCCCATCAGTCCATGTTTCACCTCATGAGGCTGACACATGAGAACAAGTTCAGTAGAGGAGGTGATGTGCCTTCTACATGGGTTGCCATGTGGACCTAAAAGGTGATCATGTAATTCCAAGGTTTGAATTTCACATTTTTTTGTTTTATTCTCTTCTTTCTGTTGTTTTTTGTTTCGTTGTGTGTGTGTGTGTGTGAAAGTTGTATTTCAAAGTTATGTCTGTTTGATTTAGTAATAATGTGGAATATGCTTCTAATAATGTTTGTATCTATGTTTTTTAGTGCAGAAGGAAGCCTTTATTTTAAGTCATCTTCATTGTCTACTATTATTTCAGTCTCAGAGAAGCCTAGTTTTCACACCCAACTATGGCTATCAGAATTGGCCAAAGTGCTTAAGCCTGGAGGCAATGTGTTTTTATAGGAACCATTCTTCTTCCACAGGAACAAAGACCTTGTAAGTTTTACTAAGATATAATACTTGGTGTGCTTTTGCTTTCTATTATCCTCCGCAATGCTAAATTATTGTTGATATAGATATCTAATTTTAGGTTTTGGAGGAGTCGAGGGCTTGTTTAGAGCGGAACCTTTTATTTGCAGGGTTTTATGCAATTGAGGAATTTGAATGCCTTGATCACTTAGCTGAAATCGATTGTACATCTCAAGATTTTGAGTTACTTACGATGATCCTTTCAACTTACAGTACTAATTACTTAATTTTGTTAGCTTTTTTATTGTTATTACTGAATATAAAAGTGGTCGATTGATGTCATTGCCTTGCATGGGGTGCATATTCACCTAGCCAGTTCCTAGGCATGCACTGTTAGCTTAGTGATCACCTGAATGTGATATAAACTACACATGATACTTGGTGGTATGTTGCCAACAGTACAACAATACACAATTCCTCTGACTGATGAGGGAAAAGAGTGCCATCGTGACAAATGTGATTTTATTGTCAAGCATTTTTCCTTGGAAGGGTCTTGATAATGTCACTGTGGAATGGGCTTATTGACCTGAACCTGATTACTTAATGAGTGAATCCTATCCCACCCTAGAATGGAACATTGTAGCAACTCTGCTTAATGTACTTGATCTTCAGTGGTTTTGATAAACCTGCTGAAATTGCTGTTACAACATTAAAACTTCAACAGAAGAAAATTTCATGCTTTCTAAGAGATTTCAACCATTCCCAAGGCAACACTAATCAAAATTTTAAACCTTTTCTGATCCATCTGTAGTTGTGCAACTCATATTCTTTAAAGTTACTCTATCAAGAAGATTCTTATCTGCCCAATGCCCATGTCCCCACAGAAGTTTAGTGTTTTGGAAACTTGAATCACTGCATTTTGAGATAAAGTAGTCCTGATCAATAATTGTAAATTGTAGTCTTTGTTTATGATTAGTAGAGTCAAAGCATGAAGAAACCAGTCACTTAATGAAATTCCTTGTTGACATGACTTGAGGAAGGAAGATAATGTAATGGTGGCAAGTATACCATCATTTATGCTCTATTTGGCTAATCAAAACCAGAGACTGGTAAAAAAATCTCATTCCGAAGCCAAGTGACACTTCTTGTCAAGCCCAGGTTGTTGTTCTTCTCACCCGTGTAAATGCATGCATTATTGTAGACTCATCTTTTGATAGAATGTGCAGATTAGACCATAAATTTGTGCAAGCAAATGCTAATTTATTCTACTTGGTCTATGGATATTTATTTCACAAGGATGCTTTCTCTTCTGTCAATTCTATGCTAGTTGTTTTACTTTCCCTTTTCTTATTTTTACCTTTTGATCTTTCAAGATTAATTTTGTTTTGTGTACATTTGTTGTGACCTAAAGTTACTTGTTGGGTATGAAGCATGAGTACTTTAAAAATATTTCTGTATGAATACCAGTCGGTACTGTTACACATACTCCAGCCATGCCTCTGCCTTTTTTTTTTTTTAAGAATTTGCCATATCGGTGTACCCACACCCGTAACTGCAACCATGCTTCCTAGCATGCTGGTCATTTGATCTTTAAACTGTTCTGGGTTTAGAATCATGGTAGACATTTCATCCAATAGGATGCTCAAATCTCTAGGCAGAATACAATATTTGGTCATGGTTTTTACTTCTCATTCTTTATTAATTTTTTATTGTTGAATTTTGTTCTGTTCATTTAGGATGGATGATGTTTATTGTGATATTTTGAAGTGTGCAGATCAAAGCCAAAAAAACATATGATACTGTGGAAGTTTCTTTTGTTCAGAAGGCACAAATGCACAAAGCAGAAAACTCTATGATTGTAGTAGATGGCACATCACAACAACAGATTGAGGATTTTGATGACTTAATTGACGAAGATACTTTGTTTATAGTTGAAGATTCAAAAATGCCTGAGTTGCTGCAAGGTTGGATTTTTTGGACATTATTGTTAGGCACTTCACATGCCATCCCAATGATTTTTATGAGTACCATAAAGCTTATCAAACCTAAAATATATTTTTAAAAAAAAAATAAAAACAAAAATTGTGCATTGTTTCATTTCTAATTCTTTTAAGTTTTTTCATTTCCTTTATCTAAATTTTATGGTTTCATTAAAATTCAAAGTAGCATTATTTGATACATGAGTGAAGTATATGCTCGTATAAAGTGAGTCTTGTTTTTGCATTTTGGGTATGTTTGATTAATGCTTTTAAAAAAGAACTATTTTAGATAAGCTTGTGTATTTTCTAATAGCAGTGAACCATCTATACCCTGTCATGGTTTTTACTGCCTTCAGTGAACCACATGAAAACATGTGTTGCATGATTTCAAAATAAATCAGATACCTGTGTTGGACATCCAACAAATAAAGGTGTGGGATATGTGTTTGACACTTTTTATATATTTATATGTAACACTATATGTATATATTATTGTATAATTACTATAAAATAAGTAAAATAACTTTTTTATATTGTATATTAATATTACATATCTTCAACAAGAGATCAAAAATTAAAAATACTTGTTTTTTTTTTTTGTTTGTGTGTGCTGAGTCTGTCTCTTAATTTTGAGGTTTGATAGGTTTAATAATTATATTCATTAAACTTACTTTCCTTCTTATGTTATTATATTAGATGAAAGTTATCCTGTTCAAGAACGAATACGTGAAAGAAATCGTTTCTATCAGTGTAGACGCCGAGCACGAATGACAGAAGAGCAAAAGAACCGTGAAAAGGAGAAGAGAAGGCAGTATATGCAGAGTCGCAGAGTTCAGCCTGTAAGTTATGAAATGCCCCTTTCTATACCAGTTAGTTACCAAAGTGCAGAAGAAAGTGAACAAAGGCTACGTTCTGGCCAGCAGCTTCAAGAATCTCACATCATCGAAATATAAAACAAAAACAAAAAAACACGGCGTGGGAGGCAGGTGAAGCTTCGTAGTTGAGTGAATATAAGGAAGTCTGAGTGCTGGTAACAGCTAAGTCACTTCTATCCAATTATCGACTTTGCTTCCAGCTTCTTAACACGTGGACAAATACAAAGTGAAACTAGTTCTGGCAATAGAAAATAGTTTACCTCATATCACTTGTACAATTTAGCATAGATAAGGGAGTTATTCAAGATTGATCTGGGGTCTCTATCAGCCCCTATGTATACAGAACGATATATATATATTATTGAGAACTGATAGATGTGTAAACACCTGAGCTTGTCAATGTTTTTAGCAGTGTGATTTACTATTTATCGCTCTGCCATCTTGATTTTAAGTTGCTAACAAGCTTCTAGAACATTGTATTGGTGTTATTCAACTGTATATGGTATCTTTTTCTGCTTGTGCTGCTCTTTTGTTGATAGTGGTTTTTCTTGCTTTGATGAATTGATGCTTTATGTGCCAACAAAACTTAACTGCACCAAAATAGTTGTGTCCGAATTTCAGAACATATTATTAGTTTTAAACGACATGCCAAATCTTGCAGCACCAGAATAGTTCTGTTTAAATCATATATGCATATCCTAGTATTATTAACCCATATATGCAATGGAAATAAATCAAAAGAAAACCATTCAAGTCTTTTTAAATGCACAATAATCATGGTAATGTGATTATTGCATGGTTTTAATTTATGCATAGGGATTCAATTCAACTCGTGTGATTTGGATTGGGGTTTTATCTAAATTCGATTGCAAACTGTGGATCTAGTAACCCAAGAGTTTGGCTTGGTGGATGAGATTTGAGATTTGGGGGTTTGCTCTTTCCAATGTCTCAGGTTCGACTCCCCTCATCCTCAAAACTCAAAATTAACATCTTTCGAAAGGCTTAGCGTGGACTTAGTTTGAGCTTGAACATTGTTCCATATAGAACTATTATATTGTGCTTTCTTAAAAATACCAAACCAAACCAAACCAAACCAAACCAAGCTTTAAGTCCCATCAAATTTGGTAGGCTACATGAATCCTTCTTCTCCATGCGGTCCTATCAAAGGCCATTTCGTTAGTTAAATTAAGTAGATCCATATATCTATTTACAACGCTAACCAATGTTAATCTAGGCCTACCTCGTCCCCTAACACTTCCATCTACCGTTACAGTATCACATCTCTTCACTACTGCCTCTGTTGGTCTGCGTTAAATATAACCAAACCATCTTAATCAGTTCTCTCTCAATTTATCTTCTATCAGTGCTACTCCTACCCATTCTCAAATACACTCATTCCTAATTCTGTCTTGTCTAGTCTTGCCGCACATTCACCTTAACATTCTCATTTTAGCCACGCTTATCTTATCTACATGTTGTTTCTTGGTTGCCCAACACTTCGTCACATACAACACCGTTGGTCTAATAGCTGTTCTATAGAACTTACCTTTAAATCTAGTGGGTATTCGTTTATCGCACAGTACCCCAGACGCACTTCTTCACTTACACCATCCTGCCTTAATCCTATGGGCCACTTCCGCATCAATCTCCCCTGCTGTTATGATAATCGACCCTAAATAACGAAAATATTCACTCTTAGGCAATTCTTGGTTTTCAATCTTCACTTCTCCTCTACTTTCATTGTTACTGTTACTAAATTTACACTCCATGTACTCTATCTTAGTTTTGCTTATCCGGAATCCTTTAGATTCAAGAGTTTTTCTCCAAATCTCTATCTTTGTATTAACTTCTTCTCTAGTTTCATCCACTAGCACTATATCATCTACAAAAAGCATACACTATGGCATATCATCCTGGATATTTCTCGTCAACTCATCCATAACTAAAGCAAAAAGATAAGGACTTAAGATAGATCTTTGGTGTAACCCTACAGTGATAGGAAATTCATTTGTCTCTCCAGCAGGCGATCTAATAGTGGTCACCACCCCTTCATACATGTCCCTAATCACATCAATGTAACCTTTTATCACTCATTTCTTCGCTAACACCCACCATATTATATCTCGGGGCACTCTATCATATGTTTTCTCAAGGTCGATAAATACTATATGAATGTCTCTTTTCTTTTCTTTATATTTTTCTATTACTCTCCTCAAAAAATAGATCGGTTCCATTGTTGACCTACCAGGTATAAAGCCAAATTGATTATTTGACACCTCTGTTATATCTCGCAATCGGCGTTCCATCACCCTCTCCCACACTTTCATTATATGACACATTAACTTGATTCCTCTATAGTTGTTGCAATTCTGGACATCTCCTTTATTCTTATAGATTGGAACTAAAATACTCTTCCTCTACTCATCTGGCATGTTCCTAATCAATAAAATTTTGCTAAACAACCTAGTCAACCAAATAATCCTCTTTTTACCCAAACACTTCCAAGCTTCAATAGGGGATATCATCTGGTCCTAAAGCTTTATTTGATTTCATCTTCTTAAGTGCAATCTCTACTTCCAAGTTCCTAATCCTGCGATAGAACCTATAGTCTTGGTTTATCGTATTACTGGTTATTTCTTTCCCTATTGCCGTATCTCGATGTTCCTCATTTAATAGTTTCTCAAAATAGTTCTTCCATCTTTCCCTAATCTCTTCCTCTCTTGTATTTTAGCAAGTTTGTATACCCATTTTTCTCCCTCTTTACTATCTAATCTAGTGTATAGGTCATCATAAGCTTTCAACTTAGCCTTTCTCACTACTTTCTTGACCTCCTTATTAACCAATCTATAACTCTTAAGGTTTTCCTCAAATCTATCATTTTGCCACTTTTTAAAGCACTTTTTTTTTTTTTTTTGCCTTAACTATCGCTTGAACCTCTTTCCTTTACTACCAGGTTTCCCTAGAGTTGGGTCTCATTCCTTTTGACTCTCCAAGCACTTTCCTTGAGATTCTCCTCATACAATTGGCTATCGAATTCCACATATTGTTAATATCATCTTCCAAGTCCCAAGTACCTTCCTTATCCATTCTATTATTAAATATTTCTAATTTATCCCCTTTTAGGTCCCACCATCTCGTCCTACGACGCCCAATATCCTTCCTAGCTTGGTATTTCCCTCTAAAACATAAATCTAGTACCAAAATCCTATGTTGAGAGGTCAGGCTCTCTCTAGGAATCACCTTACAATCATTGCATTTTAGGCAGTCTACTTTTCTCACTAAGAAGTAACCTATTTGGCTCTTAACTAACCCACTCTTAAAGGTTATCAAATGCTCCTCCCTCTTCTTATACATAGTATTGGCCACCGCTAGGTTAGAAGCCAACGCAAAATCTAAGGGTTCGTTTGGTTTGATTTTCTGAAAAAATTTTGGGAAATTTTCTCTACAAATAAGTTTTCAAAAGTAATCAAACCAAACAAATTTTTCCAAAAAAATTTCTCAAAACTTGTAAACCAAACAAGTTTTCCAAACAAATCTCTCTCTCACACATATCAAATCAATCACTTTTTCCAAAACTCTCTCTCAAAATCATTTTTCAAAACATCTTTTGAAAAAAACCAAACCAAACATGTTTTCGTACTTTTTATCTCTAAAACACATCTCTCAAACACAAACCAAACATACCCTAAGATACTCTCTCTAGCCTCATTTCTATTACCAAAATCGTATCCACCATGCACTCTTTTCATAGCCTAGTTTATCTATGCCTACATGACCATTAAAATCTCCACCTGTAAGCAGGTTCTCTCATACGAGTATCTCTTGTAAGATCTCATCCATTTGCTCCCAAAAATCCCTCTTAGTTTGATCATCTAATCCTACTTGAGGGGTGTATGCACCAATAACGTTCACTATATTCCCTCCAATAATTAGTTTAACTAATATAATCCTATCTCATTTCCTAATGACCGCCACTACATTCTCTACAAGACCCGTGGCAATTAAGATTCTTACCCAATTCCTGCGCCTATCCTTACCACTATAATAAAGTTTAAAATCGATATCCTCAATTTTCATAGCTTTCTCACCGGTCCATTTAGTTTCGTGTATGCAAGTTATACTAACTTTCCTCCTAATCATAACATCTACCAATTCTATTATATTTCAAGTGGCTACCTTAAACCTATAGTCTTGGACTAGTTTCTTTACCCGCGCTAGTCTAGAAAAATGTAGGAACCTTTGCTCATTTTTCATTGCACCCAGGCGTCGATGCAGTGCTCCTTGCTCACTTTTCGAAACACTAGGAGGCAGGCGCAACCCATCACTTAAGGGGAACAACCTAGCATTTAAACAATTCAAAGTAAGATTCATTGTCATAAGAGATCCGAGCGACTTTTTTACGTATTAACTGTCGGCTACCTAACACACAACCCTATCCTTAACCCAAGCTTGAGACCGGCGGAGTTGTTAACAACCCCGGCGGAGTTTTTGTGCTTTCTAAAAATAAAAGATAAAAATATTTCAAAAAAATTATAAACATGAAACACAACTAGCAAATTATTTTGAATTTTTTTTTGTTTGGATTTTTTTTTCTTTTTTGTGATTATTGGCCATTGACATCATTACACATCACGATTATATTTTATTTTATAAAATATTTAATGCAATGTCAAAAACATGTAAATTTAATATTTATTATATATAACCATAAATTATTAACAATAAAATTAAAATTGGGACAATTGGACCAAATGTAATTTAAGTTAAAAAAAATTTATTTTCAAACCCAAACAAATTCTAACAAAATAAATTGTAAATTTTTAATTTTATTAATTTAAATCATAATATTTTGATTTTTTTCAATTTAAACTATTTGCTTATTTTTTGTAAAATTATCGAAAAAAATTATTTTAATCATTAAATTCAATGAAAAATGATATTTTAAACATAGTTTGTACACTAACCTGGAATTTAATGGTTAAAATGTTATTTTTTTCGTCAATTTTATTTAGTAAAAATATGCAAATAATTTATATTAAAAAAAAAACTAAAGTTTAAATTAATAAAATTAAAAACTTATAATTTATATCATTACATAGCTTAAATTTTAAGAGATGGTTTGTGATGTTCTAAATAATTTATACTTTTTGATTTTTTATAAAAAAAAAAATATGTAGAAAAGTAAATAAAATAGACAGAAAAGTAAAGAAAAGATATTGATAAATATTAATTGATGTGACCTAAATAACTATATATATACACAAAAAAAAAAAATATTTTTTCAGTACATGTGAAACAGCTGCTAAATTTTTTTTTTTTGAATTAAAAAATATACTTTTCCGATCAACTTAATTTTTTATAAATATGATATATTTAACAAATTTTAAAATATAAAAGATTTAAATTATCAAAATTTAACCTAAAAATGGATTCAATGGCGTAGCAAGTAGAAAGTCTACGGCCAAGTTTGGGAACTTGTAAAAAAGTTAAAAAGTCAAAAAATTACTCAAAAAATTAAAAAGTTAACACTATTTATCAAAAATCAACAATTACGACTACATAACTCTCAATTCGAATTTTTTTCCTACAAATCAATTTTTATAATTTTTTATTACACATTTTTTAATCTAAAAAACCAAAAAGTACACTTATTTAACACACCCCAAACAACCCCTAAATAGTAAACTTAAGGAGAGGATTTTGGTTGAGCCCGAACGAACTTCCTCATGAACTCTTCTGTGATGGGATATTCATGTCTGTCATCATCGTCAGCCTATTCCAACCCCTCCAAATTCGCAACCCTTCGCATCTTCCATGGACCAAACCTCTCATCCTCATCCTCTCTCTCTCATTCATGTCTTTCCCCCAAAACCCTAGACCACCAATCTCCACTCATCATCTCCCTCCAAACCCTCCTCCACTTCCTCCATTCAATAGCCGCTTCAAAATCCATCACAGAACCACTCGCATTCTACGCCAACCACTGCCAAATCGTAAATTCTCGATCTGAGCTTCAATCGAGGAAGGCTTGGAATCCTCGTCGAACACTACATTGATCATCGTTAGCTCTGTAATCACCGTAATACTAGCCGTCGCGAATCGAGTGCTCTACAAACTCGCCCTTGTTCCCATGAAGGACTACCTTTTTTTTTGGCTCAGCTCACCACTTGCGGGTAAGTTTTTTAATGTATATATTTGTACGTACACACACCTGTATCGAACTATTCGATGTTTAATGAATTTGTTGATAATGCAATGGAAGAAGAAGAGAAGAAATTAAGATTCATGATTCTGTTAAAAATGTGTTTGGAAGCATGGAATGCTAGATTTGGTATTGAAATTGGAAGCTATCTCAGTGAAAAAATTTAATTGAGTAGGCCTCCAATTCCAAATCCAAGGCTTGGATTCGATGCCGCCAACACAGCTCAAGTTATGGAACTTTTGTAAGATCTTTTGATATTGCATGACATTCTTCGTAATAATTATAGCTGTAAACTAGTCAGTCTTGGTAGGGTGATGAATGAGCTGAACAGTTAATTGTTTAAGCTTGATTTGAAAATTTTAACAGTTTCAAAATTTATTCAAGCTTGAATGTCAAATTTTTGAGCTGATCTCAAACTAGCTTTTGTCGAAGTCCAAGTACCAGTAGTTTGGAATTTTTATGTAGTTTTAGGCTTATCGAGCCGAGCTGAACAAGCAATTGGCTATTCAAACTTGGTTTGAAAGCGTTAACGATATCCAAAATGTGTTCAAGTTTGGTGTGTTTACTTAACGAACTAAACTCGAACAACTTTTAACTAGTCGAACATGAGTCGAGCTTGACCTGTTTGGCTTGTCCATCACCCCTAAGTCTTGGGCTGTTTACCTTGAAAAGCTTCAAAATGCGTTCAAGCTTGCCTTGTTTGGCTTGTTTACTTTCCGAGCCGATCTCAAATAAGTTTTAAACGAGCCGATAACGAGTCAATCTTTAGTAGCTTGTTTTTTACAATGCATATAAGCGTATTGAACCGAGTAGTAATTTGTTCAAGTTTAGCTTGAAAACTTAAATGACCTTTAAAATGTGTTCACTTATTTGAGTACTGATCTGTTACAACCATCGACTAAACTGATTGGCCTATGAGATGGTTGAACGGTGTGGTCTTACATGTGATACTGGTTTTATGATACACAGGTATGTGGCTATTTATTTTTCTATACTGTACGTAAGATATCGTGTGGGGATTGTTACTGATGAAATGATGGCCATTCCCAAATCACCCTTTATAATGATTGGTATTCTTTTTCAAAATAAAGAATAATAAGCATTCAAACAGGCATGTGTTTATTTGGATGTTAAAATAAAACTAGGATGATTTTGGCCAAGTAATTCATACAGGGATTTTCCATTGCATAACTTTAAGCCAGCATAGTTTAGGGCAAGCTTACAGACGACCAAAAGTTTCTTCAAGACATCCCATAAAAGGTAAAATTAAACAGTTAGGTAATCTTCAAGCAAACTAAAGCAGGGGAAGGCCAAACCTTAACTTGTTCGTGCAGAAATCTAATATATTCCATAGCCTCTAGAAGAACGGAAGCTGTGTCTGTCTGCAACAAACTTAAACTGAGTGAGAATTACAAAGGTAAAATACTTTTAACATAAAAAACTTTTATGAAAAAGCCATAACATAAACCACATCAACATGTTAAATCACAGCCTAAATCGACATCATCATTGACAAAAACATTTTTCTTTTTCTTTTGTGGGATGCATAGATTCTTAGCTCCACTTTCAATATAAGCAATGTGTAGGTTTCAAGTAGATTCCAGCCTAGTGCAATAAACATTTCGCACGCTTTGCTTAGAAAGAGTAAGTTGTCATACCTTCCCATATGGTGAAACAAGCTGTTGCAGAGCCCCAATTCTTTTGCTAAGCTTCTCTTTCCCCTCCTATCATCCAAAAGAACATTTTAAAGATGGAAAAGCAAGCATCATATGATAAAAGAATGGATGTGCCAATCAAACAGGTAGACCTCCCAAATTACCCGGCTTCCACAACTTCGAAGAATCCGGCAGAATATAAGGCAGTATTTAAATTTTTTTGTTTTGTTTCTCACCGAGTTTATTTTAAGTTTGAAAAGTACTATTAGAAACCATTCTCCTTCCAAAATGTAATTTTGGTATTCAATTACATAAAAGAAAACAAAGAACAATACAGCTAAATGGAAAACAATAATACAAGGAGACAATTGCACAAATGTAGAAGATGATAAGAAACCTTGGAGGAGATGGACAAATCAGCCTTGTGTCGTTTTGGTGAAAAAGTAGTGAGACTGCTTTGATCAATAGAAAGGGGGCTCCTTTTGTGTTCCATCATCGTTCTCTCCTCTATTGTCGCTTCTCGCTTAGATAAAAACCAGAAAAGAAATCAATATGCACATCGACAATAGAACAGAATAGCATGCAACGAAACACAAGCAACGCATAAGTTCATTTAAAAAATCCCACAGAAAGACCTCCAAAGCAACTAATGATACAATTGGCTGATCATTCATCCAGTTCCTGTAGATGATAGAAATGGAGCAGAATCCTGAACAGCAAGTTACTTAGATTTTCTGTACATAATCATTTACAAATTCCACCATTATGTTTCTATAACAGAAGATAACTTAGAGCATGGTTGTTAGAATCTTACGATTCACATCAATTCAATACGAGTTTCAACCAAAACAATTTGATTTGTATTGTTGAATCTTAAGTTGAGTGAATCTAATGATTCAATTGCGATTCACTGCGATTATTTAAATACTATGTGTGTATTTTTATATGTATATCCCTGCATAAACTTATATATTATGATAAATAAAGTGAATATTGCAATTCATGATTCACTATTTTGGAAGTCCCAGACACCTATTTAACATCCCTAAAGGAAGGGGCAACATGATGAAGAAGACCGTGAAGGTATGGAGGAAAGTTTGGGAAGAGAACCAGGGGATCTCTGAAAAGGGGGAAAACACAAATTGAGATTCAAATCCAAGAATCGTTCATGAATTCACAGTCAGTACTTAATAGTTAATGGTTCAAATTTGTCATGGATTTTGGCTTTTGTGACTGAAAATCCACATTTGATTTTTCAATAGAAAAGGGAGGAAAAGTTTTAGGGCATTGTGTGTTTTGAGATAATACACAGTCAATCAATGACTTAGAGTGAGACAAACATACACATCATAGACATGCTACTATACTATGTGTTCAAAGAATACTCACTACAGATCTGTCTTCTACTTCAAAATGAGCCTCTCAATTATATCTCCCTAATTGATATACTCTGAAATTCCATATGTTTACTAGGATAATGCATTCCAATGATTTTGAGAACGCCGGTAATGCTTCTGGTTAGCAGTAAGCTTAGAAACAGGATACCAACCAAAAAATTATTCTCCACTTTTTTTTTTAGGCAGTTAGGTTCATTAATTGCTTCTACGAATAGCATCATGCAAAGCAATGGACCTCATTTTAATAGCTCCATCTCAGGTGTCATATATTTGAAAGATGCAAAAGATTGATGAATTTAATTTACATTAATAAATATACACAAATAGTTGAAATTCCCCAGAAATTATTTATTTGGCTGTGTTTAATTTGTAGCCTCCTTTGGGAAGCATCCTGCCTTTACCTCCTTGAGGTAGGTTGAACATATGGACTGAAACATCTTCACAGAGACAAGCATAAAAAAAGTCACCCATATCAAATCCCAACAAAAAACAAAGTGGTTGACATTTCATTGAGATGCTTTAGTTTAATAATCTTCCTAGCTAGAAGAACTCCATGAATGTAGACCTAATATTTGTTTATAGGGCAATCTAATTGCAAATTATAATAATAAATAAAATAAATAAACCGTACACGACAAACCCAAGTAAGGTAATATGAATAATTATCAATATATATTAAACTAAAAAGCATGGACTGATTTGCTCAAAGAACCCTTAGTTAGGTCTGTGATCTATAACATAGTATTATATAGGCAGCTAAATATTTTGTAATACTGGAAGCCTAAAGATTCTGTGTAACTGTTTAATAATTGTAGGCTAACAAACAGACACGGGTCTATTAAAATTATTGAAAGCCCAACCAGCGACCATGTCATCCTAGATTCGAGTCTCACTGTTGAATGATACAACCTCCTCTTTCCCTAATCCCTATTTCCCTCCTACTGAATGTTAAGAAAATAATAATTATTAATTAACAAATACTAAAGCAAAGTGAACATCTCATTCCAAATTTATAACCTCAAGTAAGAGTGTCTCCAATCCCTCATCAATTTTTTCATCAAATTCAAATTTGATGAAAAAATGACTAAAACCGTGTTCTAACCATTTCAAGTCTGCGTCAAATCAAGGGAGAAACAATTTTTTCACCAAATCAAAGATGTACCAAATCCTTCACCAAACTTCTAACAATCATATTTTTACTCAAATTTTATAAAATTTTAAAAAAGAGTAAGGAATGGAGGTGGGTTTCTGTCATAAAAAATGGTAAAACAAATTTTTAGGATGAGTTTGGAATTTTTCAAAAAGATTTGATATGAAAAAAAAAAAAAAAAAAAGCAGAAGAAAAGATTATAGTGTTTTATATTAGATCAAACTTCTAACCAAATTTAGACTCAAATTTGATGGGGAAAACATGATTAAGGTTTGGAGATGATCTAAAATGAACTTAATCATGTCAAATATCCAGCAATTCTTTGGTTTTAACCAAAACCCATGATGATCTGCTCTATTTCTCAGATCAGATAAGAGCAAATGAAAAAAATAAAAATAAAATTCAGCTAATGACACCTTAGAATTGAAATCTGTAGTCACTCTGGAATAAAATCCATGAATGGCATAAGATCATCCTTGGCTTTGTGTGAATGTGATTGAGAACAACTTAAACAAATAAATCAACATTGTGGGGGCCCAGATTTTGAGTTGTATAACAATTCATGGACCATTAATTTAACCATTTACATACAGTCTTACTATATTAATGCGGTGATTAATTAATATTAGTCCATTCTTTCAAAATTTGAATACAATATTTAAATATCAACACGAGATAAACATATATGTAAGAGTACAAGTAATCTACATATATATGTCCAGAGAATCACTCATCAAAACAATCCCAAAATCAAATAGCACTTTTAAACAGAACACGAAAATCCAATCTTCAGAAAAACAAGATTTTAAAGAATCCAAATTTTCAATTCAAAAAAAAAAGAAAAAAAGAAAAAGGTGAAGGTGCCCAAAAAAGGGTGTCGATAGTGGGAATGTCTAAAGAACTTACAGTGAAATTAACACACTGCATTACAGAGGCAGTCTCAAAGCACCGAATGGAAATCTTCACAGACCCACCACAAAGACCCAGAAGAAAACTTTGATTCAAAGACAGAAACCTACCCCCTCTCTCTCTCTCTCTCTCTCTCTCTCTCTCTCTCTCTCTCTAAAATTGCTATGTGTTCTTTGTTGAAAAGGGCTTTTAGGGATTTGTGTTAGTTGTTGCAGTGATGGTGCCAGAGAACAAGACAAAGTACTTATTTTCACTCACTCTCCATCTGTCTGTCTGTCTCTCTCTCCCTCGAAAAAGTCTCTCCCCAAACCAAAACAGAGCCGTGTTTTGAGTGCGGTAGTTCTTGAAAAAGTTAACTAAAACCTTCAAAAACCGACAAAAACAAAGAAAAGTTGGTCAGTCTTTTTAGAGAAAATCAGGTTGTTGTCGCCGGAAAGTCGCAGGAAAATCAAGAATACAAGAAATTGTTTGGGTTGTAGATATGGGTTTTAGTCTATCAACCTAGGGTTGACTGAAAAAACAACTGAAATTGAGACTTAAAAGTTTGAGTATTTTAAGGCTTGAAATGTGAGCTGAAAAAAGAAAAGAAACCAAAAGCTCACCCGAGATACTGAAACTCCGGCGAGAGAGAGATGGGGTAGGGGCTGATGAGTGAAGGAAGGAGGGGAAGAGTTTTCGAAAGTGTTGTAAACATTTGTAAACATTTTGAAAATAAATAAATAAATAAATAATATAATAGATTGCGGTGCTGGAACGCGGACTATTTTCTTCTTCAGTCTTTGAAAGTAAAGGGACTATTTTCTTCTTCAGTCTTTGAAGTGAATACGTATATGTATTCACTTCTTCAGTCTTTGAAAGTAAAGGGATTATTTTCTTTTTGAATGGCGGTGTTGGAACGGGGAAAATATTTTTGTATAATACGATTGCATTAAAATGTCGCAGCCTTGGCCATATTGTTGTTGCCGTGGCTTCATCTGGAATTGCATCATTGCTATTAGTAGGAGGTCGAACTGCACATTCAACATTTTCCATTCCATTGGATGTCTTGGAAAATTCAATTTGTGGGTTTAGCAAGCAGTCATTACAGGCTGAATTGTTCAGAGAAACAAAACTCATAATATGGGATGAAGTTCCTATGCAACATAGACATTGTGTTGAGGCGGTTGATCGCACACTTCGAGATATTTGTGATTGTGAAAAGCCATTTGGGGGTATCACTGTTGTTCTTGGTGGAGACTTTCGACAAATCTTACCAGTTATAACCAAAGGAGTTCGTGAGCAAATTGTGAATGCATCATTGACACACTCTGTTTTGTGGAAGGATCTACATGTTTTATCTTTAGATTTGAATATGCGCTTGAATCATACAAACCTTGGAAATGTTATTTTTTCAAAATTCTTGACGTAGGTAATACTCATTCAAACTTTGATTATACCATTTGATGATACTTTGATTACATCATTTTTTTTAATTTATTTTATTTTATTTATTAGGTTGGAACCAATCCGCAAGAAATCATTAAAATTCCATCAATAATACACAAATGCCAGGATCTAAAGGAATTACTCTCAGCAGTTTATCCACAATTGGATGTGGCAGATACATCAACCCCATCATTCTTAACAGAACGTACAATTCTTTCTGCACGGAATGATGATGTCAGTGCTATCAATATTGCTGCGTTGAATATTTTTCCAGGGAATACATATACGTATCTTGCTGCAGATAAGATGGCTGAAGAGGATGAAATTGATCCTTCCATTACAAACAGATATCCTAATGAGTTTTTAAATTCATTGGATCCTCTTGGGCTACCAGTTTTTAAGGTAGAGTTGAAAGTGGGTTGTTCTATAATGTTATTAAGAAACATTGCACCGAAAGATGGACTGTGTAATGGCACAAGATTGATGGTATCAAGGTGCGACACTCGCATAATTGAAGCTCGAATCTTAACTGGAGAGAAGTTTGGCAATTTGGCATTTATATCACGGATATCATTGACTCCGTCTTCTGTAGAAATGCCTTTCCGAATGACAAGACGTCAATTTCCAGTTCGATTGGCATACGCTTTGACCATTAACAAATCTCAAGGACAATCTGTGAAATTTGTTGGGGTTGATTTGCGTATACCTGCTTTTAGTCATGGGCAACTATACGTGGCATTATCCAGATGCACATCTTTCGATCATATAAGTATCCTCCTCCCTAATGATGAGCCAGATTCCACTACAAATATTGTTTATCCTGAAGTTTTGTTATGAAGACCTTTCAGAAATTGATGAGACATTCGTAAGAATTGTGGGAAAGAACAAATTTGAAGACATTATCAAACACATATTTTTGTAAAGTATATACATTTTGTAAAGCAGACGATAGTTATGACCCACTTTTTGTAAAGCTTTCCACCTATGTGGACTTTGTTGCATTTCAAATATTTTTGTGAAGCCTTTTATTCCTTTATATTTTTGCATTTCCAGTATAGCTGAGTTTGATTTAAGAGTGCTGACTTGATCTTTTACAATTGAGTTATTACTTTGGACATGTAAGTTGATTTATTATTTTGGACATGTAAGTTGTCACTACTTTGGACATGTCAGTTGTCACTACTTTGTATACACTTTTTTTTTCCCCTTTTTGTATAAAATTATGTTCTCTTTTATTTTCATAGGATGATGGAGATTTGCACCAAACTATTATATGGGCTCTCTTTACTCATCTTCCTTTTTCATTGAGAAAATTACAAATTAATGAGTTTTTAAATATTTTGTGAAGTTATCACATATTTATAATTTTTATTATTTAATTTACTCTTCGTACTATACATTTTCTTTCAAGTATTGATACTAGCAATATTTGATGGCTATTAGATGACTTTAAAATCTTTTTAATTTGACTATTTTGTAAAGCAACAATTTGTATTCTATAGTTGATGTAATTGATGATTTTCACATTAAATTGACAAACCAGATGAGTTGCAGGAATTATTTTTTTAACCATTTATTGTTGGGATACTATGGCATAGAGTTGATTTTTTCTTCATGATATGATGCATTTAGTTTTTCAATGCTTTCCGTATCTTGATTGGAAAATTATTTCAAAATATTTGATTTCCGTATCTTAATTTGTAAACAATTTCTAAAGACTACTATTTGCGAGGTTATGGTATTTATGTTCTGTGTATTATATTATTTCAATCAGATATTTGTGGTTCGGGGTACTATGACACTCACCAATGTATTAGGTGTTAGCCATAAACTAATGGTAGGAGTGCTGATTTGAACTTTTATCAGGTGCTACAGACTCTACAAATTTTAATATGTAGAGTACAAATTACAATTACATTTTAATCTCAATATTATTTACACCGTGCCTTAAGGCACGGGCATGCACTAGTATAAATATAATTGACAGCTAATATCCAACTGAATAATGTTTCATAGTTCGAAATTTTTCTCCCCGAATCCTTTGAATGTCCAAAATGACGTCGTTTTTTGGCATTTTTTTCCCCCTTCCATTTTCCAGTTTGAAACGCAGAGAGGAAGAGGGAGAGAAAGAGAGAAGAAAAGGAGAAGAGAGAAAGAGAGAGAAAGAGAAGAGAGGTTCGCCGATCGTCGCCCAGCCCGGTCGTCGTCGCAGCCCAGCCTGATTTTCGTCGTCGTAGCCCAGCCCTGCCGTCGCCTCTGCCCCCTGCCTCCACCTCCGCCCCTCGCCCCCGCCTTGCCTCCCTCATCTGCCTCCGCTTCTACCTCTGCCTCTGCCTCTGCCTAAGCCCTCCTCTGGTTGATGTTGGCCCCTCCTTTCCTTCTTCTTCTTTTCAAATTCAGGGGATTCGGGGGAGGGCTTTTTCGAGCTACCAATCAAGACTGTATCCAACTATACAACGAGAGGGAGGGAGGAAGGGAGGGAGTAGTTAAATTGAGCTCTTCTAAGTGAGAGTGAGGTCACTTTTTAACCTCATGGAACACTCTGAAAATGACACAGGATAAGTTATAATGAAATTTTTTTAGTTAAAATAGTGAAAAATAAAATAAAATAAAATTTTAATTTAATAAGATAAAATATCACATTTAAATTATAATTATTTTATTTTTAAAAAAAATTTAAAAAATTATTCTAAATGAGACTTTTTAATCTATATATATATATATATTTAAAAAAAAATATGAACATGGCTGTCATTTCTGAGTCCGGATCCTCTCCAGCCAAAACTCACTCCTGTCCTCCGGTCAATGGCCACGTGGCCCTTTCAAGATCTACAACTCAGAAAAAAAAAAATAAAAAAAATAAAAAAAAAATAAAAAAAAATTGAATTTCTGATTTTCGACCCAGCACAAAGCTTCCCTCCCATTCGATTTTCCCTCCTCTTCGAAGCTCTTTTTCCCTCCTTTTAAGCTCTGGCGATTGGCGAAGTCGATGGTAAATCAACTTGAACGATCGGCGGCGAACATCGACGGTGAACCAAGCTCCGGCGACCCCGCGAACCAGAGCTCCACTTCGTCATCAACTGAAGGTAATGTTTGTCATGGCTGGGCAACATTGTTATTAAGGAACATTAAGAAACTTCCTGTGGAGCAAAAAAGGAAAATTAAGGAACATTGTTCTGTTGTGAAACTTGTTGAATAGAACTGTGTCTGTATTTATTTTTCATTTGATGGTTGAACCAGAGATAAGTCCTTATTTATTTTTGGACATTTGCCTAAATTTGTTTAAAAACTGATTAGGTTTTGATAATAATTAGTGGGAACAACACAAAGGGAAAAAGAAAAAAACTTAGGCTCTAGTGTTGTTCATTTGCTTGAATTTGTTTAAAAACTGATTACGTTTTGATAATAATCAGTGGAAACAATACAATGGGAAAAAAAGCTTAGGCTCTAGTGTTGGGTATTTGCTTGAATTTGTTTAATGCAACCATGATTCATCTAAAACTAGTTAGGTTTTGATAATAATTAATGGGAACAATACATTAATTAGTTAGGAAGGATACTAGTTAGGCTTGAATTTGCTTGCAGTCATTGTTCATCTAAAACTAGTTACATTCATCTGCTTGAATTTGGATACTAGTTACATTCATCTAAAACTAGTTAGGCTTGAATTTGCTTGAATTTGTTTGCTGTCATTGTTCTCTTGTGAGTGGAACATGTCACAAGACTTCCACTATCTACTTCATTAACCTCAATAACCAAGAGAATGACTTATGTTCTGTAATCCATCTCCCTAAGTTTTTAACTCCTGAAACAACAGATTAATACAAGGAAGATATAAAAATCACCTAAACCATTGACATATTGTTGTCTATAAGTTCATTCAAGACCTGCACTTCTTTGTAATTGGAGGTAATGAAGAACGATAAAAAAATGATTGTGGTTGAATGAAGCTATAAGTTCATTTAAGTAATGTTTATAATTATTGTTCTCCCATTTGATTGCCTCTACTTTTCAGCTGCGTTTTTATATGGATATGGAACCTGACAATGATTGTGGTTGGAAGCCAAAAGTAGGAATGACCTTTGATTCGGAAGAAAGTGCGTACGATTTTTATAATGCATATGGAGGAAGAATGGGATTTAGCATAAGAAGGGAATATTATAAAAAGAACAAGTTAACAAAACAAATTATTTCTAGAAATTTGGTTTGCAACAAAGAGGGATTTCAGAAGGTTGACAAGCGAGACCCATTGACAAAAACCCCTAGAGCTGAAACTAGGACTGGTTGTGAGGCCCGACTTTTTGTTAAATTGGATGTCAATAGTGGGAAATTTGTTGTGATTGATTTAAAAAAAAAACACAACCATGAACTTGTATCTCTTGATTGTGCCCATATGTTGCCATCGCAGAAAAAGATATCAGATACCCAAGCAATTGAGTTAGACTTAGCCTCAGAGTCTGGTCTTCGTTTAGGGCAGTCTTTTGAACTGATGGGTAGGGAAGCTGGAGGGCGGCAGTCTCTTGGTTTTATGAAATTAGATCAAAAAAATTACTTGAGAATCAAAAGACAAAAAAGTTTAGCGTATGGAGAAGTAGGTAATGTGTTGCAATACTTTCAACAAAAATCTTTGGAGAATCCATCTTTTTTTTATGCTTTCCAATTAGACAATGAAGAGCAAATAACGAATATGTTTTGGGCCGATGCACAAATGGTCATGGATTATGCCCAATTTGGCGATGTAGTTACATTTGATACTGCCTACAAGTTAAATAAAGAGCATAGGCCATTTGCATCTTTTGTGGGATTTAATCACCATAGAGAAACAGTTGTCTTTGGTGCTGCGTTGTTATATGATGAGACTGCCGAAACATTTGTGTGGTTATTTCAAACTTTTTTAGAGGCTATGTCCAAAAAGGCACCAAAAACTTTGTTTACCGATCAAGATGCTGCAATGGCTAAGGCCATACCCATTGTCATGCCTGACACGAGTCACCGTTTGTGCACTTGACACTTGATGCAAAATGCATTAAGGCATGGTAATTGTCTCTTTCAAGATAAGGGGGTGAAATGTGTATTAAATAGATTCATGTTTGATATTGAGGATGAAAATGAATGGGAAATGAAATGGGGGGAAATGCTTGATACATATGATGCTCATGACAATCATTGGTTGAAGTTGATTTTTGGGGTGAAGGAAAAATGGGGCTGGCCATATGTTAGATCAACATGGGCTGCGGGAATGAGTACAACATAACTTAGTGAATCTTTTAATGCATTTTTGAAGGATTACATTCGTTCTGATTTTAATTTAAATGAATTCTTCATGCATTTTGAAAGGGTACTTTGTGAGAAGCGGTACAAGGAGTTATAAGCTGGATATGCTTTATGCCAAAGGTTGCCAAGGGTGCGAGCGCCATTCATAATGTTGAGTCAAATGGGTAATGTGTACACTAAAAATATTTTTGAGGAGTTTCAAGATGAGTATTTTCTTTCTGTTGAATCAGACATACAAACAATTGAATACATTGATGGTTGTAGCTTATACGTGGTTGTTGATGCTATTGGGAAAAATGCAAGGAAAGTGAAAATAGAGATGGATGGCTGTTTGGCTTGTAGTTGTTCAAAGTTTGAAAGGAAAGGGATTTTGTACAGTCACTGTTTGAAGGTTATAAGAGAAATATTGAAGTTGAAAGAGATTCTTTCATAATACATTATGAAGAGGTGGACTAAACAAGCAAGAGGAGAAGCTGTGACGGACAAGTTAGGGAATGAGATTCAAGTAGACGTCAAATTCAAACAAGCCTCACGGTATAAGACATTGATGACCACATTTAGATCAATAGCATGTAGAGCTGCTGAAACTGAGGAAAGTTATGATTTTTGTTGTTCACAAGTAGCTGCATTAGGTGCACATGTTGAAAGCAAGATAAGTGCACATTTTTGTCCCAAAAAAGAAGTAAGTATTAATGATCAACCTCAAACCTGTGAGCAAAAAGACAACAATCATGAAGACAACAATCATGTTGTGCAAATTCCAATAGGATTGAAGAAAAAGCATCCAACTAGTAAGGGCAAAAGAAGGATAAAAGGTCCATGTGAGCTGGCATTGCAAGCAAGCTTTAAAAAGAAGTCCCGTGCACAATTTTTGAGTTCTTCAAGACCTGTTGCTGCTCCAACCGTGAAACCTTCTCCATTATCTATTGGAGGAGATGTAAGTATTCATGAAAATGTTACTCCTCTTCATCCTCCTCTTGCTCCCCCTCCTCCTCCTCATTTTGTTGCCATGGGTGGTACAATTCCTCCTCCATTAATATATCCCACATATAATGTGAGTCAGATTTGTAGCCATGTAATTTGTGTTTTGTCAATTAATTTTTCATTTGCATCTTGTTATGAATCGTAATATAATATGAATGAATTGTAGGCAAACAATTTGGCATATTGTGAACAACCAACATTTTTGATACTACTTCAAGGTAGGTATGACATTGGGTTTAAAGATTCTCAAGGCTCACAGACAGGTTCTCGGCCAACAAATAATTTGCTGCTGCATACTGAGGTACTTTTGCTGCTGATTTGGTACTTTTGTTGCTGATTTTGTGCTGCTAAAATGTTGTTTTGGTGCTGATTATGTGCTGCTGTAATGCTGGTTTTGGTGCTTATTTTGTTCTGCTGAAGTATAGTGTTGGTGTTGTTTTTTTTTTTTTTCAGGGTTTAGATGGCCGTGAAGAGCTGGAAGGCACTTCAAATTTCATGCATAGGAGATACCTCTGAGCCGCTGTATTTAACATTCATGTTGATGTTGAAGTTGAAGTATTTAATTGTGAAACTTGTTCAAACTTGTTAACTATTTAATGTTGCTGTTGATGTTCAATGGTGAAACTTGTTGAGCTACTGTATTTTGATTGTGAAACTTGTTGAAACTTATTAAGTATTTAATGTTGATGTTGATGTTGATGTTGATGTTGAATGCTGAATGGTGAAACTTGTTGAAGTATGTGGGATATGTTAATGAAGTTTATTTTGTTTTGGATATGTTGAAGTTGAATGGTGAATGGTGAATGCTGTAGCTTTATTCAAAATCTTTGTTGAAAATCTGTCTCCAAAACTTTGTCTTAAAAAACAGTGTTGAAAAAATCTTTGTTCAAAATCTGTTCACAAATCTATGTTTCAAAATCTTTGTTTAGGGCAATCTGTGCTAAAAATCTGTCTTTGTTTAGGGCAATCTGTGCTGAAAATCTGTCTACAAAAACCTGAGTTCAAAATTTCTATTTACAAATCTATCTTTCAAAATCTGTGCTGAAAATCTGTCTTTGGAAACTGTCTTAAAAACTGTCTTCAAAAATTCTGTCTTAAAAATTCAGGTTCACAAAAATTCTGTGTACAAATTTGTTCACAAAACTGTCTTCAAAAATTCTGTCTTCAAAAACCTGTGTTCAAAATACATAGCCAAAAACCTGTTCTGAAAATCCTGTCTTCAAAAACTTGTGTTAAAAAACTTGTGTCAAACCTCTATCATGAAAATCTATCTTACATTACAAGTCATTACAAAATCTATCATGCTCATACTCATACTATATCCAAAACTGTGCTGAAAATTTGTCATACTCATACATTACAAAATACACTACAACTTAAACTCATACATTACAAGTCTACCATACATTACATACACATTCAACGTACATTACAAGTCATACTCATACTATCTTACATTACATAGACATTCAACCTATAATACAAGTCATACTGACACTACCTTACATTACATACACTATTTCAAATACACTAAAATCACAACTACCAGCAACAACAAAACAAAAAAAACAAAGGCGTAATTCAATTTTGCACCAACTCTTTCAACCACCATTGCCAAGTCTCTATATTGTTTCCTATTCTTCATAATCATGTCTTTGAGCTCCCCATTCACGATAATTACTTCTCTAAGAGTAGACAAAACTTCTATGCGTTCTTCATCAATATCATTCTTGACCACCTTCAAATTATGCTGCATATGTGGAGGGATCCACCACTGAAAGAAGTTGCAACCATTCGGATAATTGGAGCATACAAAATAAAGGCAATTTGGATTATCCGTTGACTGAGAAATCTTCACCATAGCTTTTTTGCCACATCGACAATTGCGGTTTTCGAATCTAACTTGATGCATGTTGTCCATACTTGCATTTGTGCTTGACATTGACATTGACCTACAAAAAATTATCAAATACACAAAATTATCAAAAAAGAGACAATAACCCCAATGGTTTCTGCATCCAAGAAAGAGGTTCACATGCATATGTTTATCATACACAATAAAAAAGTTCAATCTAAACACCAAACCTTGTGTACTTGTAAAGTGGAAATGAGTCCCAAGACATTTAACTTGTATTTGATAATATAGGAAAACAAGCCAGTTCAGTGTAACTCCCACTGAACTGACTTAAATTTTCAATATGAACTGACTTAATTTGGATTATGTTTCAATAAGTACACTCTTTCTTATATTTTCAGTTTGTTTTATGCTTGTTCAAATAAGCCTTTTTATTATGACATAATAATGATACTGACTGGTCTAAACAACTGGAAATTTTTGTTTATGTATATATGAATTTCAGTGAATTTCTATATCCAATAGGCCTGCAGGATTATGAAAGCCAGTTTTTGTGCTTAGGATCAATTTCGTGTTTTTTTTTTATGATTATTATTATTTCTTTAAACATGACAGTTAAATTTGGATGAACAATTTAGTGGCCAGTATATCCTATGGAAACATATTTATCAATTTGGTTTTTAGATTTGAGTTCAATGAATGCTGTACATTGTAGCCTGGTAGGCCACAAGATTGATATTTGTATAATTATATATATCTATTTGGAAATGAGTTTTAAAAATTGTGAGATATGATAACACACCATACATGGGAAATAAATAAAAAAGGAAAACTGTGAGGCAACAACAATGGTTGAGTTCTTTGTTGATTGTGGAATAGGTGTTGGTTTCAACAGGTTTTAATGGAAATCAACACTCAACTTAAAATGAAAAAAGACCTGCACAAATACTGATTTTGGAGTTGTTTTCTTTTGTAAGTGCTTGTATTTAAGCAAACAAAGACCTTTTGAAACTACAGACTATAAAAGCCTTCTTCCCATCAACTCTATTCCCCAATATTTTCACCCCACTGGGCTAGTCAATCCATTTCTTTGTTATCATTTCTCAAGTATGTAGAACTCTTGTACAACCTAATTTTTCCACATCAGAATTTCATTCTTGAACTTCAACAACATTCTTGAACTTCCTCAACATTAAGTTGTTTTAAATTTTTTTTATCATGGCCATAATATGCCCTAACTTTATAGCTTTCACTGATGTTCCTTACAAGTTAGATGTGCGTCATATCTGCATGCTCCAACTTTTTACCAAAATTGAATATTTCTGAGTCTATCAAATTCATATTAATACAAATTACAAAAGCTGAGAATAGAACTATGCAGATTACAGATATTTAAAATCAATCAAAATTTAAACTACAAGTTGTGAAATAACAACTAATTCAAAAAAAATTTGCTCTAAAGCAGCAAGTTACAGATACCAACCAATGATTGGAGAAGAGATAGCAAGTTAGACAAAAAAAATTTTTTTACCTTTAACTATGGTTCGCGGCTCAAATCGCAGTCCAAATGTTTGGAGTAAGACAGAGGGAGAGAGGGAGAGCCCACCGATGTTCGCCGCCGACTTCGATTCGCCGTCGTGGGTCACGACATGCCGTCGCCGTTCACCGATCTGGAGAAGAAATTCAAATTTTTGCAGTGGAGTTTTGGCTGTGTTGAGGGAACTTTGTGCTGGGGTCTTGTTTAACGAATTCGATTTTTTTTTTTTTTTTTTTTTTTTTTTTTTTTTTTCTGAGCCGTAGATCTTGAAAGGGCCACGTGGCCAAATCATGGCCCTTGACCGGAGGACAGGAGGGAGAATTGGCTGGAGAGGATCCGGACTCGTCATTTCTTCCGCGTACTTTTAACATATCTCTGTGCCTTGAAAAAGTGAAATTTTAAGGGGAAAAAAAAAGGTTAGTATTTGACTCAACACATTAAAGATTAAATTTTTTAATTTTAACGAATTAAATTTTAAAATTTTGATTTGTTTTTAATTTAAATTATTTATCTATTTTTGTTAAGTAAAATTAATCAAAAAATAATATTTGGTCATTAAACTAAATGAAGACATCTTATGTATACTACTTACATTGAGTTTAATAACTAAAATACTCTTTTTCTGACGATTTTACTTGACAAAAATAGACAAATGGTTTAGATTGAAAATAAATCAAAATATTAAAGTTTAAATTGATAAAATTAAAAATTCAACGTTTATTTTAATGCAAACCTCAAACCTTAGGTTTTTTTTTTTGGAAAATGCGTGAGAGCTCGAATGCCCCGAATGTCAAAACGACGTCGTTTTGACATTCTTACCGATAAGAGAATGACTCAGACCTGGTACGAAAATTATCTTATCGGTAAGAGAATAAATCTTACCGCTAAGATAAAAAAAAAATTCCAAAATGACATCGCTTTTGAATTTCGAACCATTCGAGCCGTTGATAATTCAAGCTATGCAGCGGAGTTTTTTTATTTTTATTTTATTGTAGCAACCCTCATTTTTACCCTAGTCATGCTTACGTGCATTTGCATGATCCTTGTATTGATTAAGCTTGCATCTTTGCAGATCTTGATTTGTTTTGTTGAAGTGTTGCTTGCATGCTTTGTTCCTTACTTGGTGTGGGTTTAGCCAAGGTCATCCTAAGCCTGGGTTGCACCTTTGAATCTCTTATACTTAGGACTATCTTGGAATCTTTTGGTTAACCTCCACTCGCACCTTGGCATATTGGCCGAGATGTCACTATCTAAGCCGAGGTATTTATCACCAAGACCGAGATGTGTATTATCTAGGCCGAGATGTTACCCTTGCGCCTAGTGATCTTGTTCCTGGATTGGTATGACCTAGACCGAGGTGTGGCACAGCTAAGTTAAGTGTTGTCCTTCCTAGCCGAGATCATGAGATCTTACTCGCCGAAGCTTTGTCCTTAGCCGAGATCATCACCTGCCGAAGTGCCTATGCCATCTTGCTTGTTAAAATCACTTTGTCATAGTCTTGTCTTTTCACTCAGTCACCTTTTTGAGAGGAGCCAACTAGCCGATGCCACGTGTCCCAGCAGAGGGTTAAGTCAGTGAGCTTTTGAGAAAACATATCATTTTGTATCATATCATTGTCTTTTAGAGAGAGAGGCTCTAGGAAGAAGAAGGAGGAGTTCTTAAAGAGGGAATA